>CM057086.1:30982506-32340006 GCA_029959045.1 Taenioides sp. WSHXM2023 | reverse complement strand
AAACGTACTGTGGAACATTGCAAGCGAAACATCACATCCCTGTGGAGACAAGCAGGTGGTGGACCCTCTAACAGAAAAGTTACACAGTGCATCTTTAAAACCTGCAGACAGAGGACGCATACAAGTATTTTTCACTCTCAGAAAAAAGCTCAGAACCTCCAGAATTCACTCACTGATTTGCAGAGTTCTTTTAGGTTTAAACCGACTGGATTTCAGCACTGAATCTGGCAACCCAAATGAGAGACTCGTGCGAGGCTCATTCTGCTTTCTGACTGGATAAACGTCTTGAGAACCAAAACACCAAATTATAACATAAACAAGTTGGCCAGCGTGCCCAATGTTTTTGTGATTAAGAATAAATCCGCTTCAGTCCGGGCTATCAGTAAGAGGTTCTACTTAATTTAAACATGTCAGATTATTGATTTCTACCAGCCATGTAAACGTACACAGCGCTCTGAAAATATTTTGTTTGTTCAGAGACAAAACAAGATGACCTCAAAAATTCCCACGCATTCTCAACACATCTGTCACTGGTCCCGAAATAGCCCGAAGATTCCAAACAATAGAAACATTCTGACTGTGATGAAAAGTGCGGATGGCAGGACGAGACCCAAAATACATAAAGAACACAATAACGTTGTCAAACTTGTCTCATGATGCGTTCAAAGACAGCGCAGAGGGGAGGAAACCGGGATGTCCGCCTGATAACAGAGATAATGCGCGGGTGTAATTAGCGCGCCGGCGATTTTCATTAACCACAAATGGCCGCCCTGTGTCAGCAGTTACAACGCCGGGCTGGTGTCTGGGCGAAAACACAACCACAGCCAGCTAAAAAAAGACAAAAAAAAAAAAAAAGACTAGCTAGGTTGTGACGCTTCTTTACCTATACATTCATTAATCATGCTATTACTATACTATATAATTTTTGCAATTTAATAGAGCCTTGTGCTATATTAAATCGAAACAAGCTGTAGTAATGAATAATTTTATGCAGTCAGTCATTTTCTTTCTTTAGGCCTTTCTTGCTTTACATTTTGTATTTTGTATTATATTTAGTTATTTTATAAAATATATCTATATATATATATATATATCTATATATATATATATCTATATATCTATCTATCTATATATATATATATATATATATATATATATATATATATAAAAAATATAAAAAAAAATCATTGATAGCAACCACAGCTGGCTGGTGTTTCCGAAAAGCTACAGAGGATCTTCAGACAACATGAAATCCCAGTCTATTTCAAATCCACAAACACTTTAAGACAAAAACTGGTCCATCCTAAGGACAAAACACCGAGCCACAAACAAAGCAATGTGGTCTACTCCATTCAGTGTAGTGAAGACTGCAGTGAGCGCTACATTGGAGAAACAAAACAGCCACTTCACAAAAGGATGTATCAACACAGACGGGAAAACCAGGGTGGGCCGCAATCTGCCGTACATCTCCACCTAAAAGCCACAGGCCACTCCTTTGAGGACAGCGAGGTCCAGATCTTGGCCAGAGAAAAGAACTGGTTTGAGAGGGGAGTTAAAGAAGCTATTTTTGTCAAGAAAGAGAATCCTTCCTTGAACAGAAATGGGGGTCTCAGACATCATTTGTCTCCATCTATAACTCTATCCTCAAACCTAAATCAAAACAAACTGGGAAAACAATGGGACTAGCCAGGTCAGGTCCAGAGGTGTGAAAACACCATCATGGCCCTGAATGGATATGCTAACTACTCCCCCACTCCCACTCCATATTGAATAGACTCACATGACTAACAGAAACTGTAAATAAATATGTGTTGTCTCAGAGTAATTTTCATTGTAATTAAGCTCCTCCCTTCAGGCAGATATAAAGCAGTGTCCACCAGCATCTGACCAGAACTGAAGAAGCAGCTTGGATGAGCTGCGAAACGTATTCGACCAAATAAACTCTGTCCAGTTGACAAATTCAATTTCTCCTTTTGCTACACAGCTAGCTTAAAAAAAAAAAAAAAAAAAAGGAGGTTGTGACTTTACCTTTACATTCATTATTCAAACTGCTAGCATAGCAACCACAACTAGCTTTAAAAGAAAAAATAAATAAATAAGTAAATAAAAGAGGGGCTAGCTTGGAGGTTATGTTATTATATTTTGATCACCAAAATTTCGTTATATTTGCAAAAAACAACGTATTAACACGTGTAATAAGTTTTTCGTTTTTGATGCTCTGACACGTTTCCCTCCTCTCTTTGCTCTCCGTGCAACGTCACCCCCCCTTCAGAGCGCTAACAACAACACAGTCAGCGTGCATTCCTCTAATGAAACTACTGCACATAGCGTCTGGTTTGTGAAGTTGTAGTGTATTGTTTTATATCATGGCTACACTGCTAATGAAATTGACTTAAATGAAGAACATTTCACTTGATTTGAGTCGATCCAACTTAAGTAAAATTATCTTCCAATGAACAAGTGCGTTTCTCTTAATTCAAGCAACATTCAATTTCGTTTCTTATTTTAAATGCAAAGAATTGTTGTTTTTCTTGTCTTAAAGGTGCACTGCGCAACTTTTCTGGTGGAGGGTCCATCACCTGCTTGTCTCCATGAAGATTACATGAACATTACAGGTGTTTCTGCTGCTTAAAAATACAATAATTCTCTCTGTGAATAGGGTTGCCTCTCCACAGATCTGACCTGTAATGCAGCCTGTAATTGTCTCCCTTGAGATAGATACGTTTAGTCTCTACCGTGGAACATTCTAGACAAAGCAATAACATCTCCATGAAGACAAGTGTAGCCACAAGTATTTTCATATTCATAAGTACAAAAAAACTTGTTTCACTGGTAGATTTTACTTGTGAAGTGAAATTTACTCAAATCATGATGAAACTTTCTTAATTCAAGTGATTTTAACTTGGTTAGATTTGAGTTTTTGCAGTGTATATTCTGAAAAGCGGACGACATGACGCGACTCGAAATACATAAAGAACACAGTAACGTTCTCGTGAGTCGTTCAAAGACAGCGGAGAGGGGAGGAAACCGGGATGTCCGCCTGATAACCAGATAATGTGCGGGCAATTAGCGCACTGACGATTTCCATTAGGCCTGATGAAATATTTATGGTGCCTTCAGAGCATGTCAGCGAGCCGCCCTCAACCTTTCATATCGCGGTGACAAACGCTAATGAGAAAAGAGGAGGGGACAAAAGAGGAGAGGAGACGAGGAGAAGGAGACAGGGATGGACGGTATCTAGAACCATTTTAGTCGATGAAAAGAGAAGAGATGAGGAGAAGGAGACAAGGATGGACGCTATCTAGAGCCATTGAAAAGAGGAGAGGAGATGAGGAGAAGGAGACAGGGATGGACGGTATCTAGAGCCATTTTACTCAATGAAAAGAGGAGAAGACGAGAAGGAGACATCTAGAGCCACTTTATGCAGTTGTTCCATTAGACAAAGTGGAAAACCAGAAAAGTTGATGGAAATAATTATGAAGAGATGGATGAAAGTTTGCAAGATAAATATGCCTGGAGCATGTCTCTCTGTGGTGATTTGTGAACAGTATTTTTCTTTAAAATCCTTTATTAGGCAAAATTGTGAGCATTTAGCCATGTTATAAAACTGTTTCCTCATACGGAGTTGTGATTTGCTTCATTCGCACATTTGAGTAACCCTTCATTATTAGTCTCAAAATGCCCTGCTGTGATGTCATGAAGTGGTACTTTTCACGTTAACAGCTCCTTTTACCTTTTGTTCAGTGGAGACTGGCCATTTTAGGGCTGAAATAATCCAAATGATGCCAAATTTTGTAGTTTTTCTGTCAATAACGTCACAAATCACACCAACTATAGAAATCTCCACAACACTGCGATACAAGCGGCTCAGTTACTCACAGACGTCTACAAAGTATTTTGTTAATAATCATTTAGTTACAGGTATTGTTTTGTTGAAAGTTCCACAGGATGGCATTAAATGTATCTATCACCATGGAGACAAGCAACTGATGTAACCAGGCGAAGTTACAGGTCAGATCTGGGGAGAGAGGACGTAAAAGTAAGAATGTGCAGGTTTAATGCCATAATGTGGAACATTCCAAACAATTAAATCTCCATAAGACAAGTAGGTGATTTTATAGTTTATTTTATATTTTATTACTTATTTTTCTATTTTATTTTGACTTGTACATATACTTTTATTTTTATAATTATGTCTCATTTGACACGTGTCTCTTGCTCTTTTTTGCTACACCATCTATTTTTGTTACTCTCTGTTATTATATTATATTGTGATGTTTGAGCTGCTGTGTCCAAATAATTTCCCTTGTGGATCAATAAAGTTTGTCTAAGTCTAAGTCTGAGGTGGCAGTTCTCATCTTGAAAATTCACATTGATTCTCGGTATTCAGTTCATGAACATAAACTTTTAATCATTGTCACTTAAAAATGTCCAATTTCTTATTAAACAAAACAAAACAAAACAAAAAAACAATGACTGCAAACTATATGGTGCTAGTCGGCCAACTAACCCAATCACCATATCATTAACTAGCTCACAAATCACCACCACCATTACTATCCAAATGTCATATGAAAATGCTGGTTTCTCAAATAGATCACTTCACATACGGATGTAAAACCGGCTTCTGTCTGTGCCTCTTCCACATTTGGTTTGCAAATGGCCGCCCTGTGTCATCAATTACAACGCCGGGGCTAGTGGCGGTGTGTCTGAGCGGAAACACAACCACAGTAAAGCTAAAAAAAACTCAGAAAGGCTGGCTAGGAGATTGTGACACTTCTTTACCTACACATTCATTAATCAAACTGCTAGCATAGCAACCACAGCTAGCTTTAAAAAAAAAAAAAAAAGGCTAGCGAGGAGGTTGTACTATTACATATTTAACTCACCATGTTACCTTTTATAGTTTTCAGAGTGCTATATTTGCCAAAAACAACATATTAATAAGTTTAAATTTTGTTTTTGACGCTCTGACACGCTTCCCCCTCTTTGCTCTCCATGCCAACTCACTCCCCCTTCAGAGCGCTATCGCAATCGGCATGTATTCTGCTAATGAAACGTTGTGCATTGTTTTGTGTCATGCTTTTGTGCGGGAGGCTTGTGGGTGGAGCCTTGTACAGAATCTTACAGCTAACCGTAAGGAGGGTTTGAAAAGGGCTTGGGAAAGATCGCTAGATTACGCAAACATGTATGGATGACATAAAACAAAACAACAAAAACTCGAAAGGCAAAAGGCTAGCTAGGAGGAGGTTGTGATCCTTCTTTTGCTTCATAAATCAAATCACTAGCACAGCAACAGCAACTAGACACAAAAAAAAAAAAAAAAAAAAGGCTAGCTTCTTTACCTACACACCATTAATCAAAGCGCTAGCATAGCACCAAATTGGGCTCATCAGTCTGGACATTAAGCAGAAATCACGCGTTAGCAACGGAGGGGACGAGGGTAAAGAGAATGAGATGGAAATGAGAGCGTTTTGGGTTTGGTGGTGTCAATCCCCCAAAGAGACAGCGCGCCCGGGCTAAACGCACGTGAAAAATGGCCCCATAAATCTTGTGAACGCGAGGGGAACGCATCCGTGTGTTCAGATCACAGTGGGGACAGTGTGGAGGTGACAGAAAAGGTCTGTTTTATGTATTATTCAGGCTTTGGAGTCGGTGTTTCACAAGCGGAAATTATACGGACAGAAAACAAAAATATAGGCCTCACTGCACTCATGTAGTTTATAATTCTGAAAACAAACTGCGAGTTCAGAAATTTGTAATCTGTGTAATGACAGACATTTCAGGGGTGAGATTATGAGAATCAGGGGTTCCATATTTTCAGAGGGAAAAAAAGCTACTTAAGGGGAAAAAAAAAACAAAAACAACTATTATTCCATATTTTTAATGGTCTATTTAAAGGCGCACTGCGTAACTTTTCTGATGGGGTGTCCACTCATGATTGTCTCCATGGAGATGTTTTCGTTTTGACTGGTATGGTTTGACAGTATGGCACTGCAGTTAGCATTAGTCTTGATCTGTCTCTATGGAAACAAGCAGGTGGTGCCTTCAGGCCAAGTCACAGCTCAGATCTGTGGAGAGGCAACCCAGCTCACTATAATAATGTTTTTCAGTGTATTCTTGAGAAATAAAAGCACCTGCAATGCAAGAAATACATTTAATGCTATACCGTGGAACTTTCCAGGTAAAGCAATAGCATCACCATGGCGACCTGTCGATCAGAAAAGTTACATAGCGCACCTGAGTAGGCCTATTTTCTTTTTCAGTCTAAAATAAGTCGTGTTTTTTAAATTCATACAATCATTTAAAGGTGCATTGCACAACTTTTCTAGTGGAAGGTTCAACAAATATTTTTCTCCATGGAGACGTCTTTGCTCTGCCTGAAATATTCCACACTATGGCATTAAACAGCTCTACCTTACATTTATTAAATTACTTTTTACCTTTTGCTCAGTAGAGTTTGGCAATTCCAGGGCTGAAATCATCCAAATGATTCTAGCGAAGGTGTGTGGAGTTTAAAAACACAGTGAAGCACACGAGGAACAGCGTTTTCTGTTTCAGAGAAGAACTGGAGGGTTTGTGTGTTAAAACATGTGTGAATGAAACAAAACAACTCCAGGTGTGTTTGCGATAAGGAAACAACATTATAACACAGATCAGAATATAGCCTAATATGGGCCCTTTAACATCTGGATAACTCTTCTGTTCAAATATTACATTTCCACACTCAAACCCAAACTTTATTTCCTATTCCTGATACGATCTGTCCTTTTCCCCCTCCACAATAGCCCTCCATTCTGCGCCAGTGAAACCGTAGACACTGGGCCCGGACACTTGAGCTGCTCCCGGTCAGCCGCACAATCAGCGCGGGGGCCGGGGCTAACGAGATGGGCGGGCCCCCGGGGGTCAGGGGTCAAGTCCTGTCCTGACAGACGGATGGGGAGAGTGTGGCGGGGTTGAAAGATGGCGGTGTGTGAGGGATGGAGCAGGTTGGCTTTGGTGACAGGGGCAGGATATGGATGAGCCAGTGCACCGGACTGACAGGACCACGCGCTGCAGTGTTTAACTCGGCTAACCCACGATACGCAGGTTAAAACGAGGTGAAGAGACGCGAAGAGGACGGCTAAGGAAGAAGAGATTTGAGATTTTAAAAGTCCTACTGTCTATCAGTGCTTTACAAACTTTCAAACTGGCCTTACAAGAACTCGAGGGTGAGCCATCCGACAAAACAAGCAAAATATCACAGACTGTTGGAGATTTAAGTGTAATGCAGGTGACAAAAGCGTGTTTATCGATATATTCTCTTGTCTCTTTCATATTACGTGCTCTTCAGTCACATGACCATGAACAGCCAATTATCTGCTTTATTACGGCAAACCCCAGAAGCAGACGAGAGAGACGGACAGACAAATGCTGCAGGTTTGTTTTTGACTTCTCTTATGTGTCTATGCAACTGTGACAAGTTGCCAATCTTTATTTTATTTATTTATTCTTTTATTTAATAGGGACACTGCATACCAATGAACATCTACAACACTGCAGTGTAAATATGCCAGAGCAAAAATGCTAATTTCCATCTGTAGTCCCACAGCAAAAACAATAACAAGTAACAACAGGAGCAGTTATACACTAAAATTGTCCACAAGTCTGGTTTTCCTTTAGCCTGTTTCAAGTGTGATTTGAAAATGGCCAGTGTTGGAGTCTGCCTTATTGGTTTTGCATATTCCTTAAATAATACATTAAGATTTATAATATTTCAGAGTAAAGAACGCACTACACTCTCTTATCTGGTAACACAGCAGGGATGTGGATGAGTTTGTTGGAAATTCAAACTGGGAAAATTAATCAAAAGCCACGAAAAAAATAAAATCAGCTGATCTCCCGACTCTCAAATAGTCTAACCACGTTCAAAGCTAGAATTGTATCGTTTGAACCTTATTTCATTCCTAGAGCTCTAAGAAAAGCTCGTAAGTAAGAAAAAAGTCCTGTTTTGAATAGGGGCAATAGTGATGAAGTCAGCGTTTGACCTATAACCGGAAGGTAACCAGTTCAAGGCCTGTCCAGTCCTGTAGCTGTGACTCTTCACCTGCATTTAAAGTGATCAGGTAAGTCCAGCATAAAAAATATTAATTTAGTCAATCCTGTGCAAAGTTGTAACTTGTCCTATCGCAAATACAAAGGAAGTATTACTCAACTTTGTTACTTAAGAAAAGTACAGATAACAAGTAAAAGTAACACATGAACAAAATCTACTCAAGTATTTAAGCACCCGTTTAAAAATGGACTTAAAGAGTAAAAAGTAAGAGTGTTTTGCACAGATTTTGAGGTCAAATGTTGTGATTTTGATACAGATTTGTGCTGAATTTTGTTCAACAGAAACAATTTAGACTTTTTTTTTTTTCTTGGACACCATTCAATCCGACTCAGCATGTCTTATAACTCGTGTGCAGTAATTCACCTGCTCGCCAACATCAAACTTTAGCTTTCCACGTGGACAAAATAGCCACTAAACCCACATAACCATAGACAAACACTGGGGCGAGATGCTACAAGCTAATCTGGACACGAGCGATAACATTGAGAGTGTGAAAGCATGACGGATGAGTATTGATCCACACGGGGCGAAAAGAGATAACTCCAGCCCTTTATTGGTATTGAGCGCCTGACGGAGAGGCCACAGGAACATCCGCCGAAACAAAACACTCGTTTACTGTGAGACGGACGGAGGGAGGAGGGAGAGGGAGTGATAGATGAGAGCAATTAGGGCGGGTTAGTGAAGATGTTGAAATAAATAGAAAAAAATTGGCTTAAACTGAAAAACTGGCTGAAAATGTTTTTATCTTAAAATAAAATAAATAATATGTGACTCTGCTTTAGGAAGTGCCATCTGTCGTTCACAGTTTTTTCTGTTTTTCAGTGTAACAAAACTTATTTTAGTCTGTGTTTTGTAAAAAAAAAGTTACACATTGGGGTTTTAAAGGTACAATATGTAACTTCAGAACATTCTGCATGGAGCTAGATAAGTTTCATACCATACTCTGGAATGTTATAGTCAAATGCCAAACATTTCCATGGAAACAAGCAGGAGAAGGCCTTCCTCCACGCCAAATAAGAGTCAGGTTTGTGGAGATGCAAGCCTGCTCAGCGTAAGGATGCATATTTTTCTGTTTTTCAGTGCTATAAAAACATTCATAATGGAAAAAAAAAAAGAAAAACACTTTTATTTTAATCAATTTTTTGGCAAAACAAAAAAAAAAAAAGTAGCAACTATAGCTTTAATGTGAAATTAAATATTGAGTGTTGTTGTTTCACAGTGAAACTATGAGAAAAAGCAAGTATTTAAAAAAGAAGAAGTGTGAAAAATTAAACAATAAGAGTAATAATAATAATAAGAGTCAGCAGTTGGTAAAGCCAAAGTTTAAATCCTAATTTACCACAGTTTAATGTATTCATTTTAGCATCTTTCTCTCAAGTAAAGCATTCACACTTCTAGAGTTCTGACTGCGAGATCTTCCTATTAGCCTAAAAAATCCTTAAATTAAATCAATTACATTTGAATCATTTATATTAAAACAAATGTGTTTTTATAATAAACTCACAGAAGAAAGAAGAGGATAGAAAGATAGAAAACACAAAGTTCGTGACCTTTTTTAGCTGGGAACGTGCTGTAATGCTAAAAAGCAAAGTCAAATCCATCACTGCAACTCACCAAATTCCGACATACAACAAAATATATGTCCGTTCTATCGACGCTGCCAATCCTGCTAATCGTGGCTATCCGTGTTAAAATAGGTTACTTATTAACACAGTATAGGCCCAGAGAGCTGTGGTTTAGATACTGCGATGAAGAGGAGGAGGAGGAAGAGGAGGAGGACTGAAGAGGGTCAGGGGGTGTCTGCTTTTGGATGTCTCTGACACTGCGATGCGCTAACGTGACAGAATGCCCCGTGTCAGGCAGAAGAGATATGAGAAGAGGACGAGAAGAGGAGGGCGAGAGGAAGAGAGGGAGGGGAAAGGAGTGAGAGAGGAGGAAGAGAGGAAAGGGAGAGGAGGAAGAAAGAAGGGAGAGAGGAGGGGACAGTCCAGGTGTGAAGGTCAAACGTCTGGAGAGGTGGACACTCCAGTGGGACAAGACAAAGGTGATGAAAAGGGGTAGTGACTAACTGTCCATAGTAGGTCTGAAGTTCGGTATGGATGGATAAATAAATAAATAAATAAATAAAAAGAAAAAAATAAATCAGCCACGTTCATGTTTTTTTCTTTTTTTATATTAAAAGATTTTTTTTTTCTTTTTTTTTTTTCTTTTTTTTAATTAAAAGATTTCTGTCTTTCTGTCCTTCAGCTGTATGGGGTCACCTCTCTGGAGAATACACTGTAACTTTCTTCAGGATTCCATGGAAATACAAAGTTAAAAGCATACTTTGGAACATTCTTCATGGAGATACATCCGTTTTATGCCATACTGTGGAAGATTATAGCCAAAGAACAATTCCTTGGAGACAGGCAGGAAGAGGCCCTCCACCAAGCCAAAATATGAGTCAGGTTTGGGGAGATGCAAGCAGCTCACAGTAAGGAACATGTTTTTTTTTTTACATTCTTGTTGGTCATTTGTAGAGTCCAGGAGGTTATCTGTCGGCGGGACACTTTGTTCCTGGTGTGGACAGGATGACACTGACCAGGACGGGTGGGGGTGGGTGAGGAGGAGGTGAGACGGGTGCAGGGGCGGGGGGCAGATGGGTGGCACCGCGCAGGACCATACAGGCTCATTACCACTAAATCTGTTCCATATGACACTCTCTCACATGGCTGTCTGCTCCCTGGGTATGTGTCTCTATGTGTCTCTGTGTGTCTCTGTGCGTCTCTGTGCGTCTCTGTGCGTCTATGTGCGTCTCTGTGCGTCTCTGTGCGTCTATGTGCGTCTATGTGCGTCTATGTGCGTCTCTGTGGGACAGTGGGGTGAGGGACAGGAGGGGGACAGGAGGACATGAGACTGGAGAGGACATGTCTCTTAAATCCAACTTTACCTTGCGTCTTTATCCATTTGTCATTCATGCAAAACTTTTATTTACTAAACTTGTAGAAATCTGTTTACCGTCTCATATCAGACTGTAACATTCAGAGTGGGTGAAGTGCGTGGCTCTTGGGCACAACAACAATACGGAAATGCCTGAGATCCAACCAGCACCCATATGTTTTACACCATACATTTACACTACATATACTTGTCGATAATATAACACATACGAATATAACAGCACGCTCCACAGTGGGACATTGAACTTATCCTGATAGTGGCAAGTTACAGGTCAGATCAGTGGAGAGGCGAGGCTGCTTACAGTAAAAATGCATGTTTTCCATTGTATTTGTATTGCAGTAAAAACACCTGCAAATGTGCTTGAAGATGAATTAATAAAAAGGAATCGTACCTCGTTTTGACAGTCTTAAAAAAAGTGAAAAACAGAACTAAAAACAGTTTAAAGTGCTCCAAAGTTATGCCATATGCATTCTGATTAACCTGTGACGGCAAAGCTAACAACAACTGGCATGCTAACGCACACTTCCTGGTTATCAGACAGTAGATGCAGAGCGATGAGTTTTGAGTATAAACGTTACTCAGACTTACACTAATCACTCCAAATACAGCAAATACAAAAGGGGAAAGAACTAAAAAACCGTGAAAAGTCCGTTTCGCCTAACAGGTCGTCTTTAACGGTGCTTTGGGGCAGAGCTTTGACCCCGAGCGGAGACAGTGGAGTGGGTGATGGGTGGTCTGCGCCTTCATCCCTGCTCTCCACACCTGTACGCTCACATGTTTTCACAGCCCATCACACCACAGTTCACCCAGTTCACACACTTTACCCAGTTAGCAATGTTAGCGTTAAGGCATTTGTTGCGTCTTTTGGCATTTTTCTTTTTACACTTCTTTTTTTTTATTATTATTATTGGCCAAATTTGTATTACAGCTCAATTTGCAAATCAGTTTGTATTGTAGTTTTGAGATACTTTATCTAAGTGAATTACCTTGAAAATAAATCTAGTTTTTCTAAGTCTAAGCTGCAATGGTTTTCTTTTTTTTTTTTATATTTAAAAAAAGCCAGATGCCCTTTCTCTAACCAGTAACCGTGACTGGGGTGAGCAATAAGCTGTGTCTTGCCTAAGAACACAACATTTGACAAACAGCAACTCTGGAGTTCTTAGGGTCCGTTTTAAAGCTACAGTACGTAACTTTCCAGTTTCACCTGCCTTTGTTTTTTCTCTGCAGTAAATACAAGCAAAATAAAAAGCTTATATTATACTTTTTTGACTGAAGAATTTATATTAACTCAAATTATAGAAATTGACTGAGACATATTACTTAGATATATTTTAATACATTTTAAAAGTATAGACATGCTAGCTCGACAATTCAAATTTGATGAAACTCCAGTTTTATAATATTATTTTGAAATATGACAATATGTAAAGATCTTTAAAAAAAATCACAATGATAATAATAATAATAATAATAATAATAATAATAATAATAATAATAAATAGATAAAAAAACACAACTACAATTACATAGTCCATTAAAATACCCAAATTTTAAGAACCAATAGGTCTACCTTTATTTTTTAAATTTTTATTGCAATATATTTATTATCTGATTTGCCACAATAACAATTATAAAACTCTTTAAAAACACCAGTTAATTCCACATCCTGCTTCCACACACACACGTCTTATTGTAACTAACACACACACATTGTCACACACACTGTCACACACACACAGACACACAATCTCAACAATAGCGCGCCTTGTCCGACCAACCCCGGCGCTACAAGAGGCTTAGCGACATTTTTCTCATTTTTGAACGGCTAATATCTTGCAAAAGTTGACTAATCTCCGCGCGTTTAAGTTGAGATTTGAGGGCGCACATGGATAACACCTGCCCCCGCTAGGCCCTGACATACGGAGGCCCCGTCGGGACACTTTTAATTAGGTTTGCGCTGTTAGCATCCCAGCGGCGGTGGCGCTAAAGGGTAGCGTAATGAAAAACGCAGTGGGTGATGGAAAGTTTAAGGCTTAAAAGAAAGAAATTTTTACAGAAAGAGAAAAAAAAAGTTTTAATTTGGATATAGTTTAAAGGTGCATTGTGTAACTTTTCTGTTGAAGGGTTCATCCAATGCTGGTCTCCATGGAGATGTTACTGCTTGTCTGACATTTTTCTCAATATGGTATTAAAACTTTCTATCTTCATGGAGATCAAACTAGACCAAGTTACAGGTCAGATCTGTGGAGAGGCGACCCCGCTCAGTCAGAATGCCTGTTTTTCTAGGTATTTTTGAGCTATAAAACCACTTGTAATTTAATAAATGTAAGGTAGAGCTGTTTAATGTCATAGTGTGGAACATTTCAGGCAGAGCAATGACATCTCCATGGAGAAAAGCATTTGTTGAACCCTCCACCAGAAAAGTTGCGCAATGCACCTTTAAATGATGTTATGACTTTAAAAAATACATCTTATTTTGGACTGAAAAAGAAAATTGGCCTACTCAAAGGTGCATTATGTAACTTTTCTGATAGACAGGTTGCCATGGAGATGCTATTGTTTTTACCTGAAAAGTTCCACGGTATAGAATTAAATGAATTTCTTGCATTCATACAATTGCAGGTGCTTTTATTTCTCAAAAATACATTGAAAAACATTATTACAGTGAGCTGGGTCGCCTCTCCACAGATCTGAGCTGTGACTTGGCCTGAAGGCGCCACCTGCTTGTCTCCATAGAGATAGATCAAGACTAATGCCATAGTGTGGAACATTCCCGGCAATGCAACATCTCCATACAGACGTATAAATCATAACACATGCAGTTAACAGACCCTCCACCAAAAAGTTACATGTTGTAGCTTTAAGAACATACAGTATTAGATTTACTAGCAAACATGAGACATTGTAATTTGAAAATTGAGCTGTTAACTTGAAAACTACCACTTCATGACATCACAAGGTGGAACGGAGCATTTTGAGCTTTGGAGATGTAAACAGACTGATAATAAAGTGTTACTCAAACATGTGTGAGTGAAATAAACACAACTCCAGGTCTGTTTTTGAGGAGGTAACAACATTTTAATATGGCTTAAAGCTCACAAGAGTCAATTTTGTATGTAGCTCCTTAAAAATCTAAATCTTACATACATCTCCTTTAAGTCGCAGTAGCTTGTAGCAGAGAACACCTTTTGTCTTTTTTTTAGCTGTACTTTCATCTGTCTGTTTGTACGCAGGAACTATGACTATGACTATATGAATCCCAAAAACTAAAACCTCTTCCATTTCTAGCAAGACATTATAACACAAAAACCCAGTTGTGAGCTACAAAAAAAAAAAAGAAAAAAAAAAAAAGAATTGCACAATTGTGATGCCAACGGGAGTCATGTTCTGGCATTAAAGGGCCCCAAACCGACTCTCCACAAAGGCCGCTGATTGGAAACAGTAGGTGTACCAGTGGATATAGGCTATGCAAAAAGACAGGCCAGAGAAGTCAGAATGGACGAAATGCACTGAATACTGTTAAGAAGAACTAGGAGATAGCAATCGGATGATAGAAAATGAAGCTGTTTGTGTCATGAATGTTCTTCTGGCGTGGTTTCGAATCGACCTTAAAAGGCAGCGATTCACAAAACAAGTTCACAAAATGCCAAACAGAGACAAGAGGCCGGGCAGGTCTCCAGAGAGCGCATGACTTCACACTGACGCGGGCTGCCAATGCCGATATCACACACGTAATGATACATCGAATCTGTTTAGTTTCACACAGAGTTAAAAAAAAAAAAAAAAAAGAATCGTCTTATTTTAGGTTGGAAAAAAAAAAAAGGTGCACTGTGTAATGGTTCAGCTACCTACTGTTTTGCCTACATACTTTGTGAATTACCTTGTAAATAAATCAAGTTTGTCTAAGTCTAAGCTAGAATGTTTATTTGATATTTAAAAAAGCCAGATGCCCTTCCTCCAACCAGTAACTGTGACTGGGGTGAGCAATAAGCTGTGCTGTGTCTTGCCTAAGGACACAACGACAACTCTGGAGTTCTTAGGGTCCATTTTAAAGATACAGTATGTAACTTTCCAATGGTAAGTACCTTTTTTTCTGTACAGTAAATACAAATGCAAATCTGTTTAGTTTCAGTTTAAATGACTGTATGAAAAAAATAAAATCATGTCTTATTTTAGGTTGAGGTGCATTGTGTAACTTTTCTGAGGGCAGGTTCAGCTACCTGCTTGTTGCTATGGAGATGTTTTTGCTTTGCCTGGAATGTTCCACAGTATGGTATTAAAAGTATATCTGGAGTTCATCCGATTGCAGGTGTTTTTATTGCTCAAAAAGATGCATTCTATCAGTGAACGAGGTCTCCATGGAGATGGTCATGTTTAATGCTTTACTGTGTAAAATTACAAACAAAACAATAACATTTCCACGGAGACAAGCAGGCCGCAGATCCTCCAACCAAAATTACATGATGCACCTTTAAGAACATTTTGACAGTATTCAAAATTTACTAGCAAACACGACACACTGTAAGATTAGCTTTGCGCCACAGTGGAGCACTTCCTGTATTACCACATGACATCACAAGGTGTAACAGAGTGTTTTCAGTTTGAGAGAAGAACTAAATATGCAGGGTTTGTGTGATAAATGTGTGTGTAAATGAAACAAAACACACAACTCTAGTTTGTTATAATGCTGTCTCTATATGAGATAATAGAAAGATAATAATAGAAGATAATATGAGATAATAGAAAATAGCCTAATATGTATGTTTTATATTTTATGTTTTTATTTTGTTTTATGTTTATATTTATTTTTATTTTGTTATTATTATTTATTTAATTAATGCTTTTGTTTTTTTGTTTTTACTTTGTTTATATTTATGTTATTATTATTATTATTATTATTATTATTATTATTATTTATTTTATGTGTATAATTTTATGTTTTATGTATGTTTTATTTTTTATGTTGCTCACATTGTTCACCTCTTTTATCTTCTACTAATGCGACTATTAAGCAGAAACAATTAAACCCTATTTTCAATGACCCCTGCTTCCTCTGAGACTTGTCTTCCCTCAGCTCTTTACACATCACCCCTAAAACTGCCTTACAACACAAAGATTACTGCTCCAAATCAAACTCATATGCTCAGAAACACGCCGGTACTACTTGTTGTCCAACCCAAGCCAAAAATTACATCTTCTCTTGTAATATTTAAGAGGGAGAGTGGGCCAAGAACTCACTGAGAGCTGTCCAAGATGTCTGTTTCAAACTTGGATCGGCCCCTAACCCCTCCAGATCGGCACTTAGACTACGAAGGGCTTAACTTCCATGCCTATTACGAGAACTAAATCAGGCAGCTGGCATCGCACTCCTCCCATCTTGGGTCTTAAGTCTATCAAATCAAGCGCCCCTCCAAAATAACCAGTTTTCTGCAGATTCTGGGAAGCGCCTTGACCTTGTTATTAAGGCTGTCTCCTCTTCCTTTAATGCCATACTGCAAGCAATATAAACCAGGACTAGAACAGGGCTAGACCAGGGACTTAGCCAGGACTAGACCAGGACTAGAACAGGGCTATACAATGGACTAAAGCAGGACTAGACCATCACTAAACCAGGACTAGAAAAGGGCTAAACCAGGAACTAAATTAGGACTAGACCACGAATAAACCAGCGCTAAACCAGAGACTTAACCAGGACTAAACCAGGACTACATAAGGACTAGACCCAGGATTATACCAGAGATGAAACTAGGATTAGACAATGACTAAACACAGAGATTAGGACTAAACTAGGATTAAACCAGGGACTAGACCAAGAACAAAACCAGGCACTAAACAGGCACCAGGATTAGACCAACATTGATTTACCTGTGGAACATTCCAGGGAAAGCAACAACATCTCCATGGAGACAAGCAGAAAAGTTATGTTGTCAACCTCTAGACTAAAGCAGGTCTAGATAAGGGCTAAACCAGGGACTAGACCAGGACTAAACCAGGGATTAAAGCAGGACTAAACCTGAAATAGACCAGGACTAGACAAAGACTAACCAGGACTAAACCAAAATTAGACTAAATGAAGGACTAAACCACATCAGGACTAAACCAGGGATTAGACAAGGACTATACCAGGGACCAAACCGGGACTAAACCAGGACTAGACCTGGACAAAACCAGGACTAAACCAGAACAAGACCAAGACTAAACCAAGACTAGCTTTCCATATGCAACAACATTTTACAAAAAAATATTTACTTGGCATCGCACTCCTCATGTCTTGGGTCTTAAGTCTATCAAATCAAACATCCCTCCAAAATAACCAGTTTTCTACATATTCTGGGAAGCGCACTGACCTTGCTATTAAGGCTGTCTGCTTGAAGAAAAAATAACCTGTCAAGAAGTGTGTGTGTGTATTTCTTCTTAATAACAAATCTGTCTCTTTTTTATTATGTTGGGAAGTTGGCAGAGAGATTCCATAGACATTCCCTTCCTGTTGCTTCATGATTTTGAATGAGGACAGTGAGCACCCCTGTCTCATGCCTAAAATACAGGGTTCAAAGTAATAACAATTACACATTACTCATGTTTTTATAAATGAGAGGATTGTGGGGGTATTGAGTAGATTTCTAAACACATGCTCATATATTCATCCTTTCTAAATAGTGGTAGCATCTAAAAAGCTACCAAAATTGCATAAAAAGGTAATTTGAGTACTTTGAGTAGTATTTTTCATGCATATTGTACTTTAGCAGCAGTAGTGATGGTTGATACCAGTGATACTGACACCACTACCAACACCAATACCAATGAGTTTAGTATTAAAATGCATCAAAACCTTTTTTTTTTTTTTTTACTATAAGGAGTATTATCTATATCTATACGTATGGTAAAATGATTCGAACCACAAACCTTCTGATCAGTGGACAAACGCTCTTGCCAACTGAACTATTGTCACATACATACTAGCTACCTGAGATAGACTTTTTGCACCCAATGTGGCAGAAGACCTTCCAGAGGAAACACTGAGTCTCATCACTGACCGAAACAGCAGCTAATAGCTTCCAAACTAGAATATAAACTAAAATGTATAAATGTGTTTCAATAAATGACCAAAAAAAGCATTTAAGTATTGATATTTTTACACAAGGATCGATCATTTTCAATACAACACCCTGTATCGATTTATTATTATTTGGTCTACACCCATTTCTAGGCAGCAGTATTTGTAGTTGAGTACTTTTAAACGATGTAACTGTACTTTTACTTGTTCAGTGCTGTTTCCAACGCTGCTAAAATGTGTTGGCGAGGTGAGGGGGAACAGAGCTGGTTTAGACCCTATTTGGCTGGGTCAGACTGGTCCATCCAAGAAAAGAAAAGAAAACATGACGGAGGAATCTCTGCAGGAAGTGAGTGATTTTTGGACCAGAAAAGTAACGTCTTCTCAGAAAGGCTATTTTAGTGTGCACATTAGAGCTGACCTCATCCTAAAAGCCCCAAACTGCAGAGACTGTGAAAATAGTCCACTGCTAACTATATCAAATACTTTTAGAAAACTATGCACTGTCGTAACCTATAGTGTTTCAATCAGAATTTTAGAAGCACTTTTTGTAATACAGGAAGCAGTACGCCAAGGTAAGCGATGTAGAATTAAAGAGGGGCTATGATGCAAAACAGACTTTTTGGAGCGTTGTTCCCTCATCAAAATCGATCATCGTCAAATCATCCATCACATGCTTTTCTCCATGGTCTGGAATGCTCCACAGTATGGTATTAAACCTTTCTATCTTCATGGAGACCAACCTAGACCAAGTTACAGGTCAGATCTGTGGAAAAGCCTCCCCGCTCACAGTCAGAATGGAGTTTTTCAAACCATTTTTGAGCTATAAAACCACCTGTAATTAAAAAAATGTTAAGTTAAGTAAGTGTAATGTCATACCGTGGAACATTCCAGGCAGAGCAATGATATATCCATAGAAACAAGAAGGTGACGGACCCCCCTTTCTGAGCGTATAGTCTCCAAATGGTTTACTTGTGTTGTTTCTAGTGCATCCATCCCTACGGGGCTCTACTTGCTCCTCGCCCTCCCCATCATGGCCGCTGATTGGAGCTTTAATTAAACGCTCTGCTAATTGGTCTAGAGGGCACCAGCGCGGCCACCTACTTCATTACAGAACTAACCGCCTCCCCTCCGCAGCTCCGACGCATAAAAAGAACCAACATTATTCATTTAGATGGGCCTTACATCGGGGCTAGCCAAGTGTGAAGGAGAGAGCTGTGGCTACGCCGGGTATCGATCAGCCTGGACCCTAATTTGGTCATTGTTTAAAGCGGACGGGAGCGTGTTGACAGCTTAGATACAGTGAGAAGGGGCTGTTAAAAGGATTTAGGAACCTGCTTAGCTTCTAATGTAGACCAATAGACAAGTTTATTAGTATTGATTGGAGAGTAGAGATTTAGTTATCCGGGTTTATTCCCCAGTCGGACGGTGCCTGCTGGGCTTGCATTTTTAGAGGTAGCCCAGTGGTGCACAAGTATAGTTGGGTGGAAAAGATAAGTTGCTTGATAATTTCTTTGTTATTTTATGTTATTATTACAGATGCGGTGTGTAACTTTTCTGATGGAAAGTGCACTACCTGAGGTGTTGTTGCTTGCTACCTAGAATGTTACGCACTGTGGCATTAAATGTATCTTACTACTACTACTCTTTTAATCAAAAAGACTTCTCACTGTGAGCGTGGACATCGCTCCACAGATATAAGTTTGATGTAATACTGTGGAACATCAAAAGTAATAACATCTCCATAGAAACAAGCAGTGTAACCTCTATTAAAAATGTTACGCAGTGCAACTTTAATATTACTAATAGTGCAACATTTTACATTAATGTTGTAGAAATTCCGATCCTTCATAATGGAAACAGATTAAAATGAATGTGTGCGCAGCAGAACAATAAAGGAAATGGTGCAGTGGGTTAAGTGGCCACCCAAAATCCAGAAGGTCATTGGTTCCAAGTCCATACTGTGTTATTGGGCAAGACACTTGTACTATATTAAACTATATTAGAGAATTGTGTTATTATTGAAGGATCAAAAACTGGTGCATCAGAATGTCTACTGGTCCAAGAAATTACCGAAGTAAAAAGTATTTGTGTACTTCTCAAATAAGAGTAAATGTAAGAATTTGTACATAATTGGATTTATAATTTAAAGTTAATATAATTGAAAATACCGGATTATTTCATATTTGTCCTTGCAAAGAATGGACCTCAAAAGAGTCCAACTACCAATGGCACATATACGTTATTTCTCTATTGTGTATTTCCAGCTGGTCCACTTTACCTTTCGTTTAAACGGAGTCACCTTTAGTTACAGATTTGCGGTCCGTAGACGCTTAAACCTTGAGTGAAAGTGTGTTTTTTATCCCGTAGAGTTCCATATTGACTCAGGGCCCTTGTACCGGCTGCATTAACCTCCATCTGACTCTGCTAATTGAAGAGGTCAGTTAAACGCTGCTCTCATTACCACTATTCCACTTAATTTACCAATCAAGCTTTCCACAAACAATTAGCAGTTTATCTGCAGGGAGACGGGGCATGCGGTTTAGAATGGGGCCAGTGTCTTTTTCCTTCATTTTTTTCCCTTTTTAGTTTACGCAAAGGGTTAAAAGCTCCGCAGTGATGACTGGGTGCGCCCTATCCGTGTACATAGATGTCTATCTTCATTCACGATTCACAAAAGTGCCCACACAGCTTAAAGAAAACATGGAGTCAAAGAGCAAATTCAAGGGGTCGTATTAAGATCAATTTCCTGCTTGACCTCGCGTACAATGTGTTTTTCATTATAGATACAAACTAGAGTTGTTTTAGTTTTTGATCATGTTGGTAACCGTTCATCTTCTGATTCATGGGTTTTAATCTTGGTTTAGTTATGGTTAGAGAGCTCATATTACGCTAATGTTCAAAACTAGAACTGCCCATCTCTATGGAATAAAAGGTAAAAAGGTGGTTGTTCATGACATCACAAGGTGGAACAGAGCATTTTGAGGTTGAGATGTTGACAGGCTAATAATAAAGGATTTCTCAAACATGCGTGAATGAAACAAAACAACTCCAGGTCAGTTTTTGAGGAGGTAACAACATTTTAACATGACTAAACTCACAAGTCAATTTGGCGAAATATAGGACCATTAAGTCCTGGTCAGTCTTGATATAGTCCTGATTTATCATGGGTTTAATCAAGTTTTAATCCTGGTTTAGTACTAGTTCAGTCCAACTTCAGTCCTGGTTTGTTATTGGTCCAGTATTGATTTTGATCTACTTCAGTCTTGGCTCAGTACTGGTTTAGTTTTGATTCAGTTTTGGTTTAGCCTGATTTAGTCCTGATTTAGTGCTACTGGGTGAGTATTTTCTTAGTACTAGAGATTTGCAATGGGTTAGTCCTGGTTCAGTCCTGGTTCAGTCTTTGTTATGGACTGGTTTAGACTTGATTCAGTCCTTAATCAGTCTTGATTTAACCCTGGTTTAATCCTGCTTTATTCCTGGTTCAATACTGGTTTAGTCCTGATATTGGTCCAGTATTGATTTTGAGCTAATTTAACCTTTACTTAGTCCTGGTTGAGATTTGGTCCAGTTTTGATTTAGTCCTGGTTTCGTCAATCTTAAATCCAGGTTTATTTTGAGTTTAGTCCTGGTTCAATATTGGTTTAGTCCTGGTATTGGTCCAGTTTTGATTTTGAGCTAGTTTAGCCTTTAGTTAGTCCTGGTTGAGTTTTGGTCCAGTTTTGATTTAGACCTGGTTTAGTCAATCTAAAATCCAGGTTTATTTTGAGTTTAGCCCTGGTTTAATCCTGCTTTAGTCTTGGTTCAGTATTGGTTTATTCTTAGTTAAGTTGTGACTTATTCCTGGTGCAGTATTGGTGCTTATTACACAGTGATGTAGGTCTAGAATAATCTTGGGTTAGTTCTGGTTAAGTCTTAGTTTAGTCCTGGTTTAGTCCTTGATATATGGCTCCATTCACACTTGTCCTGGTTTGATTCTGGTCACAATATACATCGACCTATCAATATATGAAAGCTGGAACATTATTTGTGGGGGGTTAAAATTTATTGTGTGCACTTTTTCTTAGCAATAATGACAATTTTGGGTTATTTTTTAGCTACACAATAAAATTTAAGATGTAAAAAGTCAAATTAATAACTTCTATGACTCATATACAGCTATTTATGCATTACAGCTCATGCTTTTTTAACAATATTGTAGATTTGGAATTGTTTTTGTGGTTTAAATCTGTTTTAAAGGTGCACTATGTAACTTTTTATTTGGGGGTCTGTCTCCTGCTTGTTTCCAGCAGAAAAGTTACACAATGCACCTTTACAGTTTATTGTTTCTATTATTTTACTTCAGCATTATTTTACTTCAGCGTGACAGGCTTAGATCCTGGTTTTAGTCCTGACGTAGACTTGGTTTGGTTCTGATCTTGCCTGGTCTATTCATGGTCTAGTTCTGGTTTAGTTCTGTCTTTAGTCCCAGTGCATATGACCATGTGGACAACCTCAGTGGTGAATCTTTGGCTGCCTTCCGTGACTAAATGTTGTCTTTTCGATTAGCGTGCAGGGTGCATACAAAGGTGAACTGTACTGGCCTCCTACACCTCTGCCTTTGTCAGTAAACAGTCCAGACCGGGCCCCGTGTGTCCCCGCAAAGATCACGTTCTGAGGTGTTGACCCAAGCAATCCCTCAGAATAACACTTTTTGTTTTTGCGACCTCTGCCACGGCGTTTACATTTGGGAGTGAAAAAAAAAAATGCCCACAAGGAAGTTCAGTGCAGGTTTGCGTCCAATGAGAAAAGGATGAAGACGGAGGATGTTTGAAGGTGAAAGTGGACAATTTTGACATATGGATTTGAAAATATGGATGGAGAGGAGAAGCCGGGTTCAGTCCTGGTGAAGAACTTGACTTGGACTTGGGTTTGTCTTGGAGGTAATCATGTTAATTTACAAAAAACAGAAGTACCAACAGAAAAGTATGTAATTATTAATGTCAGTTACTCAGTTTAATTATGAAATAGTTAATTATTTTTGGGAATCACGTAATTCACAATTTAAATATTATACAATAAAATAAAGATTTAAACATTTTATAGAATTAATCTGGATTAATCCTGATGGGTTTGGTTTACTTTGGCTCTACATGTATGTCTACGGTGAAATGTTTAGAGGTCACCATGGTGACCCAATGCACAAATACTGCCCAAATTTTTTTTTAAGATGATCTAAAAACCAGCATAAGTGATTAAAACAACACATTTTCAGAAGCCTGTGATCAGTGCGCGCGTTCATGGTCCTGTTTAGGTGTTTGATTTGCAACAAAAAGCTGAGAGACTAACTGAAAAACTGTTGGCTAATGCTAGCTAGCTTGTGACTGTAATTTTATGTGAGAGAGACTTGTTTAACAGCACAAATCAGCTCAACTAATGCATTTCCGACTAAGTCAGTTCTCTCTGGTTAAATTGTGTTCAAACAAAACTCAGATTAAACTCTAACAGAGCAGTGCCTAAAGTTGTCATAAACATTCCCTGGGAAAGTTGATGACATCAGCTGCAAAGTATAAATAGTCTTTAGCCTATTTCATACACTTTTTTATCTTCAGTTCTATTATAGTAAATCCATACGTCTCTAAAATCATTACATGCAGAGACTGTATCAACCACAAGAGCCTATTTTGTTTTGCCGCTGCCGTTTTCAGACATGATGATTGGGCCGGTGGTTGGACTCTGTTTTCCATGCGCTTGACCCGGGCAGATACCTGGGCAGGACGGGCCAGTGGTCATGCCCTCTGTTGGTTAGTCATGTAGATGCGGGCCATGCCATTCTTATGGAAATCCTGTGTGCCAGCTCAGGGCCTTTTGCATGGCACCAGTGATTAATGATCGAAACTAGGAAGAAGACGAGTCAGAGCGTGCAATGTAAATACGAGTGATGAAGACCAAATCATGAAAGTCAAAAAGGTAAAACTGAGCCAACAACCAACAGAGAATTAAAGAAGATAAATTAGATTATATAGCAGTTGTGGCACAGAGTCTGAATACTATTATTAACTTTTAGATTTAAATTAAAGACCCTGTATCCGATGTGTCTTGCCGCAGTACAGATTTAGTGTACAAGCAGCTCTTGAGGTCAAAACATCTCTGCTGTGTGCCTTCTGCATCTAATTACAAAGTGTTTTATTGTATGATAATCAGGAAATATGCGTTAACATGCTAGTTATTGCTAGCTTTACCATGACGACAAAACTCTGGTCACTGAAAGTTGTGAAAATCACAGTGGATAATCAGGATTCTTGAGATGCGAACGGTAAGTGAGGATTCATTTTGGATGGAACACAAACAGGTTAAAATGAACTAGTTCTGTTTTTCACGTTTTTAAACACAGTAGCCTAAAAATTTTAATGTGGACAATAAAAGATTCTTACCCTCCAACAGCTATCAAGGTCATTATATCCTTTTAAATATACTATACTTACTATACTATACACTATTTTGTGACTTGGAAGACGCCAGAATAGAATAAATATAAGATAAAAGTTTTACCTACGGGTGCAGGAGCAGTTATTCAAGACTTACAACAGATGCCCTTCCACTATGAATTGATAGTAAGGTTTTGGCACCACTGAAAACACTGTAAAACACTGTGACTGCCGTATCCACAGTCGCTAAACTCAGACTTCAGCTCCAGGGAACTGACACATGGTAATACGTTTCTCATTCTTGTGGTTTAGCTTTGAAAATAACGCATTTCTGAAGGAGCGCTGCAAGAAACACAAATGTTCTGATCATTTCATATTGTCAATATAACGCTTTTTTCACTTGTAGTTTTAATTAAAGTGGAAAGAGTAACCAAAACTTTTATTTAATTAAAGGGACTAAATTTCTTATCTATGTTATAATGTTGTTTCCTCATCACAAACAAACCCGAAGTTGTTTTTTCTTGTTTCATTCACACATGTTTAACACATAATCTCTGTATATTTACGATGAGTTCTTCTCTCAAACAGAAAAAACTCTGTTCCAACTTGTGATGTCATGTGATAATACAGGAAGTACAAGGGAAGAGGGGGCAGGTAACATAAGATTACTCTTCTTTCTGCTCCCTTTCATTCATTTCTTATAATGTTATGACACTGTTAATGTCTTTTTATACTTTATGAATGAAATAAACAAACAAATAATAAAAAAAAAAAGTGCTCCACTGTGTTTTTAAACTCCATACACCTAGAATCATTTGGATGATTTCAGCTCAGGAATTGCCAATCACTGAAAAAATTAAAAGGTAGCTGTTGACTTTAAAACTATGGCTTCATGACATCACAAGGTGGAACAGAGCATTTTGAGCTTTGGAGATGCAGACAGACTAATAATAAAAGGGTTGCGCAAGCATGTGTGAATGAAACAACTTTTATTTTTTTTATTTTTTTGATGAGGTAACAACGCTGTAACATGGCTTAAAACTCATAACTTTAAAGTAATAAAGGATCTTTAAGAATAGCCCACTGTTACACAATTACTCAAGTAGGAGTAAAATACAGTGTCTGAAAACTATTCAGAGAAGTTTATTAAGTTACTCAAGTAAATGCAGCTGAATACTACACACCTCTGTGCACTGGGAAAGTGGGTGAGACGTCTTGCTCGGAGACACAACAACAGTACGTATTAAAGTATTAGACCTAATGTTTTTAAAAGCGTACCGTAACTGGGAGGGCTTTGGAGGTGAGCATGACAAGCCGCAAATGTGTGTGTTGGACGGGGGGGATGAGTTCAGCACCTGGCAACTATTACCCCCCCACCAGCCCCACTAATGGCCCTATCCTGCCCCAGCCTCCAGCCATCCCACCTCTACCTACCCCCCCGTGTATGTGTGTGAGAGTGTGTGTGTGTGAGTGTGTGTGTGTGTGTGTGTGTGTGTGTGTGTGTGTGCGAGGGCAAGCCAGGTTCAGGAGGGCACCACGTTCACATACAAAGCGCATCTAGCCACGTTAACACAAAAAAGAGAAGAAAAAGTTCACTTTCTCGGCGCTCAGGTCAATAAAGCAACACCTGCGTTCAGATGGTGTTGACTCTAGAGTGAGAAAAGAAGACAATGTAAGAAGAGGAGGAAAAGATGGATGGATACTTGAAGGTAACAGCAGTATTTGCTAGCAATCTACTTATGCTAATGATCCAGTCCTCTCTAACTTTGTTTATGTAGCACATTTTTCCAACACAAAGTAGTACACAGAGTAAACACAACACCAATACACACATTGCATAAAACACAGCATGAAAATTCAATAAAAGTAATAAAAAAGTCAATAAAAAACTATAAAAAATAATATAATGCAAGCCTGAAATTAGCTAGAAGTTAATAAACCTTAAAAAATAAAATAAAATAAACTACTACTACTAATACTACTACTAATAATAATAATAATGATAAGCATTTGTGCCGTAACTATTCTCCTTTGCCAAATGCGATTCAGTGCATTGCAAATTTCTATACTAATTTCAAACAGTAAAGAACAGAATGCAAAAAAAAAAAAGTTAAAGTCGAACAAAGTAATTTTACTATCGTCAAGGCAACGTACATAAACAGTTTGTCAGTGAAGACACAACCACGTAAACTCGTACTTGAGATTCAAACCGTGAATTACACAGGTACGCCAATAGTCGTAAGTTGGCGGTGTCTGTTGATGGTGGATTTATGGTACACAACCTGTTCCCGTTTCGCTAATGAAACAACGCTAACGTAAAGTATTAAAACGATAAAGTAATCTGCTCACTTCTTTAGCAAAATCAAACTTGGACAAACTTTTATTCACCCTATAAATCTTGCTAATAATGGCACGACGCCGATAAATGTTGACTGATTTCGCCTATGTTCCAACCTGTTCCGGTATCGCTAATAAAAGCGCACTCAAGATTAGGAATAAAAAGGCGAGTTGCTAATCGTCATTTCAAAACTTTCGCCGGATTTACCTCGCCAGCTAATGTCTTGTTTTGATTTGAAGATTTATGTGTCAGCAAACTCACCGGCGACTCCTACGACAATGACGGAGCGCTGGAAGTCCCGAGAGCGAGGCACTACAAAGACATCAGAAGGCTAGCCACCTGAACAATACTATGTCTGGGTCTATTTGCATATGCGGCTGGGTGGGGACATACATTCTTTCAATAGAATAGACAAAATCCCACTGAATGTCTACTCATTAAAGGTCCAAACTGGCGCTAAAACTACTCTTTGCAGTAGCTTTGTCTCGATGCCAATTCCCCATCCAAAATACACCACTTAGGAGTTGTTTCTTGTTTCAGTCATGCCTGTTCGAGTCATCCGGAATATCTGGGTCAACGCCAACCTCTCCCACGGTAGAGGACAACTGGCTGCAAGCTGTGATGTAATCAGGTCATACAGGAAGTGCTCCTCAGTGTTTGGAAGTTCATACACCTTCGCCGCGGATTAGGGTTAGTAGTTATTGTTGTTAACCTTATTTGAACTCTGTCGCCCCTCACTGTGTCAGAAGAGGGGAGTGGTTGTTGTATATGCAAGTAACCATTAACCGATTAAACCAGGGCATGAAAAAAAATCTGAAAAAGAATACAAAATCTGAGCGTTGACCAAGAAAAATTACCCAAAGATTGACAAAATTGAAGGTTAGGCTACACTAAAAAGTATATTTATTATTATTCCTTTATAGATTAGAATCAGATCCTGAAAAACAAGGGGAAAAATGTCCAAAAATACTTAAAAACTCAATTATAGCAAGTAATAGAAACAAATCAAGACGAAAACTCGCAAACGTGTGAAGCAAAGAATTGAAAACACCATAAACTACCCACTTTGCACAAGTTGAGCAAGTACCAAAGGCAGCCTCAGGTGAACGAGGACAGGAGGGAGGGACAGGCACGCAGTCGGACCACACAAGAGGGTAAACACGGCATCAAACACAGCTACATACAGTCGGATCAGCTCCCTCCTGCGTAATTGGGGCAAGCTGTCGTCCATTAAACTTGCCAACATCATATTTGGACTGCTGGATACGGATTGTGCGGGGAGCTAACGGGGTTAGCTAGTGTCGAGGGGCTTTGAGCGCCCAAACAGGTTCAAACTTTATCAGGGTCTCACAGCGGGACACGGAGCAGACTCGTGAAAGAGAGGGAGATGACGGGAAACAAGCTCACGAGGGAGTGGTGTGCATGAACCGCTGTCTCACAATCTCACAGCAAACCAGCAAAACAACGGCTTGTGAAATGCTAATGTTGGACTTCTAGGAAACATGTTAGCCGCAAAACAAATTATTATTATTTTACTATATTATTAAGGTTGAAGCGTATTCATTGAATTAATCCTTTGTCATTTTATTTTGTAAACTCTGTTTTTGAAATATTTTGAAAAGTGCCAATAATTTAAGTAGGCATATATTATTGCTAGTAGTAGTAATCTAAACCTTTATGCTGGCTGCTAAAAGTATTTTTGTACACCTTAGGTCTGTTTTTGCATGTAGATGAGCTTACTGACTTAAACATGCGTATGACAGACTGGACTACACATTCAATCAAAACAGAGTTAAGACATTTAAAAAATATCTACATTTTTAGGTGTATATTTTTTATGTTTATAATTTAATTCATAATTTTGCTTCCTAATTGAAACTTCAAACTAGGGAATCTCCGTAGCTGTTACCCAACAATGATGTAGTACACTGGGCTAAAACTTCTCCAGTGTACACAGAGATTATTATTAGACAAAAAAAAAATGCATTATAAAGTCTTTACATTGTTGAATTACTGTTTATACGTTCAGAAAAATGTGCTTGTTGTGTGTAAATTGTGCTAATGTTTGAATGGAATTCTGAGTGTCCATGCATGATGTCATCAACATGTTTTATAACAGCTCTACTTCCTGTAATTTTACACATTTTTCAACTGAAACTTTTGGTTTTACTACTGTTACCACTATTTTTTGGGGTGAAATATCCTCTGCATTTGACCCATCCTTTCAGGAGCAGTGGGCAGCACATGGGGCATACCTCAGCTGGAGGCTATTACTACTATTACTACTACTGCAGCAACAAAAATACGACATTCTGCTCACTATTACTGCGCAATGGTTAGCACTCTCACCTCACAGCAAGAAGACCCTTAGTCCAATTTCCTGACAATTTGGAGTCTTTCAGTATGGAGTGTGTGCATAGGTAATATCTGTATGAATGCATATCTCAGAATTTTGTTTCAGATTTTACAACATTTCTTCCATCCACAACAACCACCACCGCAAGCCCCCACATACTCCTCCACCCTTCCCCCACTCGCCTCCGCACCCTCCCTGGTCCACGAACGGAGAGGTAAGGTTGGCTGGATCTTGAACGAGGCCTAATTAAGTCTGGTTAAGTTGTCCAAGAGACTTCCATTACGCGCGCTCAGAAAAGGCACACTACTACTCCAGGCTCTCTCCTCTCTATATTAACACCTGCTTCTTTTCCAATTAGCCCCCCAAATAGAGACAAATGGGCTAGCGGGCTTTGATTAATTCACTCCTGTCAAGGACCGAGCTGCACAATACCATCAGAGTGAGGGGCTGAGGCGGAGCGTGCAGCGACTCGTGCACCAGACACCAACAACTAACACAGGAGACCACGGAAAACTGAGAAATGTGGAATGAAAGTTGAAGAATTTGAATTGTTTGTCATTTTATCAAATTACGTTTACCAATAACAGACAATTAATGTTCAATGACATTTTTGACTAGTTTCTAGGTTGTATCACTTGTATGTAAAGCTGCCAAGACCAAGACCAAGACTACCCAGTTCACAGAAAAACTGAAAAAGAAAGCAATGAATTGAGTCAAGGTGACACTTTATAATAACTACACTTAAAGGCGCACTGTGTAACTTTTGTGGTGGAGGGTTTGCTTGTCTCCTTGGAGATGATATTGCGTTGAATGTTCAATAGTATGACATTAAATTTAAATCTTACATTTAATACAACTGCAGGGTAACATCTCCACAGAGAAGTAACTTGGCTTGGTGATATGCTTAATGTCATACTGTGGAACATACCAGGCAAAGCAATAACATCTCCATGGAGACAAGCTGGTTACACAATGCACCTTCCAGTTAGCGCCAATAGAGCATGAACAATAGTTTATTCATTCAAAATTTGCTCCAGTGCAGATATATTGTATAAGCAGCATTCTGTGTGCATCTAACTGTAAAGCGTTTTACTGTCCGAAAATCAGGAGGTGTGTATTCGCATGCTAGTCATTGTTATCATGATGGCAAAATGTCTGCTCTGGTCTATGTTGTGAAAATTCACAATTTTTCATGGTTTTAAAAAATCAGGTCACTGCATGAATAAAGATTTAAAGGGCCTATATTATGCTATATATAATATTGTTTCATCAAAATGATAATACAGGAAATGCTCCACTGTGTTTTTAAACTCCATACACCTTCACTAGAACCATTTGGATAATTGGATCACTTCAGCCAATTGCCAATCTCTGCTAAACAAAATGTAAAAGGCCGCTGTGAACTTCCAAACTACTGCTTCATGGTGGAACAGAGCATTTTCCACTTTGGGAATGCAGACAGACTAACAATCCAAGATTACTCACACATGTATGAGTGCAACGACTCAATGATTCATGAAGTAGTTGGCCAGTTAATTAAGATGTAGAAATTATAAAGTCCTCCCCATATTCTATTTTCGATAATCTAAGTTTACCTTACCTCATTGCTTCGCTGCTAGTAAAGCGTTAGCTGCACAAAAGCACATAAGTCTACGCTTCTTTTTTCAGTTACGGCTGCCACTCCTCTTCCGGGACAAACCGAGTCTCTCTTGTCTCTCATATGTCCCGCGGATGTGGACGCTGAGTGTGTGTAACCTGTGTGAATCTGGTCATTTATCTTGTCTAGCTGTCCTCCCCTGTTGATTCAAGCTAAGCCCGGTGTTTGCAGAGCTGCACGTCCTCCAAAAACACCGCTACATGCTAACCACTTCAAAACTCAACCTGCTAGCTTCACACACACCTACGCTAACACATGGCGGCTAACGAAGAAACGCGCCATGGCTTGTTAATACAGGATGTTGACATAGAGAAGATACGTTTTACCGGTAAATTAGCTAGCGGGTAGTGCAGCACTTTTGCGGTAACCGTTTTTCTCTAGACTCCCTGCGTTGGCATAGCTTAATACAGCGTACAGTTACATAATACCTGGTGGTGTAGGTATAGATGGTAAACGGCTCCATTTAAATCAGATTTCAAAATAGTTGATTTTTTTTTCTTTTATCATTTTTATGTTTTGTTTAAATATATAGGCATTATTTATTTATTTTTTTAGTACAAGTTGAGGTGGAGCAAAAGTAATGATTTTTTAAATTTTTTTTAATGTTATGTGACAATAAAAGCAATGCCACGCAACAAAAAAACTATATTAAAGGGTCCATATACAGTATTTTGTGATCTATGTTATAATCCAATGTGCCAATCTCTACTGAACAAAAGGCAAAAAGTAGCTGTTAACTTGAAAACTACTGCTTCATGACATCATAAGTTGGAGCAGAGCATTTTGAGCTTTGGACATGTAGACAGATTCATAATAAAGACTTAAGACTCAAACGTATGTGAATGAAATCGCAACTCCGGGTTTGTTTTTGGTGAGGTAACTGCATGATAAACGTCGCAAAAAGCTCACAGGAGTCAATTTTGTGTAACAGAGGACCTTTTCAATTATTCACACGTTGATATCAAAACAGTTAAAATGACCAAATGAACCTGATTGGACAGTGATGTATGACTGCTGTGAAAACAACTTGAATGTCACCTTCTCACCTATGTGCTCTTCATTTCAGAACATGCCGCTCACATATTTATCTAACCGTGATGTGTATCTATTAATAAGAGCTGGAATGTCGAGAAGGACAAAAGCAGCGAGGGGTCAGGAAGAGGTGAGCGAAGAAATAGTGACAATCTCACCTTTGAACTATGACGGATCGCTGTGATGAAGATTACCTGTGTGTGCGCAGAGGGCGAGGCCGCGAGTGCAATTCTTTCACCTTTTCAAGCACAGGTGAGCTCGGTTTGTTTGCCAGTTCCTCTATTCAATAATATAATAAATGTAGTGATAGGAGGACATATCATGAGTATTAGCTACATCAGTCAACAGTTCGGGAGAAAAAAGTCAATTTTTCACTATTCGCAGTCATGCCATTCAAACAGATAACTGGGGAACATGTCTTGCTCTAAGGCACAACAAAATATTGCAGTGGTGGTTGCCTGAATCAAATGAGCAAGCTTGATACCATCTTGTTTATCAGAATTTTAACATTATACGAGTTACAAAAAGTGTGCATTTAAGTTTTCATTTCAGATTAGTTGGGTTTTTGATCGATTTAGGCAATTTAAATGGAAACTAATGGAAACTTCCGTGTGCTAGCCCTAACAACCTGAAACTTGGCACTGCACACACCCGGACCGTTAGGAAGACACCGTCCAAATTTGAGATCGGTCGGATGAGTGGTTCAAGAGTTATGCATGGAACAGACAAACAAACACACACAGACGTTCTTTGCATTAATAGATTGGTTAGATACTTGGCTAATCTTTTTTTTTTTTTTTCAAATGCAAATTATGGACATTATTTTGGAGAAATGGTTGTGGCTGAGTACACTTTGAAATACTATAGTTACCAAATAGTTACCCAAAAGTAAAGTTAAAAGTATGCAATAATAATATTCAAAATAAAAATATATTTATATATTTAATATATATCTTGGCTAATTTTAAATGTCAATTTGTGTTTCTAAGTATTGGTTAAAAAAATACTTCAATAGCATTTTGAACATTTTAATAATAATAATAATAATAATAATAAAAAAAATCTCAAATAAATAAAAATTAAATTTAAAAGTCCATTCTCCCTAGTCATGATTTTCTTTTTATTGATACTTTGCAGCTGATGTCATCAACTTTCCCTGGGGGTGTGAAGCTAACTGAAGGTACTACTCTGTTAGAAGCTGTTACTCAAGTTAGACTTTAATCTGAGCTTTATTTTAACACCGATTTAGTTGGAACTACAACAAGTGAGCTGATTTTTGCTCTTAAACAAGTCTCACACATAAAATTACAGTCACAAGCTAACAATTTTTTTCAGTTAGTCACTCTCACCTTTTGACGAAAATCAAACATCTAAAGCGGAATGTTTGTATTGATCACAGGCTGCTGTTTAAATCCATTTATTATTTTTTTCTTGACTATCTTAAAACTTTATTTGTGTTTGCTAATGTGTGCATTGTGTCACCATAGTAGCTGCTGAACATTCCGCCAACAGAAAGACATGTAGAACACCCCCAACATGATGTCTCTGCAAAGTATCCATTAAGATGTTTGCGCTGGTCAGTGATCCTTATATAATCTTAGCATCCCAATCCTCTGCCCACTTTCAACACACATTTCAAACTTCATTTCAAATCTTCCCACAATATGCCAACCAAACAACCCCAACGGCAACTAAATCGCCGCCGCTTCAGTTCATAAACTCTGGGGTCAGAGGGCGAGCTATGTCAAGTAGCCCGCTCAATAGAGACACCGTAGGATAAAAGACCGGACAGATAAAGCGGTAAAAAGAAGAGAGGTGCTAGGGGGTATGCTTGTCTGCAACCCCCGGCGCGTCCCTTTCTCCCATCCACCCACAGGGAATCAAACGCCACTCCACGGTTGGGTCTATTGTGCGTTCCATTCTAAAGCTTGTCTTCAATTAGCCCGGTAAGAGGCAAAGGGGGGGTAGGGAGCGGGGCTGGAGCGAGGGCTTAATTTTGGGGGGCTTACCTGGGTAGTCACTAATCGCTTTGATGCCATTGGGCTGGGGAGGTTTTTGTCTGCGTCACCCCCCGTGTGGTTGGTCAATTTAGGAGTGCAATTTATCTAGTGGGTAAGGGCATAGGGCAGTTTGAGAAGCAGCATTCGCACTTTTGTCGTTTTAATCATGGTTATAAAGGGTTGAAAAGAGGGGAACTTTAAAGGATATGCCAGTATTTTTTAAGGTTAAGGTTCTATATTACGCAAAATGGACTCTTGCAAACTTTAAACCATGTTATAATGCCGTTACCTCGTCAAAAACATACCTGGAGTTGTGTTTTGTTTCATTTACACACCCTTTATTATTAGTCTGTCTACACTGTCAAAGCTCAAAATCCTCTGTTCTACCTTGTGATGTCATGAAGAGGTAGTTTTCAAGTTAACACCTACCTTTCACCCTCCTCTCCATAGAGATTGTGAATTTCAGGGCTGAAATTATCTAAATGCTTCTGCTGAAGGTGTATGGAGTTTAAAAACACAGTGGAGCACTTCCTGTATTACCACATGACATCAACTCAGCCAAAATATGCAGGATGTGTGTGTTAAGCATGTGTGAATGAAACAAAACTCCAGGTATGTTTGCGATGACCAAACGTTATAACAAAGAACAGAAAATGTTAATAATAGTGATGACTTGAAGCGCTGCACCTGATTTTTACTGTTATAAAAACGTGAATAACAGAACAAGTTCATTTTAAACTTTTTCGCTTTTACCAACTTTCAGAGTGGAGTTTGCTGCCAGGATAATGCGAACAACAACTCCACACATTGAATAGAAGGTAGCAGGTTCAGATCTTGCTCAAGCATATATTTCCAATGTGTCACTGGGCAAAGCACTTCACCTCCATTGATCACTTCCTTCACATTGTGTTGATAGTTGTAGGGCTGGGGCCTCCATGTAAAAAAAAATATATATATTTTTTGGTCCATCTATAAAATGTAGTAGTGCAAAATCCGTTCTGGCTGTATGTCTCGCGGTGACAGAGGATGGGGAGGACAGGAGATAACGAAGGCTAAAGTGTCAGAGCAGAGAGATATTCCCAGCCGTGTTCACTGATTGCGTTCGGCAGGAGACAGGGCTGTGAGCTCCAGTCCCCTACAGAGGGCACCGCCAAGAAGATGTGAAAGAGAAGGATAAAATATATAACCATTTGACTTGGCTTTTAAATGGTATAATGCCTTCATGACCTGAACCGTCAAACGTTTCAAACTAAAAAAAAAATTATAACATGGTGACAAAAAGTATTTAAAAATAATGGTAAATGGTAATTTTGATATATTACTTTTCCACCTTCACTCAAAGCACTTTACATCAAAGAACCACTCACCCATTCACAAACACATTCATACACCAGCGTACACAGACACTGGAGGTGAGGTGGGTTAAGTGTCTTGCCCAAGAACACAACAGCATTCATTTGTGGGAGCTGGAATTGCACCGCCAACCTGTGGATCAGTGGATCTGACCGCTCAACCAGTGTTGTTTATGTTGAGAGCGGGGTTCAAACCGGCAACCTTCAGATCAGTGGACAAACACTACTAACTGAGCTACAAAATATACTTCCTTTATCACAGTCAACCAGTTATCGTATCTTTTCCTCGTCTTTTTCACAGCAGCAGAACAACCACCTTCTTCAGCCTCTACATTTACATATACAGAGAACTTCAAGTGCTTGAAACAACCAAATTCGATTCGCCTTTGCCCCAAAACCTGCCACACGACTCTTGTCCCAGTTTATAGGTCAAAGAACCTAACAGGTGTGAACAAGGAGTTGAGAGACGTTCAGGAGAATCTAGTAATTTAGCATCATCTATAAAACTTTATACCTGTGACTTTATACTAATAAAAACAGCTATCACACATATAACCATATTTTTGAGAAAACATGGACATCTAGCAACATCTAATTTCCAAGGAACATTTGATTTGCACACACTGAAGCTCTGGTACTTTTTACTTTCACTTGCATTGTGTAACTTTTCTGGTGGAGGGTTCGTCAAACGCTTTTCTCCATAGAGATTTTATTGCTTTGTCTGGAATGTTTCACAGTATGGTGTTAAACCTTTCTATCTTCACGGAGACCAAACCAGACCAAGTTACACGTCAGATCTGTTGAGAGGTGACCCCGCTCACAGTCAGAATGCCTGTTTTTCTAGGTATTTTTGAGCTATAAAACCACCTGCAATTGAATAAATGTAAGTTACATCAGTTAAATGCCAACAAAAAAGTTACATAGTGAACCTTTAAATAATGAAACAATACTGCTAATATGTGGTGTGTCAGTTTGTCATCGCTACAGGTCTCAAATAAGTGAGCACACGTTCAAACTCAAGTAATATTTCGTCGTTTTGTATAGTTTCTTCTAGATTCTTACCTCATGCAGCTGAATGCCTCTCCTAGTCTGTACCTATATGTATTCGGACTGCACTGTCACACTAACCCTGTGATTTTGGGATTTGGGAGACTCGAATTAGGACACCTCAATCGTCTGGGCCCCAAAGCTGCAGATATTTTTGCATAACCCACATCTCTCTAGGTAGGGCGGCTAACCACGATCCCACTGCAGTGTTTTACCAGTGGGGCCACGAGACGTCGAAAAGTTTCTCCTAACAAACGCATGGCTCTACTGTACGATCTCCTTTATTTTTGCCCCCTCAAAACCAACTATGGATGTATTGTTCCATAGCACTTTGTCTTGGTCAAAATAAGACGTGGGAAACACATTATAGAATCAAAATATCCACAGTACCAAAGTGGAAAGATGTATTTGTCAGACAATGGAGGAATTATATGGGAAATTGTGTAATGTTTTGTACTTTTTTCCCAACACCAGAACCATTGTGTACCAACTGTATCTAGAGTAGGAAAGCTTCCAGAGGTGGTCTACGTGGAGTACTCCTGGAACAATGAGAGACACCATGCAGATATTGGGGTGTTATTAGACTGGAATCTGAAAAAATAGATTTTGGATTTCAAGAACACAACTGTATTGACCTCGACAACTTTTAAAGAGGGGCTATTTTTCACCATGCTCCTTTTCATTGTTTTGAAGATGCTATATTTGTCAAAAACAACATATTAGCATTTTTTATATAGGTTTTACTTTTGACTCTTCTGTCTCTCCTCCCTTTGCTCTCCATGTTAAGTCACAACCCCTTCAGAGCGCTATCACAACACAATCGTGCAGCATGCATCCCGCTACTGAAAGTACTGCACGTCGCATCAGGATTGTCAAGTTGCTGTGTACAGTTTTGCATCATGTTTTTGTATATTTATGGAGAATTGTTGTGTGGGCGCATGGGTGACATAGAATCTTACTGCTAAGCGTAATGAAGGTTCAAATAGGGCCCAGGAGAGATCGCTAGATTACTCACACATGCATGGATGACATCTAAAACCATACTTTTGATGAGGGAACAACATTTCAAAATGGCAGAAAGCTAAAAGAAAAATCGACTTTGCATAATAACCCTCTTTAAAGTCAGATATTGTTAAAAATTCCAGAGTAACATCACTTGTTAACAATTGAAAATAAAATCTTTTGAATGGTAAAAAGTTCTCAAAATATCACCAGTGACAGCTCAAACTCAAGAACATGAGAAAAACCCATGTTTGAACTCCAATCACTTTCTCACGTGGGCGTTTCCAGAACAGATTTGGCTCTCACTGCGTATTTTTCTCTTGTAACTGAATCCTGTGATGATATGAGGCTATGGTCCATCCCCTGCCCCTGCCCGTGCGCCTGTCAGTGCACTATCTTGTCAGGTGTTATCAGAATGGTTTGTGAAGGTCACCGTCAGAGCAGCAGCTGTAACCTCTCACACAGGACTGACCCCAGGGACAACATATGTCCACCTGCAGCCATCCGCAAACATGAGGCTACTGACGACAGAGCTGCACTTTAGGGTTTTGTTAATTACAAAATACGAAAAACCCCAATGGCCTTTTCTATTTAAAGATCTGATATTACAAAAAATGACTTTTGTGAGCTTTAAGACATTATGTTAGAATGTTGTTACCTCATCAAAAACATACCTGGAGTTGTGATTTGTCTGAGAAGCCCTTTATTATTAGTCTGTCTACATCTCCAAAGCTCAAAATGCTCTGTTCCATGACATGAAGCGGTAGTTTTCAGGTTTACCTAGGTGGAACAGTTTGTTTGAGAGAAGAAATGATCCTAAATATGAATGGTTTGTGTGTTAAACATGTGTGAATGAAACAAAACACAACTCTAGGTCTGTTTCTGATGAGGAATCCACATTATAACACTGATCAGAAAATAGGGTAATATGGGCCCTTTAATGCGTTAAAAAAGAGGAATAAAACTCTTGAGGGTTCAAACTTTTCTTGATTTTTTTTTTTCCTCAAAACTTCAGGAAAGTTCAGAAATGTTCGTAAATAAATGTACATTAATATTAATAATCCCATTAATACCCAGCCTATTAATAACTGTTCAGTAACAGTTTACAGACCTGTGTCCCTGCCACAAAAAAATGGGATCAAATATTATACAATCAATCAATTCAAGGGCATAGAATGGATGCAGTCATAGAATTGAAGTATTTATTTTGTTTTGTTTTGTTTTTTTTCTCACTGCAGTTGTGTATGTTTGCCTAGCTTTGTGAGAAGTGCGTGAAAAGACAGTGTGCTGCATTAAAAAAGAGATTTGGGCACATGGTCCTTGTTTTGCCAAATTTGATTTTGATTTAATTTTTTATTGATTTATTATTGTTATTTGTTGATTGATTGACTTGAATTATTTGTCATTACATTCATTTTATTATTTTATTTTATTTGATTTTTTAAAAGTTCCTCCCATGCAGTGAAGGGAGTTGAAAAACGTAATAAGGGAGTTGAAAAAAGTAATAAATACTTAAATTCTATAAATGCATTCATTCTATGCACTTGAATTGTTGTGTTTAGTTGTGCAGTAAGTTCAAATAAATTCAGAAAAACTTGTTTTATTATTATACTATGTTTATTTCGTCTTTGTCCTATGTTTAGTTTCATCTTTTATTTATATCAAAATGTACTGTTTATTTGCGTTACAAGGAGCGAGCAGTTTCTCTCATTTCATCAGGTGTAAACAAATAGACATTTGTTATTTTCAAAATGTAACGTAAATTAGGCTTTCTTACCCTTCTTAACGTTTTCAGCACAAATTCGCCCTGGCCCTTTAAGTGCATTAAGGTTGAAGTTAAGGTACTTTTTATTGTTGCCATAGATAAGTGAGTCCTCTGCATTTGACCCATCCTAACATGAGTCAGCACAATGGCTTAGAATCTTTAGTCCAAACGATCAAGCCAACTGTAATCCATCAATGTGCCATAGAGATGACCCTTTTGTTTAGCTGGATTTAGACAACCTGTTGAGGCTGAAATAAACCTTGCCATTACAAAACGCTGAATATTTACTTCTTCCTGTTTATTGGAGCTGAAAGTGCTTCGCGCAGAATTGGACAACAAAGCCGTTAGTTTGGCCGTTTGCTAATGCAGGTACGGAATGTGCTAAGCCGTTAGCACAAGCCTGACGCGGATCTGGCGGCATTATGCGCTGTCGTCCCGCCTAATCACTGTCATATGGAAAGGATTGGAGCGATCACTGCCACGCACCAAACTGCACCCCGCCACATCTGTCACTAATGCCTGCCCTGTGTGTCCTGGAACTACGGACTGGGTTTAAGCGCCGGATCATGGGGTCATATCAAGCCATGGTCAGGACAATGACTGGGCACAAAGGCTATAGGGAAAACATGAATTCGTAGGTGTCATAAACTAGCCTAAAATGCTTCATGAAATGTTCTGTGTGACTTTACTAGTACAGAGAAGAAAATGAAGGAGTTGCAGTTATATGCAGCTGTCAGACTGTATAAAGAAGTGGACTAAGGGAGTGTGAAGTCACCCACAGCGTTCGGCTTCAGTCAAATGAAGTTCACCAAGGCTAACAGTTATAGGAGTGAATTTGGAGCAGAGTTCCATATTAGGAATAGGAATTGAATTATGGACAAAATAGTGAAATATAAACACCAGGATCATGTAGAGTGGGTTAACACGAACATTTTAAGATCAAAATGAGGAACCTGACAGCAACACTTACAGAGAAAAGGGTGATTTATTTTCAGTACAAAGTGAATTCGGAACAGAGTTGATGGAGCCAGAAGCGCACTCATGCTCACTTCCTATTTGGAACACAGCGGCTAGCAGTTTAGCTATGTCCATTTATATATACCGTCCATGGCAGCTGTGGATCCTTGCCCAAGGACACAAGAGCAGGTCTGAGTTGGAACAACTGGAACAGTACCACCAACCCCCGTGTTTGTTGGCCTTGCCACTGAGCCACTACGTCTTTCTAAATTAGAATAGTATCTTTGACAGCAAAGACAAAACTGTTTTCAATTTTGCATTTAAAGGGGCTGTACCAGATTGTTGCTGTAAAAATGTGAAAAACAGAACTAGTTCATTCCAAATTGTTTGCATTGTTATCCTGGATTCTACTAACAATAACATCCTAATTCTTCATAATACCTTTACAATCACTTTTCACAACCTTCCAAGAGAGCAGAGTAGTGCTGTCACTGTAATGCTAATAACAACTAGCATGCTAATAGTGCACCAGCCTTTTTTCCCGGTTTGTGAAGGATAGAGATCCTATAGTTCGATGCAGAGAGCGCATAGAGGCCTTATTTTTAACCATATGATCCTGTATTATGGACAGTTTACATACCTGGAGTTATGTTTTGTTTCATTCACACATGTTTGAGTAATCACTTATTATTAGTCTGTACATCTCCAAAGTTCAAAACGTTCTGTTCCACCTTGTGATGTCATGACGCAGTTTTCAAGTTAGCAGCAAACTTTTACCTTTAGTTCATTAGAGCTTGGCAATTCTAGGACTGAAATTTCCCAAATGATTTTAGTGAAGGTCCATAGAGTTTAAAACCTCAGTGGAGCACTTCCCATATTACCATGTAAAATCACAAGCTGGAACAGAGTGTTTTCCATCTGAGAGAACTTGTTCTAAATATACAAGGTTTGTGTGTTAAACATGTGCAAATGAAACAAAACACAACTCCAGGTTTTATGTTTTTGATAAGGAAACAACATAACAGATTAGAAAACATGATAATATGGTCCCTTTAACCACTCTGCCACTGTTGTTCTCTTTGCCACACACACACACACACGTGTCAAAAATGCGCCCCCTATCTGTGTGTAATTTTTGGCACATGAGGTCCATCGTTCATAGGACACAGGGCACTGACTGGGCACATACTGGTTTAAATTTAGACCCAAATATGACCCAATGTGTATCATCTTCCACTTATCATGCCATCTTTGTATAACGCCAAGCTCTATTTTGAAATGGTTGTTCACGGTTTATTAGCTAATGACTGTGATGATGGACAACTATTTATTATGGAACAAGTGTCCACATGGCTGACACTGTCCAAATCACGTGGGGGCTTTTTATATAAACTGATAAGCTGTACACCAAATATACAAGTTGAAGCTAAATGAATCCTGCTAGGGCTGCGAGAGGAATAAAAAGGAAGTAGAAGTGTCACAGTTTCCTCCACAAACGACATATCTGGTCTTATTCTGCGTAAAAACTCCTAACCCTGTAATGTAGATCTGAACAAACATGATTCTTGTGTTGGTTCTTGCCGACGTGGATGCGAAAGTCCCCTCTGATGGTCCTGGGGGCAGAATCGGCGGGGTTTGTGGTACCCAGCATCACCCGGCCGTTTGTCAGTTCAGATATCAGTTTTTTGTCATTTCTTCTAGATGAGTTTAAAATGTGAATTTGAAACAGAAAGCTATTGTTAAAACAAACGCTTACGAGAAAAAAAGAAAAAAAAAAAAAGCGTAATTCGATATTTTTTCCAAATGGTTTAGCTCTAAATCTTGCTTTTTCAAGTGTTCAAATTGCGTTTTACTTTTAGAACACATAGATGGCTTCATTAAGGATTCATTTCTATAGGCGTTATATTGACAGGAGATAGACAAAGGGAGAGAAGGCCAAAGGGTCATGTGAAAAAAGACAGATGATAGCGGACACCTCTGCCTACAGACCAAACCAGGACTCTCACACACACACACCCCCACAGAACAGAATATTGAAAGAATCATACATTTTGACCTATACAAAATCATATAAGGTAACACTTTATAAAATCTACATTATTTAAAGTCTTAATAAAGCGTGACACTTGATGCATACTGAACAAATAGTTACTAAACCTGACTCATTTAACTGACTAATGTTTGCAGTTAAGATAGGTTTGATGTTAACTCGTGTTTGATACGGAACTAAAATTGCGCAAGACACTGCAAATACCAGTATTGAAGAACCCGTATTACACTATTTTCTTATCTGTTATGTTGTTTCCTCATCACAAACAGACCTGGAGTTGTATTTTGTTTCATTCACACATGTTTAACACATAAACCCTACAGATTTGCACTTTAGAGTTCTTCTTGCAAACAGAAAACAGTTACAATACAGGAAGTGCTCCACAATTCACAATAATTTCAGATCTGGAACTACCAATCTCTACTGAACTAAAGGTAAAAAAGGTAAAAGGTAGCTGTTAACTTGAAAGCTACCACTACTTGACATCACAAGGTGGAACAGAGCTTTGAGCTTATGTAGATAATAAAGGGTTACTCAAACATGTGTGCATGAAATTAAAAAATACCCAACAACTCCAGGTCTGTTTTTGAGGAGGTAACAGCATCTCAACATGTCTTAAAGCTCATAAGAGTCAATTTTGCGCAACATCTGACCTTTAAAGAACAACATCACAATGTGTTTGGGACCTCATGAAACCTGTTGATCTTCAGACGGACCTCTTTGTGTCCACTTTCACCTCTGACCCCACTCACCCAAACACTGTTCAGGAGCAAATTTACCCTCCTTAAAAGCCTACGCCTGCTCCCCCCTTTCGCCGTGGACATCCGGTCTGCCGAGCTCAACCGGTCCTTATTGTGCCTGGATGTCTTCAGTACCCACCCCATGTTGCTAGCGTCCCTCTGCCCAAGTTCGCACCCTCCTCTTTGGGCTAACCTCCCCTCCTCCCTTTCGCTTTCCAATCCCAGTTTCGTGCTAATTAATCTAATCCTGTAAGAAGGTGTAAGCTCACTCATTTAGCATGGCCAAGTCAGGCTAAAGCGGGACGGCCGGGAGGGGGGGAGTTGGAAAAGGGGGAAAAGGAAACTGGGGTTGTATTGTGCAAGCCAGGACAGCCGAGTGGGCATAAACAACACATTGGGAAATTGGGTCCAAATGGTCAGATCCTGTTTTTATCCAAAGAGGGCAAGCCAGACTAGACCGGGAGTTTAAAGGAAGGAACAAAAAGAGGAGTAAAGAGAATGAGGCTGCTTTCACTAAATGTTATATCGATATCTTTGTGGACCGTCTATTCCTCTCCTCCGCTTTTGTGTCTGCGCGACGGAGATGGGCCAAATGGTGGGCACTGAAAGGGAGAGGGGAGAATGGGTGAAAAATGGTCCCCAAACAGAGCCAGGGTGGACGGGTTGGACTGGAGTCTGCTGGGGAAGTGTTTTATGTTTGCTCGCTGTCCTTCGCTGGGACCGTCCCGGGTACCAGGGGGTCGGCGGTGAATGGGTTTGGACAGGAGCGTGGCGTCCGTGTGTGTGTGTTGGGAAACAGTGGGTCTTGGCAACGGTGGGTACAGAGAAGATACGGCTAAGTTAAAGAAAGAAATAAAGGTTTCTGATATAGAATCTACGGTATGTTTTAAAGCAGTTCTTTTTTGATATCCTATGCAAGTCATTTTGTTCTCTCAAGTTTGTGGACCACCAATCACAATCTGAAGTGCGCAAATAAAATACAGTTCATTTCAAATAATCCCGTCTCATTTAGAACCAATGTTTTACCTTCTCTCACCTCAAATGAACAGTGCTTAAAAAGGGATCTAAACACCTAAACTCCTTCCACAACCACATTTCAAGTGAAAATTCTACTGGCTACTGAAGGCAGCACAAACTTACATTTTGACTTTTTTGACCAGGAAGCTGCAGATTTACCTTTTTTACACTAAAGTTGCTAAAAATGCAGAAGTAGAAGAGTAGATAATGCCATTATAACACCATATATACTGTTTAGTAGCAAAAAAGTCGATTTAGTATTTAGTTTCATTTTAACTTGTTGCACTCTCAGAAATCTGTCAGTGTATTTCTTACTTCCCCTGATTCAGAAATGTTTGCAAAAGAGGACATGCTTTGTATCATGTGTTTCTCTACTATAATTATCTATGAATGGTTGGCTCACAGCTAGCACCTCAAACTTGAGAAATACATCCCACTAATGAAGTTGTCTGACCAACAGAAAATAAGAAATTAACTGAAGACAAGTAATCAGATTAGATTATTTAGGAACTATTTTATTTGCCATGGCGGGCCTTAGTAACTATATTCTCCTCGAAATCTTTCATCGAAATTGTTTAACTAGGAACACAACATGGAGTCTGCTGACGATTGAAGAAGCGACCCTTTGGTTGGAAGTTCAACCTGCTGCACCACTGTCTTTTTTTCCTTTTTGCAAAAATTTATATGTGACGCTGCCAAATACTACGTGTATTAGTGATTGAGAAAAAAAATCTACCGAAGTACAAAGCAGTGACTGTGTGTAGGAGGTAGGGGAATACAGGAATTTTCGGTGTAATGTCTTAAGTGCAGAAAAAAGCATATTATTCAAACACAAAAATCACTCTAAATACACCTTTGAGTAGTTAAATGAGAAGAGTAAACCATGGTTGTAGAAATGTCTTCTTCTGAGTCTACTTTCTACACTTCAAGAGACAACAGTTTACCATCTCTCCTATTTCCAACAACAGTCCCATCAGCCCCTTTCCTCTGTCCTCTCAGAGTTTAATCACCCTCCTGGCGTACATCCTCTCTCCCTCTCCTTCTCTTCTGTCCATCCTTTCCTTCTCTCCTCTCTTCCGTCCTAATTCCTTTTTAACTCAACGCTCCAGTGTCAGGGATGCATTCGTCTCCTGGCTTGTAGCGCAACAAGCTATTGACCGTCAGATAAGCCCCTCTTTTAAGGACGAGGTTGTGGGGAATTGAACCGGCGACTTGATTGACGGGAGGAGGAAGACTTATCCCCGTCAGCGGACAATGCCGTCTTTTCGGGGGGACTTTAATCTCAGCAGCACAATGGGACCCGGTTTTCTTGCTAACCACTAGCTAGAGCGGGCCCATTTCCCACGATGCACCCTGATTAGCCGCGCGAGTCATTTGGACGTGGGCCATTATCTTGTTCCGAAAGGGCTCATCTGTGTTTGTATCAGGGAGAGGAGAAAAGAGCTGATGGTAGAGATAGAGAGGGTTTTTAATTTACCAGATATGAAGTGCACGTTTCATTTACCGTTTCATTTACAGCAGAACCATCAGCCTTCTCAGCCTCTCATCCTCTTCATGGGCTCCAGTCACTAGATCTATCCAGTCTATCCATGACAACAGGTAGATAGTTCCATAACTCTCTCCCAGAATTCATCAGGAACTCGGACTCACTGCAGCACTTCAAATCATTACTAAAAACTCACCTGTTCAAGCTGCATTCCCCCATGATTCCACCCGTTTCCTACAGTGTTACTTCCTATTTTGTTTGTTAAGCGTCTGAGTGTCCAAAAAAGCACTATACAAGTCTGATGTATTATTATTATTATTATTATTAAGCATATAAGGATGCATATGAGGATTCAAATGCTTTTATTTTGTGGGCTGGATTGAACCTATAGCAGCCCAAGGTAAGGAGTTTTATTTCGCATTCAGATTTGATAATCGAAGGAGAACCAAAATAAAAGCGTATCATGTACAAACAATAAATGCACTGAAATCCATCCTCCATCCATTTTCTTCTGCTTATCAGGGCCAGGTCGCAGTGGCAACAGTCTAAACATGGACCCCCAGACTTCCTTCACCCTGGACACTTCCTCCAGCTCCTCCAGCCGTTCCCAGGCCAGCCGAGAGACATAGTCCCTCCAGCGTGTCCTGGGTCTCCCCGGGGCCTCCTCCTCGCATTGAACTCAACATTACAATTGTAAGATCAGTTGATTACTGCACATTTGGGGTCATATCCCATGTACGCTATTATAAAAGGTACACTTTTTTTTTTTTTTTAATTCCAAACCATTTTTATCCTCAAACCTGTTGCTACTGCCAGTGGGAGCGACTTTGGGGAAAGAAGGCACCTGGTTTGTCTGTTATTAATGTTCATATCTTGATTCACTGACAATTGTGAAACAGCACGATCACGTAGAGTGAGTTAATACGAACATTTAAGACTAAAATAACGAGACTGACAGCGGCAGTTACAGAGAAAGGGGCGATAGAACCGGAAATGCACCCATGCTCATTCAGAACGCGGTGGCAAGCACGTTAGCTATGTCCCTTTATATATGCAGTCTATGGGTACACTACAGCATTACTCAAACGTGCATGAGCCAATAAAAATACAACTCTGAGTAAACTAATAATGAGAGAATTCCATGACAACATGTTTAAAACTCATACAAGTTGATTTTTCGTAAGACTTCCCCCTTTAACTTCCCCGAACTGCTCAGATCGACCCAGCCATGCTCCCTTCGCTCTCAAATGACACTTCAATTATAGGTTCTCCATCCCTCTCCACTCTCTTTCTCAGTATTTTTTCTTCTTTCTAAGCTGGATGTCTTGAGCCTAGTTTGTCTCCAAGCCCCAGTCATACCGCGGGACGCTCCAAACCATGCAGACCATCTGAAAAAATAAACAGGGACATAATTACAGAAGAAGCCAGTCGCGGGCTCTGTCTGACATGACGAACCCCAGATGGGCATCTCCAGAATGACCCCGGAACACTGGTGCGTGTCTGTGTAGATGTGTGTTTGTGTGTGTTTGTGTGTCTACCTTTGTGTATGTCAATGTGCGTGTGTCTCTGTGTGTGTGTCTGTATGCGTATGTCTGTGTATATGTGCGAGTGTGTGCGTCTGCGTGTGTGCTTGTGTCGCTCTGTGTGCGTCTATGTGTGTATGTCTGCGTCTGTGTGTATATGTGTCGCTGTGTGTGTGTGTCTATGTCACTCTGTGTGTGTCTATGTGTGTGTATGTCTGCGTATGTGTGTATATGTGTCGTTGTGTGTGGGTATAATGTGTGTGTCGCTGTGTGTGTGTGTGTGGGGGGTGCTTGGTGTTTGTGTGTCTGTATACGTGTATATGCATGTGTATGGTGTGTGTGTTTATGTTTGTGTGTGCGTCTGCGTTTGTGTGTGTGTATTTGTTTAGTGTGCGTTTGCAGAAACCTGAGACGCTTCTGGTAAAGTGCAGTCCTAGAATGTTGTGAAGAGTTTTAAGAGTTTTAGTGTTTGCAGTGGGGTTGAGAAGTTCAAATAAACATGATCTTGTTCAAAGAGGATTTGTCTGAAATGTTACACAATTTATCTGTCTCCGTGACGACAAGTGGGTGACGCAGCCGGGCTAAGTTACACCGTGTACAATCACATAAAGCACCAGACCCTCTACCAGGAAAGTTTCATAGAGCAACCCTGGTATATTTGAACCAACAACTCTCAAGCTCAAGCTCAAAATGCTCTGTTCCACCTTGTGATGTCATATAGTGGTAGCTTTCAAGTTAACATCTACCTTTTACCGTTTGTTCAGTAGAGATTGACAATTCCAGAAGTGAAATTATTGTGAATTGTGAAGGTGTATGGAGTTTAAAAACATAGTGGAGCACTTCCTGTCAGAAAATACAGTAACATAGCATGACACTGATTTCAAGGTACATTTTGGTCATTGCGATGGCTGAAAATAACTTGAATACTGTTGATTCATATACACGGTAATACATATAACACATGTAAATAAATGGTGGCTCTGTCATTGGAAACAGCTACACACCAGACGAGCTGACAGGAGGAGCAACCCCAAACCTCTGGATGTGATTTGGGCTCACTCCCGGTAAATATTTATGTCCCATCTCTCCAGCTGTCAGAGGATTATGATGGATGCCCTCCCCGCCACCACGAAATGTCTCCTATGCTTCTGCCGCTCGCCCAAACCCTCACCCAAACTCCAGTCTTGTTTATAAAGGACCAAACAGCACGGATCAGATAGTAGACGACATTGGGTTGGAGAAATGGAAGCATGGTACACAATAGCATCTTTTGTCCGGATGGGGATTACCAACATGGCTTATCCCAGATTTGGTGAGGTCTTTTCCAGGCGTTCACAAAAACACATGGTCGATGTGTGTGTGAATGCTACGTAAGATGTAGAAAAGGATACTCCAATAGACATATCTTTTAAGGAGACATGTTTAACTAAATGGACTTTTCAGAGCTTTCAATATTGATGTTCTTGATACTTTGTGGTGACGTCATGCTGGGGGTGTTCTACATGTATGCCTGTTGGCGGAATGCTCAACGGTTTCCATGGTGACACAATGTGCACATGCAAAAACTGCCAAAAATGTTTAAGATGGTCCGAAAACTCAAGAAAAAATACAAAATGGATTTAAACAGCACATTTTCAGAAGTCTATTATCAATAAAAGCGTTCAATGTCCTGTTTAGGTGTTTGATTTTCAACAGAAATCGGGAGACTAACTGAAAAACTGTTGGCTAACGCTAGCTAGCTTGTGACTAATTTTATTTGAGATGGACTTGTTTAACAGCACAAATCAGCTAACCTGTTGTAGTTCCACTTAAATCAGTTCTTTATGGTCAGATTGCCTTAAAATAAATCTCAGATTAAGTCGAACTTGAGTAACAGAGCTTCTAACAGAGTAAGTAGTGCTTTCCGTTAGCTTTAGCTGCAAAGTATCAATAATGGTTTTCTCATTTACACTCTCAAAGTTGTATTTAGAGTGATTCATGCAGACGTTTGTGCCATTTGTGCTAAAATGACTACACAACAACGCCAAATCCAACGCGTTTCACCGATTAATAAAATAAAATTGGGGAAAGAAGAAGTACAGAGCGGTGAGCGTGTACCAGTGACTGAAAACTGGGATCGATCGGCAATATGTCGTCTTGAAAATAAGCGATTAAAGATTGCTCAGGCATGCACGAATTAGCAGTAGACCGATATTTGGACGCATCAACTCTCAGTCTTAAATCTTCGATACATGCCAATATTTTGTTTCAGTCGATCTGCTGACTAAAAGCACACACAAAGCTTTAATTCAACACTTAAAAAAGAAGAGAAAACTGCACAAAATGTGACTACACAGTTCCTTTATGGGTTTATAGTAAATTTCCTTTATGGGTTTGTAGTAAATTTAACATTATTTGAGGAAAACAATCGAAATCTGCCCTACATATCGGCTAAAAAATATCAACAGAGCTTATCAGCCATCGGATTCTAAACAATTGATATTGGCAATGAAAATACTTGAGACTGTAAATGAGAAGGGGAAACAACTAGAACATGTTTAAAAGCTCTGAAAAGTCGAATTTGCATAACGGGTCTGCTTTAAAACGTCCAAATTCTAACATGATCCACAGGTGTCATAGATTATAACTATATGGCAGACGCGAGCATAATACGTCTTCTTTGAAACAACAGAACCTTTAAAAAGCCTGAGAAAAATTCGTATTTGGCCATAAAATTATGACTTATCCAATTACACCGCAGCTAAGGAGATGTCATTTGTCTCATGTGACGATTCTATCTCCTCCACAGTGTGAAGTTTGAGGCATATACGATCCAAACCACAGGAAGACAGACCGAGACGGGATCAGACTGTGAGGCTCGCAGAAGAAGAACAAGTTACATTTTATAGCTACTGGCTAATGTTACAAACCAAGAACAATGTACTGCTTTGGCGGGTAGAAATTAATCTAAAAACACCAGAAAACTCAAGAAAAAGTAACTGTAAGACTTACTTATTTTATAATTTAATGTTAATTTAAAGGTGCATTGTGTAGCTTTTCTAGTGGAGGGTCTGTCAAATGCTTTTCTCCATGGAGATGTTATTGCTTTTTCTGGAATGTTCCACAGTATGGCATTAAACCTTTCTAGCTTCATGGACACCAAAGTTAACAAGCTACAGGTCACATCTGTGGAGAGGCGACCCCGCTCACAGTAAAAATGTCTGTTTTTCAAGGTATTTTTGAACTATAAAACCACCTGTAATTGAATAAATGTAAAGTAGAGCTGTTTAATGTCATACTGTGGAACATTCCAGACAAAGCAATGACATCTCCATAGAAACAAGCAGGTGACAGACCCCCAGCTGAAAAGTTACTGAGTGCACCTTTAAACATGAAATAATGAACAAAATTTGATTCGTGTGAGCTTTAAACCATGTCATGTTGTTTCCTCATCAAAAACAGACCTACAGTTGTGTTTTGTTTCATTCACACATGTTGAGTGACGCTTTATTACAAGTCTGTCGATATTTCCAAAGCTCAAAACGCTCTGTTCCACCTTGTGATGTCATATAGTGGTAGCTTTCAAGTTAACATCTACCTTTTACCTTTTGTTCAGTAGAGATTGGCAATTCCAGAACTGAAATTATTGTGAATTGTGAAGGTGTATGGAGTTTAAAAAGATAGTGGAGCACTTCCTGTATTTAGTGTTGTCTGTTTGAGAGAAGAACTCAGCTTAAATATACAGGGTTTGTGTGTTAAACACGTGTGAATGAAACAAAACACAACTTCAGGTGTGTTTGTGATGAGGAAACAACATTATGACATCAGAAAATACAGTAATATAGCATGACACTGATTTCAAGGTACGTTTTGGTCATTGCGACGGCTCAAAATAACTTGAATAATGTTGAAAAAAACTAAAGGAGCGACGCAAGAACCACAAATGTTCAGATCATTTCTTATTTTCGACGTAAAGCTTTTGTCACTGTAGGGAGAGGAACCACAACTTTTACTCAAGTCAGAGTTCTGTTACACTGTCAAATCTATGACTTAAGTAAGAGTAAAAGTGTGGTACTGTGAAAAGTACTTCATGCAGTAATGTAGCTGACATTTAGAGTACATGATGTAGTACATGTAGTATGCAAAACCACAAGAGCTGGCCTAAATCATGCTACAAGAAACAACCGCTATAGCTGCAGTGTTGTTTAGGCTACTGAAGTCCATTTGAGAGCATAACATTGAGTCTTACTGGACCACCACCTAATGACATCACAAGGTGGAACAGACCATTTGGGGCCTTGAGAAATAGACAGCCAAAATCTGTAGATGCTATATCTGATTTTTACAGTCAGAAAAACAGAACTGGCTCATTTTCAGTGGTCCAAAGTCTTAATTACTCACCACGATGAGTTTGTAAAAGCGTTTTTAACACCTCCAGGCCAGACCAGAGAAGATTTTGCGTTGACAACTAGCATGCTAACATTTCCTGATTCTCTGACAATGAAACTCTTTACACAGCAAACTTATTTTGAGCTGTTTATACAATCTGTCTGTACTGCGAGACTAATTTTGCTCAAATACATGGGAAAAAAAATTAAAAATCGGGTATGTTTTTGACAAATAAAGAGAAAATAAAAGATTAAAACTTGACAAATAAGTCACTAAAGTCAATTTAAAATAAGATGGAAGCTCTTGTAGATACAGTGAGTGATAAGTTCCATGGTTTGGTTTGGTTTTGGGAGGTTTTGGGTGCAGTCTGCTCCATTGTTCACTGGAATGGGACTAATTCAAACAACATGGCTCTAATTTGCTTTGACATGTCTTCATGTCTGACCTCACTTCAGATAACCATCTCTCCCTCCTTCCATCTCTCTTTCTTTCTCTCCCTCCATCTATCTCTCACTCTCTCTCCCTTCTTCCATCTCTCTTTCTCTCCCTCCACCCATCTCTCGCTCTCTCTCCCTTCTTCTATCTCTTTCTCCTTTCACCTTTCTCTCTGTCATGCATTCTCTTCTAAAACTCTCTCCCTCCATCCATCTCTCGCTCTTTCTCCCTTCTTCCATCTCTCTTTTTCCCTCTCCCTCCTTCCATCTCTTTCCCTCTCTCTCCTTCCATCTCTTTCTCTCTCTCTCTCCTTCCATCTCTTTCTCTCCCTCCATCCATCTCTCGCTCTCTCTCCCTTCTTCCATCTCTTTCTCTCTCCCTCCTTGCATCTCTCGCTCTCTCCTTCCATCTCTTTCTCCTTTCACTTCTTTCTCCTTCCACCTTTCTCTCTGTCATCTATTCTCTTCTAAAACTCTTTATCGTTCTTTCTTTCACCACCCTTTCCTCTCTCTTCATCTTTCTGCCTCTACGATCATCACATCTTTCTCTTTAAGGTCTTTTTTTCTTCATTCTCTCTCTCTCACTTCATCCCTCTTTCATCTCCTTCTGTCTTTCCTGTCTTTTTCACTCTCACCCCATCTTCACGCTCTTCTGTCTGAATGCCCCATCTCCGTCTTCCTCCTTCCATCTCCATCATGTATCTGCTCTTCTCCACCTCCCCTCCCTCTTTCCTATCCTTTCTTTCAACACCTCCCTCTGTTCTCTCTTCATCTCTTTCATCCATCTTCTCACTACCCTTTCTCACCAAACATCTTTGTTTTTATTTCCCTCTCTCTACCCTCTTCTTTCCCAATGTCTTTCCATACCTTTCCCGTTTTCTGCTTGTCTTTCTTTATATCATTCTCTCCATCTCTCTATCTCTCTCTATCCTATCTTCTCTCTCTAAATGTTTTTCACTCTCCATCTTTCATTCATTTTCTTTCTCATCTCTTCTCTCCCTCTCTATCCTCTCATTCTCTCACTCTTTCAACATCTCCACCTATCCTATCTTCTCTCTAAATGTCTTTCTCTTTCTCTCTTTTCATCTCTCATTCTTTTTGTCTCTCTCATCTCTCCCTTTCTCTCTCTATCCTTTTTCTCTCACTTTCCCCATCTCCACCTTTCCTACTTTCTCTCTAAATGTCTTTCCCTTTCTCACTGTTCATCTGTCACTCTCTCATCTCTCCCTTTCTCTCTCTATCCTTTTTCTCTCACTTTCTTCATCTCCCTCTATCCTATCCTCTCTCTGAAAGTCTTTCCCTTTCTCACTCTCTTCATCTCATTCTTTTTCTCTCTCATCTCTCCCTTTATCTCTCTATCCTCTTTCTCTCACTTTCTCCATCTCCCTCTACCCTATCCTCTTTGAATGTCTTTCCCCTTTTCTGCCCGTCTCTCCCTCCCTCTCTCTCTCTCTCTCTCTATCCGTCCATCCCTCGTTCCCGGTCTCATTGTGGGACATGTGTTGGATGGCGCTTGTTTTCTTTTCCTGAAGATGGTTTTGTGGTTGTACTGGGAGACTGCTCTGTTTGCCTGTTGCTTTGTCTCTCATTTAAACAAATGCATGTTATGGAGACACATTTGGACAGACTGAAAACGACCAACAACAACGGACACTTTTTTACAGAGACTTGGACTTAAACTTTATTGATCCACATGGGAAATTATTCGGAGAGACAGGAGCTTCACACGTCACAATATAATACAACAAAAACGAGAATATAAATGGTAATAAATACTAAATGAGTACAAATGTATATACAAGTAAAAAGGAGAAAATCGAGTAAAAGTAGAGTAAAAAATAGAGTTATCTGTTACATAAGGGTGAGTTGTTGTACAGTTGTAGGGAGTATTATCTGCTACATAAGGGTTAATTGTTGTACAGTTGTAGGGAGTATTATCTCATACATAAGGGTGAATTGTACAGTTCTAGGGAGTATTATCTGTTACATAAGGGTGAGTTGTAGAGTTGTAGGGAGTATTATAGTATGAATATAGTCCTGTATCTCACTGTTTGAGCGGAGCTGTAGTAATATGAAATAATATTTAGTAATATGGAAGAAAAAGAAAAAAACATCCTGAAAAAATATCCAAAAATGTTTAAACTTTTATAAAATGATATTGATGCACTTTGTAAAAATAAATTAAATAAAATACATAGGATTAAAAAAAAAAAAAAAGTTTTCTGCTTTTATAAATTATCCCATTTTGGTAAAAATGTTTGCCCATGTTGAATATATTGTGTTATACATTGTGGTTGTGGGTTAGCTGGTCCTGGTTTGGTCCCAATTCATGCATTAGATTAGTCCTACACAGTAGTCCTAGTTCTGGTTCAGTCCTGGTTTAGTTCTGGTTTAGTCCTGGTTTAGTCCTGGTATGGTCCTGGTATGGTCCCGCTTCATGCATTTTGATTAGTCCTATCCTAGTTCTGGTTCAGTCCTGGTTTAGTTCTGGCTTGGTCCTGGTTTAGTCCTGATTCAGTCCTGGTCCTGGTCTGGTCCTGGTTCATTTAACATGTCCTATAATCCTAATACTGGTTTAGTTCTGGTTCAGTCCTGGTTCAGTCCTGCTTCAGCCCTGGTTTAGTCCTGGTTTAGTCCTGATTCAGTCCTGGTCCTGGTCTGGTCCTGGTTCACTGCATGTCCTATAATCCTAGTACCGGTTTAGTTCTGTTTATATCCACGGAGGAAATGAGTGAAGTGCTCAGTTTGGGATGAACGAGGAAAAAGAGTGGAAGAGCAAAAAGCAGATCGCCGTGCCAAGAGTCCAGCCACAAGTATGAAGAGTCTGAGGGAGGAGAGAGGGAGGGGAGAAAGAGAAAGAGGGGAGGATGAAAGAGAGAGAGAGAGAGAGAGAGAGAGAGAGCAGCAGAAAGATGTTTTGGAAGAGAGAGAGAATGTGGAAGAGAGGGAGGGTAGAAAGAGAAGAGGTACAGAGAGAAAGACAGGGATAGAAAGAAGGGAGAAAAAGAAGGGAGAGTGGTGGAAGGAGAGGAAGGATCGAGAACAGTAGTAAAACGGGAGGAATAGAGAGAGGGATGGGGTAGAATGTGAAGAAGAGATGGAGGGGAAACAGAAGGGAAGAGAGAGGGAGGGAATGGGATAGAAAAGGAGGGAGACGAGGGGGAGAAGAAAAGGAAGGATTGAAGAGAGGGGGAGATATGGTGACGGAGGGAAAGAAAAGAACGGGAGAGAGGAGGGGGACACAGAAGAGAGAAAGAGAGAGGAGGGGGAGATAGAGAGACAGAAAAACAAATGGAGAGAGGGGTAGAAAGAACAACAGAGGAGGAGGAGAGAAAAGGAGAGAGAGAAGGGTCAGACGATCCAACACAACCCACCAATGAAGACAAAATGGTCGTTAAACTTCTGCCAACCGAAGCAAGCATTTGTTTCTAAGCGGTCACCATGGAAACCAAGACTTTTCCTCTATCTGGGCTTTTTATAGGACTGATCTTGTATTGGGTGATTTGGCTGTTGTGTTTTACGCCTGATGCCCTTCCAAACACAACCACGTTCACATTACATGGCTACAGCTATGAATGAGAAGGAAAACTAAAGCACTCAGACGGGAATTGAACTAGCTACCTTTTCGTTCACGGGCATATGCTCGGCTCACTACGCCACTGCTGCCATCGTAAAGACCATTTTCAAGCCTGGTAAGTTTTAAGAAGTCCCGAAAACGCAAAAAAAAAACACAAAATGGATTTAAACTGGACATTTTCAGGATCCTGTGATCAGTCCGAGCGTTCATGGGCCGGTTTAGGAGTTTGATTTTCAACAAAATAGTGAGAGGCTAAATTAAAAACGTGGCTTATTATTGTAGTTTTATGTGTGAGACTTGTTTAACGGCACAATTCAGTTCTTTTTGGTCCGATGAAGCTCAGTCTAATTCATCTCTTTCATCCATCTTCTCACAATCCCCTCTCACCAACCATCTTTGTTTTTATTTCCCTCTCTCAGTGTCTTTCCCTACCTTTCTCTCTCTCCCACCCACTCTCTCTCTATCCTCTCTTTTACTATGTCTACCTACCCTTTCTTCTCTCTGAATATCTTTCCTTACCTTTCCCTTTTTCTGCCTGTCTTTTTCTCTCATTCTTCTCTTTATCTTCTCTTTCACTCTGTCTACCTATTCTATCTTCTCTCTGAATGTCTTTCCCTACCTTTCTTTCTCTCTCCCATTCACTCTCCCTCGCTAAACCTCAGTCCAACTTGAGTAACAGAGCTTCAGACAGAGTAGGGCCTTCGGTTAGCATTGCACCTCTATGAAATGTTGACATCAGCTGCAGAATATCCATAAGATTAAAACAGAGTAACAAAATATTATACAATTATTTTAGGTATTTTTCTTGTAACTTTTTCACTCTTAATCTTCTCATTCCAGACAGACGCACAGATGCTTCATATCTCTCATAGTATCTTCTCTCAGACGAAATCCAAACCAGCACAAAATTCCCACAAGGCCCCCCCCCGTCTTCTCTCCTCCTCCTTTCCTCCTTTCTATCCTTTCTCTCTTCCTTTCTTATCCTCCTCCTCTTGCCCCACTCCTCCTTTCCTTTCCTCTCCCATTCTCCTCATTTCTCCCATTCTCTCCCCCTCCTCTCTCGTTCCTATTCTCCACCCCTCCGTCTCTCCACTCTTTCTCTTCTCTCCTCTTCTTTTCTCTCTTTCTCTCTCCTCCCCTCTTTCTCTCCCTCCCTCTCCTGAGTGCTGACTGGTGGAGATGACAGAAGGACTGAGCCAACAGCTGCAGTGGCCCTGGGACATGAGGCTCAGAGGGACGATTTTCTCCAAAACATTCATCTTAGCACCTCTGAAATATTAAAGAGTATTTTACTACCAAAAAAAAAAAAAAAAAAAAAAAAAATATATATATATATATATATATATATATATATATATATATATATATATATATATATATATATATATATATATATATATATATATATATAATAATAATAATAATAATAATAATAATAATAATAATATTTGGTATCAAGTTGTTAAGTTGTTTTTTTTTTTTTTTTTTGAAGTTGGTTAGTCCAAAAATGTGAAAATTTACATGTGATGATTTACCAGATTAAAAACTAATTTCTATAGACAAAATCGTACTTATGAACTTTTGTAATACGGTATAAATTTAAACCACTATCTACTGTAACTTTTCTGGTGGAGAGTCTGTCTCCATGGAGATCGCCTGGCCTGGAATGTCCCACTGTATGGCATTAAACTTCATCTCCCATTTAGCATTTATTCAATTCTAATTGTTTTTATTGCTTGAAAAATACCTTCAGAAACATGTATTCTCATTTGAGTGGGCTTTCCTCTCCACAGATCTGACGTTTAACTTGGTGTGGCTTCACCTCCTTGTCACCACGGAGATGTAGTGTAATTTCAATGCCATACTGCGGAACATTCCAATGAAATCAATGTCAAAAAGTCTGAAAGTTGTAAAAGCTCATCTTGGTGAATAACTAGGACACTCTGACTAACTTTGGACCACTGCAAAATGTTAAAATAACTAGTCCTCTTTTCCACATTTTTAAGACCGTAAAAATCTGCCAAAATGTCAACTTTTGCTCTCAAATTCCCATTTTTGATCCGTCCGTCTTACTTCGATTCACGATTTCTTGACAGACCCTGGCACTGAACCTCTGACCTCTTGATGTTCGCTCCCTTAGCAAAGCAGCGAAGACAATTGGATTAGGCCCTCTCCTCTCCGCCCTGAGGTCCGGCCGGGGTCTGGAAGTGCGTTTGGTGCGTTACTTTGTGGAGGTGGGCAAATCAAGCGCCGCCCAAGGACTTCAAAAGACCCAAAGACCACGCAGAAAACACAGACCAGATCTAATTTGTCTAAAGAGGGAAATGCAGAAGACGTGACCCTGGTTTTACCCGCGTATACCCCCCACGTTTTGCTAGAAGGACAGATATTTGCAGTGGGTAGTACTCAAAGAAATTGTACTTGAAGATTTCAGTTGCAATACTTCTACTTGAGTAACAATACTTTTATGTGAGTTAAAGTTTCAGTTCCTCTTCCCACTGCGAGGAACTCTACAAGTGACAAAAGCTTCATGTTGACAACACTAAAGCAACAATGCGCAACTTTCTAGAGGTGACACATCGCCTGAATGATTCCATAGAAACAGAAAACCATAAACTGCAAAAAACATACTGGAAAGTCATCGTCAAAGGGACATTTCCATGGAAACAAGCAGGAGGATGCCGTGCTCTAGGTCATGGAAGAGTCAGGTTTGTGGAGATGCAAGCCCACTCGCAGTAAGGACACGTTTTTTTTCTATGCTGCTCAGTTAAAGGTGCATTGTTTAACTTTTCTGGAGGAGGATTATTCAATTACAGGTGGTTTTATAGCTCAACAATACCTAGATAAACAGGCAATCTGACCGAGCGGGGTTGCCTCTCCACAGATGTGACCTGTAACTTGGTCTGCGTTGGTCTCCATGATAATAGAAAGCAAAAACAAAGCAATAACACATCAACATGGAGAGCATTTGAAGGGCCCACCACCAGGAAAAGATTAGAAAAGTTACACAATGCACCTTTAAATAAACTTTTTTTCTTTAATTTGAGTCTATTTTTTGGCTAAAAAGTTACATACGAGGACTTTAAATATAGATCTGAGAATTTGGAATCGTAATTATTATCATATCAGCGTAACACTAGACACACTGGAGCTTGCTGATCCTCTCTGACCATGACCCTGGATTCACCTGGATGTTCCCCCCAGTCCTACAGATCAGATTAGCCCGTGGCTAAAGGGACTGCGCTGGATCCAAAACAGCATGTTGAACTGTCAATACAAATAGAAGAGAATGTGAAAGAGCTGCCTACGATTGGACACGGAGCCACAGCGGATACACAAGGGATCTGAGGAAAGACAAGAACATGGGGGGTGCTTAAAGGAGACATTATTCTAAATCAGCTTTCAAGTCATGTTATAATGCGATCCCCGTCTTATTTTGAGCTTTCTTCCATGTTACAACGTCGTTCCCTTATCAAAAACATGCCTGAAGAGGTTTTAGATGTCATCCATGCATGTTTGAGTAATCTAGTGATCTCTCTCAGGCACTATTCCAACCCTCCTTAAGGTTAGCTCTAAGATTCTGTCCAAGTCTACATCACCCACGCTCCACACGACAATTCTCCATAAATATACAAAAAACATGATGCAAAACTGTACACAGCAACTTAACAAACCTGACTGTGTTGTGATAGCGCTCTGAAGGGGGAGTGACTTAACACAGAGAGCAAACATAAGGAAGGGAAGTGAAATTTATAAAACATGTTAATATGTTGTACTGGGTGAATATAGCATTTTGAAAACAATAAAAAGGTAACATGGGGATCTAAATATATTATGTGTTAGCAGTTAATACACCATAGAAGGAAAATACCCCCTCTTTAAGTTAGTCGTGTTGCTAGGTAACCCTAACCCTAGCAACAATAAAAATACATTAAATAAAACCTGCACGTTTCTACAATGAAATTCTACTGTGCAGAGGAAGGGCAAAGTTTGAACGCTTGCAAGAGGCTAATGAGCTAATGTGGAAACAAGCGACCACAAGACCCACAAATTAATCATACAATTTATTTGATATTAGTCTTATAAACCGCGAAGTTATTACAACTTTTCATCCAGTTTTAGAGCGGGGGTACTATGCGAATCGACTTTTGGAGGTTTCTATCGTGTTATAAAATTGTTCCCTCATCAAAAACATGCCTGAAGAGGTTTTAGATCCACCCATGCACGTTTGAGTAATCTAGTGATCTCTCCCGGGCCCTACGTCACCCATGGTCACGCTCAGCAATTCTCCATGTACAAGACCATGATACTAAAAACCCACATAGCTGTTTGCTATTGCTTTTAAAAGTTTTAATGTTAAGGTATGGGAAAAATAAATAAGAAACTGACTTCTAGAACCAGATTTGACTTATTTGCTTGTTCTGCTGTTGATGCTTCCACCAGTCAGATCAGAACCAGCATCGTGAGCCATCCCAGAATGATTATGTGTAGAACTCGATTCAGAGCGAACCACAAACGTTCAAATCATTTCATATTGTCAACATAAAGCTTTTGTAGAATTCTTCACAGTGGGAAGAAGAACCAAAACTTTCACTCAAGACAACTGTAACTTCACTAAAAATATTAAAAGTATGCTACTAGAAAAGAGCTCTGAAATGTACAATTTACAAGTTCAAGTGGGGATACAACCACTAACCACAGAATGACCAAACTCTCTACCAACTGCCACTCATTTGACAAACAATCACAACTATTTCATTTGATTTTTCGTGAAGACCTCATCTTGCCTCCTGCCTCTGCGGAGATGCCCCCAAACATCTCAAAATCGGAAACCAAACTCCTGTCCTTCCCGAAACCCGGAGTGGATCTGGGGCCAAACTCAGAACAAATGTGTCACGTCTTTGGGTTTCCAGCACAGACAGAATTTGTTGCGGGCTCGGTGGAGTTGTTATTTTAAAGTTGCTCTCCTCAAGCGTGCCAGCTAAAACAATGGTCGCCGCGGTAACAGGCCGAACCGTGAGTCACACCGAGCTGACAGAACTGGCACTTAATTAGACCTGGGAAAGTGCGGAACATGAGTTTATACAGCGGTGTGTAGAGGTGGGTAAGGAGAGGGCAGAGGTAGTTAGAAGTCTTTTTAAAAATGTGTTGCAAATGTGGACGTCAATGCCACTGTACCGGCGTATGTGTGAACGCGCCGTGTGAATGACTCATATTTCTGTTTGTTGGCCCCAAGGCAGCTGTGGCTTTTAACGTACCTTACCACCTCGGAATGGGAAGTGTACGGATTAAGGAAAACCTCATAGCTAACACAACTGTGCAGGTTTGAAATATTCAGCTTCTGGTTGCTGGGTGAATACTTAACTCACTACACCACTACTATATAGCCTTTTGTCAACTTTTGTCAACTTTTGTACTCTTATCTTACATTTAAACTAATTATTATTAATTCAAGGGCCGAAATTATGCCATTTTCTGATCTATTGTCAATCTCTACTGAACTTGAAAACTCCCACTACATGACATCACAAGGTGGTACAGTGCATTTTGAGCTTTGGAGATGTAGACAGACTAATAAAAGGGTTAATTAAACATGCGTGAATGAAACAAAACTCATCAAAAACATACCTGGAGTTAACATTTTAACATGACTTAACACTCACTAGTTCAGTTTTTGGTGGAGTTTAGGTGTTAGTTTTGCTTTGAATGTTCCACACTATGCCCAAGTTACAAGTCTGATCTGTGAAGAAACAAGCCTGCTCACAGTATGAATGCATTTGATTGATTAAATGAAAGTATGTTAGTAAGTAATGCTAAAACTGAAATAAAGCAATACTATACATACTGCAGCATGGAGATGTAATGTGTGGAAGGCCTTTGTGAAAGAATGTTTTTAATAATGAATGAGGATGACACCAAAACACAGTGAAACTCAAGATGGATCTGCAGCTTTACAACAGGGAGAGAAGTCAATACAACAGCAATGAAAATCTGGGGGTGTTCTACGTGTATCTTTATGGAGGAATGTTCAGCAGTTACCATGGTGAATCAATGCAGAAAGTTAAGACTGTCTGAAAACTCAAGGGAAATATACAAAATGGATTTAAACTACACATCTTCAGGAGACTAATCGGTACGAGCGTTTGTCCTGTTTAGGTATTTGATTTTCATCAAAAAGCTGAATGAGGCTAACTGAAAAACTGCTGACCGTGACTGACCCATGCTTATGCTATTTTGGCCCCGTGTTATTTCAACGTCACTACTCTGACCATTTTAGCATTAGCAACATTAGCGGTTATACTGAAAGTATGAATTACAATCAGGCCATAAAGTCTAATGAATCCCAACATTAATTTGCAGGTTCCAGTAGCCAAGCCCTGCTCTTGGGTCTCACCTGTTTACATAGAGACACATGAATGCACGGCGTGGTGTACTTAAAGGGACCTGCTGCCACTGGGAGAGGTTTAAATAAACAGGTTTAAGAGATCCAGGCCAAACCAAACCAATGACCAAAACTCTGCTAACACCCGGGGTGACAGAAACCAGGCCCATTCACCACCAAACACATGCTACAACAAGAAGCTTACTCCAAGAATTAGCCTTTACCGAAATAAATACACCATGAAAACTATCAAGATGCATACGGAGCACCCACAGCGTACAATATTAAAGAATAAAAAAAAAAATACATACGACGATGGAACTGTGAGCTCGGTCGCCACAGAAACGCAGAATTTATTATGATGACGTCATAGCCTCAGGTTCAATTGAATGCCAGGACTCAAATACAATAAATAAATTAAATACATTTTTAGGCAAGTTGTATTTATGAGGATTAATTTTACAATTACAACTATAAAAACTAACAAGATGCATACGGAGCACCTACAGCATACAATGTGAAAGAATCAATAAACAACAATATACATACTACAGTTAAAAAAAAAAAAAAAAAAGGCAAATCACCAAAAATGCTAATAAATTCAAAGTAATAGCAGTTGTAAAGTAGTACCATCAAGTGTCATGCCCAAGGACACGATGGCCGGATGCCCGCTGCAATTTGAGATGTGATATACAAACAATATTGTAATTAAACTCATTACTAGCATTAAAAGTATCCATCTTGCATTTACTCAGTAACATGGTTTTTAATGACTTAAAAACTTGCATTTTTACTGTGCATGGACTCTCCTCTCCACAGATCTGACATTTAACTCTGTCCATAGAGATAATTAAGTGTTATGCCATACTGTGGAACATTCCAGGCAACATCTTTATGGAAAGAAGCAGATGAGGCACCCTCCACCAGAAATGTTACACAGTGCACCTTTAAATACTTTAAATACATTTTTGTTTAAGTAGACTAAAGTGTTAAGTACATTTCAAATACGTTTTATACACATTTGTACATATTTCTGCCCTATACTTTGGGAAAGGATTTGTATGGGACAATATGCTCGTTTCTCTTCACACACTCCACTGTCCCTGTCCTTTCACCTGCCACTGGCCTCCACCTGCCTGCACCTGCCCCTCCCGCTCCTCCGTCCCCGCGCTGATCTGATTTCACGCACAGGAAGTCATCACCAAAGAGAGACATGGACACCCTACTCCTCTGATGCACCCACGGGACACCCAGCCTCCGCGGGCACCATGGGTCAACTGCTCTAAACACTGTACACCAGACCCAGCACAAACCGGGCTCAGAGCTGGGTTAGGACCAGGGAGAGAGAACCACTGCACTGAAAGAGATATTTTATGACTTTAACATGCACTGCAAAGACAAACATTTGAACAAGATAAATGCCTTGAATTCAATAATTTAAAACATTCAGTAGTTTTGACTTAAGATTATAACAAGTCACCATTTTAGTTTAAAAGCAATTTTCTGACTCAAACGATAAAACATGCCCAACTGTAACTTGAGAGACAGTCACAAGTGTATTAGGGAGTATCTAATAAAAAAAAAATACTGGTAGTGGTATGTGTAGAATCCGTCAGTCGTCCAGGTAGAATCCATGGCAAAAGGAGAAATTCAGTTTGTCAAGTTTATTTGGCCGAATACGTTTTGCAGCTCATCCAAGCTGCTTCTTCAGTTCTTCAGGTATTCAACCAAATAAACTTTTGTCCAGCTGACAAACTGAACTTCTGATTTTGCCACGAACTGGTAGTGGTAGTAACAACAGTAGTGGGAGAAGTAACTGTGGTTAATAGGTAGACACTAGCTCACTGCAGATTGAAGTAGTTCAAATGAGGCTAAAACAATAGCTGCTAGATCAAAGTTAAGAGTAAAAAAGAGAATAGTTCACAAGTCAGAATCTTCAGATCTTGAGGCTATTATACAAGACAAGTTTTTCTCATTCTCATCATATGGACAGGCTATGGCTCATGTAAAAGCTCAGAACCTCCAGAATTCACTCACTGAGCTGCAGAGGCTGCACTAGCACTGATTCATGATTGGTGCAGGTGCTGGGGTTTAGGTTGTGACCATTCAGATCAGAGACCTTTTTAGGTTTAAACCAACTCATTCTGATTTTCTGTATTTGATTTGAACATCTTTACCATGTATCTGGGGACACATATGGATCAAAATCTTACAGTTCCTTTAAAGTCTATAGAGGCACACCCCATTCACCAGCAACCCAACTGGGAGCACGCCTAAAAAGATGAAGGGACTGGCACACCATTTATCCAGGATGCGTTCCTATCGCATCTCCTCTGTGTAATATAGGTTTCAAAGGCAAAGTTTAAAGGACTTAGCGGACACCCTTGTCTAAACCCCTCCATTCACTGTACCCCAGCACCACCCACCACCACCTACCAGCCTTTAATGCCCCGTGTGCCGGCGTGGACCCAGATGGCAGGCGGGCGGGTGGGCAGGCGGGGGTCAGGGTGCAGGGAGGTGCGGGCCTGGCGGACACGGAGCAGAGGAGGAGGGGGTGTTCTGTTACCTGGATCAGACAGTGTCCCGCTAGCGTACTCATGGTGTGGGTTACACTGGTCCAAACACAGGGGACAGTAAAGACACGGCGGCCACTGTGGGATGTCCCGGAGGAGACGAGGCGGTGTGGGGCCCTCGGAGCTGCTTTTACACAGACAGGTAAATGTACACAGGGTCTGTCCAAGGCCCCGCCCGCCGAAGGAGATCTACTTTAAAGGGTCCGGATCGATTGTCAGCAGACATGTTAAGATGTGTCTCTGGCCTCCGCTTTGAACGGAGGTGAGTAGTAGAGGAAAGGATGAAATAAAGAAAGAGGGATGAAACTAAAAAAATGAACTGGTGGGCTATCCAACTTTTTTTCAGGTCAGGCCTCAAGGAACAGGTCAAATCTTTGGAGAATCACAAACATACATGATTTTAAACATCGGATAAAATATATGTAATTGAATGAACGCAAAATATTCCAACATTCCAACAAAGCAGTAACATCTCCATGGAGACAATCAGGTAGGAGACCCCACGTCAGAAATGTCACATAGTACATCTTTAAATTTCATATAAGTTTTGATGGTAGCACTACCAGCAACTTCTATCTGTGTAATTAAGTGTCACATCAAACGTAATTTCCAAATATTTTTTCACCCTGAAATCCATCTAACATCACTCTCTGTGTGAGTTTCGTAACTGTAAAAATTGTGAAATGAGAGAGACAGAGATAGGCAATCTAACTTTTTGGTAAGATGTTTCATGTGATACAGTAAGGAGGCTCATTGTATTGTTATGGTAGAAATTGTAATTACTTCATGTAGGAGCAAAGTATTCTGGTCTATGTAGTTCTATTAGCTCCTATTTAATAATTTCATTCCAATATTCTGTAGATACAAAATAAGTAGTCGATCATAAAACTACTACTCAAAAATGGCTTTGCTCGAACATTTTCTTTTGTTTTACAACTTAAAAGTGTACTATGCAACTTGGCTGGTTGAAGGTCTGCTTGTCGCTTTTGAGATGAAATTGTTTGATTTGCCTGGATTGTTCCACAGTTTGGCATTAAATTTAACTAAATCCACCCTGGTTAAATTTTTTTTAATGAATGAAAACTTTGTAATTGAATAAATGCAAATGAGTGATCAGTTTGATTCCATGACAAGCACAAAATTTACATAATGGACCCCCAAATCTCATGTTTTGATTATTAACCTTGATCTAAGAATCTAAAAAACACCATATTATAGAAAATGCAAAACTTGTATCAGCTTTAAACCCAAATAATGTACTGCCCTGAAGGAAAGAAGGTGCATAGGATATGATTAAGGAGCCAAGAATACGATTAAGGAACCAAGGACACATGCCAACTGGAGGAGTAGGATGTTTTAGGAAGCGCCCGGGTCTGTGGCTAATTTCCCGCCGTGAGTGCAGTAATCGCAGGGCAAGATTAAGGTGAGCCCGCCATTGTCGAGTATTTTATTAAGAAGAGCCCCGGGGCATTGGAAGAAGAGGATTTAGCGCTGGTCAGACGCGGTGCCATACAATACAAGATAAACACGAGCTGTTATTTCACCAAAGTGCTCTCATATGTGCAGAGGCAGGGAGGAGCCCGCCATCAAAGACCCAAGCAACCCGCCGACCTCCCAAAACTCAAAATGGACCCTTCTTTAAGTTCTGGAAAAAAGGGTGTTCTGAAGATCAACTTGTGGGGTGTCAAACTATATCATAGAGTTTTAAAGATGCACTGTGTAGCTTTTCGGTTGGGGTTTCGTCATCTGCTTGTTTCTATGGATATGCCATTGCTCTGCCTGGAAAGTTTCACACTGTGACATTAAACAGCGCTACTTTACATTTATTAAATTACGGGTGGTTTTACAGCTCAAAAATACCTAGACAAACAGGGATTCTGACTGTGAGCGGGGTTGACTCTCCACAGATCTGACCTGTAGCTTGGTCTGGTTTGGTCTCCACGAAGACAGGAAGGTTTAATACTATACTGTGAAACATTTCAGAAAAAGCATTTGAGATTGACCCACCAGAAAAGTTACACAATGCACTTTTAGTGAGAGTTCATATGACACATTAGACAAAAACAAGGTAAGCATAATTATATTTCAGATTTTGCCCAAAAAATTAAGTGAAAATTTTGGTGAAGATTACAATTTTACATTCAGTTTCAATTTCACAACTGTTACCTAGCAACCACATTGTAAACGCTAACCTGATTTCCAAAGTAGCCTAGTTATTATTTGATAAAAAATTACTTAAAAATTAAAAATTGTCTCTGCATTTTGGATGGACTACCAACTTCTATTTTTCAACAGTTTTATATAACTTTTTCAATATTTTTCCACAAACTGCCACTTGACTGACGTAAAACTATAATATTTAGATAGATACTTGACTGATCCTGAAAGAAAGTCACCAAAACGGGCGACCCTTCTTCACCACAGATACGATCCCACCAAACAAAATCAATTCTTATACAAAAATAAAAAAAATTATTATTAGTAAAAATATTAACGTGATCATGGTGTTCTTTATTGTACCGCAGTAACATCGCTCCTCTAGCAGGTTGGGTCAGCGTTTAAGATACTGGCAATGAGAATTTACCAGATTTTTAATTCAGATGCCCTTCTTGCTTCTTCTAGCTACATTGTGGCGTGGGCAGTGGTGAAAAGTGTGTTATCCAGAGATGCAGTAACAGTGTTGTGGTACTCAAACTGGTTAATGCCTAGTTCATTTGCAAATGCTTAAGTAACTGCACCATCCCCTTGAGTTAACGTAGACTAATTCTTCGTAAAGGTCTTATATTACGCCAAATGGATTCCTGTGAGCTTTTAGCCATGTTTGTTTCATTCACACATGTTTACGTAATTCTTTATTATTAGTCTGTCTACATCTCCAAAGCTCAAAATGCTCTGTTCCACCTTGTGATGTCATGTAGTGGTAGTTTTCAAGTCAGCAACTACCTTTTTACCTTTAGTTCAGTAAAGATTTGAGATTCCAGGCCTGAAATCATCCAAATTATTCTAGTGAAGTTGTATGGAGATTAAAAACACAGTGGTGCACTTCCTGTATTACCACATGAGAAAACTCATCTTAAATATGCAGGGTTTGTGTGTTAAACATGTGTGAATGAAACAAAACACAACTTCAGCTACGTTTGTGATGAACATTAGAAAATAGAGTAATATGGGCCATTTAAAGACTGTCTAAAAAAATAGGAAAAGACAACGTTTATTCATCTCACAATGGGGGGGTGCAAACTTGAACTGCATTGCTGAGAACTGCCAACCACTATGCATCTACTACTACGCATCACAAAAAGTTCAATATTATAAAAGAAAATGGCCGACCCTTCTTTGCAAGCATCTTCAAGTATGTTTGCTTTTCATCTCTCCATTCACATACCAACACACGCACCAACACTAACCCTGCCAAGAACAAAAACAGCACTATAAGGCCTGCTCCTGAGTGGATTTTCAGAATAGCATCTTCCCAATTAAAATGCCTTAATTGACATGTCGGAAAAAGCTCCGGACAGACAAAACCGGCACAAGTGGCAGTTTGGAGCGCTCGTAAAAGACAATAATGAGAAACCGGATCTTTCTTTGGCCGGGTGAGACTGAAGGATGTGGCAGTGACTTGATGAGGAGAGAGGGTGAGAGTCACATTTTAAAGAGGGGGTACTATGCAAACACAACTTTTTGGAGCTTTCTACCATGTTATAATATTGTTCCCTCACCAAAAACATGCCTGAAGAGGTTTTAGATGTCATCCATGCGTGTCGGAGTCATTTCGAAATGTCAGGCCTTATTTGAACCCTACTTACGGTTAGCAGTACCATCAGTCCGAGACTTCGCCCACAAGCCTACATCAATTCTCCATAAATATGCAAAACAATACAACTTCACAAACATGATATAACGTGCAGGACTTTCATTAGATTGTGTTGTGATAGCGCTCTGAAGAGGAAGTGACTTAGAATGGAGAGTACTGAAGTAAGAGTATTAAAAATGTTAATGTGCTGTTTTTGGCGGATACAGCATAATAAAAAGTATCTTTAATGGGGGAGGTTCTGCCGCCCATTTTTAGATTTTCAGATGTTATCATTTTGCCTCAAATATTCCACAGTATGGCATTAAACTTTGAGACATACATGTGACACCACCAGGCCAAGTTTCAGGTGAGATCAGTAAGAATGCATGTTTTTCAAGGTATTCTGGAAACCTATAATTGAAAAAATGCAATGATGACTGGTAAGTTTAATGCCATAGTGTGAAAAATAGTAACATCTACATGCACAAGTACATTGTGTCTCATATGGGCCAACCCGGGGTCTTCGTAGCGTATGACATCACCCCTCTCTCGCTCCTGCAGTGCTGAAGTGTGAGGAAGACAGAGAGAGCCAGCTGGAACTCAACACTGCACCAACTGTATGGGAGATACAGTATCTGCAGAGATAGAAGCGTGTTTGGGATGTATAGACTTTATGAGGACCAGTGTTCAGTCCTGAATGTGGCCAGTCAAACAAAAGAACAGTACAAATATTTGAACATTTTAGGCAATAGGCAAAGATCGCAGCCAGAAGTAGTACTGAAGTAAGAGTACTGCTACTTAAAAATGATAAGTAGTGGTCCAAGAGTAATGTCTGGACGCAACATCTGATTAATAACTGGAAGTTGAAGGCGCACTGTGTAACTTCTGTTGGAGAGTCCGCCACCTGCTTGTCCCGGTATGGCATCTTGCATTTACTCAATGTTTTTTTATTGACCTAAAAAACTTGCACCACCTTCAACTTTCAATAGAGCAAACTACACCACTGTAACATGTAAACTCCACATTAAAAAGCACCAGTGTCCTGAAGTGGAACCTGGGACCTTCTCGTTGTGAGGTGAGACACTAACCACTGCACCGCTATACTGCCATTATATCCATCCAAGATACAAACCTGTTATACCATGAATTTATGAGAAGTTATTGGAAGAATCAATACTCTATTTGACAAAATGAGCTGGTTTCCATAGCGACTCAAATTAGGAATTGTCAGATAACATTACACATTTTCCTAGGAAATGTCAGCTTTACCACATCTGATTTAGAGTAGATTCCAGACACATAAGTGCTGTCTGAATGGGCTTATGAGGCCTAAAAAGAGGAACTGGTTTGGGTGTGGACATGACACATTTCACAGGACATATTTAATTTGTACGCGAGCTTCTCAAAATACACAAAGAAAAAAGTTCTATTGTAAGCCAGAAAAAAGAAGGCATGTTTACATAGTGCGTCTTTTTTTCTTTTCAATCGCATTTCCAATCCTTGTTTTAGATTCATTAATTGATTGGGCATCTAAAGAAACTCAGACACTGGGTGAAACATGTAACACAATTCCATACAACTCCATACAACAAGATGCAGGTCTATAGGAATCAACTGGTCCACTGTAATGTTCCACAGTATTGCATTATTCTCCTCTCTAGCGGGAAGGTAAAAGGTGTTTTTATTGCCTTTGAAAAACATGCATGCCTGCTGTGAGGGCAACTGCCATGCCATAGATCTGACTTGGAAAGATGATGTCCCCCGTTTGACGCGTTCAGTGCCATATTGCAGATCATTCAGGCAATGCAATAACAAAAAAGTGACATAGTGTACTTTAAAAAAAATGCATATAGGTTTATTAAAATCTTGAAGTGTCACTGAAATGTCACAGAAAAAGGTCACCAAACATCACATGTGGCTAAAAAAAAAACAAAACAAAAAAAAAACATCCCCGTTAACCCTTGCTGTACCTATTTTTACCATCTTCAAAAATGTGGAAAACAGAACTAAATCATTTTAAAGTTATCAGTACTTACTACCTTTTCCCAACTCAAAGACCAGAGCTGAGTTTTGCTGTCAGTATAAAGCTAACAACAGCTAGCATGCTAACGCACACTTTCTGATTATCAATCAAAACAGAACTTCATAATTGGATCCAGATAGTACACAGCTGACTTATTCTGACATGAGTCCTGAAAGTTTATTTCTGAATGCACGATCTTGTCCTGTCTTGTCTTTTTGTATGTGAAACACTCAAGATATGGCTAAAAAATACAGTTTTTTTGCCCCAATTTGCATTTGCAGTGTCCAAATGCCCCAAAGTTGGTCCAAAGTTATTCCTCACTTACCTTATGTATTCCTAGCATCCTAATGACTCACCTCACTTATAACTTGTCATAACTACCAACATGCTAACCGCGTGCTTCCGAATTTTTGGCCCAAACACCACTATGATTAGATGCAGACCGTACACAGCTTACGACTTATTTTGACTTGAGTCCAGGAAGTCCTCATTTGTCTCTGAATGCACCATCTCGTCCTCTCGTCTCTTTGTACGTGAAACGCTCTACATACCAACATACGAGTATCTGCAGCACTTTGTATTGTCCGTCAGTTGTGCTGTGCTTTGGCAGGTAAACCTATATCCTTTTCCTGTATACTGCCTCTGGGACCTCCTCAACATCGCACAGTCCGCAGCTTGTAATAGAACCATTTGTTTTCTTCAGAAAGCTGTCCAAACGCGCGGCCGGATCACGGGACTGCACAAAGGCTAGCTATGAACGGGCAGGTCCACTGGGGAGGGATATTGATTAGGGCCCGAGGCAACGTGGAGGAAATATGCAACTAAATGAGAAATTTGAGCGTGCATATGAGCGAGCAGTGCAGACGATGTACAAACGGATGGAATCTAATCAGGATTCAAGGGATGGTTCCTTTGTAATGATGTTTGGTTTTTTTTGGTGGCTATGAATTTGGAGAAAAGCACAGTACAGTTTGTCCAAGTAAAAAGAAATAATTTTGAGAGTCACAGTTATGGTTAAAGGTTAAACTACTACTGAACTACTAGATTTACTGGGGATAAATATACAACTTCTACTCAAAATGTGCATTTATTACATTTTTTTCCCTCACCACAATAATAGCAACTTAAAACAACATTTCTCAACTTACAATAACTGAGACATTATATAGAAATATTTAAGACACTCAAAATGCTTTACTTTACTATTGTCATCAAGCTGCTAATCTGCACCAATCAACCCTCCAACCACCACTCACTCACCACTAGGCAATGTAGGCGAAGTCTCTTGCCTAAAAACACAAGAATTTCCACTAGAGAAGGGGTCAAAATTAATACATAGCAGGCTGAGGGTCAAAGCTATGAATGTTTTCATTGTAAAATCTGTCTGCAAGGATATATATGATTAAATTATTTATTATTATTTGCTTTTTAATAGAGGTAGACTGCTATGGGCTCTTCCATCTCCTGACAGTCTTTCAGATACTTAGCATCTCCGCACAGGCAAAACCAAACCACCGGCCAAACTTGGCTGGAGAACTCCTTGGGCAGCCATGCTATGCCACTTATGCCCCACTGTGGCACCTGGGATTACCACTGGTCTCCCACCCAAGTACCAACCAAGCCCAACCCTGCTTAACATCTGAAATTACACAGACATTGACATTCAGTTATAGACACTATTTGGCATTAAATCTCTAATGAGTCATGAAATTAAGCATGCTAATTGTATCATCTCTTACTTAGTTTTCTTTTTGTGCCATTTTTGAGAACAAAATCACTCCACGTTCACCAATTCCCAATGGGCACGTCTTGAGCACACTTTAATGAGCACTTCCACACACTTAAAAAAAAATCTTTAAATCTTTAACTGACTTCTTCATATACACTTCCATTTTATATGCGCTTTGCCACTACCCCACTACCCTCATGACCCCCTTCTAGCTAGCCTTCACTTCCGCTAACCCTCCTTCCCCGACCCCTTCCACCCCTTCCACCAACATCTCCCTTTTCAACGGGAGCAGTTTGCCAGGGTCAGAAAGCAATTTAAAACCTCTATTAATGAGCGTCAGCGAGAGAAGGATGAGGTAGCGGAGGGGTGGAAAGGGTGGAGAAGTGGAGGGGGAAGAGAGACTACCATGTGGGGGTGGTTGGGTTGGGTCGAGTGGGCGAGTCTGGGGTGTCAACCATCAAAGCGGGCCAGGAGAAAGGAAGAGGGCCAGGTGCTCGGTTGTGGGAATGCCGCTGTGTCCACTGGGTCCTGCGTGGCGTTTGGGGAGATGGAGGGAGGGTAAGACGGAGGGGGAGGGGGAAGGAGCGGCGGTAATTAGCCAGGCCTGGATGGATGTATGGAGAGAGGGAGGGATAGAGAGTGAGAGAGAGTGGGCCTGGCGTATAGCTCCTCTGAGACTCCCCGCTTACTACTTTGCACTTCTAGCAAGAGAGCCGCGGGTCACAAAGAAGGAAGGGTGGGCGAAGGGAGGGAAGGAGGGGGTGACTATGGCATCCTTTATCAGGGCGCACAAAGACACCGCGTCGTATCAAAGAGAAAGAGAGAGTGCGGGAGAAAGAAAGAAAAGAGGGGAAGAACAGCAATGAGAGACAAGAAAGGAGGGAAGGAGAGGGTCGGACATGGGGTTACGGTCAGAAATGGACCCCTCTCTGTCCTCTGGGATGGTCCATAGAGGGACAGTATGGATAGTCTCGAAAAAATGCTAAAAGTGTGTTCGAGTTTGCGGTTGGACTTAGACAAACTTTATAGTCGTAGGAGAAAACAATGCAGATGTTATGATGATTGGCAGGACTTAGGGCTATCTGTTACATAAGGGTAAATTGTTGTACAGTTGTAGGGAGTATTATAGCATGAATGTAGTCCTGTATCTCTCACTGTTTGAGCGGAGCTGTAGGAGCCTGTTGGAGAATGAGATCCTTTGTCCCTCTATAGTCTGGTGCAGTGGGTGAGCAGGAGTGTCCATGATGGAGAGCATTTTGTCCAGTGTCCTCCTGTCCCTCATTGTGACAAATGTCTCCAGACGACAGCCCATCACGTGACCAGCTTTATCGACAAAGTTTTGGCATCTTGGGACAACCACTGAAACATCCCCCTTTAACCCAAAACATGCTCAATAGCTAAAATCTGATAAACTGATAGTCTCGACCGAGCCTAGTTTAAGATCTGGAAATGAGTCCCAGTGTTCCTGACAGGGTGAAGAATAGGTCAAACGCAGAGTAAACACTGCTGCTAACAGTTTTCCCCAGCGGTACTGGTCTGTACTATCTGAGTCAAAGATTGCCTCATACAAATAAGGACTGATGCTCGAAACAGTGGGAAGAAGTAAGAAAAAAGGGGCTCATCATTGCTCCTTATTATCCATCCACAAGCTTTTTATGCGTCAAGTGACCAGTAGGACCCACACCACAGACCTCCACCAGGATGCACCTCCACCCACATGTCTCTTACCATGTTCATTAGCTCACCACACCACCGCAGATCTGACTCATAACATCTCCCCAGGACAGGCAACTGGCAACAAGAACAGTAACCCAAAACCACCATTATATAGCATGGCCTAAACCACTGAGCCCCAGACACAGGTACATTTAGCTGTAGGAAAATTACTCCAGAATTTACTATTGCATTTTTTACAATTATGCACATTCATATATTAATATTGCACAGTGTAGTTTTATCATTAGCAGTTCTGTTTAATATAATTTCACGTATGGTTATTTAATTTAAAACATTTCCTCAGCTGAACCTCCCCTCTTCAAGCAGCACTTGGTAGAGTCCAGATCAGGACTGCACTGATAAGGCCACGCCCCCAAATCAATGCCTCCACCAATCACAACGAAGGAAAGGAAAAAAAGGAGTGAAACAGGGGAAACTTAACTGTGTTTTAGTTTAAATGAGTAGTCTAACCTGTCGTAAGCGCTTTAAGATCATTATATTTAAGATTTTTTGCAAAAACATTCACACTAATTTTCCGAATTTGGACATTTAGGTTAAAATTTTGGAATTTTGGTTGGAAATTGTGAGATCACACTACAGAATTTCATAACTTTTACTTGTGCAACCTACTATAATTTATATTTACAGCAGTTATAATTCCACCAAATTAAGTCAAAATTTGAGAATAGTAGAAATCCGTCATAATGATTCGAATGAGGATGTAAGTGATAAATATTTACAGAAATCACAAACATGAAGGTAAACAGATGATAAGTGAGGGACCGGTTTACAACTCCCTCACACAAACTGTTATTAAAGAATTTCATTTCAAGATTGTATGTTTAATTCCCAAAACATTTCTAAAAGTTTCCTAATTTGAAATGAACTTTGTGTTGTTTGTGCTCCACTCTGCTTGCAGTTTAAAACATGTTATCACAAACATAACACGTTTTTAAGTGTTTTTAAGTGTTTTTTTACATAAAAACCAGCGGACAGGAGACAGTGGACTTTGGTATGGTCACTGTTGGTTTACTTTTAGGGACCTGTGGATGGAGGTCTGCAGCCAGAGCCCTCTTGAATATTCTGAACTATTCCACAGTATTTTTATAGGATAAGAATACCTTTAAAACCATGCATTTTATAGTGTTTATGGGGTTGCCTCTCCATAGTTCTGACTTGTAACTTGGTCGGATGGTGTCACCAGCTTGAAGGGAAAAAATGTCAAAAGAGATTGCCATTTGACTCATTCTTCAACACCACCAGTGCAGCGCCATCAGGTTCAAATCCATCTCCAGATTTGAAGCTCGTTTCATGAACTGGAATACCAAAGGACATTTTCCATGGAGACGACCAAGAAGAGGCCCTCCTTCAGGCCAAATATGTGTCAGGTTTGTGGAGATGCAAACTCATTCATAGGAAGTTCGCATGTTTTTCAATGCACAAACACATCCAAAATGATTCTGATTTTTTGAAAAGTGACGCAATGGGGCTTTAACTTTGGACTATAACAAATTGGTAATTCCTTCATCTTTAACACGTAGCAACCACTAATAATATATTTTTGAGTAAGTGTTCTCAAATATTTCTGAAAATGTACAAATTGTAGTTCCCCAGCCGACCTTACGACCCAACCGAGAACACAAACAAAAGCTTCTAAAATCACCAAAGACCCTTCAGACCTGTCCATTTAAATCAACCAACAAGATGTCTCATGTCACTCTGCTCCGGCCCTGCCTCCGGGGACCTGCACCAATAAGTCACCGGATACAGCCCCACGATGGCCGACCCCCGCGCATACAAGCTCCACGCTATCTGTTCCATCTTAAGAGTTCTGGCCCCCCGTCGAGCGCCCAAAGTGGAGGTCACCGGCGTTACTTTTACCTATTACCTCTGGAGCGGGGGGTCTGAATGGTACTCATTGAATCCCAGGCGGTGTGCAGCCGAGCGGGGGGAGTGCTGGACGGCGGAGGGGGGCCAAGTGAAGGGGCCACGGGGTCGGACAGGTCACATGATAAGAGAGTCTAGCATACAGGGCCCTAAAGTGAAAAGTCCTTAAAAGTGCACTGTGTAATTTTTCTAGTAAAGGGTCCAACCACCTGCTTGTCTCCATGGAGATATTACTGTTTTGCCTTGAACAAGCCACAGTATGGAAAATAAACTTGGTAATCACAATGGAGGCAGGTTAATGGTCAGATCTATGGAGAAGCAAGCCTGCAAATGGTAAGAATTGTGTTTTATAGGTATTTTTGAGCTATAAAACACCAGCAATTGAACAAATGTTTATTTAGTTTTTGTGTTTTTCTAATTATAACTTGATTTCGTGGGATAGAAGCTGCGGTAAATATGTTTTATAGTTTCAGATCAGTGTTGAGTGGCAGTTTAAAGGGGCACAATGTAACTTTTTGGCTGGGAGTTTCTATGGATATGTCATTGCTCTGCCTGGAATGTTCCACAGTATGACATTAAACAGCTCTACCTTACATTTATTCAACTACAGGTAGTTTTATAGCTCAAAAATACCCAGAAAAACTGCATTCTGAGTGTGAGTGGGGTCGCCTCTCCACAGATCTGACCTGTAACTTGGTCTAGTTTGGTGTCCATGAAGATAGAAAGGTTCAATACCACATTGTGAAACATTTCAGACAAAGCAATAACATCTCTATGGAGAAAAGCGTTTGACGGACCGGACCCTCCGCCAGAAAAGTTACACAATGCACCTTTAAGGGGAAAAAAGTTGAAAAGAAAAGTACAAAAATACAGGAAGTAGCGTTCAGTTCTAAAATGGAAGACCTCTATCTATGTCATCAGCACAGAAAATTCCCGAATCCAAAACGAAGGGGCAATTTACACACAAAGACAGCATTTTCCTGATGGTTTAAACTTAACAAAATAAAGGAGTTGTCATCAAATTGTAGCTGTCAAGTCTTAACTATTCTATTTTTAAAAAGTTTTAGTCCATTCTTCACTTTATGGTTGCTAGGTAACAGTTATGAAATTACCATATATGCTACCCATAGACATATAATTAGTAGATGCCGCGTTCGATGCTAATGCTTTTATCCACTTAGCAATGTCATGTGGCAATAAAGGAAGGGCTCCACTGTGTTTTTAAACTCCATACACCTTCTCTAGAATCATTTGGATCATTTCAACCCTGGAATTGTTCATCTCCACTGAGCTAAAGGTAAAAATGTAGCTGTTAACTTGAAAACTACCGTTCATGACTTCACAAAGTGGAACAGAGCATTGTGAGCTTTGGAGATGAAGACTCAAACGTGTGTGAATGAAACAAAACACAACTCCACGTACGTTATTGATGAGGCAACAACATTCTATCATGACTAAAATCCCACAAGAGTCAATTTTGTATAAATGCGTAGTCGAACCTGTCATAATATCTTTAAAAACACAAGATTTGACCCTCACTCTCTTTTTTTCTCTTTCTCTTTCTCTCTCTCCGCTCCTCTTCCTTTCTTTTCTGCGCGGACACAAAATGCCATTTGTTGTGCGTCCGTCAGTAGCGCTGGGGATCGGGACGGGCCGAGCGCTGAAAGCTCCATTCACACAGGCCGTCTCGCACTGGGATGTTTTTGCAATCCAATATTTTCACACGCGGGCAGCTCCGGCGTTACCCGTGCAACCGTATACTGCACTGGGAGCAGGGAGGGGATGGAGGGGGTCAGAGGAATCCTGTAATGTGTGTTTTTGAAGGTATTTTTGAGCTATAAGAAAAACACGTTTACATAGAGGCAAGTAAGGGCCAAGTCTGTGGAGAAGCAAGCCGGGTTATAGAAAGGACACGTGTTTTTCAGTGGAATAAAAAATCCCAAATGAAAAAAAAAAAAAAAAGGATTAATAGAGAAATGCCTTTATTTTAGACAAATAAGCCAAATATGAGTCAGGTTTGTGGAGAAGCAAGCTGGGTTACAGTAAGGACAATAAAAGAATCCCAAATGAAATAAATACATAAATAATTGCCTTTATTTTAATCTGTTTTTTGGTTAAAACGTTACAGGGTGAGTATTTAAAGCTACAGTGTGTAACTTTCTTTAAATGGCACATCATCTGCATGATTATATGGAAATAAAACCGTAAACACAAACATAGATAGGTTTTATGCCATACTATGTGAGTCTATAGCCAAAAGAAGAATGTTTCCATGGTTACAAGCAGGATACAAGTCAGGTTTGTAAAGATGTAAGCCCGCTCAGTTTTTCAGTGAAATAAAAAATAAACAAAATAAAAAAACACCTTTTTTATAGTCTATTTTTAGAAGTTTTTAAAAGTTACACACTGTAGCTTAAAGTTGTTAATTAGTTTGGCTCAACATGTAGCAACCAATGCTAATAAAACCTATGTCTGAGTACGTATTTTGACGCTTTGTTGAAATGTACAAATTGCCGAGTAGCCGATGGAGTTTGGAGGAGGGAGGAGAAGGCGGAGGAGGAAGAGGAGGAGAGGGGTAAAAGGGGTAAGAGGGTGATGGGGGGCAGGTCAGAGGAATCCTGGTGTCGCCCCACGCGCTAATGGGCCATCTTGAAATGCTTTAGCTGGGGCGTCTTCTCCGCAGACAGTTACACACACACATGCACACACAGACTTACATACACACACACAGACGCACACATATAGGGTATTCTCTGGCGCATTCCTCCACAGTCATCGCTTCACGTCCTCTCCTCGTCCAGGTTAACGAGAGCGGATCCACTTTCTCTCGTTAGACTCTGTATCTCCTGATTCAGTAACGGCTATGAAATCATATTATACAGCGATGACGAAATGTGAACTGCAGTGGACGCACACTCCACTCACAAGAGTTACGTGTGTTTAGTTAAAGGTGCACTCCGTAACTTATCAAGTGGTCGGCACACTATCTATTTTTCTCCATGGAGATGTTATTGCTTTGCAGAGAATGTTCCACAGTATGGTATTAAACTTATTTATCTCCAGGTTGCACCACCAGGCCAACTTATACGTCAGCTGGGTAGAGATAGATAATTAAAGGTGCACTGCATAACTTTTCTGGTGGATGGTATGCTACCTGTTTGTTTCCATGGAGATGTATGTTCCACATACTGTATGGCATTAAACTGATCTATCTCCATGGAGACAAGGCCAAGTGTCATATCGGGGTAGAGATAGAAAGATCGTTAAAGGTTCGCTGCACAAGTTTTCTGCTTATTTCTATGGTGATGCTACTTCTGTGTCTGGGATATTCCACCGTATGACTTTAAACTTGTTATCGCTATGGAGACAAAAAGGTCAGATCTGAGTAGAGATAGATAGTTAAAGATGAAGTGCGTAACTTTTCGGCAGGAGGGTGCGCTAACTGCTTGTTATTTCAGTGTCTGGGATATTCCTTTTTTTTTTTTGTTTTTTTATTCATAGTGGAGCAGAATTTAATACATTATTTATAGTTTCAGAGCGACTCAACTAACGGATGTGAAATGTCTTCCAAGTCTTTAGTGCTTAGTCATGACCTGAGCGATACACAACTTCACTGATCTCGAAGAACAATAAATAGTTGCTGCATTTCATCTTGTATTCAATAATGTGAAAGAGTCTGTCTGCATTACAATACTGGTGTGATTTTTAGCCACTACCTTAAGTTTGATCAACTGATACTTTGCAGTGACATCATGCTGGGGGTGTCTGACATGTATCTCTATGTTCAGCAGTTACCATGGAGACACAATGCAAACACTGTGACAAAACACAGACAAAAGTTTTAAGATGAAAACTCAAGAAAAAATACAAAATGGATTTAAATAACACATTTTCAGGAGCCTGTAATAATTTTGAGTGTTTGATTTTCAACAAAAAGTGAGTGATTTTTTTTTATTTTTTTTCCCCCATTTTTATTTTCTTAAGGTGACCCAGTGTAAAACATAATTACAAATAATAATAATAACTTTTAACTTTATCCAAACATGTTTTCATGTCCATATATATAGTTTTCTTTTTCAGAATATTTTATTTTACTTAATGATTACTTTATTATTACTTTATTTTAATTTCTTGACTCCCTTTTTATTCTTTTGATCAGGCATAATTCTTATATTTTTCCTTCTTTTTTATTATCATTTTCATTTAACACATTTAATAATATTGGTTTAAATTTCATTATTTAACATTACCATACTATTAGTGTCTGCGATATTCCACAGTATGGCTTTAAACCTCTTAATGCCATACTGTGGAACATTCTAGGCAAAGCAATAACATAAAGCAATAAAGTTAGTACACTGCAAACAAGAGTGATTAATGACTAAAAGTACATTTTTTAGCATGTGAAAAGTTAAAGAATGCGTTAAAACTACAACAAACTAAAAAAAAAGTTGGTAGTAGAAGCAGGATTAAACCAGATCTTAAGTGATTCAACCTCAGTATTTCAAAATTCTACGCTCAGCCCTGGTTTGAATAATTATTTTCAAACTCGAGCGGCTCTCCTTTCGCTCATCTTAATCTTTGACCCAGTGCAGTCACACTATCCCCCCACAAAACCATCTGTGTCCCATCCTTCTATAGGCACACAGCAACCTTATATGTTCACCCAGGAGAAAGTGAAACCACCAGAACGGACTGTCCACAAGAACGTATGCAAATGTGAGACGAGTTAAAGTGCCCATGACCGTTAACTTAATTATATTTAAGGTTTTACTAAAGATCTTGCCAGAGTTTGGTCTCGTTGGACACGGGCAACATTTGCAAACTTTACTTAGAGGTAATTCCGTAACTGTACCAAGCAACTGCAATGTTAAAGGTGCACAAGGTAACTTTTTGGTTGGGGGTCCATCACTTGCTTTTTCCATGGATATGCCATTGCTCTGCCTGGAATGTTCCACAGTATGACATTAAACAGCTCTACTTTACATATATTCAATTACAGGTGGTTTTATAGCTCAAAAATACCCAGAAAAACAAACATTTTGACTGTGAGCGGCATCGCCTCGCCATAGATCTTACCTGTAACTTGGTCTGGTTTGGTCTCCATGAAGACAGAAAGGTTTCATCTACATGGAGAAAAGCATTTGACCGACCCTCCACCAGAAAAGTTACATAATGCACCTTTAACAAAAGCCAAAACTTGTCTAAACTGAACAATAATTATGATTAGACTAATAAATAAATTACAATAAATTACTTTATTTTGTTAAATGAAGCTTTAAACTCCCAGAAAAATACCTTTCTTTTGCGTAAATTGTACATGTATTTTGTGTGGCATTTCATAACTTTTATAACTCAAACAAAAATCAGTTTGTGAGCGATGTTGCCTCTCCACAGATCTGACTTGTACCTTGTCCCCTAAACACAGAAAAGTCTAAAACCATCCCTGAAACATACCTGTCAAACCTGTCTAACAAACATCACCACGGAAACAGGCAATTTAACAGACCCTCGCTGAGAAAAGCTACACAGTACACCGTTAACGCTCGCTCAAAGACGTCACGCTCTCACTTTGCCACAGTAGCAAACTTTATACAGACTTCGCCATGACCCGACCACGAAACTATGTAAATTATTTTAATGGCTGCAATGAAGAAAGTGGATTTTAAAACTACTCCTATGAACGTTCCTTCACCTCGGCCACTTAGCTGCTCTTCAATTGGGCCCAGAAGACGTAGGATTTGTTTAGCATACAGAGTGCCTTGAGAGGGCCCCGGCTAATATATTTACCCAGCGCGGCGCATACTACTTAATGAAATTACGGCGTATACTGGGGCTTTGTCTCGTGGGGGTCCGGTAATCAACGCGCCAACAGTTTTCACTCTCCATTGGAATACATGGCAGCTGGTGACTCGGGGGTCTAATTGAGTTTGGGGGACGGAGGAGGGAGGGGACAGGTGAGGCGTGAGTGGACGGGGGGTGATGTGGAGGTGGGTTTGTGTGTTTAAAGGACCTACATTACACAAAACTGATTCTTAAGAGCTTTAAGTCTTGTTATAATGTTGTTACCTCCTCAAAAATGCACCTAGAGTTGTGTTTTGTTTCATTTGTTTCAGAAGTCCTTTACTATTAGTCTGTCCACATCTCCAAAGCTCAAAATGCTCTGTTCCACCTTGTGATGTCATGAAGCAGTAGTTTTCAAGTTAACAACTACCTTTTATACCTTTAGTTCAGTAGAGTTTGGAAATTCCAGGGCTGAAATCATCCAAATCATTCTAGTGAAGGTGTGTGGAGTTTAAAAACAAAGTGGAGCACATCCTGTATTATCACAAGGGGCGACAGTAGCTCAGTTGGTAAAGCGTTTGATCCAAAGGTTAGCGGTTCGAATCCCGCTCTCGACGTAACATAACATCAATGGTTGAGCGGTTGGTTGGCGGCGCGATTCCAGTTCCCACAGATGAATTATGTCATTGTGTAATTATGACATTGTGTCCTTGGGCAAGACACTTAACCCACCTCGCCCTGTGTAAATGGGTGAGTGGTTCCTTGTTGTAAAGTGACTTGAAAGTGGAAAAGTGCTGTATAAAAATGTGACCGTTTGCGTGACATCACAAGGTGGAACAGACTGTTTTCAGTTTGAGAGAAGAACTCTAAAATAATATGCAGGGTTTTTGTGTTAAACATGTGCGAATGAAACAAAACACAATGGTATATTTGGGATGAGGAGACACAGATCAGAAAATAGATGGGATATGGGACCTTTAAAGTACACTGCAATTAAACTATGAACTGGGACCACTCGATTTTCAGTATTACACCCTAAAACACCGAACTCTGCTCCCATGTCTTCCCAGCTCAAAGCAAACATTCTGGGGGCACCGCTGTCTGGCGAGGTCACTGGATAATCGTCGCTCAATTACTGTGAATCTCCCTGTAACCCCCTTTCCTCCTCCTCTTCCTCCTCTTCCCCCTTCTCCTACTCCTCCGAAAACATGGGCACATTTGTCAGAGTGGTGCCAAAATGACGCTCGTGACAGTGTAATCACTAACCGTCCTCCTCCTCCTCTTCCTCGGCATGCATGAAAGAGGTCTTTATCTGAGCGCCCCAAAGAACCTGATCTACAGCAGAATGGAGCCGGACTATAGCGGCGCTGGGGATGTCTCTAATCCACACTAATTGGACAGTACCTCCTGGACCCATCTTTGAAACACACTGCAAAAAACTGGACTTAGAATTAGACAAACTGTATTGATCCACAAGGGAAATTACTTGGACACAGCAGTTCACACATCACAATATAATATAATAACAAAGAGTAAAAAATATGAATGAAAATAAAATAGAAAACAAGTCATAAAAATGCTTTTTCTTGTGCTTGATTTTAGGATATAAACATAGACAGTATAGAGAAGTGGGCTAAGCGATTGTGACGTCACCTACAGCGTTCGGCTCCAGTCAAATGAAGCTCATCGAGGCTAGCAGTTATAGCGGCGAATTCGGAGCGGAGTTTCATATTTGGAATTCCGACCAGTATTATAGCAAACACGGAACTAATCCATAGAGAGGCTGGTGAAGGGCAACAAGCCAAGTTATGAGTCAGATGTGTGGATTGTAATTATAAGAAATAATAATACAAAATTACACAAACTAAAACTAAATAAAATCATCGTATTCATATTTATAATTCAATTGTGCTGTTTTTTGTTTGGTTGTTTTTTTAAGCAGCACTGCATAACTTTCTAGAAGTGGCACATCACCTAAAGAAAGTTAAAACCATACTTGGGAACATTCTCCATGGAGTTAAATAAATTGATGGACACCATGCCATAGTGTGTAATATTTTCCATGAATTAGACCATCCTCCAGGCCAAATAAAAGTCAGGTTTGTGGAGATGCAAGCCAGCTCCGAACAAAAACATTCCAAATGCAAAAACATGCTTTTCTATTAGCCTGTCTTTCCACAATGAAGGTATTTCCTTTTGTACAGTGTAACGTCCCAGTGTGAGGACGGCGGTTTGGAGGAGGAGGGACAGACGAGGAGATGGGGCCAAAGCTTTGAACTGTCCGTCACATGAAAAGCCCCAGAAGACAAGATGAGACTGAAGGGACACACAGGATGTCCCAGAGCTGTGAATGAGACACAGACAGACGGACAGAAAAACAGAGGAGGAGGAGGAGAGGGAGAGGAGGGCGGGGAGAGGTGTCTGAAACTGTGAAAGAGATGTAGGAGAAAAGAGGCGGAGGAAAGAGGAGGGGAGAGATAGAGCAGTTTGTGTGTTAGATCTGATCTGTACAGGATGGGCCTGTGTTGTCTTGGGAATAGCAGCAGAGAATGGAAATAAAGCATGTTAGAATGTCATTGTAGCCTTATTTCAACTTAAAACGTGTAAACTACGATCACCCAGGTACTGATCAAGATCCTACAGCTCAAAATCTGGAGAAAGGCCCAGGCAGCACTGAAGTGTGGATCAAAAAGTGAGGATAAGATTTACAAGTGGTCCAATAATTTTCTACAAGGTTGCAGTGTTACATCTTGCTTCAGTTTTCTCTCAAAGACACAAAACCTATAGCTTATTTCCACTAGTATTACTATTACTTCTTGAAGAAACAGCAACAACTATACTACAAAAAACGCAAAATTATCTGTTTATTTTTAGAGATGCATCGATCCAGAGACCTTTGACTGAGACTGAGACACAAATGCGACTGAGAAACACAATGTAAAACCTGCAGCGAAACTTGAATTTCCCTCAGGATCAATAAAGTAAATAAAAAAAAAATATCTATTTGTGTTTAGAGATGCATCGATCCAGCTTTGTCAGTTCTGATACTGAGTTCTACCCGACTAGTCCTCCTGTTAAACTGCACTGAGACACAAAGGCGACTGAGAAACACAGTGTAAAAGCTGCAGCGAAACTTGAATTTCCCTCAGGATCAATAAACTAAATAAAAAATCTCTCTTCACCACAATAGCGTCCAGTACCTGCCAGTATCTGATATCAACCGATACCAGTGCAGAGACTGAAAACTGTATTTATTTCCTTTCAACAAAAATAACATAAGACAGAGCTGATCCAAATGTGTTATGTAACTGTAATTTATCTCTCCGCAGAGCAACTTTGTGAAAATACAAATTGTAACATTATGAGACTTTCTGGGCTGACTACGACCAGTAAATAGTCTTATTACTTTGATTTATCTGTCCGACAAGGATATCAGCTGGACCGATATCTGGAAATCGATATCCGATCCATAGACCGTATAAAGAAGTGGACTAAGGGAGTATGACGTCACCCATATGGCGTTCAGCAATGAAGCTCACCGAGGCTAGCAGTTACAGGGGCGAATTTGGAGCCAGGTCCATATTAGGAATAGGAATTTAATTTTTTCATTTCATTTACATACAAAATAATAAAATAAAAAAACATCAGGATCATGTAGAGCAGGTTAATACAAACATTTTCAGAACAAAATGACGAAGCTCACTGCAGCAGTTACAGATTGAGGGGCTGACAATTTTTCAATGTAACTGGAGCCAGAGTTGATGGAGCCGGAAGTGCCCCATGACCACTTCCTATCTAGAACGTCAATCCAGCAAATTTTTCAATATCAGATCAGTGCATCCCTGTGTATTTTATTCCACTTGTAAGTTATTAGTTGCTCCTTTTGCATAGACGACTTTTTCCCAGCGCTCTGTGACACCAAAGTTTGCATAAAAAACTACCCACAATTGTTCCCTTAATTCGGCCACATGATGAAAAAGAGGCCAATCTTTGTTGTAATTCCAAAGAATTCCGTGCTAGCTAAACGGGATGGATTGTGTCACTGTGCAAAAGACCAAATGAAGAAATAAACGGCTAGAAAGAAAAAAAATGAAAGAAAGAGAGAGAATGACGAGAAGAAAACTTAGTGGCTAATACCAAACAAATCAGGATTAGCACCAGATAAGACCGGTCACAATGCTGTCCAATCCCCGGTGTCAGCGTGCAGCGAATCATGAGGCTAGCTGCTAAACGGGCTAATTAGCTGCTCCACACATTCCGCGGCGGTTTGCAAACAACACGCACAAGCTAACAGCGGGAGGCGGTAATCAGAGAAGAGATAAACGGTTAGCGAGGATGGGTAAATGCGATGCTGGGGAGTGAACGCAAATACGCAAAGGTACACTAGCAGTCAAAAGTTTGGACTCACCCTCTCTCATTCAGTGTTTTGTTTCTTTTGTCTCACTTTCTACATTTTAGATACATACAGAAGACATTAAAACAAAGCAAAACGTGGGTAATTTGTGGATTTGGTTATAATTTACTTTTTCTTAGTAGTTGTAAAAATAGTAAACACAAAGAATGAGAGGGTGAGTCCAAACTTTTGACTGTCAGTGGAAGACAAGTGAACAAAATGTAAGCAAGCTGTAAGTTTTATAAATTGAAAGTCTTGAATTATACGGGTTTAAGAGACATTTTTGGGTGAAACTGTGAATCAAAATTCCAAAAAAACATTAAAAAACCTAAAAGAATCATATCTTTCAAGGTCCTATGTTACGCAAAACTGACTCTTGTGAGCTTATTTAAGTCATGTTATAATGTTGTTACCTCATCAAAAACATACCTGGAGTTGTGCTTTGTTTTGTTTCATTCACACATCTTTGTTTACCTTTTATTATTAGACTGTCAAAATACTCAGTTCCACCTTCTGATGTCAGGGAGCGGTGGTTTTCGAGTTAAAATCTACCTTTAACCTTTTGTTTAGTAGAAATAAGCAATTCTAGTTCAAGTGTATGGAGTTTAAAAACACAGTGGAGCACTTCCTGTATTACCACATGACATCACAAGGTGGAGAGTGTTTTCTGTTTGTGAGAGAAGAGCTTAGGCTAAATGTGCAGGATTTGTGTGTCAAACATGTGTGAATGAAACAAAACACAACTCGAGGAGTGTTTTTGACAATGAAACAGCATTACAACACGGCTTAAAGCTCACAAGAGTCAATTTTGTGTAATATAGGACCTTTAATGCCATGCTGTGGAACATTTCAAAGCATTAACATCTCCATGGAGACAAATACCATCCCTTCCTTCAGAAAAATGACGTAATGCCCCTTAAACATTTCATTCCATTTGCAGTTTTTGTACGCTCGCTTACACTGGCGCATACCATTACCCCATTTCGGCCGTTCTATTTTTAACCCGCTGCCCGTAAGTCAAATCTGCGACCGAGGACAGAAAGCTCGCTACGCCTGCTTACACAGAAAACATTTGGGATATCTTGAACTGTCCCAGAGCGATTACAACCATTTTGGAGATCAGAATATTTGACTGGCATGTGAATGAGGTCATGGAGGGTAGATAGGTGGCGATGTGGGGTCGGGGTATCGGTGGAGCGAATGGGATTTTGAGCCATGTGCAAGAGCTTAATGCGATCGGTATTCATCTGTCAACTTAGAATGAGTCCAGATAGGCGACAAGGGGGTCTGAACCAGGACTAGACCAGGACTGGGCCCAACGCAAACAGAGTCTATTATAAGAACTAAAAAAAGGAACTTGACCAACATGAAGAAAGTTTAAAGAGGGGGTATTGTGTGAAACTGGCTTTATGGAGTTTTCTACCTTGTTATAACATTGTTCCCTCATCAAAAACATGCCTGAAGAGGTTTTAAACGCGATCCATGCATGTTTGAGTAATTTAGCAATCTCTCCCGAGCCCTATTTGACCTTTTTTTTCCATAAATACACAAAAGTATGATACAAAACACACACTACGACTTCACAAACCTGATGCGATGTGCAGTAGTTCTATTAGCGGGATGCACGCTGATTGTAATGTGGTAGCGTTCTGAAGGGGAATGACTTAGTGTGGAGAGCAATGGAAGGAGGTATTCAGAAAGTGAAATTTATAAAACATGTTAATACATTGTTTTCAGAAAATATAGCGTCAAAACAATAAAAGGTAACATGGTTATCTAAATATGTATACACAAGGACTTAAAGTGCACTGTGTAACTTTTCTGGTAGAGATGCCATCAGTTTGTCTCCATGGAGATGTTATTGTTTTGTCTGGAAAGTTCCACAGTATGGCATTAATCTATCTATCCTGACTGAGACATGTTTAACAGAAAAACGCTGCATATTTAGGCTGAGTTCTTTTGTCAAACAGGAAACACTCTGTTCCACCTTGTGATGTCATGTGGTAACACAATAAGTGCTCCATTGCGTTTTTAAACTCCATACACCTTCACTAGAATAATTTTGATTATTTCAGCTCAGGATTTAGCTCTGGAACTGCCATTCTCTACTTAACAAAAAGGTAAAAGGAGCTGTTAACTTGAAAACTCCTGCTTCGTGACATCACAAGGTAGAACAGAACATTTTGAGCTCTGGAGATGTTGACAGACTAATAATGCAGCACTGCTCAAACATGCGAATGAAACAAAACACAACTTCAGGTCTGTTTGTGATGAGGTAACAACATTCTAACATGACTTCAAGCTCACAAGAGTCAGTTTTGTGCAATACAAGACCTTTAAATAAAAAGGGCATATTTTACACTTCAGAGCCAGAGTAAAAATGATACAGTTAGTTTTGGCAGGTGATCTAAACTTCTCCAAGATGCTGTGTTTATAGAAATAGCAGATGCTAACAAGCTAACAGCTCCTCATCCAAAAGCAATATATCAAGTTCCCAATTGGCACTAAGGTAGCCATAACAAATTATTATTAGGTCACATACGAAAAAGCATACACGTTGAAATAGCTGCGTACAACAATAAATACGTCAGATTGTCAGTACTTTGCAGTGACATCATGCTGGGGGTGTTCTACGGGTATCTCTAATGGTAAATGTGTGAGGAGTTACCATGGGGACACAATGCACACATTAGCGAACACTGGCAAAGCAAAAAAAAAAGGTTTAAGATTGGGTGAAAACTCAAGAAAAAATACAAAATGGATTTAAGCAACGTATTTTCAGGAGTCTATGATCATAAGAGCGTTCATGGTCCTGTTTAAGAGTTTGATTTTCAACAAAAAGGTGAGCGTTAAGTGTAAAAGACTTGTTTAACAGCAGAAATCAGATCACTTTTTCTAGTTCCAGTCAGTTCTTTATGGTCAGATTGTGTTTTAATAAAGCGCAGATTAAAGTCTAACAAAGCTCCAGACAGAGCAGAGCCTACAGTTAGCATCACACTCCCAGGGAATGTTGATGACGTCAGCTGCAAAGTATCAGTCTGACAAAAGAAAGTGAGAGAATCGTTCAGTTTTTCATCTAAAATTTCAAAACATACGAACAGTTGCGGACTGTTTTACGGCGGGTTCACGTCAGCCGTCTTTACAGTAGATTTAATAGCAACGCGTATACTTTACTGTCCACCATATTTCTCGGTAATTTGAAAACTTTTACGGGAAAGTCCATTCTTCTTGAGTGGTGCTCATAGCAAACTGGAGATACGGTTACAGACTGCAATGTGTCTTTATTTGTATCATATTATGTTAATGTAATGTGGACCATATGTTAGCTGAGCGGCTCTGGCTCTGTACACACTAAGGTTAAAATCAAACTAGCCTCCCTTGAGCTTTAGATTATAGAAAAAAAAAGTGATGTTATGTTTGCTAAAATTGTTTTATTGATATGTCAAATGATGTCATCAATATTCCTTAAAGGGTAAAGCTAACTGGAGGCACTGCTGTTACTCAAATTCGTCTTTAAAGGGCCTGTACCTGAAGTTTTTTCCCATGTGTTTGAGCAAAGTGTGTACAGATAAAAGCAGCTCTTGAGGCCACCACTGCAGGGTGTCTGCATCTAATCATACAACTAAGCGTTTTATTGTCTGAGAATCAGGAGGTGCGTGTTAGCATGCTAGTAGTTATTAGCTTTATCGTGATGGCAACTCTGTTCTGGTTGTGAAAAGTACTTATAAACTCATCAGTGTGAATAATTAAGATGCTCAGTGTGCATAAGGTAAGTGAGGAACTATAAACTATTTAAAATGAACTACTGCAGTTCTGTTGTTAATGTTTTAAGAAAGTCAAAATCAGGTGCATTGCCTTTAATAAACTTGCTTTTTATTTTAGCTTTGTTTTAACACAATCCAACCAAAGAGTTGACTCAAAAACAATCTCTCAGTAGAGGGAAGTTAGTGGGTATCACCAGTGCGGTACTGTTGTTGTGTTCTTGGACAAGAAGACACCTCACCCACCATCAATCTGCCCCGGGGCAACTGTGGCTACAGAAGTAGCTAGGGGTGAAAAAGAAAAAAATATGTAACTGCTAATTCTGTATAAGATTCTGTATAAGTTCCCATTTCAATGTGTCCAGAAGAGACTGAAATATGCCAAACTAATACAATAATCAGATTTCAGAACAGTACAGCTCTAAACTACAGGGTTAGCATTTTTTATGCAGAATAAGAGGAGATTTAGTTGTTTGTGGAGGAAATTATGGTACTTCAAAAAGTGCAGCCTCTGTGATTTGTTTTTGATGAGGAAACAATATTATAATAATGACACTGTCCATGGAAGTAGTCATACGAGATTGTATTGACTTTTGAGGTCGGCCATTTTGGACAGACACTACAATATGGAAATCAAATTCTAGACTTAGACAAACTTTATTGATCCACAAGGGAAATTATTTGAATCTACCTGATTCGCATCGCCGCTAGCATCAGAGCTATTATCACACATGAACGCAAACAAGCTCCACGGAACCACAAGATGCTCGGATTTCCAACCACAACAGTGTCTGTCTGTGTGGTACGTAAAAATGTGACCACAGAACAGGCCAAAAGGGGGCAAATGAGACCGCTGTGTGCTGTACGCATCATTATAAGCCATTTTTTATCAGCTGCAAACCAGGAAGTGCAATGTTAGCATGCTAGTAGTCGGCAGAGTTACCGCAACAGCAAAACTGCTCTGGACTGTAAGTTAATGTAAGAAAATAACGGGGTAAATGAGATCGCTGTGTGCTGTATGTGTCATTATACAGCATGTTTATCATCTGCGAACCAGGAAGTGCAATGTTAGCATGCTAGTAGTCATTAGCATTACCACAATGGCAAAACTTCGCTCTGGTTTTTGAAAAATACCTTTAAAATCATGTGTGTCATATAAATCATGTTATAATACTGTGAGTGGGATCGCCTCTGCACGGATGTGACCTGTAACTTGGGCTGGTTGCGTCATCTTCTTGTCTCCATGGAGATAGATTAGACTTAGACTTAGACAAACTTTATTGATCCACAAGGGAAATTATTGGGACACAGTAACTCACAGATCACAATATAATATAATAACAGAGAGTAACAAAAATAGATGGTAATATTACATTCTAAATTAATAGTAAAAAAGAGCAAGAGACAGGAGTCAAATGAGACATAATTATAAAAATAAATGTATATGTACAAGTCAAAATAAAATAGAAAAATAAGTAATAAACTATAAAATAAATTATAAAATCACAGCTATAAACAAGAGACAAGAACGACAGTGCAATAATATGCTGATTAACAGGGCATAGGTTATCTGTTACTCAAGACTGAGTTGTTGTACGGTTGTAGGGAGTATTATCTGTTACATAAGGGTGAGCTGTTGTACGGTTGTAGGGAGTATTATAGTATGAATGTAGTCCTGTATCTCTCACTGTATTAGTTAAATGAGACAAGCTGGTGATGGAGCATGAAAAGTTACAAAGTGGACCTTTAATATAATTACAACAAAATGTGTCCATCACAGTTAAAATCATCCTGCAAAATGTCACTTTTCTTTCTAGAGGTGCTGATTTGAGCTTTTTACACCAGATGCCCTTCCTGTTAGAACAAAAGACAAAGTCCTATATCACACAAAATTGTCTCTTGTTGCTCTTTAAGCCATGTTATAATGTTGTTTCCTCATCAAAAACAAACCAACAGAGTGTCTTCTGTTTGCGAGAAGAACTCAGCCTAAATCTGCAGGTTTGTGTGTTAAACATGTGAATGAAACAAAATACAACTCCAGGTCTGCTTGTGATGAGGAAACATTATAACACAGACCAGAAAACAGCGTAATATGTTCCCTTCGAAATACAAACACAAAACTCCTCTATACTTTTCTATTCTGAGAGCGGCTGCTAATCTGCTAACACATTTACCAGCGCAGCGCGTCGCATATGACACAAGTTACAGCTGGATAGCCTGGGCAGCGCTGATAATTTAGCCAGAGGTTTAGACGACGTTTAGCAAGCTCCCATTGTTGGTTTTAACGCGATACAGCCTGGCTTTTATTACCTCTGTCAAAACAGCTCCACGCGCCAACCTCACCATTAATAAGGGCCTTTTACTCATGGATCAATAGAATAGAATGCAATTAGTAGGCCTAGTGTGAGTGTATATGTTCTGTTTAGGGAGTGGAGAGGAGCAGACTGAAAACGGTAATGTTATTGCGGGCTGTTGACTTTTGCATTAGTGTTATCATGATACTAAATTTGAAAACGCAATTTCAAAACTAAGGAATAGACTCGAAACGCAAAACCGATACCGTAATGATAGTAAAAAACACACTTTATTTAGACAATAGAGTGTGATTTTCAACATTAAATCATAGTACTTTCTTTTGCATTACCATGTGGCCTTATATCTGCGTATTCTCTCCAGTCGTCCAGGTAGGTTCATGGACTAGTCTACAGTATTTGCTTTTATACTTATTATACAACTCAAAACTATTCAGGAAAGGTTAATTTCTGTCCTGTGAATGAGTATCCAGTTTCGATACTAGTTTTAGTATCGATTAGTATGTTTTTTCTTCTATTTTTACAATGCCAATGCACAATTTGAATAATTTTTAAAAGCCTGTACCCATTTTTTTGCATGTATTTGAGCAAAGTACAGTACAGATCATTATAGAAGCAGCTCCTGAGGTTAAAACAAGTCTGCAAACTGTTTTCACGTTTCACAGTAAAAATCAGGTACAACGCTTTTAACATTTTCCACATCAGATTAATGTATTCCAAAATTTTGCATTATATTAAATCAGTTCCTAAAATATGTAACAAAAGTACAAAAGTAAAAGTACCATACACAAGTAAAATCCTTAGTAATAATTAACCACTACTGTCGAGCTTCCCTGGGGTAAACTGACAGAAGCTCCCCTGACCTCCACCACCATTCACACACACACCACTTTCACACTATACTATGCAAGGTTGGTGAAGTGTATTGCCTAAGGACACAATGACAGAAGTTGGTCTGAGCGGGACTCGATCCTCTAACCTTCAGGTAGGTGGATTGTTCTAAAAATCTGTGACATTTTTACCTCAGTACTTTTACTCTTTTTTTTATCATTATTATTTTTTCCTTTTGTATCTGTACTTTTACTCAAGTACAGTAAAGCTGAGTACTTCCTCCACTACTGCAATACACAGAGAATCATTGGTTTTACGCACGGGTGGCACAGTTGGTTCACCCTGTGCGTAATAATTGCTGCGTTCTATTGTTACGTTCGAACAAATAGGTCAGACAGCCTATGTTACGTGGCGCATGTCCAGCTTATATCAGTTTTACGCGGGGATCTTGGCACACTGGCACACCCCATGCGTAAAAGCCACAGCATTATGATAAAACGGTCACACGTTTGGCTTTATTTTCACGTTTCAGCTCTTCCACTGACCCTTCACAGCTGACAAATACCCGCGCAGTAACACGTAGCGGCACCTGTGAGCTCCAGTAATGCATTGCGCCACAACCTCTCCAAACGGGGTCTCTGTGAGGGGAGGGAGGGAGTGGGGACGGAGGGAGGGTTAGTGTTAATTGATCCAAATTGAAACCAAAGCGACGTTACGCGTATAGGCCCACGTGCGCGGAATCCCACCACGATAAAACAGTAGCAATGTGTTAATTTTACAGGCACGGTCCAACCACTGCAGCGCGGCCAAGATAGTCGAGTACAGTAGGCTTACACTGGCAACGTGCGTGCCACATTTGGAGCAGGTTTTACGCGTGGGACAACAAGGAAAACTCTACTGATTACGCATGAAGAGTATGATATGAAAATGGCCTTGTACGTAGCCTAAAGCGTGTTAATACTACGCTAAAACCCATTTTATACATTTTATTTTAATATTTGTCGAGATTAAGTGTCTAATTGTACAACATAAATAATGATTTCAATTCATAATTACGTTTTGTGTCGTCTTGCTGTTGTCAGAAAATGTGATTTTAAAAGGTATTTGCAGTTTAATTACACATATAGGCCTACGTATTTCAATGGGCATTAATGCATATATACATACTTACATTATTTAATAAACAATAGTTATTTACGTATGAAATTAAAGCATTAATTATATGCAGTGTCTATGTTGTTTCTGTGTTTTATTTTAATCTGGTTTTGCAATGTGTGCGTAGTGTTGCTTGTGAACTAGGAATAACTGATGAAAAAAATAAATAAAATAAAAACATTAAAAGCCTCCTGCAAGACTTCCACTACAGTCAGTAACCCAGAGGTCTGTACGCACGCCAAGCCAATATTTATACTGAAAAAACCCGCTCTCGCACCGATGTAATGTATGCGTAATATTGTGTGGTGGTTAAAAAAAAAAAAAAAAAAAAAAGGTGGCCCGGGGGCTTGACTAGAACGTGTGAGACCAGCTGCTCCGTGCGTAAAAGTCTACTGCAGTCTTTTTTGGAGGAAACCCACTCCCACGCGTCTCACCCGGAGCCAATGGGCCTAGCTAGCAGTGTGTTTGGAACCTCCATGTATTTTCTCTCCTTTCACTTTTTACGCAGCTACATGACGCACACGTGAGGACTGGAGAGGCTACTGACTTATTTGGGCCGGCACTGCAAAGTATACATAAAGGACATATTTTAGAATTTCAAGTTTTGGTTAAGAAATGTCAAAGTTTTCATGTGGTTATGGTTTATGGGATGAGAATGTTTCTTTTGTGTTGCACCTTACGTCAAAACTATAGGCAGTTCGTTGTTTTCTGTGGCACTGCCAAAAACTATTAAATCTTGAACGTAACATTAAATTGGGCAGATTTTAAAATTTTCAGTTCACAGCTTATCCATATTTTATTTTCACATTTCTATATTCAAAACACACATTTTAAATAACAACATAACTGTATTCGTAATAGGTTACAACTTTACACAAAACAGCACACTGCATACATTACGCGTAGTCTAATTATATCATACATTTGGAATAAAATACAAAAAAGTATTGCAATCTGTTGTCTATTTGTAATTCTACGGGTTGGTCAACATGTCATATTGGTTAGAGTACAAAAGTAGCAGCAGGAAAACAGCCACGGAAAACGCGATAGCTCTTGTTTCATTCAAAAGCATTCACTGCCCTTATTATTCCCTCGTTTCGTTTTTGTTTATACGATTTAGGCGCAATTTGGGTGCGTGGGGCAAGAGCGTGTGTCGTGAAGGGGTAAGGGCAGAAAGCCAGGGCTGCGAAAACATCACGGGTTAATTATTCAGAAGCATATAATTATCTCCAGACGTGTGTTGGTACGTTTAAGTTGTATAAATTTGCATTGGGGTAAAAAAAAAGCGTTTAAAAAAGAAAAAGTGGTAATTTTTACGATAGTTTTTACGATGCGCAGATGATGTTGCTGTTTGAAATTGAAACCATAATTTGGCAATTTGGTAAAACCGTTTTCCTAGGCCTAACCTAGCCACAAGAATTAAAAGTTGTAACGATTTCAAAAATATAAATAAAATAAAAAACATGTAAGGTGCAGCATTTGTGTTTTAATGCGTAAAAGTGCGTATGGAAATTTGGAATAAAATTATAAACATACCGGTATGACAACAAACTGCAACAGGCCTCTACCAAACGTTTGCTTGTTTTGCTAGTCTGTTCAAATGGACAACACACACACACTCACTCACACACACACACACACACACACACGCTCATGTATCGTGTGTGTGTGCGTGGAACTCTTGAAAATACCCAAAACATGTCCAAGCTTATTTCTACCGCTTTGTTCTAAACAAAAGCGTAAATCACTCTAACACTAACAAACACACGTCAAACAACAATAAACGACTCCACTTCTCGTAGCAGAATCGCTATACCCAAAACTGTATTCAGGAACTTTCCCGGTGACGCGATCTCGCAGCCAGTCCAGTAATTTGAGGGCTAAAGAGCGACGCGTTATTGATTGGCATTCCCTGGAGGAGGAAACGTACGGAGTAGGAGTCCCCAGCCGGCGCCGCACTGCGAACAAACTACCCGGAGAGAGGGCTATCTTCTGGGGCAAAGGAAAATCAGATTCTCGCCTCTTCCTAAACAGGCAACCTCTTTGGTGCGTAATTTACCGAGTGGCGGTGAGGCGAGGGAGCAACGTTAAACTGCAGTGCCACAGCGCCCACTATTTTAGAAGCTAGGAATGTTATCTGACAACACTTGGAGAGCCGCGTTGTGTGGGAAAGAAAAGTTAGCAATACGACAACTTTCTGTGCAACTTTTAAGACAACCGAACAACCTCCAGTAACGAGACGAAATTTTGGCGTCACTAAACAATGCTGAAAGCTCAAATTTGGGATGCGATTTTTTGGAAGCGAGGGGGAGCGAGCGGGAGCTGGCTGCATCACTCCAAGAAAGTTTGTGAACATACACCGGGAAGGAGCAACAACAACGAGGGGAACCCATGCAAGTACCACACTGCACCAGAGCGCACGAAGCGAGCCAAAACTGGACACTCTTAGCGGTATGAAAAGTTATCAGAAGACGGTGAAGAATGTCGCGTTTGCACGGTTTGGAGTGGACATGACAAATGACAACCTTGGACACATGTAAGACAGCGTATAGAGAGTTACGAGAAGCCGGTAGCGATAGAACCAGAAAGCGCGTAAAAAAGTGGAAGCGGCGGGGACCTACTTTTGGCCAGTTTTCTCGCCCGCGCTTTGGACCTCATCGCGTCGCGTCTTGTCGTAGTAGTAGATTCCTTGCGCCGTTCCTCCGTGAGCCCAGAAGCTGCAGCAGCACTATCTTCATCTCACCCGCATTGTCAGTTCGGGACACCTTCGCACATGCGCACCACCGGGCCATTCAATTTGACACCCTCAGCCGGGGCCAAAAAACTTTCCAATGCATTCATCATCACCATCGCCACTTTTTTTTTTTTTTTTTTGTCCTATCCTCTCCCCTTTAGATCACTTATCTCTTGCCCACCTCCTCCGCCTCCTCCACCGGCCTACCTTCGCGCCCTCCCTCCCCTCCTTCCCTCTCTACCTCCCCCAGCCAGCCAGCCCTCCCTCCCCTCCTTCCCCGCTGGCTGGGTCCCGCCGGCAGCCTCTCCTCTCTCCGCTCCTCGCGTCGGAGTGGAGTCGCATAGCCCCTTTTTTAACCGCGACAACGTGGGTCTGAGCAGCGCGCGCAGTGGCCGTGGTACGTGGACGCAGCGAGGTACGGTGGCCGTCTTTACTACCGGCAGCTTTCGTACGTTTCTGTTCCTTGTATTTTTACGCATTTTAACATTCGTGCAGTAGCTTTAACTTTTGAGTTAAAAATGTGTGAGATTATTTGCAAAAACAGATGTGTCGCTTTTGAAATTTAACATTTTTTTTGTAGTAGATTTGGATGGATGTAATATTTTTATTGCAGATTTTGCTTTTGGGAAACACTAGGAACACTTTGAAAACAGCAAGGCACACCGTATAACATGGAGTCTATATCTATGACATTTATTTTAACTCTTAAATTGTTGTTTCATAGCATGCTACTTTTCCTGTATAATTTCAAAGCTACAATCAGGAACTATTTTTGCGAAAACTATAATAAAAAAAAAAAAAAAAGAAAGAAAAAACAGGTGACTTTTCGCGTTGACCTTTCAGAAGCATTACGAGGCGTATTAAGAGGTCCATTATGTTTTGGATCACGGAGCACTTAGCACGAGCTGCCTTTGACGCATGCCCTCAGTGAATGATCCCCTGTTTTGGATTGGCACTGTACGGGTGGCTGGATGTGCCACTATAGGTTATTACGCGGGATTACGCTTAATTTCTTAATCTTCACGTTTTTTGTCCTTATGTTTGTTTGTTTATTTATTTACACTCACTGATTTGTAAACATTTTTTGTACCTTTTTAGCCTCAACCCTCAAATGAGAATGAATTTGCATTTATATATATATATTTTTATTTATTTATTGCTGTTTTGTTTACCTTGTGATGCCAGATTCCTTTAAAATATTAGTGTTTCGACGCACCACAATTTAATCGCTTTTTAATGTGTTCCACGTGGATATCCTAAGACCTATTTTTATTAATAATTCTATTTATTTTTATTTATCTTCTAATCATGATTAAGTCCTGCATATAGGACCACAAAATAACAACGTGGCACCAGAACATTTCGTAAAAATCAGTTTATTTAGTGCATATATCCTCGTTTGGAACACGTTGTCCTGCTTTGTCCCTTTCACACACGGTCCATTCAGGTCCGGTGGTCACTCCGGTTGACACTAGCGGTCGTGCCGTGTTTTGCAGGTGGTGTGACGGGCGGGAGCTGGTGGGGTACCGCGGTGAACCTTCGGAGAGCGAGCGGAGGAGGAGACGGATCTGGGTAAGTGGGTGAGTATGAATGAATGCACCTGTTTTTGTTTGCTTTGGGCGCAGGGACGTGGCGAAATGGTTGGAGTTTACGTTGGAGGACAGGTACACGAGCTGTTTACGCACGCAGTTCTCAGATACACCACAGCGAATCACACGTTTTACAGTCATTTTATATTTTTTATGATTTATGTATTTAAATTATTATTATTTAGTTTTAATAAATACAAGATGGCAAAGTAATTAGCTACGTAAAAGCTCGAATATTAAAACAGCATTGAAGCTTGTGAATCACATTTGGTCTGATCGTTTGTTTATTTATAATTTATTTAATATTTGTTATTTTGTAATTATAAAATATTAGGTTTTAATTGCATTTTATATTTTTGTTATTAAATTTGTGTTGTTTTTGTATTATTTATTTATTTATTTATTTATTTATTTATTAAAAATGTCAGTGGAAATTTTTATTTTTACTGTGTCCATTTTTTATGGGTAGAATATTACGTCTTGTCTTTTCTTTCAGTTTCCTTTCATTTAATTTTATTAATTTCTGTGTGTTTTGGCAAAGTGATTCCGCTGTTGCCTTGCGTCACATGGAGCGTGAGCTTCCACGGTGCGCGCGTGTCAGCTGGGATTGGCTCACACACACACACACACACACACACACACACACACACACACACACACACACACACACACACACACACATTTCAATATCTATAATAGTTTATCTAAACAATATCTGACGTATTATTATTATCATTATTATTATTATTATTATTATTATTATTATTATTATTATTATTATTATTACTACATTGTTTTATATTCAAATAGTAACAATATTTTAAGTATTTTAACTGACACAATACAAACATGACACCGGATCGTCACGCACATTTACGCATGATTAATATTTTCTTTTGTCAGTGACGCAGCGCGCTATTCCCCCACGCGCATTTACGCTCCCGCGCTGAGGCCTCCAGGGCACGCGGTATCGGCCTCCGGATGTTTTCCCACGAGCAGATGTGAACAGGGTCCTCGTGCGATCATTAGTCAATAATAATCAAAGGTCATTAGCATACATTAGCGGGAGTTAAGCGTGTGCGTAACGGTGCCATGGGGGGTCATTTTTGGCACCAGAAAGGATAACCGTTTTACGCGCGGCCTTCGGATATTGTTAGACCAGGCGAACGCGGAAAAATTGTGTTGTGAAAAGTAAATGATAAAAGATGTAAACTATGTGTTGTCATTTTATTGCGCTTTTAAGTAGGATGCCCTTCCAGTCACAACCAGCCAGATTACTATTACTTCAGTGCGTAAAGGTGATGAAGCGTAATACACAGGGGCACAAGGAGACAAGAGGGACTGAAACTGTGCAGCTTCCAGTTATTACGCATGCTTTACCCACTACACCACTGTTCCCCTCACCAACACAGTGTTCACCTTTAAAATAAATATGCACAGGCCTGTATAAACCAATATCCGTACCTTTCTTATATTAATTTGCTGGTTGCTTATTGTGCATTTTCCCTCAACTGTTTTCATAATATTGTATTGTACACTTGTTACCATGACGACGTAATTTCCCTTTTTTTCCCCCAATCAATAAAATGTGTCTGAGTAAAATGGTGCAATGCCTCAAAGGTTGTGTCTCTCCTCGTGTCTGCAGCAGCTCAAGACAACTTATCAATAATCAATGTCTTTCTTCTATTGACGCCGTCCCTTTAGCCCCGGGGCTGCTGCGCGCTCCAGTCGATGTGAAAATGAACTGAAACGTGCGCGCGCAAAGGACGTGCACGCCGCTCCTTCGTTACGCGCTCAAAGGCCTTGGCACCGGGAGGGAGGGAGAGCGTGTTTGGAGGTACAATTGTTCCGATTACGGTTCCGAATGTCACTTTTATTTGGTTACGTGAGAATGAAGGGGCTAAACTAGGGCTAAACGAGGATTAGACCGGGGCTAAACAGGAATAAACCAGGACTAGACCAGGGCTAAACCCCGACTAAACCAGGATAGGGAAAAGAAGTGAGAAATTGGAAGAAAACTGTCGGGATTACGCGGTACCTACCAGGAGAAAGAAAGTAATAGGCCTTCTATATCGGAACCATATTAGATTAGATGTTGTCATTATTTGCTAAATTATTGGTATTAAGGACTAAAAATAACAAGATCTAGAACTCAACCAGGATTTGATCATATCCAGACTAAATCAGGTTCCAAGCGAACGTAAATAAAAATGTAAATGAGGACTTAAACTGGGCCAACGCATCCACGGAACCAACACTAAACCAGGCCTTGAACTATAGACTACATAAATGGCGCCATCCTTTGCACAAGCAGAACTGGGACTAAACTAGGACTAAACTCGAAACTAAACCAGTACCCAAACAAGTCTACATCAGGACTAAACTGCGGTCTGGGCGCATTCACACTTACACATAGTCCACATCAAAACTGGGACTAAACTGGGACAAAATCAATAACTATTCTTGTATTTCACTTGGACTAAACCAGGACTAGAACAGGACCAAACTAAATCTACACCATGCAGGACTAAACCGTGGACTCAAACTAGTTCCAAACAAGTGTGAACGCGTATTTTAGTAAACAGCATGAATAAACCCGGACTAAACCTGATGTACAGAACAAAACCAGGCCTAACCCGGGACTAAACCAGGTCTAAACTATAGTACAGTTAACCACCTTGCCAAAAAAAAAAAAAAAAAAAAAAAAGATCTGTTTTGACGCAGAGCTGCTTAGTACGATGGAAAAATGAACCAGCACGTCGCTTCTTTCTCCAGCCAGGGAACAAGCCTTTCTGGAAGCGACTCCGTGACATATTTTAGAGCTGCAATTACCCTTGATTATACTAACAACTAAGCATTCCCGTTTTTATTTTTTCACTTCTTTTCTCTCGCTTTCGTTTAAACGTCACTCTTAAAATCGACTTTACGTAAATCCATGTGTTTCTAGCGTTTTGTTTTTTTTCCCCTCGTTTGGCCTGAGATTGTGGCCAGAGTCAAAGGAAGGCTTGCGCTTTAGGGGAGGTGCGCAGGGAAGAGACAGATTATGGTATTAGAACAAAATAAGCAATGCGCCAAACTGGTCACTACAACGCGCCTGTTTGGACGCACGGAACCGGCTTTATTATCAGTTTGTTAATGTATTTAAAAGTTTAATCAGTTGAGGTGGAAAAGGTTTTAAAAACACAATTCGTGCCATCAAATTTGGTGAGACACGTGCACTCAAAATTCTAATAGGCCCATACTTATACTAAAAATGAAACTGTCATTGAAATTTTTAAATACAAAAACAAAAAAAAACCCTAAAATATGTTATTTTTTTCACCCATTTACGAACGATTATGAAGTAAATTTTGTGAGACATATAAATACGATTAGATTAGAATAAATCTTAAAACTATACCTATAGAGCTGCAACGATTAATCAGCATAATCGTGACTAGTCGACTATTAAAATATGGACTAGTTATACTCCCAAACACGCTCAAAACACGTTTTATCTCAAACACTGACATTATGCCATTACATAAATATTGCAAAATAGAACGAACAATTTCAGATTTTCAGTATTTATGTATTTGTCGGTACATTTTCTCCGTTTATAACCCTTCTGTGACCAGATTTCAACCTTTATTTAGTTAATAATTAATAATAGCTGAAACGTTTATTACTGAATTGTGAATTACAGTCCTAAACTTCCCTGATCGTTTTTATTAGTAAATGTAATCCCGTTTCCTGCCATCTGAATTATCCAACCACACAACCAACCACAAAGATGTGAAGATACCGGTAGACATATCCAATTATTAATATAGTCTTCTGAAATCTATAAAAATGTTGTGATGTCATCTGAAATGCGGCAATATCGCGAGACAGCAAAAACATCTCTACATGGCACTGGTCCAAAACGCGGCATCGTCTTACGTTTGAAAGCACATTTAATATCCTTATTCAAAAACTGATAACATTTTTGGCGATATGGGTCTCATTTTAAGCCAGATTTGGAAACCCCCGTGCAGCGCAGAGTCATGTGGATGTCCCGTGGTGGTACGATGACTGAAACCCAACCTTTATCCCCCAGTCTCGCTATAGAAGGAGCCGTAGCGGACCGTGCGCTCGCTCCGTGGATTAAGCGCAGATAAGATCGGGGCGCATTGGAGACGTGAGTGAACCCCGGAGATGAGACAGACAGAGGCAGAGTGCGCACTGGTCTGGATGGGTGGGTGGATGGATGGATGGATAGATGGAGGACTGGAGTTGCGCCTTTTTACGCACGAACCCGGTCAACCCAGTGCCAAAGCGTAATCTGGACAATGGAAAATGAGAGTGGCGCACGGAGATGGCCACTCAACACGGTGTCCAATTAACGCGTAATCAGAGTTATTTAACAGACCAGTAACTGCGCTATGGGTTAATCCATCACCCACGTTTTTCCACATAAAAAATAAAAATACAAAAAGAAATATTCCAATCGTAAGTGGTCATATATATATCATAGAACCATTCACACACACATTCATACACCAGAGTACGGAAACACTGATGACGAGGCGGGTTAAGTGCCTTGCCCGAAGACACAACAGCATAATTCATCTGTCAGAGCTGGATGTACAACGACAACCTGTGGGCCAGTGGATCTGATTAGCCGACCTCCAACAGCGCTCATGAGGGACTCATACTACCAACCTTCTGACCAGAGGACATCACTTTATAGTCTTCTAGGTCCTGCTTTAGACCTGGTTTAGTTCTAGCTCAGACCTGGTTTTGTCAGTGCTCCTTTAGTCCACTTTGAAACCTGGTTTAGATCTGTTTTAGGGTGCTTTCAGATTTGTCCTGGTTTGCGCTTGGTTTGAGCCCAGTTTGTGGACTAAAGGTTTAGTTCTGGTCTAGTCCAGGTGTAATCCAAGTGACAAAAGCTTGATGTTACAACAATAAATGATTTAGACCTGGGTTAGTTCTGGTTTAGTCCAGTTTAGACCTAATTTAGACTTGGGTTAGTTCTGGTTAAGTCCTGTTTTAGACCTAATTTAATCCTGGGTTAGTTCTGGTTTAGTCCTGTTTTAGACCTAATTTAGACCTGGGTTAGTTCTGGTTTAGTCCTATTTTAGACCTAATTTAGACCTGGTTGAGTTCTGGTTTAGTCCTGTTTTAGGGGTTAGTTCTGGTTTAGTCCTGTTTTAGACCTAATTTAGACCTGGGTTAGTCCTATTTTAGACCAAAGTTAGACCTGGTTTAGTTCTGGTTTTGTCCTTTTTAAGACCTGGTTTAGTACTGTTTTAGACCTAATTTAGACCTGGGTTCGTTCTGGTTTAGTCCTGTTTTAGGCCTAATTTAAACCTGGGTTAGTTCTAGTTTAGTCGTATTTTAGACCTAATTTAGACCTGGTTGAGTTCTGGTTTAGTCCTGTTTTAGGGGTTAGTTCTGGTTTAGTCCTGTGTTAGACCTAATTTAGAGCTGGGTTGATTCTGTTTTAGGCCTAATTTAGACTTGGGTTAGTTCTGGTTTAGTCCTGTGTTAGACCTAATTTAGAGCTGGGTTAATTCTGTTTTAGTCCTGTTTTAGACCTGGTTTAGTTCTGGTTTAGTCCTGCTTTGACCCGGGTTAATTCCACTCTACAAACTCATCCATCAAACACGTCTATTTCTCGATGTAAAAAAACGAAAAGTCACTTGGTCGACTATAATGAGTTCATACAGAAGCGGTGCGTGTAATTATAAGACTGTAATTGGGTTCAAGACCTCGTGCGTCGTCATGGTTTTGTCTCTGGGTCTTTAGGGAAACAAAGGAATCTGACCGCTAATCCAAAACAGCTCGGTCAGTTGTTGGCAGAGTGGTTAACATGCTGTTGGGGGAGGCAGGGCAGCAGAGAGAGGAGGAGAGGGGAGAGGACTCATGGGTCAGGCCTGGTGCATGTTTGGGTACATGGTGACTTTGTAACCCGTCACCTGCACGACCACATGTTTGGTTCTGGTTTAGTCCTGTTTTAGACCTGGGTTAGTCCTGGTTTAGTCCTGTTGTAGACCTAATTTAGACCTGCGTTAGTCCTGGTTTAGTCCTGTTTTAGACCTGGTTTAGTCCTGTTTTAGACCTAATTTAGACCTGGGTTTGTCCTGTTTTAGTCCTGTTTTAGATCTGGGTTAGTCCTGGTTTAGTCCTGTTTTAGACCTAATTTAGACCTGAGTTAGTCCTGATTTAGTCCTGGTTTAGACCTCATTTAGACCTGGGTTTTTCCTGGTTTAGTCCTGTGTTAGACCTAATTTAGACCTGGTTTTGTTCTGGTTTAGTCCTGTTTTAGACCCAATTTAGACCTGGGTTAGTCCTGGTTTAGTCCTGTTTTAGACCTAATTTTTAGACTTGGTTTATTTCTAGTTTAGTCCTGTTTATACCTGGGTTTGTTCTGATTTAGTCCTGTGTTAGACCTAATTTAGACCTGGTTTATTTTTGTTTAGACCTGGGTTAGTTCTGGTTCAGTCCTGTTTCCTGTTTGCCGACTGTACTTGTTTTTATTCTATTATTGTGCAAAATTTTCAATAAATAAAGTGACAAAAAAAGGAAATAGAAAGTTAAAATCATCGCCGTCTTTTCCACGGAGACGGCACAGTGGCTGAGTGGTCGCGCTTCATGGAAAGAAGGTTTGGGGTTTGATTCCTGCCCAGGTCTTTCTGTGTGGAGTTTGCATGTTCTTCCTATCTCTGGATGGGTTTCCTGCACAAACTGATCCTGAGGAAATGATCCAACTTTAAACATGCATTGTGTAACTTTTCTCCATGGTGATGTTATTACTTTATCTGAAATGTTTCACAGTATGGCATTAAACCTTTCTATCTTCATGGAGACCAAACCAGACCAAGTTACAGGTCAGATCTGTGGAGAGACAACCCCGCTCACAGTCAGAAGTTCAGAAGTATCCATAGAAACAAGCAGGAGACGAACCCCAACTAAAAAGTGACATAAAGGTGCACTACTTTTAACCTTTTTTATGCCATACCATGGAATATTATAGCCAAAAGCCCAACATTACCATGGAAACAAGTAGCAGCAGCACCCCCTTCAGGTCAAATGAGAGGTTTGTGGACACGTAAGCCCGATTTTACGTGTTAATACATAAAAACAAGCCTCTATATTCCTATGTGATGATTCTGACACAATTAGATTTAACCCTGAGTTCCACAGATCAACGCCCAAAGCTGCTAATGACTCCACCGTGGAGCTGTAAACACCAGCAGCTCCTCTCCCGCGTTCCCCTCGTCATCAGGGCGATGTGTGAGGATCTTAATTAATCGCTCGTTAATGTCTCAGTTCGTTTGGCGCAGATCAGGGGGCTCAAAACAAACACGTAATGAAACATCGCCGTCGGGGTCTGAAAATGAGCCCAGTGTAAAAATGACCTTAATATGAAGTCATTAATCAGAGTCTGTGTCTACTGGGACATGAGACTAACGCCACATCTCGTTTCTCGCTTCCTTCTGCTTGATTCCTCCATGTTTCAGCTGTCAATCAAATGCATCATAATAAGTGGTGTCCCAAAGAAAACCACGGAAGGAAGAAGTAAACCTCAGAGAAAAGAATCAAACTTTATTGGTTTATATCTTCTCTTCTGTCTCCTCTGTGGGCGGGACTTCCTCACCCATTTCCTAGAGAATCGAGGAGAGGAATCAAGGAGAAGGAAGTGAGGAAAGAGGAATGAGAAGCGGAGTAAATGAGACAGGACTGGGGAGGAGGATGGAAATGTTTCAGTGTTTGGAGAACGGATACAGATGGATACAGGTCTGTTTTATGGCTATGACATGACAATTTCCTTCGTTCTTCTATCCACAGCTGCCTACAGGGGTTGACTGTCAAACATGCTCCTGCCATTCACCTGTCGCCAGCCTGGCCACCGATCATGAGTGAAGTGTATTGCCCAAGGATACAGCAACAGTATATTCACTGGTTGAAGCTTGAATCAAACCCGCATTTGCCCCGTGAGCTACATGAATAAAATCACTTTATGTTTTGTAACCAATAACTGTTAGTTTCTTATCCACTTTCACTCATTTTCCACTTTTGCACTTTTATATAGCACTTTAAAAACATAAACTACTTAATATATGCTAATTTGCACATTTGGCTTTTTGGCTTGTTGTCCAGTCGGATTGGCACTTCGGTAATGGTGGAGAGACAAAAAACATAAACAACTGAGAAATACGTGATGCACATCAAAAGTTTTGACACACTTTCATTTATATTTCTGCTTTATTTCCACCATTCTGTAGATTCTCATTGAAGGCATCAAAACTATGAATGAATGTTTTCGATTTTTTAAAACAGCCACCATTTTGAACCCTTGCTCTGCACTTTAAGGATTTCTTGACCCTGACATGGCACAGCTGTGAAGTGAAAACCATTTCAGGAGACTTCATCACGAACATCACTGAGAGAAGGACAAAGGTCTGTAGTGTTGTCAAGAATACCAACCCTCAACTGAAGTCACTTTAACGGTGTGCACTAGGACAAATCCTGCAGCTAATGTAGTCCTGACCAAAAGTAGCTCAAGATCAGGAGATGGGTCCCTCTGCTCCAGGTTGCCCCAGTGGCACTGAAGGATGGGTCAAATGCAGAGGACAAAACAATGAAGTTTAGCTTAATTCTAGGCCAATGGAACAAAAGCATATGAATAAGAGACTCTGGTCTGGTCCAAACGGTGCATTTTACGACTTTACTTAGAAGCAAATTCAATATTCTCCCTCCAAACTGATAACACTATCACGTCTGAAGAGAGATTTGGAAACCCCCTCGTATCATGATCCAGGACCCAGCACCACCAGCAGTCAAGGCACCCCAGAGACATGCCCCCTCCCTGGGTCACGCTGCTCGTTTGAAGTCCTGGGGCTTCTGGCTTCTCTGGTTCTCTCCTCTGTGAAATAAAGACTTTTGAAGGTCCAAACTGGAGATCTATGTTGTCACCTTCTGAAACATCTGATCCATCTTCACTCAGCGCTCGGGTACTGGCACAACAATCTGTGAAAAACAAAATTCAGAAGTGGGGACGAAGTGAGTGCCGCTGATGAATGGTTTTAAGTTGTTTTGAAAAAAGACACTGAAAAAATGTCAAAACAAGATTCAGACTTTGTTGTCAGTAACTTTGGTGGATTTGTATTCAATATATTAAATGCTGTGTTTAAAGCTACAGTGCGTAACTTTCTGGAGGTGGCACGTCACTCGTATGATATGATGATTTACAAAAAACTGAAAGAAAACAAATAAAAATCTATGTTTATAACTTGACAATGTTTACTTAAAGGTCTCATATTACACCATCAAAAACAAACCCGGAGTTGTGTTTTGTTTCATTCACACATTTTTAGTCTGTCTACATTTCCAAAGCCCAAACTGCTCTGCTCCACCTTATGATGTCATGAAGTGATAGAGAGAGATGAGAGAGAAAAGGGAATGAGAGATGAGAGAGAAAGGAAAGAAACAAATACAGGGGAGAGCATGAGGGAATGAAAAGAGAGCAATGAGTGATAGAATGAAGAAGACAAGGGGAAGAAGGTTAAGAGAAATACTGCTGAAAAGAGAGAGAAAGGGAGAGAGAGAGATGGGAGAAAAAGGGAACGAGAGATGAGAGAGAAAGGAAAGAATGAGGGAATGAAAAAAGAGCAATGAATGATAGAATGAAGAAGACAAAGGGAAGAAGGTTAAGAGAAATACTGCTGAAAAGAGAGAGAAAGGGAGAGAGAGATGAGAGAAAAGGGAGAGAGAGATGAGAGAGATGAGAAAGAAAGGAAAGAGAGTGAGGGAATGAAAAGAGAGCAATGAGTGATAGAATGAAGAAGACAAGGGGAAGAAGGTTAAGAGAAATACTGCTGAAAAGAGAGAGAAAGGGAGAGAGAGATGAGAGAAAAGGGAGAGAGAGATGAGAGAGATGAGAAAGAAAGGAAAGAGAGTGAGGGAATGAAAAGAGAGCAATGAGTGATAGAATGAAGAAGACAAGGGGAAGAAGGTTAAGAGAAATACTGCTGAAAAGAGAGAGAAAGGGAGAGAGAGATGAGAGAAAAGGGAGAGAGAGATGAGAGAGATGAGAAAGAAAGGAAAGAGAGTGAGGGAATGAAAAGAGAGCAATGAGTGATAGAATGAAGAAGACAAGGGGAAGAAGGTTAAGAGAAATACTGCTGAAAAGAGAGAGAAAGGGAGAGAAAGAGAGAAAGAGAAAGGAGAGATAGAGAGAAGGAGAAGGGAAGTATAGACCTGTGTTGAAAGCCTGTTGAGTCTCATTCAGATCAGACTGAAACAGAAACTCAAGAGTCCAGGGGCATTCCACCAAACCACTCGTATGTGCTGTAAGAGGAGGAACTTCACAACTTTATGTAAGGTTTATGTTAATAATTAAAGCCACAGTGTGTAACTTTTAGCAAAAACTACAGACCAAAATCAAAGCATGTTTTATTATTGTTATTATTATTATTATTTTTTTTTTTTTTATGTGTTCATGCACTGAAAAACACGACTCCTTACCGTGAGTGGGCTTGCATCTCCACAAACCTGACACAAACTTATCTATCGTCATGGAGGTATTTTACTTCTATGATGTATCATATTTTTATTTGTCTGAAAATGCTATATTCACCAAAAACAACACATTAACACGTCTCCTCTCCCTCTGCTCCCTGCGTTACATCGCTCCCCCTTCAGAGCGCATCACAACACAATCGCATCAGGTTTGTGAAGTTGTTGTGTATGGACTTGTATCATGTTTTTGTATATTTATGGAGAATTGTCGTGTGGGAGCATGAGTGACGCAGGCTTGTGGGCGGAATATTGGACAGAATCTTACAGCTAAACGTAAGGAGGGTTCGAATAGGGCCTTGGAGAGATCACTAAATTACTGTAACATGCCTGGATGACTTCTTCAAGTTTTTGATGAAGGAACAACGCTATAAAATGGTAGAAAGCTCCGAAATCGTTTTATTTGTGGGTGTGACATCACATGGGAACTTCAGCATAAAACACAAACACACAACAGGCCCATAAACAAACACAGCCTTCTACACAGTTCCACTTCCACTGTTTTATCTTCCTCCACAGACCTCCACATCCTAAGGGCACTAACAATTGTGATTGGAATAATAAAGGATTACTCAGACATATGTGAAGGAAACAAAACACAACTCCAGGTTTGTTTTTGAGGAGGTAACAACATTATAACATGGCTTAAAACTCACAAGAGTCCATTTTCAAGCCTCTCCAAGAACATCTCTGACATGTTAGTGTCATATGAACCATTTCACACTCTGAGGAGCTCAGGGACCGGCCTCCTGCTTGTGCCCAGAGTCTGGACTAAACACGGGGAGTCAGAGTTTCAGTTTTATGCAGCTAAAACCTGGAACAGTCTGAACATGTGAAACAGGCCTCTACTTTGACTCTGTTTAAATCCAGGCTCAAAACGGTTCTGTTTAGCTGCGTATGACTGAAAGATTTTAATTCTGCACTCTTCTCTCTCATTTAATGTCTCTTACTCTTTTTATTCATTTTATAATGATTATTTATGTTTTGATTTGTTTGTATTGTGATTTTAATATATTTCTTATTCTGTAAAGCACTTTGAATTATTTTGTGTTCAAACTGTGCTATACAAATAAACTTGCCTTGCACTTTTGTGTAATATAGGACCTTTAAAAGAATTTAAAGGGGCAATATGTAATGTTTTCATTGGGGGTCCATCCTACCTGCTTGTTTCTATGGATATGACACTGCTCTACCTGGAATGTTCCACAGTATGACATTAAACAGCAACATTTATTCAATTATGTCTGTAGAATCCCTCAGTCGTCCAGGTAGAATCCATGGCAAAAGGAGAAATTCAATTTGTCAACTGGACAAAAGTTTTGACCAAATAAACTTTTGTCCATTTGCCATTTATCCAATTACATTTTTTTTTTTTGCTCAAAAATACCTAGAAAAACAGGCGCTCTGACTGTGAGCGGGGTCACCTCTCCACAAATCTGACTTGTAACTCCTGGTTTGGTCTCCATGAAGATAGAAAGGTTTAATGCCATACTGTGAAACATTCCAGACAAAGCAATAACATCTCAATGAAGACAAGCGTTTGACGAACCCTCCACCAGAAAAGTTACACAATGAACCTTTAAAGATTGAAGTCGGCAGAGTTGAAGGTTCAGCATTTGTGGATTAGACATTTGGAGATTGCTTTCAAAAACAGAACATCTCCAGTAGAGTTACATAAACCCTTTGCCCTCCTTTGAACGCAACCCACTGAATCATTGTCACTGTGTCCTTGCCCGGTGACTTGCACATTTATAGGTCAAATGCACTTCCTGGTCAAATGTCCGTCAGTCTCACAGTTGTTTGTGTTATGGGCAGAGTCAGACCAGAGCAGCCTGATAAGTTTGTGCCCAACCTGTGTCAATATTTACTCTGCAGATAGTTTCTTTCTGATTCAAGAGAAAGTTATGACGAGTGGCAGCAGGGACGTGAAGAGGGTGAAGGGTAAAGCTAAAGCGAATCACTTAAAGGTACATTGTGTAACTTTTCCGGTAGAGGGCCCGCCGGTTGCTTGTTTCCTTGGAGATGTTATTGCTCTGTCTTCAGTGTTCCAAAGTACAATGTTAAACGTATCAATCGATCCACAGAGACAAGCGGGAGACGCCACCAGGCCAGTTTACAGGTCAGATCTGTGAAGAGGCGACTTTTTCTCACAGTTTCACACAGTTGATTCGATTATGGGTGTTTTTATTGCTCAAATGTCTTTAAAAACATACATTTTGAGCAATAAAAACACCCATAATCGAATAAAAGCATCTGATATAAGTTTAAAAGTATATTGTGTAACATTAAAGGCAAAGCAATAGCATCTCCATGGTGACGGACCTCCAACCTGAAATGCTGCGCAGTGCACCTTTAAGTGGTGGCAGTGGGTTACACTTTATTGTCTTCTGCATTTGACTCATCCTTCAATCCTATTTTTGTCTAAGGAGATGTTATCGCTTTGTCTGAAATGTTTCCCAGTATGGCATTAAATCTTTCTGTCTTCATGGAGATCAAACCAGACCAAGTTACAGGTCAGAACTGTGGAGAGGCGACCCCGCTCACAGTCAGAATTCCTGTTTTTCTAGGTATTTTTGAGCTGTAAAACCACCTGTAATTGAATAAATGTAAGGTAGAGCTGTTTAATGTCATACTGTGGAATATTCCAGGCAGCGCAGTGACATTATATCCATAGAAACAAGCAGGCGACGGACCCACAACCAAAAAGTTACATCGTGCACCTTTAACTGATGTAACACTATGATAAATATTGACCAAAACCAAGTCATAATTAGGAAAAACATGAAAACTTGTCATATACTTTTTTACTGTTCTATTCCCAACACCACAGCGCGCTCCTGATGCCAAGGCGTTCAAACCAGAGAAGTTTATATGGACTTCAAATTGTTACCATTCGCCTCTGTTCTATATCGCTCCTATTGTGAAAGAAATAATGGGACAATAAAAGTACAAGTTAGAGGAGAATTTGAAAGCCGTTCTTCTCAAAAGAGTTTGGTGAAAGACTGACAGCTGTGCAAACTGAAAATGAGTCTTGATTTTCAAAAATGTGTAACAAAATTTGGTTTGGATTTGGGCTTTACCAGATTCTCAAATGATTAGCTCGGTTATTCATACATTGTCAGGGCTGGTTAACACTTTTGTAACACTAATGTCAGGTAAGATGCTACACGCTATTGGTCCAAAAATTCAAGTTTTTTCAGGGGCGTTGTGTCGTCATTTTGGAATAATTTTCACAAAACTACACTGCTCACTACCGTAATCTGGAGATATCTGTAGATAAAAAAGAACCCAAGAAGTTAAAGTACATAAGAAGACAAAATGAACATCTTTGGTTTGATTTCCGTAGACGTACACAGGATACAACACCCTGATGACAGTGACCGTAAAGGGCCGGGCAGGAGTCGGGGCTGCAGTTTTCAACCCTGACATCAGCAGACTTGTTTTGGATCAATATTGCGTTTTAAATGTTCAAAATAAAACAAAATAACATTATAAGACAATCAATCAACCAACTCAATCAAGTTCCGTTACGTCTTTCTGCAAGACACTTCACCCATCTTACCTAAAATCAACGCGGTGTCTTTTGTCCGGTTGACAGAATTGATTTTCTTCTTGCTGTGAATGTGGTGTGTGAGTGTTGGGGCAAATGGCGCAGATTGGCAGCTTCACTTCACTTCACTAAAATGTCTCCTTGTCCTTCCTGGTCCTTCCTTCTGGCTGCGAGGGCTGTATTTGTCGGTTTGTGCTCACATCCCAGTGTTGTGTTACAATAGGCTCCGTCTGTGCACCAAATGTGTCACATGCTATGCACATGCTACATGCTAGCCTCAGCGCGCTAACACGATCTGACAGAGGAGCGGATTCACCATTCCACCCTGTCCACACCTGCCATGTTCGGAAGGCCACGTGTCAATCAAACTGCGGCAGATGGTGGAGCGTTAGCCCACTGACCCAACGGTTGGCGGCGCATGTTGTTGTTGTGTTCTTTGGCCAGACACTTCACTCTGGTTTGAACTTGTGTGATAGATGAATGAAATGTTCCCTGAAGGAGACAGCTGTGTAAAATCAATTATTACTATTTAACATTTGCAACTATTTTGTCGTTTTTTTTTTTTTTCTGTTTTTTTCTTTTTAGCATTTCCAACTTTTTCCAAGCTTTTTGTTGTATTGAATGTTTTTAAATAATAATTGCATTTGGGGAAATTTTTCATCAACTTGAGTGATATCATTTTAAAGTTATTCCAAAACAAACTCGTCACGTTTGAGTAATCCTGTTTATTGTTCTGTCTGCATCTCCAAAGCTCAAAATGCTCTGTTCCACCTTGTGATGTCATGTAGTGGTAGTTTTCAAATTAACAGCTCCTTTTTACCTTTTCTTCAGTAGAGGGTAGGCTGAAATTATCCAAATGTTTCTAGTAAAGGTGTGTAGAGTTTTAAAACACAGTGGAGCACTTCACAAGGTGTTTTAGGTGACGTTTCGCCTCCCTTGTACTTGTTTAAACTGTAATATCCAGAACCGTCATGAAAATTACATCACCCATCGCACCATTGAGACATAACGAAAGAACTGTAACATGTATTCACTTTGGGACATTCAGGATGGATTCACTTTTCTGGTTTAAGTCCATGATGTAGACTTGGGCTGCGTCCCATTCCTCCGTCTTACCCCTACCCCTTGGTTTTACTCGTTCATGTGAGGGCAAGGGGTGTCTCGATTCTAATTTTGATCACGGGCTAGGGCCACGACCTGGGGCTACATACCCCTTGAAACGAAGTAAGCTCTGGACCAGACTTGAAACGAAGGGGTCGGCCTACGAGCTCAGGCAGGTGTTGGGATCAGGATGGAGCGTCACATCGACCAGCCAAGGAGTCTCATAAATGTGAGTATTTTCAGCAGTTGGAAATATCAATTAACAGTTTAGCAGGTTTACAATTATGACGCTTATGTTCTACGTTACTTTTAGTGAACTGTTGTTGTGGTTTTAATTGTAATAATGTCTATTTAGCTGACGTTATTGTGTTCATCGAACTTTCATGTATAAACAAACTGGTTTTTTGTCGAGCCGAGGTACCCGATAATCCTTGACGTGGCACTTTTTAGGTGAAATCAGTGTGAAGTCAATTTGCTTAATAGAAGCAAACGGTAATCGAGTGGAGTCCCATTTCTTAGGGGAACATTTGTACCCCGAGCCCTCACAGCTCGGTATCGAGGGGCAAGACAACGATGCAGATAAAGGGGTAGGGGTAAGACAGGGTAATGGGACGCAGCCTTAGTTTGGTCCTGGTCTAGTCCAGGTTTAGTTCCAGGTTTTATCCCAGTTTTAATGTGTGAATGCACCCTTACAGCCACCAATTTCAGAGATGTGAGCTTTTGGATGATGAGAGAAGTATAATAAGCATAGATAACTCCAGGTCTGTTTGTGATGATGAAACAACATTATAACATAGATCAGAAAATAATGTAATATGGGCTCTTTTTTACTCACAACTCACCTTTGATTAAGTTATTTCTGAAAATCTGACACATTATTTAATTCACAGTTCAATTTTTGCCAATTTCAGACGACCACATCAGACACGTCTCTATAAAAAATGTCCCTTCCGGTGATACAAGACTCATGTCACTGTATTTCGATGATGTTGGACTCCCATATTCGTTGCCAGTTTAACCTTTACAGCCTGTCAGTGTAGGACAGAGCTCGTGTCGGTGGGGGACATGTTTAGCTGGCAGCTGCCCCAGGACAGGTGCAGGACGGGTCAGGGGGACACCTGTCAGCTTACATGGGACAGGGGACAAGAGTGAACAGTCTAGAGAATGGTTTTGCCACTGTGAAAATGCTTTATATTTGATGTCTTCTGTATCTAAAATGTACAAACTAGTAAGAAAAAGGAAACTTTGAATGAGAGGGTGTGTCCAAACCTTTGACTGGTGTTGTGAGTCGATTTGTGCTCTTTAAATTAACAAAAAGACAAAAGCTACCATTAGCCAACCACTTTAAGTTACTTTTTCTGTCACATTCTAATTTTGTTGTTAAATCCAGTTGGTTTAAACCTAAAATGCCTCTCTCTGATCTGAACGGTCACTACCTAAACCCCAGCGCCTGCAGCCTCCAGAGTGAATTCTGGAGGTTCTGAGCTTTTACATGAGGCCTGTCCAAATACTGAGAACGAGAAAAACATGTACACTATCAGTCAAAAGTTTGGACACAACCTCTTATTCATTTTTTTTCTTTATGTTTACTGATTTTTACATTTTATATACATGCAGAAGACAACAAATACAAGACATATGGAATTATGCAGCAAAGAAAAAGACTTTAATAACTCAACGAAATATGCTTTGTATTAAAATCCTCAAAGTATCCGCCCTTTGCTTTGTTGACAGCACCTTTGGCCATCTCTCAGTGATGTTCACAGAAGTTTCCTGAAATGGTTTTCACTTTCACTCAGGGTCAAGAAATTTCAAAAAGTGGGAAGCAGTGATCAAAGCAAAGGATGGATATTAAAAAAATATATATATTATTATTATTATTAATAATAATAATAATAATAATAATAATAATAATAATAATAATAATAATAATAATAAAAATACAGCAAGTTTTGAGTTATTTTGAGTTTATTTTTGTTTACGACATTCCATATGGGTCCACTGATAGTTTTGATGTCTTCATTGAGGATGTACAATGTAAATAATCATGGATAATAGAAGAAAAAGAGACAAAAATGAAAAATGGGAGTGTATATGTCCTCTATCTGCAGGTAAAGTAAGAGCTCAGGCTACATACAGCTCCTTTAACACTACACGACCACATGCACAGTGCAACTGATGTAATTGTATAGAAGTATGCCACAGTCCACATGGAAATCATTGTGTGAAAATGTAATTGTTTGTCATATTTGTCCAAGACGTACTCCTACACAGAGCCAGTGCAGAGGGGGCTGTGCTTGGATGAACCCCCTTCTTCTTTGTGAGTGAGTGAGAGTCAGTGGGGGCTGGTGGTTGGGGTTGATGGTTATTATTGCATTAAAATTCCATTAAAAGGGCATTAAAATTCCTCGCACCTTGTTGCCTGCATCTACACACTTTGGTTATGTGATTTTGTGCGTGTGGAGAAGTGGACAGAGTAAAGGTAGAAGAGGAAAAAGAAGGTAGAAAAAGGATTGAAAATAAACTCAGTAGCAGGGAACAATTTACCTAAACTTTAAAGCTGCACTGTGTAACCTTTCTTGCACAGGGTCCGTCATCTTCTGCTTGTCTCCATGGAGATGTTACTGCTTTGTCTGGAGTGTTCCACAGTATGGCATTAAACATATCAAGTGTTCATTCAGTTTCTATTGCTCAAAAAGAACCTTAAAAAATATGCATTCTTACTATGAGCGGGATCGACTCCTCTTTTCATAGACCTGACCGGTAACATGACCTAATGGCATGGTAATAGATAAGTCAAATGCCATACTGTGGAACATTCTGGGCAATGCAATAACATTTACAGGTGCAATATTAAGTTTTTAGAAGCCTGAGATCACTATGAGCATGACTGTGACTGTAATTTTATGTGAGAGAGACTTGTTTAACAGCTCTGATCAGTTTAAATAAATCAACTCTTTGTGGTCAAATTGTGTTATATATAAAAATAAAACTCAGATTCAAGTCTCACAAAGTCTCAAACAGAGCAGAGCCACCAGCTAGCATCACACGCCCAGGGAATGTTGATGACATCAGCTGCAAAGTATTAATAGCAATGACCAGGTTAAACATTTGTGAATTTACCCTTTGGATATGTCTTGATAGTCGCTCTTGCTCCTATCTAGGAAGTACATAGTGCAGCTTTATGACCTCCTTATTTTAGATACTAGTCTTTCGATACTGGTTTCTCTCTGTGTCTGCCTCTCTGTGTGTGCGAGTGGCGGGGGGACCACACAGGCAGGAGCAGGTCTGGAGCATTAGTGGACTGGACTCATCGCAGGGGATTTGTGCAGTGAACCTGAACAGCTAAGGAGGGACTAGAGCCTCTGCAGTGTCTGTAAGAAGAATACATCTGGATTTACACACAGAAATACAAATAATAAATAATAAAAATGTGCAAAGAGAAATGTTGAATTAAAATACAAGGATGAAATAACAGATTATTTTATATTATATATTATTAACAGTCAAATTATTATTGTGCAACAAGATCTCTAAACTACAGCACATAAACCACATTAGCAGTCCAAGATCGGTTGTCTTCTGGAAGCAAGAGCTGAATGTCTTCACCCCCAGAGTCCATGTCTTGAAAAGAAAACATTAAAAAGAGTGAAAAATCAGTGTTACAGTATTACAGAAAGAAAATTATTTGAAGAAGAAATTTAAACAGAAAGAGGGCTTTTCCTCTTTTTTTTTATTTTTTATCTATTGTCACCTGTCCTTCACTGCCAACCAATCACAGCCTGCTCCTTTTCCATCTCAACCAATCATGTCATTTAAATAAATGCACTCTCTTTCCTCTTTCCTCACCTCCACCACAGCAGTAGAACCATCAGCCTCCTCAGCTGCTCCATCTCCTCTCCTTACCAGATATATTTTTTTACAACGTCAAAATTCTCCAACATTTACATATTCAGTGAAGCCTTCCATTGTTGACCAATCTCTTACTATTTTGTTGCATAATTGATTGTTGTGACTAGATTTGATCTGCGGGGGCCACCATACAATAGCCCCTAAGTTTAGCCGCGTGCATGCTAGCAACTAATTATCTCCTGTGCTAATCGTCATGCTAAGTGATGGACTGTCCCAAAGGAAGTGTCTCCCATAACGGTGCGCCGTGGGGGGTCGCTCTGTGGGACAGGGCACCCTTACCTCCAGCCCCCACAGTCAGCCAGCCAGCGCTCAAATGTCCCATCTTTTCATCACGGCTTCTCCACGGTTCTATCTCAGAGCCACAAATCCCCTCTTGCCCCCACAGATGCACTCTCCTCGGGTTACTGCCTCCTCCTCACCTGCCCCTCTACCTGGGGCTACAATCGAAAAAAATAATACTATAAATAAGGAGCAATAATGACACAAATAATCAGTGCAGATTCAGTGTTTTGCATCCTAATGAAACTACTGCACATCGCATCAGGTTTGTGAAGTTGTAGTGTACAGTTTTGTATCATGATTTTATATATTTACAGAGAAATGTCATGTGAGAGCATGAGTGATGAGCTCGTGGGGGGAGCATTGGACAGAATCTTAGCGCTAACCGTAAAGAGGGTTTGAATGGAGCTTATTTATTTATTTGATTGGGACCGAGCATGTTAATGGACAAACATGACACAACATGAATATATAAATATACCAGATTGTAGCCTAGGCTAATTTCCATCCGTTGTGCCAAAGGGTTGGTGTCACTAAATTTCTCATTCATTTTTCACAAGGGCACAGAGGAAAGAGGAACCAAAGCCTTTACCCAAGTAAGAGTACTGTTACTTCAATAAAAATATTACTCTAATAGGAGTAAAAGTACATTGCTAGATAAGTACAATTTTACTCTTTAAGTTACTCATGTAAACTTATGTGAGTATTACCCACCTCTGTGCTTTATACATCTTATACATCCAGCATTTTATCTGTTGGACATTTGAGGCAGGTTTAGGGGCAATGATTTGAAACGCGCCCAGAGCAGAGGTCTCGGGGCCGGGCACAGTGAGGGCCTATTGTCCCCCGTGTCAGCAGCCTCTCCGCTCTAATGGGGCCTGTACATCATCGTCCTGATTATGGCACAGAACTGGGACCTGGGGGGCCGCGCGGGTCCATGGGGGTCCAGGGTAGACACAAACGTGTGTGTGTGTGTGTGTGTGTGTGTGTGTGTGTGTGTGTGTGTGTGTGTGGGTGTGGGTGTGAGGGAGAGAGAGGGGAGAGGGAGGGGGGAGAGGAAGAAGAGAGTGAAAGTGTGGTGGAAGGAGGAGAGGTGAAGCGTGCCCAAATCTCCCGCTGACTGAAATCCAAGCACTTAACCCCTGCTACAGGTATATGGCATTCGAGGATTTTTTAGAAATCTTTTTAATGGACCACAGCTTTGTGGTCCTCTTTCTGTTCAGCAGCAATACTGTGCACCTTTTCCATTTCTTCCTCTTAATATAGCTCTTAACTCTGGACACACAACAGGAAAGCCTCCTCTAAGCCTCTCTTTCCTCTGTTGGTTCGGTTGGTGATGAGACAGGACATTTCCTCGATGTGTTTCCTCTGGAAGGTCTTCTGCTATATTTGGTATATAATGGCAGAAGCTTCAGCCTCACAGGTCCCAAGTTTGTTTCCCAGGCAGCAGGGGGCCTTTTGGGAGTTTATGTTCTCCCCATGTCTGCGTAGGCATCCTCAAGGTGTTTTGGTTTCCCCTTTCCTGGTAAAATAAAGGAAAAAAATGTTATAGCCATTTAGATTGCACTGTTCATTCACTGCACTCACTACACCACAGGGCTCTGGGGCTGACAGACTGTGGACTGCCAATCTGCACCAATGGCCTCTCCACCTCAGCTCACACACCACTTTTCATACTTAGTGTAGATACGGTGGGTGAAGTGGCACAAGGGCACAACAACAGTATGAAGTCAGGGCTAGGGCTGAACTACAAACTAAAAGATAACCTCTAAACCACCTGAACAAGTGCCCTTCCCAAGTTTATGCACGTACTTGATAACAAATATATGGGTTTGTGTCATAGGAAGCCTCAGTATGTTGAAATAATTCAGTAAATTGTGTGTTTTTGATATAGTTTCAAGTTTTTTGTTATGTTAAAGTAATTTTTATTTGGATTAAAAAATACACTTTTAAATACTTTCCAGATCTGTTCCGTGTTCACAACTAGCCAATTTCCTCCAAAGACATCCCAGTGCTGCTTCAGCCATACGTAGCCATGTTTTACAATATGCCAACCACCGCTCATACCCAATTTAACTATGCCAGCAAGTTGGTAATGTTCTCTAATAATAACCAACTTTCAGTCTTGCTCACGATGTTCTTCACGCTTTGGCCATAAACGTTATTACGGATTATTTTTATTTCTAATGCGCTGTTAATAAAAGCTAGCTCCTTGACGCGGAGAGTGGAAGATGTGAGGTGGTTTAGCGCTGGATCAAAACCGTTAAAGGTCACAGAGGACAGAGGGACATTCATTTAACTCGGTCTAATGAGTGTGTTATGAGAGACTGTTGGATGGGAATTTCTCAAATGAGTGAGGCCTGTTTCTCGGGTAATTAGAGTGTTAGCTTTTTACAGCGTGTCTGCTAAGCTCTGTCAGTGAGTTTGGGTTGGGTGAAAAGGAATGTTTATGCCACAGAGTCACTGAAGTAAAAGAGAGAAGCAAAAAAACGAAAGCAGTGGACATGGAAATCTTAAGCGCAGACACACATATACACACCACAACGAAACTATTACCAAACAAGGTCTACGTCATCTCAAACCAGGACCAAACCATGTTAAATGTGAATGTCCTAAAAGTCCTATATTACACAAAAGTAACTCTTGTGAGCTTTAAGTTATGCTAGAATATTGTTACCTCCTCAGAAACTTACCTTGAGTTGTGTTTTCATTCACACACGTTGGAGTAAACGTTTTTTATTAGTCTGGCCACATCTCTAAAGGTCAAAATGCTCTGTTCCACCTTTGATGCCGTCCATGTAGTGGTAGTTTGCAAATTAACAGCTCCTTTTACCTTTAGTTCAGTAGAGATTGGCAATTCCAGGTCTGAAATTATCCAAATAATTCTAGTGAAGGTGTGTGGAGTTTAAAAACACAGGATCACACTTCATGTATTGCCACATTTGCCTGACCAGCCAGTCCCTTTTACATTCTGTTCAAATCCAGAAGGGAAAACAGAGTGCGTAAAACCTCTGTTCAAACTTGAGAAGATCCAACCACAGCTTCTAATTTGTAACACGTGTGTAGAGACATGCAGAGACATCTCCTCTTGAAAATTCTCGTAACATTCACAACAAAATATATTCTTTTACCTGAGTTAAGTCATAGTTTGGTGCTTCGATTGTTGATTCTGCACTTTTTCCCCTTTTTACCTGTATCTTCTACCAGTCTGTGGAGGCCAGCGCCCTGGACTTCGCTGTGGTTCTGCTGGGGGAGCGGCACCAGTAAAAGGGACATTGGGCGGATTGACAAACTGATCCGTAAATCTGGACACGTGATCGACTGTGAGCTGGAGACATTTGTCACAGTGAGGGACAAGAGGACACTGGACAAACTGCTCTCCATCATGGACACTCCTGCTGACCCACTGCATCAGACTATAGAGGGACAGAGGAGATAATACTCCCTACAACTGTACAACAACTCACCCACTGCACCAGACTATAGAGGGACAGAGGAGATAATACTCCCTACAACTGTACAACAACTCACCCACTGCACCAGACTACAGAGGGACAGAGGAGATAATACTCCCTACAACTGTACAACAACTCACCCACTGCACCAGACTACAGAGGGACAGAGGAGATAATACTCCCTACAACTGTACAACTCACCCACTGCACCAGACTATAGAGGGACAGAGGAGATAATACTCCAAGAGGCTCCTACAGCTCCGCTCAAACAGTGAGAGATACAGGACTACATTCATAGTATAATACTCCCTACAACTGTACAACAACTCACCCTTATGTAACAGATAATACTCCCTACAACTGTACAACAACTCAATCTCAAGTAACAGATAACCTTATGCCCCGTCAATCAGTATATTATTTGCACTGTTCTTGTCTCTTGTTTATAGCTGTGATTTTATAGTTTATTTTATATTTTATTACTTATTTTTCTATTTTATTTTGACTTGTACATATACATTTATTTTTATAATTATGTCTCATTTGACTCCTGTCTCTTGGTGTCTTTTTTGCTTTACCATCTATTTTTGTTACTCTCTGTTATTATATTATACTGTGATGTTTGAGCTGCTGTTTCCAAATAATTTCCCTTGTGCATCAATAAAGTTTGTCTAAGTCTAAGTGTAAGTCTAAGCCGCCATGTTTGTTTTTGATGCAAACCGAACATGCGTCTCTCTGATTGGTTAATACGCCTGTCAATCACACCCTCTCGTCGTCTTTGTAAAGTTTTATGGTTCTGGCTGGTCTGAGGGAAGCAAGTGAGTCGGTACAGTCACAAATAGAAATGATCAGCTTCAACATTTGTGAATTTACCTTCTGGATATTTCATGGCAAAGTACAGAGTAATTAACAGGGAAAACTGACTCCTCCCCTCATCACATTTTAAACTCTGAAAGAATGAAGGATTTTTTGAAGAAAATTATGAATTTGAAAGTCTTAATGCATTTTGTTTTAAATGTTTAATGATGAATTGGACTTTGATCATTTTAAGGAGTCACTGTTATCGATGAATTGTTGTCCGAAGTGCTTTAATGTAAACAGCGTCTTCTTTAACGTCTCTGGACCTGCCCGAGGACTGCAGACGGAAAGAAGCTCGTGGCTAAATCTGGCGCAGAGCATCGTTTCTCTGTGAGACTAATATTTTCTGTGCGCCGGTTTTGTTTTAAATAAATAAATGAAATAAATAAATGACCTCACTCGGAGTTGCATTTCACTTGATTCTTGCATGTTTTAGTAATCCTGTATTGTTCAAGACTTTTGTCCAGTTGACAGGATTGAATTTTTCTTTTGCAACGTCTCATAGTATTTTTTCAACAGTAAAAACACATAAATGAAAATGTGAAATGAACTTGTTTGCATAACCCTATGAGCAGTTTAAGATTAGTAATGTAGTTTACAATGAGCAACATTTTGTATAAATATTATTGTACTGAAAAACTTGCTGTGTTGAGGCTTGCATCTCCACAAACCTGACTTTTATTTGGCCTTGAATAGGGTCTCTTCCTGCTTATTTTCAAGGAAATGTTGTCCTTTTGGCTATAATCTTCCACAATATGCCATTTAAATCATCTATCTCCATACAGAATGTTCCCAAGTAGGTTTTTTATGTTCGTGGAATCATGCCAGGGACGAGCCTCCTCCAGAAAGTTACGCAGTGTTGCTTTAACCGAGTGGTGAATGAAAGAACAGACCTTTGCCAAATAAGAGCAGGATGTGTGATAATGATTGTCTTGTCGTTTTGAAATATAAGTCCAATAAAATAAAAAGAGTCCAGTGTGCGTGTGTGTAATTGGCAGCAGGGACCTGGTCTGCGAGTTGACATCTGCGGCTGATTTTGGAGGAGAATAAATCAAACTTTCTCTCTCTCTTTCGCTCCCTCTCTCGCTTCTTCTCTCTTTCTCTCTCCACCTTGCTCTCTTTTTCTCTCTTTATCCCTCTCTTCTTCTCTTCTTTCTGTTCTTCTTACTCCCGCTTTTTGTCTTTCTGTCATTTCTCTCCCATTTCTCTCTTCTCTTGTTCAATCTACCTTTATTTTCTCTCTCTCTCTCTTTCGGTTTCTCTCTCCCTATCTATGAGCTCCATCCTCCTCTCTCTCTCTCTACCTTTCTTCACTCTCTTTTCCTCTTCTTTCTCTTGTCTCTCCCCCTTACTTTCTCCTCCTGTTCCCCTCTCTCTCTCTCTCTCTCTCTCTCGCTCTCCCTCTCTATGCATTTCCTACTCTCTATGAACTCCCTCTCTACTCCTCTTTCTCTCCCTTCCCCTTCACTCTCTCTTATTCTCTCCTCTCTCTCTCTCACTCCATCCTCTTGTCTCTCTCTCAAAATTTCACTCTTTCACTCTTCTTTTCTCTCTTCTCTCCCCTCACTTTATCCTCCCCTTCTCTCTCTAGCTCTCTTTCTCATCTTCTCTTCTCACCACACTCTATCTTTTGGTCTCTCTCTGCCTCTCTCTATGCATCTGCACACTCTATGAAGTCCTCCCTTCTTTCACTCTGTACTCTCCCCCCTTGCTCTCTCTCTACCTCTCTTCACTCCTCTCCTTTCTCTCTTCTCTCCCCCTCACTCTCTCCTTCTCTCTCTCTCGTTACTCTCTATGAACTCTCACCTTCTCTCTCTGCTCACTCTCTCTCTTCATTTTGCCTCCTTGGAAACCCATGGACTTTACAATGGCAGAAGTTTGGACACCATGACACTTTTTGGGTGGTCACTCACACTTGTAGTTGGAGTTGTGAAACCCCCCAGGCCTTCTCTGGCTCAGGGCTGCAGCAGGAGCAGTGGATGGAGTGGTTGTTATCGTCAGCTGGAGGAGGAGGAGGAAGAGGAGAGGAGGAAGAGAAACGGACGGAGGCAGTGAGGTGTGAACAGGGCATAGAAAGAAAGTTTGGGTGGAAAACAACTATTTCCCCCAGACCCATTTTCACTGCTGCTCCAAATAGGAGGAAATGGCAGTGGCTCAAGTGGGAGAAGGATTGTTTTATAACCAAAAGGTTTGAGGTTCAAGTCCAGCTGTTGTTTTGTCCATTCAGCTATTATGCAGTTTTAAAGCACAGTGCGGAGTCGTAGAACTTATTTAAACTGCAGTTGTAGTTGTTTAATGCGCTTATACCGTGGCTACAAACTGAAATGTCTCACTTGTGAGTCTGAAAAGCCTCTTCACTGTCTGTAAATGTCTCTAAGAATGTGGCCATGCCTCCTTGTCTAAGCCTGATCTCGTCTGATCTCAGAAGCTAAACAAGGCCAGGTCTGGTTAGTACTTGGACCGGAGAGCGCTGGGAAAATCAGGTGCCACAAATTGCAGATTGGCAGCTGCGCTTATGTCGGTCTGCCCCAGGGCAGCTATGGCTACAATAGTAGTTTATCACCACCGTTTGTGGAGTGAATGAATAATGCACAAAATTGTAAAGCAGCTTTAAGTGTCTGGAAAAGCACTGTATAAGACAAATGAATTATTATTATTATAAATATCAGTTATTTCAGTGTTTTAAATTAAGACAGTCCCTGCATTCTACTCAGAGCAGTTCAGCATTTGTTTACCCGTCGCTACAGTGATGTCATGGTGAGAAAAAAAATCATATCGGTCGATCTCTAATGCAAACAGTACAGAGCTAAAACTCTTTACCAAAAACTGCTTTTGCAGTATATCTGTACTGGGGCAAGACATATTTGACTCAAATAGGGTGCAGGGTACAGGCCCTTTAATTATTAAAACAGTAAATATGTCAGTATTGTATGAACTAGTTTAATTTGTCTAAACATATATATTATTTAAGGCCAATATTACACTGTTTTCTGAACTATGTTATAACATTGTTTTCTCATCAGAAACATACCTGGAGTTGTGTTTTGTTTCATTCACATGTTAACTAAAGCTAAAAGGTAACTGTTAACTTGAAAATCACCCTTAGATAAATACCCTTAGATAGATAAAAATCACTCTCAGATAGATAGATAATAAAGGATTACTCCAATGTGTGTGTGAATGAAACAAAACACAACTTCAGGTATGTTTTTAAAGAGGTGACAGCATTCTAATGTGACTTAAAGCTCAGAAGAGTCTGTTTTGCATAATATAGAACATTTATATAGACGAAAATGTAATATATGTATTGATAGAGCCGCCCCTACAATATCTACACCAACTTTAGTATCAAAATATATCAAAATTTTAGCACAGCCCTGTTCCTTTCCACATTTTCACTTTGACAAAATTCCCACAGTGCAGTCCTTCCTTCACTTCAGCGCTGACTCCAATCCTGGGAAGATTTCTGGAAGCCTGAAGGACTGCAGTTTAGATTAGCGCTTCCCTTGTTACATTAAACATTATATGAACAGAGACAGAGTGAAGAAAAACGGACGGGGCAGAGGGAGGTGACCGCCGCCGTAAAGCCTTCTCTCAATCCAGGCTCCTGAAACCTAAGCCCGCCTCATACCCCAAGTCACATTACTCTAAGATAATAATGTAAATACACTTGATTTACACATAAACCCCGCCATCATGCTTATCCCAATGTATTACCTAAATAAATTCTCATCTGTCTGCGCTTAGACGCGGGGTTTCCTGTGCCGTGTACTGAGAGACATGTCAAATATACAGCGCTATTGAAACGGTAGATAGGAGCCATAGCATTGGGGACACGGACCTCTGAGAGTGTTCACATTGTGTCAGGTTTGGGTCTGGTTGGTTAAAAGAGCCCATATTACGCTGTTTTCTCATCTATGTTCTAATGTTGTAACTTGGCACACGCCGGATTGATTTGTGTCACTCTGAATTGAGTTCTACACACCACAATCTGGAACGGCTCTCGCTAAAAAGAGATCGGAAAATGTGGCATGTCATGATGATTATTTGAATCTGATTGGTCAAAGCGTCACAACAGCAGAACAAGCTGAAAAATTAAACTTCTGTTACATGCAGTTGAGAGAAAAGCACAGATATCTTCTCTGTCCACAAATGCACAAAGTGTTTATCTTCTGCACATTTTTCACAATGTAGTATTGTCTGTGTCGCCATATTTTATTCTCTGGCTTTTAACACCTCGTGAGTTGTGTGGTCCTCTGTATTTTATTAATTTGATTTATTTTCCTTATTTTATTTATTTTTTTATGATTGTGCTTTTATTTTATTTTACTGGTTCATTGTTTTAGCAATTTACTTTTTTGTTGTCTTCATTTTATTTCCTACCTCTGTGCAGCAGTTTGGAAATCACTTTGTTTGTAAAATGTGCTATATAAATAAAATGGATTTGGATGTTTGTTTTGATTCATTTGGGTGCTTCACCTTTGGCTGTGATTGGTCGCCAACCACCACCGATGGGCCCTAACGCACCAGCGAGGACCAGATTGGATGAACTCACAGATATCTTGCAGTACAAGATTAATAATGTTTCCTCATCACAAACATACCCGGAGTTGTGTTTTGTTTCATTCACACGTTTAACACACAAATCCTGCAAATCCTTCACTAGAATCACTTGGATTTCTGCCCTGGAATTTCCTATCTCTTCTGAACTCAAGGTAAAAGGAGCTGTAAACTTGAAAACTACAACTCCATGACATCACAAGGTGGAAAAGAGCGTTTTGAGCTTTGGAGTACCTGCCTCTGTTCTTGGATCTTTCGCAGAGGTTTGAACAAAGATAATTTTCCTTTAAAAGCACTTCATTTTGTGTGTATTACTCACACCCCGCCACACTGTGCCTGTGCTAAATGTCCTCCACAATAGCTGATAGCCTAATGACTCCGATTTAGCCAAGCCTAATCAGAGGTTAATGCTTCGGTTTACACTAACTTAACGATCTTCAGGCTAAAGAACTGTAAACCGCGCCGTAATTAACATGTTTAGGAAAGCTAGCTCACTCTGACTGATGACTGTTTAGCTCCCGGGGATCGCTAGCTAGCACCGGTTGCTAATGTAAACAGCTCAACGTCCGTCTCCCTTAATGCCGGGGCGACTTGTAAAAACATTTACGGGATTAGGGCTATGCTAGGGGTCAGCGCGGAGCAGAAGGGAGTCGGGGTCTTGTGATAGATCGGTCCTGGGCACTTTCGATGGAGCGGAAGCCAATGGAAAGTCATTATGGGATGGAACAAGTCTATGAATACATCCAGGGCCAGCTCCTTAAGGCCAGTGCGGGGCCAATGCTGCTGTGAGGGGACGAGGTACAAAGGTGTGGTTTAAATGTGGTGTTTAAGAGGAACTGAACTGAACAAAAAGCATGGTAGAACTGTAAAATAGCTGAAGATTGAGGTGCTCAAAAGGGACTGTCTCTATAAAATGAACAGTGTGCTTCAGTTGACCCAAATTTGTGTTCTATTAAAGCAGACCTACTAAGCAAAATCGACTCTTCAGAGCTTTTATCCATGTTATAGTCCTTTCCCTTCTCCTTTATCCTCTCGAAGTTGTATTTGAAGTGATTCGTGCATGTTTGAGAAATATTTATTTTCTAGATGACCTGTCTTCACCGCCGCTGGCATACAGCCACTGTTCTGTTGCTTACTTCATGTTGGAGCCTAAACCCAGTTTTATAATTGTTGTAATATTTTCATTACTGAGATAATTATTCCTATTTTGTTTGATTTAATATTTACTTAAAATGCATGATTTCTGGTAATTTTTTATGGTTAACATGATTATTTGTTGATTATTTGCTTAAAAATAATTTGAGCTTTTCTTTCAGTTAATTATTGCTAACGTTTACCTAAGTAATGTTTATTTATTTATTTATTTATTTATTTATTTAGTATTATTTTGCGGCCTGTGGCTCCTTATTTAAAACCAATGCAGGTGCACCATGGGAGTGTGGAGTGGAGTCAAACAGTTTTTTGATTTCCTGTCACCTTACCTGTTAAATTTCAACTTTTGTACCTTTTGTATGTCCTCAATTATATGTGAATCATCAGTGAAGAGTTTCGACTGCACTTGGATCGCTCTCTGTGGATGTATTTCACCTTTGAGGTATTTTTAAAAAGTGGAACAAGGTGCACAAAGCGTCAGTCTGTGGCTTCACAAATGTTTGGACCTTACACTTCGTTCTCAAGATGTATTTTCCTTCATTGATGAATTTGTCACATTTTTGTAAACATACAGCCATATAATGTTCTTCTATTTCCACTCATGAGTCTGTTCAAAAAGGACACATGGAAAAAAAAACACACACACACACACACATACATTTTATACTGTCATTTAAGGTAAGGCTTTTTGGGCACATGGATAAATGGGAGGCTTAAACACCAATCTGAACAAATCATAAACAAACATACAAACGTAACTATGTCCCACCACCTCTTCCTCTTCTCACTTGTAGCTTTATAGACGGGTATATGTACTGTTATTATTTCCATAGTTATTGTTATTCTAAACGTTGGGTTGATCTCTCCAATAAACTGTTCAAATCTATGGACACATGGAAAATGGGCCAGAGCATTGATCGAACATTAAGAACGGCAGATATGATACAAATTCCTCAGTGTCGGTTTTGGCCGATGTCAGTACTTGCTCAAAGCTCTGGCCCATTCTCCGTGTGTCTTTTTTGAACAGACTCATGAGTGGAAATGGAAATAGAAGAACATTATATGACTACATGTTTGCTAATACTGGAACCAATGCATCAGAAGACATTACATATATGAAGTAAGATACATGGAATTATGTAGCAAAGAAAAAAAAACAACTTTAAACTCTCTACATTTTTTTTAAATAAAGGGTATTTTTACATTTTTTTTATTACATTGTATATAATAAAAAAAAGTAAAAAAAAAAACAAAAAACAATTTTCTTTCTTTTTTTTTTTTTTTTACCGATTTACGATTACCAGAAGATGTTTGGAAACATGCAGATGACGACTTCCGGTGTAGTTAACGACACTGGGTGTGTGATAAATCGTGGATTCAGCAGCAGCGTCTTCACAAGGCAATTTATAAAAGGAAAAAAAAAAAAAAAAAAAAGAATACAATGACATCTAGATGAAGAAAACCAGGCCATTTTCTCAGTTTTGCCAGATTTTGTCAGTTACTACAGCCAGAAGTCGTCACCCACGTGTTTCCAAACATCTTCTGGTTTTGTGACGTAAGACTGAATAGAGCCCATTGTAGAGTTATTTTTTTTTTCTTTGCTACACAATTCCATATATATTAGTTCATATATTTGATCTATATAAATTGTAGAAAATAGTACAAAAAAAAAAAAAAATTAAATGAGATGGTGTGTCCAAACTTTTGACTAGTCGCGTGTTCCAAATTATTATGCAAATTGTGTTTAACTGTCATAAAGGTAAAATGTTTAGTTTTCCAGGGAAACTCATGGCTGGTCTTGTGTCTCAGTGAATCAATCTCACACTCCTGTGCCAATGAGTTTGCCACGTACATCCAATTAAAGGAAAAACAACTTAAGGATGTTCCACATTATTAAGCAGAGCACCATTTTCAAGCAATATGTAAAAGAAAAAGGATCTGTCTAGTGCCGATAGGCAAAAAAGACAAATACATCGGATTAAGAGAGCAGCTGCAAAAATGCCATTACAAAGCAGCAAACAGGTATTTGAAGCTGCTGGAGGATCCTACATCTTGATGTTCGCAGAACTCCAGAGGCAGTTCTGCATAAACCTTCTATTCGGCCACCCTTAAACAAAGCTCACAAGCAGAAATCGCTCCAGTGGGCCCAGAAATACACGAAGACTTATTTTCAAACTGTCTTGTTCACTGATAAGTGCCGTGCAACCCTGGATGGTTCAGATGGATGGAGTGGGGGATGGTTGGTGAATGGCCACCATGTCCCAACAAGGCTGCGACGTCAACAAGAAGGTGGCGGAGTCATGTTTTGGGCCGGAATCATGGGGAGAGCTGGTCGGCCCCTTTAGGGTCCCTGAAGGTGTGAAAATGACCTCTGTAAAGTATGGAGTTTCTGACTGACCAAAAAGAAGAACCATGCTTTCCATAGCAAAATCATCTTCATGCATGACAATGCTCCATCTCATGCTGCAAGGAATACCTCTGCATCATTGGCTGCTATGGGCATAAAAGAAGAGAAACTCATGGTGTGGCCCCCATCCTCCCCTGACCTCAACCCTACTGAGAACCTTTGGAGCGCCTCAAGTGAAAGATCAAGTGAAACAGCAGCTCTGGGAGGATATTCTGACATCCTGCAAAGAAATTCAAGCAGAAACTCTCCACAAACACAAGTTCAATGGATGCAAGAATTGTAAAGCTCCTATCAAATAAGGGGTCTGATGTTTTGATTGAAATAGCTTTTGATTTCAGTAATATGCTAATGCTTTTAATTGAAAAATAAACAATCAACCATTTTCAGTTCTATACAACAATAACATGGTTTGAAACTCTGTTGTGCATAATAATTTGGAACAGTGCATTTTAAGTTTTTATTTTTGAAAAAAAAACAAAACAAAAAAAACTTATCATTGGGATGTTTGCTCAATAACATTCGAATTGTACTCCAAAGGTTGATGACTTGAAAATTATGATGACTGTCATTTATATTGACAATTTGGCAAAATCAGAGAAAAATATTATTTGCATAATAATTTGGAATGCAGTGTATATTTCCTTTCTTAGTTTATCCATCTCCCCCCCATACAAGCTTAGCCCCTCATCACATCCTCTCCCACCACCTCACACCTCCTCAAACCCCGTCCAGCTCCACCAGCCCCCAGCCACCGCACCCGCCTCATACCCCCCTCGGCTGTTTTATGACTGGCACTTTTACGGGACCGCAGAGGGCCTTGGGAGCCTAGAGAGGTCAGACCAGCCGACAGCAGCGGTCACAACCAATGGCTCATTTCCTAGCTGTGGCATGATGCAGAAGATTCGACTTTGGCAGTTCCTCAAGGTCCGATTCTTGACGCCATATTGTGTGTCAAAAACTAGCGTCTGCTCCATAGCCTAGCGCAGCCTGGTTCTCATCCCCATCACAGAGGAGGTCATTACGAGCTGTCTGAACGCAACAAATCCTGGTAAGAGACGGAGAAGAAGACATGGGAGTTAACTGGAAAAAGGTAGCGAGAAAGTTTAAGCCCTGGCCTGAAAAGTTGTGGTTGGTTTGATTTTATATGGAGTGAAACAATGAGTCAGAGCTGTAAGAGGCTACCGCTGGTCCAAATGTGAAAGGCAGCTGGTCCATCTGGAGGTGTCTGAGTAGCTTTGGAGAGAGGGCTGGATGTGTGCGCTGGTGAGGTCCAAGCAGTGTGGGAGAATGTCTCAATGATTCAAACCAAACGACATATGACACGGCTAAAGAGGCTGGACCCACTGAAATATTGTAAACAACTTCAGACACATTTGGACAGAAGCCAGTGAGCGTTTTGTGCCAGTACAAAGCAGCTTCAAGAGAACTTTATGAATGTTTGAAATGCTGAAAATAATCACAATTCATCTGTGTAAGATAAGACGGGACAGAAATAACTAAGGGTTCCTATACACACACACTACATAAACATTTGGACAAAACTGGGACTAAATGTTGGAATAAAACCTGGACTAGACCAGAACTAAACCAGGACTGGAACAAGACCAAACAAAGTCTACATCTGGATTAAACTGGACTCAAAGTGTGTAGGCGTCCTAAATGAAGCCTGTAGTTTTTGTAGACTTAGTTTTTTTACAGTTTTATTTTTATTCAGTATCAGACAAGCTGAGTAAGGTTAAAATATATATATATATATATATATATATATATATATATATATATATATATATATATATCTTAATTTATTTGTCCTTTATGAAAACCCCATTGAGATTACAAAATAGTATTTTAAAGGAGTCCTTTTTGTTATTCTAGGTGAATTTATTCTCTGCATTTGACCCATCCCTCGATGCCACACGCGCTAAGTCAGAGCATTGTGTTATGTATTATCACGTTATCAATGCAGCCCGTTTACATGGTGAGAGAATCTGGGTGGTCCTGCACAGAGGTGTTGGATGAAAACAACTAACAAGAAAAAAAAAACAGTTCTAAAAGTATAAAATAAAACCCCAACCCATCAACTATTCTGCCTCGTTGCATTCAGCCCTCCCAAGTCCTATATGCAAAGAACCAGTAGACCCCTTGCTGTGAGTGAACAATGCTAACCACCAGTATCTTCTAATCCAAAAACGTTCATTTTGTCTTCGTATGTACATTAACTTCTTGGGTTCTTTTTAAAGCAGCTTGCAGCCGAAACATGTCAACAAGGTAAATACACGTCCTACTGTATTGTCTTTAAAAAGAACCCAAGAAGTTAACACCGGTATCTCCTTCCAAAGAAAATGACATAATGCCCGCTGACACATCCTTGGATTTGCAGACACGTCAAAAACCTCGGCAGCTTCTCGGAAACCGTGTTAGCAGAATTACAATATAAGCGGCCCAAGTCCAAACTCACCATCCTCATAAAAACCTCGTATCAAACTCACAAAAGCTCTCTGTCTTTCAACGCGCCACACTTCACCACTGCTGGTCTGGTAGCAATCAAAGTCCCCGCTCCGCACACACTCCAGCCCCAGCACCCGCACCCATGTCGGACCGTGCACCCGCCCCCCGGCACCCATAAAAAGCGCACTAATGATCTGCCTGTGCCCACACCCAGGCCCTGGCAGCCGGCCCTGTGGATGCACCCACAGAGCAGGGGCCCGTTTACGAGGCGAGCGGCCCCTGATGTCATCTGCAGCCAGCCGGGTCCCGCCAACCCCTCCGGAGAACAGGCACAGACGCACGGAGCAACAATACAGCGAGGGAAAACGCATGTAAAAGTTTATAGGACATACTTTCACTTGTGCAAGTTGGTGAGGGGAGACATTCTAGAGGATTTTTTTTTTTTAAGGTTTTCAGTCAGTTTGCCCTTTGCAGAAAAAAAAAAAATCATTCAAAACATATTGTGCAAATCCATTTTTTCATCGTGCTATAGTTTTTTTACTTCTCATTTACATACACAAAGTTCAGAGTGATTCATGCGTTTTGGAATAGTCTTTATTCTCCTGCATTTAAAGTGTCATTGCACCAAAAAATATAGTTTGCTCTGTTCTGCTTTGTACTTGCTGCGTCCATCAGGTTGGTGCTCCAAATCCTTTTCTGAATATTAGCTCTGTTGGCAGAGTGGTCAGATCCTCTGGCTCACAGGTTGACGGTTGTAATCTTGCTCCAACAGATGAATCACTGTATCCTTGGGCAAGACACTGCCTCGTCCTCAGTGTCTGCGTACACTGGTGTGGATGTGTATTTGTGAAAGAACAAATGGTTCTGTTAAATTACTATGGAAATTACTTTGAGTGCCTTTGAAGTATAAAAATGTGCACTTTACCCGTTTACTGTAACTGTAGCTGTCCATAGGGGGCGCTGACAGCATGGTCCTGCAGAGGAACACTTTGTCATGACGTTTACACCAACGTACTAAAAAAAGGGCAGGCAGGAATCAACACTGTCAAAATCTAAGATAATGATCTACAGGTGCCATAGATAGATGTCATAAAACAATTTAACAGAAAAAAACCTAACCTGTTATGAGTCCATGGATTTTAAAAACACAGAGGAGCGCTTCCACGTAATGACATCACTGGACAGAAATGTTTTGAAACAGCATAAAATGTGACAAAATTACATACAAAATAAATTAAACACAAAAATCAACCGTCAAATAACATTTTTCCCAATTTAAACACACTGAGTTTTGCTGCAAAAGTAAACAGGAGGATGGAGCAGGATTAGTAGGAAGAAGTAGGTGGTCCTATGTCAGAGCAGTTTGACTGAGGTGGATAACAGCCATCAGGACAAAAATGCCCCGTCTTGACATTGCAGCCAGATTTCACAAGCTGAAAAAGTGGATTCATGTTCTTTAGACTCTAATACGCTATAGGTACGAGATTTAAGTCTGTACATGTTTTGATGCTTTAGAAAGATGCCGCACACACCACCATGACGCATTAACTGCTTCTCAAATGACGCATCGAGCTCCGAGCAGACACGGACTCACTGTTTACAAAATGAGTGTACATCAGAAGTACAGAGCAGGCCAGTTTAGCTGCATAGCTTCATGCACATTCACACTGGACGTACTTAAACATGTGGTCAGGACATACAAATCCTGGTTTTGTGCGAGAACTTGTCTGTTTGGATTGGACTGGTTTCACTTCCAGAAAGGTGTATCATCAAAAGGAATAGTTGTACCCATGAGAATTCTAATATAGGAAATGACTGAGTTTGAATTAATAACTGTGAAACTTAATGCATGTTGTACAGAGTGAGCTGAAACAAAAACGGGCATTTATGTCTGGATTTCTTCAAATTGCAGACTGCTGTGGGGTAGGTTTTAACCTATTAAAGCAGACCTATTCTGCAAAATCAGCTTTTCAGAGCTTTTTACCATGTTGGAGTTGTTTCTCCTCACAATTTCCTCACCTGAAATGGAGTGATTCGTGCATGTGCCGATTAATTCTCAATTTTCACCACCAGGATTTAGGTTTTCAAGTTAACAGCTATCTTTTACCTTTTTTTTTTTCAAAAGAGATTGGCAATTCCAGAGCCAAAATCATCCAAATGATTCTAGTCAAAGTGTATGGAGTTTAAAACACAGTGGAGCACATCCTGTATTACCACATAACATCACAAGGTGGAACAGAGTGTTTTCCGTCTGAGAGAAGAACTCAGCCTAAATATGCAGAGTTTGTGTGTTAAACTTGTGTGAATGAAACAAAACACAACTCCAGGTATGTTTTGACGAGGAAACGGCATTGTAACATAGATCAGAAAACAGCATAATATGGGCCCTTTAAATAAAAAATAAAATAAATTATAAAAAAAAAACAATTGTTGCATACCCTCTTTGTTCACATTTACAAGGGTGGCATTATGAACGGAGGGCACTGGATTGTAAAAACCTCTATAAAAGTTTGTGTCCAAATCTCTGAGGCCTGGGGCTCTTTCCTTCTGCTCGATGTTCCACTGCGTGTGTCATTATTCTAGCCCAATTCTACTCGTTAGGCTAATCATCCAACCATTTTGGGGCTTTAGCTAATCTGTATGTAGACCTGAGGATTTCATTGTTTAGAAACAGAAGATGTGAACTCCAAAACGGCATGCACAAACACTTTTCAATGTTTTATTAGTAGTTTTCCTACTGGAGGAGTTCTCATATGTAAAGGTATAGTTTTACACCATAGTTTAAAGGGCTGAAATTACTATAGCTATGTTCTAATGTAGTTTCTTCGCCAAAAACATACCTGGAGTTGAGTTTTGTTTCATTCACACATGTTTAACACACACACACCCTGCATACACACAACAAAACACAACTCCAGGTATGTTTTTGAGGAGGTAACAACATTATAACACGTCTTAAAGCTCACAAGAGTAAATTTTGTGTAATATAAGACTAAAAAAATACACGTGCCGCAGGTTGCAGTCTCAGACACAAATGTAAAATCAATTGTTCAATAAAAAGTTTTTCTAATTCTACTTTTAATTTTTTTTTGTTAATTATGGTAAACAAATCAATCCCGTATACTGTTACAATACTCATATTAACAGCATTGATTTGAAGCAATGGTGCGGTGGGCTCAAGTTTAAAGGTGCATTGTGTAACTTTTGTGATGGAGGGTACATCCTTCTTGTTTCCATGGAGATGTCATCGCTCTACTTGAAATGTTCCACAGTACGACATTAAACAGCTCTACTTTACATGTATTAAAGTAGAGCTGGTTTCAAAGCTCAAAAATACTTCGAAAAACAGGCATTGTGACTGAGCGGGGTCGCCCCTCCACAGATCCGACATGTAACTTGGCCTGGTTTGGTCTCCATGAAGATAGAAAGGTTTAATGCCATACTGTGAAACATTCCAGACAAAGCAATAGCATCACCATGGAGAAAAGCATTTGATGGACCCTCCACCAGAAAAGTTACACAATGCACCTTTAATGTAAAATGTGTAACTGCAACTAATTATTTTGGTAATCAATTAATCTGCGTTATTCTTTTGATTAAATCGATGAGTTGTTAAGATTACATAAGTAAAAATGTCAATATACAACAAGTGTTCAAGGTGAAGCTAAAGTGAATGTTGCTTGAGGACATCACATAGAGAATATGTACAACAGAAAGATGTATTTTCATATTTATTTCCACTTTTTTGGTCATTTTTTTTTTACACCTTTTTCAGCTAATAATAATAATAATAACAACAACAACAATAATAATAATAATAATAATAATAATAATAATAATAATAATAATAATTTAATCCTAAAGTGCTTTTCCACTTCACACAACACATACAGACCACTTTCATATTAGGCAATGAGGGTGAAGTGTCTTGCCCAAGGACATAACAATACAACACATTAGCTTCCCTAACCCTAACCATAGGCTGTATATATGGACATGGCTAACCTGCGAGCTGTCATGTTCCAAACAGGAAGTGAGCATGGGAGCGCTTCTGGCTCCATCGACTCTGGCTCCAATTGAGTTTTCATTGAGAAAGTGTCGCCCTTCTCCCTGTAACTGCTGCTGTTAGCCTCATTTTGGTCTTAAAATGTTCATATTAACTCGCTCTACATGATCCTGATGATTTTATTTTTCCAGTTTGTCCGTTAATAAATTCCTATTCCTAATTATCCAGAATGTTTGAATGGTTTTAATTTTCATTGACTTATTTGATTATCCTTAACTCGGTTTTATTTTGCAGTTTCTCTTTTCATGTGTGTTTTGCGTTTTACTTCCTGTTGTATTGATAATTTTCCCCGGCCTAATATGTCTGTTGTGTCATTATCAGTGTAACGTCTGTTTGGATCTTTGTGTTTGCTTGTTCTTCTGATTTGTTAAATTTTAAACAACTCTGCAAGTGCAGTCCTGCATTTTGGATTCTTTCTGCTCTAAACGTGACACAGAAAACGTTCACAATCAAATCAACAATTAGTTAAATAAACGATTGATTTATCTGTGTCTTGCCTCATAGTTTCTCAATACATTTTTACATGCATGTGAATCATAAAAAATAAGTCTAACACTGTATTTGTAAACGCAGTTGTAATAGAAAACAGCATCTTTCTTTAACTATGTAGCTATTTCCCTTACATAATAACATCTGACGTGTATCATGTCTTATTTAGCCTGCAGCCACCTCCATGCTAATCCATTTAGTCTGTGCACATTTGGAGAGAGTTGTAGCAGTGTTTAGTGGCTGTGGTGTTGACAGGCTTATCGACTTGTAGTTTGGTCATTTGTAAGACGCAGTTTTCATCGCGGTTTCAATGTGGTCCAGTGTTACGCTCGTATTATCACATACAGCAAGCAGATGTGCTGGGGAGTGATTCAAACCCACTGTAGGAGCTGCAGAGTGAATACATTATGTTACTATTGAGACCAAAGACTTTATATATAAATGATCCAAATAGGAAGTGAGCATGGGGGGCGCTTACGGCTCCATCGACTCAGCTCCAATTGACTTTGCTGCTGTGAGCCTCGTCATTGAGGTTTTAAAGTGTTCGTATTAACCCGCTCTACATGATCCAGGTGTTTTTATTTCGCTGTTTTGTCTGTAAATAAATTCCTATTCCTGATATGGAATTTGGCTCCAAATTCGGGCCTATAACTGCTAGCCTCGTGAGCTTCATTTGACTGGAGCTGCTATCAGTGACGTCACACTCCCTCCACTTCTTTAAACAGGATGCAAACGGTGCACCAACGTTACTTCCTGGTTAGCGACTGATAAAAGCACTTTATAATTAAAGGTGCATTGTATAACTTAAATCTGGTGGAGGGTCTGTCAGATGCTTTTCTCCATGGAGATATTACTTCGTCTGGAATGTTTCACAGTGTGGTATTAAACCTTTCTATCTTCATGGAGACCAGATCTGTGGAGAGGCGAACCCGCTCACTGTCAGAACGCCTGTTTTTCTAGGTATTTTTGAGCTGTAAAACCAGCGTAACTGAATAAATGTAAGGCAGAGATGTTTAATGTCATACTGTGGAACATTCCTGGCAGAGCAATGACATTTTCATAGAAACAAGCAGATGACCGGACAAGAAAAGTTACACAATGTGCCTTTAAATGCAGACAGCACACAGACTAATGTGAATCACCATTGGTACAATTCACTGAAATCCATAGGCTGCACTGCACATATGAATTGTACTCATAGCAACTATTTTATCCTAATTGCATATTTTTGCTTTCCTGTTCTAAAACTGGGCGTTGCAACCATAGACTGTATATATAAAAATGACCCCCGACACACTAGTGCTGGTCGGGGCACTTCCGGCTCCTTCTGACCCTGGCTACAACTGACTTTACATTGAAATATTGTCACAGTTTTCTCTGTAACGCCTCCAAATTCGCCTCTATAACTGCTAGCATCCTGAGCTTCATTTGACTGGAGCCCAACTCTACAGCTGACTTCGCACTCCGTTAGTCCACTTCTTTATACATTCTATGGCTGCAACACTGGAATTTACCCATTGCGCGACAAATAAAAGGTTCTCTAATCTAATGTACACTCTGCTTTTAACATCCGCCACCCCTCCAGTCCCTCCTGGTCCATACATCTCACAGAGGAGAGCACGATATACGGCCTGCTCTGCTGTACCATTAAACTATATGGGGCATTACCCATTCTGCCGAGCTTTTATTACAGCTTCTATGGGCTGGTGCAATAACGGAGTGAGCTTTAGACAGCACCAATATGGGAAACACAGAGAGGACTGTGGCCGATTAGGACCAGGTGTTAGCTTAGGGTTTAGAACGCCAGGTAGCACCCAAAGACCAGGGCCGTAGTTAGAAAAATCTGGGTTAAATTACATGAAAGTACACTGTAATTAACTTTTTAATAGTTTGAAGTACAGATATTGAACGTACACATATTATGCCAAATAAAATGTAGGAAAAGTATTACTGAAGTGGGTGGAGAGTCCTTGCCTCAAGTGGAGGAGTTCAAGTATCTCTGGGTCTTGTTCACGAGTGAGGGGAGGATGGAGCGTGAGATTGACAGGCGGATCGGTGCAGTGTCGGCAGTGATGTGGTCGCTGTATCGGACCGTTGTGGTGAAGAGGGAGCTGAGCCGAAAGTCAAAGCTCTCGATTTACCGTCAGTCTACGTTCCTGCCCTCACCTATGGTCATGAGCTTTGGGTAATGACCGAAAGGACAAGATCACAGATACAAGCGGCCGAAATGAGTTTCCTCTGCAGAGTGGCTGGTCGCTCCCTTAGAGATAGGGTGAGGAGCTCAGTCACACAGGAGGAGCTCGGAGTAGAGCCGCTGCTCCTCCACGTCGAGAGGAGCAGCTGAGGCTGCTCGGGCATCTGTTCCGGATGCCTCCTGGACGCCTCCCTCGGGAGGTGTTCCGGGCAAGTCCCACCGGGAGGAGGCCCCGGGGAAGACCCAGGACACACTGGAGGGTCTGTGTCTCTCGGCTGGTCTGGGAACGCCTTGGGGTCCCCCCGGAGGAGCTGATTTATAATTTTAAGTTAATGTAATTTGAAGGACAAAACAGGAAATAATGCACAAAATGTGTTCTCAAAGGACAGACACAAAAATGAGAAAAAATACAGCATATCTGAAGGAGCAGTGCAAGAAACACAAAAGTTTTCATATTGTCAACATAAACCTTTTGTCATTTGTAGATTTACTCACAGTGGGGAGAGTAACTAAAACTTTTACTTGAGTAACTGAGTAAATGTAACTGAGTACCACCTACCTCTTGTTATAACATCAAAAACACAGCTGGAGTTGTAATTTGCTTCGTTCATGCTCGTTTGACGAATTCTGTTTTGTTAGTCTGCCCCCTCTGAGCACTCAAAAAATACATCATTTTGAAATTCCCAGGATTGTTACATCACAGTCGGTGACAGTAGCTCAGTTGGAAGCGTATTTATCCACTGATGCACAGGTTGGCGGTGCATTTCCAGCTCCCACATATGGATGCTGTCTTTGTATCCTTGGGCAAGACACTTAACCCGCCTTACCCCCAGTGTCTGCGCACACTGTTGTTTGAATGTGTGAATGGGTGAGTGGTTCCTTGATGTAAAGCGCTTCGAGTGCCTTGAAGGTGAAAAAGTGCGAAATAAAAATGTGACCGTTTACCACAGGTACAATCAAGGACAAAATCTCTTTCAAAAAATTCTCTTTCATTTTTGTCTTTGCCCTTTTTCATGTAATTTTCCTTGTCAAAACCTGCACAAGTGTGAACAATCAGAAAGAAAGTAGATGCCAGGGATATCAAGAAATCAGATAACAATCAGTTTTTTGGTAGAAAATGGAAGGATGAGGAGAAGATGGAGGGGGTGAGGAGGCTGGTTCTGTTGCTGCAGTAAAGATAAGGGGAATAGGACGTTTATATTTGGGGAACTTTGAGCTAAATGGCAAAAAGACTGGGAGAGAGAGTGTATTTAAAGGCCTTATATTATGCAAAATTTACTCTTATGAGCTTTAAGCCATGTTATAATGCTGTTATCTCATCAAAAACACATCTGGAGTTGTTTTGTTTCATTCACCCATGTTTGAGTAATCCTGCATTATTAGTCTACATCTCTAAAGCTCAAAATGCACCGTTCCACCTTATGATGTCACGAACCAGTAATTTCCAAGTTAACATCTTATTTTTTTATATTTTGTTCAGTAGAGATTGGTAATTCTTGGACTGAAATCATCCAAATGATTCTAATAAAGGTGTGTGAAGTTTAAACATACAGTGGGGCACTTCCTGTATTGCCATATGACATCACAAGGTGGAACAGAGTGTTTTCCATCTGAGAGAAGAACACAGCCCAGATATGCAGGGTTTGTGTGTTAAACGTGTGAACGAAACAAAACAAAGGTGAAGCTGGGGTCAGAAAGAAGCAGGCGCAAGGACTCCACCTGCTGGGGCACTAATGAGTGAAGTTATGATTAAATAAACTTTAAAAACACTGAGGAGATCTCACTGGATTACCACCTCATGACATCATGCAGTGGAACCAACGGTCAAGAGCTCTGCAACGGAAGACTGGCTAAATATAAATAAGAATAATGTGTGTAACGTGTGTGATTGAAACAAAACACAACTTCAGGCATGTTTTTGAAGAGGCAACGGCATTATAACATGGTTTAAAGCTCACAGGGTCAATTTTGCGCAATATACGACCTTTAAATACACTCTCTCTCCCTTTTCTTGCCATTTAGCTCAAAGTTCCCCATATATAAACTTCCTATTCCACCATCTCTACCGCAGCAGCAGAACCATCAGCCTCAAACAGGCACAAATGAAACAAAACACAGCTTTGTTTCTGGTATTTATTATATTATTACATACATTATTTTACATTCTTCCTTATATTGATCTGAAACTGCAAGGCCATTCAGCAGCAACTTTTCATATACAGTGTTTTTTGTTTTGTGCTAGGAAATATTTATGAACATTTGTGTTTGTCCCGGCAAATCAAAAGTTAAAACTAATTTAAGCTGATTTTGCGTAATATGTCTCCTTTAAAGGTGCACTGTGTAACTTTTCTGGTGGAGGGTCTGTCAAATGCTTTTCTCCGTTGTTTCTCTCCGATGTTACTGCTTTGTCTGGAATAGTATGCTATGGTATTTATGGTACTGAACCTTTCTATCTTCATGGAGACCGAACCAGACCAAGTTACAGGTCAGATCTGCGGAGAGGCGACCCCGCTCACAGTCAGAATCCCTGTTTTTTGGGGGTTTTTTTTTAGGGATTTTTGAGCTATAAAACCAACTGTAACTGAATAAATGTAAGGTAGAGCTGTTTAATGTCACACTGTGGAACATTCCAGGCAGACATATAACAGGTGACAGACCTCCAAACAAAAAAGTTACATAATGAACCTTTAAAGAATACCTATTGTGCTTGCGTCTGCTATATACTGTAGTTATAATTTATGACACCCGTGAATCATTGTTATAATTATCACTTTTTAAATCGCAATATTCCTCTAAAACGACTTAATAAAAGAAACAAGTGCGCTGATATCCACATTAGAAAACTGTAGGACCCAATGGGAGCTGGGGCGCCGCCGTAAACGTGATAACGAAGAACCACAAAGTTTTCAGCACCTATGGATAGCTTCAGATGATGCTAGCGAGGAGCAGATGAACAAAAAACAAAAGAAACAATGGTACCAAATCCTACGTGTATCACCAATTAAGAAAATACAATTGGAGGACAGAGCAGAGGGCGTATGCTGGCGCTTAGGGATGGTACAAGATCTCGTGAGACAAAACTGCCATAAGATCGTGCGCACATGAGAAAAATGATCTCGTGAGATTTTTTTCCCAAGCGTTTACATTTGGATTGGACAAAAAAGGGTCACGTGTTGGTGAGTCACAACTCTTAAACAGTTCCAAAAAGCAGTAGAACGGAAACAAAATAAATACTAAAGTGTGAGGCCAAAACTGGAAACTGGATCGTGAAATTTATACTTTAGGGATCATGTTCGTGGACCAAATCTCGTATCTTGTGGAAATTGTGTTTCGTCCCATCCCTAGCTCTTACAGTATAAAGATTCCTCAAACACACACAAATTACTCCAAAAACAAGTAATTTGAGAAGAGGAAACAACTATAACATGGTAAACAGCTCTGAAACTTCGATTTTGCAGAACAGGCCCGCTTTGAGAAGATCATTTGAACACTATTATCAAAGCGACCTCTGAAATGCCAGTGTAGCTCACATTGCTGCAAACTCTATCTGTATTAAAAGGCTTTCATATTTGCCATGTAGCGTGTGATTTGAGCGGACAGGCTGAAGAACTAAATCGATACTGGTGTTGTTAGGATCTGTTCACTGTGGGGAGCGGGGGGAGGGAATAGAACCTGAAACCATTGCTACAAGTGTGACCAATCCGTGTTTGAACTCTTAAGCCAGCGTGGAGATGTCCCCCCACACGAACATGATAATATGAAGGATGCCTGGGACGCGCTGGTAGTACATGGGGCTGGGACATGGGCTGGGGAAATACGAGAAGGCAGTATCGGTTACAGAGGAGGAAGTTAATGTAGTAATGAATACAGAGGAAGTAATTATAGTTTGATAATTGACGATAATATGGTTAAGAATATAGGGGTGTCTTTAAGGAGTGGGCGACATTGACAAAAATGCATGATTATTTTGATTTTTAGGCATGAACTTGAAGAAATTTCTAAATTGTGTGTAAAGTTGTGTTAGAAACGTTGTTACACATTGTGGTGCTATTAAAATAATACAAAACTGGAGTTCCAAACTGCAGTGTGGATCTGTTTTTTCTTTTGTACAATTTTTGTTTTGGGACCCAGCATGGAGTCGCAAGTTTTATCATCTCTTTCTAGCAGTACTCTAACCTTTTAGCTAAAACAATTGACAACATTTTAGCATTTTTTTCTTTTTGTTTCCTTTTGGATGTTTTTATTGCACTGAAAGACATGTGTCCTCACTGTGAGTGGGCTTGCATTTCCACAAACCTGACTCTTATTTGTCCTCCCGCTTGTTCCCATGGGATGTTGTTCCTTATGCTATTCCACAGTCTAGCTTAAAGTGTATCCATGGAGAATAAAGATCGACTGATGTGTTTTGTTTTTTCATAGCTACTGCGTGAATTATGTCATTTAAATTGACTAAAACTCACCCACAGCCCTGTTTTCACCACAAACCCATAACAGAGCAGCATAGTCACAATTTCAGCAGTTATCTCTTTGCACTAAAGTGTTAAAATAAAGCATTATGGGTATTTTTAGGCTGCAGGTTGCCCAATATAAAACACTGGCCTGTGCAAGAGATTTAAGGCCAATAGCTGATAAGTTAAAAAGTCCAAATATTGCCCATAAAGTATGGCTTTAGTTTCCTATTTCTATAGAATTATGGAGGTGACGTGCCGCCTCCCGAAAGTTACACAGTGTTAAATGTTCCACAGTATGGCATAAAACATTTCTATCTCCATGGAGACAAGAAGCTAAAACCACAAGGCAAGTTACAGTATCTGTCACTACTGTCTAGAGGGAAGAATGCATGTTTATTGGCAATAAAAAAACAAAAACAAAAGTGTAAGGCAGATACGTTTAATGCCATACTGTGGAACATTACAGGCAATACAACAACATCTCTATGACAAGGGAAAGTTATCTATAAATGTATGTATTTATTTATGTTTAATGACCATGTTTTCTTGTTTTCCTGGACCCAGTATTGTGCGTTGTGGGTTTGTTTCCGACATACAACACAAGACAAGCGTGTGAACAATACTACCAAGTAACTACAACATTTTGTCTTGTCCAAACTTGTAACAGCTTTAAAATTCAATTCCTGTATTTATTCTCTCTCTCTGTCCCCCGTGGCCCCACAGCGGTCGCCTGAGAACCCCGCTCCCATGCTTCCAGGTGTTTTGCTCATTAACCAGCGCGGCCATTAGAAGCGCCGCACGGCTTGCTTAACGGTTATAAGGCCCGGCGTTGTGCTCGCATCACACCTCCACAGCTGTAAAGACCCGAGAGGAGAGGGGCAGGAGGAGAAGGGGGTGTCAGATATACATCACCAGTCGAATGTTTGGACACATTTGATCATTCAGTTGTTTTTGTTTACGACCTTCCATATTGGAAACTGAAGGCATCAAATATATAATGCAAGATGTCTGGAATTATGTAGCAATGAAAACGTTATCTGTGTACTGTCTGCATCTAATTAATAAGTGTTTTTTATTGTTTGATAGGACGTGCATTGTTAGCATGCTAGTTGTTGTTAAAGTCCGCTCTGGTATCTGACAGTTGTAAAAAGCACTTGAGGAATCAAAACATACATGTTTAAATTTTTTTGTAAATTCCATTTGTGTCCATTCATAGTTTTGACACCATTTGTCAGAATCCACAATGTAAAGTGGCTTCTGCACAAACCTCAGTGCTGCTCTGTGATTGGTCCTCCTACTGCTGAGCGGAGTATCTTAAGATGGATTCTCGAGAGTTTGTGAACTCATAAATATCACAAGAATCCAGCTTGTTGTACAAGGTTAATTCTAACCATCTCCCCAAACCTGATTCGTAACTTTCCCTACTAGTGCCACCTGCCTGTCTCCATATAGTTGGGTCAGCTTAATGCCAAATTCTGGAACATTCCAGGCTATGTAAAAACATCTCATTGGAGATGAGCAGGTGGCGCAGCCTTTACCGGAAAAGTTACATAGTCCGTCTTTGCCTTAGAACTGTGTCCAAACTGGTAGGGTCTATGTGTAAGAGGCCAGGGGTTGTGGGTCAGACGCCCGCTTTGTTCTCTGGGTTGCTCCGGTTACCGCCCCTGCTCAATCTGTTGCCCGGGCGACACCCGACACCATAACTGTAAATGACGCATTAGTCGCGTGAAATCACAGGCGCAGAGTGTCACAGTGCCGTCGTAAAGTCCAATTTACTTCAGCCTCTGCTCGGGCACGCACCTCCACTGTCCTGGGCTCCGTGGGGGGTGGGAGGTTATTATTTATTCAGACGACGATATATATGAATGTACATTTTGGTAAGGAAACACATATGGTACGGTTAATGAACAATGGCCATTCCAATAAGAGGTTGTAGTATTATATAAGGACTGATTTCCTGTTCGGCTCACTGCTTGTTAAAAAGTTTAATGGGCTGTGAATGTGAGTAAGAAGTATGAAGAAAAGCTATAACTGAAGAAAAGAAAACTAAGAGTATGACCTGTAGCCAACATTAGAAAAGTCCTTCATTGATGAGTTAAAGAGCACATATGGTGCATTCTTGTGGCTTTAATTCCCTTTTAAACACTCTTTTGGTCACCTTGGGGATAAGTATTTCTCATTTTCTAACTTACAATAATGTCTGCATTTGGAAATATGCTGCTAATAGAGCCATGTGTTTGTTAAGAACACAGTCTCACCATAGAATGAGTCTGGTGATGGTTTATGGACTTAAAAACTGCTGTCTACATTTTCCCAGGATTGTTGCATCACTGGAAGAAGGATTTTAAGTCCATAAATTATTGTCAGACTCGTTCAAAGCAGCTGTGCCATCCATTACAACTGCGTTACAAGATTATTTTTCCCTATGGCAACTATCTCTACTGCCAGTAGATGGAGCTGTACACCAGATTCCAGGACAGAGAGCGCCAAAGCTGGAAAATAATGTCTGGTTCGACATATTGTTCTAAAACATAAGATGCCACAAGTACTGACGGGCATTAATTTAAAAGCCAATGACAATACAATTATGCATATGTGTTCTTTAATATTTAGTCTTTTTTTTTTTATTTTACTTTTATTTTTACCTGAATAAAGTGGTGGGGAGTTTGTTGGTGACACATTTTTAAGGAATTTGCCCACACAAAAACTTAAGAAAACCAGCTTATCGTGCTATAAATACCGTAGAGATTTGCAGTGTATGTTCCAGTGAGCCTCGTACATGCGCTGGACAGGACTCTATCTGCCACAGTATAAACTCAGGCCTATCGCACTCGCTTTTTACAACTGTTTTGTTCTTGGGAGCACATTTTGGGCATTCCCAGACGAGTCCGTGTCCACATCCACCTGTCCTCCTCTCAGATCATCCCAGCTCCAAAAATACCTCCTCCGGAATCCAGACAAGACCAGTCGTAAACAGCACCCCAAGGTAGATCCATGTTCTAATGCGTCGCCATATATGTGTTAAGCAGCCATGACTGTGCAAGGCCAGAGACATGTCCCGGTATCAGATGGCACCAGGCACACTACAGCAACGCACGGATTCTTATGTTTGGTAAGGGGAAATGCACTAGTTTGAACCACAAAATCAGGACTAAACCAAATATAAATCAGGTCTAAGCTAGGACTACACTAGCACTTGATTTAAAGGTGCTGTTGCATTGGGCTTAGCAAGGACACCTCCAGTTCATTGTTGACATTTCTCTGTGGTTAGCGCTGGCGTCATCCAACTATTACAGAATTTGTCTTTATTTAACATTATCCGTTTCCTTGGTTAGCTCGTCTCACAGAAGCAGCGCGCTGTGCTCTTCTTATTTTATCTTGGCGAGCATGTCTCCAAGCTGTCCTCCTCTGCGTGGAAGCAGAGTCATGGTTGAATAACCAATACTAACGCGCGGTGTTGAGTATTTTTTAAGTTCACTGGGTTCTGGACTGATGGTAAACAAACTTCTCCAGCCTCAGACATCCAGTCTCCTGCCTCTCTGTACGACTCGTTAGGACAACACTTATTTTTCCTAACAGGCGCTTTGCACAACTTCTCTGGTGGAAGTTCCATCACCTGCTTGTAGCACTGTGGTCGGATAAAGAGGCTTCAGAGAGTGTATGTTTACTTCCATTTATTGCCATATGCACTGAAACACAAGAGACACATCTATGACCACGCTATTCACGTCCGGGGACACTTTACAATTAGGACCTGCCACATAGGACACTTCTGCATTACACAATTATATTTATCATAAAGAAATATTCACTTAAATTGTCATTTCTCACCTGAAACACAAGAGACACATCTATGACCACGCTATTCACGTCCAGGCACACTTTACAATTAGGACCTGCGAGTCCCCCCCTCCAGATCTTATATAAAATAATAAAAAAAATATGAGGTGGGTGGTGCTTTCTGAGCTATTATCACTCTATTACAGCTACTATTATAGTTTGAACCACAAAATCAGGACTAAACCAGAGATAAATCAGGTCTAAGCCAGGACTAAAGTAGCACTTGATTTAAAGGTGCACTGTGCAACTTTTCTGGTGGTGCTTGTCTTCATGGAGATGGTATTGCTCTGGAATGTTCTACGGAAGAGACTAAACTTAATCTCAACGGAGACAACTACTGGCTATATCACAGGTCAGATCTGTGGAGAGGCAACCCTATTCACAGAAGGAATATTGTATTTTTGAGCAATAGAAAGACCCGTAAAGAATAACTGCTAGATAGATGTGTTTAATGCCATACCATGGAACATTCCCGGCAAAGCAAGAACATCTCTATGGAGACAAGCAGGTGACGGACCCTCCACCAGAAAAGTTGCGCAGTGCACCTTTAAAGCAGACCTATTATGCCAAATCGATTTTTTTTCACCATATTATAGTTGTTTCTCACCAACATTTACTCACCTGAAGTTGTATTTGGATTGATTTTGGATTTGATTTGTGCACGTTTCAAGACGCCATATTCCTGATCTATTTTTTCACTTCCACAGGTACACGGCCACTGCTCTGTACTTACTTCATTCTTCAATTTTATTTTCTTAATCGGTGATACATGTAGGATTCGGCAGCATCACTTTTGGTACACACAAATAAATAAATCATCTGCTCGCTAGCGTGATCTTCAGCTATCTATCCAAGTTCCATCTGAGACTCTTTGTTGTGATGACATTTACGGCGATGTCAGCTCCCACTGGGCACCACGGTTTTCTAACGCAGATGTCAGAGAACTTGTTTCTTTTATTAAGATCGTTTTAGATGAACATTGCAATTTAAAATGTGTAAATTATAACATAACACAGGTGTCACAGATTTTAAATGTATAGCCGTCAAAAGCGTCATAGGTCTTCTTTAATAAGCTACTCCACAGTGTTGGCCATTTTGTGACTTAAAACCGTGTAACTTTCTGGAAGTGGCACGTCACTGGCCTGATTCCATGGAAATAGAAAGTTAAAGATAAGATAAGATAAGATAAGATAAGACTTTATTGATCTCACAGAGGAGAAATTCACTTGTGACAGAAGCTCACAGTCAGGGGACAGTATAGTGCAAAAAGTTGTGAAAAATTGTGCAAACACTCAGAACAATAAGTAAATAAAAAATAAAATCACAATAAATATTAACATATTTACAACATCAGGTAGCTCTTATGTACAGGGAGTGAAAGAAATGTAAATATATAATAAAACATATCTCTTATATAATATATATATATGTAAAAGAATACAAATATACAAATATATAAATATATAATCTGAGGACAGTGGAGGCGGTTACTGATGAGGTGACATGGTTACAGGTTATTGCACTGGTTATTGCACAGGTTATTGCACTGGTTATTGCACAGGTTATTGTAAGTGTTAAACAGTGGAGTTGTACAGTCTGACAGCAGTGGGGATGAAGGACCTGCGGTAGCCACACTTGGGAACATTCTCCATGGTGATTAATGCCATACCGTGTAATATTATAGCAAGATGAACAACTTTGCCGTGGAAACAAGCAGACCAAGTAAGAGTCGGGTTTGTGGCAATACAGGACCGCTCACAGTAAGGATGCATGTTTTTCTGATTTTCATTGTGATAAACAAAAACAAAATGAAAATTAAATCTTGCTTTTTTATTTTTTTTTTTAGATTTTATAGTTTATTTTTTGACTAAAAAGTGGGGCTTTATTTATTTATTTATTTATTTATTTATTTATTTATTATTATTATTATTATTATTATTATTATTATTATTATTATTATTATTATTATTATTTATTTATTTATTTTTTTTTTTTTTTTGCAAGGCTAGGTATCTAACTAAGAATAAAACAAAATACAGAACAAAACTAGTCTTTAAAATTACTTTAAAATCATGGGAGCTTAGTCTAAATAAAAAGGCCTACACTTTGGATAACTATTAACAATTTAACCCCGTTTATTTCGCACAGACTTTTTGAACAAACACAAGGACACATCAGCTCATTTTGTAACATCTCCATGGACACAAGCAAGATGACGAACAACCCTCTGGAAAAGTTCCTTGGTGCACCTTCATAAGTTCGAGAAGATTCAATTTGGAGTCGTTAATCTGCCATAACATTGCATTTATATTATTTAGCCCCTCATTTCCTTCACTTTTACAACTCTCTCCATACCATCTAACCAGGCTGCCCTCCCCAGACTTCCCCAGCACCACACAGATCCACCCAGAGGTCCACTTGGCACCGGGTCAATAGCTCCACCAGTGTAAGCCTATGCCCCCCTCTCTAAACCCTACAGAGGCCATTAGAACATTAGGAGCAGGGTTTGTAAAACGAGCCTCGACTTGAATTGATCTGGGCGAGTTTTAATGTGGCGTAGTGAATTGTGGCAGACATTGCGGATTTCCATCAGACCTCGCAGAAGCAAACATAATATCGCCCGGGTTTAACAACGTAAGGGGGATTTCGTTTAATTGTGCCCACAAAAGTGATTTACTCGACGGGCATCTGCGAGCGGGAGTCTGGCTGCACTGGTGGAGGTTTTGGTTGGTCGTTTCACGCCTATGTTTTGTCCCATTACCTCGTTTTTATATATTTACTTGTTAAATTTTATTATTTATTTTTAGTTAGATTTTTTCTGATACAAATATGATAAAAATGTAGGTTTTGTATCATTTCATGTTTTACAGGCGCATCACTTTTCTGGTGGAAGGTCCGTCAAATGCTTTTCTCCGTGAAGATGTTCTTGCTTTGTCTGGAATGTTTCACAGTATGGCATTAAACCTTTCTGTGTTCATGGAGACTAAACAAGACCAAGTTACAGGTCAGATCTATGGAGCGGTAACCCCGCTCACAGTCAGAATGCCTGTTTTTCTAGGTATTTTTGAGCTATAAAACCAAAGTTAGTAAATAAATGTAAAGTAGAGCTGTTTAATGTCATACTGTGGGACATTCCAGGCAGAGCAATGACGTATCCATAGAAACAAGCAGGTGACAGACCCCCAACCAAAAAGTTATATAATGCATCTTTAAAATAAGGTTGTTGTTTTTTTTAAATATGTTTAATTTTTTTTTTTTTTAATTTCCAGTCTCTGTGTAAAAAACAGAATTGTTATGTTTAATCGAGAGACTTTGCAGGTGAATCATTTATTTATTTATTTTTTATGGATATAAATATGGGAACATTGTAGGTTTACCATCATCCATGAAATATATATATATATTTTTTTTTTTTTTTTTTTTTTATAAAATGGCTAAAAAAATGTATTGGAGACAAGACTTGTGGATATGATTTATATATTACTATTTTATTGACAGAAATATAAGAAAATTGTAATTTAATGTTATTTAATGTTTAAATATTTGTGTGTGTGTGTGTGTTAGTAATGAAGGTGAAATTTTGCAGGCGAATTTTTAATTTTTATTTTTTTTGCACGTTATATAAATATAACCTAACTTTTGAAAGGATTTGTTAAGTGTAATAACGATGTGTAACAATTGCACATACTTACCACATAAATCTGAAAAAAAAAAAAAAAAAAAAGATTCATTTTGTTGACATGTTAGATACTTTTTATTTTAATTTTTAAGAGGGGATTTTTGATATCTTTTTAATACATGAGTAAACAGCTATTACACAACACCTTGATAAATGAAGGTGAGAAGTAACAGTTTTTGGTCAGTCAGCTGTATTATAAGAGTTGCAAAGAATGATTGGTTAGAGAACATAAAAAGGCCATAATGTGTGAGGTTTGAATGTAAAAGTGGGATTAGCTGAGTGGGCAAAAGAAGAGATCGAGTTCAGTCCCCGGAGGAAGCGTCTGAGCCAAGTCCAACAACTGCAGTGTGTTTACCAACATGAGCGGCCCACACACACACACACATACGCACAAATATACACACAAACATATGCTCAAACCCACACACACTCTTAGATTTAGGGAAATTTTATTGATTATAAGGGAAATTATTTGGACACACAAGCTCACACATCACAAAACATTATAATAACAAAGAGCAAAAGTATAAATGGTAATAATAAATTCAAAATAAGTAGTAAAAATAACGAGATTGGATGGAAAAAAAACAAAATAAAATGCCCATAATCATAATTTGATAGGGTGTCAAGGTTCTGTATTACACATTTTGGACTCTCGTTAGCTTTAAATCAAGTTAGAATGTTCCTCTTCAAAAACATCTGCGTGAGAAAGTTATCTGGGAAGTAGAGTAACAAAAACCACGACTCAGCCCTGGGCTTCCATGGAAACTGGATTTACAGCACAAGTCTATGGTCATCATTCACTCCATTTACTGCCCCAAAGTGAAGCCAATCACCGGGCTGTGTTTGTGCAGGGGGACCTCCACCTGCAGAGTCCCCCACAGCAGAGCCCGCATGGGGGGAGAGCTGTCAGGTGTCAGGGGGGTCCGGGCTGTGGATAAGGTGTAGGGTACAGGGAGGGGTCCTGAACGAGCTGGACGAACATTATTACATTAATCAGTCAATCAAAGTTACAGTATTTTCTGATTTCTGTTCTAATGTTTCCTCAGCACAAACATACCCGAAGTTGTGTTTTGTTTCATTCACATGTTTAAAACACAAATCCTGTATATTATTAGGCTGTGTTTTTCTCGCAAACAGACAACACTCTGTTCCACCTTGTGATGTCATGTGTTAATAAAGGAAATGCTCCACTGTGTTTTTAAACTCCACTAGAATCATTTGGATAATTTCAGACCTGAAGTTGCCAATCTCTACTGAACTTAAGGTAAACACTCAAAAATGTGTGAATGAAACAAAACACAACTCCGGCTATGTTTTTGAGAGTAAAAAAAATGCGTAATACAAGAGCTTTAAATACAAACAAAACAGCATGCAAAACTACAATAATGAAAAAAAAGAAAATATATGTCAACCCTTCAAACTGTGTAAAATGCTAAAGAAGAAAAAAATAAGGGATTTAAAAGCAGGAGGGGAGTCAGCCTGTCTGATGATCAGTGGGAGCTCATTCCAGAGTCTTGGAGGAGCCAGAGTAAATGAACGCCTCCAAGTTTTCTTTGAGTTTTAGAGATGACGAGTAGAGTCTGGTCTGTTGACCTTCATTATGCATTCTAAACACCCTGATTAGTCGCTGAGATGAGTATATAAGCACTTTTCGCAGCTCAGTAAAGCTAAGAACAACTAGCATGCTCACACGTACTTCCTGAGTATCACAAAACACCTGTACTGGGCGATATATCGATTCCTGCATTGTATCAGCCGATTTCGATACAATTCTCCAATATTGATACTTGTTGCCGATATTTGTTATTGATTTTTATTTTTACCCCATTCTGTGTGGCCTTTTTGAACAAATTAATGAGTAAAATGGAAATAGAAGAGTTATATACGGATATGTCTGTATATTTACACTAATAAGTGAAAAGTTCATTTGTACTTTAACCTAAGATACATTTGTTGGCGTAGTTTCTGGGTTTTAAAAGCTAAATATTGATATCATCAAAAAATCCATATCAGCCCATCTCTGCTTTTAATACATCAAAATTGACCTCTAGGCTTCTTGAAATGTTCAGGAACCCAAGATGTGTAACCAAATGGCCATAAAGACCAACAAACCTGGAATCATCAACCACGTGTGTCCTGGTCATATCTCCTCCATCTCCAAACATCTGAAGGAGACCAGGTCAGTGTGAGTGTAGCCCAGGGCAGGTCCGTCTCCTGGGGGGGCTTCAGGGGGGCATGGGGGTGTCTGACGGAGCGGAGACTTTGAAGTGATGGGCCTTGGCTTCTGTTCAAACCCGGGACATGCTCACTTGACGCTCCATTGAACCTGATCTGAAACTGGACAAATCAATGAACAACCAGAGACAGGGAGAGACAGGCTAACGCTAATGTTAACTTAGCTCGGAGGTATCTGCAGTTACCAGGGAAATGGAAAACAGGTTTTTGAATTATTAAGGGACTAAGCTGTTATAGACAGAATGTTTTTAGGACTTCCTTATCAAAAACATACCTGATATTGTAAGATTAAACAGAAGCCAAGGCTCTGTTGATGTATTAACAGGCTAAAAAGTCTTTCTGGTGGAAGGTCTGTAAATGCTTTTCTTCATGGAGATGTTATTGCTTTGTCTGGAATGTTTCACAGTATGGCATTAAACCTTTCTATCTTCATGGATACCAAACCAGACCAAGTTACAGGTCAGATCTGTGGGGAAGCAACACTGCTCATAGTTATTATGCCTGTTTTTCTAGGTATTTCTGAGCTATAAAACCACCTGTAATTAAATAATTGTATAGCTGTTTAATGTCATACTGTGGAACATTCCAGGCAAAGCAATGACGTATCCATAGAAACAAGCAGGTGACGGACCCCTAACCAAAAAGTTACATAATGCACCTTTAAGTAAAAGTGCAGATACAGTACTGAAGTACCTGTTTAAAAATTTACTTTTAAAGTAAATTAAGTATTTCACATTATTATGAGAACTGTTAAAGTGTTAAATGTAGTGATATTGATAAAGAACTGTGCAGATTATTTATTTATTTTTTATTTATTTTTTTTAATGTAACAATTTCTCAACTGTTCTGTGGAATTTCATGTGTATATTTTAGTTTGCTCAGAGCCGGGACTTGAACTCAAACCTTTTGTCAGGATGAACCACGAATGTGCTAAAACAACCCCTCAAATCATATAAAAGTACTTATTTTTCTTTTTGGAGACAAGCAGGTATAGTGGACCCTACACCAGAAAAGTTGTGCAGTGCACCTTTAAACGCTGCAGAGTATTCCTGACACCATATCCCAGTTCTGATTATTTGCTGAATGTCTCCCCAACTCTTAACCACATGCACCACATCGTCTAGTAAAGTCTTAAAAAATAAACGTCTTGAGTAGTACTATTGTACAAAAAAAAGACAAGAATTTTTTTTTTTTAGTTGTTTTGCTTGCCGCTCAAGGCTTCCGTACTATTACTTTCCCCTCTTTACTTACTAACTTTCATATACATTTTCATACTTCAACTTCAGCCACACACTCTTTATCTGGCCACTCTCCCCAGCTTTACCATCGCTATAACAACAATATCATAGCGGACTATTAATAATACAGATCTACATTCCTGTGGCTGGTTGCAGGTTCAAACCCCTGCTAAACTCTGCTGCAGTCTCCCAACGTGGTCTGGAGTTAAGTCTATGGGAACACGGGAACCCCCTCATCCACCGCAGTACATCGGCCTCTGCCAATCCAGCCCTCCTTTTCCTGCTCCTCCTCCTCTTCTTCTTCCCCCTCTTTAAGCAGTATAATTACAACTATGGGCGACCCGCGTTGGGCTTACGAGTATTTCCTTAGCATACTATAAAAGCTAATGACACCATGTTGGAGCGGCACCTCTCTCCGGTTCTTTCCGTGTTCTTGGAGAGTTGGAGAGGGAAAGGGAGAGACTGGTATTTTTAGATTAGTGCACGAGTCAGCGTTTTGTGTAGTGCACAGAGTTTGGGATCTGGGGTGCTTAAAGCTGCTGTGGAGGTTCGACGAAGGTTCTATGGAGGAAAGAGAAAAACAGAAAAAAATACTGCATCGTTTTTTGGTTGACTGGTCAAATCTATCCAAGTTATAGATGCACTGTGTAACTTTTCGGATGGGGGGTCTGTCACATGCTTGTTTCTATGGATATGTCATTACTCTGCCTAGAATGTTCCACAGTGTGACATTAAACAGCTCTACTTTACATTTATTCAATTACAGGTGGTTTTATAGCTCAAAAATACCTAGAAAAACATGTATTCTGACTGTGAGCGGGGTCGCCTCTCCACAGATCTGACCTGTAACGTGGTCTGGTTTGGTCTCCATTGATGATAGAACGGTTTAGTGCCATACTGTGAAACATTCCAGACAAAGCAATAACATCTCCATGGAGAAAAGCATTTGATGGACACTCTTCCAGAAAAATTACATAATGCACCTTTAAGATTACTTTTTTTTTTTTTTTTATCATGATTTGAGTAAATTTTTCCTTGACAAATAAAATGATCTATCAATGGAACAAATGGTAAGTAAATATGAAACAAATGGTAAGTAAATATGAAAATACATCTCGCTGCACTTAAGAAAAACAGCAGCTCTTTGTGCTTAAAATAAAAAACTGAATCTAATGTCGCTTAAATTAAGAAAAACACACTTATTCCATTGGTAGATCATTTTACTTGTCAAGTTGGATCTACTCAAATCAAGTAAAATGTTCTTAATTTAAGTCTTTTTAACTTAAAATAGATATGGCTTTTTAACATTGCAGCCAATCCCTTGTATTTCTGTTCGAATCCAGAAAGGACTGAAAACGGACAATAGAGCGTGAAAAACCTCCGTCCAAACTTGAGATGATCCAACCACAGCCGCTGATTTGTATCTCAAATGCAGAAGACATCTCCTTTACAAAATTCTCTTAACATTCAGAACAAAATCTTTAACTTCTTTTACCTGAAATAAGTCATAGTTTGGTGCTTCGAGTTGATTCGGTAAAAATCTGCACTGTTTCTTAATCCTTTTTATGTGCAAGCAGCCATCTTTGTCAGTCCAGTCAAATGAAGCTCATCGACGCTAACAGTTACAGGGGTGAAGTTGGAGCCAGGTCCATATTAGGAGTAGGAATTTATTTACGGACAAAATGGCAAAATAAAAACACCAGAATCACGTACAGCGGGTTAAGTTTTTGCAGTTTTTTTTTTTAATATATAGTCAATTAGAGCCAGATTCAATGGAGCCTGAAGCGCCCCCATGTTCACTTCCTATTTGGAACACGGCAGCTAGCGGGTTAGCTATGTCCATTTATATACAGTCTATGGTCAGGAACATGTTTTTTTAGTTTGAACTTTGAGCCTTTCTTACACGTGAGATCGCACCATGACACAGAAACTACCGTCTGGGATAGTGTCGTGTGGTTGTTTCCTTATAGTTCTCATATCTCTGCTATAAGACGACCACGATAGGAGCGTTTGTATTAGTAATCACCTGAGAAAATGCCATGTAAAATGAATAGTTTGTATTTTACAGTCTCGATTTTTTCTCTTATGTGGCAGCTTTTTGCTTTTACTGAACAACGCATGATGTAAAGAACATTTATATTGACAAGAATAAACTTTTAAAAATCGCTAATCCCTAACTTTTGTGGAGGGTCTGCCATCTGGATCTGGAATGTCCCACAGCATAGCATTAAACTATCCTTTTTTTTTTTTTTTGTTGGCTATATTGTTGGGTTTCATGACATCACAACATTCTATAGGATAATGTTATTTAATACAGATTGGGGGGGGGCAGCTAAAATTAATATTGTTCAACTGCAGATTTTTGTTGAAAAATAGCTCATGGTCTTGGGTCCATATTTGGGAATTTACCTTTCCAGTATTTCTTGGTGAAGTACAATAAAACTAATAGGAAAAACTGGCTCTTGCCCCCCATCTGGGAGTTTGACATCACCATATTATAGAATCTGAAAACCACCAATAGTATCTGTAATAGTATCTGTAATTAAAAAGAAATATAATAATAATAATAATAATAATAATAATAATAATAATAATAAAAATGCAAGATTGATGCACAAGCAAAACATTTAAGTTTCCATGGAGACAAGAAGGCGACCAGAGAAGCTACATAGTGCACCTTTAACATTTTTTTGTAAGAGAGGGCCAAATACAGTTGTAATAGCATTCTACTAAGAAATTCCCATTTTCTTTTTTTATTTTATTTTATTTTATATTCTCTTTTTTTCTTATTTCCCCTGTTATTGAATGACATTACTTGGCTACACTCATATTATCTTTGAAAACCACACAATTACCCATGTGTGCTGGCTGTATTTCCTCTGCCAAGTCTGTGTCAAAGCACTGTGCACTTCTAGTCAACTTACGCCCCCTTGTGACAGGGGCAGGAAATGCAAACACGAAACACTGACTTGTATAACAGCACGGGTTTGCATTAGAGTTTACCTAACAACATATAGTTTCTCATAGGGGAAAAATAATAATATAATAATAGATTTTAAAAAAATGTTTCCTCACTAACCTATATATGTGTTTATATGGTCTAAGTATGATAAACTGTGTGAGATTTATCTGCATATTGAGGCTTAAAGATGCATTCTGTCACTTTTTTCTGGTGAAGGGTCCATCAGTTACTCTGTGGAGATGTCAGTGTGGCATTAAACATCTGCATTTATTCAATTACAGCTGTGTGCATTGTTTAAAAAAAAATACCTGAAAAAACATGCAGTCTTACAGTAAACAGGATCGCCTTTCCATAGATCTGACCCGTAATCATGTCTATGGTGTCTATGGTTCTAGATACGTTTAAATTGTCCATATTAAGCAAATTTCTAATCTGTGTTTTAATGTTGTTTCCTTGTCAAAAACATGCCCGGACTTGTGTGTTTTGCTTCATTCACATGTTTGACACACAAAACTTGGCATATTTAGGCTTTGTTCTTCTCTCCGTTCCACCTTGTGATGTCATGTGTTAATACAGGAAGTGCTCCACTGTGTTTTTAAACTCTGTACACCTTCACTAGAGTCATTTGGATGATTTCAGCCCTGGAATTGCAAATCTCTGCTGAACAAAAATTAAAAGGAGCTGTTAACTTGAAAACTATCGCTTCATGACATCACAAGGTGGAACAGAGCATTTTGAGTTTTGGAGACTAATAATACACGGTGACATAAACATGTGAATGAACCAAAACACAACTCCAGGTCTGTTTTTGAAGAAGTAACAACATTATAACATGGCTTAAAGCTCACATGAGTCAATTTTGTGTAATATATATAATGCCATACTACGCAAGAAAAGTTACATAGCGCGTCTTTAAAAACAGGTTCTATTACTGCTACTTTGTTTGAGAAGCTCCATTTTAAACCAATGACGTTTTTGACCCAGAACAGAATCCAAGGACGTGCTGTCAGTGATCACAGCAGAGTTCCAATGTCCTGCCACTTCCCTTATCAAACCACCTGAACCACCTGAATGGCTTTAGTGCTGTCCTGAGGCACCGCCGTGTCTTTGTTTGTCCAGGTCCGGTTCCGCTCCGATGGGGATGACTTTAGATAAAAAGAGACAAAAGGTCAGCGTGGGTTTAAAGGGCATGTGACAGGTTTTCATGTTTTTTTCTAATTATGACGTGGTTTTGTTGGGATAGTACTCGTGGTAAATCTTTATCAGTTGTACACCAGTGAAGTGGGAGTTTGTGGAAAAAGAAAAGTACAAAAATACAGGAAGTAGATGTGAGTTCTAAAATGGGAGAGCTCTACTTAAATGTGCACTGTGTAATCTTTTCGGTTGGGGGTCCATCACCTGCTTGTTTCTATGGATACATCACTGCTCTGCCTGGAATGTTCCACAGTATGACATTAAACAGCTCCACTTTACATTTATTCAATTACAGGTGGTTTTATTGCTCAAAAATACCCAGAAAAACAAACATTCTGACTGTGAGCGGGGTCGCCGCTCCACAGATCTGACCTTTAACGTGGTCTGGTTTGGTCTCCATGATGACAGAAAGGTTTAATGCCATACTGTGAAACATTCCAGACAAAGCAATAACATCTCCATGGAGGAAAAGCATTTGACAGAGCCTCCACCAGAAAAGTTACACAATGCACCTTTAAGTCGTCAGCACTGAAAAATATCCATACAAAATGATGGGATAATTTATGATGGAAGGAAGACATTTTTCTGGCAGTTTAAACATTAATTTAATCAAATAAAGTTATTTATTTATTCTTTTTTTTTTTTCTTTTTTTTGTCTAATCATAGCTATTTGTTACTGTTATGGTTGCTAGGTAAGGTACGGAATTACCTCTGTGTATGTTATTTTGAGTTGCTTTTTGGGAAAATCTTAATTTAATTATTTAATACATATAAATTATATTAACTATGTTTTAGTGAAATAGAAGACTAACCTGTCATATGCACACACTACGAAAAATGTGGCCTAATTTGAATGTTCATTAAGATTTAATTTACCCAAAAACTACATAAATGATCCATAATCCTCTCTGTAGATAATTGTTTTGTATCTAAACCGAGCTCTATCATTTTTTTCAGATTTATATGTCCAAAAATATGTGAATTTATGGTCATTTTTACACGTGGTCCAGAGTTATTCCTCACTTACTTTACCTGCATTCCAAACATTGTACTTATTCACGGAGATGAGATTATAAACACTTTTCACAACTTGCTTCCAAAAACTAGTGCACTTCCTGATTCTCGAACAAATAACGTTTTATAATTAGATGCAGACGTGGCTGACTTATTTTGACCTCAAGATCTACAGTATGTCTGAATATTGTAATTTGGTTTTGCTCAAATACATAAAAAATAAATAAAAACAAAATAAAAAATGGTGTACCGGCCCTTTAAGATGATTTCCTATTCCCCTGCAATGTCTCGGCTTAACATTTGCAGCATGGGCTAAAAGAACACAAAAGCTTTTAGGAAACAACGGGACACATGCCATACGCCTTGACAGTGCACACTAAATAAAAAATAAAATAAAAAAAAAAAGAAAACGCATTATGGAAATACTACAAAAAGGTAAACGCGAGCAAATCTGTCACAAAGATTTGTCTGTAAAAACGCGTTATCAGGCATTCAACCCAGCTTTCTAAAACACATGTACTCTTGTTTGTTTACCTGTCCACCATCGTGACATTACTCATGCAATCTTCGAGCTTTCCATATTCACAAGGATGTAAAACACGTGCTTCTAATATATTATTTAGTCATTTTCGCCCCCAAATCAAACGCGCTGGTGTGATCCTGACATTGTATTTCCATTAGTTTCTCTTTAAACATTAACCACGGGCTCATTGTGGATGCGTTCGGCGGTCTGCTTACGGATTCAAATGGCCCGGCTGTGCGCAGGTTAGGAGCTGGAAGAAGTGATTTGAGAGAAATTTGCTGAAAGTAGTATTTTTTTTTTAAGATTTGTTGCCCCGGTTACAGAGGAGTAAAGTGGGTGAGATGCTGACTACGGGTTTTGGTGGAATAATACGTTTACTGTGTGCAAACAAAGTGAAAACAGTGGGTAGATCATTGCCAGAGGTTAAAGGGCTCGTACTGCGCAGAATTATAATCTGTTATAATGTTGTTTTCTCATCAAAAACATACCTGGACTTGTGTTTTGTTGCATTGTTTAGTTTAGTTTAGTTTAGTTTAGTTCAGTTTCTCTAGATCTTGAGCTAATCTTGGTCAGGACTACCTTAGCTGACACAGGGAGAACATGCAAACTCCACATAGAAAAGCCTCAGCCACTGTGCCGGACAAATATACAACATTAGGCCTACACAAAAAGCCTGAAAAATCCCTAAAATGGGATCTTAAAACACATTTAACACACTTTTCATGAAATAAGGTTAAATTTGTTTTCCTCAGTCCAGGTATATTGTAGAAGTTAACGGTGCATTGTGTAACTTTTCTGACTTTTCTGATGATTTTCTTTGCAAAGATGTTATTGCTTTGTCTGGAATGTTTCACAGTATGGCATTAAACTTTTCTATCATCATGGAGAGCAAACCAGACAGAGTTCCAGGTCAGATCTGTGGAGAGGCAGCCCCGCTCAGTCAGAATACCTGTTTTTCTCGGTATTTTTGAGCTATAAAACCACCTGTAATTGAGTAAATGTAAAGTAGAGTTGTTTAATGTCATACTGTGGAACATTCCAGACAGAGCAATGACATATCCATAGAAACAAGCAAGTGACGGCCCCCCCAACCAAAAACTTACATAGTGCACCTTTAGAAATGGCTGTGTGCTGTTAGTATTTAATTATAAAGCAGAACTGTGATGCCAAAACTGCGCTTTGGCCTGTGAAAGTTGTGAAATGTGATTATAAATGCATCCTGCTGAAAATCCTACAAATGCGCTAAGAAAGTGAGGAATAACTCTGGACTACTGCAAATTGTTTACAATGAACTATTTCTGTTTTTCACATTTTTAAGACAAAAAAAAAAAAAAAAAAATCAGGTACAGCGCCTCAAAATGTTCAAGAGTAATGAGGTTAAAGGACGTTACTGGTATATGCACGTATTCGAGTTTTAAAGGGGTGTAAATATAATACGCTTCCATTAACTACTGTTTTGAAAGTATTGTTTATGAGAATTGTCTTTCGACGTAGGTTTGTGGGCGGAGCATTGCACAGAATCTTACCTTAAGGAGGGTTTGAATAGGGCCCGGGAGAGCTCGCTAAATTACTCAAACATGCACGGATGACGTCTAAAACCTCTTCTGGCATGTTTTTGATGAGGAAACAACATCATTTAAAGGCGCATTGTGTAACTTTTCTGACTTTTCTGATGATTTTCTCCATGGAGATGTTATTGCTTTGTCTGGAATATTTTACAGTCTGGTATTAAACCCTCCTGTCTGACTGTGACAACCCCGCTTACAGTCAGAATGCCTGTTTTTCTAAGTATTTTGGAGCTTTAAACGCTATAAAAATGTAAGGCAGAGCTGTTTAATGTCATACTGCGGAACATTCCAGACAGGCCAATGACATATCCATAGAAACAAGCAGGTGAAAAGTTACACAATGCACCTTAAATGTTACAATCATCACGCCAGAGATATCACCAAAAATATTCACTTCTTTATGTATTTTATGTACCTAAAACGAGAGTGCAAACATTTTTAACTGATGTCGCAGTCCGCCGTTAGACCCCAGCCTGATTCAAGTAAAGTTTTTCGAGTGAGTTTGTGTGTAGTTTCCGTATTTTCTTCCCATTCTAAACATTTGGTGTAAAACGTGACGCGGCGTACATGCTGACAGTTGTGGGACCAGCCTGAACTCTATGGGAGCACTGGGATACGCTCTGTGCCAGTGTTTAGGGCCTGGCACAGACCCGGGCAGAGAAAGTATGTTTTTAAAGAGTGGAGAAGGAAAACCAGGAAACCCACCACAGCTAAACATGGAAACTCCCACATATATCCTCTTACTGTGAGAACATTTAAAAGTCCTACAGTACGCTAAACTGGCTTGGAGCTTCTAACCAACATTCTATAATCATTAACTTAAAAGTTCCTGTACGTTTTTTGTTTTTTTTTCCCATGTATTTCAGCAAAGTTGTCTTGTCAGTGTACAGATATATTGTCGTCAGCTCAAAGGTCAAAATAAGTCCGCTGCGTGCTGTCTGCATCTAATTAGAAAGCATTCTATTGTCCGATAAGCAGGAAGTGTGCGTTAGTCATGGTACTGTTACGGCAAAGCTCTGCGCTGGTCTCCGTGAGTATTGAAACTTATAAAAGCTTCTGAACTCATCACAGTGAATAAGAACGCATAAGGTAAGTGAGGAACCACTGCAAACCGTTTAAAACAAAGTAGAAGAAATCAGGTACAGCGCCTTTAACAGAAAGTTGTGATGGGCAAAACCATTTTTTAAATCACTTTCAATCTGATACGATTTACAATATACTAACCCATATAATATCTTTTACGATATGACGGACCGAAACAACATATGAACACATTTAAATCATTTCACTTTAGCTTTTGACACCCCCTCCCTTTGCGCTCTGTGCTAAGTGACTCCCCCTTCAGAGCACTATTATATTGCAATCGGCGTACATCCCGCTAATGAAACTACCACTTGTGAAGTTGTTCTGTATTGTTTTAAAACATGTTTTTGTTACGGAGAATCATTGTGTGGGTGCATGAGTGACGTAGACTTGTGGGCAGAGATCACTAAATTACTCAAACACGCATGGACGACATCTCAAACTTCTTCGGGCGTGTTTGTAATGAGGGAACAACATTATAACATAAAGGTGCGTTGTGTAACTTTTCTGGTGGAGGGTCCGTCAAATGTTTTTCTCCATGGAGATGTTCTTGCTTTCTCTGGAATGTTTCACAGTATACTGTAGCTTTAAACCATTCTATCTTCGTGGAGACCAAACCAGACTAAGTGACAGGTCAGATCTGTGGAGAGGCGACCCGCTCACAGTAAGAATGTCTGTTTTTCCATGTATTTTTTAGTTTTAAAACCACCTGTAATTTAATAAATGTAAGGTAGAGCTGTTTAATGTCATACTGTGGAACATTCCAGGCAGAGCAATGACATAACCATAGAAACAAGCAGGTGATGAACCCTCCACCAGAAAAGTTTCACAATGCACCTTTAATGTCACAATTTATCACGATAGAGAGATCACCAAAAATATTCACTTCTTCACCTGTACCATCGTCCAAGAATGTTATTTCCCGATGCTCTGATGTCGGAGGTGGAGTGCCAGCACCACCCTGCAGGGGCACGAACAAGGCCTTGTTAGCCCCAAGTCCCCCCATTCCGCCGGGGTGATTATGAGCCCTGTCTCCCCATGAGAGCCTGGAGGTCCGAAGTCTGATTGGCGAGCGCTTCAGCCCACGAGCCGCCTGTCTCCTCGCCGTCCGTGAATGGACCTGATTACCGCTCGCTGTGGACGGAGCGCGCTGTGGTGGGAGCGTGTGGCCACCTCTTCAAATTGGCCCTGCTTTTTTTGATTATACATTGAAATGATATTGTGTGTCAGGCCCTTACGAGCAGGGACGGTGGGAACTACAGGTGTCAGAGCCAAAGTCCCGCTGGCTTCCTCCCAATTTGAACGCTGCTGGTGGGAGCTCTGGGATTGCACAAAGAGGAAGCCAGGGCCATTATGGGAGAATTTTGATGTACCTGCACCAGACTTTGACTCAAGCGGTGACTAGAAAATGATTTACATGCTTTTTTTTTCTTTTTTAGTCTAGGCTTTAATTTGTATTTCTAGAGATGTGTCATATGTGTTTGACCAATTCTTCAACCGGTACTTATTTACCGAGCGAGGAGCCCAGCCGTGGTGGAAAAAGGACTCAAATTTGTTGTTTAAAGGTGCATTCTGTAACTTTTCTGGTGGAGGATCTGTCAAATGCTTGTCTTCATGGAGATGTTATTGCTTTGTCTAGAAGGTTCCAAAGTAGAGATTAAACCTATGAATCTCAAGGGAGTCAACTAAAGGTTACATTACAGGTGAGATCAGTGGAGAGGCAAGTATTCAGAAACATTTTAACAATAAAATTATAAAGAATATCCATAAAAATACATTTTGTGAATCCTGTATCTTGACAATATGGATATATGAAAGAACAAAAAAGACTAGAGACTTCCTGTCACCTGTTTGTCAGTTAACCAATCACAGCCTCCTTTGCCTCTCAACCAATCACCTTCTCCCATTCCAACTACAATTCGCCTCCACCGAAGCAGCAGAACCGTCAGCCTCCTCAGCCTCTCCAGCTTCTCTTCACAAACAATGTCTACACAATCGGATTGCAGTATTTGCTCTTATTACCTACCTGAGTCAAAACACCAAAGATTATCCATATCGCAAACACACAAGCTCACTCTTTTGTCTGCTTTCATCTCTCCAGAATCATTATTGAAAAAACAAAACAAAAAAAAACAAACATTGCACTGTCATTGTCCGCCTGGAATGTTCCGCAGTATGACATTAAACAGCTCTACTTTACATTTATTCAATTACAAGTTGTTTTATAACTCAAAAATACCTAGAAAAACAGGCCTGGTTTGTTCTCCATGAAGATAGAAAGGTTTAATGTTTCAGAATATGGCATTAAACCTTTCTATCTTCATGAAGACCAAATCAGACCAAGTTACAGGTAAGATCTGTGGAGAGGCGATCCCGCTCACAGTCAGAATGCCTGTTTTTAGGTATTTTTGAGCCATCTATAATTGAATAAATGTAAGGTAAAGCTGTTTAATGTCATACTGTGGAACATTCCAGGTAGAGCAATGACATATCCATAGAAACAAGCAGGTGACGGACATTCAACCAAAAAGTTTTGTCTGCTTTCGTCTCTCCAGAATCATTATTGTAAAAAAATCGAATTTTTTTTCTCCACTCTCCGAAGGTGAAGCGAGCCACGGGGGCAGATGAAAAGTAATAGACAACATTAGTATTTGATAGACCTAATGAGATCATGGATTTACGCAGCGCGCGGTTGGATAATTCACCGGAGAACGGAGAGATCATTTGGAGGAGGAAGAGAGACGACTACATCAATTGACAACCCGCGGCGGGGCATCAGGAGTAAAGATATGATCAATAATTCCTCTATTACGGTCCGGCGAAGGGGATCATTTGGCTTCCTTAAGTACACTCGGCGGAAAGCATGTGCTAGCGTTGACATATTCACATAAACAAAGCGCCGCATCTCTCCCCCGAGGACCCCGCCGGATGATGGGATCGGCGGCCATCTTGGAGTAATAGGGGTAATAACGCAGTGTTGTGATAGGGGGCCATTTGTTAGGGTTAAATTGAAATGTCAGCGAGCGGTGTCATTGGCGAGGCGTGGATGAGAGGGGGAGAGTTATGGCGGTTTTGGCGGGTGATCAGGGCGCGCGGAGGGAGCGTTACGCCAAATTAACTCAGAATAGAGACATTACTGCTGTCAGCGAGATAGAGGGATGGGAGGATAACGGGGAAGTGGCCTATCTCTCCATTCTGGTGATGCTGCGTGAACTGGGGAGCCTGGTAGACACATGTTAGGGCTTAACAGTTTGGTTAGGAGTCCGTCACCTGCTTGTTTCTATGGATACGTCATTGCTCTGCCTGGAATGTTCCACAGTGTGACATTAAACAGCTCTACTTTACATTTATTCAATTACAGGTGGTTTTATAGCTCAAAAACACCTAGAAAAACAACATTCTGACTGTGAGCGTGGTCGCCTCTCTACAGATCTGACATGTAGCGTGGTCTGGTTTGATCTCCATGAAGTAAAAACAAACAAAAAAACAGACCAAGTTACAGGTCAGATCTGTGGAGAGGCAACCCCGCTCACAGTCAGAATGCCTGTTTTTAGGTATTCTTGAGCCACCTATAATTTAATAAGTGTAAGGTAGAGCTGTTTAAAGTCATACTGTGGAACATTCCAGGCAGAGCAATGACATATCCATGGAAACGAGCAGGTGACAGACCCTCCAACCACAAAATTACACTGTGCACCTTTAAAAAACTTAAGCTTAACAGCTCTGTACCGGATTTTTACTGGCTTAAAAACCTAAAAAAAAAACAGAACTAGCGCTTTTTAAACAGTTTGCAGAAGTTCAAATTTATTTATAACTTACCTTCAGAGTATCCTCATTATTTGCCATCACAGTAAAACTAACAATAATTATGGGATAGTAAAGTGATTTGTAATTAGATGCAGACACTTTTTGACCTCAAGAGCTCGCAGAGTGTATCTGTACTTGGACAAGACTCAAATATACTCAAATATATGGAGAAAAAATCCAGTACAGGGCCTTTAAAAGTGCACAGTACCATTTTTGCTAAAGAGTCCGCTACCTGCTCGTCTTCACTGTTATTTCTCTACTTGGAATATTCCACTAATCTAGTTGGCGAACATTTTTAGTTATTCATTTTCTTATTTATATTATTCACAAAATGTAAAACGACATAAACAGTGTCATAACATTAAACATACAAAAAATGAATGAAAAGCAGCAGAAAGAAAAGCAGACTAACTAAGAACTCCGAATTGAGTTCTACACAGGACAATCCGTCAGCATCTTTGGCGAAGAGGCGGGACTCTCAGCAGGTTTTAGCCAATCACAGCCAAATGACATGCTGCGATGCTGTGGTAACAAAACAGTATAGTTTCTGACTTAAAGAATGTGTAGAGTCAAACCGTTTTTTTGTTGTTTTTTACCCTTTTTACCTTCTGAGAAATTATTAAAAGTGCATAGTGTAATTTTTCTGGTGGAGGGTCTGCTTGGTTCTGTGGAGATGTCATTGCTCTGCTTGAAATGTTCCACAGTATGACTTTAAACAGCTCTACCTTAAATTTATTCAATTACAGGTCATTTTATAGCTCATTCTGACTGAGAGCAGGGTGCCTCTCCACAGATCTGACCTGTTACAGTCTGGTTTGGTCTCTGTGAAGATAGAAAGAAAAAATTCCAGAAAAAAGTAATAACATTTCAATGGAGAAAAGCGTTTGACGGGCCCTCCACCAGAAAAGTTACACAATGCACCTTTAATAAAATGTTTTTGATAGAAAATATATGATGACTGATTACGAGTCAGATCTTTGAAGAGGTAGACCCTGCTCAGTAAGATTTTTGTTTTTTATCAATTAAAGGGCCCGTATTATGCTATTTTTGTACCTGAAGTTGTGTTTTGTTTCATTCACACATGTTTAACACTCAAACACTGCATATTTACGCTGAGTTCTGAACACACTCCACCTTGTGATGTCATGTGGTAATACAGGAAGTGCTCCACTGTGTTTTTAGACTCCATACACCTTCACTAGAATCATTTGGATCATTACAGCCCTGGAATTGTCAATCTCTACTGAACTATAGGTAAAAGGTAGCTGTGAACTTGGTGGAACAGAGCATTTTGAGTTATGGAAATGCGGACAGACTAATAATAAAGGATTACTCAAACATGAAACAATAAATAAATGAAACAAAACACAACTCCAGGTATGTTTTTGACGAGGCAACAACATTATAACATGGCTAAAAACTCACAAGAATCCATTTGGTGTAACAGAGGAGGACAACATCCCCCCTCTTCTCCAGCTGTGCGCCCGTGAACCTGAGTACACTGTGGCCTGTGCAGTGGTGCGTGCTACATGGAGCTGCTTGTGTATGCTAAATGACAGCCCCCATCCGGCCTAAGCGAAAGTGAAGAATTGTTTGAGCGTTTTTGCACATTCTGTATATCCTCGATCACATGCAATCCACGTCGGAGGTGCGGAGCTGGTTACAGACGCACAGTGCCCCTCTTTGGCACTCACGCTGGTCTTATATAAACAACATCAATGCACCGAACGGGACAAGGAGCGCTAACGTGAGCCAAACGCATTCACGGACAATGTCAAATCAACACGGGTCTGCGTAATGTAATGTACGGGAAGCTAATGCAGTATCCATCAAGCACTTACACAAAGCACTTAGACTTACGCAAAATTGACTGTTTTGAGCTTTTAGCCGTGTTAGAATGTTGTTACCTCATCAAAAACAGACCTAGAGTTGTGTTTTGTTTCGTTCACACATTTGAGTAATCTTTTATTAGTCTGTCTACATCTCCAAAGCTCAAAATGCTCTGTTCCACCTTGTCATGAAGCAGTAGTTAAGCAGTGGTTAATCAAGTTAACAGCTTCTTTTTACCTTAAATAACCAGAATGACAAGCTTGGACAAAACTTCCAAAAAAAAAAAGAGTGTCTAGAACCTTATAGTGTCTCCCCAATTTCACTTGGGTGTGATTGACAGGCAGAATCAGCAAGATGCACGATCCATTTCTGTCAAAACAAACATGGTGTCTTCCAAGTAAATAAGAAAAACTCACAAACAGCACTGGATTACTGCAGAGTCACCAAGCGAAGCACTAAACTGTTATTAACTCAGGTAAAAGAAGCTGTATATTTTGTCGAGAGGAGACGTCTTCTGCATTTGAGAGACACATGATATAAATTAGCAGCTGTGGTTGGATCGCCCCAGGTTAGGACGGAGGTTTGAGGCCCTTCTGGATTTGAACAGAACGTAAAAGGGACTGGCTTCCTATTATTTATGTGATTTTATTTTTTTCAGTATCGATACTTCTTCAAATTAGTGTCCATCGTTTAGTGTCGAGATGTTGATTCTTTGGACAACCCTTGCATGCATTCCCTGCACACTCTGTTCCACCTTGCGTGTGGTAATACAGGAAGTGCTCCACTGTCTTTTAAACTCCTCGCACCGTCACTAGAACTATTTTGATTTCATTTCACCCCTGGAATTTCCAATCTCTACTAAACTAAAAGCGAAAGGTAGATGATTTTAACTTGAAAACTACCACTACATGACATCACAAGGTGGAACAGAGCAGTTTGGAGATGTCGACAGACTAATGATAAAGGGTTACTCAAGCGTGTGAATGAAACAAAACACAACTCCAGGTAGGTTTTTTAGACGTTTAACTGAGGAACAACGTTGAACCACTGCGAACCGTTTAAAATTCTGTTCTGTTTTTCACCTTTTTAACTCAAGTACAGCGCCTTTAACTTTTCTTTTTTATAATTCTTCAAAATGTGCATTCAATTTACCCACGACCAATGCGCTCTACTCTCCAGCCCCCACCTCCTCTGTCTGCCTCTCCTCTGCTTAAATATTTATCAAGATCCCTGTTATTGTATTAACTATTTATTGATTTATAATTTAAAAGATTTATACGGGCTCTGTGGATCTGCAGGCTGGAGCGTACATTGGGGGATATTTATGGTCTTATAATGTTGGATCTTTGTGGGTTTAGCTCTCGGCGTTCTCTGAAAAATTACAGATGGAAAGATACATAGAGCTAAAGATGAAAAAATGCATGGGTAAAGGACAAGCTGGTTCAATATGGCTGCCGGTTAGATTCTGGTGAGACGTGCTTATTTAAATAGTATAAAGCTGCAGAACCGGAGCCTGCGACGTAAGGACTGCACTGACATGATGGTTAGTGATAATTAAATATCTATATTTAAACCAGCTATAATCTTGTTACCTCCTCAAAAACAGACCTGGAGTTGTGTTTTATTTCATTCACACTTGTTTGAATATCCTTTAATTATTAGTCTGTCTACATCTCCAAAGCTCAAAATGCTCTGTTCCACCTTGTGATGTCATGAAGCGGTAGTTTTCAAGTTAACAACTACTTTTTTTACCTTTTGTTCAGTCAAGATTGGCAATTCCAGGGCTAAATTTATCCAAATGATTCTAATGACGGTGGATGGAGTCTAAAAACACAGTGGAACAGAGTGTTTCCTTATAATTACTCTTTTTCATACCTTAATAAATCATGAACAAAGACATAATTAAAACCTTACCTTAAACTCAAATCATTATTAATTCTTTGTTTATGACATATGAAGCTAATTAAGACGTTATTATAAAGTGTTACCGCATTGTGTTTTCAGTTTTTGAAATGCAATTGAATACAGTCTTAAAAAGCAAGCTCTACTTTACATTTATTCAATTACAGGTGGTTTTAAAGCTCAAAAATACCTAGAAAAACAACATTCTGACTGTGAGCGGGGCCGCCTCTCCACAGATCTGACCTGTAACTTGGTCTGGTTTGGTCTCCATGGAAATAAAAAGGTCTAATGCCATACCAGACAAAGCAATAATGTCTCCACGGTGAAAAGCGTTTTGCCGGACCCTCCACCAGAAAAGTTACACAATGCACCTTTAACACTACCACTAAACGGGTTCAGTTTGGCAGTGGCTCAAATTCATCAAAATTCAGGAGCTCAAACAGTCTTCAAACAGTAGAATCCGGAGGGGGTGAGAACTGGGATGCTATCGCCGTGGAGACTGCCATGAAAGAGAAAGGTGTGCGCGCTGAAAAGCCCTATTGCGGCTTTTTCATCCAGCGCCCAGTGAGTGACAAGGAAACCATTAAGGCACCGGAGCTGGCCGTGGGGATTAGGTCCACACATGCACCGCCATTATTCAGCCTAATTAAATGGAGGCCAGGTTTACCCCCGCCACAAAGACACAAGAGAAAGAGGGAGGAAATTATGGCGAGCTGGCGAATCTGAAGCATGCGCCAACACGGGGGGCGGGGGAGTGGGAGGGGAGGAGCGGAGGGCTAGAAAAGGGTCTTTGCGAAAGGTTAGGAATCAAAGCAAAGGGTGAGGGGCTGTTAAAGGTGTGTGTAACAAGCGCCCCTGCTGGTTTGAAATGGTTACTGCAATCACAAAATTCAAAGGTCCTATTACGGCAAATTGACTCTTGTGAGCTTTAAGTCATGTTAGAATGTTGCTATCTCGTCAAAAACATACCCAGAGTTGTGTTTTCTTTCATTCACACATGCCTTTATTAGTCTGTCTGCATTTCCAAACCTGTAAATGCTTTGTTCCACCTTGTGATGTCATGAAGCGGTAGTTTCCAAGTTAACAGCTACAGTTTACCTTTTGTTCAGTAGAGATTGGCAATTCCATGGCTGAAATCATCCAAATGATTCTAGTGAAGGTGTGTGGAGTTTAAAAATACAGTGGAGCACTTCCTGTATTACCACATGACATCACAAGGTGGAACAGAGGGTTTTCTGTTTGAGAGAAGAACCTAAATATGCAGGGTTTGTGTGTTAAACATGTGCGAATGAAACAAAACACAACTCCAGGTTTGTTTGTGATGAGGAAACATTATAACATAACTTCAAAAGTATAAGGACACATTGTGAGTTATTCTGGATTTATTTGGATGCTTTATGGTTCCTTTGGTATTTCACATTTTGCAACTTTTGAAAAAGAAAAAAAAAAAAAAAAAAGACACGAGGCATTGGAAAGAAAATGAACAAAAAACCTGTGGAGAGGCAACCCGGATTACAGTCAGAATGCCTGTTTTTCTGGGTATTTTTGAGCTATAAAGCCACTTATAATTGAATAAATGTAAAGTAGAGTTGTCTAATGTCATACTGTGGAACATTTGAGAAGAGCAAAGCAGTGACATATCCATAGAAACAACCAGATGAAGGACCCCCAACCAGAAAGTTACACAGTGCACCTTTAAAGCTCACAAGAGTCAATTTTTCGAGTAATATAGAACCTTTAATTTATAAACTGACACAATAAAACTACTTTAAACTTGCAACCGGTGCTTCGCCTGTTGGACCAGCTGACGTTCGGTCCCTGGCGGCTCTTAACGCCTGCCAAGTATCTCCACTTCGCTGGGGGGTACTTCATCCTAACAGCTCCTTGGAGACCGCGGAGTCTTCACCAAAGCAGACGAGCCGGATCTGTGAAAGAGGGGGTCCCGGAGGGGGAGAGACGAGAAAACCAGAAACGGGAGGGGTGGACATTAGTGGATTTCACGCCCACGCACCTGCCACTTCGGATCACTCAGCCGGGATTGCACCTGACACTGACATGCAGCCGACAAAGCGGAGGAGATGAGGGGCAGATGAGAGGAGAGCGTCCGGGGAGCGAGTGTGGATGTTCAGGGCGGTGAGTGACGGGCGGCAGGCTGAGTGGGGCCGGCAGGGGTAATGGGCTGTGAATGGGCAGGGACCGGGCGCCTGTCAGGAGAGAAGCGGGAGTCTTATCTCATCCACGGAGCGCCCCATCCTGCCTGTCCTGCTCCAGCTCAACTGCCAGTCAATCCAGAGGTAGAATACGGGGTTTATTCTGTGGTCAGACCTTTCTGCTGGAGGACCCGCAATTTGGTGTCTCCATGGAGATGTTTTTGCTTTGCCTGAAATGTTTCACTCTATGGTTTTAAACGCAACCAATCAAAAGTTTGGACGAAGTTCATTTCTTTCTCTTCTTTATTTGAATGATTGTAGATTCTCACAGGAGGCATCAGAACTATGAATGGACCCAAGCCTCATCTCGTTCCTGGACGTCTCAAGATTTTCTTCAGTTGATTTAATCGGTGGTTTTCAGTTTTTGATGATGCGATGAAGAAAAGTTGAAAAGTATGTTAAAAATTACAGGAAGTAGAGTTCTATTTTAGTTCTTATTGGTGATATCGCACTTTTGTCAAAAATGTACACAATAACTAAATTTCTGAACAATTTACACATATAAAACACATTTTGTCTGAACATTCCAACCAAATAAATGTATTTTTTTTAAATAATGTTATATATCAAATAATATTTTTGGTGTACTAGTGTGATGTCACGATTTGAAACCTAAAAAAATCGCCAAATCAGGGGAAAAATTTTAAGTTTTTTTTAGTAAAATCTTAAATATAAATACAGGTTATGTTACGTTCATTATATTTAAGATTTCACACAAAAAAAAGTAAAAATCGCCCAGTTTGGCATTTTTTTAGGTTTCAAATTGTACTTCCTGGTTGGAAATCATGACATCACGCTTGGGAATTTCGTAACTGTTACCTAGCAACCATCTTGTACGCCATCAAAACTCCACTAATGCGCACAGATATCAAAAAATGTGTTTCTTTTGTGGAAAACTGTGCCAAACTTTTGGACAGAATTCTCCCAGTGTGATGTCATCAATATGAGACTGGCATTTCCAACCTATTTTTCAACCTTTCTTCACAAACCGCTTCGTGATTTGGTGTAAAAGTATAATTTATATCTACAACAGGTATTATCCCAGCAAATAAAGTCAAATCTGAGAAACATAAAAACCTGTCGTAGGCACTTTAAACCGCTGGACAGAGTAGCTGTTGTGGCTCTAGCTTATGTTTGGTCTGCATGTCCATCTCTGGCCTGATAGAAAACAGTAACGCACAAGTTCCCGACCAAACTATGTTCTAATTTCCCCTGACAGGCTGCTTTAAACAGGCTGGCCCCAAATCCACACCATAATTGAAAGCACATTCCTATTCCAAACAAATTAAGCACAATTAAGGCCCCTGAGTTATGAGTATCTATCACTGTGAGATGTTTTGGTAAAAATCACAGTGCTCCGGTTCAAAGTCTGGAGACCCCTTCTGCTTAATTGCCTCATTACGAGCTCCCTTCTTTGTGCCACAGGCTTCATAAATATAGACCCAGGCCGTTTCATTTGGGAATTACACTTTTGAGACGCCCCCTTAAACTAATCACTTCCACCTTTTCAATAAAACTTCATCTGTTTTCAGGCAGCCAGCCCAAACAGGCCCATTTATGGAAGCCAATTTGCTCCAGTGTGATGTATCACCGCATCTGTGACAAGGCTCGGGTACTGGTGCTGTTGCTATCACTGCTAATACTAATACTAATACTAATACTAGTGCCTGTTCCGATACCGCTTTTTTAGGATCCGATATTGATACTTGGCCTTAGTGTACTCGCCGATACCGAAACCAGTCGAGTAGAAGAAGAAGAAGACTAATTTTACTCAGTTTTGTTACAGTACAAGAGTGTGTGTGTGTGTGTGTGTGTGTGTGTGTGTGTGCGTGTGTGGGTGTGTGTGTGTGTGTGCGTCTGTGTGTGTGTGAAGGCCTGGCAGTTTCTTCAGTGACTGATTATCACGGAAGAGGGTCCTCAGTCAAACTCTAGAAAAGAAAAGAATACAGGGAGAGAAAGAAAGAGAGAGAAGAGGGCGAGTGAGAGAAAGAGGGAGAAGCTCAGGGATAAAGAGGGGAAGAAAGGTGGTGAGAGAGAGAGAAAAGAGAGAAGGATGGGGAAGAGAGAGGAAAGAGTAAGGGTGAAGAGAGGGAAGACAAAGATTATCACAGAGAGAAAGAAAGAAAGAGGTAGAAGCAAATGAGAAAAAGAGATGAAGAAAATAATATATAGAGAGAGAAACATGAGGGAAGAGGGTTGGAATTAAAGAGAGAAGAATTGACAGAGAGGGAGGTAGAGAGTGAGAGAGAAAGAAGAATGCAAAAAAGAAGAGGGAAACGAACTAGAAAAGGAATGAAAAAGAGATAAATAGGGAAAGAGAGTAAGAGAGAAGGGGGAGAGTCAGAAGGCAAGAAAGAGAAGGAGAGAAACAGATAAGAAAAAGAGATAAAGAAGAGAATAGTGTAGAGAGAGAGAGAGCGAAGAAGGTGAGGGAGATGAAATGATAGAAAGTGGGTGGAGGTGAGAGATAGAATATTAGAAGAGGAAAGAAAAAGGAGCACAAGAGCAATAAAAAACTACTAAAAGGCGATTTCTAAAGAAAATCTAGAAGAATAAATTTGATTTTGAGAACTAAGTGTAAAGAGTCAAATAAATAATGATTTTAACCATACGTAGTGCTGATTTAAGCATGTATACTTTAATAATTTGTTACTTTCTAAAATAAAAAAATAAAATAAAAGTGAACAGCGCCTTTTACCTTTAATTCATCCAAATGATTCTAAGTGAAGGTCTGTGGAGTTTAGAAACACAGTGGAGCACTTTTTGTATTGCCACGTGACATCACAAGGTGGAACAGGGCGTTTTCTGTTTGAGAGAAGAGCTCAGTGTTAATATGCAGTGTTAAATGTGTGAGTTAAATGTGTGTGAATGAAACAAAACACAACTTCAGGTGTGTTTGCTATGAGGAAAATAGAAAAAAGCGTAATATTGGCCATTTAAAGACGTAGAAGTTTGATTCCTGGACTTTTCTACATTTCTGGGTAATTTAGTTGTTTTGTTTGTTTGTTTTTTGGAAACCATATTTCTTCTTTTAAAGTAACTAAAGTCGTATAATTCAGATAATTCAGATTTTCACAAGATTTTTCACAAAATCTCGGTTGAATACAGTTAAAATACAAAAAAGTTCACAATAAAAGATAGATTCAGATAAAAATATGGAATTACGTAAGACATTTTGTAATTTTTCTTGAGTTTTTGGACTAAAAATCTTTAAAAACACTTTTTGGCAGTGTTTGCTAATGTGTGCGGCGTGTCACCATGGTAACTGCTGAACGTTCCACCATAGAGATGCATGTAGATCACACAAATATCAATAATAACTACTAGATTACAGCATTTACAATAATATTACTTTGACTACTGCTTCTACTTCTTCTACTACTATTATAAAAAAACACTATTTCTTTTCGTACATGATCCATCCAATAGTTCCATAATCGCAAATACCGAAAGACCATTTGCGCCCTCGCCACCTCGCGTCACAGCCGTAGCTTCATTAGCGTTAAGTTTAGGTTTAGGTGCCGCATCTGACACATCGGGCCAGGTGACAGGAAGTAGGTGCCACCGCTCGCCGCCGACCAATCACGCGTCAGCTCCGTGATTGTGTGCAGCTGAAAACCTCCCGGCCGCCGTCACAAAACTCCACCCGAGCAAGACCGTGGTTTTTAATTTAATCGTATAAATGAGGTGCGCGCTCCCAGACAACATGCTGTTCCAATTTGAGATGCCGGCTTTATTGGGGGGACAGCGCGCGACTCGCGGGAGAGGGGAGCGCGAGCAGCTATGGAGCATTTGTTAGTAATCCAATTCCACGTTCCAGATGGCTTCATTACCATCACGCAGCGGAGGAGATGGTCGGAAAATAAAGAGCCACTTAGCTGCGTCGGAGTGAGCCCCAATGCGAGCGCGAGTCTCAGGGTGACGGTGTTAGCGTTACGGCTATGCTAGCGGGTGGATATTTGTGGTTGGGGTCGGATGGAGTTGTAAACGTGCACGTGTGTGTGTGTGTGTGTGTGTGTGCGTCTGTGTGTGTGTGAAGGCCTGGCAGTTTCTTCAGTGACTGATTATCACGGAAGAGGGTCCTCAGTCAAACTCTAGAAAAGAAAAGAATACAGGGAGAGAAAGAAAGAGAAGAGGGTGAGTGAGAGAAAAGAGGGAGAAAGAGGGGAAATAAGGTGGGGAGACAGAGAGAAGGATGGAGAAGAGAGAGGAAAGAGTAAGGGTGAAGAGAGGGAAAACAGAAAGATTATCACAGAGAGAAAGAAAGAGGTAGATGAGAAAAAGAGATGAAGTAAATAATATGTATAGAGAGAGAAACATGAGGGAAGAGGGTTAGAATTAAAGAGAGAAGAATAGACAGAGAGGGAGGTAGAGAGTGAGAGCGAGAGAGAGAAAGAAGAAGAAAGAAGGGGAGAGACAATGCAAAAAAGAAGAGGGAAATGAACAAGAAAAGGAATGAAGAAGAGATAAATAGGGAAAGCGAGTAAGAGAGAAGGGGAGAGTCAGAAGGCAAGAAAGAGAAGGAGAGAAAAAGATAAGGAAAAGAGATGAAGAAGAGAATAGTACAGAGAGAGCGTGAAGAAGGTGAGGGAGACGAAATGATAGAAAGTGGGTGGAGGTGAGAGAGATATAGAATATTAGAAGAGGAAAGAAAAAGGAGGAGGAAGAGAGAGGGGTGAAGGGGGTGAGAGAAAAGAGAATGACAGAAGAGAGGGGGAAACAGATGAGAAAAAGAGGCAGAGAATAATAGAAAGAGAGAAAGAAAGGAAGGTGAGAGAAGGAAAAATAAAGATATGAAGTGTGTGGGGAAAAAAGAAGAGATGAAGAGAATAAAAGAGAGAGGGTGAAAGAGAGAGAAAGAGAGACAAGTAGAAAGAGAAGGAGAAAAAGGAAAGAAGAGGAAGAGAGCGGAAAGTAGAAAATGAGGGGAGATGGTAAGAAATAAAGAGAGAATAATAGACAGAGGGGAGGTACAGAAAGAGAGGGGGGAAGAGAGGAAAGTAGAAAAATGAGGGGAGATGGTAAGAAATTTGAAATAACAATAGAATAATAGCCAGAGGGGGAGGTAGAGAGAGTGAGAGGGAGGTAGAGAGAAAGAGGGAAAGAGGGAGAGAGGGGGGGAGGGAGGGAGGGAGGGAGGGAGGGAGGGAGAGAAAGTGAGAGAGGAAAGTAGAAAAATTAGGAGAGATGGTCAGAAATAAAGAGAATAATAGACGGGGGGGAGGTAGAGAGAGAATGAGAGGGAGGTACAGAGAGAGAGAGACAGGGAGAGAGAGAGGGAGGGAGGGAGAGAAAGAGAGAGGGAGGGAGAGAGAGAGAAAGAGAGAGAGAGGAAAGTAGAAAAATGAGGAGCGATAGTCAGAAATAAAGAGAGAATAATAGACAGAGGGGGAGGTAGAGAGAGAATGAGAGGGACGTAGAGAGAGAGACAGGGAGAGAGAGAGGGAGGGAGAGAAAGAGAGGGGAGGAAGTAGAAAAATGAGGAGAGATGGTCAGAAATAAAGAGAGAATAATAGACAGAGTGGGGAGGTAGAGAGAGAAAGGTAGGGAGAGAGAGACAGGGAGAGAGAGAGGGAGAGAAAGAGAGAGAGAAAGAAAGAGAGAGAGAGAGGAAAATAGAAAAATGAGGAGAGATAGTCATAAATAAATAGAGAATAATAGACAGAGAGGGGAGGTAGAGAGAGAATGAGAGGGAGATAGAGAGAGCGGGAGAGAGAAAGAGAAAGAGGAAAGTAGAAAAATGAGGAAAGATGGTCAGAAATAAAGAGAGAATAATAGACAGAGGGAGGAGGTAGAGAGAGGGAGAAAGAGAGAGGGGATAGCCATAACGCAGCTCCACTCAGATGTGAAGATGAGTGATAATGCGCCCGGGCCCCTCGCTGCGTTCATTGGCCCCTGAGTGCTCTCTCACCCGGCCCCTTATCTTCCCCTGACAGCCGTAATAGAATATGCATAGCACTATTAGCATACAAGCTAATGGCACCCTAGGGGGGGAGGGCACCCACATAAAACTTTAAGTAGAAATCAAAACACTGGAGGAAGGCAGGGGGGGAGAAGAAAGACTCTCATTGTCACCCAGTGCTGCGGAGAGGGCCCAAGGGTGCAGGGAGCCGCGGCGGGTGCTCCGGAGGTATGCTAGACTAGCTGTCGTAACGCTCCCATGCACATCTGTCTCAGGTTTAATAAAGTAAGTACGTAAATGTAAACACGGCATTTTATCACGCAGACAAAGTACAAGTTACAGATGATATACATGAACATCAGAAGAGAATAAAGTACATTTGAAGTCGTCCAATTGCAGAGAAAAAAAAAGCAAAATGGTCCTATCATATAATGTGAAAAGTCCATTTGAAAGCAACTGTTTTTGAGATAAATATAAAAAAATAGAGAAAAAATAACTGGATACTACTGGATACTATAAGATGAACTAAATTAGAAGTGTTGACAACAGGGTGTAATACGTTTTTAAAGCGATTTAATGTATACCGATTGTGGAGAAGCTGACCAATGTGGTCTTTAGCAGGAGGCAGACTCCATTTGTCCCAAAAGTTTATTCAAAATTTTACCGTGGTATCGTGGCAAACAAAAAATAATATATATTTACAAAAATAACTGCTCAAAATTAGGTATACGCAACAGAAATTAATGAAACTAAAAAACCCACGTCACCCCCTGAGAGGCTGAGCTGAACTGGTTTTATATTTCCCCCACAGGAAGCTCCTCCCTCCAGGTAAGTCCACGACCTCTTATCAGGTTGGATCTAAGGCAACTTCACTTTAGTCTAAAGTTAAACCCGTCGATTTACTACAAGGGCCTAAATCTCCTTTAAATTAAAGTGCTTAACATGATCTATAAACACTGAAACATCCAAATCAAATATACAAAACCAAACAAACAAAAGGAACTGAAACCAATTCTCCACATGGTCTGGTCCAAAACCTCCCCCCAGAGGCTTTAAATATGTCCGTCTCAGGACACGTCCTCTTTTGTCTCCAGACCAGGTGGAGGAACAGGTAAGTACAGAAGTGTCTGAAATGTTTAATTAAATTGAATAGATTTAACCAAATAAAATATATTTAAATTAACTTGAGTGTTGTGTGAAAGGAACTAAACAAAACTAAATAAAACAAACCCGGGATAGTTATATTTAGTAGTTTAGTTGATTATAAAAAATTAACAAATATGAAATGAAATGAAGGTGAGTATATAGGGACAGGCCCTCACACCGACATATACAACGAAACGATATGATTACAAAACGATTTGCCTGGATTGTTACGTCGCAGATAAAATCTAAACTTTTCCCATGTGCAGTTTTGAAGCCTATAAACCATCACCAGCATTAGCATTCATGTTTCCTAAGGACTTCATTTATTTTCTCATTGTTCATTCCTGCTGCTGACAGCAGAGGGAGCTCCAACGCGTAAATGCCTCATTGCAAACAGAAGTGTAGTTTATGTTTTGTTTGTTTTAATTATTATGCATATTATATTATTATAAGTTAGAAAATGAAGAACTTATCCCAAGGTGTCCAAAAGCATGTTTAAAAGTGCATTGTGCAACTTTTCTGTTAGAGGCTCTGTCAAATACTTTTCTCTGTGGACATGCTATTGCTTTGTCTGGAATGTTTCATAGTGGCCACGTTTACATGATGTTTTTTTTTTAATTCAGAATTAATTATTCCAAATTAAATAGTTCAGAATTCATTTATTCTCCAAGTTTACATGGAAATAATCATTCTGAATTGAGGTTTACATGGAAAACACGTTAAATCGGCTTTATTTAATTCCGGGGTCAGGAAGGGTTCTGATTGGACAGGGACACGAACATATTTACGTCGACCGGAAGAAAACGCACAATCAGCTGCTACCGGCTTTTTATCATCTCGGTTTGGTTAGTGTTTTTCTGTTTTCTGCCATCCGCTCTTTTCATTATTTGTAGTTCTTCCAGTGAACTTATTAAAAAATTGTTTTGGTTCGATATCAATGTTTCCTCCAGTCCGCCATCTCGCAGTGCGTCATCGCTTCAAAAGGGCAACCCAATGAGCATGTGCCGAACAACTGGGATTATTTTTAAGTGGAATAAATTTTTACATGATCAAGGAATAAATTAATTCAGCTTTAAAATCTGAATAAACCACCCACTTAATTCAGATTTAAGTTTAATTCCGAATAATCATTTTCATTAGGAATTAATCGTTTCTTTTTAAAGCAGGATTAATTTTTATTCGGAATTAAATTACTTTTAATCAGAATTAAAGCTCTGTAAACGTGGCAAGTATGGTATTAAACCTTTCTATCTTCATGGAGACCAAACCAAGTTCCAGGTCAAATCTGCGGAGACGCAACACAGTTACAGTATCGCTTTTTCAAGGTATTTTTGAGCTGTAAAACTACATCTAATTAAAAAAAAATTAAAAAGTAAGGTAGAGCTGTTTAATGTCATACTGTGGAACATTCCAGGCAGAGCAATGACGTATCCATAGAAACAAGCAGGTGACGGACCAAAAAGTTGCACAGTGCACTTTTAAAGGAGAATTAAAGCCACAAGAGCGCATAATATGTGTTCTTTAAAAGCACATGCACTTCCACTTTCCCTCTGTCCCTGCGAGCCTTCGGTTAGTGTACAAACCCAAATGTAGCGTAATAAGCCAATAACATCAGTAATTGCGTCGTCAATTGTAATTATGGTGATTAGGCAGTGCCCTTTGATATGCGCAGTGTAGATATGAGCCATATGTGAACAAGGCACAATTATGCTAATCATCGCACATGTGGGAGGGTGGCTGCAGTGTGAAGTACAGTTCACTACCGTCATTCTGAAAAACGGCCAATTTATGTTTAATATTGTGACCAGGTGCCAGTTAGGGTAAGCTTTAATATGCACTCAATAATGTTCAGTCAAATTGGGTATACAAGAGGAGAATAGACGAACTTTTCAAGGTCTTTGTTATAGTGATAAAAAAAAAAATACACCTGTAACTGAACTAATGCAAGATTAGTTTAAAGGGCTCATATTATCATTATTATTTGTTGATCTTTGTTGTTTCTTCATCCCAAACATACCTGGAGTTGTGTTTTGTTTGATTCGCACGTTTAACACACAAACCCTGCGTATTTATGCTGAGCTGTTCTCTCAAACAGGAAACACTCTCAAACTGTGACGTCATGTGCTCCACTGTGTTTTTAAGCTCCATACACCGTCATCAGAACCAACTGGATAATTTCAGCCCTGGAATTGCCAATCGCTACTGAGCAAAAGGTAAAAGGTAGATGCTAATTTGAAAACTACTGCTTCATGACATCACAAGGTGGAGCAGAGCATTCCAATAATGCAGGATTATTTAAACGTGTGTGAATGAAACAAACCATAACTCCAGGTATGTTTCTGAGGAGGCAACAACATTCCAACATCACTTAAAGCTCACAAGAGTCAATTTTGCATAATATAGGACTTTATTACTGTGGAACATTTCTGGTAAAACAATAAATAACAAGCAGGTAAGTTTATTCATATGAGCAGCAAAGACCCAGGCTCACCTGTGCAGACAAATCCAAATCCACTTTATTGGATTGGTTGCACATTTTATAAACAAAAACAAGTGCTGCACATATAAAGGTGACATTAAAAACAACAGGTATTAAAAAGACAACAGAAGGTATAAATGCTCAATTTAACCTGGCCAGTCCAACCCAGACTCACCTGCGCAGACAGACCCAGAGTCACCTGCGCAGACAGACCCAGACTCACCTGCACAGACAGACCCAGACTCACCTGCGCAGACAGACCCAGACTCACCTGCAAACAGACCCAGATTCACCTGCGCAGACAGACCCAGACTCACCTGCGCAGACAGACCCAGACTCACCTGCACAGACAGACCTAGACTCACCTGCACAGACAGACCCAGACTCACCTGCGCACAGACCCAGACTCACCTGCGCAGACAGACCCAGACTCACCTGCAAACAGACCTAGATTCACCTGCGCCGACAGACCTAGAGGTACCTGTGCAGACAGACCCAGCTTCACCTGCACAGACAGACCCAGACTCACCTGCGCAGACAGACCCAGACTCACCTGCAAACAGACCTAGACTCACCTGCGCAGACAGACCCAGACTCACCTGCGCAGACAGACCCAGAGTCACCTGCGCAGACAGACCCAGACTCACCTGCAAACAGACCTAGACTCACCTGCGCAGACAGACCCAGACTCACCTGCGCAGACAGACCCAGAGTCACCTGCGCAGACAGACCCAGACTCACCTGCACAGACAGACCCAGAGTCACCTGCGCAGACAGACCCAGAGTCACCTGCAAACAGACCTAGACTCACCTGCGCAGACAGACCTAGAGTCAGCTGCAAACAGACCCAGACTCACCTGCGCAGACAAACCCAGAGTCACCTGTGCAGACAGACCCAGAGTCACCTGCGCAGACAAACCCAGAGTCACCTGCGCAGACAGACCCAGAGTCACCTGCAAATAGACCTAGACTCACCTGCGCAGACAGACCTAGAGTCAGCTGCAAACAGACCCAGACTCACCTGCGCAGACAGACCCAGACTCACCTGCGCAGACAGAGGCAGGAGCAGAAGTGTTGGCGATTCTTCTGATCCAAGTGCTTTTTGAATTTTAAGTGCTTTTACTCCCACAGTAAGTCAGCCTGATGACCACACTCAAACCAGGCTCTCAGATGTGGCAATGTGAAAACCACTTTAATCTGACTGTATTATTTTGAGACATTTTAGTAGAGCAAGGCGTTCCAAACTAAAAACAGCACTAAACAAGCAAGACCAAAAACAATCTACATCAGGACTGGGCTCACACCAGGGCCAAACCAGGACAAATGTGAGTGCTCCCACAGTTTGTAATCCCACCTTGTCATTGGCCAATCTCATCTGATTTCAGAAAGGAACACTAAATCTTTTCTTTGGTGGTGCTTGGTGTGAAAAGTCTGAGAGCTGTTGCATTATTGTATTAAAGCGCCTATATTACGCGAAGTTACGAAGTTGTGTCTTATTTCATTTACACGTATTGGAGTAACCCTTTATTATTAGTCTGTCTGCGTCCAAAGCTCAAATTGCTCTGCTCCACCTTGTGATGTCATGTCATTGGCAATTCCAGGTCTAAAATTATCCAAATGACTCTAGTGAAGGTGTAGGGAGTCTGAAAACACAGTGGAGCACTTATTGTATTACCACATGAGGTCGGTAAGAGTGTTTTCAGGTGGAGAGAAGAACTGAATGAAATAAAACACAACTCCAGGTCAGTTTTTGATGAGGAAACATTATAACATGGATCAGAAAATACCCTAATATGGACCCTTTAATGTATGTAGGCTAACAGAAAGCTAACCATTCACTAATTTGGCAACCCTTTATTGAAGCTATGTCATAAGAAATTACCTAAGCTAACATTATGGTTCTTTACTGTGGGTCTCTGAATGCCACTGAGCTAATTACGATCAGTGTGTGTGCCAGCTATCCGTCCAGCTCTGACACCTCCCCAAACAGCGATTATAGGAGCAGCGCATAATTAGACTTGGCTGGTCTTTTATGGCCCAGTTTGCCCCTTCTAATTGGCCAGTGCTCGGACCGACCCATAAAGACCTCCACTCTGCACTGTCTACTCAACGTTATTAAAACCGCCAGATGCTGTTAAAGGTCCTGGGCCCTGATTGCCGTGTATTTGAGCAAAATTTGTCTTGCCGCTAGAACTATTACGATAACAAATTTGGAAGCACGATAAATTGCTACAGAGAATTACTGCAATAAAAAAATTATACTGAAACAACTTCAACTTGATCCGACTGACACAAAGCAGTATACTTCCAGTAAACCAGTTTTTAAATAGACAATATCATTAAAAGGACCGGGGATTTAACAAATACATAGTAGAATGAACCCATAATTAGCCATAGAAGTTATTTATTCTACTCTCTACAGTTCGAATCTGATCGTATTACATAAAAATGGCAAAAATCTCTCCACTAGTGCAAAGAAAATGTACACTTTTTGAAATTTAAGACAGACAATGTCGAAATTCCTGCCGTCACAACTGGAAAGTGTCACCTCCGTCAGTCCATTCTGATCCATTTATTTAAACAGTGCTGGAGTGAGTCTAAGCTTTGAGTGAGTTCATCATGGCAGCTAACACACTGAACGTAAAGAAACTATCTGCAGTGTTCCATCGGTGGTTAACAAGGGAAAAACCTGCAATTTTGTCAACTCCATCAGCCGTCAACTCTGTCAAATTTCAGGTCCGACTGAGTTGAACAGTCGCTGACGGAGCTGACATATGTACCTGTAGCCTCTAAATGAGCTCATAAAATATTATTTGTGCACTTAGAAATGGGTTAAATTGCCATTTCATGGTCTAAGTTTCATATAATATATATTCATATAGCATAAATAACATATTTTATAATATCAAGCTAAAAGTGTTGTTTTTGTGTGACGGAGTTGACATATAGTCCTGTATCTCTCACTGTTTGAGCGGAGCTGTAGGAGGCTGTTGGAGAATGAGCTCCTCTGTCCCTCTATAGTCTGGTGCAGTGGGTGAGTTGTTGTACAGTTGTAGGGAGTATTATCTCCTCTGTCCCTCTATAGTCTGGTGCAGTGGGTGAGTTGTTGTACAGTTGTAGGGAGTATTATCTCCTCTGTCCCTCTATAGTCTGGTGCAGTGGGTGAGCAGGAGTGTCCATGATGGAAAGCAGTTTGTCCAGTGTCCTCTTGTCCCTCACTGTGACAAATGTGTCCATTATTCTATAGTACGATTAACAACCCCAAACATTCACAAAACATGTGATTTTGATCTTGTGGTGAAATTGTTTTGTTTGGTCTATCCTCTATCAATTTTTATGGCTCAAAAACAAACTTCCTTATTTCTAAACAGCAGTAAATCATTAAATTATCTTCAAAAGTCATCTCTTTAGGATCAACCATTTCTTCTTTAGAGACAGAAAAAACAAACTCATGTAAGTTTCATTATTAGTTTAACAAAGGCTACGTATAGATTAGATTTCAGACATTAAAGCGGACTTGACTGAAGGAAATAGGCAGCAGATTGTCGTCTTGTAAACATACGTCTCCTAACTGCAACAGATTCATTTAAAAATAAAACCTATCGGATGTCTTTATACTTCAGCTTCACAAAATGTCAAACTACTCAACTTTTTGTACTCTCATTAAAAACACACATGGAGCAGTGTTGCGTTTAAAGGTGCGCTATCTAACTTTTTGGAGCTCCATCGCCTGTTTGTTTCTATGGATATGTCATTGCATTGCCTGGAATGTTCCACGGTATGACATTAAACAGATCTGCAAGATTAGTAGTGGTTTCATATGCTGTAACTTGGTCTGGTTTGGTCTCCATGAAGATAGAAAAGTTTAATGCCACACTGTACAAAGCGTTTGACAGACCCTCCACCAGAAAAGTTACACAATGCACTTTTAATTTTCAGTCGTTGAGTAATTTGGTATTCAGTTTGCCCCGCCCTCTCCAGGAAGGACTGACCAATCAACAAACACCATTCATCCAGTTAAAATTTGTCTGTCCAATCTAAAACTGTTGCTTTGTGTAGACGTAATCCACATTCAGGATTTTAAGGACTTTTTTCTTTTTAAGGTCTTTAAACCTTAGCAAATTTATGAATGAAAACACTGCCAGTCTAAAGATTTGGACACACCAAATCAAGATTATGTAGCAAAGAAAAAAGTGAATTGACCAAACAAATGCATATTGCTTTGCTGACATCACTGCAAACCTTTGGCTTTCTTCAAGATGCTTCTGGATGAAGTCTCCTGAAATGGTTTTCACTTCACAGCTGTGCCATGTCAGGGTCAAGAAATGCCAACAGTGCAAAGCAGTGATCAAAGCAAAGGGTGGTTACTTCTAAAAATCTAAAACAATTTGCAGTTTATTTATTTATTTTTTGTTTGTTTGCTAAATTCATAGACTGTATAAAGAAGTGGACTAAGGAAGTGTGACCATTTGGAGCTGTAGCATTCGTCTCCAAATGAAGCTCACGATGCTAGCAGTTATAGCAGCGAACTTGGGGCTGGGTCCATATTAGGAATAGGAATTTATTTACTTATAAATAGCAAAATAAAAACACCAGGATCATGTAGCACAGAGCAGGTTAATATAAACATTTTAAGACCAAAATGCCGAGGCTCGCCGCAGCAGTTACAGAGAGAGGGGTGACAATTTTCCAGTGCAAAGTCAACTGGAGCCAGAGTCGATGGAGCCAGAAGCGCCCCCCATGAACACTTCCCATTTGGAACGCGACGACTAGCGGGTTAGCTATGTCCATTTATATATATACATTCTAGGGCTACCGTCCTTTCATGTCCATTCGTACTGTAGTCTTGATACCTTCACGGAGAATCGGCAATGCAAATGTCCGAGCTTGCGTTTGAATGGAGGAGGGGCTCGACAGTCCAGAGTGCCTTAGTTCTTGATATGCAAATAAAGTAAACTGCATGAATACTCAAACAGGCGTGAATGAACCAAAACACAACTCCAGGTATGTTTTTGTTTTCTTTTTTTCTTGAGGGTACAACATTATAACATGGCAAAAAGCTGAAAAAAAAGTCCATACAGCTTCCAGAGCAAAAATCAGCTCTTTATATCAGATTTACAGGTGTCCGATGGGGACTGTGCACAGCGCCGCCATGGCTCACTTAACCATGAGATCGAGTGAACTAAGCGTACACTCAAGACGAACTATTCTGATTACCTATTACTTAACCTGTAATGTATTCTGCCTCTTTTTTTTTTTCTTTTTTATATCTGCTTGCCGTTTTTTTTTTTTTTTTCCCCTTTACTTTCTCTTTCCGCCCCCCACCCTCGTGCCTCCCCGTCCTCCCCCCAAATAAATGGAAAAATATTCAGTGCCCCGAGCTACCGCTGAACTTCTCACTGGCTGCATCCAATTTGAGGCGCGCTGCCGTGATGTCACCTGAGAGAGGAGGAAAAAACAACAAAATCAGACCTCCTACAGACACTTTCAAACACACTGGTGCAATACAGATAAAAAAATAAAATAAAAATAAAAAGGATAATCACTAAAAATAAATGAATTGGGTTTTTACGAATGTTTACAAGTTGGAAGTCATCAAGAGCCCATATTCAGGTATTTTTAAATCTGTGTTATAATGTTCCTGATCACAAACAGACCTGGAGTTGTGTTTTGTTTCATTCACAAATGTTTAACACACAAACCCTGCAGATATAGGCTGAGTTCTTCTCTTAAACAGAAAACACTCTGTTCCATATTGTGATCTCTTGAAGTGCTCCACTTTGTTTTTAAACTCAACAGCTTCACTAGAATCATTTGGATAATTTCAGCCCTGGAATTGCCAATTTCTACTGAACTAAAGGTAAAAGGAGCTGTTAACATGAAAACTACCACTTCATGACATCACAAGGTGGAACAGAGCATTTTGAGCTTTAGCGATGGAGACAAACTAATAATTAAAGTATTACGCAAACAAAACACAACTCCAGGTCTGTTTGTGCGTAATATAGGCCCCTCAAAGGTCTTTTATCTTGTCAGAGGGACAGGATGTACATTTCTGGAGGTGGCACGTCACCTGCATTAATCCATGGAAAGAGAAACTTGTACTTGCACACTGTATCATATTGGTTTAATGCCATACTGTGGATTGTTAAACAAAGGAACAACATTTCCATGGAAACAAGTAGTCACCCTCCAGCCTAAATTACAGTAAAGTTTGTGGAGATGCAAGCCCATCCAGAGTAAGGGGTAAGATTTATAAGATAAGATAAGATAAGATAAGATAAGATAAAATAAGATAATCCTTTATTTGTCCCACAATGGGGAAATTGCAGTGTCACAACGCAAGTTACAGAAACAGTAGGAAAATAAGAGCATGAATCAAAATCAAGATAAATAATAATAAGTATTTACAATCAACTAAAAAACACAACACTGTAAAGCTAAAAGGCACAGGAACGTTGCACAATAAGTGTCTTTGATTCTGAAGTGAACAAGCAGCAGTTAAAGTGACTGTGCAATAAACAGTAATTTCTCTGACTGATTAAACTGTTTTTTTATTGGTCGATTCATATACAATTGTGTAATTTAGACAGAACTAGAAATATCTCTATGTACGTCATACCTCCAGCGAATGTCAGTCAGAAAGGAAAATTGGAAAAGAATTAAAACAACTAGACAAAACTAGGCAAAAATTCTATTAAAGTCATTGCATTAACCCTTTTTGTGATGTCATGTAGTTGAAGTTTTCAAGTTAACAGCTCCTTTTAGCTTTAGTTCACAAGAAATTGGCAATTCCAGGGCTGAAATGATCCAAATGATTCCAGTGAAGGTGTACGGAGTTTAAAAACACAGTGGAGCACTTACTGTATTACCACCAGACATCAAAAGGTGGAACAGAGTATTTCCAGTTTGAGAGAAGAATTCAGGATAAACATGTAGGTTTGTGAAATGAAATAAAACACAACTTTGTGATGAGGAAACAACAATATAACATAGATCAGAAAATAGCGTAACATGGGACATTTAAACACACAAATTAAGCCATTATCACATCCTTAAAAGTTGAGGAAAGTCAGTTCGGTATAACGTCTCTTTTGCAACCTGGCATCTGTTTCCAAGTGTATAGAAATGACCGGCCGTCCGTACTTTCCCATGCACCTTCTCTTCAGCCCTTGGGGTACAACAGGTTACCCCCATAGGACCTGTGAGTTTCTCCGTCCTAAACTCCTCAACTTTTGTTCTGACCAAATCCATATTTAAAACGGGCATTCAAGGTTAAACATGCGGTCACTGTTTTTAAATGAGATGTAAAATGGCTACTTACTGAAGTCTTCCTTTGCCTTGTTTCACCTGTGCAGTGAAAAAGCAGACATTTTGTTGTACATGACCCTTTTATAATGAATATTTTCTTTATTTTGGTTTGAAAAACATGGGCCCGGATTACACTGCTTTCTGATCTATGTTATAATGTTGTTTCCTCAAAAACATACCTGGAGTTAAGTTGTGTTTTGTTTTATTCACTCAAATCTTGCATATTTAGGCTGAGTTCTTCTCTCACATATGTTTTTGAACTTCATACACCATCACTAGAATCATTTGGACCATTTAAAGAAGAAAGAAATTGCCAGTCTCTACTGAAAAAGGTTAAAATGTAGCTGTTAACTTGAAAACTACTGCTTCACGATGTCGCAAGGTGGAACAGAGCATTTTGAGCTTTGAAGATGTACAAAACCCAATAACGCGAGGTTACGCAAACATGTGTAAAGGAAAAAAACACAACTCCAGGTATGTTTGTAATGAGGAAACAACATTTTGACATGGCTTAAAGCTCACAAGAGTCCATTTTGCGTAATATAACACCTTTAACAATTTTAACTTGTGTTCAAATTTCTGTTGAGACAAAAGGAGACAAATGTGTTGGGGATTACTGGCTGAGCGAAGCAGACTGGCACTCATCTGTTGTATGGAACAGGGGAAAATAAAGTCCTTTGCAACCGACCGTGACACAACACAGCCCCAGCCACTTCACACAAATAAATCCACTTCAATAGAAAAGCGCGGCGCATTACGGAAAGAATACGACGTTTGTGTGAAGCGCACCGCGTTGGTCAAATCTGCTCAGCAGTTTAAATAAGCCGACGAGGTGCTGTGCCCTGGTATTTACCCCAAAGAGAGTGAAGGGCGGCTGGGGAGGGGACCAGAGGGACGGAGGGGAATAGTTGTCGCGGTAGCCGTGATGATGATGAAGTGTCTACAAATATGACTCCAAAGAAGGGGTCGCGTTGATTTGGCGGCGAGTGTGGAGGCAGGTCCGTTAACTCCCGACCTTTACAGAGTGACCCAGGGGGAGAGGGTGGGTGGGGTAGAGAGTGGTGGGCTGGTTAGGGGTCCATGTTGTAAGGTTCTTTTTTCAGACCAAGAGTTTGTTTTCATTCCTTCATTTCTGTTCCTCAGAATGGTCACATGATGGTCAGCTGATTTATATATTTTTATTATTTTTTTCTTTTTTTAGGCCAAACGTACAGTTAAAAGTTATAAAAATTTAAAATTATATGTTTACATTCCAGTATTTGCAGTTTATGAAGTGCACTGATACTGTTTCACCAGCCACGCTACTGTTTAAATGCTCTGAATGTAATTTTGTTGTTACTTGTGACAATGACAAAAAAAAAAAAACTTGAGTCTGGAAACTTTTGGATCTGATCATTTCAAAGAATTGTTAAAAATATTGTCTTATATACTTAATACTTAGTTGCATGACAGACACCAGAACGAAATTACCAATGCTAAAGTTTGTACCAGATTTTTTTTTTTTTTTTTACCATGTATTTGAGCAAAATGTGACTTGCCCCAGTACAGACACAGTGTATTACAGGAGCTCTTAAGGTCAAAACAAGTCTGTGTGTACCATCTGCATCTGATTATAAAGCATTTTATTGTCTGATTAACAGGAAGTACATGTTAGCATCCTAGTTTTAGCTTTACCATGACGTCAGAACTCCACTCTGGTGAGCTTGAAGCTGGATACATAGGCAAGATAGGGGGTAGGTGCAAAGAGAAATTTTCTGAGCACTCAAGAGCAAATACAGAACATTTCAGGATTACAAACATAAATGAATCAATCAAACTACAACTTTGATTAAGCTTAATGATGATGGAACCCCTGTTATAACAAAAGTTTGATAGATATATATGTTTAAATGTCTCCTATGTCATACTAGTTACAGCCTTAATAAAGCAAGAAGAATGACTTGAATCACAATGAACTAAATACTGATTAAAGGGCTGTTTTCAGATCTATGGAGTCGTGTTTTGTTTCGTTCACACATGTTTAACACACAAATCCTGCATATTTTAAGCTTCTGTCAAACTGAAAACTCTCTGTTCCATCTTGTGATGTCATGTGGTAATACAGGAGGCGCTCCACTCTGTTTTTAAACACCATACACCTTATATCATTTTAGATGGCACAACACAGGTAACGTCAGGTACGTTTTTGAAGAGGTAACAGCATTAAAACATGACCAAAAGCTCAAGAGTCAGTTTTACGCAATATTGGACCTTTAAGAATGATTCAGGCTTAGTAAATAATTAAGGGATTAGTGTATATTGTTAATTACAATATTATTTAATTAGTTTCATCTATATGTATAGCTGTGCAATCCCATTTTAAGGTGCACTATGTAACTTTTTAGTCTGTCACCTGCTTGTTTCTGTGGATATGCAGTATCATCGCTCTGCCTGGAATGTTCCGCATCAGTCATTATGACATTAAACAGTTACAGGAGGTTTTACAGCTCAAAAATACCTAGAAAAACAACATTGTGACTGTGAGCGGGGTCGCCTCTCCACAGATCTGACCTGTAACTTGGTCTGGTTTGGTCTCCATGGAGATAGAAAGGTTTAATGCCATAGTGTGAAACATTCTAGACAAAGCAATAAGAACTCCTTGAAGAAAAGCAATTGACGGACCCTCCACCGGAAAAGTTACACAATGCACCTTTATCTAATCCCAGTATCCTTTTTTTTTATTTTTTTGCTGTGTCTACAGAAAGGGAGTGGGGCCGTGCAGCGTCAGGCCCATTACGACCCACTCAAAACTGCAGCGCTCCCCAGCCCGGCCGCCAATCCATCATCCCGAGCTCTCTAATCAGCATGTTTGTCACTGTAACTAAACAGAGGGAGACCTGGCCCGCTGTGTCGCGCCATTCGCCACGGAGCTGCGGACCCAAATAAATGTACCGCGGCCAGGGCCAACGAGCCGCCAGCAGCCAGCCGTGACGGGGGAAGGAGGTGACAGACTCTCGGGGTCTCCGGATCGGGCAGATTAGGAGCGGGACTGTGGGGGGAGGGGGGGCGGCGGGGAAGGGGAATGTGCGCCGTGGGGAAGGGAAACGGTAGATACGGTAGAGTGGCAAGTCGCACAAGGTTGGGAAATGTTAGCGTTGTTACAAAAGGTTGTCAAAAAGCATTTAAAAATATATATATATACTTCCCATATTATGCTAAATTGATTCCTGTGTGCTTTTATCGATGTTATAACCTCCTCAAAAACATCCCTTGAGTTGTTTTTGTGTTGCATTATTAGTCTCCAAATCTTAAAATGCGCCGTTCCACCTTGTGATGTCATGAAGCAGCGGTAGTTTTCAAGTTAACAGCTACATTTTACCTTTTGTTTTGTAGAGTTTGACAGTTCCAGGGCTGAAATGCAATCCAGATGATTCTAGTGAAGGTGTGTGGAGTTTTAAAAACACAGTGGAGCACTTCCTGTATTACCACATGACATCACAAGGTGGAACACAGGGTTATCAGTTTGACAGAAGCCTAAAATATGCAGGATTTGTGTGTTAAACATGTGAGAATGAAACAAAAACACAACTCCAGGTACGTTTGTGATGAGGAAACAACATTTTAACATAGATTAGATTAACACATATTCAGAATATTCACCATGTTACCTTTTATTGTTTTGAAAATACTATATTAGCCCAAAAAAAACAACAACGTATTAACATGTTTTAGAAGTTTCCACTCTCTTTGTTCTCCACACTAAGTCACTCCCCCTTCAGGGTGACGTAGGCGAGAAATGGACAGAGTCTTACAGCAAACCTTAAGGAGGGTTTGAATAGGGCTCAGGAGAGATCGCTAAGTTACTCAAACGTGGATGGCATTTAAAACCTTTTCAAGTGTGTTTTTGATGAGGGAAGAACATTATAACATGGTAGAAAGCTCAAAAAAGTCGATTTTGCATAATACCCCGTCTTAAAGGATGCTCTCGACGTACCAAAACTAGTATACAATATTAAAGTACTATTATTTTGTGTTGAAAATGGCGTTCTGTTGTGGAATAAGAGAATCACTTTACAATAACTACACTTTTAATCGCCTTAATAAAGCGTGGACAAAGATTTAATTCATAATGAACAGACCAGGGGGCGCTGTGGGGCCAGGAAGTGTCTGAGTACTTCTGCTTTTTGATACGATACTCATTTGAAAATGTCAGTAACTTGTTGTTATATGTGGTGTTTGTCCACTGATCTGAAAGTTGGCGGTGGGATTCCAGTTCCAACAGATGAATGCTGTTTTTGTGTCCTCGGGCAAGGCACTTAAACCACCTCGTCCCCAGTGTATGAATGTGTGTGTACTGACGATGGATCACATTAAAGGTTCACTGTGTAACTTTTTGGTTGGGGATCCGTCACCTTCTTGTTTCTATGGATGTGTCATTGCTCTGCCTGGAATGTTCCACAGTGTGACATTAAACAGCTCTACTTTACATTTACTCAATTACAGGTGGTTTTATAGCTCAAAAATACCAAGAAAAACAGGCATTCTGACTGTGAGTGGGGTCACCTTTCCACAGATCTGACCTGTAACTTGGTTTGGTTTGGTCTCTATGATGATTAAAAGGTTTAATGCCATACTGTGAGACATTCCAGACAAAGCAATAACATCTCCATGGAGAAAAGCATTTGACAGACCCTCCACCAGAAAAGTTACACAATTCACCTTCTAAAAAGTACAAAATTGGACCTTTCTAGAATAATTTTTGTCGATTTTGATCTGTACCTGAACTAGCATGAGGCCACATGGTATCAGTAAAGACACCTCTGTTATTTTGAATTGAAAATGACGTTCTGTTGCATAAAAGAGAAGATTTTTAACATCACTGTGGTCATGAAATCTGTATCAAGCCTTTTCCTTAGTGTCAAAATGTAGGTAAACATTTTGTGAATTAAAAATATGTATTGTTTTGAGTCAAATAGCGTAATTAAGTTCCTTACATTATACACGGCACTGCAAAAAGTTGAATTTTATTTTGCTAGTTGTGTCTATTTTAGATTTGTGCCAGAAAGACAGAACTGACAAGCCGTTTTATACTTTTATCTTATCTTAAATAAAAGACATGTACATTAGTCGTATATAGAACACATGAAAAAATATGTTTTCTTTCTTTTTTTTAGAAAGTTACTCAAGTAAACGTAGATGCAACTTTCAAACACAAGTCCTTTCTACTCATAGACTGATACAGATATATATATATATGGTAGTTACTTTTTCATTTGGTGGTATTCAGAATATAGTTACTTTCCTAAATTCTTGCAGTCTGCGTGCAAATTTTCCTTCTTTAATTAGATTTAAATGAATGAATTTAATGAATGACAAACAGTGCAGCTAAAATAAAGCTGTTTGTAAGTCTAGTGAAAGTTGTGTGTTAATTCTCTATAATATAATAAAACTCGATGTAAAAGTATTCCAAGTATTCAGAAGACAGTCCTCTGATTGGTCCATGTAACAGAATAATTACAAAACACATTTGAATTTGTGTTTGTAACTAAAAATCACTGGATATACAGGCCTACTTTTAAGAGTGTCGAATTATTCTGTATACCTCCTTTCCTCAGTCTTTTTTTTTTTTTTTAATTACTCAAGTGTTTTTTACTTATAGACTGATACACTTTTTTTTTTTTTTTTTTTTACATATATTGCACTGAATAACAAAATTCAGTACAAATCTTTACGAAAATCAATACATTTTAGGTGCTCAAAATCTGCATGAAATACTTTTACTTTTTACTCTTAAAGTCAATTTTTAAACATTTATATGTGATACTTTTACTTGTTTTTTTTTTTGTTTTTTTTTTTACTTATAGACTGATACAGACATATTTATTTTTAACATATTTTGCACTGAATAACAAAATTCAGTGCAAATCTTTACAAAAATCAGTGCATTTTAAGTTCTATTATATTTCAAAATCTGCATGAAATCCTTTTTTTTCTTTTTTTTATGTGATAATTTAACTTGATTTTTTTTTTTTTTTTTTTTTTTTTTTGCTCTGGTGTCAGTACTTTTACTTAAGTAACAAAATTGAGTACTTCTTCCACCGCTGAAACACAAGTCCTTTTTCCTCATAGACTGATGCAGATACATAGGCCTAGTTTTTACTGTAGTGTCGGATTCTTCTGTATGCCTCTGGTCTGGAGCCTCTTGTCTTGTTCGGTCACCTGCAGATTTCGGTGGCGATCGGCAGCGGTTGTGCGCGTAGCCGCGATCGTGTTACACTTTGTGGGCTGGAGCGGTCGCGGTGGCCAGTCACACACGGAGGGAGAACAAGCAGACGCTCATTTCTGCACAGTAAAACCGCACTATATCAAATCAAGCATTTCCATATGTGGGGCAGAGGAGAAGAGAAAAGAGGGATCATTATCGGAGCTCTGGGGCCCTCTACTGGTGGAAAACACGAACTGCATCTGTGACAATGGGGATTACGCAGAATGTTGTGCAGGATGTGAGATTAGCAAAACTGACAAAAAATAAATAAATAAAGATTGCAGATCACAAAAATACGTTTTAAGAGGCGTAGGCGTACAGTGGAACTTGTTTGCTTGTCTCCATGGAGATAGGTATCTTAAATGTCACACTGCGGAATAGTCCAGGTGAAGCAATAAGATCTTATGCCTGACGCTCCACTAGAAAGGTTACGCAGTGCACCTTTAGCTGTAACTTACTACATTGATTCAGTGAGACAAGTGGAATTTTATTAGTTTGAGTATTTGTCCGCCAACCAAAAGATTGCAGGTTCAAAATTTCAAAGCCGTGCAGGATTCCTGTTATAAAGGGACAAACCACCTCCTACAACCACATTTCAAATAGAGCTGCTAACTTGTAACCTTGCTTGCAATATGAAATCTCCCTATTTTTGTGAGTTTACAAACTGTTTACAATCCATCTTGTTCAGCTAAAGAGTCCGTTTGTGATAGGTTGAAACTGACCAATCACAGGGCAGCATTGTGGTTTGGGTGGAAGTGAGGGCCAAATGAACCAAAACAAACATGGCAACGCCGACAAACGTTCTTCAGCCTATTAGTAAAATATAAATATAGAGCATTTTGTGCAGAGAGAAGTACGTTGGGTATTTGTGGACAGGTGAGGCGCCTGTGCTTTTCTCTTGACTGGATCTCGACTGGTGAGCTCCTGTATCCAAATAATTTCCCTTGTGGATCAATAAAGTTTGTCTAAGTCTAAGTCTAAGTAGATTTAACTCGGACAGCACCCTGAGGAGAGAGGAACTGATATCAACACTTCAAACTCCGCCCCTGTAGCCAGGTACTTGTAATCAGACACATCTGGCTTCAATCGGGCAGTCCTGCGTGATGTCACATAGTACTTGAAATCACAGTGGCCATTGGAGGCAGCTACACTAAATCTTTGACTGTTTTTAACACAAAATAGCCAAAAAGGACTAACAGTACACATTAAATACTTCAAACACCATACACACAGAGGCCGGATCTCTTTCCTCGCTTCCTTCTCCTTGATTCTTTCTCCTCGATTCTGCAGGAAATTGGTGAGGAAGTCCCACCCAAAGAGGAGACACAGGAAAGAGAGAGGATATAAACTCCTCTCTGAGACTAATAAAGTTTAATAATAATAAACTTTTATCTGATGTCTGCCTCCTGAAGCCTCCCTCAGGTTTACTCCTTCCTTCTGTGGTTTTCTTTGGGACAACACTTAATATGACACATTTGATTGACAGCTGAAAAATGGAGGATCGAGGAGAGGAATCAAGGAGAAGGAAGTGAGGAAAGAGAATTGAGACGCGGCCACAGTTTAGCAGCACAAGTTGATTTAGTGTTTAGTTCCACTTTATAACATGATTTAGCAGAACGCTGTCCAGGTACATCCAGGAACGCATCAGTACAGCTTCAATTGTCCAAGATTTTCCCTCTTCTAGTGACAAGACGTTACTGTTTCTTCAGCCCAGCTACGGCCAAATTAAATTAGCCACTTAGCCACAGTGCGGGTCAACAGCCCTCGTGCCCTCGCCTGTTCCTGGAAGCTCTCTTTTTCCATGGCTGTCTTCACCAGTATAAATTAGCTCAGGAGTGCGCCGCTAAAACATGTCAGGGGAGAAACGAAGATTGAGTGATCAGGTCCTACACTGCACAGCTCCTACCTCTTGTACCCCCTGTGTTTAGAAAAGAAGGGTATCCAGAGCATATTGGCACGGGTCTCTGCGCGGTGAAACTTAAAACCATGACATAGCCAAAGTGTGTCATAGCTCCTCTGTCAAAAATGGTTTATTTTCCCAAGCGAAAACCTGCTCTTCGTAATTCTCTTGATTTGTTTAGAGAAAGTGGATGGGACTGGCCTGAATGTTGACAAGAGACCACTGTTACGTACTTTTTCAAACAAGTATGTCTATTTTCTATTTTCAAAATGTGACAAAATGTTCCATAAAGGATGTGGTATTGCCTGGCTAAAAAAAAAAAAAAAAAAAAAAAAATATATATATATATATATATATATATATATATATATATATATATATATATATATATATATATATATATATATATATATATATATTTGTTTTTGTTTTTTGTTTTTTTTTAAGGGGCTGTATGCATTTTTTTTTTTATGTATTTGAGCAAAATTTGTTATTCCCCATTACATTTGTATTGTAAAAGCATCTCTTGGGGTCAAAATGAGACTTTGCTCAAGACTTACTTAATTCTTCAATGTTATTTTCAATCTTTGACAATGACAATGATATTGACAATCCAAAACACTATCTGTAATTCAAAAGTATTATATTTTAAAAAGGTGTAATATGTAACTTTTCAGGTTGGGGATCTGTCCACTGAAAAGTTGCCCAGTGAACCTTTAAAAAACACATTCATTATTTTCATTTTGTCTTGAGACTTTGTTTTTGGGACATTAGTTTGACCTGTTTGCTGGACCTACGCAAACTCATGAATATGTGTGAAAAATCGGGGAAAAAAATCAGGATATGCTCATTAGATTTAGCTGTTTACTTACTTCATTCCATCCATCCATCCATTTTCTTCCGCTTATCCGGGGCCGGGTCGCGGGGGCAACAGTCTAAGCAGGGACTCCCAGACTTTCTTCACCCCGGACACTTCCTCCAGCTCCTCTGGGGAGACCCCAAGGCGTTCCCAGGCCAACTGAGAAACATAGTCCCTCCAGCGTGTCCTGGGTCTTCCCCGGGGCCTCCTCCCGGTGGGACATGCCCGGAACACCTCCCAAGGGAGGCGTCCAAGAGGCATCCGGAACAGATGCCCGAGCCACCTCAGCTGGCTCCTCTCGACGTGGAGGAGCAGTGGCTCTGCTCCGAGTTCCTCCCGTGTTACTGAGCTCCTCACCCTATCTCTAAGGGAGCGCCCAGCCACTCTGCAGAGGAAACTCATTTCGGCCGCTTGTATCCGCAATCTTGTCCTTTCGGTCATTACCCAAAGCTCATGACCATAGGTGAGGGCAGGAACGTAGACTAACGGTAAATCGTGAGCTTTGCCTTTCAGCTCAGCTCTCAGCCCTCTTCACCACAACGGTCCGGGACAGAGACCACATCACTGCCGACGCTGCATGTGATTAAACCGTGGATTCAGCAGCAGCGGTGGATTCACAACCTGCCAAAGCTTTACATGGGGGACGGGACTCTAAACACGTCTTCAATGTCGCTTACAGACAGCTGGTTGTAACTGTTGATCTGCCAAACATAAAGGAACGCTACAGTGACATCTTGTTTTTTTTTGTTTTTTTTTTTGTATTATTAAGTTAATAGGCAATTTATAAAAGGAAAAAAAGAAAGTATATAGTGACATCTAGATGAAGAAAACCAGGCCATTTTCTCAGTTTTCCAGAGATACCATCGCCAACAGAGCCCAAAGGAAGTCGTCATCCGCATGTTCCCAAACGTCTCCTGGTTTTGTGACATAAACGTGAACAGAGCCCAGTGCAATTTTATGCATGTGTAAATTCTAACATAATGATCCACGGGTGTCATAGATTATAACTATATAGCTCAAGCACAATATGTCTTCTTTAAAGTCATTTGTTAATCTGAGCTACAGAACTAAAGTGCTCTGTTAGCATGCTAGCTGTTGTTAGCATTATTGTGACAGCAAAACTTGATTCTGGTCTCCAAAAGTTGGGCAAAGTCTTTATAAACTCCTTTTATAGACTATATTTTTTAAACGGTTAGGTAAAATGCAAAAAAAAAAAATCACCGTAATTCAAAAGTATAACTATTTTTTAAAAGTGCAATATGTAACTTTTCAGGTGGGGGGTCTGTCCACTGAAAGGTTATACAGTGAACCTCTAAAAAACACATTCACTTGTTTACGTTTTGTCTTGAGACTTTGTTAGTTTGACCCGTTTGCTGGATTTTCCACGCTAACTCATGAATTTGTGTGAAAAATCAGAAAGAAATCGGGTTACTCTCATGAGATGTTGCTGTTTACGTGTCGCTGTAATAATCTGACAACTGTAGAAATCAGATAATGATCCTATTTTTGGTTTGCATTTAAACACGCCTCACACTTTGGCCCCTGGGTCCAGACTGACAAATCAATTATTTGTAGTTAACTGGATGAGTCAAATGTTCACCTAAAATGATAACATACTGATCTATTTTACTTTTTACACTTAAAGGGCCCACGTTTTGCTATTTTCTGATGTTATAATGTTGTTTCCTCATCAAAAATATACCTGAGTTCTTCTCTCAAACAGAAAACACCTTGTTCAACCTTGTGATGTCATGTGGTAATACAGGAAGCGCTCCATTGTGTTTTTAAACTCCACACACCTTCACTAGAATCATTTGGATTATTTCGGCCCTGGAATTGTCAATCTCTACTGAACAAAAGGTAAAAAGTAGATGTTAGCGTGAAAATTACTTCTTCATACCATCACGAGGTGGAGCAGGTCATTTTGAGTTTTGGAGACAGACTAAAAATAAAGGATTACTCAAACATGTGTGAATGAAACAAAACAAAACTCCGGGTGTCTTTTTGAAGAGGTAACAGCATTCTATCATGGCTAAAAGCTCACAAGAGTCAATTTTGTGTAATATAGGACCTTTAAAATAATCTATTATAACTTTTGAATGAGAAATGCATGTAATAGAAAGCTGAGGTAAATAAGCAGACGAGGTACATGAATGAATCCAAACTAACCACTAGGCGGCCCCAAAGCTTAACATTCAACCACATGTGATGGAGTGTGCAGATACTTCCACTGAATAGATGAGTTCATTTTATCAAAACTAAAGTCCAGATGGCTACTCGCACAGACCAGCACTTCACTGTATTGTATTATAATTAAATAGTGGTTACTTCTGCGAAAAAAAAAAAAAAAAAAAGCAAAACAAGCTTTTTAATTTCTTTTGCACACACCTTAAAGGGCCTATATTACGTACAACTGACTCTTGTGCGCTTTAAGCCATGTTATAATGTTGTTACCTCATCAAAAACATACCTGGAGTTGTGTTTTGTTTCATTCACAAGTTTGAGGAACCCTTTATTATTAGTCTGTCTAAATCTCCAAACCTCAAAATGCTCTGTTCCACCTTGTGATGTCATGAAGCGGTAGTTTTCAAGTAAACTGCTACCCTTTGACTTTCAGGGTTCAGTAGAGATTGGCAGTTCCAGGGGTGAAATTATCCAAATAATTCTAGTGAAGGTGTGTAAATTGTGTAGAAACACAGTGGAGCACTTCTTGTATTACCACATCACAAAGTAGAACAAGGTGTTTTTCAGTTTGAGAGAAGAGCTGAACCTAAATATTCAGGGTTTGTGTGTTAAACATATGTGAATGTAACAAAACACAACTCCACGTATGTTTTTGACGAGAAAACAACATAACAACGACCAGAAAATAGCGTAATATGGGCCCTTTGAATTATTGTCTGTATTTAGAGAGTATTTAAATGCTTATGTTAAATTAATTTACACCCTGATTTCTAAGCCCACAAAATGCTTCGGTTGCCTAAATTTTTTAAGGGTTGGGTAAAGGTCTGGATGCTGCTACTGGCAAATTAGGAAATGATACTGCAAAGTGACTAAAGAGATGTACCAGAAATTAATATTCCAGCTACTCTAAGCCTACTTGGTGGTAGGCTTAGAATACAGTTACTTTACTAAAAATCAAAGGAATCCATGGAAAGCTTTTAGTATGCATTTTAGGCGTCAAAATGCATAATATTAGTGGAAAAAAATTGAAAACGGTGCTTGTTTGGTGTGATCATGTGTGATTTTTTTCTCTCTAGTCATGATAAAATAAATGCAGAACAAAAAGTGAATCAAATTATTTTATCCTGTCATGTTTTTACACCATTTCATAATGCAACACAATGTGAAAGTATTCATAGTAATCAGAATGTACTCTGATTTGGCCGTGTAACAGTACTTTTACTTTTACATTTCAATGGGTGTGGAGAGAGAGATACTTTATTGATCCAGAGGCAAATTCAGGTTTTATTGCAGCTACATTTCCACTGTGCGTCTCAGTGCCCTTTGTGTCTCAGTCAAAGGTCTCAGTGCAGTTTATCAGGAGGACTGGTCAGGGAGGGTCAGCAGATCTGTGTCACAGCAGGAAGAGCCAAAAGTGTCACTCCTCTGTGTCCTGCAGCAGCCTCCGGGGGACGTCAGGTGAGCACAACAGGAAAGGCCCCACTCTTACTCTGCTCTGGTGTTTCGTTGGTGATGAAATGGTCCATTCCCTCAAAGTATTTCCTCTGGAAGGTCATCTGCCACATTTGCTGTCATATATGGTGTAAAAAGCCTGTAGCATCTCAAAGCTCCTTAGCTAGCCTCTTGCACGGTCTCCATGGATACAATAAAACCAACACCGGGGACAGTTCTGAAGACGCAGCAGCTGAAACATGTCAGCAAGGTAAATACACTTTACTGTATTGTCTTTAAAAGAGAACCCAAGAAGTTAAAGTACATAAGAAGACAAAATGAACATCTTTGGTTTAATTTACAGGAAAACTAGTTCATTTCACAAAATCCAACAGTCCCTTACTTGTGTACTCTGACCTACACATGCTGCACTTCTTTGTTGGTTAAATCACATGATATGATGTTGAAATCTGAGCTCAAATGAAAGTTCAGTGTGACAGCCAGGTGATGTACTCAGTTTTCTGTAGCAAAATACATTTTCAAAGTATTCCTGTCTGAAGAAGGGCTTCACCTGTCACACGGTGGTGTCATTAAAATAAACATTTGGGAGCTCCAAAAAACTGCAGTGTGGATCTGTTTTTTTCTTTTGCACAGAGTATTCTTCATACTAGAAATGGAAACAATTATATGTCTATTCTATGTTTGATTTTACTCATTTACAGATTGCTTTTTTTAATTATAAATACATATAACATGATAACCCTTTTTCATTAGAAAATATATCTTTCCTTATGTGTTGGTAAAAAAACAAACAAAAAAACAACAACATTGTTCCTTCATAGTCCTCATTGTAGGGCACGGCAGTGTTCTGTTCTTACACCCGGAGGTATTAGGGCGCACTAATCTTTAAAAGGTTAATTTATTCATAGAGATTTTGACAGAGATGTATGGCCTGCCCAGGATCACAGGCAGCTCCTCCCAGGGGCAAACGAAGAGGAGAGGAGGGGCAGGGAGGAGTGCAAATATGGACTGCAAACTGCATAACTAACTCTAACGTAGATAATTCAAACAAGAGCTTCTGGCTGCAGACCTTCACAGTCAGGTACAGACCTCCACAGTCAGGTATAGACCTCCACAATCAGGTTCAGACCTTCACAGTCAGGTGCAGACCTCCACAGTCAGGTGCAGACCTCCACAGTCAGGTGCAGACCTCCACAGTCAGGTACAGACCTCCACAGTCAGGTGCAGACCTCCACAGTCAGGTTCAGACCTTCACAGTCAGGTGCAGACCTCCACAGTCAGGTTCAGACCTTCACAGTCAGGTGCAGACCTCCACAGTCAGGTGCAGACCTCCACAGTCAGGTGCAGACCTCCACAGTCAGGTTCAGACCTCTACAGTCAGGTACCTCACCCCGCAGAGTTGGACCTCCTCTGTAGGTATCTCCAGTGTCAGATACAGAAATACATCTAAAATCTTAAAGGGCATATGACAGGTAAGATTACTAATTTATATTAAACATATTTCAAGTGGAACCAAAGACTAAATCCACTTTTTTTTGTTACTAAACTGGGGGTGTTCTACGTGTATGTATATGGCGGAATCAATTCATCAGTTACCAAGGTGACAGTGTGCACATTACCTCTCCTTGAACCGCCACCTTAACGTGGTGGAGGGGTTTGAGTGCCCAAATGATCCCGGGAGCTATGTTGTCGGGGGCTTCATGCCCCTGGTAGGGTCACCCAAGGCAAACAGGTCCTAGGGATGGGTCAGACTAAGTGCAGTTCAGAAGCCCTTATGATGAGTAATAGAGCAAGGCCAACTACGTCGCCCGGATTGGCGTTACCGGGGCCCCACCCTGGAGCCAGGCTGATGGCCGGGCATTCCCCCAGGGGGCCCGGTAGGGCACAGCCCGAAGGAGTGACATGGGGTCGCCCTCCCGTGGACCCACCAGCTGCAGGAGGATCCATAGGGGTCAGTGCAGGGAGATTTGGGTGGCAGTCGAAGGCAGAGGCCTCAACGACTGGATCATGTGTCGGAGCACAGCGTGGAGGTCTGGTGGACAGAGCAGCCTGCTCTGGCACATTCACACTCTCAGGACTGGCTTGTCTTTGGTCACTGATCTCATTGTCCTGAAGTTCAGCTCCTGACAGAGAGCAGAGCAGCAGCAGCAGTACTCATTTGACAGGGACTTTCACACTTTTCTATAGACTTTATGATTCATTAGTCATTTTTTACCACTGTTCTCTCTCTTTTTCAAAACAAATTATGAAATTGAGTCCAAACCCCTCTTATTTGCCTTGACTTGCATTGAAGGTTTAGTTTCAAAATCAGAATCATCCCCAAGGCAAAATTATTTTCATTACAAACATGCAGCTGACCAGCAGAAAACAGTCATAAAAATACATTTAAGAAAATGTTAATATCTGTAATGTAGTAAAGTAAATCAGTATAATACGTCTTTATCACCCAAAGCTCCATTGAAAATAAAATAAACTTAGAAAAATATACTACCCTCATAACATATTTACATCTTTATATACAGTTTTACAACAATAAGTTATATTGCTAAAAGGATTGAACAGTGAGACTTAAACAGCACAGAGTTCAGCAGTTTGATGGCGACAGGCAGGAATAATTTCCTGTGTCTCTCAGTGGAGCAGCGTGGCAATAACAGTATATGGCTGAACAAGCTCTTGTAGCTGACCAGCACATTGTCGAGTGGGCGGGAGGGAGTGCCCAGAATAGTCCTGATTTTGGACCTCCTCAATCAGTCTTTGGCAATTTGAATGAATCGAGGATGAGGGGATGGATTACAACATAGAAACATATAATATATCAAACATATGAGTAAACTGCAATAGGGCAAACAATAATAATAATAGAGGGTATACAGGATTTACTTGAGAAAACATTACGCTGTTAGCTGTGCCTCACCCCTGCCTCTAACCCAGTACCCAGCATTTGTGAGGCCCATTGATGAGCACGCTTATGTTCAAAAAGTCAGTAAGTCATTTTTGCATGTTGACAGAGTGTGGTTCTTTCCATTTACCGGCAACTAATTGTTTGGCTGCTATAAGACCAATCAGCCATACACGTTTCTCCATGATGTTTAGATTCAAACTAGAGCTATCATTTAAAATACTTAAAAGATAAAAGATTTCTGGAGTACATGGAATATTTTTATAGCAGTTCTGAGTGTCTTTGAACCACCCCCTCCCCAAACAGACTTTACTTTTGGATAATCCCAGAAAATATGTAGAAATGCCCCTGTTACTTTGAGATCACAGGGTGCTGTTAGGGGAGGAGAGGAATTTCATCTTGAATAACATGCTTGGGGTGAATGTTCTGTGAGTAAAATTTAAATGAATAACATAATGATTAGGATTTCTTTATGAAGGCTGCATATTCTGCCAGATTGTTTTCCAAGAGTCATGGAGATCTTCTTCCTACAGTCTGACAACACGTAAAGGTTCCCGAAAGGCCGACTAAAGGAAATTACTTATTGCATTTTGCTGGTTGAATGGAGTGGATAAAGAACAGAGCTACTCCATGGGACCCCATAAGTGTGCATTGCAGTCCACAGTTGTAAATAAAAATTAAAAAGTTGATCCTGGCAGACTGAATTGCTTTTGTAACTCTTGAAATGATAAGAGGCCAGAGGAGTTGATATCCCTTAAAATATGGACTCTGTTATTTGACCATTGACAGAAAGAAATGGGGATGTCTCCAACTTTAAGTAAGGTGAAAGCATGAATTTTGTTTCTAGGCAAGGTTAACCTTCACCTGTTCGCACATACCTATATTTAAAAGGTTGTGTTGTAACCAGTACTTCTCATATTTGACCCTTTTCACCCCTGTTATTTTTGGCTCACAGGAAGTCAACAAAACTCCATTCACGACCATATATGTAACATACTCTGGTTATTTTTTCCTCTCAACATACATAAATAGCGAACTGTGACCACGTGGATACTTGCATTTATCCACGCATGTAACGCTGTAACTCCTGCTTTGTAACTCCCTTCATCTGGTCAGATAAATTACTTCTTTTATGACTCTACCTGGTCTGACGTCTCATTAACTTTTCCACCACGACTTCATAAGGGATTATGAAGGAAAGACTGTGGAGTGCGTAAACCATATAGACTTAATATCGCAGTGTTTGTTGACATTTTGCAAGCTGATTTGGAGGAATACTGGGATGAACAAAATCTTAAAGTTGGTGGGAGTGCACAAGTTTCTCCTCAATAGATCTCCAGGAGGCAGTAGAGGCTGGGTGTAACTGGTTTAGGGGCTTAAGCATGAATGACCAATGATACCAATTAAAGTTTGGTACCCTAAAGTCCCCCTCACCTTTGGATGTATGTAATAAAGATTTGTATTTATTTTTTTATTGAGTTTCAGCATTCTGAAACCCAAGGATAGACAGTTGTTGGAGATTAGCTTTTACGCTAGAACACTTGAAACTTGATTCTGGTTTGATGTGATTGCTGTCAATTTCAAATAAAGAAATAATGAATAGAAATAAATGTAGCCATCATATATAATACAAGTTCTAAATACTGTATTAAAATTGTATGAAGAGAGAGCACTTGTGCTTCTCAAAACAACCAAGAACAATAAGTCTGTATATAAAACACAAATGATTTAGAAATACATATGATTTTTTATGATTTTAGCATTCATCGCCCTGTAAATGTTTACATTTGTTACGCTTTTATCTCCTGCGCTGACCCTAGTTTATGATTGTCAGGAACAGTCAGTTTGAAAGCGATAAGAAGTTGTGATATGTTTGTGTTTCCTCAATAGAACAATATGGATCTGTGTAGTGATGAAATGTGATAAAATGTTTTTTAAGATGTACTTTCCTTTGGCAAAGTAAATTAAAGCAATAAAAGCCGCACTGAATGTCATTAAAATAGTAAAACATAATAAAACAATAACTCTGCCCTGGACGATCTCTGTTGTTGTTTTGTTAATGGTCCTTAACTTGAACTCCATGTATTTCTTTGGCCTTCTGTTATGCTGTATTCATAAAGAGATCATAAAGATGATCATTAAAATGCTGTTAAGGTATTAATATTTATATTTTATACTTAGCTAATTGAAAGTAGATTATTAGATTTGTTGTTTAACTTTCTGCCTATTTTATTTCATCAATGACACTTAAAAACAAAGACTATGTTGTGTGAATTTAAAGCTACAGTACTCTTTGATTAAAACAAACAAAAAAAAATGTTATATGTCATATTTAAAAATTTAAAATCTAACATTATAAAACAAACATCTGTCACATGGGGAACAGCAGGTGACCACTGAACGTGTTGTGGTGATTTACATTATCATAGATTCTTGAATTCTGCCACTGACGCAGAAACACAACATCTCCAGCCTCCAGGAGCAGAGTGACTCCATTAGAGGATTTGCCATATCCACTTGTCTGATGTTCATAAGCAATAAAAATATGTTCTCCATTCTTCACCAACACAGCACCTGAAGAATGTGAAGAATCCATTGGCCCATAGATGTAGAACTCAAAGTGGTAGGCCCCTCTGACCGGTGCAGTGAAAAACCCTGTAGGATATGTACATAATGTTAGTGTTGGTAACACTCACATAGATCACTGTAACATGTGTGAGTCCATTCACCTGTGTTTGGGCTGTAGGCGTTTCCAATGTTTGAGACCACGTGTTTGAAGACCAAATTGGTGTAAGTGTTAAAGGGGCCGAAGGTTACGTCGCCTGAAGCCACTAAAGAGGCGGAGAAAGCCACTTGTCCCACTGAAAATAAGATAAACTTTAAAAAACATAAAAGTGAAACTGGACTTAATCAGGGTAGGATAAATTTCCAGCGCTTCAAACCAGTTAAGTTACATATTATGGCTTTATATGGCTTTTATATGGCTTTAACATAGAAATGTATGTAACATTTTTGTATGTCTCTTCGAGAAGAGCTTTCAGACTCTTCACATACTGGGAATGTGATGGAGATGTGGATTACTGGCAACCCAAAAGCCAGGTCAACTGGACAGACTTACAGAGCTCTTTGATTAGTCGCAACTCGAAATCTGGACCTTGATCAGAATGCCGACGCTCAAGGATGCTGTAATAGACCATGAAGTCATTCCACAAACATTTTGCCACCGTTTTTGCGGTTGGTTTGCGGTTGGAATAGCGACAGCAAATTTTGTGAAGTGGTCCGTTAATACCAAGATGTCTTTTGTATCGCTGCTATCCAGCTCAAGTGATAGAAAATCCAACCATAATAGTTCTAAAGGTTGAGCAGTTCTGATGGTCACCAGTGGAGCGGCTTTCTCAACTGGGGTTTTGCGTCGGCCACAGGTTTTGATGAAACGCTCCACATCCATTGCCATTTTCAGCCAGAAGAAGCGCTGACACACCAAATCCAGAGTCCACACTACGCCCATATGCCCCATGTCACTGTGGAGACTCTTCAGGACAGTGGAACGTAAGGCTGGAGGCAAGACAAGCGGAAGGGCAACTTTATCATCTTCCTGTCTCCTCCTGTAGAGAACACCATCCTCCAGCTCCAACCAATTCCACTCCCGCAACAGCAAAGGGAGCTCAGGAGGTTCTTCTCGAACAGCAAAAGGAATCTTTTCTACTGTCTTGAGTTGGTGGATGAATGGCGGGATTGGCACTCTGTTCTTCCCTCAAATCAGTGTGGGTCAAACAGGGAAGTACAGGTAAGCCATGCAACTCTTCTTGAGCAAAACGATTTGCTAGGACTTCAGCAGAGACTGTCAGGGACTCGACCAGGGTGACATGGGACTGAATGAACTCAGACTGACGGAATGCTCATGCAAGACTGCTTTGACAGATGGCATGGATAATGTTGGGGGAGATCTCTGCAGCCTTGTCTGGATCAAACAGTTTCTCTGCTAGGTGGTGAATGAGGTCCCACTCTTTTCTTGAGTGGAGGTCATTGGGAATTTCAGCAAAGACCCGTCTGGACAGAGCATCAACGTCATTATTGTGTTTGCCGGCACGGTATTGCCTCTTGAATGAGTATGTGGCTAATGCAGCTAACCATCGGTGACTGGTAGCATCGAGTTTTGCAGAGGTGAGAACATAAGTGAGGGGATTGTTGTCTGTAACCATTGTGAAGTCTGCACCATAGAGGTAGTCATGGAAATTTTCTGTGACACTCCATTTCAGGGCGAGGAACTCAAGTTTGTGAGCTGGGTATTGTGACTCACTTTGAGACAGGCCTCTGCTTGCATAGGCGATGACCCAGAGCTGACCATTCTGCTCCTGACAGAGGACTGCTCCCAACCCCGTCGTGCTGGCATCCGTGTGCAGGATGTAGGGCACCTTTGGGTTGGCGAACCCAAGCACAGGAGCTCTTTAAGGTTTTGGGGAACTGGCCAGGATTTGAGAGAGGATATCTTCTCGGGGTCAGTTTCAACACCCTTCTCAGACACCACATGTCCAAGGTACTGCACACTGGACTGGAGAAACTTGCATTTTTCAGGGGACAGTTTTCAGCCATACTCTTTGAGACGGGTGAGGCCGCTTTTCATGTTCCTCTAGGGTGTCGGAGAATACAATGGTGTCGTCGAGGAGCACCAGGACCTCTTTGAGTTTCAGATCCCCCCATACATTTCTCTATGAGCCTCTGGAATGTACTGGGGGCGTTGGTTACGTCTTGCGGCATCCGATTCCATTCCCAAAACCCCATCGGCGTAACATAGGCGGTTTTAGCTTTGTCAGCTTCATCCATTTGAATATGGTAATATCCAGACTTCAGATCCAAAATTGTAAACCATTTGGAGCCAGTTAGCACTTCGTCATGAAGGCAAGAGGCATCTAGAAAGGTTGGCAGCATAACGGTTACTTTAGAGTACTTTTAGAGGAAGAACACTAACTTTTTAGAGGGATACTCGCCTACCTGTAGCAGCTCAGTTACACCCCGGACCGACACAACACACAACTTAATAGTAACGTGTGGCCATGTTTAAAAGAGCTTGATGCACTAAGTCTTGCGATACGTGCACAAAGTCTTTTGGACAGTTGAGAACTTAGCCATGGGTGAAAATGTGAGGTAGAGATGGGTCAGGGTCAGAAAAATACCTGCACACTTCATAAATGAAGTAACTGGTAACTGTCTGAAGAATGTGAGTGATCAATGAACTGGTCTCACCTTCTCTGTCTCTCCTCAGGGACGCCACATGGTTTTCAGTCAAATTTGTCTGAGTCTTTATGTTGTTAAGTTCAACAGCTTGGCCTAAGAGAAAAAAAAATCTGAATTTACTGAAACTAAAAATTAAATAATGCAAGGAAAGAGTGCAGAGATAATTCACTATAATTACCGTATTTTCCGGACTATAAGCCGCTACTTTTTTCTCACACTTTGAACCCTGTGGCTTATACAACGATGCGGCTAATATATGGACGGATTATTCGTCTATGAACACAGCAGATGCGCGCGCAGCTTGAGTGCAGAAAGCGCCGCTGTCTGTGCGGTGAACATGGGTTAGGGTTAGTTAGAACACTCGCTAGCGCTGTTGTCAGCACTAAAACAGTTTATCGCTGTGTGATAAAATAAGTTCTGCTGCTAAATGAACATTAGTGAGTGGGATACGTCTTAATGACCCGTATGTGTTAAATGCAGGTGAAGCGTAAATGACGAGACGAAATGTCTCAAACTTCAGTAGCTGGACATCCACTCATACATGATCGATACAACTAACCCCGGCACCCGGGAGAGCCTGAAATCCTGTTGAAATCCTACAAGACACTGACATGATCCCAGACAGGACAGCGGCTCTTTCTGCTCGAGACATGCGCTGTAGAGCGCCAAGTGACGGGGCGCAAGAGCGAGACAGACAGGTGAAGAGATGATGTGCTGAGGAAGATGCTCGTTTGATTTTGTTTTAAACAGTTATTTTGTGCTTCATGCACACACCCTCCTCATGGAAAACATGCGAAGAAATGCATATGATGCAGCATTGAAGTTAAAGACAATTGATCTGACTGTCAAAGAAGGAAACAGAGCTGCTGCACGTGAGCGCGGCATCGATGAGTCGATGGTGAGACGCTGGCGACGGCAGCGTGACGAACTGACTCAATGGAAAAAGACGACAAAAGCTTTCAGAGGCAATACAAGCAGATGCTCCGAACTTGAAAACTTCTTGAAGACGTGGACACCTGCGGCTTATAGACAGGTGCGGCCTATATATGTACAAAAATAAAATTCTTTGAAAATTTAGTTGATGCGGCTTATATTCAGGTGCGCTCAATAGTCCGGAAATTATGGTAATTCATTATAGAGATAATTCACTGTGGCTTAGCCAATCCACCAGTACTGATAAATAATAAATAATATATATCTAAATAATAAGGTCACGCAGTGAATATGTTCACGATGTCTTATTAACACACTTTACAGAAAAAGAAATTTAACTTGACTCCTGTGTTTGTCTACACTGGTATTTAAATGTGTGAACAGGTAAGCACTTTGTGTGCCCAGTGAAAGCAGAAAAGCACTATATAACAGCAGCATTTATCAAACATTTAAACTTTTTAAACTCTAAAACTTGTACAAATTGTTTTGTACTCAATAGCATTATGTGAACATAGTACCTTTTATTTGTTCTTTAATTGGCACCACTTCACTGGTTTGCTTCTGGAGCTCCTGGACTTGTGCTGTTAGTCCTAAAACAGAAATACAATTCAGAGTCAGTGTTCAGTAAATATTGTTGGTGCGATATAATAGTTTAAAACTATATTTATATACTGAGAAAAAGACTCAATACTCAGAAGCATTGTTTTTGCCTCAAGGTGTCAATTTTTGCAATGATTATTTTAGAATTAAGGTCTATAGTGACTAAAGACTGTACCTTGTTGCTGTTGTTTCAGTGTTTCCACATCTCTGGTCTTTATTTCCAGCTCTCTCAGTTTGGATGCTTGTTCTAACACAGCAGATATAGTGTATATCAATAATGTATAAATTAATGACAAAACATTACATAAAATGACTTCAGAGTTGTAGAGAAATGTTGATTCTGACCTTGGTTGAGAGATTGCAGCTGTTCGATCCTGACTCTGTGTTCGGCCAGGGCGGCGCTCATGTGTCGGAGCACAGCGTGGAGGTCTGGTGGACAGGGCTGAGGCTGCTCTGGCACATTCACACTCTCAGGACTGGCTTGTGTTTGGTCACTGATCTCATTGTCCTGAAGTTCAGCTCCTGACAGAGAGCAGAGCAGCAGCAGCAGTGCACACAACACACTCACTATTTTCATTGTGTAAAGAAGCATGAGCCTCACAAACACTCTCACACTTTTATACAGACTTTATTATACATGTTACTTATTACCCTTTGTCATTTATTGCCATTGTGTTATTATTCAGATGCACGTGACTCTAGATAAGATGAAGTACTTCAATTAAACATCTTTATCAGAATATTTTATACTAAGGTATTATAAGAAATAATACATTACTTACTGTTGTTTTGATATTTAATCATTCATTTATTTATCTGTGCCTTCCTTGACACTCAAGGACACTTAAAAGATTAAAAGACTTAAAGTGACACGTTTTCATGTTTTTTTGGGGTTTTTTTTTTTTTTGTTTTGTTTTTTTAATTGTGTGGTTTAGTGGCGTAGTAATATTTAGTAATAGTTTTACATCAGTGGAAATCGATTATGGATAGAAGCATTTTAACTGGATTTAATGTAGCTATGTCAGTGTCCACGTGCTCATCCAAATTATAGCAGCCCTGAACTCCTTATATTATAGTACATCTTATTACATCTTATCTTGCCCAGTTGACTTGAATCTTGGAGGACAATACAAAATGTCCCTGGATTCAAAGCTACGGCTCTGTGAAAATATAGTGTTTAATTAATTAACTTAATAATATTAAAAAAAAAAAAAAAAAAAAAGTTATATGTCATATTTAAAATCTAACATGAAAAGACCAGACTTGCTCACATGGGGAACAGCAGGTGACCACTGAACATGTTGTGGTCACCAGCCAACATCTCCAGCCTCCAGGAGCAGAGTGACTCCATTAGAAGATTTGTCTTCTCCACTTGTCTGATGTTCATAAGCAATAAAAATATGTTCTCCATCTTTCACCAACACAGCAGCTGAAGGATGTGAAGAATCCATTGGCCCATAGATGTAGAACTCAAAGTGGTAGGCCCCTCTGACCGGTGCAGTGAAAAACCCTGTAGGATATGTACATAATGTTAGTGTTGGTAACACTCACATAGATCACTGTAACATGTGTGAGTCCATTCACCTGTGTTTGGGCTGTAGGCGTTTCCAATGTTTGAGACCACGTGTTTGAAGACCAAATTAGTCTGAGTGTTAAAGGGTCCAAGGTCTTCTCCAACTGAAGCCAATAAAGAGGCGGAGAAAGCCACTTGTCCCACTGAAAATAAGACAAATGTTAAAGTCTGAACATTAAGGTTCATATCTTGCAAGCAGTGGTAGATAAGGCGCACCGCAAAGATGGGTTTAGGGCAAATGACCTGTTATCATACACACACCAGCGCTTTACGTGTGCATCTCAAACTACTTTATGCTCCCTGTTTAATTACAAAAGGAACAACAGCTGCTACGCAAATATAGGCTCCATTATGTCAAATTATGGTCTCACCTGCTCTGTCTCTCCTCAGGGACGCCACATGGTTTTCAGTCACATTTGTCTGAGTCTGTTCAGCAGCTTAGCCTAAGATGGAAAAAGGAAAAAAGTACTGACAATGCTCATTGCTTTAATATGTGACTCCTAAATGGAAGTTAACCTAACACATGAGAATAAACATTAAGACTGACTCGCTTTACCTTGTTGCTGTTGTTTCAGTGTCTCTCCATCTCTGGTAATAATATTAACAAATCTTTATTTATTAAGCACTTTTAAAAACAAGGTTTACAAAGTGCTGTACAAGCCACAAAGAACAATACAAAAAGCATAAAAATACCATACAGAAGGCATAGAAAAACAGACAATGATGCAAACAATTCAATTAATTAGAATAAATAAATAAATAAAAAGAAATGAGGAACAAAATCATGCTAAAACCAGTTAAAGGCAGGCCAAACAATAAAAATGGGTTTTAAGAAGTGATTTTAAAGATGATAATGATGGTGCTTGCCTTATATCCTCAGGTGGGTCATTCCAAAGGCGATGCACTCAGACTGAAAAGGCTCCATCACCCTTCATCCGGAGCCTGGACTTTGGAACAGCTAAAAGGGCCTGTCTGAGGATCTAAGTCTGCAGGAGGGCTCGTACGGGGTTAAAAGTTCTGAAATGTAACTTGGTGCAAGCTTTAAAAGTGATCAGTAAAATCTTAAAATCAATTCTAAAACACACAGGCAGCCAGTGAAGTGAAGCTAAAACAGGGGGAATGTTGATGTCTGTTAAAACCAGTGAGGAGCTGAGCTGTTGCGTTCTGAACCAGTTGGAGGCGGGAGATGGATTTGGTGTCAAGGCCGGAAAGGAGGGAGTTGCAATAGTCTAGACAGGAGAAGATGAGTGCATGGATGACTTTTTCAAGATCAGGGCGGGAGAGGATATTTTTTATTTTGCTAATTGTGCGGAGGTGGAGAAAACAGGATTGGGTGACTTTTTTGATGTGAAGATGGAAAATGACGCTGAGGTTTCTGGCAGCAGGGGTGATGTTGGGAGTGAGAGGGCAGAGACTATTGCTAATATGGGAAGTGGATTGGGGGGGGGTTATTAAAATGATTTCGGATTTGGAGCTGTTGAGTTTTAGGAAGTTCTGTACCATCCAACTGTTCACATTATTGAAGCAGTTTAACACAGCAGCCAGGCTCCTGGGGTCGTTTGGTCTCAGTAGGAGGTAGATCTGTGTGTCATCAGCATAGCACTGGAAGGACATGTTATGATGGCCTATAACGTGTCTTAAAGGGAGCCTATGAATAGAAAATAAAATGGGACCTAAAATAGAACCTTGCGGCACACCACAGGTAATGGGGGCAGGGGAGGAGGTAAAATTGCCTATAGTGTTTGCAAATGTTCTGTCTAAAAGATAAGAATAAACCCAATCAAGTGCAGTGTCCTGGATGCCAACCCAGTTTTTAAGGCTTGTCAAAAGTGGCGCTAAATCTAAAAGAATTCAAATTGAGCACTCTCCTCTGTCTGCAGCTACAAGAAGATCATTTGAGGCTTTGAGGAGGGCTGTTTCAGTGCTGTGTGATGCTTTAAACCCTAATTGAAATTTCTCAAAGATGTGATTTCTGTTCATTAAGACTAAAAGCTGGCTAGCTGGTCTTCAGCTCTCTCAGTTTCTCCTCAATAGATCTCCAGGAGGCAGTAGAGGCTGGGTAACTGGTTTAGGGGCTTAAGCATGAATGACCAATGATACCAATTAAAGTTTGGTACCCTAAAGTCCCCCTTACCTTTGGATTTATGTAATAAAGATTTGTATTAATTTTTTTATTGAGTTTCAGCATTCTGAAACCCATGGATAGGCAGTTGTTGGAGATTAGCTTTTACGCTAGAACACTTGAAACTTGATTCTGGTTTGATGTGATTCCTGTCAATTTCAAATAAAGAAATAATCAATAGAAATAAATGTAGCCATCATATATAATACAAGTTCTAAATACTGTATTAAAATTGTATGAAGAGAGAGCACTTGTGCTTCTCAAAACAACCAAGAACAATAAGTCTGTATATAAAACACAAATGATTTAGAAATACATATGATTTTTTTTTTTTTAATGATTTTAGCATTCATCGCCCTGTAAATGTTTACATTTGTTACGCTTTTATCTCCTGCGCTGACCCTAGTTCATGATTGTCAGGAACAGTCAGTTTGAAAGAGATGAGAAGTTGTGATATGTTTGTGTTTCCTCAATAGAACAATATGGATCTGTGTAGTGATGAAATGTGATAAAATGTTTTTTAAGATGTACTTTCCATTGGCAAAGTAAATGAAAGCAATAAAAGCCGCACTGAAGCCTATGTCATTAAAATAGTAAAACACAATAAAACAATAACTCTGCCCTGGACGATCTCTGTTGTTGTTTTGTTAATGGTCCTTAACTTGAACTCCATGTATTTCTTTGGCCTTCTGTTATGTTGTATTCATAAAGAGATCATAAAGATGACCATTAAAATGCTGTTAAGGTATTAATATTAATATTTTTTTTATATTTTATATTTAGCTAATTGAAAGTAGATTATTAGATTTGTTGTTTAACTTTCTGCCTATTTTATTTAATCAATGACACTTAAAAACAAAGACTGTGTTGTGTGAATTTAAAGCTACAGTACTCTTTGATTAAAACAAATAAAAAAAAATGTTATAGGTCATATTTAAAAATTTAAAATCTAACATTATAAAACAAACATCTGTCACATGGGGAACAGCAGGTGACCACTGAACGTGCTGTGGTGATTTCCATTATCAAAGATTCTTGAATTCTCCCACTGACGCAGAAACACAACATCTCCAGCCTCTAGGAGCAGAGTGACTCCATTAGAGGATTTGCCATATCCACTTGTCTGATGTTCATAAGCAATAAAAATATGTTCTCCATTCTTCACCAACACAGCACCTGAAGGATGTGAAGCATGTCCGTGTGCACCAATGTAGAACTCAAAGTGGTAGGCCCCTCTGACCGGTGCAGTGAAAAACCCTGTAGGATATGTACATAATGTTAGTGTTGGTAACACTCACATAGATCACTGTAACATGTGTGAGTCCATTCACCTGTGTTTGGGCTGTAGGCGTTTCCAATGTTTGAGACCACGTGTTTGAAGACCAAATTGGTGTGAGTGTTAAAGGGTCCAAGGGTTACCTCGCCTGAAGCCACTAAAGAGGCAGAGAAAGCCACTTGTCCCACTGAAAATAAGATAAACTTTAAAAAACATAAAAGTGAAACTGGACTTAATCAGGGTAGGATAAATTTCCAGTGCTTCAAACCAGCTGAGTTACATATTATGGCTTTATATGGCTTTTATATGGCTTTAACATAGAAAGTCATGCATGTAACATTTTTGTATGTCTCTTCGAGAAGAGACATACAAAAATGTTACATGCATGAAGTAACTGGTAACTGTGTGAAGAATGTGAGTGATCAATGAACTGGTCTCACCTTCTCTGTCTCTCCTCAGGGACGCCACGTGGTTTTCAGTCAAATTTGTCTGAGTCTTTATGTTGTTAAGTTCAACAGCTTGGCCTAAGAGGAAAAAAAATCAGAATTTACTGAAACTAAAAATTAAATAATGCAAGGAAAGAGTGCAGAGATAATTCACTATAATTAATGAATTAATTATAGAGATAATTCACTGTGGCTTAGCCAATCCACCAGTACTGATAAATAATAAATAATATATATCTAAATAATAAGGTCACGCAGTGAATATGTTCACGATGTCTTATTAACACACTTTACAGAAAAAGAAATTTAACTTGACTCCTGTGTTTGTCTACACTGGTATTTAAATGTGTGAACAGGTAAGCACTTTGTGTGTCCAGTGAAAGCAGAAAAGCACTATATAACAGCAGCATTTATCAAACATTTAAACTTTTTAAACTCTAAAACTTGTACAAATTGTTTTGTACTCAATAGCATTATGTGAACACAGTACCTTTTATTTGTTCTTTAATTGGCACCACTTCACTGGTTTGCTTCTGGAGCTCCTGGACTTGTGCTGTTAGTCCTAAAACAGAAATACAATTCAGAGTCAGTGTTCAGTAAATATTGTTGGTGCGATATAATATTTTAAAACTATATATACTGAAAAAAGACTCAATACTTAGAAGCATTGTTTTTGTATCAAGGTGTCAATTTTTGCAATGATTATTTTAGAATTAAGGTCTATAGTGACTAAAGACTGTACCTTGTTGCTGTTGTTTCAGTGTCTCCACATCTCTGGTCTTTATTTCCAGCTCTCTCAGTTTGGCTGCTTGTTCTCTCAGTTTGGACGCTTGTTCTAACACAGCAGATATAGTGTAGATCAATAATGTATAAATTAATGACAAAACATTACATAAAATGACTTCAGAGTTGTAGAGAAGTGTTGATTCTGACCTTGGTTGAGAGACTGCAGCTGTTCGATCCTGACTCTGTGTTCGGCCAGGGCGGCGCTCATGTGTCGGAGCACAGCGTGGAGGTCTGGTGGACACGGCTGAGGCTGCTCTGGCACATTCACACTCTCAGGACTGGCTTGTGTTTGGTCACTGATCTCATTGTCCTGAAGTTCAGCTCCTGACAGAGAGCAGAGCAGCAGCAGCAGTGCACACAACACACTCACTATTTTCATTGTGTAAAGAAGCATGAGCCCCACAAACACACTCACACTTTTATACAGACTTTATTATACATGTTACTTATTACCCTTTGTCATTTATTGCCATTGTGTTATTATTCAGATGCACGTGACTCTAGATAAGATGAAGTACTTCAGTTAAACATCTTTATCAGAATATTTTATACTAAGGTATTATAAGAAATAATACATTACTTACTGTTGTTTTGATATTTAATCATTCATTTATGTATCTGTGCTTTCCTTGACACTCAAGGACACTTAAAAGATTAAAAGACTTACAGTGACACGTTTTCATGTCTTTTTTTTGTTTGTTTGTTTGTTTGTTTTTTAATTGTGTGGTTTAGTGGTGTAGTAATATTTAGTAATAGTTTTACATCAGTGGAAATCGATTATGGATAGAAGCATTTTAACTGGATTTAATGTAGCTATGTCAGTGTCCACGTGCTCATCCAAATTATAGCAGCCCTGAACTCCTTATATTATAGTACATCTTATTACATCTTATCTTGCCCAGTTGACTTGAATCTTGGAGGATAATACAAAATGTCCCTGGATTTAAAGCTACGGATCTGTGAAAATATAGTGTTTAATTAATTAACTTAATAATATTTAAAAAAAAAAAAGTTATATGTCATATTTAAAATCTAACATGAAAAGACCAGACTTGCTCACATGGGGAACAGCAGGTGACCACTGAACATGTTGTGGTCACCAGCCAACATCTCCAGCCTCCAGGAGCAGAGTGACTCCATTAGAAGATTTGTCTTCTCCACTTGTCTGATGTTCATAAGCAATAAAAATATGTTCTCCATCTTTCACCAACACAGCAGCTGAAGGATGTGAAGAATCCATTGGCCCATAGATGTAGAACTCAAAGTGGTAGGCCCCTCTGACCGGTGCAGTGAAAAACCCTGTAGGATATGTACATAATGTTAGTGTTGGTAACACTCACATAGATCACTGTAACATGTGTGAGTCCATTCACCTGTGTTTGGGCTGTAGGCGTTTCCAATGTTTGAGACCACGTGTTTGAAGACCAAATTAGTCTGAGTGTTAAAGGGTCCAAGGTCTTCTCCAACTGAAGCCAATAAAGAGGTGGAGAAAGCCACTTGTCCCACTGAAAATAAGACAAATGTTAAAGTCTGAACATTAAGGTTCATATCTTGCAAGCAGTGGTACATAAGGCGCACCGCAAAGATGGGTTTAGGGCAAATGACCTGTTATCATACACACACCAGCGCTTTACGTGTGCATCTCAAACTACTGTATGCTCCCTGTTTAATTACAAAAGGAACAACAGCTGCTATGCAAATATAGGCTCCATTATGTCAAATTATGGTCTCACCTGCTCTGTCTCTCCTCAGGGACGCCACATGGTTTTCAGTCACATTTGTCTGAGTCTGTTCAGCAGCTTGGCCTAAGATGGAAAAAGGAAAAAAGTACTGACAATGCTCATTGCTTTAATATGTGACTCCTAAATGGAAGTTAACCTAACACATGAGAATAAACATTAAGACTGACTCACTTTACCTTGTTGCTGTTGTTTCAGTGTCTCTCCATCTCTGGTAATAATATTAACAAATCTTTATTTATTAAGCACTTTTAAAAAACAAGGTTTACAAAGCCACAAAGAACAATACAAAAAGCATAAAAATACCATACAGAAGGCATAGAAAAACAGACAATGATGCAAACAATTCAATTAAGATAAGATAAGATAAGATAAGATAAGATAAGATAATCCTTTATTTGTCCCACAATGGGGAAATTGCAGTGTAATTAGAATAAATAAATAAATAAAAAGAAATGAGGAACACAATCATGCTAAAACCAGTTAAAGGCAGGCCAAACAATAAAAATGGGTTTTAAGAAGTGATTTTAAAGATGATAATGATGGTGCTTGCCTTATATCCTCAGGTGGGTCATTCCAAAGGCGATGCACTCAGACTGAAAAGGCTCCATCACCCTTCATCCAGAGCCTGGACTTTGGAACAGCTAAAAGGGCCTGTCTGAGGATCTAAGTCTGCAGGAGGGCTCGTACGGGGTTAAAAGTTCTGAAATGTAACTTGGTGCAAGCTTTAAAAGTGATCAGTAAAATCTTAAAATCAATTCTAAAACACACAGGCAGCCAGTGAAGGGAAGCTAAAACAGGGGGAATGTTGATGTCTGTTAAAACCAGTGAGGAGCTGAGCTGTTGCGTTCTGAACCAGTTGGAGGCGGGAGATGGATTTGGTGTCAAGGCCGGAAAGGAGGGAGTTGCAATAGTCTAGACAGGAGAAGATGAGTGCATGGATGACTTTTTCAAGATCAGGGCGGGAGAGGATATTTTTTATTTTGCTAATTGTGCGGAGGTGGAGAAAACAGGATTGGGTGACTTTTTTGATGTGAAGATGGAAAATGACGCTGAGGTTTCTGGCAGCAGGGGTGATGTTGGGAGTGAGAGTGCAGAGACTATTGCTAATATGGGAAGTGGATTGGGGGGGGTTATTAAAATGATTTAGGATTTGGAGCTGTTGAGTTTTAGGAAGTTCTGTACCATCCAACTGTTCACATTATTGAAGCAGTTTAACACAGCAGCCAGGCTCCTGGGGTCGTTTGGTCTCAGTAGGAGATAGATCTGTGTGTCATCAGCATAGCACTGGAAGGACATGTTATGACGGCCTATAACGTGTCTTAAAAGGAGCCTATAAATAGAAAATAAAATGGGACCTAAAATAGAACCTTGAGGCACACCACAGGTAATGGGGGCAGGGGAGGAGGTAAAATTGCCTATAGTGTTTGCAAATGTTCTGTCTAAAAGATAGGAATAAACCCAATCAAGTGCAGTGTCCTGGATGCCAACCCAGTTTTTAAGGCTTGTCAAAAGTGGCGCTAAATAATTCTCTTACTGGCGCATCTACATCTGCATTATTGTTTACCCAAACAGATATTCCCATGAAAACATTAAGAAATGATTTTGTTCTGCGAAATACCTATAGAATTTTGAAACAAATTAGGCGAGTTTTAAATCTCCCAAACCTATCCATTCATGCTCCGATATGCCAAAATCCAGCATTTAAACCAGCCATGTATGATTCTGTGTTCACACTTTGGTCTAACAGAGGTATTTCTTCTGTTAAGGACCTCTATATTTATAATGACTTTGCATCATTTGCTCAGCTGCAAGCTAAGTTCAATCTCCCATCTGGTCATTTTTTCAGGTATCTGCAAATTAGGCATTTTGTTAGACAATCTCTTACTGAATTTGAAAGGTTACCTGTCCAGCATGATTTTTATGAATTTTTGAGAAAACCGCCAACGTCTAGACATTTGATTTCACAATTTGTCAGCCTTTTCTATAAACCAACCCCATCTATACATACCAAAGAGGCCTGGGCAAATGACATAGGTGCTGAGATTTCTGTTGATTTATGAGAGAAAGCTTTATGTGGGATCAAATTATGTTCAATAAATGCCAGGCTCCAACTTATACAGTTTAAAGTTATTCACCGTTTGCATTATTCTAAATCTAAACTGAGTAGGCTTTTCCCTTCTATTTCACCATTGTGTGACAGATGTAGAGTGAGTAATGGTTCATTAGGTCACTTATTTTTTATGTGTCCTGTACTCAAAAACTTTTGGACTGAGATTTTTCATTTATACAGTACCATATACAAGAAAATTATACTGCCTGATGTTCTGACTGTGGTGCTTGGTTGTTCGGATCATACATTGACACAATCCTAGGAAATCCAGCAAACTATTATGTTTGGCATGATTATCGCAAAGAGGACTATTCTGAGGGAATGGAAGTCCACGAGACCTCCCTGTTTTCATAAATGGTTAAATGATATGATGTCTTGTTTGTATCTTGAAGAGATACGATACAATCTGTCAGATCAGCGAGATAAATTCACAAAAATTTGGGGACCTTTCATAGATTATATCAAACAGAGGACTCAACCACAAACGTCAAAGGACTAATTTCTTATTGGATTTCTTTACATATTGCTGTGCAGGCTGTGCTGCTCTTTTTTTTTGTTTTTCTTTGTACATATTGTGCACTGGCAGTGTTTGTGGGTTTTTTTTTTGTTTTGTTTTGTTTTTTTTTCTCTATTCAAAAATTGAAAACCAAATAAACAATATATGTTAAAAAAAAGTGGCGCTAAATCTAAAAGAATTCAAATTGAGCACTCTCCTCTGTCTGCAGCTACAAGAAGATCATTTGAGGCTTTGAGGAGGGCTGTTTCAGTGCTGTGTGATGCTTTAAACCCTAATTGAAATTTCTCAAAGATGTGATTTCTGTTCATTAAGACTAAAAGCTGGCTAGCTGGTCTTCATCTCTCTCAGTTTCTCCTCAATAGATCTCCAGGAGGCAGTGGAGGCTGGGTGTAATTGGTTTAGGGGCTTAAGCATGAATGACCAATGATACCAATTAAAGTTTGGTACCCTAAAGCCCCCCTCACCTTTGGATTTATGTAATAAAGATTTGTATTTATTTTTTTATTGAGTTTCAGCATTCTGAAACCCATGGATAGATAGTTGTTGGAGATTAGCTTTTACGTTAGAACACTTGAAACTTGATTCTGGTTTTATGTGATTCCTGTCAATTTCAAATAAAGAAATAATCAATAGAAATAAATGTAGCCATCACATATAATACATAAAATACTAAATACTGTATTAAAATTGTATGAAAAGAGAGCACTTGTGCTTCTTAAAATAACCAAGAACAATAAGTCACACATATGTATTTTTTTTTATTATTTTAACATTCATCTCCCTGTAAATGTTTAAATTTCTTACGCTTTTATCTACTGCATTGACCCTAGTTTGTGATTCTCGGGAACAGTCAGTTTGAAAGAGATAAGATGTTGTGATATGTCTGTGTTTCCTAAACAGAATAATTGCGATCTGTGTAGTGATGAAATGAACTTTGTTTTTAAGATGTACTTTCCTTTGGCAAAGTAAATGAAAGCAATAAAAGCCGCACTGAAGCCTATGTCATTAAAATAGTAAAACACAATAAAACAATAACTCTGCCCTGGACGATCTCTGTTGTTGTTTTGTTAATGGTCCTTAACTTGAACTCCATGTATTTCTTTGGCCTTCTGTTATGTTGTATTCATAAAGAGATCATAAAGATGATCATTAAAATGCTGTTAAGGCTGTTAATATTTATATTTTCTTTATATTTTATACTTAGCTAATTGAAAGTAGATTATTTGATTTCATGTTGTTTAACTTTCTGCCTATTTTATTTAATCAATGACACTTAAAAACAAAGACTGTGTTGTGTGAATTTAAAGCTACAGTACTCTGATTAAAAAAAAAAAAAGTTATATTTAAACATTTAAAATCTATCATTATAAAAAATAAAAAAAAAACATCTGTCACTTGGGGAACAGCAGGTGACCACTGAACGTGCTGTGGTGATTTACACTATCATAGATTCTTGAATTCTGCCACTGACGCAGAAACACAACATCTCCAGCCTCTAGGAGCAACGTGGCTCCATTGGCTGAAGTACCGGCACCATTTGTCTGATGTTCATAAGCAATAAAAATATGTTCTCCATTCTTCACCAACACAGCACCTGAAGGATGTGAAGGATCCATTGGCCCATAGATGTAGAACTCAAAGTGGTAGGCCCCTCTGACCGGTGCAGTGAAAAACCCTGTAGGATATGTACATAATGTTAGTGTTGGTAACACTCACATAGATCACTGTAACATGTGTGAGTCCATTCACCTGTGTTTGGGCTGTAGGCGTTTCCAATGTTTGAGACCACGTGTTTGAAGACCAGATTGGTGTGAGTGTTAAAGGGGCCGAAGGTTACTGAGCCTGAAGCCACTAAAGAGGCGGAGAAAGCCACTTGTCCCACTGAAAATAAGATAAACATACAAGTCCGAACATTAACTGTCTGTAGTCTAAATGTGGTTTTATTTATTTATTTAGAAGGGAAGCCCCTTGAGATGTAACCGATTCTAGTAGCTATGATTTGCGTTAGATTTATACTATTGAAATGAGTCCTATCATTACTGCAGGAGTGACTAAACCAGTTGTTGAAATCACTCAGAATAATAATCTCAGTTTGAGTTCTTTGCCACGCTTTAGACTTGCTCTTTGGATCCATGAGTTGTGCAACAATAGGACAAGAAGTTTGTTTCCTTGTTTGCGTTGGTTGCTACCAATGCAATGAACTCTACCAAAGCTTACGTTTTTCAATGATGTCTCATCCTTTTTAAGGTGAGTGGTCAAAGTTTTTAACCATCAGCTCTGTCTTTTGGTAGGTTTCTCCTTGTGCCTCTGGAACTCTATGTATAATAATAATATTCCTCATTTAGTAGCCTGTCTTAGTATTTTGCCACTTCTCACAGTCCAGGTCCAAGAATGTCAGTTAGAATTTTCATTATCAATGAACTGGTCTCACCTTCTCTGTCTCTCTTCAGGGACGCCACATCTTTTTCAGTCACGTTTATTTGAGCCTTTATGCTGTTAAGTTTAGCATCTTGGCCTAAGAGGGGAAAAAAATGGCATTCTGAAAATGTAGTAATTCCAAAGACAGCTGGAATTCAGGCAATTAAAGGTCTTATATTACACAAAATTGACTCTCATGAGCTTTAAAGGGTTCATATTACAATATTTTCTGATCTTTGTTATAATGTTGTTTCCTCATCACAAACATACATGGAGTTGTGTTTTGTTTCATTCACACATGTTCAACACAAACCCTGGATATCTTTTTTTTTTCTTTCACAGAAAACACTCCATTCCACCTTGTGATGTCATGTAGTAATGCAGAAGAGTTTTTAAACTCCATACACCTTCACTAGAATTATTAGTATGTCTACATCTCCAAAGTTCAAAATGCTCTATTACACCTTGTGATGTCATGTAGTTGTAGTTTTCAAATTAACAGCTACCTTGTACTTTTTTGTTTAGTAGATATTTGCAATTCCAGGGCTGAAATCATCAAAATGATTCATCAAAACGATTCCACCGATTCCATATTCTGTTCTAATATAATATAATGGATGATTTTATCCAGCTAGGTTTCAGTTCCCATCCACAAGTCAATCGAATGTTAAAAAGGTTGTGAAAAAGGCTGAAGATGAGACAGCCAACACACAATAGAGGCCATTTTCAAGTCACTTCCATCAAATTGAAAATGGCTTTTGGATGGGAGCCGAGACATCTTGGTCATCAGGAAACATAAAATAAATAATATTTCTACCTTTGGTAGCTCATTGCTTCAGTATCTGGCTCCTAAATGTAAGCTAACCTTTTTTTTTTATTCTATCTATACATGATACCTTAAAATGAACATACACTAGTACTTGAGACCTTAAAATTAACAAGGAAAAAGGGGGCCTACGGACAATTAACGGTGGCCTTGAAAACCCACCAGTACTGATACAGAATATTATTTACTGTACAAGGTCACACTTGTACTGATACAGAATATTATTTACTGTACAAGGTCACACTTGTACTGATACAGAATATTATTTACTGTACAAGGTCACACTTGTACTGATACAGAATATTATTTACTGTACAAGGTCACACTTGTACTGATACAGAATATTATTTACTGTACAAGGTCACTCTTTCATACATATCTGCATAAACACTGTTTATATATATTTTTATAATGGCTATGTAGACACAATCTACCCATTATTCCCACACTGGGGCAGCAGTCACTCAGTTGATCATCAGAATGTTTGCAATTAAAATCCTTTCTCTTGACAGTAACTCAGTTGTCACAACTTCCAGCTCCCACAGGTACATACACCTGTTGTGTCCTTGGGTCTTATATGTGTGTGACAGACTTATATGCCTTATTGCTGTACCTTGTTGCTGTGTGTCCAAATTTCTGGTCTTCATCTTCAGCTCTCTCAGTTCGGCTTCTTGCTCTCTCAGTTTGGATGCTTGTTCTAAGACATCACATATAGTGTTGATCAATAATGTATAAATAAATGAATGAATGAACATAAAATGACTTCAGAGTTGTAGAGGTGTTGATTCTGACCTTGGTTGAGAGACTGCAGCTGTTCGATCCTGACTCTGTGTTCGGCCAGGGCGGCGCTCATGTGTCGGAGCACAGCGTGGAGGTCTGGAGGACATGGCTGAGGCTGCTCTGGCACATTCACATTCTCAGGACTGGCTTGTGTTTGGTCACTGATCTCATTGTCCTGAAGTTCAGCTCCTGACAGAGAGCAGAGCAGCAGCAGCAGTGCACACAACGCACTCACTATTTTCATTGTGTAAAGAAGCATGAGCCTCACAAACACACTCACACTTTTATACAGACTTTATTATACATGTTACTTATTACCCTTTGTCATTTATTGCCATTGTGTTATTATTCAGATGCACGTGACTCTAGATAAGATGAAGTACTTCAGTTAAACATCTTTATCAGAATATTTTATGCCAAGGTATTATAAGAAATAATACATTACTTAGACTGTTGTACTGATATTTAATCATTCAGTTATTTATCTGTGCCTTTCTTGACACGTAAGGACACTTAAAAGATGAAAAGACCTAAAATGACATGTTTTTATTAATTGTGTGGTTTTGTGGTATAGAAATATTTAGTAATAGTTTTATATCAGTGGCAATGGATTATGGATAGTAGCAGTTTAACAGGATTTCATGTACTGTACCTACATCAGTGCCCACGTGCTCATCCAAACTGGCAATTTGGATGAATCAAGGATGAGGGAATGGATTACAATGTAGAAACATATAATAAATCAATCATATGAGTAAACTGCAATAGGGCAAATAATAATAATATAGTGTGTAGAATCCCTCAGTCGTCCAGGTAGAATCCATAGCAAAAGGAGAAATTTAATTTGTCAACTGGACAGAGTTTATTTGGTCGAATACGTTTCGCAGCTCATCCGAGCTGCTTCTTCAGTTCTGGTCAGATGCTGGTAGTTAGCTAGTTAGTTAGTTAACTACTCCCCCACTCCCACTCCATATTGAATAGACCCACCTGACTAACAGAAACTGTAAATAAATATGTGTGTCTCAGAGTAATTTTCATTGTAATTAGCTCCTCCCTTCAAGCAGATATAAAGCAGTGTCCACCAGCATCTGACCAGAACTGAAGAAGCAGCTCGGATGAGCTGCGAAACGTATTCGACCAAATAAACTCTGTCCAGTTGACAAATTAAATTTCTCCTTTTGCTAAATAATAATATAGGGTATACAAGATTTACTTAACGTAACGTTGCCTCACCCCTGCCCCAACCCAGTACCCAGCATTTGTGAGGCCCATTGATGAGCACGCTTATGTTCAAAAAGTCAGTAAGTCATTTTTGCATGTTGACAGAGTGTGGTTCTTTCCATTTACTGGCAAGTAATTGTTTGGCTGCTATAAGACCAATCAGTCATACATGTTTCTCCATGATGTTTAGAGTCAAGCTAGAGCTATCATGTAAACGTAAGATTCCTGGAGTTCATGGACTATTTTTATTCTAGCCATTCTGAAAGTGTCTTTGAACCACCCCTCCCCAGAGAGCCTGTACCTTTGGACAATTCCAGAAAATATGTAGAAATGTCCCAGTTACTTTGAGATCACAAAGGGTGCAGTTAGGGGAGGGGAGGGATCTCATCTTGAATAATATGTCTGGCGATAAATATGTTCTGTGAGTAAAAGTGAAATGAAATGAATGAATTGTTTTCCAGAGTCACGGAGATCTCCTTCCTACAGTCTGACACGTACAAGTTCCTGAGAGGCCGACTAAAGGGAAGAATTCTAATTGGAAATAAACTTACTTGCATTTTCCTGAATGACCAATTATACCACTTAAAGTTTGGTACACCAAAGCCCCCTTCACCTTTGGATATATGTAATAAAGATTTTTTATTTATTTATTTTTTTTTATTGCCATCCATTTTCTTCTGCTTATCCGGGGCCAGGTCGTGGGGGCAGCAGTCTAAGCAGAGACTCCCAGAGTCCCAGCTTAAACAGAGGGATCACCACCCAGTCTGTCAGTCCAAAGGTACTGTGTCTGACTGCCATGCAATGTTGCAGAGACATGTCAGCCAAGACAGCCCCACAAAATCCGGAGACTTAAGATACTCAGGACAGATCTCATCCACCCCCAGAGCCTTGCCACCAAGGAGTTTGCGAACCACCTTAGTAACCTCAGCCAGGGTGAAGGATGAGTCCGCCTCCAAGTCCCCAGCCTCTGCTTCCTCCTTGGAAGACGTGAGTGTGGGATTGAGGAAAGTATTCAACAACATCCCCTGGTCGAGGTCAACATTCCTCTCCTCGCACTCTAAACACTGTTGGTGAAGCACTGCTTCTCCCTCCTGAGGCATTGAACGGTTTGCCAGAATTTCTCTGAGGCCAACCAATAGTCCTCCTCCATGGCCTCTCCAAACAGCTCCCAACCCTGAGTCTTTGCAACCGCATGGGCTGCAGCACGCTTGGCCTGCCGGTACCTTTCAGCTGCTTCAGGAGTCCCACGAGCCAACAAGGCTACATAGGACTCCTTCTGCAGCCTGACAGCATCCCTTACTTCCGGCATCCACCACTGGGTTCGGGGAATGCCGCCGCAGCAGGCACCACAGACCTTACAACCACAGCTAGGAGCGACCACATCGACAATAGAGGCCGAGAACAAAGCCCACTCAGACTCCATGTCCCCAGCCTCCCCCCGAGATCTGGGAGAAGCTCTCCTGGAGGTGTGAGTTGAAGGTCGCCCTGACAGAGGGCTCTGTCACATGTTCCCAACAGACCCTCACAAAATGCTTGACTTCTGCCAGGTCTTTCCATCTTCTTCCTTCACTAGTGGACCCAACTCACAACCAGGTGGTGATGGGTTGACACTCTGCCCTTCTCTTCACCCGAGTGTCCAAAACATGCGACCAGAGGTCAGATGACATGACAACATAGTCGATCATTGACCTCCTGGTCTAGGGTGTCCTGGTGCCACGTGCACTGATGGACACCTTTGTGCTCGAACATGGTATTCATTATGGACAAACTTTGACTAGCACAGAAGTCCAATAACAAAACACCACTCGGGTTCAGATCAGCATGGGAGGCTGCCAGATTAAGAGGGAGTATGAGGGATATTCTGAATGGTTGGAGTGTTTGTCCAGTTAGTACCATTGCCAAGGAGTTATTATATAAAGTCTTAATCATTTAAATACATTTATACCCAAAGCTTGAGTGTTCTACAACTTCTATACGGTTGGCATTTTCTATAAAAATAGAAAATATATTTTGTTTTCAACTGTGAATTTCTAACAGTCCTAATGTTTCATCATTCTGAAACCCATGGATAGACAGTTGTTAGAATTTGCTGACTGTTTTAATATGTGTTCTGTAAAGCGTCTTTGAGTGTCCTGAAAAGCGCTATATAAATGTATTATTATTAATACTAACATGTGGAACATTGATTCTGGTTTGATGTGATTGCTGTTCATTTCAAAAAAAGAAATAATCAATAGAAATAAATGTAGCCATCACATATAATACAGAGTCTAAATACAGTATTAAAGTTATATCAAGACAGATCACGTGTACTTCTCAAAATAACCAAGAACAAGAAGTCTGTATATAAAACACAAATAATTTATATATATAGTTTGAAAGAGATAAGATGTTGTGATATGTCTGTGTTTCCTCAACAGAATAATTGCGATCTGTGTAGTGATGAAATGAACTTTGTTTTTAAGATGTACTTTCCTTTGGCAAAGTAAGTGAAAGCAATAAAAGCCGCACTGAAGCCTATGTCATTAAAATAGTAAAACACAATAAAACAATAACTCTGCCCTGGACGATCTCTGTTGTTGTTTTGTTAATGGTCCTTAACTTGAACTCCATGTATTTCTTTGGCCTTCTGTTATGTTGTATTCATAAAGAGATCACAGGCTGGGCACTTGAGCTATGGATTATGGATAGAAACACTTGAACGTGATTTAATGTAGCCTACATCAGCGTCCATGTACTCATCCAAACTGTATCAGCCCTGAACTCCTTTTATTATAGTACACCTTATTGTGCCCAGTTGACTTGAATCTTGGAGGATAATGCAAAATGTCCCTAAACACTTTGCATCAACATGAAGTCACAGAATACGTCAGGGAGATAAGATATATAGTTGGTCTATATAAGTGTAAGGGAAGTGATAAAACTGAAACAGAAATTAAATCTCTTTTCATTTATTATTTCATGCAACACAGAACACAATACAACACAAATATTTAAGACCTGTGTACAAATATAGAGTGCAATATATTGTAACCTACAATCTCAAATCAAACACTCAAACCAAATTAAATGAATGTATGAATCTTTTTTTCTTTTTTGTAAATTACATTTTAAAAGATGGTCATTAAAATGCTAATTCTATATTGATTAAAGAACATTAGATTTTCATGTTTTTATGTTTAACTTTTGCCTGTAAATTCATCAATGACACTTAAAAACAATTTAAATATGGAAAAGTAAAAAACGTAGGCTGTGTGGTGTGAATTTAAAGCTACAGATCTGTGAAAAGTTTGTGAACTGTTTGAATTTAAAAAAAAGTTAGATGTTATACTGGAAATCTAACTTTAACAAACAAGTATCTGTCACTTGGGGAACAGCAGGTGACCACTGAACGTGCTGTGGTGATTAACACTATCAAAGATTCTTGAATTCTCCCACTGACGCAGAAACACAACATCTCCAGTCTCTAGGAGCAACGTGGCTCCATTGGCTGAGCTGCCATAACCATTTGTCTGATGTTCATAAGCAATAAAAATATGTTCTCCATTCTTCACCAACACAGCACCTGAAGGATGTGAAGCATGTCCGTGTGCACCAATGTAGAACTCAAAGTGGTAGGCCCCTCTGACCGGTGCAGTGAAAAACCCTGTAGGATATGTACATAATGTTAGTGTTGGTAACACTCACATAGATCACTGTAACATGTGTGAGTCCATTCACCTGTGTTTGGGCTGTAGGCGTTTCCAATGTTTGAGACCACGTGTTTGAAGACCAAATTAGTGTGAGTGTTAAAGGGTCCAAGGGTTACGTCGCCTGAAGCCACTAAAGAGGCGGAGAAAGCCACTTGTCCTACTGAAAATAAGATAAACATAAAAGTTTGGATATTAACAGTCTGCAGCTGAAAAATTTGCAAGTCTGGTCAGATGCTGGCAGACACTGCTTTATATCTTTTAAAGCAGTGTCCGCCAGCATCTGACCAGAACTGAAGAAGCAGCTTGGATGAGCTGCGAAACATATTCAACCAAATAAACTCTGTCCAGTTGACAAATTAAATTTCTCCTTTTGCTATGGATTCTACCTGGACGACTGAGAGATTCTACACACATCTCATAAACTAATTTGTACTTAAGGGCTTCTTATGAACATTTCTGGCATTCACAAAACTTTTTCTTAACTGAAAATGTTCTTCCAGAAGAACAAATCCTACGAGCAGTCAGAACCACTCGTAAGAATAAAAATTCTACAGTTTTAGAATATTATTACTCTCATAATGTAACAAAAAAAATTCAAATTCCTGCATGATTGTAAGTTATATATATTTTAATTATTTTTAATAATTATTTTAGAATTATTTATAAACATATTACTATGTGATCCCATAGCATTTATGAGGCATTTCTTTTTAAGAAAATATTCATGAATAAGGCCCACTGTTTTTATCTTTACTGTGTTATTTGCTTATTACTCTTTTGACTGTTTTTCCAGTTTTCATGGAGACCATGCAAGAGCTAGCTATGAACATTTGAGTTGCTACAGGTTTTTTACACGATATGTGGCAGTAAATGTGGCAGAGGATCACCAGAGGAAAAACACTGAGGGAAAGAACACAAAGGACTGTTGGATTGTGTGAAATGAACTGTTTGTTTTTCTTGTGTCCATGGAGACCGTGCAAGAGGCTAGCTAAGGAGCTAACTATGGACATTTTTAATAGGGTTAAGGTCCAGAGACTGGCTGGGCCACTCCATGACCTTAATGTGCTTCTTCCTGAGCCACACCTTCGTTGCCTTGGCTGTATGTTTTGGGTCATTGTCATGTTGGAAGACCCATCCACGACCCATTTTTAGTTTCCTGGCAGAGGGAAGGAGGTTGTCACTCAGGATTTTAATGGTACATGGTTCTGTCCATCCTCCCGTAAGTGGTGAAGTTGTCCTGTGCCCTTGGCAGAAAAACACCCCCAAAGCCTAATGTTTCCACCTCCATGCTTGACAGTGGGGATGGTGTTCTTAGGGTCATAGGCAGTATTTTAATTCCTCCAAACACGGCGAGTTGAGTTAATGCCAAAGAGCTCGATTTTGGTCTCATCTGACCATAGCACCTTCTCCCAATCACTCTCTAAATCATTCAGGTGTTCATTGGCAAACTTCAGGTGGGCCTGTGCCTTCTTAAGCAGGGGGACCTTGCGAGCACTGCAAGATTTTAATCCATTGCGGCATAAAGTGTTACCAATGGTTTTCTTAGTGACTGTGGTAACAGCTGCTGTAAGATCGTTGACTAGCTCCTCCTGTGTAGTTCTAGGCTGATTTTTCATTGTTCTCATGATCATTGAAACCTCACGAGTCATTTTGTATTTCTTAAATTTTCGAACAATTGCACCAACAGTTGTCTCCTTAACACCAGCTTCTTGCTTATGGTTTTGTAGCCCATTCCAGCCTTGTGCAGGTCTACAGGCTTATCCATGACGTCCTTTGACAGCTCTTTGGTCTTTCCCATGTTGGAGAGTTTGGAGTCTGATTGATTGACTGATTCTGTGGACAGGGGTCTTTTATACAGGTGACTAGTTAAAACAGGAGTCTAATTCAGGTGACGAGTTGAGTAGGAGAGTCTAACTGGTCTGTGGGAGCCAGAACTCTTAATGGTTGGTAGGGGATCAAATACGTATTTCACTCAATTAAATGCAAATCAGTTTATATATTTTCTTTAAATGTATTTTCTGGATTTTCTTTTTGATATTCTATCCCTCAAAGTTAAAATAAACCTGTCATTAAAATTATAGACTGTTCATTTCTTTTTCAGTGGGCAAACCTACAAAATCAGCAAGGGATCAAATACTTATTTCCTCCACTGTATGTAAACATGTAATACCTTTTAGTTGTTCCTTAATTGGCTCCATTTCACTGGTCTGCTTCTGGAGCTCCTGTACTTGTGCTGTTAGTCCTGAAACAGTACAATCGAGTCCAGTAAATATTGCTGGTGTAATACTACATTTTAAAACTCAATTTACATGCCTAGACAAAGGTTCAATGTGGTCTTATAATAGTTAGATATAGATGAAGATTTTATTTGTTGTTGTTTTTTAACAATGTTAATGTAAAATAAAGATTTTTGTTTCCACTGTATAAGGAGTTGGTAGAACTAAAAAGCACCTTGTTTATACAAGAGTGTGTCAATTTTTGCAATGACTTTTGATATGTCTGAGATTAAGACTGACTTGCTGTACCTTGTTGCTGTTGTTTCAATGTCTCCACATCGCTGGTCTTCAGCTCTTTCAGTTTAGCTGCTTGCTCTAAGATGTTCGGTTTTATTTTGTAAATAAATACAGCACAAATCATTTACAAAATATAACAAAATCATTTAATTACATCGCGAGAAAGGTAAAAATCACTTAGTTTTGTATTATGTGCCCACTTTTACAATGTTTTAGAACTGTCCAGGATTAAAGACTGTACCTTGTTGCTGTTGTTTCAGTGTCTCCACATCTCTGGTCTTTATCTCCAGCTCTCTCAGTTTGGATTCTTGTTCTAACAAATCACATACAGTTTTGATCAATAATGTTTAAAAAAAAAAGATAAATCATGACATAAAAAGACTTGAGTGAGTTGTAGAGGTGTTGATTCTGACCTCGGTTGAGAGACTGCAGCTGTTCGATCCTGACTCTGTGTTCGGCCAAGGTGGCGCTCATGTGTCGGAGCACAGCGTGGAGGTCTGGTGGACAGGGCTGAGGCTGCTCTGGTACATTCACATTCTCAGGACTGGCTTGTCTTTGGTCACTGATATCACTGTCCTGAAGTTCAGCTCCTGACAGAGAGCAGAGCAGCAGTAGTGCACACAACACATTCACTCCTTCCATTGTGTAAAGAAGCATGAGCCCCAAAAGGACTCTCACACTTTTATACGGACTTTATTATACGTGTTACTTATTACCTGTTATAACTACACATTCCACAAGGACTCACACTTTTAAACAGACTTTATGACTAACCATTAGTTATTTTTTACCACTGTTCTATCTCTACCTTTTTCAAAACCTTTTCATTTCTGCACTGATAAATGCTAAATGAAGATTTAGTTTCAGAATCAGAATTACTTTTATTCATCCTCAAGGGGAAATTCTTTTCGTTACAGACATGCAGCTGACCAGTAGAAGAATAGTTAGTAAAAACAGCCTACATGTAAGAAACCTTTAATATCCATATAATGCAGTAAAATAAATAAATATAATACATCAACCATACCCCCAGTGAAAATAATACAAACTGATCAAAATCTAGAACCACACATATTTACATTTTAATACAGGTTTACAACAGTGAGGTATATTGCTAAATGGATTGTACAGTGAGATTTTTACAGCACAGCGTTCAACAGTTTGATGGTGACAGTCAGGAATAGACAATATCCTCCTGTCCTATGTTATAGTCAGAGAGTCCAGCTCCTCCCCACAATATTCTTGAAGATCTATTACCACAGGCGGGACACTTGAGCTATGGATTATGAATAGAAACAATTAAACAGGATTTAATGTACCTACATCAGCGTCCATGTACTCATCCGAACTGTATCAGCCCTGAACTCCTTTTATTATAGTACACCTTATTGTGCCCAGTTGACTTGAATCTTGGAGGATAATGCAAAATGTCCCTAAACACTTTGCATAAACATGAAGTCACAGAATACGTCAGGGAGATAAGATATATAGTTGGTCTATATAAGTGTAAGGGAAGCTTAAATTAAATCTCTTTTTATTTATTATTTCATCCAACACAAAACACAGAACACAATACAACACAAATATTTAAGACCTGTGTATAAATATAGAGTGCAATATATTGTAAACCTACAATCTCAAATCAAACACTCAAACCAAATTAAATGAATGTATGAATCTTTTTTTCTTTTTGTAAATTACATTTTAAAAGATGGTCATTAAAATGCTAATTCTATATTGATTAAAGAACATTAGATTTTCATGTTTGTATGTTTAACTTTTGCCTGTAAATTCATCAATGACACTTAAAAACAATTTAAATATGGAAAAGTAAAAAACGTAGGCTGTGTGGTGTGAATTTAAAGCTACAGATCTGTGAAAAGTTTGTGAACTGTTTGAATTAAAAAACATTAGATGTTATATTGGAAATCTAACTTTAACAAACAAGCATCTGTCACTTGGGGAACAGCAGGTGACCACTGAACGTGCTGTGGTGATTTACATTATCAAAGATTCTTGAATTCTCCCATTGACGCAGAAACACAACATCTCCAGCCTCTAGGAGCAGAGTGGCTCCATTGGCTGAGCTGCCATAACCATTTGTCTGATGTTCATAAGCAATAAAAATATGTTCTCCATTCTTCACCAACACAGCACCTGAAGGATGTGAAGCATGTCCGTGTGCACCAATGTAGAACTCAAAGTGGTAGGCCCCTCTGACCGGTGCAGTGAAAAACCCTGTAGGATATGTACATAATGTTAGTGTTGGTAACACTCACATAGATCACTGTAACATGTGTGAGTCCATTCACCTGTGTTTGGGCTGTAGGCGTTTCCAATGTTTGAGACCACGTGTTTGAAGACCAAATTGGTGTGAGCGTTAAAGGGACCGAGGGTTACCTCGTCTGAAACCACTAAAGAGGCAGAGAAAGCCACTTGTCCCACTGAAAATAAGATAAACATAAAAGTTTGGATATTAACAGTTTGCAGCTGAAAAATTTGCAAGTCTAAATGTGGTTCACAGCAGTGGCTTAGCCATGTTATTATGCACACCTTCACCAAACTTGCATTCAGTGTAAATTATCAAATAGGTCCAAATGTCCAAATTAGAATGTGTTGTAGTAGAAGAAGTATTTTTGCCTCTCTCATGTTTAATTAGTCCTGTGGTCTCATTTGTAAAACTTGTAAAACAACAAACTTATTCAATTCTCTCTGAGCACAGACGCCTTCTGTCTCATCTCTGAAAGTCCTGATACCCAAAGCACAAAAAGCTTTTGGACTGGAGCGCTCATTTTCATGTTCAGGTGTTTTTTTTATACATCACAAACTTAAAATGATAGTATGTACATTTTCTTGTGGTGGATTACTCGTGTGTATGTTGGTTCATTCAATAACCCTGGTAAGGAATCTCTACATTTATAAATATCGCGTTACATTAAATAGATCCTGCAGCTCATATTGGGAGTTTGTTTAGGTTTCGCCCCAGTGTAATTTCCTCTTGGATCAACTCAGCGGCTCCTGTTCTCAATAAATTGCAATACATCCAAAACTCTCACCGCCCACTCACACACATGGTCCTGTGAATAGATTACCCCTGTCCTCCAGAACCTCCACTGGCTCCCCATCCCTCAGCTCATCCACTTCAAAGTCCTTCTCATCACCTTCAAAGCTTTCCACATCTAGGCTCCATCCTACCTCAGACCTGCTGCAGCCCCACACTCCATCTCGCTCCCTCTCCAAGCTCCTGTCCCTCCCCTGTAGGACCAAGTCTGAACCTGGGGAGAACGTTTTCCATCGCCGCCCTGCCCTCTGGACTGTACTGACTTCACCATCTTCAAGAAAACTCTCAAGACCCATCTATTTAGACCCATCTATTTAGAATAGCTTTTAATGTTTAACTTTGTCAATATGATTCACTGGGCCTCATTCAGAAAGCGATCTTACAAACTAATTTATACTTAAGGCCTTCTTATGAACATTTTTGGCATTCACAAAACTTTTTCTTAACTGAAAATGTTCTTCTGGAAGAACAAATTATACGAACAGTCAGGACCACTCGTAAGAAAAAAAAATTCTACAGTTTTAGAATATTATTACTCTCATAATGTAACAAATCCTAATTCCTCCATGATTGTAAGTTATATATATTTTTTAATTATTTCCTATAAACATATTACTATGTGATCCCATAACATTTATGAGGCGTTTCTTTTTAAGAAAAGATTCATGAATAAGGCCCACTGTTTTTATCTTTACTGTGTTATTTGCTTATTACTCTTTTGACTGTTTTTCCAGTTTTCATGGAGACCATGCAAGAGGCTAGCTAAAGAGTTAGCAAAGGAGCTAGCTATGAACATTTGAGTTGCTACAGGTTTTTTACACCATGTGTGGCAGCAAATGTGGCAGAAGATCTTTCAGATGAAACACTTACAGGGAATGGACCATTTCATCACCGGCGGAAACACCAGAGCAGATTAAGAACGAGGCCTTTCCTGTTGTGTTCACCTGGCGCCCCCTGGAGGCTGCTGTGATCCTGCAGGAGTGACACTTTTGGCTCTTCCTTTCCTCGAACTGCCCTGACACAGATCTACTGACCCTCTCTGACCAGTCCTTCTGATAAACTGCACTGAGACCTTTGACTGAGACACAAAGGCCACTGAGAAGCGCAGTGTAAATTGTGCAGCAACATCAACTGCAACAGTAAAACTGGAATTTCCTTCAGGATTAATAAAGCATCTGTCTGTCTTTAATATGTGTTCTGTAAAGTGTCTCTGAGTATACTGAAAAGCACTATACAAATAAAATTGTACATTGGGGCTGTGTTCACTGCTGTTATGTCCTTGGGCAAGACACTTAACATGCGTTGTGTCCTGTGTCTATGTACATTGGTGTTTAAATGCATGTGTGAACAGGTGAGCGATGTAAAGCGATTTGAGTGCCAATTAAGGTAGAACGGCACTGTATAATTGTGAAGACTTATTTACCATTTACATCTTTTTGGAACTATGCTAAATTCCTTTCAATGTTATATTACAATACACAGAAAATTAATTAAGATATACGGTGGAGGAAATAAGTATTTGATCCCTTGTTGATTTTGTAGGTTTGCCCACTGACAAAGAAATGAACAGTGTATAATTTTTATGGTAGGTTTATTTTAACATTGAGAGATAGAATATTAAAAAGAAAATCCAAAAAATAACTTAAAGAAAATATATAAACTGTTTTCCATTTCATTGAATGAAATAATTATTTGAACCCTCTAGCCAAAAAAGACTTAGTACTTTGTGGCAAAATCCATGTTTACAACCCCAGAGGTCAGACGTTTCTTGTAGTTGATGACCAGGTTTGTGCACATATCAGAAGGAATTTTGGTCCACTTTTCTTTGCAGATCATCTCTAAATCATTAAGGTTTCGTGACTGTCACTTGGGAACTCTGAGCTTCAACTCACTCCATACGTTTTTAATAGGGTTAAGGTCCAGAGACTGGCTGGGCCACTCCATGACCTTAATGTGTTTCTTCCTGAGCCACGCCTTCGTTGCCTTGGCTGTATGTTTTGGGTCATTGTCATCTTGGAAGACCCATCCACAACCTATTTTCAGTTTCCTGGCAGAGGGAAGGAGGTTGTCACTTTTAGCGGTACATGGCTCCGTCCATCCTCCCGTTGAAGTGGTGAAGTTGTCCTGCGCCCTTGGCAGAAAAACACCCCCAAAGCCTAATGTTTCCACCTCCATGCTTGACGGTGGAGATGGTGTTCTTGGGGTCATAGGCAGCATTTTTCTTCCTCCAAACACGGCGAGTTGAGTTAATGCCAAGGAGCTCGATTTTGGTCTCATCTGACCACAGCACCTTCTCCCAATCACTTTCTAAATCATTCAGATGTTCATTGGCAAACTTCAGGTGGGCCTGTGCCTTCTTAAGCAGGGGGACCTTGTGAGCACTGCAAGATTTTAATCCACTGCAGCATGTGTTACCAATGGTTTTCTTAGTGACTGTGGTCCCAGCTGCTATAAGATCATTGACTAGCTCCTCCTGTGTAGTTCTAGGCTGATTTTTCACTGTTCTCATGATCACTGAAACCATCATGATCATTGAAACCATCATTGATCATTGAAATTTAAGAAATGTATTTCTTAAATTTTCGAACAATTGCACCAACAGTTGTCTCCTTAACACCAGCTTCTTGCTTATGGTTTTGTAGGCCATTCCAGCCTTGTGCAGGTCTACAGTCTTGTCCATGACGTCCTTTGACAGCTCTTTGGCCTTTCCCATGTTGGAGAGTTTGGAGTCTGATTGATTGACTGATTCTGTGGACAGGGGTCTTTTATACAGGTGACAAGTTAAAACATGCGTCTAATTCAGGTGACGAGTTGATTAGGAGAGTCTAACTGGTCTGTGGGAGCCAGAACTCTTAATGATTGGTAGGGGATCAAATACTTATTTCACTCAATTAAATGCAAATCAGTTTATATATTTTCTTTAAATGTATTTTCTGGATTTTCTTTTTGATATTCTATCCCTCAAAGTTAAAATAAACCTGCCGTTAAAATTATAGACTGTTCATTTCTTTTTCAGTGGGCAAACCTACAAAATCAGAAAGGGATCAAATACTTATTTCCTCCACGGTATGTAAACATGTAATACCTTTTAGTTGTTCCTTAATTGGCTCCATTTCACTGGTCTGCTTCTGGAGCTCCTGTACTTGTGCTGTTAGTCCTGAAACAGAAGTACAATCGAGTCCAGTAAATATTGCTGGTGTAATACTACATTTTAAAACTCAATTTACATGCCTAGACAAAGGTTCAATGTGGTCTTATAATAGTTAGATATAGATGAAGATTTGATTTGTGGTTGTTTTTTAACAATGTTAATGTAAAATAAAGATTTCTGTTTCCACTGTATAAGGAGTTGGTAGAACTAAAAAGCACCTTGTTTATACAAGAGTGTGTCAATTTTTGCAATGACTTTTGATATGTCTGAGATTAAGACTGACTTGCTGTACCTTGTTGCTGTTGTTTCAATGTCTCCACATCGCTGGTCTTCAGCTCTTTCAGTTTAGCTGCTTGCTCTAAGATAAATATAAGTAAATAAATACAGCACAAATCATTTACAAAATATAACAAAATCATTTAATTACTATGTTGTGCAGAAGTTTTGGTATTGCATTGTTGTTGTTTTTTTTATTGCCACTCCTATCGCGAGAGAGGTAAAAATCACTTAGTTTTGTATTAATGTGCCCACTTTTACAATGTTTTAGAACTGTCCAAGATTAAAGACTGTACCTTGTTGCTGTTGTTTCAGTGTCTCCAGCTCTCTCAGTTTGGATGCTTGTTCTAACAAATCACATACAGTTTTGATCAATAATGTTTAAAAAAAAAAGATAAATCATGACATAAAAAGACTTGAGTGAGTTGTAGAGGTGTTGATTCTGACCTCGGTTGAGAGACTGCAGCTGTTCGATCCTGACCTTGTGTTCGGCCAGGGCGGCGCTCATGTGTCGGAGCACAGCGTGGAGGTCTGGTGGACACGGCTGAGGCTGCTCTGGCACATTCACATTCTCAGGACTGGCTTGTCTTTGGTCACTGATATCACTGTCCTGAAGTTCAGCTCCTGACAGAGAGCAGAGCAGCAGCAGTAGTGCACACAACACATTCACTCCTTCCATTGTGTAAAGAAGCATGAGCCCCAAAAGGACTCTCACACTTTTATACAGACTTTATTATACGTGTTACTTATTACCTGTTATAACTACACATTCCACAAGGACTCACACTTTTAAACAGACTTTATGACTAACCATTAGTTATTTTTTACCACTGTTCTATCTCTACCTTTTTCAAAACCTTTTCATTTCTGCACTGATAAATGCTAAATGAAGATTTAGTTTCAGAATCTACTTTTATTCATCCTCAAGGGGAAATTCTTTTCGTTACAGACATGCAGCTGACCAGTAGAAGAATAGTTAGTAAAAACAGCCTACATGTAAGAAACCTTTAATATCCATATAATGCAGTAAAATAAATAAATATAATACATCAACCATACCCCCAGTGAAAATAATACAAACTGATCAAAATCTAGAACCACACATATTTACATTTTAATACAGGTTGACAACAGTGAGGTATATTGCTAAATGGATTGTACAGTGAGATTTTTACAGCACAGAGTTCAACAGTTTGATGGTGACAGGCAGGAACAGACAATATCCTCCTGTCCTATGTTATAGTCAGAGAGTCCAGCTCCTCCCCACAATATTCTTGAAGATCTATTACCACAGGCGGGACACTTGAGCTATGGATTATGAATAGAAACAATTAAACAGGATTTAATGTACCTACATCAGCGTCCATGTACTCATCCAAACTGTATCAGCCCTGAACTCCTTTTATTATAGTACACCTTATTGTGCCCAGTTGACTTGAATCTTGGAGGATAATGCAAAATGTCCCTAAACACTTTGCATAAACATGAAGTCACAGAATACGTCAGGGAGATAAGATATATAGTTGGTCTATATAAGTGTAAGGGAAGTGATAAAACTGAAACAGAAATTAAATCTCTTTTTATTTATTATTTCATGCAACACAGAACACAGAACACAATACAACACAAATATTTAAGACCTGTGTACAAATACAGAGTGCAATATATTGTAACCTACAATCTCAAATCAAACACTCAAACCAAATTAAATGAATGTATGAATCTTTTTTTCTTTTTTGTAAATTACATTTTAAAAGATGGTCATTAAAATGCTAATTCTATATTGATTAAAGAACATTAGATTTTCATGTTTGTATGTTTAACTTTTGCCTGTAAATTCATCAATGACACTTAAAAACAATTTAAATATGGAAAAGTAAAAAACGTAGGCCGTGTGGTGTGAATTTAAAGCTACAGATCTGTGAAAAGTTTGTGAACTGTTTGAATTTAAAAAAGTTAGATGTTATATTGGAAATCTAACTTTAACAAACAAGCATCTGTCACTTGGGGAACAGCAGGTGACCACTGAACGTGCTGTGGTGATTTACATTATCAAAGATTTTTGAATTCTGCCACTGACGCAGAAACACAACATCTCCAGCCTCCAGGAGCAGAGTGACTCCATTGGCTGAAGAACCGGCACCACTTGTCTGATGTTCATAAGCAATAAAAATATGTTCTCCATTCTTCACCAAGACAGCACCTGAAGGATGTGAAGAATCCATTGGCCCATAGATGTAGAACTCAAAGTGGTAGGCCCCTCTGACCGGTGCAGTGAAAAACCCTGTAGGATATGTACATAATGTTAGTGTTGGTAACACTCACATAGATCACTGTAACATGTGTGAGTCCATTCACCTGTGTTTGGGCTGTAGGCGTTTCCAATGTTTGAGACCACGTGTTTGAAGACCAAATTGGTGTGAGCGTTAAAGGGACCGAGGGTTACCTCGTCTGAAACCACTAAAGAGGCGGAGAAAGCCACTTGTCCCACTGAAAATAAGATAAACATAAAAGTTTGGATATTAACAGTTTGCAGCTGAAAAATTTGCAAGTCTAAATGTGGTTCACAGCAGTGGCTTAGCCATGTTATTATGCACACCTTCACCAAACTTGCATTCAGTGTAAATTATCAAATAGGTCCAAATGTCCAAATTAGAATGTGTTGTAGTAGAAGAAGTATTTTTGCCTCTCTCATGTTTAATTAGTCCTGTGGTCTCTTTGTAAAACTTGTAAAACAACAAACTTACTCAATTCTCTCTGAACACAGACGCCTTCTGTCTCATCTCTGAAAGTCCTGATACCCAAAGGACAAAAAGCTTTTGGACTGGAGCGCTCATTTTCATGTTCAGGTGTTTTTTTTATACATCACAAACTTAAAATGATAGTATGTACATTTTCTTGTGGTGGATTACTCGTTGTGTGTATGTTGGTTCATTCAATAACCCTGGTAAGGAATCTCTACATTTATAAATATTGCGTTACATTAAATAGATCCTGCAGCTCATATTGGGAGTTTGTTTAGGTTTCGCCCCAGTGTAATTTCCTCTTAGATCAACTCAGCGGCTCCTGCTCTCAATAAATTGCAATACATCCAAAACTTTCACCGCCCACTCACACACATGGTCCTGTGAATAGATTACCCCTGTCCTCCAGAACCTCCACTGGCTCCCCATCCCTCAGCTCATCCACTTCAAAGTCCTTCTCATCACCTTCCAAAGCTTTCCACATCTAGGCTCCATCCTACCTCAGACCTGCTGCAGCCCCACACTCCATCTCGCTCCCTCTCCAAGCTCCTGAGAACGTTCTCCATCACTGCCCTGCCCTCTGGACTGTACTGACTTCACCACCTTCAAGAAAACTCTCAAGACCCATCTATTTAGAATAGCTTTTAATGTTTAACTTTGTCAATATGATTCACTGGGCCTCATTCAGAAAGCGATCTTACAAACTAATTTATACTTAAGGCCTTCTTATGAACATTTTTGGCATTCACAAAACTTTTTCTTAACTGAAAATGTTCTTCTGGAAGAACAAATCCTACGAACAGTCAGGACCACTCGTAAGAACAAAAATTCTACAGTTTTAGAATATTATTACTCTCATAATGTAATAAAAAAAATCCTAATTCCTCCATGATTGTAAGTTGTATATATATATATATATATATATATATATATATATATATATATATATATATATATATATATATATATATATATTTTAAATTATTTCTTATAAACATATTACCATGTGATCCCATAACATTTATGAGGCGTTTCTTTTTAAGAAAAGATTCATGAATAAGGCCCACTGTTTTTATCTTTATATAAAAATAACTTAAAGAAAATATATAAACTGTTTTCCATTTCATTGAATGAAATAATTATTTGAACCCTCTAGCCAAAAAAGACTTAGAACTTTGTGGCAAAACTCATGTTTACAACCCCAGAGGTCAGACGTTTCTTGTAGTTGATGACCAGGTTTGTGCACATATCAGAAGGAATTTTGGTCCACTTTTCTTTGCAGATCATCTTTAAAGCATGAAGGTTTCGTGACTGTCACTTGGCAACTGAGAGCTTCAACTCACTCCATAGGTTTTTAATAGGGTTAAGGTCCGGAGACTAGCTGGGCCACTCCATGACCTTAATGTGCTTCTTCCTGAGCCATGCCCTCGTTGCCTTGGCTGTATGTTTTGGGTCATTGTCATGTTGGAAGACCACGACCCATTTTCAGTGTCCTGGCAGAGGGAAGGAGGTTGTCACTTAGGATTTTAATGGTACATGGCTCTGTCCATCCTCCCGTTGAAGTGGTGAAGTTGTCCTGTGCCCTTGGCAGAAAAACACCCCCAAAGCCTAATGTTTCCACCTCCATGCTTGACGGTGGGGATGGTGTTCTTGGGGTCATAGGCAGCATTTTTCTTCCTCCAAACACGGTGAGTTGAGTTAATGCCAAAGAGCTCGATTTTGGTCTCATCTGACCACAGCACCTTCTCCCAATCACTCTCTAAATCATTCAGGTGTTCATTGGCAAACTTCAGGTGGGCCTCTGACTTCTTAAGCAGGGGGACCTTGCGAGCACTGCAAGATTTTAATCCATTGCGGCGTAAAGTGTTACCAATGGTTTTCTTAGTGACTGTGGTCCCAGCTGCTGTAAGATCGTTGACTAGCTCCTCCTGTGTAGTTCTGGGCTGATTTTTCACTGTTCTCATGATCATTGAAACCATCATTGATCATTGAAATTTAAGAAATGTATTTCTTAAATTTGCGAATTATTGCACCAACAGTTGTCTCCTTAACACGCAGCTTCTTGCTTATGGTTTTGTAGCCCATTCCAGCCTTGTGCAGGTCTACAGTCTTGTCCATGACGTCCTTTGACAGCTCTTTGGTCTTTCCCATGTTGGAGAGTTTGGAGTCTGATTGACTGACTGATTCTGTGGACAGGGGTCTTTTATACAGGTGACTAGTTAAAACAGGAGTCTAATTCAGGTGACGAGTTGAGTAGGAGAGTCTCACTGGTCTGTGGGAGCAAGAACTCTTAATGGTTGGTAGGGGATCAAATACTTATTTCACTCAATTAAATGCAAATCAGTTTATATATTTTCTTTAAATATATTTTCTGGATTTTCTTTTTGATATTATATCCCTCAAAGTTCAAATAAACCTGTCATTAAAATTATAGACTGTTCATTTCTTTTTCAGTGGGCAAACCTACAAAATCAGCAAGGGATCAAATACTTATTTCCTCCACTGTATGTAAACATGTAATACCTTTTAGTTGTTCCTTAATTGGCTCCATTTCACTGGTCTGCTTCTGGAGCTCCTGTACTTGTGCTGTTAGTCCTGAAACAGAAGTACAATCGTACAAGAAGTACAATTTGTGGCCATACCAGCTTGTCAAAGCCTGATCCCGTCAGATCTCAGAAGCTCAGCAGGGCCGGGCCTGGTTAGTACTTGGATGGGAGACCACTGGGAAAATCAGGTGCCACAGGGGGGCGCCAGTCAAAAAAAAAGCTGTCGTTGTGTTCTTAGGCAAGGCACTTCACCCACATTGCCTAGTATGAAAGTGGTGTGTGCGTGAGTGATGGTGGTGGTCGGAGGGGCCGATGGCGCAGATTGGCAGCCTCGCTTCCGTCAGTCTGCCCCAGGGCAGCTGTGGCTACAGTAGTAGCTTACCATCACCAAGTGTGGAATGAATGAATAATGCCCTGTAAAGCGTCTTTGAGTGTCCTGAAAAGCGCTATATAAAACTGACGCATTATTATTATTATTATTATTAATCGAGTCCAGTAAATATTGCTGGTGTAATACTACATTTTAAAACTCAATTTACATGCCTAGACAAAGGTTCAATGTGGTCTTATAATAGTTAGATATAGATGAAGATTTTATTTGTTGTTGTTTTTTTTTAACAATGTTAATGTAAAATAAAGATTTCTGTTTCCACTGTATAAGGAGTTGGTAGAACTAAAAAGCACCTTGTTTATACAAGAGTGTGTCAATTTTTGCAATGACTTTTGATATGTCTGAGATTAAGACTGACTTGCTGTACCTTGTTGCTGTTTCAATGTCTCCACATCGCTGGTCTTCAGCTCTTTCAGTTTAGCTGCTTGATCTAAGATGTCAGATATGTTGTAAATAAATACAGCACAAATCATTTACAAAATATAACAAAATCATTTAATTACTATCGCGAGAGAGGTAAAAATCACTTAGTTTTGTATTATGTGCCCACTTTTACAATGTTTTAGAACTGTCCAAGATTAAAGACTGTACCTTGTTGCTGTTGTTTCAATGTCTCCACATCTCTGGTCTTTATCTCCAGCTCTCTCAGTTTGGATGCTTGTTCTAACAAATCACATACAGTTTTGATCAATAATGTTTAAAAAAAAAAGATAAATCATGACATAAAAAGACTTGAGTGAGTTGTAGAGGTGTTGATTCTGACCTTGGTTGAGAGACTGCAGCTGTTCGATCCTGACCTTGTGTTCGGCCAGGGCGGCGCTCATGTGTCGGAGCACAGCGTGGAGGTCTGGTGGACACGGCTGAGGCTGCTCTGGCACATTCACACTCTCAGGACTGGCTTGTCTTTGGTCACTGATATCACTGTCCTGAAGTTCAGCTCCTGACAGAGAGCAGAGCAGCAGCAGCAGCAGCAGCAGCAGTGCGCACAACACACTCACTATTTTCATTGTGTAAAGAAGCATGAGCCCCAAAAGGACTCTCACACTTTTATACAGACTTTATTATACGTGTTACTTATTACCTGTTATAACTACTCATTCCACAAGGACTCACACAGACTTTATGACTAACCATTTGTTATTTTTTTGCCACTGTTCTATCTCTACCTTTTTCAAAACCTTTTCATTTCTGCACTGATAAATGCTAAATGAAGATTTAGTTTCAGAATCAGAATTACTTTTATTCATCCTCAAGGGGAAATTCTTTTCGTTACAGACATGCAGCTGACCAGTAAAACAATAGTTAGTAAAAACAGCCTACATGTAAGAAACTTTTAATATCCATATAATGCTTTAAAATAAATAAGTATAATACATCAACCATACCCCCGGTGAAAATAAAACAAACTGATCAAAATCTAGAACCACACATATTTACATTTTAATACAGGTTTACAACAGTGAGGTATATTGCTAAATGGATTGTACAGTGAGATTTTTACAGCACTGAGTTCAACAGTTTGATGGTGACAGGCAGGAATAGACAATATCCTCCTGTCCTATGTTATAGTCAGAGAGTCCAGCTCCTCCCCACAACATTCTTGAAGATCTATTACCTGGTCCCTTACCAGTTCCTTGGGCTTCATCACATTGAGCCGAAGGTGGGTCCTCTCACTCTAGGTAATAAAGTGGTCCACCACAGTCCTGTCCTCTTATCACAACTGGTGATGCTTCCCACCCCTGCCGAGTCATCTGAGTCAGTCATAATGTGAAATTTCTAACATCATAAATCTCGGTGTGCCTCAAGGCTTGATATTGGGCCCATTGCCCACTGAACAAATTTGACGACTTGCCCCAAATTTGTCCATCTAATGCAAACTGGCAACAAATTTCACAATGACATCGAAACATTTCAAAATCAGTTAGTATGTTTTTAACAAAAAAGCCTGGCATATAGATACAGACCCAAATGTATGCGTGCTTGGAATGAAACTGAAAAAAAAATTAAGTATCTGGGAATTACACTGGACCCACAGCTATTGTTCAAACAGCATGTCAAAAGAACAGTGAATAAAATCAAATATAATTTATTCAATTTCTATCATATAAGAAATAATCACGACAAACTCTGCAATTATGTATTTAAATCCAGTGATCTTTGCAGAGAGCCCCACATCACAAACTGCTTTCAAGAGGGATTTCATAGTTAGCTTTTCTTGATACACCGCCATCTTGTGCATGTACATTCTCCAAGAAAAGTTGCAAAAACATGTCACTTGACACTAATCTTCTCAGTTTTAAGTAGAAAACACTTCCACTTCCAATTCAATGTTGGAGCAAAAGTTTCATGTATTACAAGATCATTACTGCTTAGCCTACCTGAGCTCACTGAAACCCATTCACCCACGGTGACTGCACCCCAGAACTTTGTCATCTTGGAACAGATTTTAATCAGATCCTCAGTCCAGATTTTGTAGTGACTGAGACACAGCTGTACCTTACAGCACTACAGAACCGCAGCACACTGAGGAGGATAGAGCTGAAGAACAGAAGGCGCACCTCTTGAGTGGCCCCAAATGATCAGAGGCAATAGAGGAAATAGGAGGAAATGGAGGAAATACACTATATTGCCAAAAGTATTCACTCACCTGCCTTGAATCGTATATGAATTTAAGTGACATCCCATTCTTAATCCATAGGGTTTAATCTGACGTCGATCCACCCTTTGCAGCTATAACAGCTTCAACTCTTCTGGAAAGGCTGTCCACAAGGTTTAGGAGTGTGTTTATGGGAATTTTTGACCACACCAGAAGTGCATTTGTGAGGTCACACACTGATGTTGGACGAGAAGGCCTGGCTCTCAGTCTCTGCTCTAATTCATCCAAGTGTTCTATTGGGTTGAGGTCAGGACTCTGTGCAGGCCAGTCAAGTTCATCCACACCAAACTCTCCCATCCATGTCTTTATGGACCTTGCTTTGTGCACTGGTGCACAGTCACGTTGAAGAGGAAGGGGCCATCTCCAAACTGTTCCCACAGAGGTGGGAGCATGAAATTATCCAAAATCTCTTGGCATGCTGAAGCATTCAGAGTTCCTTTCACTGGAACTAAGGGACCAAGCCCCGCACCATAATCTCCCCTCCACCAAACTTTACACTTGGCACAATGCAGTCAGACAAGTACCGTTCTCCTGGTTGCCACCAAAGCCAGACTCATCCATCAGATTGCCAGATGGAGAAGCGTTATTCGTCTGCGCCAGAGAACGCATCTCTACTGCTCTAGAGTCCAGTGGTGGCGTGCTTTACACCACTGTACTTGACACCCTTGCCGACGCTTTGCATTGCACTTGGTGATGTATGGCTTGGATGCAGCCATGGAAACCCATTCCATGAAACTCTCTACGCACTGTTCTTGAGCTAATCTGAAGACCACATGAAGTTTGGAGGTCTGTAGCGATTGACTCTGCAGAAAGTTGGCAACCTCTGCCCAATTAGACCCAAACTGGACTTGGAAATTAAAATATCTGGTTGAATTGCTTTTTTGTTTTTTCATTTTTTTGGAGTTGGTTGCTTTAAATGTTTTTCTTACCTCATCAACAGTGATACTGATCCTGTCTGATGGTGCTGGTTAAATACTGGCTCAAATCTGGCCACATTTCTAGACAGTGTCAGATGATTCATATCTAGAAAAAAACATTTTTAAATTTAAAGTTAGCAAATAAATGCTCATTATCAGTTACATTGGGTTTGCGCGCATACTTGCCTAGAATTATTATTACTTTTGAAAGCATTCTCTAGATATTGTCTGTGCTTTGATCTTCCATCTCTCAATTTTATTTTTATAACTTTTGTCTGTTTTAGTGTACCCGTGTCATTCTTTTTAAAAGTCTACATTTTGAGCAGAAGGGCTGCTTGATTTGCTTATAACCAACAATAATTGATTCCTGATGCGTAACAGTTATTACTCCCATATATTACTGTGCTTTCTCTCTGTTTACAGACCTACACAAACTTGACATCACTCCTCTTTCCCCACTCTTTCACTCCCAGTTAAACTTTGGCAAGTTGGATGAATCATCAACCTTATGTTAGTAAGACAACTGCTCTCTACCATAATGATCTATAGTGGCTCAGGGTTTATTTTCTTCCACCATTTTGTGGAAATTTTGGTGAATCTGTAAACTATCTGAGAAAGTATGACAGTCTAATGGAAGGAATCCCGCAACTGTTTTATCCTGTTCCCCTAACTTATGACACCAGTCCGAAAGTGTTCATGTAACCACTTATCTACAAATTAAACCCTGTAGTAGGTGTGTCTGGAGCTAGAACTATCATCCCTGATTTGACACTAAACACTGGAACATACATGCAACAACTATAATCAAAGTATCAATGTCATAACACAGTTCTGCCCTCTAATATCTACATGTTTTATAAGGACAGAGTTGGATATTCAAGACAATCAAGACACATCACGTCACTGTACTTCTCAAAACAGCCATGCTGCTGCATTATAAAGAAAAGGTGTGTCTTTCAGTATTATCTTTCACATGCTTCTTCAGATTTTGGCAACACAATGTTCACAATTAATTTGACACCCTTGCCTGCTTAAAATATTGGGCATCTCCAATTTTTTTGGAGGGTCATCCTATATCTAATGTCTGGCACATATCTTGCACACCCCAGTCAAACTTTGGCAAGCTGGATGAATCATCAACCTTATGTTAGTAAGACAACTGCTCTCTACCATAATGGTTCTTATTTTCTTCCCCCATTTGAGAGATTTTGGTGTATCCAGAAACTATCCGAGAAAGTATTACCTGTCTAATGTTAAATGTCTTTTACACTTGTTCCCCTCATGACATGACACCAGTCCAAAAGTGTTCCTGTAACAAGTTACTGTAATGTACTGCAATGAAAATAAATCGTCTGTTCGCAACACAACCTGCGAAAGTGTACAGTCACTGCAGGGTAATAACACCAGAGCAGACCCACCAAGGCTGGAGACTGAACGGTACTGAAAAGGCATATGGGAGAGGAACAGTGCACAGTGGCTAGTGACTCTGAGAGAAGACCACAGCAACCTCCCTGAACAGAATCCAGTCACTATCACAGTGGCAGACATTCAGGAAAGAGTCTCAGGCATGAAAAACTGGACAGCATCAGGTCCTGACATGATCCACGCCTATTGGCTAAAGAAACTCACTGCACTCCATGAGCACCTGGCAGAACAAATAAACCAGCTACAAATGGATGGGACTCACCCTGAATGGCTTAACGAAGGGCTGACGAGCAGACGATCCGGATCCTGAGGAATTCCTCAAAGGGTACTGACTCATCCAACTATCGGCCAATAACTTGTCCGTCCACAACATGGAAGCTCATGTCAGGCATCATCGGGGCTAAGATAAGTGGGCACATGGATCAGTACACAAATATGAGCTGTGGTACAATCTGATAAGCTATCAATATGATCAGTATGAGCACAGCACAGAAGGGCATCGGGAAAGACACCAGGGGAGCCAAACACCAATTCCTGGTAGACCGAACAGTTGCCCATGACTGCAGAACTCGTCAGACCAACCTGCGCACTGCCTGGATTGATTACAAGAAAGCCTATGACTAAATACCACACACACTCACTCACTCACTGAGTGCCTGGAAATGCACTGTCCCCACTGTCTCAGACAGAGGAAGAGGTGCATAACATAACTGAAGTGGCTGATATCAAGAAATTCTATCAATGGCTCGAGAAGGCTGGTCTGAAGGACAGTACTCATCTTGGCTCCACAGGAGCAAGCCATGAGCACTCAAGAAATAGAGGCCCAGATCTACCACACCAGACAAGACCCAAGGAGTAGGCTGTGCAAAGAGGCCCCTCAGACAGTCCAACACATAACTGCAGGGATGTAAGATGATGGCAGGGACAACATACATGTAGCAACACAACCAAGAGGCGGGCATAGTGTACAGAAACATCTGTGCAGAGTACAGGCTGGAGACCCCAAGGTCAAGGTGGGAAACACCTCCGAAGGTTGTGGAGAATGACTGAGCCAAGATCCAGTTGGATCCTGAGGGAATTCCAGAACTGGGTCATTCCGTGTGGTTTCACCAGATGGTGGCTGCAACACAATTTTCAAATTTTCAAATTTTGGCAACACCTATGCCATTTTGAGTGAGAATATCTCAGTAACTACAAATATAACCCTGCTGCTTTTTTGTACAGTGATAGAAGACCGATGGAACTGTCTTTGAGAAAAAGTTGGGGTCTCTGGCACCTGTCCCACATGGAGATTTTTGCCACCAAAAACAGCCAATTAAAAATCTCGTCCAACTTTGGGAGCTCATATTTTCCAAACTGACGCACCTAGAAAGCCCCAGATTGCTAAGTTATCACACAAGTTTGTGTAGAATGGAACCCAGGGATGTCAGAACACTTCTGTGCAGTATTTCTAGTACTTTTAAGGCCCCAAACCCCACTCGCGAGTAGGTTTTTCTTAATTTTTGGCATTTTTAGCAAGCCCCCATGGCCTGCAGGATGTAGGGAAACACCTGGGGATGTTTGTGGAGCACTAGCTACATACAGAGGACTTGTATACCAACTTACAGCTCTCTGGTATGTCTAAAGGCTGAGAATTGGCCCCTTAAAGATGCCAAAAACCCTGGCGAGGCTTTTCTTGGCTATTTATAGCCCAAATTCTGAAAATTTCAGACCCCCACAACTCAGTAACTATTTGAGCTACAGGCCTACAATTTTGCATAGAAAGTACTTTTGTTACTATCTAGTGGCATGGAAATTTGAGACTAATTTGAAAATGGTGCAGCAACACTCCCAAGGAATATCTGGTCATTTCACTTGGAATGACCCAACTGAGAGAATGGTGATGGCGATATCCAACATCACTATGTCTGGTAGTGATGTTGGATAAGTAATAGAGCAAAGCCATGGTGGTGGACATTGCAATACCAAGTGATGGTAATATCAGGAAAAAGGAACACGAGAAACTAGAGAAATACCAGGGGCTCAAGGAAGAGTTGGAGAAGGCCTGGAAGGTGAAGGCATCAGTGGTGCCCGTGGTGATCGGAGCACTCGGGACAGTAACTCCCAAACTGGAGGAGTGGCTCCAGCAGATACCAGGAAAAACATCAGACATCTCAGTCCAGAAAAGTGCAGTACAGGAACAGCAAAGATACTGCGTAGAACTCTCAAGCTCCCAGGACTCTGGTAGAGGACCCGAGGATTAGAATTAGAAAACAATTGATATGTTATTGCTTTGTCTGGAATGTTTCACAGTATGACATTGAACCTTTCTATCTTCATGGAGACCAAACCAGACCAAGTTACAGGTCACATCTGTGAAGAGGCAACCCCACTCACAGCCAGAATTTCTGTTCTCCTAGGTATTTTGAGCTATAAAACCACCTGTAATTGAACAAATGTAAGGTAGAGCTGTTTAATGTCATACTGTGGAACATTCCAGGCCAAAATGTTACATAGTGCACCTTTAAGTATCTACCCTGTAAGGAGCTTGATGAGCCCTTCTTAACTTATTGTAACTTTTACCTGTGATCCAATTGTATCTGATTATACTTCCTTATTTCAATATAAAAGAAAAAAAGAAAAGAAAAAAAAATGCTGCTAATTACTCAACGGTGCACTATGTGACTTTTCTGGTAGAGGTTAGTAGGTTAGTTAAATTGTAGATGTTATTGTCTTTTACTGGAATGTTCCACAGTATGGCATTTAATTTAACTATCTCCATGAAGACAGGAGAGGCCAAGTTACAGGGTAGATCTATGGAGAAGGGGACCTGCTTATAGTAAGAATGCATGTAAATGAATAAATAGAAGATATATTTGTTTAATGCCATACTGTGGAACATCTCAGGTAAAGCAATTACATCATCATGAGACAAGCAGATAGTGGACCCTCCACCAGAAAAGTTACACAGTGCCCCTTTAAATTTCAATAACAGTACAAATAAAGGAGCAGTACAAAACCTTTTGGTTGGGGGTCCGTCATCTGCTTCTATTAAAAAACAAATTTACCATCGAGCAGAAACATGAGACGTGTGGTATGATCCATGCTTTTATTAGAGGTGGAAAAACAATTCATCAAAACATTTAAAAAATCCAAAAGTTAAGCAGGATTATGCTCTATGTAACTTTGTGGTGGAGGGTCCGTCACCTGCTTGTTTCTGTGGATTTGTCATTGCTCTGGCTAGAATGTTCCACAGTATGACATTAAAACAGCTCTACCTTACATTTATTCAAAGTGGTGGTTTTATAGAAAAATTTAAAAATACCTAAAACTGGCACTCTGACTGTGAGCGGTGTTTCCACTCCACAGATCTGACCTGTATTTTGGTCTGGTTTGGTCTCCATAAAGATAGAGAGGTTTAGTGGCATACCAGAAACATTCCAGACAAAGCAAGAATGCATAATATTTACTTTTTTTCCTTACTTTAATTTCTTGAAAAGCCCAGGAACCTCAGAGTTGTTATTTCTATTGCCAGATCAAACATTGTTAGCTGCTGTAGTCTTGAGTCTGTTCCCCTGGAGACTAGGCACAACATTTTCATAAATTTTACTTCCATTTGAGTACGGCTTAGACAGAAGGAACAGGTCAAATAAGGATTAGGAGTCTTAGGAGTTTTGTGAGTCGAAAGAGACACTGCATTTTTTGACGTCTTGAAATAAAGAAGAATTCACTCAGATTTGTAAGTAGACATTTTTTAATGTATTTTAGTTTTAAATATTGTTTAAGTAAATGTAAAAAAAAAAAAAAAAAAAGTTGGTACTTGCTGAAAGTTGTGTGTTAAGGTGCATTGTGTAACTTTTCTGGTGGAGAGCCCGTCAAATGCTTTTTCTATGGAGATTGTTGCTTTGTCTGAAATGTTTCACAGTATGGTTTTAAACCTTTCTATCTTCATGGAGACCAAACTAGACCAAGTTACAGGTCAGATCTGTGGAGAGGCAACCCCGTTCTCTGTCAGAATTACCAATTTTTTTTTTTTTCTGAAATTATTTTTTTTTTACAGAAAAAACAGTGATAATCCTGCTTAACTTTTGGATTTTTTTCTGTTTGACAGGCTGGTTTTCCACCTCTAATAAAAGCATGGACCATACCACACTTCTCATGTTTCTGCTCAATGGTAAATCTATTTTTTTATTTATTTTTTATGTTTAATAGCGGTTCTGCTTGTTTTTAATGTAATGTATGTTGTGTTCTTAAATTATCTATGTATTAATTTCTAAGCAAATACTGCATAGTTACCTCATAGCTGCAACAACTTTATCACATAAAATGAGTAAAAGTAAAGTCCTTTCTCAGGTTGTCAGAAATGGTTGGACGACCAGCAAAGGGCAACAAAGTCCAGTTTAACCTGGAGTTGTGGTTTGTTTGTTTTTAGCATGTTTGGATAATCCACTATATTTTTAATAATTCAAAAGTATGAGTTTGTTTTTAGTCTGAGTCTGATCATTTCAGTGTCCACATTTCCTTCACTGTGCAGCATGTTGTCCAACTTTGTTAGCAGTTACTATTTACAGTATAGTATATATTTATATATGTTAGAACTACTCAAAGGCACTGTAGCTGATTTGTTTAAAGAAGAAATATTGTGCTTGTGTCTGCTATATAGTTATGATCTATGATACCTGTGGATCATTATGTTATAATTTGGACATCATAAATCACAATAGTCATCTAAAACAAGAAACAAATCTGCTGACTTCCGCATTGGAAAACTGCGGTGCCCAATGGGAGTTGACGTCACTGTAAACGTCATCACAGCAAAGAGCCATGCAGCTGTGGGCACCTCTGATGGATAGCTGCACATCATGCTAGCGAGCCACAGATTTTTTTTTTTTTTGCATTTGTATCAAAATGCCTACACAACACTGCCGAACTCTACGTCTATCACTGATTAAGGAAATTCAATTGAAGTAGAGGTAAATTAAAACATAAATTAAAAATTAGTCAATTAAAAAGAAGTAGAGAGCAGTGCGAATAGAGAGCAATAATGAAAAGAGAATAATACTGGGTATGGTGATTAGCAATATGGCGTCTTGAAAATAAGTGCTTAAAGATTGGCCAAACATACTTGAATCAGTCCTAATACAACTTTGAAAGGTTAAATGAGAAGGGGAAACAACTATAACACAGTTAAAAGTTCAGAAATGTTGATTTGGTGTAGTAGGTCTGCTTTAAAAACTTGAAACACAAAAACTTGTTCAACTTAAACTGTTTGCAGTAGTCCAAATTTATTCCTCACTTTCCTAACACATTTGTAGCATCCTAATTATTCCCCATGATGAGTTTTTTAAGTGCTTTTCACAACTTTCAGAGGCCAGCGCATCACTGTAATACTCACAACAACTAGCATGCTAACAGCGCATTCCTGGTCAATGGAAGTTAAAAAACAACAACTTTATAATTAGATGTAGACAGCACACAACAGTCTCACTGTGACTAAACAAATTGGATACAGCCCCTTCATCTTTTCAGTTCACTTACATCTGGAGTTGTTGCGCCCTCTGTTGGCAATTTTCATACACAAACATGAGAGTTCAGAAATATGAACTTTAGTATATTATTTTAGCTTAGGTAAAGGTATCCATAAATAGTTTTGAAAGACAAATGAACACTTTCAAAGTCAAAATGTAATGTTTCCTAAGACAATATGTGTATATTTTTAAGCAGGAGCAGGTGTGGTTCACAGCTTCCACACAGTCATCTTCGAGTACTACTTTTTTACCACAGCAATGACTTGGTACGACGCTCGGCAATATTGCAGAGATCACTACACCGACCTGGCTACATTTAGAAACATGGCCGAAGTAAACAGTGTGACCAGACCTAGTTACTCCTACGCCTGGATCGGACTGTTCGATGACCCTGCTTCATGGAAAGCAGTGATGACCAATGACTCCAACTCCTGGAGATGGTCGGCCACTGCAGCCCCCAGCCCCAGTCGGTACATGAAGTGGTCTGCTGGAAATACTGGAGGAGGTTCTACAGAGACCTGTGTGTACATTAATGATGGAGGGTGGCATGACTTTAAATGTGGCGACCAGCTATACTTTGCCTGTTTCCAAAGTAAGACATTTGCATTTTTCACTTTTATGTGGTTAAGGATGTTTTTGTTTTCTTTATTTGTTTTTTCCCATATTGATCGATCTTGCTTTTCTATCCGGTCTTCCATTGAAAGCACTGATCAGCATTGATGAATAATCAACATTTAAAGTTTGGAACGTGTTTGCACAATATATTAAAGGTGCATTATGTAACTTTTCTTGTGGAGGGTCTCTCAAAAGCTTTCTCCATAGAGATGTTAGTGCTGTCTAGAATGTTTTACAGTATGGTATTAAATGTCTATCTTCGTTCTATCTTCATGGACACCAAACCAAACCAAGTTACAGGCCAGGGGCCTCATTTATAAAGGACTGCGTAGGAGTTGTCCTAAGCTAGTGCGTACTCCTGGTGGCCACCAGAGGTGTGCGCCCCGCAAACTCCAAATTTAGAAAACCCTCCGCATGCACTCAACCACGCAATCTGTGCTTTATAGATCCCACCTGCAGCTAGAATCTGTGCACATGAACCCACATCACGCCCTCTCCACACCTCCACCTCACCATAAAAGGAGCAAAGTGACTAGTGGATGAGATTTCCCTAAACATGAGCCAATAATCAGTGCGTTTGACCGAGACACACGGGACAGAGGGAGGGGGAGACGCTCCACACGGCACCATGCAGTCATGTAAATTTTTTTTTACAAATAAATACAAAACTAAAAGTGACAACAAAGACTAATTTCTTAATTTAATAATATTTCATAATATTTAGGCAGCTCATCTTTGCAGATAAAGCCAAATTGCTTTCCTGTTGTGTTTCAAGAGTTTATATGGCCCTGTTTATGCACATATACTAGTAGATACGTGCACGCGGTGGTCTGAATGGTCAAAGGAGGGGGCTATGAGCACGTGCGAGGGAGGTGGATCAGCGGCCAGAGGACGAGAGCTCCGGCAGACAGAACACAGATTTAGCATGTAACACATCAGACACATATCAGACGCTATTATTCTGCCAATAAAAGTCCACACGAAACATCCAAACTCTGCTTACCTGTTTGAGTGCGCAGGCCTGGGTCTTACCTCTGTGAGTGCACTGAGCTGGTCGGGACAGGCACAAGATCTCATTTGTGTAACTCCCCGTTACACAAAAATGTGGGGAATATTTTGAGTTTGGGTCAGGTTCGGCCTGTAGGCTTCGTGTTGTGCCCAGACTCGGGCCACTCTGGTGCTCAGTGGTTAAAAATAAAAGTAAAAAAAAGTGCTGAAGTTGCATTTAGTCCCAGTTTGTCATTAAACCAAACCCTCGCTCCTGTGCTTCGTCCGAGGGAAGAGATTTCTTTCAGGTCCGGTCATTATTTCATCCTTTCTGTGGTGGTCACAGCCACAGACTGTGCTCTATAGAAGTCTATGGTCACAGCGCGGACTGCGGGAGACCCAGCACTGTGTCAAGAAAGTGTGCGTAATATTGTCGAGAATAATGAGTGGACTAAACAGCCCTTCTCTGCGTTTTGGCCAACCTCTGCTTAAATGCACAAATCTGAATGTAATTATTTTATACACATGAATTTTCTGATGATTTTTGGATCAAACACTCAAACTCTCTTCACTTCTGCTCCTCTCGCAAAGTCCCACGGTTGGCGTAAAGAGCACCTATGCTTTGTGCGTAAGCAAGCTTTATAAATGAGGGCACTGATCTGTGGAGAGGCAACCCCTTTCACTGTCAGAATTCCTGTTTTTCTTGGTATTTTTGAGCAATAAAACCACCTGTATTTGAATAAATGTAAGGCACCACAGATCCGAGCTGTAACTTGGTCTGGTATAGTCTACATGAAGATAGAAAGGTGAAACATTTCAGACAAAGCATTAACATGTTCACGGAGAGAAAAGCATAAGTTACACAATGCACCTAATTAAAAACTTTACTGTGGTCCTGACTTAGAAATTTCACCTAAACAAGAGAACTGATTCCTCTTCAGAACCAAACGCTGTTACTGACACAGGATTGGCTGTAGATCTGACAGTTACAATGTCCTTTCCTTATCATCAAGATTGACCAAAGTACTGATCTATCGTTCTTTCGATTTTTTGAATAGCCCTACATGTGATTGGGTATGTCCAGATATATTCCAAAACCTATTTCAGTAATTCTCATATTCATAGAGATCGGGATTGTGGGATTTTCAGTTTTTCAGTTGTTAAACAAATGGAAAACTGTGCTTTCATTCAGAATTCCGATGAGCGATAAATACTGTATATTACCAGTAGTGGCACAGTAGCTTATCAGGTTGTACCCCATCTTCATTTACGTGTTGTCAGTGGACCAGGGTAGAAAGATTACATGCTGCCATTCCGACATACCGCCACTCCGACATTGCCGTCTAATTGTTGGAGTGGAGGCATTTCCATTTTTTATCAAACGTCTCTGCTCTGAGACATTTATTTTTTCCTTGGTCGGAGTGGCGGCACTTAAGCATTTTTTTCAACATTCCGCCATTCCGACAAACAAGATAATTATTAAAAATACGTGGGCCTACTAGAATGAGCTGTATGTATGGAGTACCAAAGTTTTCAGAAATATTTGTGTGCATAGGATAGAAATCTGTGGATATTTGGGAAATCCGTGCATAATTGGCTGTAGTTGAGCATAAAATAAATATTCGTAAACTCTCGAATGAGTCCAGCCGTACATAAAATGTATTGTGTGTATTTTATCCATCAGAATACGAATCGAAAAGTTACGACATCAAGAATTACAATCACGAAATGAAAATTATGCTTTCTTCAGTACGAATACGAATTCACAGATGTGACTGTCAAAAATGCATCTCTTCACTTCACAGACGTTATTTATTGAGCAGAAGAAACATCAATCAAGATGCCGGACTTTTGTGTCGCATACGGACTGAACCAGGACTGAACCAGGACTAAACCAGTACTGATCCCAGGACTGAACCAGGAGGACTAAACCAGGACTGAACCAGGACTAAAACAGTACTAAAGAAAGACTAAACCAGGTCTAAACCAGGACAAAACCAGACCTGAACCAGGACTAAACCAGGACTTGAGAGAGAGAGAGAGAGAACCCCAAGCCCGCGGAGCAGAGCAATCAGGTGACGGCTACGCTTAGCCCCGTTGGGCGCGGAGCTCTGCGCTGGTACTTTCGCCGACGGTCACCCAACAGTCTAGTCCTGGTTTAGTCCTGGTTCAGTCCGGCTTTAGTCCTGGTTCAGTCCGGCTTTAGTCCTGGTTCAGGCAAAAAGGTGACTCTCCAAACTTTGAGTAGGTTGTCGGAATGGCGGCATCAAAAAGTGTCGGAATGGGGGCATGTCGGAATGACGGAATGTCGGGGTTCGGGGTCTGTTGGAGTGGCGGTATGTCGGAATAAGGGTTGCACCCGGGGTAGAAAATGTTTTGAAGGTTGTCATCTGTCATCAGAAACAGAGTCCTGATGACTTCCTCTTTTGTTAACTTTTTGAATTGTTATGGCTGGTGCATTGAGCAACTTTTCTGGTGGAATGTCCGTCACCTTCTTGTTTCCATGGAGATGTTATTGCATTGCCAGGAATATTTGATGGTATAACATTAAACACATCTATCTCAAATTTATTCTTTACGGGTGTTTCTATTGCTCAAAAATAATAATAATTCTCTATGAATAGTGTTGCATCTCCACATAGTTGTCTCCCTTGAAAGATATATTTAATCTCTACCATAGAACATTCTAGAAAAAGCTATACCATCTCCATGAAGACAAGCAGGTGAGAGACTCTCCACCAGCAAAGTTACACAATGCACCTTTAATTAACAACATATTTCTCTGACTTTTAAGGTGTACAAAATTCCAAGCAATTCAACCTTGTCCAAACCCCACTGACCTGGAAGAACGCTCAGAGCTACTGCAGACAGCACCACACAGACCTGGCCATGATTGAAGATGAGACTGAAAACTCTGAAGTGGCCGCTCTCAGTCCAGGCAGCAGTGTGTGGATCGGTCTGTACAGAGAGGCCTGGAGGTGGTCTGACGGCACCACCAGCACGCTCCAAAACTGGGATGCACAGCCTAGCAATGCGGGGGAAGACTGTGGAGCAGAATCTTCTACACATTACTGGCACGATGCATTGTGTACCATGAGCTTACCGTTCATTTGTCAAAAAGGTCAGGATAGTTGCAACTCTTCAACTTTTATAATGTTTCCTCATCAAGACCACGCCTGGAGTTTTGTTTTGTTTCATTCACGCATGTTTAACACACAAATTCTGTATATTAAGGTTGAGGTCTTCTCTCAAACACAAAACACTCTCTTCCACCTTGTGATGTCACAGATCCACTATGTTTTATAATTCTATACAACTTTACTGGAATTATTTGGATAATTTCAGACCTGGAATTGTCCTTCAAGGTAAAAGGAGCTGTTAAGTTGTAAACTGTACTACTGCATGACATCACAAGGTGGAACAGAGCATTTTGAGCTTTGGAGATGTAGACAGACGAATAATAAAGGATTACTCAAACATGTGTGAATGAAACAAAATACAACTCTAGGTATGTTTTTGATGAGGTAACAGCATTCTAACACGGTTTAAAAGTCACAAGAGTCAGTTGTGCATAATATAGGACCTTTAACGATTCTTGTCAAACTGACTGTGTGTTTTTAATATTGTGTAGCTTTCAAGAATAGAATCGTTAATGTACAACTGAAACTGCAGACTTGGGCTGACCTCTCGGATCCAGGATCCTCCGCTCTGATTTTAGCACAGGTGAGAGCTAAGATGTTTGGACAAGTTTGGAATGGATATCTTGCAATCAGTGGTTGAAAGTAACAAAAGTCAGAGTAGTTTATTAAGATCTGCGTAACCCCTCAGTTGTCCAGGTACATTTATAGCAGAAAAGATGAAATTTAAATTCAGTCAACTGGACAAAAGTTTTAGAGTGAAGACGTTTCACTGCTCATCTAAGCGGCTTTAGTTCTGGTGGGACACTGTTTTATATCTGTCTGAAAAGAGGAGCAAACTAGAAATCTACCAATACAGTCGATATGCCCTGCCGTCGAGACGTAGGGGAAATTTTGTAATCATGTCTTTATATTTGTGAAGTGTTAATATAAAGGTTTGTGTTTATTTTTAGGCAGCAGATCGACCGAAACAAAAGATGAGCCTGTGCAGGAGATTTGAGACCAATGACAATACGCTAAAAAGTCCAAATATTGCCCAGTTAGTTGATATATCTGTCTATCTCTATCTGAAAAAACTGAAAATAACAGGCCCAATGGTTTACGCTTCACCCCCTAATGGGTGAGGTGTGACATCAACGATAAAGTACTATACTTCAAGTTTTTAGGTCTCTGTGTTTTACTTAAGTCAATATATAAAGGGGATACTTTTTACTTCACTGCATTTGAGAGCAAGTATCTGTACTACACTACAAATTTAACTGGACCAATAAAAGACTTGTAGTTTGAGACCTGCTGAACATACTACCTTTATACTGAACGGTTTATTTCTAGCAAATAGAAAATTGAAAAAGTTATGTTGTTTCAGTTAACAAAAATCAGCAAATCCTTTATCATAATCCCTTTGACATCAATTTTTATTTATTTATTTTTTGCTTCTGTATCTGTACTCTTACTTAACAAAATTGTAGGACATCTTCCACCACTGCTTGCAAGAATTGTTTAAGTGAACTTCATTAGAGAGAGAGTGTATGTGTATGAGTTATGGTTCCAAGCTTCTTATCCAATACCGTATCAGATATAGCCTATATTATCCAGTATGCAACGAGCTCCATTTTGATCTTGTTTCAGCTCACAAGATGAATGTATGCTTTTGTTATTATTAACAATAACAATTATATATATATATTTCTATCCCAGGTATCTAACAAGTTCACGCAGAAGGGCTTAACTGACATCAAGATGCAGTGGACCCGGAACCTTCAGATTTTACACAGAAAATGACTGAAACACAATCCACAAAACAACCAGCTTCTCTTTCTCTGAGTCATTTGTTCTTGAAGAGGGGATATTTTATTTACGTATAGAGTATTAACTGCTAAGACATTACATATTTAGATCACCATGATACCTTATATTTTTAATGTTTTGAAAATGCTATATTGGTTGAAAATGCTATAAGTTTCACTTTCATTTTTGAGTCTCCCTTCCTTTTCCTCTCTGCATTAAGTCACTCCCCCTATCAGAATATAATCAGCGTGCATCCCGCTAAAGAAGCTACTGCACATCACATCAGGTTTGCCATATTGTTGTGTACAGTTTTGTGTCATGCTTTTGTATATTTATGGAGAGTTGTTGTATGGGAGAATGGGCTTGTGCGAAACATTGCACAGAATCTTACAGCTAACCATAAGGAGGATTCGAATAGGGCCCAGAAGTATAATACCCTAGTATAATACCCTAGTATAATAACTGTTCTGGTGGAGGTTCTGTCAAATGCTTTTCTCCATGGTGATGTTATTGCTTTGTCTAGAATGTTTCACAGTATGGCATTAAACCTTTCTATTCCTACACCAGTGTACACAGACACTGGGGGCAACGTGGGTTAAGTGACATTTACGTCGAGAGCAGGATTTGAACCGCCAACCATCAGATGAGTGTACAAATGTTCTACCAACTGTGCTATAGCAATTTCATTTAAAGCTCCGCAAAACCAACTAGACTTAGATCTAGTTTCAAACATGATTTCATGAAAATAAATGTGTTTTCTTAAAAATTTCTGTCAGATCATAATTTCTTTCTATATTAGAAATGTTTTGGCCCAGTGCACAGCATAGTTGCTTGGTAATAGTTATGGAATTCTTGATTTCCTACCAAGAGGTATTTGAACCCTAAAAAATGGCCAAACTGGGGGATTTTTATTAATTTTTTTAAATAAAATCTTAAATATTATGAGTGTTTTAGTAAGATGAGTTGTGTAACTTTAATTTGAATATCAACAAATGGTTCAAAACAACAACTTTTTGTTAATTCCCAACTATTGTGTATGATCATTATTCAGTATCCATGACATCAGTGGTTTTAAGATAACCAAAAGTAGTATTTTACATGAGGAAGATTAAGTCCTTCCTAGAGGGTTTACATTTCCATATTCAAACTGAGATTTGAATGGGACTCAGGAGTAAGAGTCTTGTACTGTGCGGATAAAAGGACATTGCATTTTTTACATGAATTATGATGAGAAGAACTCAATTTCACTCCTAATAAAGACATGGATCTAAAGGCACTTTTCATTTTCCTGATTTGTGGTAAGCCAGCCTTCTTTGTGTATAATAATTGTATTTATTATATTATTGTGTCCTACTTACGGTGTTTCACGATACAATGTTAGTACGATACTGAAAAGATGCTATTTTTTTGTTTTAAAAAGCCTTGACTTGAGGCTATATTAATGCCATAGTCCAAAGAATTAAGGTAGAAAATTGTTTATAACAGTTATTTCTTATTTTTTTTGCATTGAAATAGAACAAAAGATCACGGGTTTTCTAGTTCTCTCAGTTTTTGAGCTGTTGCTGCACTAAAACAACGCATTTAAGCAAAGAGATCCACAATATTATTGTGAGAACTTTGATTGTGATACGATATCACAATATTTCGGTTACTGTTACATCCTTAGTGTTAATAATATGAAAAAACAATACATTTTAATGGTTGCAGTGGTCCAAACATCCTAATTATCACCGCGATGAGTTTATAAGCACTTTTCACATTTTACACTAATGATGCACACAGTGCACTTCCTGATTCTCGGACAGTAAAATGGTTTATAATTTGATGTAGGAAGAACAGAGCAGTCTTATTCTGATCTCAAGAGCTGCTTATACATTATATCTGTACTGGGGAAAAGAAATCAGATGCATGCTCTTTATTCAGTCACTTGATTTTGACATTGACTGAATGGGTTTTCATGTTTTTTCACAATTATTACTGTTTGGTTGGGTAGTACGTGCGGTGAGTTTTAATCTGTTATCAGTTCGGGATGGGACGAGACACAATTTCCATAAGATGAGACAAGATACAAGATTGGGTCCACGAGAACGAGACAAGACGAGATTTGAACTTAATTCCTAATGTACAAATTTCACGATTCAGTTTCCAGTTTTGGCCTCACAATTTTGTGTTTATTTGATTTCATATTTTTGTTTCCATTCTACTGCTTTTTGGAACTGTAAGAGATGTGATTCACCAACATGTAACCCTTTTTTGTCCAATCCAAATCCAAAAAATCTCACAAGATCATTTTTCTCATGTGTGCACGATCTTATGGCAATTTTGTCTCACGAGATCTTGTACCATCCCTATTATCAGCTGAGTGGTAGTTGTTGGGAAAAAGTACTAAAATACAGGAAGTAGTTCAGAATACCGCTACTTATGTCATCAACAAACACAGAAAATTCCATGCAAAATGCAGGGACAGTTTGTGTGCAATTAATGTATTTTTCTGCCAGTTTAAACCTTCATTTAACAAAATAAAGATGTTGCCATTAAATTGCCCATATTACGCTATTTTCTGATCTATGTTATAATGTTGTTTCCTCATCAAAACCAATTAAACATGTGTGAATGAAACAAAAAAAAAAACAACAAAAAAAAAAACCTCCAGATATGTTTTTGAGGAAGCAACAATATAATAACATGAAAGCACAAGAGTCAATTTTGTGTAATATAAGTTTTATTAATTACTTTAAGTTTTGGTCCCTGTTAACATAAAAATTATAGTAAAATCTGAAATATAATTATGTTACCTACACTATATTGCCAAAAGTATTCACTCACCCATCCAAATAATCAAAATCAGGCGTTCCAATCACTTCTATGGCCACAGGTGTATAAAATCATGCAGACTGTTTCTACAAACATTTGTGAAAGAATGGGTCGCTCTCAGGAGCTCAATGAATTCCAGTGTGGTACTGTGATAGGATTCCACCTGTGCAACAAGTCCAGGCGTGAAATTTCCTCGCTCCTAAATATTCCAGTCAACTGTCAGTGGTATTATAACAAAGTGGAAGCGAATGGGAATGAGACTAAACTGATGAGGTGGGGTCAGCTGATGCTGAGGCGCATAGTGTGCAGAGGTCGCCAACTTTCTGCAGAGTCAATCACTACAGACCTCCAAACTTCATGTGGCCTTCAGATTAGCTCAAGAACAGTGCGTAGAGAGCTTCATGGAATATGTTTCCACGGCCGAGCAGCTGCATCCAAGACATACATCACCAAGTGCGATGCAAAGCGTCACAGAGTCCTGACTTCAACCCAATAGAACACTTGAATTAGAAGCAGAGACTGCGAGTCAGGCCTTCTCGTCTAACATCAGTGTGTGACCTCACAAATGCACTTCAGGAATAGTGTTCAAAAAATTCCCATAAACACACTCCTAAACTTTGTGGACAGCCTTCCCAGAAGAGCTGAAGCTGTTATAGCTGCAAAGGACCGACATCATATTAAACCCTATGGATTAAGAATGGGATGTCACTTAAGTTCATATGCGAGTCAAGGCAGGTGAGCGAATACTTTTGGCAATATAGTGTATGTTTTAGTGACACAAGTAATCATTAACCAGTCATATGCACTTTACAGGAGCTGGTGTGGTTCACAGCTTCCACACAGCCATCACTCAGTTCTATTTTGTTAACACTGCAATGACTTGGCAAAACGCTCGACAATATTGCAGAGATCACTACACCGACCTGGCTACATTCAGAAACATGGCCGAAGTAAACAGTGTGACCAGACCTAGTTACTCCTACGCCTGGATCGGACTGTTCGATGACCCTGCTTCATGGCAGGGAGTGATGAACAATGACCCCACCTCCTGGAGATGGTCGGCCACTGCAGCCCCCAGCCCCAGTCGGTACATGAAGTGGTCTATTGGAAGCCCAAGCAACAGCCTTTCTGGAGAGACCTGTGTGGAAATGTATCAGGGACTGTGGAATGACGTCCACTGCAGTGCTCTGCGATACTTTGCATGCTACAAAAGTAAGTGCATTTGTCTTGGTATTTGGTTAGGATAGGTTGGGCTTACAGCAAGGCAAATTATATAAGTAATGCATGTTGCCATAATCATTGATTCTTGAACCATGCATACCATAAAAAGAATCATAAAAAAACATCATATGCTTCATGGGCTGCATTTTGCCTTGGATTAAAACAAAGATGGCAGCTTATGAGGAAAAAAATAAAGGAAAAAAATATCACAGGGGCCTAAAAAATATAGTGGATTTCTGCAGAACTGATGAGTGAAGCACTAAACACTGTTAATCTGAGGTGAGAGAAATTTCATTTTGTTCAAAATGATAGATGACCAATAAGCTCGTCCGCTTCACATACATGACAGAAATAAGCAAATCTGATTGGACGATTCTGTCTGAAGCTGGAGTGACGATTAGAAAGTACACCAAGCAAGTATCCTTCTGGACTTGCCAGACTGCACTAATTTGACAATTTGGATTAGTATTTTAAAAAAGTCATATTAAAACAATTTTGGAAAAATTATCTATGTATGTGATTAAATTATCGCAAAATACCTGATATGATGGTGCATGTTCTTAACAAAATCATCTGACCACTGCCACAACAAATAAATAATAATACATTAACAATATGTCTGATTTATAGGTACAGTTTTAAATTCTAAGCAGTTCATTTTTGTCCAAATCTTAATGACCTGGGAGAACGCTCGGAGTCACTGCAGACAGCACTACACAGACCTGGCCATGATCGAGGATGAGTCTGAAAACTCTGACGCAGCGGCTGTTCAGTGGAGCAGTAGCATGTGGATCGGCCTGTACAGAGAGGGCTGGATGTGGTCAGACGGCAGCAACAGCACATTCAAAAATTGGGCCAGCGGGCAGCCGGACAGCGGTGAGCAGTACTGTGTGGTAGAGACAACGGCGCGAGACTGGCACGATGAATGGTGCCACAACAGTCATCCGTTCATTTGTCAAAAAGGTCATGATTTTTCAAACTCTTCAGTTGTTTTATCTAAAGTTTTCTCTAACTCACTGTGTGTTCTTAATATTGTGTAGTTTTGAAGAAAAGATTCAGTAAAGTACAACTGAAACTGCAGACTCGGGCCGACCTCTCAGATCTGGCAAACAGCGCTTTAATAATGCAACAGGTGAGTGTAGTTTTACCTCATTGGTCGTTTAAATACTTAATACTGCCATTAATATTTGACCATGTTTTATTGTCAGACTTATGCAATAAAGTATTTTACATCTGATTATAAACTGTATTTGATGTACTTGTTTGTAATTTTATTAAATGTTTCTCTTTCCACAGTTACATGAGAAGTTAAAGGAGAAGGGCCTCACTGACATCAGGATGCAGTGGACCCTGAGCCCTCAATACAGTAGCATTGTGGCTAGAGAGAGTTGCTAGCATTTCTGCCTCACAGAAAAAAATGTTTGACTGCCAAATCCAAGCGCCGTGGAGCCTTTTAACCTTAACCTACGTCTTAACCTTCTGCTATTTCACTGAAAGCAAAGCACCAAACATCAAACTTGTCTTGAAAGATGAAAGATGTTTCCATAATGAATAAAGGCACATCTGTCTTTGTCCAGTTTTCTTTTTTTATTACACTCTGACAGTATGAAATTCACTTCACACTTCTAAATAAACACTGATCTTGGTGTCACCTGTCAGCGTGCTCTCTGCTGTTAGGGGGTGGACCTGTATATGCCGAATCAAGACCTCACTGACTATGGACACACCTCTGCCCATGTCGACAGATGTATTCAGGAGAACATTTCCATTAGAACCATCCTTCCAGTCGTCCTTTATAATTCAACCCTCTACAGCTCAAGTCTCACCGTAGTACTGAAAAATAACAAAAAGTTCCCCACTAGTACAAAGAAAAAGTCTTTACAATAAACATTGACCCCCAAAAATGATTGTTCCATCTATCATATATTGAAGTCAATATAGTATTTATCGTGACAGGCCTGACAGCAGCTACATTTGAAAAGTCAGGAAGTGATCCTGAAAATGTCACACAAGCTTGAATGTGCAGCGCAGGAGAAAGTTTGTGTCCTGAATGGCAGAACATTGGAGACCACAGGTGACCACATCCCATTTTATAGAAAAGTGTCATGTGGAGTTACACACCAGGCAGGAGCCATGAAGAGAGGTTTGGAGTTGGTTGCCAGATAAAAAGATTGAACCATTACAAATGTAGCTTTGTGCTGCACCCCAAAGCACCCAAACCATATCTCTGATCACTGTGGTGTTGACTCCTCAGAGAAGCTTTAGTTTGATCTTGTTGAAGTAAAATGACCAAATGTTAAGATGGAGGGCTCCTCATTGGTAAATTGCAGCTCCAACCACTGCCCATTATTGACAAGTTCAGAGAATACAAAGGTACCATTGCGATGACAATAACACACAAAGCAGACATGTATTATGTAACAAATATCACCAGGTTTCATCAATGTTTCTAGGGTATGGGTAGGGTTTCATATATCAGAAAAGAAAATTAGGCCTATGATTAAACCTCGCTTTACTTGTAAAAAAGACTTGCATTTGTTGCAGTTGAGTTGTAGACAATTACAATAATAAAGCAAACATGGAAATTAACTAGTGCTGTCAAAAATACTGCTTATTTATTAGTTATTAACGAGTTAACACAACAATTTACTCAGATGTTGCGCAGATGTTACTCATACAAGGAAAACAGTGAATAAAGTCTGCTCCAAAACACACAGCGAATCCGCGCTGACCTTCAATAAAGACTGTGACAGAGACTGAAGTTCTGCAGCCTTGTCTCCGTCTGTCCTCACTGCTCTGAGCTGTTTTTATCTCCATAAACTCACAGAGGAGCGTATCACAGCAGGACTCAGATCTGTCTCACTAATTAAGAGATATTTCTGCTGCTGGATTTATATTCTCTGCTAGAGAGGAACATCGAACACAAAGTGTCTCACTGACAATTGTTATGGTTTGCAATAAAAAACACACATTTGCACAAAGTGGTGTCTGTCCACTTTTCTATGTCGATAAGAGTATTAAAATGATAATTTAAGGGACAAAAAGTGCGATTAATTTGCGATTAATCACAAGTTAACTATGACATTCAAGAGATTAATTATGAATGTTAAATTTTTAATTGATTGACAGCATTAAAATTAACAAAACACATACACCTGAGTATATGTAATTAAGAACTTAGGGTAGTGATTATGGCTTAGTTGCTTCTAAATTAAACTGTTAAAGTCTTTAACAAACTAACTATCAGTTTATTAAAGAGGGGGTATTTTACTTGTTATTAATAAGTATATTGTTCATGGACAGACTGTTGACATTTAGAAAGTTTTTCGTTCAAAATGTTTTGTTCATTTTTTCTCACTTAAACTTACTCATAGTTTGAACAGTAGCTACAATTTAAATTGTTACTTTGAAATTGCAAATAAAAAGAATCTGCTTAAATTTAAAGTATTTACTACGATACTACTACTACTACTACTACTACTACTACTAATTTACTACAACTACCCACTGTTGACTCTTCCTGTGACATTCATTAGTACTAGTTTTGTCTGAATACATTTCTTTGAACTACTACTCAAATGTACATTATGTCTTACCAATAAACAAGACAAACAAAATGATGTTCATTTTCCTTCTGGCTTCAGGACACAGGTAAAAATGTAATTTTACATGTAAAAACCCAAATGCTCACAGTGTGTTACTCTTTATGGTCGGAAAGAGTGCACAGACCTGAGTGTCTTGAAGTGAACCCATGTGACATGTTCAAATAGCCTGTTTATGCAAATTGCCTTCAAAGGAGTTGATTTCATGTCACCTGGTTTTACAAATTGCTTACAAGAAAAAATACAGGCCCACAAGGAAAAAACTTTCTAGTCAAACAGAGAAGGAGATGATTTGTGTGTTTACATTGCCTGACCAGACAAAACCACATGTTTTGACTAAACTTTACTAATCCACGTGGATCTGGAACTGCATTCTGTCTCCTTGATTTGAATTTGGTGTGACTGACAGGCGGATTAATCAGTCTGAGAGACACATGGCCTGTTCATGTCAAAACAAACATGGCGGCTTACGAGTAAAAAAGGAAAAAACAAAACAACAAAAGCAACAACAGATGACCAAACCCAGGGACTAAACATGGCCGCCCATTCAGGTCAATGGGCCAAGCTCACTGGCGCATGTTTCTGGATTAGCCTTTAGCGGCGAGGTACGTCTGGTGGTTCTCCTGCTCATGGACCGTGCACAGTTATGCTCTTCTCATACACGAGCGTGGTCTCGTGTACCATGTGACCACTCTGACCAATCTGAGTAGTCACAACCACAATCACTTCAGTCTTTAGTTCAGTTTTTAATTGCATATTCCCATGGGCTACGTGCAGTAATTTCCCTTGTGGATGAATAAAGTTTGTCTAAGTCTAAGATTGCACATCTCCTAATGTGTTTGGTGTCTCATCCAAAAACCACTAGATTTCATCTGAGTTATGTAGGTGTAACCCTCTTGGACTGACTCTGTCTATAAGACTTTTCCCAGTTGTCTCAGCACACACAGCTTCAGGACCACGCATTGTCTTTAGTGATGTTTTTCTTGTATTCATGGAGACTGTGCAAGAGGCTAGCTAAGGGGCTAGCTAATGTGGCAGAAGATCTTCCAGGGGAAACACTTGGACCATTTCGTCATCAACCGGAACAGCAGAGCGGAGAAAGAACGAGGCCTTTTCTGTTGTGTTCACCTGGTTTTCCCTGCACTCTGCTGTGATGCTGCAGGACACAAAAGAATGACATTTTTGGCTCTTCCTCTCCACAAACTGCCCTGACACAGGATCTGCCGACCCTCCCTGACCAGTCCTCCTGATAAACTGCACTGAGACCTTTGACTGAGACACAAAGGGACTGAGAGGCGCAGTGGAAATGTTGAAGCAACAGTTTGCTGCAGCAAAACTTGAATTCCTCTCAGGATCAATAAAGTATCTTTCTTTCTCTCTCTGTCGAGACCACAAACAAATCAAAATGAATAAATGTGTGTTGACATTGACAAACCACTAGAAGGAGCCCTGTGACTGCTGTAGTCATTCCATGTCTACAAGTCTGTCTGTACATTTAATTACACTGATTAAGATGATTACTGATTAAGTTAATATTAATAAAAATATATATATTAGACAGCAACATAATGCACTTCTGATAGCATAATTGTCAAAGCCAAGTAAGAAATGCTGTCTGCTACCAGTACTCCAAGTCCTAAGTCCAGAAAATTGATTTAGGCCTTTAGAAATCAAAGCATTTACTAATCAAAGACTTTATTTTACTTAAATTGTCTTATTTTGCGAACACGCCATGCTTCACCTTGCTCATTTAACTGAACAATAGTTTCTAACGTCCTACCTGTTGATTTTTCAAAATAAGTGCCCCAAAACTCATGTTGTACACCTATTACCCCAATTAAACATAAATCAAAAGTAAAAAGTACAAATAAAAGTTAGCTGAATTATGGAATTATGGTGTACAGAATAAAACAGTAGGCCTAATGATGAAATTAGTAAGGAGTAGTAGAACTTTTCAGATACATTTTAAACTTTATATAAAGAAAACAATATAAGGTGAGTAAAAATGTATATCCAGAATAGTAATTTGGTGCTCTGTGAACTTACTGAGCTCCTGGGAAAGTCATTTCTGAGATTAAACTGTGAATTCGGCCATCTAGGTACTTATTACTTTATGTTCAATTAAAAACACAACACCCGTTACACTAAAACCAATAAATACAACATATATGACACGTTAATACCACATTCAGTTCATTATCAACTTTCTAAATGTAGAAGAAAAATCAAAAGAAATAATAGTAAAGGCACTGGTGGGATCAGTAGCTAAATGTGCTTATATTTTGAACTACAATTTTGATCCAGCACAATTAGTCATTTAAAATTTAAAAAGTTTAAATCTAATTTCTGCACATGCCCATGCTTTGTACTAGTTTTGCCTGAATAGCTGGAAAGAGTTACGTTTATAGTGACCCGAACTGAACCCATGTGACATATTCAAATAGCTTGTTTATACAAATATTGTCTTCAAATGAGATGTCGTCAAGTCTCGCGGTTTTGCAAACTGCTTACAAGAAAAATCTAGGCCCTAACTCTGGGGAAAAAACAAACTAGTCAAATAGGCTACAGTAAACTCAAATGTGGGTCTTTGGAGCAGCTGCTTGAAGAATCAGCAGTATCAGTGTACAAGAGATGAAAATGAAATGGAGATGTTTTGTGTGTTTATGTTCCCGCCCATTCGTGCATGTCGCTAGATTTCCCCAGTACACACAAACGCACACAAACGCTCACACACACACAAACACACACTGATGTACTGTCTGCGTCAACGTACAAAGTGTTTTATTGTCCGAGGATCAAGAAATCATGTTATAATTCATAAAAATAAATGTTTTCTGTTTTGCATAAGCTTTCATAACTTTCAGAGGCCACAGCGTAGTTTTGATGTCACAGTAAAACCAACAACAACTACAAGCATGCTAACCACACATTTCCTGATCTTTGGACAATAAAACACTTTAATAAATCATGCCCATTGTATGTTTTTAATGAAGCTGTTTTCACTTTTTTTATTTGTAGTAATTGCAGGGTATTATAGTGACAAAAAGGAAACAGTAAATAAACTCAACTTGAGAAAAAAGCAAGAAACATAAAAGATCTGAGTTTTTTGAATCATTTAAGTGCAGTCTTGCTCATCTTCTGCTGTCGTCTTTCTAGGGCTGCTCTTCTTTGTGGGCAGGATGTTCCATTTCAGTGAGAAACCAGAGCCCAGGTCATTTTCAAGCTAAAAAAAAAAAAAAAGAAAAAAAAAAAAAAAAAGAAAAAGAAAATTAATTAAAAAAAAAAAAAGATGAATTAAATTTAATTAATTAATTGATTAAGATTAATTCAATAAAATCATAATTAAAATAATAATTTCAATGCTTGCTGTAAACTTACCACTTTTAAGAACTTGTCATAACATGCAGGATCAGACATGTTCGCTGTTGTCCGGAATGTTATTTTTGTCTTGACATTTGTTGTCGTTTCTAAAAATAAATAAATAAATTTAAAATAACAATAATCAACATTACTATTCAAGTAAATGTCAAAAGGAATGAAACAAGCAAAAGAAAAAAATCTCAGTAGGACAAATGTTCAGGATGGTCTGATCTAAACATCACACATCTGTCCCAGTCCCTGGTGTCTTCACTGTTAGGGTCAATACTCCCTGTCCGATTGTATTTCTATGAGGTTTTACTGTGTCACGCTAAAGTTTATGAATATTTAAAGAAAAGGCAGTGGACGGGGAGCTGTGGGTGCACGTTAAAGATTAAATTTCTGTGTTTACATTTCTGTGAGAGATGTTTGTGTCTCAATGCTAAAGTTACTGCTAATTTTGAGGCATAATAGGGTGACATGTCCTCCTTTTGCGACCCAAAAAAATTTCTAAATGAGCCCAAAATGTCTGGGATTTTTACTCGCTATCAGTTGGCAGCTTTGAGTGGGACACCCATCTTAGTTTTGGCGACACTCTTGGCTCATCTGATCAGATACAATCACGAATCTATAATAAAATCATCTTATCATACTTCCATGGACACAATCACTGGCGCCTCTCCAGCACCGTGCGTCTAAACTCCTTTGACCAGAAAATGCACCTACATTTATGAAGCGTATTACGAAGGCATATTAGCTAATGTAGAGAGGTTGACCCAGTTTTTCATGTCTCAACCTCTACACCACTTTTTATTTGATGAAAATTGACCTCATATTAGAGGAGATACGTTCATAAATCTCAGCTGAAAAAGTTTGTAGCGTCGTGAATGCTGCACGGGAATAGTCTGACCCTCTCACCAGTATCTCAGGATAAATACTCCAGGATAAAACATGTGTTCAGACGTACTGATGACATGGACTAGACACTAAACCTTAAACTCATGAAGAATTAAATACAACCTACATTGGCGTGCATTGATCTGTGGCTTTGTCGATGTCTAAAATGCAAAGAAATACAGTAAATTGCACAGTTTGTCCAAAATCCCCCTGGTGAGGACTCCAGACCCCCCAGACTCCACATAATATCACACATTTGCAATATTATATTATATTATATATATATATATATATATATATATATATATATATATATATATATATATATATATATATATATAAAATTATAACACCAACAGGAATCACCAGTTACAAATAACAAACACTGCCAATATTTTTCACCCCCAAACCAGCTGTCCTCATTTTTGATAACCCCAATCTGGTCGCCCTACAGCAAAATAAATATTAAAAGACCATCTACCTATAAAAACAAATTGGGTAGTCTTTACTTTAATTAATTTAATATTTATATTTTACACTGTTAATAAAAGTTAGCTTTAACTTTGAGACACAGACAAACGTACCCTCCCTACTCGTTTGTTTTACATGTGGTGGGGTAGGGTGACCAGACGTCCTCTTTTTCTGGACATGTCCTTTTGGGACCCAAAAAGACATCCAGGAATTTCTAAATTACCCCATAATGTCCAGAATTTTAACAGCTTTGAGTGGGGCACTTTTCTTAGTTTTGGCAACAATCTTTGCTCATCTGATCAGACACAACCAACAACAGTGTGTCTTCAGTGTGTCTAAACTCCACTTTTTCCTCCTTGTTCTTGTGCACTCTTACATCTGACAGGGCGAGTGGACAGACTTTTCCTTTGATTACAAAAGCATATTAGCTACTCTGAAGAGGGTGGATGTTATAACTCAGCGCTTCATGTCTCAAACTCTACATCACATTTTATTTGATGAAAACTGACCTCAAACTAGTGGATATATGTTCATAAATCCCAGCTGGAAAACTTTGTAGCAATGCAAACTCAAACGGACATCACCAGGGTGTGTGCTTCATGGGAATAGTCTGCCCCTCTCAACAATATCTTATAATAAATACAGGATAAACCAAGTGTTCCAACGTCCCGATAAAGGCTTTAGTTTGAAGACCCCTGATACTCTCATCATCCCACACATCCCACATTTGCACTATTAAATTCAAACGCAAACAGAAATAGCTGGGTACAGACTACAAACATCGTCAATTTTTTCGCCTCCAAACCAGGTGTGCTCCTTTTTGATAATCCCCTATTTTACAAAAGACACAAACACATTTGCTTGGATCTTTGTTAATACAATATCTAGCATGACGCAAGATGGAATTTGTGCAAAAAGTGAGCTACTTATTTACACAGATCTCTAGTTACCTCCCTGGCAGACAAATGGAAGCAACCAGGTGCAGGGAGCATCGTTCCAAACATAGTTAGTTCCCTGCACAGTACAGAACTCAGACCCTCCGTAATTGTTGGGTTCCCCTGGTGACCATTTCCTGTATGTACTGAAGCTGCCGTTAGACCACCTCCAAGAGATTCTGTACAGGCCGATCCACACAGAGGCTGTTGTGGTTGGAAGAAAATTAGTCACAGCTTGGTTTTCAGCAGAGGTCTCGATCATGGCCAGGTCGTGATGGTGCTGTCTGCAGTAGGACTGGGAGTTGGACCAGGTCATTGGAGTAGTGATCAGAATGTAGTCTTTAAGGCCTGATGGTTGAACTGAAGAAACAGAAGACAAACATGTAACTTACACAAATGCAAATGTCCATAGCTCAATGAATCTCACCATCGTAACAAAAGAAATGTAATGAGGCAGTACAGACGTAATCCTTCCATAGACCATTTTGAATGAAGACACACATTTCGTTTCCACCACCATTATTTGGGTCAGAGGCGAGCGCCCAGTTCTGGTACCCTCCAGGGCTGGTGGTCCCAGTGGAAGACCATCTCCAGGAGTTTGAGTCAGACGTCATCACCCCTTTCCATGAAACAGGGTCATCAAACAGTCCGATCCAGGCCGCGGCTCCAATTTTTAACCTGTTCACATCCTGAGCATTTTCTGTCGTGACCAGATCATCGTAGTGCTCTCTGCAGTACTGCTGAGCATCTTTCCAACTCACTTTTTCGTTGAAATAGTAGTACTCAATTAGACAATGCACAAAGAGGGTTCCTGGTGATTTGGAAAAAGAAAGGTTATTATTTTTAATAAGGATACCAACTGCATAAATAATTTTAATACAGTAGCTACAAAGAAAGGCGTGTGTAGAGATTCTAGATTGACCTCTGAAACTCTGAGAAGCACCAAACTTCACCGTTGCCATAGTAACGTAACGTAAAGTAGGAAATGTTAAACAAACTAACTAACTTGAGCTACAGGAGGTCTCTATGCCTCTGACCCTGGCCCTTTAGCTGCCAGTGTAATTAAGATTTATAGACTTCCGTTCCAGGCAGACAATTTCTACTCTTGGAATACGAAGACTCCACAAGAGCTACAAAGTTCCTCCAAGAATGAAACGACTGACAACCTTCTTTCAGAAAAGAAAGAAAAACAACTGACTAAAAGCACAATTTGCTTTTGTGAATAGTGATGTTATTTCCAACAGTCCAGTTCGTATTCTCCACAGCCCAGGTAAGACTCCTCTGACATCAGCTTCGTCTGTGTGTAGTGGCTCTTGATGCTCTGACTCCAGCTTCAGTACATTCCTTGTGAAGCTCACCCAAATTCTTGAATGGATTTTGCTTGAGAATCATCAAGGTTCTTCTTCCACTCAAGTTTCTATGAATATGACTGGATACAGCACTCTGAATAACTAGCTTCTTTAGCAATGCTCTTTTGTGTCTTACCCTCCTGGGGTGTCAGTGTCAGCAGCCCATGAAAGTGTAGCCCATTGACCCAGACTGAGCTAAAGGCTCAGGAAACCTTTGCAGGTGTTTTGAGCTAATTACCTGATTAAGATGTGGCACCCTGACTTCCCAATATTCAGTTTTTTCACAATATTCAAATTTTCTGAGACACAGAATTTTGTTTTTTCATTGTCTGTAAGTCACAATCCTAAAAATTCAAGAAATAAACTCTTGAAATATTTCACTCTGTGTGTCATGAGTCTATATAATATATGGATTTGACCTTCTGAGTGAGTGTCAGTATTGAACTTTTTCACTATATTCTAATTATTTGTGATAGACTAGTATATGTGCGTCCTCTCTTCTGATGGTCTTATGTGAATTAGAGCCCTGCATGGGGACCTGATGCAAAACAGTGCGGCGCAGGACACATTTTGAAAGGTCATTGGTGCAGGCGGGAGCAGGACTCCACAATGCGGGAGCGGGCGGGTGATACGATAAACTGCAGTCCCGCAAACTAAATATGAGTGTAAAGTAAAATGTACTAATGATTAATCTATGCCTATCATACATAATTTGTGCTTGATATTTTCTTTGGCATTAATAAAAACATTTTATGCAGCCTAAACTTGCGGAAGTGGTCTGATCTCGCGCACATTTAAGACAATTCCATTCCACTTCTCCGTGTTTAATAGAGCTTCAAAGACATGACAGAAGAACAGAGCACCTCCAGTGAATCTCACAGTGCTTCAGAAGTAAGTTCTGCTTTAAAGAGTGGTACATTCATCGTCCAAAAAAAAAAAAAAATCAAGAAACCTGAAATCAGACATTTGGAAGTCTTTTTCGCTTGTGTACAACACAGAGGGAAATCAGCTGTCGTTTGCATGTTGTGACAAGTGCCAAAAGGTTCTGACATACAACGGCCATAAATCAGGCACATCAGGATCTGAATCGCTGTGTTCTGTCTTGAAAGGACAAGTGTTGGAGTTCAGAGGAAACAGCACAAAAGTGACAGATGCTCTAAAGGCAAAGACCGTGGAGAAATGTGTTGATTTTGTTGCTGTGGACCTCCGTCCGTATGACAGCATCGCTGGTCGGGGATTAATTCAATTGGCCCAACACTTAGTTGACACGGCAGCCACAATAGGCAAGAGAGGTGAGAGATTCTGCCCCATCCAACAACTGTGTCACGTCATGTAGATGATCAGGCATGACTGTATGTATGTATGTATGTATGTATGTATGTATGTATGTATGTATGTATGTATGTATGGCATGAATGTATGGCTGAATAAATATGTCACACCAAGTTACCACTTAAGGAATTATGTGCGGCGTGTTTTTTTTTTGGTTTTTTTTCGTAAGCCAATGAAAAGACCTTTCATGAGAAAGAAAGCAAACATCCCCATCTTGCGGGATTTGCGGGGACAAAATATCGCAGATGCGGGCAGGAGCGGGAATGAAAATTACAAATCTTTGCGAGCGCGGGTGGGAGCGGGACTGAAAATTCTGTCCCGCACGGACCTCTAATGAGAATGTGAAGTGGAGCATCCTGATCAGTAAATGTCGTTTCAAGCATCTATACACCTGGGTCTGGAGTCATTTCTTATTAACAGCCATCTCCGAATATCAGCTATGTTAAAGGTCATTATGAAAACTGAACAAACATTGCACACCTCCACATTAACACTCTCTAGACCACTGGTTCTCAGCCTTACTTGTTTTTTTAAGGGTCACGTGAAATTGCCAAGTGAAAAAGTGTCTGGGGAAGGCTACTACTATAGCTACTTATTCTGTATTTTTTGAGACGTGCTGCTAGCTCTGTCCTCCTCTCTCTCTATAGTGCTTTTCCACATCAACTCCAGCACTTCTATTGTTATTTGCACAGTGCTAACACTTACCCTCATTGTGTAAGTAGAATTAATTTCATTTTGTTAACTACTAACTATAGTCTGGTTGTGTGTTTGGTTAACCTACAGTTATGTTTACAGTAGCTGATCTGTCATGTTGTTAATTGCTTTTAAATCAAGACTCTATTTTTATCTTTTTAAAGTATTTAAAAAAAGTTGCAGTCATGTGACATAAACAGCCAGATAAAAGCACTTTACATTTAGGTTTAGTGTCATTGAGGCTTACATTCATCATTGTCCTTTGAAAAATGATCTTGACAGACTCTAACACAGACTATGATATTAAAGCTGTGAATTCTTACCAGAAAGCAGGTAAAATGAGAGAAATACAACATACATCTTCATCAGCGCAGTAGGTTTATATCTGCACAAAAATGTGTGGCATCAGTAAAGGTTTGCAAATATATAGCTATGGTTAAAATAAGCTACACTTATAAATGTTCGTGCTCTCAGATTTCCAGTGCAATGACTCATGTAGTTTTGCACAGGCATTTGTTTAGACATCACATATTTAACTATCCAAATCTATCTGAAAACAGGAAGCACTGAGGCAGAACAGCTCTATTTGTTTAGGTGCACTAACTTTTTCTGGTGGCGGGTCTGGATCACCCAACTGATGTGTAGCAATGATCTGGAACGGCTCTTGTTGAAAGTGATTGGGAAAAGCTGCAATATCATAATGAATATTGGAATTTGAAGCAGAACAAGATGAAAAGTCAGACTTTTGTTGCATTCACTTGTGAGAAAAGCACAGACAAACGCCCTGTTCACAAATGCACAAAACACTTACCTTCTGCACATTTTCACAGACAAAAATAGTCTGTATTTTTGCTAAAATAGGCTGAAGTACATCAGTTGGCGTCTCCGTTGATGTTTTGGATAATGTAGGTAAAAGCTGACTGGTGCAGTGTGAAGAAGGAAAATCCAGGAAGAAAACGTCAGAACGATCAGACATCAGATTTGATGGTACACATATTAAAATCCATGCACCATCAGAGAACCTACTACAGAAGGAAAGGGGACTACTCTACTGCTGTTATCCTTCAGGCTGCAGTAAATCATCTCATGAGATTTTGGAACATTAATGCAGGCCGTGCAGGTAAGATACAGGAGAATATGATGCCCACATTTGTGTCAGCATGCTGTGTTCCTCAACTTTTTCAAAACGCATAATGAGGAACATTTTTAAAAGGAGAAGATCGAGCTGAGGAGGAGGCCAAAGCTGTTCTGGGGGGTAGAGGTCAATTCTGGGACCCCCTGTAGTTGGGTCATCTGTACCATGTCTGTGACCGTGGTGTGCGAAAGTTCGTTTCAGGGTGATTTTGTGATCTATAGATATAAAGAACTAAATTTAGCCACCATGCCCCTTCTGAAAATGTGGGCGAAATCCACGGGAGCCGAAAATTCAAAATGGCCGCCGATCGCTAAATGAAACAATTATTTTCACAGTGGTTTATGCTGTATACTTGTGTAATGTATTGTTTTGTAGGTTTTTGGGGTCATAGAATCCAATTTTCATGTTACTTTGTTGATTTGAGGAATATTTGATGAAATTTATTAAGAATATTGTACTTAGAGGTCATAAAATTTCAATTAATACAACTGATTTGATATAAAGGGAGCTATACATTGGTGTATATAACATTTCTTTTTTTTTTCCTTTTTTTTTTGCTTTATAATTTTTTTTTTATTTTTCATCATTTTTATATTAGTTTTTTTTTTTCAAATTCTTTTTTTTTTTATTTCTATAACAATTGAAACCAAAACTAATCTAATATGAAATTGATCTTAATGGAATGGGCCAGTAAAAATTCAATCTTCATCTGAATCTGTTGCTTCTCCATACTCGCTCATATCATCATCACTACTGTCTTCACAATTTTCCTGAGGTTGGATCTGGGTCCTGAGGTGGCAAGGAAGTGGTGGACACGAATAACACACTGGACGACATTTCCTATCAAGTATTTGCCAACTATGACCAAGTGGAGATGGATGGTTAGTCAGATTGTAATGTGTCTGGCTATAAGTAATGTAATTTGTTCTTTCCAAATGCAGATTCAACGAATAGTCATCAGGGGGGAGGCGGACCAAACTCTTCTTTTTTAAGTTTGTGCCATTTTGATGGTCTTGCTTCTCCACATGTTGCATCTGCACTTTCGCCATAGATAATAGACAGGACAAACTTCTTCATGTTTGATCTCACTATATCATCTAATTTCAAGCTGTTTCCAACTTGACTTAAAAGTTCTCTAGCATCAGAATCAGAAAAGACCTTTTCTAATACTGTCTTTTTACCATGGCCATAGAATCCTGATGTATGATCACTTCCAGTAAGAGCGTGGAGAGGTATAATGATTTGTGCTACTTCTTCAGGCAACATAGTGCTACAGTTCACAAAACCTTCCTTTCGTTTTGTCATGAAGAGGCCCACCAACTGATGAACAAAGTCGTTTTGGTAAGAAAGGTTCATAAATTTCATCATCCTCTACAAGAACAGAAGCTTTGGAACTAGAAGCCTGGCTGAGATTCTGAGAATAGAGACTTTCTTTCTTTTTTCTTTGTCGGGCTTTCTCAAGCTTTTCTGAGGAGGAAATAGAAATATAACATGCTTGATGCATGTAATAATTTTGTGGTCCATCTTCCCATGAAGTGGTACTATGGACATCACCAAACTTGTCAAGATTAGACCAATTTTCAGCTTTTTCTTTCAAGCTCTCCCACTTCCCCTGAGTAATCTTGTCTGATGATTTACACGGTTTTCCGCATTTCAACACACAATCAAATGACATGATGTGTTGGCTCTGGTGAACTCTGCTCAAGAATTAGCTGTGCCGATGCAGTAGCCTTCCAAATGAGTGGGTCAATGACTACCCTTGAAATATATCACAAGGAAGTATATTATTGAATATACTCTTCCTCTTGAAACAATAATCCAAGGAAGTATATTATTGAATATCTACTTGGACCAATGTTGCAGCATAACGACTTATAACTGAAGGAAGTATTTGTTGTTTTCTATAATTTTTTAATCTTTTTAAGATGTAACAGCGATATTAGCATAAAATCATTCAGCAGGTTAAATAATGTAAGCATTTTATTAGGCTATAGTCAAGAATATGTATGAAAATCAGTTGTATTTATTGAATTTTATGACCTCTAAGTACAATATTCTTAATAAATTTCATCAAATATTCCTCAAATCAACAAAGTAACATGAAAATTGGATTCTATGACCCCAAAAACCTACAAAACGATACATTACACAAGTATACAGCATAAACCACTGTGAAAATAATTGTTTCATTTAGCGATCGGCGGCCATTTTGAATTTTCGGCTCCCGTGGATTTCGCCCACATTTTCAGAAGGGGCATGGTGGCTAAATTTTGTTCTTTATATCTATAGATCACAAAATCACCCTGAAACGAACCTTTGCACACCACGGTCACAGACATGGTACAGATGACCCAACTACTGTGGTTCAGCATTTATGTGTGACCTATATATGATGATATGTATAAGATAAGATAAGATAAGATAAGATAAGATAAGATAAGATAAGATAAGATAAGATAAGACTTTATTGATCTCACAGAGGAGAAATTCACTTGTGACAGAAGCTCACAGTCAGGGGACAGTATAGTGCAAAAAGTTGTGAAAAATTGTGCAAACACTCAGAACAATAAGTAAATAAAAAATAAAATCACAATAAATATTAACATATTTACAACATCAGGTAGCTCTTATGTACAGGGAGTATGTAATCTTATCACCAGTGTAATATTCTTTCTTAGTAAATACAACATGTTAAGTTTGGACAATTTAATTCTCAAATCAAATAAACCTATTCAGAATGATTAATACAGCAGCCCCTCCTCCATTAAAAAAATTTATTAAATTCTGTTCCGAGCAAACTACCTGATCCGCTCGGTCTGCTGTGAACCGAAATTGTAAAGTTCCCAAAAGAATGTCGACCTTTGCATAGTCTGCATTTTCTTTTCAAACCATCAGGCAGTGGAATCAGCTTCCAGACAGTCTGAAATTGTCTGTAGATCTGAAATGTGAAAAAAATCACATTTTAGAAAATCAAGTGTGTTGGCACGAGTTAGTTAATTTGTACTGTACTGTATTTACTGTAAAAACCTGCACATAATGTCCTTTAATGCGTGTATGGACTGTAATTGTGTTGCACTGCTAATATTAATGATGAGCCAAGTTAGTCTTATAATGTAATTGTAATGAAATGAAACTGTTCACCTGACTGAAGACTGCAGATGGAAAGTAGTATTAGCTAAATGTGGTACAAATAATCTTTTCTTCTGTAAGATTATCAGGCACCATGTCGAAATTTATTAAACAAAAAACAAAGAAAATCAGCAACAATCAGACATTTGCAATGTCTTGTACATATACAATTTATGCTTAACATTGTGTGATTTAGGAAAAGCATTGTTATGAACAAAGTATGCTTTTTAGATGCGTAATAGTGAATTTCTCACTTTGTAAACATGAACTAACTTTAAATAATGACAAAACAAACAATAACACAGGTGAGAGATGAGGCCCAAGCACCATCCCTCCACCAGGAGCCCACGGGACAAACCCCGGCAAGGAAAAAGTATAACATTTCAATCAAAAGCAAAATAATAGTGTGTGTTAGCAGTTTATACCACAAAGAAGAGGTCAAATACCCCCTCTTTAACTTATCAAATTTGGTCAAATCAGGGAGTAAAAGTCGATGACATAGCCAACTTCAACCACTAGATGGCGCCATGTGACTGCTGTAATCATTACATGTATTATACACGTCTATATGCACATTTAATTACCCTGAAAATTAACAGTGACAAAAAATTATATTAGATAGTAAGAGAATGCACTTCTGATTGCATGTCAGTGCCAATTAAACAATGCTGTTTGCTACCACTAGAACCCACTCAAGCCCAAAGTTCAGATAGTTAATTTAGGTCTGAATATTAAGGCATAATCAAAGACATATGGACTTTATACACTTTCTTTACTTAACAAACACGCCATGCTTCACCTTACTCATTTAATTGAACAATATTTTCTAGCTGGGAACTTTTCAAAGTGCACCAAAACTTTTATTATACACCTATTACTCCAATAAAACATAAATCAAAAGTATATATTTATTTAAGCATGAGACAAAAACAAAGCAAAATACTGTAAAGGTTCTATTTTACTTTTAGCAATGTCAAAAAGGAGATGTTGTGTTTTGTTTAAGTAATCTTATGGTATTAGTCTGTCTACATTTTCAAAGTTCAAAATGTTCTGTTCCACCTTGTGATGTCATGAGGCAGTAGTTTTTGCATTAACTGCTACCATTTATTTCTGGTTTAGCAGAGAGTGGACATTCCAGGGCTGAAACTACCCAAATGAATCTAGTGAAGGTATCACGCAGGCAACTTGGACTCAAATGCAACACAAAAGAATGCAGTCAAGTGCAAAGGCCTTGGTACAGTTCAACAGAAAGTGTCCTACAATAGGAAAAGCTTAATATGACAAATCAGGCTGATAAACAACAAAGGAAGATATGATTATATAATGTGAACTAAAATATCCTCCAAAACTGGGAAATTCTGTATTTACAAAACGGGCTGGGAATAAGTCAGAAACAGATTCTTCAAACAGGGAATAATGCAGAATTAGAAACAACAGATTTCAGATTCAGAGTTTTAGACACAGAGCTGGAGAGTCTCTTGACTGGTCGACAATCGAGCAAGAACTGACTGGGCAGAGGGAGTTTATATAGACGACCCTGGGATGATTTGGGAATGAGTGACAACTGCAGGAAAAACAGGGAGGAAGCAAAAGATGGACTGGATCAGGCTGGGAAATGGAGCTGGACTGAGGATAAACATGTAAACAATAGGCAAAACTGTGACAGAAGGTGTATGAAGTTATAAAATTGTGTGGAGCACTTCCTGTTTTACCACATGACATCACAAGGTGCAACAGAGTGTTTTCTGTTTGAGAGAAGAACTCAGCCAAAATATGCAGAAGTTTCAAAACTTATGGTTCCCTACGCGGTGGGACGTGCCTGGAACACCTCCCGAGGGAGGTATCCAGGAGGCATCCGGAACAGGTGCCCAAGCCACCTCAGCTGGCTCCTCTCGAAGTGGAGGAGCAGCGGCTCTACTCTGAGCTCCTCCCGTGTGACTGAGCTCCTCACCCTATCTCTAAGGGAGCGCCCAGCCACTCTGCGGAGGAAACTCATTTCGGTCTCTTGTATCCACCGGGAGGAGGCCCCGGGGAAGACCCAGGACACGCTGGAGGGACTATGTCTCTCATCTGAAGCTGGAGGAAGTGTCCGGGGTGAAGGAAGTCTGGGAGTCCCTGCTAAGAATGTTGCCCCCACGACCCGGCCCCAGATAAGCAGAAGAAAATGGATGGATGGATGGTTCCCTACTCATAATGACTCAAATGCATTTATCCAACATGCATTTACCAGCAAATGACTGGAAAAAGTAAGACAACCTTTTTTTATTATGTAAATATGAAACATAATCAACTAATTTATAAACCTATATATAAACATCGTCACAAAACTGGCAAATGTCATTTTGTTTAGACAGGTGTTCTCACATACACACTGAACATTATATTTACTTATGAAAATCATTACAAAAAAATATAAAAATTTCCCATTCACGCTAAGATGAGAAATCCAAACAGCAATAAATGATATCAAATCCACAGACGGTGTATATAAATGGACATACCTAATGCGCTAGCCAACATGTTCCAAATAGGAAGTGAACATGGGCACGCTTCTGGCTCCAATTCACTTTGTATTGAAAAAATCATCACCCCTTTGGCTTTTACTGCTGCTGTGAGCCTCGTCATTTTGGTCTTAAAACGTTCATATTAACCCGCTCTACATCCTGTTTTTTATTTTCCTATTTTGTCTCTAAATCAAGATATAAACATTAATAACAAACAAATCAGGCGCCTTCTTTCCCCAAGGTCGCTCTCTCTAGCAGCAGCAACAGGTTTGAGTGGCAGTTCTGTTAGCTTCAACAACATCGCTCAGGATTGGCTCTTTGGTTGCTATGACATACGCGGTCGGAATTCCAAATATGCTAGCCTCAACAAGCTTTATTTGACTGGAGCCAAACGCTATGGGTGATGTCCCACAAACTTAGCCCACTTCATACAGTCTATGGCAAAAAGATAAAAATACCTAAATCAATCAAATGCTGTTTAAATCTAGGCTTAAAATGGTTCTGTTTAGCTGTGCACATGGCTGAAAGGTTTTTATTCTGCACTCTTCTCTTTTAATGTAAATTTTATGATGATTATTTATGTTTAGATTTGTTTATATTGTGATTTACTTATTCTTTAAAGCACTTTGAATTGCTTTGCATATGAACTGTGCTAATAAATTTGCCTTGCCTTGCCTTGTTTACTTACTGGACCTTTTCGGTGCCCACTTAGAACCGGGTTTCGGTGCCCAGTCCTATAGATGACATATTCAGGCTTGGTTTTGGTTAGGGGAAATTTCTAACATGGTACAAAGCTCCAAAAAAATGGCTGTGACGCTACCAAATCCTATGTGTATCATCGATTAAGAAAGTAATGCAATCTGTACTTCCCAGCACTGGTTATATTTGGAGCTTTGGAGTGCAGACATCATTCCTAGATTTCTTCTCTTTTTTTGTTGGTGGGATGTTCCAACTTAATGAGAAACCAAAGCCAAGATGATTTTCTACCTAAAATCAGTAAACCAAAATAAATCAAATCAAATCAAAATTGTAATAGCAAATGTTGACATATTATAACTTATGTACTTGCAGTAAACTTACCACTTGTAAAAACTTGTCTCCAGTTGCAGTATCGGACATGCTGGCTGTTGTCTGGAGTGTCATTTTTATATTGGCACTTGATGTCACAACTAGAAAGAAGAATTTTAAAAGTTTCTGAAAGTGTCTTAAGACAATTTAGGGGCCCAATTACAAAAACAGATAAATGCCATACACAAATTTGTAACTTGCAACGGCTTGTAACTGAAACTTTATAATGGCATCGGTTGCAAAAGACTAAATCTAATGCTGACATAATTATTCCTCAGAGTCATTCTTTGAACTGTAACGACAATTTTATTTCTGAGTTGCAGATTATTAATTTGGTGGACAGATGTGGTGGAGGATTATGTGAGAGGCGGTATATTTAAAGTATGAAGAGGTAGGGGCAGAGAACTGAACCTTGAGGGACACCTGGAGTGAGGACCAGAAAGAGACTTGAAGTGTTTGATGTCATAGGACGATATCGGACATTATGAAGATTGAAGAGTGCGATTAGAGGTTCTTGGTGAAGAGCAAGGTGGTGAGGTGGTGAGTTAGAGGAAGAATTTTCCACATTTGTTTATTAGATGGGATACCTCCTTGAGAATAAGTCAGTCACGATAACAAATTTTGAAGTGTGATATATTATAGAAGAAAATATAGATGATAACTGATAAGTTTGAAACTAATTGCTAAATTTACAATATTTAAAAAAACAAACAAACAAAAAAAACATTACATGCAACAAATAAGTAGCATAATGAAACACTGTATTTTGTATCTATAATGGGGCATTTATTTATTCAATCTTCAGCTAAAATCTCACCATATTACAGAAAAATGACAAAAATTTCCCCACTAGTACAAAGAAAAAAAAAGATAAATATTGAGATACAAAAATTGTTCCATGTATCATTTATTGAATGGTAAGTTGATATAGTAATTATCGTGACAGGCCTATTTGTGAGATATCATCTTGTCTTCCATTTTGTTGCAACCTGGGTCAGTTGTAGATTTGTAGAATTTTTTTTTTTTTTACATTTTGCAAAAGAGCCCTTCAACTGCAAAAAGGGTAGTACTACATTTTAAGACCTTTATATTACCTGCATAGCAGACAAATGTGTACTTAAGGCTACAGGGGGCGTCATTCCAATGATAGGATGAATCCTGGGAAGCACAGAATTCTGATCCTCCGTTGTTGCTTGGTTGCCCCGAGGCCCATTTCCTGTTTGTACTGGAGCTGCCGTTAGACCACCTCCAAGAGATTCTGTACAGGCCGATCCACACAGAGGTTGTTGTGGTTGGAAGAAAATTAGTCACAGCTTGGTTTTCAGCAGAGGTCTCGATCATGGCCAGGTCGTGATGGTGCTGTCTGCAGTAGGACTGGGAGTTGGACCAGGTCATTGGAGTAGTGATTAGAAAGTACTTTTTGAGGCCTGATTGTTCAACTGAAACAAAAGATGAACATGTAATTTACACAAATTCAAATGTCCATAGCTCAATGAAACTCACCATCGTAACAAAAGAAATGTAATGAGGCAGTACAGACGTAATCCCTCCATAGACCATTTTGAATGAAGACACACGATTCTTTTCCACCACCATTATTTGGTTCAGCGGTTGCCCAGTTCTGGTACCCTCCAGGGCTGGTGGTGCCAGTGGAAGACCATCTCCACGAGTTTGAGTCAGACGTCATCACCCCTTTCCATGAAGCAGGGTCATCAAACAGTCCGATCCAAGCCCAGGTATTGTAAGGTATTTGTAATTTCATCACCTCCTCGTTTTCTAATGTGGGCAGATCAGTGTAGTGCTCTCTGCAGTACTGCCGAGCCTCTTCCCAAGTCACTTGTAAGTTGACAAAGTAGTACTGAATTACACAGTGCACGAAGAGGGTTCCTGGTCATTTGGGAAAGGAGGATACAGTTATAAACCATTTTAATAGCTACAAAGAGAGACATGACTTACAGTAACATAGTGTTTACGGCTGCCCAGAGCCCACTATCCATCGTGCAAAGATGAATTGTTACAGCTCTGTCTTCAGTGTATTGTTAATGGAGGTGAAATGTTTGGTTACAAATATTTTACAATAGGCGCTGTGCTAGGGCTGGGCGATATGGAGCAAAAAATATATCTCGATATACAATATATATCTCGATATCTGTACAGGAAAAATAACAAAACCTCAAAAACAAATATGCCAAATTCCACAAGGTCTTTTTTTTATTGAAGTGCAAAGAGGTAGGCAGTTCATGTAGGAACAAAGTGCTTCTGCGACATAAAAAAAATAATAATAACAAATACCTGTATACAAAAATAATAATTTAACTGTAAAATAAAGGAAGAAATAATACATATTGTCTCCTTTTCATTCAAAAATAAAACAACTCAACTCAAGCTCATCTTCGCATTAACTCTTAACCATATGACAACCATAACCATGAGCTCCTTTAGCACAGGAAGTTCGGGAGGTTCCTTATTTTAATAGATCCATGTTCCTAACCAGCGCTAAGGAGCTATGAGGAATCCCACAAGCTACTGCGCAGATCAAACCGAACGTTTCCAAATAATATTGTACAAGTTATAATCTGAATAAAAATAAACTTTACATTACTAAACTTTATAACATATAAACCTTAACTACTATAGAGCCACATCAGCCCTTTGGAGATTATAATGTGTTTAATGCAGCTTTGTGCACATTTGTTTACGTTTTACAGAAACAAAATTTAACATCTCATAGCATCATGCATAAACTACAAGTGCTGAAAAAAACAGCTCTCTCCTTGTGCCACTGATGTGGTCAGTTTCTGTCCGACTAAAGGACACGACTCAGTGGAATATGTGTGTTCTCTCTGTGACAGAGGATGTGCTGCTGCTGATGAGTCTGTAAATGGTGGAAAAGGTTTGTGGTGCTAGAAGCTTTGGTTGGCACCAACTTTCAGCATTCTGAGCAGTAGAACATCTGTCTGCTGTTCGTCCGACACCTTAAAACTGAAGTATCTCCATATAACGGAGGCAATTGTCCTTTTTTTTGATACGACTTCTGTATCCTCCGGGTTGTTTGTGGGCGCCGCCGTGTTGAAGGCGCGAGGGGACGGGTCACAGAAGCAAAGAGGCGAGCACATCACAGAGAAAGCAAACAAGCAAAGCGGCGAAAGTAGAATAAGATATAAGCATTATATCAATATATATGTCAGAACCTATTTTGTGTTTAAAAACATCATGATATATTTTAAATATCAAGATATCACCCACCCCTACTCTGTGCACATCCAAACCCGGTTAGTTCTGGTCAGAGGGGCAGTAGCCCGACTGTTTCCGCCCTAATGTAATCCCTATAGGGTTTTTGCAGAGTCGAGCTAAAATCAGTAAATACTGACATACTATTAAATACTTTACAAACGTGGAGAAAACTTCCCCAATTAGCGTTACTGTTGCCCATACAACTTCTTTACTACAAAATTTTCCGCCATATTTGTGTAAGATGTTACCAACCTTCATCAGGGCTGTTACTGAGACTCCCACTCCCACTAGCAGTAGGTGGCTTCTAAAACTGTTACTGTTACTAATTTAACTTGTTGATAATAAATTTTAATATTTTTTTAAGAACTACAAGTAAATTGACTGCAGGCAAAGATCTGACCCTTCTCTCAAATGACTCAAACTAAATCTCACTATGGGGCTCAACGGTCCCGCTCACTTTGAAGTCCGCTCTGGTTCCGTTAAGTAAGTTTTCCATTACTCTTTCCCATGGACTTTTCGAAAAGTTCTGATATTAAGAGTTCAAAGGCATCGCTGAAGCTAACCAGATACGTGCTAACTTATATCCATAACGTGGTGGTTTTTAGTCCAGAACACATGTTTAAAATGCAAGATTCGGCGAAATGCTTGGGTGAAACCACTGAATTAAAAATTAAAATAAAAAATTCAGTGGTTTCAGAAACTGCTCTTACATAAAATTATCGGCTAGGCCTTGTGGTCATTTGTTACCACAGAGCTGATTAGCTGCAAAAAAGCTTTTAAATTTAAACTCCATAATGTGAAACCTGTAGCTAACATGTTTTTAAGATGTATTTGATTAAGCCTTTAGAACCCCATGTTGCCAATTCTGAAATTATATACATATATATACATACATTACAAAATAAATATATAATTACCTCCGCCAAGGAGGTTATGTTTTCACCTGAGTCTGTCTGTTTGTTTGTTAGTTTGTTTGTTTGTTAGCAAGATAACTCAAAAAGTTATGGACGGATCCTGATGAAATGTTCCTAATGGTAAATCCAACAGATGATTAAATTTTGGTGATGATCCAGAAGAAATCCTGGATTCTGGATCACTTTGAAAACTGAGCTGCTTGGCGGAGGTCTGCGCTCTCTGAGTGCTTTTCTAGTTTATGTTTTTAACAATTACATATCTAACTTCCAACTCCTTTTTCACTTACTTGTGGCCTGTGTTAATATCACCATTATCCATTAAACATTTTGTCTTGAGACATACTCTAATTTACAATATAAAATTGTGAATTCTTACCAGAAAGCAGATACAGTGAGAGAATTCCAACATACATCTTCATCAACACAAAAAAAATGATGTAATAATAAAGATTAATAAAGGTAAAATGAGCTGTATTTTAAATGACAATTTTGATCAAAGAGGTCATAAGAGTCTGCTCAGACTGTTTTGCACATGTATTTGTTTGTACAGCGCATTTACTATCCAAATCCATAACTCATTTCCATAGGGGCGGTACAGGGCGCTGCAGTTCTTCCAAGGGAAGATGCCGAAATCCTCACCTGGATCGTCCATGAATCTCAGTGACAGGACAGGCCTCGTGTTCATTTGAAGTGTTGCATCGAATAAAACTACATCAAACAACACTGATGAACACCACACCAGAGCAAAGAACACAGAGCTCACTATGAAGTTTACACGCTGAGGCCTGATCTGTGGTGAAAATGACTTTTAGATCAAGATCATGCATCAATCATGTGTCTGTGTTGTCGGATTTTAAGCATTTGTGAGGATATAAAGTAGAGAGATGTGAGATGAAGGACATCCCTGAGTGGCAGACCGTCACGTTTTATCAAAGGAGATCAGGTCCAGTCAACTGTCAGTCAGTCCATGAACGCGGATGAAGTCAGCTGCAGTTTCTTTTTATCACCTTCACTCGCCTTGATCTCATGACCAGGTCCATGGAGCAGAACGTAGGCACATCTTAAACAAACCTAATAACACGGCTTGGGATGTCACATGACCGGAACGTCACATCCCACGATCTCACTCTGCAGACCAAGCTCTCGGGCTGCTACGTGGCTCCAGTAACAGCAGCGAAAGTGTCCATCTGTGGTTACAAGTCAGATCTGTGGAGTGGCGACCCTGCTTACGGTAAAAGGCCTGCCCAACGGGGGTTTTCACACACAACTAGAAATGCAAAATGATTTAAGCACAGTAGCTCAAAATCATTTGTTATGAAAAGTAATAATAAAACTCTAAATAGGAATAGGATGGAGAGAAAAAAGAAGAAAAAAACAAAACACCCCTTTTACCCACCGCCTTGGCAAAACTTTTAAATTGTGCTTTAGTAATGCAATGACGACATTAATCCAGCAGATGTCAGTGCTGTCGCTCAGTGGTGCAGCGTTGGATCTTCATGTTTTTGTGGTATTAAAAAAGGGATTTCATAAAGTCACCTGCAAATTGAAAGTTAAAACCATATGTCAGAACATTCACCATGGAAATATTTATGTTTTATGCCATACTGTGGAATATTATAGCCAAAGGAACAACATTTCCATGGAAACAAGCAGGAGTAGGCCCTCCTTCAGCCCAAATAAGAGTCAGGTTTGTGGAGATGCAAGCCCACTCACAGTTAGGACATATGTTTTTCTGTCATTTTAGTGCAATAAAATATCCATAATGTAAAAGAAAAAATACTTAGTCTATTTATTGTTCTATTTATTGTTGGCAAATGTTACATACTATGGCTTTAAAACCTCCCACTTCAAATGTCTTAAAGGTGCACTGTGTAACTTTTTAGTTAGGGGTCCATCACCTGCTTGTTTCTATGGATACGTCTTTGCTCTGCCTGGAATGTTCCACAGTATGACATTAAACAGTTCTACTTTACATTTATTCAATTACAGGTGGTTTTATAGCACAAAAATACCTCGAAAAACAGGGATTCTGACTCTGAGCGGGGTCGCCTCTCCACAGATCTGACCTGTAACTTGGTCTGGTTTGATCTCCATGAAGATAGAAAGGTTTAATGCCATACTGTGAAACATTCCAGACAAAGCAATAACATCTCCATGGAGAAAAGCGTTTGACGGCTCCTCCACCAGAAAAGTTACACAATGCACCTTTAATAAAAGCCCAAACCTTCCCTCCAGTTTGAAAACTGGGTATGGGACAATGAAAAAAAAAAAAGACATAAAAATATAATTCATATTCATTATTACATAGACATTAATTACACTCTTGGTATTCAGTAATAAACTCTTATACTGTAGGTTGATCAGAATTTTACGTTTTGATCATCTGAGTACAGCGCTTTGGGTGGGGATAGGGGGTAGGGGAAAACAGATATTTGAGCGCTTTAACCTTAAATTCAGGACAATACAGAATTACTCAAACATACATTAATCACTCAAAATACAACCAATGATGAGACAAAAAAAAAACAAAAAAAACAACAACAACATGCTTAAAATCTCAAAATCTGATATTGCGGAATTTCTTCCCTTTAAAAAAAATATAAAATAAAACATCAGACACATAATTGAGTTCTGTTGAAGCGACACAGCCTCTTTAATAGCATTTGGAGTGAAAAATTACACTTAAGTTATTAAAATCAAGTCTGTCTTCTGAAATAGAGCACAAGAAAACAACATGCAATTCATGAGAAACATTTCACTGAACAAATCCAAATCCTAATCGAGTTTTGCTTTCAACAGTTTTATTTTTCTCCAAACAAAATGGATTCAAACAATTGGAAACAGTATCAGTATGGCGGTTGGAGGAAAACCAGAAAAAAAAAAAAAAAAAAAGAAATCTCGAACAAAAATCATACTTTAAAATATATATTATATACGTATGTACACATCCTCCAGTTCACGGGCTGCTCCCTTTTCGACAGTCACAATCAGAATGAAGCAGAGGCAAGTCCCCAAAAAGAAAATTGAAAAATCAAATCCGTAAAATCAAAATCAGTATAATCAATAGAGGAGCTGTGATCTGCACCCAATTTTCTGTTTTCTTATGTCTCCTCTGCAAAAGAAAGAACAAAAGTTTGCTTGGAATGACTAGAATTCGCGGTTTTGAAAGCTGCTAATGATTTCAGGCTAAGATTTTGTAAAACGGGCAAAACGTTTATTGAAATTTAATACTGGCAGTTATTAAAGGTCCTATATTACACAGAACGGATTCTTGTGAGTTACTCAAAAACATACCCGTAGTTGTTTTTTGTTTCATTTGCACATGTTTGGAGATAGATAGACTAATAATAAAGGATTACGCAAAGATCAAAATGCTTTGGTCCACCTTGTGAAGTCATCAAGTGGCTACCTTTTACCTTTTGTTCAGTAGAGATCGGCAATTCCTGGGCTGAAATGATCCCAATGATTCTAGTGAAGGTGTGTGGAGTTTAAAAACACAGTGGAGCACTTTCTGTATTACCACATGACACCGCATAAGTGTTTTCAATTTGAGAGAAGTGCCTAACCTAAATATGCAGGATTTGTGTGTTAAACGTGGGAAACAAAACACATCCCCAGGTATATTTGTGATGAGGGAACAATATTATAACATAAATCAGAATATAGCGTAATATGGGCCCTTTAAACGTTACATTTTAAACAGAACACCCTCCCAAAATAATAAGTATTTATACAAAAAAAAAAGGGCCAATTGTGTAGTATCAAGAAACCTATTTTTTCCAATAGGGCTGCATCAGATACTTTGGTAAAAAGGTGGTCCACTGACACAATCTACTGTATTTCGTATTGTTTTATATTGTAATTACCAGGCTCTATCTACTTTTTTAACAAGGAGTCAGTGTTTTAATTTGAGACAAAGTTGAGAATTCCTGATTTAAATGTAAAGAAAGCACTATAAAAGCAGGTCTCTAATGCAGCCCTACATCACTGACAAAACCTACAGCTGGGATTGTATAAGCGCAGTGACTATAGATGACCAGCAGAGGGCAGAAGAGTAAAATTAGACCTGAAAATCTGTTGAATTTTCTGCTCTTTGTAGCATATTCCCAAAGGTAATTATGCATCAAGGCCAGTTTCGTAAGACACAATAGAATTTTGAGTATTTTTTCCATTGGATTTTATGTTTAATACACAGTTTTAAGTTAGATTTTAAATTGAAAAAATCATATTAAAGGGAGTAAAGTTACGTAAATTAAAAATCAAAAATGCGTATTGATTTTTTTTTTCCATCCAAATGAAAATAACTATTCAAATATTCCTGCAAAAAAAAAAAAAAATAATAATAATAAAAAGTGTTTTATTGTATTTATTGGACAGTATTACAAATGGTCAAACATTAAATAAACATTTTTAATCTTGTGAAACTGGCCCACTGCATTACAAACTGAGAAATACAGTTTGCAAAAATCACTCCACATTTTCAGTTTTATCCAAATTCAAATATTTATAAAAATGGTGATGGCATATACAATTTTCTCAGTTTTATAATGAACTTTTTAAATTTTCAGGCGATATGTCTTTACAAGGAGATCGAATCAGACAGAAAAAGACAGAAAATGTTAAAATTGTTTTAAAACTGCTAAATAATGTTACTCTACACTAGTTGTTTAAATATTTAATGTTACAAAAGTTGCATTACAGTAAATAAACTTTCAGCTTATTACCAATGGGAGACAATAATTGGAATTTTGGAAGTCTGACATAGGATTCTGCAATTTTAACATGACTTCATACTACCCCGAAAGTTAAAAAAAAGGCATAGGGGGCAGCACTGAGTCGCACTAACAGACATAACCAGTCCGGAAAAAACAAAACAAAACAAAACAAAAATCTACCTTTGAATCGTCAAGGCAATATATATTTTTTACTAAAACGTCTACCCCTCGTGTATAAAGAATCGATACTGCTCGGATGCTTTCACTGCCCAGTTAGAAAATAAAGTAATCCTTCAGAACGCCACTATCTGAGCCCATGGTTTGGAGGGGAGTGGGTTTTTAGCTAGCAAATGTTTTCCCTGTGTCTTCCTTGCCTTTGTACGTCCTCTTCCCATGTGTGAACGGTAGGTATCTGTACTTGATCATGTGCTGAAAGACAAACACGAAAGAAAACGGTTAAAGAACTTTACACCGTGGTCAGTGAGAACTCCAGTGTCGCGCGTTAATACTGCATAGTACACAAGTAGTTCCGGCAACAGCCAAATCACTGTTCTGTATCAGTGCTCTGTGGCCATCGCCATGACGTCACCATAGCAACGGGTAAACAAATGCTCAACTGCTGTGGGTAGAATGTAGTAACTAGGATCATTTAAAACACTGAAATAACTGATATTTTGGACGTTTACAGACAGGGAACAGACTTTTCACATTCACAGGTGAGACATTTCAGTTTGAAGACACGGCACAAGCGCATTATACAACTCTGAGCGTTATCCAGTTTTAACGCTCGTTGTTTAAAGCGTTTACATATCTCTGCTGCCATCGCCATGACGTCACCATAGCAACGGGTAAACACATCCTCAACTGCTCTGAGGCGAATGGAGGGACTAGTTTAATTTAAAACAAATACCTATGACTGAAATATTTGAGACGTTTACAGACAGTGGACACATTTTTGAGAATCACTGGAGAGACATTTCAGTTTGTAGCCGTGGTATAAGCGCTTTAAACAACTCGGAGCTGGATGTTATCCAGTTTTAACGCACTTCGCGGCGTGCGTTAAAACTGCATAACGCACGGGATTCTGGTATATAGTCCAGTCAGAGTACTGTATTCTGAAAACGGTACATCGAGTTGCATTTAAATTATAGTGTATAGATGCAATATAATATTAATAACAACTTTATATTTGTTTCACTGTTTTTAAAGCGTTTTCTCTCACTAACTGGAGATGGGAAAAAAAAATAAATAAATAAATAAAAAAAAAATCACACCACAAGTCCGTTGTCCATTTTTCTCACCAGTTATGTTCAGTTTGAAGCCAAAACTGCATGATCAAATACCATAATGTATTCCTTTAAAATGAAAATGTAACTGTACTGGAATACAGGTACACAAAATAAGTATTCAGACTACATACGCTCGGTACATGATACACTCTATGGGGTGCCCGAAGTGTAAGTAAAAAGCTGATTTTTCTTTTCAGACATTATAACACTAAAACTTGAAAATGTGAAATGCCTGGTAGCACTTTGAGGAAACTTGCTGAGCTTGTAAACTGCAGTTTCAGTCCAGTCCATTATTACTGTGAGCTTAATACGGTAATCGAACACTGTGGAATGAGGAGAATTCAGCTCTTACCTTGATCTGCCTCTTCATAGTGATGCAGAAGAGCATGATGAAGTACATGACCAGAATGGGCCAAAACACGGGCACGTTGAAGGCCTCGAAAAATGTACAAATCATGGCGATGACGATGCCTTTTGTCGCCGAATGCCTGTCAACAAACAAGAATAAAAATACACTGTTAAAGACAAAAATTAGAATTAGTTTATTTGTAAAGGTTTGCAGTGGCCCAAAGTTATTCCTCACTTACCTTATCCGTTCAGAGCATCCTAATTATTCACAGAGATGAGTTTATAAGCGTCTTTTACAACTTTCAGGATGCCAGAGCGGCGTTCTGCCACTAGCATGCTAATTTTGGGTGAAAAAAAATATCGAAAAATGGATAATGTCGCAATTGTTGTTGTAGAGATATGCAAAGTTAAAATATGGAGTATATCGTAAAACAAAAAACAAAAACTATTAAAAAAACTGGCAAAAAGATAGAAAAAATAAAATGAGCTGAAACGCCAAGTGTAATCTCTGAAACAAGGGTATATAAAGTGATTATTAATGAATTTTTGTGATAACTTTTACGCTCCATTTATGATATGTGTGAAATTTGAACCTCAATAAAGCTACTGAAACTGTCTTGCTTTAACACAACCCTTTTTTTAAACACATTGTTGCAGGATTTTTTTAAAAATATCTGAATATTGTTGTCAAGATAATGCAAAAAAATTGTGACATTCTAACTTGTCAGTATCGCCTAGTACTTCTAAAATGCTAAAAACAGCGCACTTCCTGATTCTTGAACAATAAAAAACATTAAAATTTGATGCAGACTGCACATATTTTAACCTCAAGAGCTGCTTAAACAATAAATCTGTTCTAGGGCACAATTTGTTCTCGAATAAATAAATAAATAAATAAAATTTGTACATTTTCTGGTGGAGGGTCTACCAAATGTTTTTCCCCATGGAGATGTCATTGCTTTGTCTGGAATGTTTCACACTATGGCATTAAACCTTTCTATCTTCATGGAGACCAAACCAGACCAAGTTACAGGTCAGATCTGTGGAGAGGCAACCCCGCTCACAGACAGAATGTTGTTTTTTTGGGTATTTTTGAGCTATAAAACCACTTGTAATTGAATAAATGTAAAGTAGAGCTGTTTAATGTCATACTGTGGAACATTTCAGGCAGAGCAATGACATATCCAAACCCTAAACACTTCTACACCTACGGCTACACAGACAACCAACCCACCAACCCACATACTTCTACTGCATGGAAATCTTACGGGAAGAAACAGACAATTTGCATCAGGGAATAACAGTAAAGACCGTGGAGAGTAAACGGAACCACGTGCGTTCAAACGACTGAATAAAGTGCATATGTCACGATTCTGAAGTAAATATAGACGATAATCAATAATACTGAAATTGAACCATAAAGCAGAAGTGCCCAAAAACGTATTCTAAATGTACAATATTGTAAAGAAATAAAATAAATAAATAAATAAATTGCAGAATTAAACACTTAAATCTCCTATAATGGTCTATGGTCACTTCATAAAACTGTAAAAAAAATTACACAAAAACCTAAATATAAAAAGCATATCATTCTGAATATTTATGCTATATTCATTAAAACTTGATATTAGGGGTGAGACGAGACACACCACGAGATTGGATCTGCGAGAATGAAACGAGATTTTGACATTATTCAGTTCTCAATTTTAGCCTCACCATTTTTGATTTACTTTATTTAATATTTCTGCCCTCAAAAATGTAACTCGCCAGTTGGGATTTAACAGTTACTGAAATATCATGAAACCGTATTGTCAAAAGTCTCACAATAATATTGTGGGCCATCACAATATATCGATTTACAAGTCTTTCTGCTTCAATGAAGAGTTATGGTGCAAAAAATGGTGAAGAAAACCACATAGACCATGATCCTTTGCTCAGTTTCAGTGCCGATTCTGTAACTGTTCACTGTTATAAGCACTTTTAAATCTTAATTCTTTGGATTATGGCAGAACCAAAGTTGTCAAAACATTTCAAAAGGAAAAAGTAGCATATTTACAATTTTATTAGCCTCCACAAAATATCGCAATAAATATCGTACCCTGAGATGCATATCGTGGGAGTATCATATCGAGGGATTTGGATATCGTTACATCCCTACTCGCCAGTACTCTAGTTTTTCAATCCAAACGTAAAAAAACATGAGGAAAAAAATCTTCCGAGATAATTTTTAGTATTTGTGCACAGTCTCGTGGCAGTTTTGTCTTGCAAGATCTTGTGGCACAAGATCTTGTCCCAATTTTGAAATTTCGAACAGCTTTTGTAACATGCCTGATTTTTAAACTGTTAGGTCATGTTTGGTCGTAAATGATAATCCAATTGTGGCGTTACTTCTTCTGAACAATTGAAAAACATACCAGAATTTGAACTCCGGTAACCTCCTGATGAATGGACGAAATTCCTCGTTCTGCTTGGTCGGAAGAGCTGGACCATCATCTGCGATAAGGAAATCAAATTATTATTATTTTTAATCATTTAGTAGTTAAACTGATGTGTGTTTTGATGGCGGCTTTTCTCTCCCTCCCCTCCACAGACGTACCTTCATCAAGCAATGATGGGTCCACTTTTGGCGATAGGAAAGCAATGAAGAGGTTGAGATGGTAGATTCCCAAAGCATAAGTTACTATATACCAACCCTGAAAAGAGGACAATTAGTTTTAATTAAAGTACTCTGTTTAGTTTGGCGTTCTGTATTCATTTAGTATTTAAAAAGAAAAAATTAAACCATTGTAAAGCTGCACTCTGTCACTTTTCTATGTAAACTTTTCTATGTCTCCATGGAGTCATTGAATGTTCCAAAGAAAGACATTAATATTATCCCTCTCCATGGAAACAAGGCGATGAAGTTACAGAAGTTACAAGTTACAGGTCCAGCTCTGTGGAGAAGGATCCCGCTCACAGTAAAAATTAATGCATTTCCGTTTTTGCTTTTTTTGCTTTTTTCCCCAACAAAATACCTACAAATGAATAAATGTAAGACAAGTTTAATGCCATACTGTGAGACATTCCAGACAAAACAAACACTCCCAGATTACAGAAAAGTGTCATAGGGCGCATTTAAAGAGTAGATTCTAGATTAGAGAAATTTGAATAACGTGCAGTTTATGATTCCTTTAGTAATTTACTCAAACTTGGGTTGAAATGTGTTTTTTCGGTTTGTGTAAATGTACTGAGAAAGTGTGTTTTGCGTCACCTGTAGTATGTACACTCTGATCATGTAGATAGCTGTCAGTAGTAAAGTCGTAGCCCATCTCACTGTGTAGAACGGCGTCGACTTGTCCAGCCATGACTGGTAGATCTGTTTGAAAACATGCAAATGAGTACATCTTTTTATAGCAGTGCAGATTAAATACACAACGTAAACGACAAACAATCACTGCATTCAGTTCCAAATGATGTGGCACTTGTTCTGCCGTGGGATATAATTTACAACTCCAATGTCACAAAATATTAAAAACAAATCAAATTATATTACATATTATTACTCACTTTTACTGACTTTTTATGAACTGTCATATCATTTCTGTGTGCAAATGTCTATTTTTCTTTCACTTTTAATCTGTATGGTGCATTTTATAGTGTTGTGAAGCAATCTCTAAATTGTACTTTTAAAAGGTGCTATATAAATTAGATTAGATAAAGATTATTACAGATAATATATTCATATACATAATACGTTATTTCTGATACAACATGAATTAAGCATCAAGACAGAAAAATAGGTTTTCAAATATTTTTCCCCATATTGGAGCAGCATTACGATAATTCACGATTATTATATATTATAATATACATTTCGCCTTTAAATAATACTGTATTTAAAAATGCTTTACTGAGATTATCCTGCTTTATTATTTTTATGGTGTCAGAGGCATAAAAGAGTTTCAATATTATCATTTATTAACATTTCTTTGTAGCAACATATTGTGCTTCAAAATAAGTTGAAAATCACCCAAACACTTTATTTTTGTCTCATTACTGTTATTCATCAAATAGATAGAGAGTATTTACATTATATAAACTTTACCTGTCCAATCCGTGTAAAAAAGACCGCGACTACCGATGGTTTTCCATGGATTGACTCCCCAGCACTGTCCCCTTCTGACATTCTGAAACACAAAACTTTTATTAGACAAAGCTGTACTTAGTTTTTCAGCCATAAAATACAAGCTATAACTCACAATATTGGTCAACACTTGTTAAATCAATACATTTCTTACAACAGAGCCCAGTGTGATAATGTTTACCCAAATCCAGACAAACCTGAAAAGCACGACTCCTTTTCACGCCTATTCAAAGCCTTTGGCACTGCCCCAGGAGGCAATTATCACAGTGTAACCACGGAAACGGCTAATAATAAGAGCTAATAGTTATGAATGAGTGGTGACAATTGATGACTTCAGATGAATTTAGCACACTTGAATGCAGAAAAGGGGGTAGGTGAAATGTTACAGGTCCTATATTACGTAAAATTGACTCATGTGAACTTTAAGCCATGTTATTATGTTCTTCTTACATCATCAAAAACATAACCGGAGCTGTGTTTTGTTTCATTCACACATGTTTGAGTAATCCGTTTCCAAAGCTCAAAATGCTCTGTTCCACCTTGTGATGTCATCAAGCGGTTTTTCAAGTTAGCATCTACCTTTTTGTGTTTTGTTCAGTAGAGCTTGGCAATTCCAGGGCAGAAACCATCCAGATGATTCTATAGTCATGGTGTATGGAGTTTAAAAACACAGTGGAGCGCTTCCTGTATTTCCACATGACATCACGAGGTGGAACAGAGTGTTTTCTGTTTACGAGATGAACTCAATATAAATAATCAACTAAATATGCAGGGATATTGAGTTAAACATGTGAGAAACATGTGAGAAAGCTCAGGTCCTTCAATGTGTGCAGCAAGTTACTGGAGATCTTCTACCAGTCTGTGGTGGCCAGCGCACTGCACTTCGTTGTGGTTCTGCTGGGGGAGCAGCACCAGTAAAAGAGACATTGGGCGGATTGACAAACTGATCCGTAAAGCTGGACACGTGATCGGCTGTGAACTGGAGACATTTGTCACAGTGAGGGACAAGAGGACACTGGACAAACTGCTCTCCATCATGGACACTCCTGCTCACCCACTGCACCAGACTATAGAGGGACAGAGGAGATAATACTCCCTACAACTGTACAACAACTCACCCACTGCACCAGACTATAGAGGGACAGAGGAGATAATACTCCCTACAACTGTACAACAACTCACCCACTGCACCAGACTATAGAGGGACAGAGGAGATAATACTCCCTACAACTGTACAACAACTCACCCACTGCACCAGACTATAGAGGGACAGAGGAGATAATACTCCCTACAACTGTACAACAACTCACCCACTGCACCAGACTATAGAGGGACAGAGGAGCTCATTCTCCAATAGGCTCCTACAGCTCCGCTCAAAGAGTGAGAGATTCAGGACTACATTCATACCATACGCCATACAGTTGTACAACAACTCACCCTTATGTAACAGATAATACTCCCTACAACTGTACTCCAAGTTAATCCCAAGTAACGGATTACCTCACGCCCTGTCAATCAGCACAGTATTTGCACTGTCGTTCTTGTCTCTTGTATATAGCTGTGACTATATAGTTTATTACTTTATTACTTCTATTTCTATTTTATTTTGACTTGTACATATACATTTATTTTTATAATTATGTCTCATTTGACTCTTGCTCTTTTTTTGCTACACCATCTATTTTTGTTACTCTCTGTTATTATATTATATTGTGATGTTTGAGCTGCTGTATCCAAATAATTTCCCTTGTGGATCAATAAAGTTTGTCTAAGTCTAAGTCTAAGTCTAAGTCTAAAGGAAGCAAAACACAACTCCAGGTATGTTTTTGATTATAACATTATAACAACATTATTATAAAATAGATCAAGAGCCCTTTAATATATTTACTATAAAAAAAAGGATGTTGTCACTAAACATTGTCCAAGTTTAGCATTTGTGAATATATTTATGATTGGATACTGGAATACTGGTTTGTGCCTCCTTCTGACAGATGGATAATGCATAAGACAGAATGTAGAAATGTTGAAAAACCCTTAAATGATCAAATTATATTATTTGATCAGAATATTAAAAAAAAAAACTCTATTAATACGCTACAATTAATCTAAAATTCCCCTAAAATATAAGGAGTCCATTTGTATTTTCAGCAGCCAAATAATAATAAATATTTGTCCATGCCTCCTTGATCAAATCCACTCAGTGTTACTTTCATGGATAAAGAAGACTGTATAAATTTTTAACATAATTCATGTAAATAAATTAAACCACGTGAAATCCTTTAATTTCCAGATGTGCCAGTACTTTTTTCTACGATGTTTCTAGAAAGTACTGTGCCATTTTTATTGTTTTTCAGTACCCATGTGAATGATTTTTAGTACATTGCTGTGTTTCAGGTGACATCAAAACATTTCATTGGCCGAGAATATTTAAAGGTGCATTGTGTAACTTTCTGCATTAAACCATTCTACATTCATGGAGACCAAACCAGGCCAAGTTACGGGTCAGATCTGTGGAGAGGAATTATTTTTGAGCTATAAAACCTAGATCTGTTTAATGTCATATTGTGGAATATTCCAAGCAGAGCAATGACACTTCCATAGAAACAAGGTGGCAGGCCCTAAATGAAAAGTTACACAGTGCACTTTTAATACACATGGGGGAGCTAAAATTAATATTGTTAAGAAACTGTGATTTTTGTTCTAATATAGTGCTTGGGTCTAGCCATTAATATAAAATACTAACTTCAACATTTGTAAATTCACCTTTTGGATATTCCATGTCCAAGTACAATGTAATCAACAGAAAAAACTGGCTCTTGCCCCTATCTGAGAGTATGGCATAAGTGGTAGTTTTCAGGTTTGAGAATGTAATTATGTCATACTCCCAAATGGGGGGCAAGACCCAGATTTCCCTATTGATCACATTGTGTTTTGCCATAAAATATCCAAAAGGGAAAGTCACAAATTTTGGATCTGATCATTTCTATGACTAACTAGACCCAAGAACTCACTATATTAGAACAAAAATTATTTCAGCAATGTACATTTTAGCTGCCCCCATCTGTATTAAATATTATTGGCCTATAGAATGTTATGATGTCATCTGAAACCCAGCAATTGGTAGTTTTCATGTTATAAAATGTAATTATGTCATACTCCCATGGGGGTCAAGAGCCAGTTTTGCCTACTGATTACATTGTATTTTGCTATGAAATATTGGAAAGGTAAATTCTAAAATATAAAACCTGGTGATTTCTATTAGTGACTAGACCCGAAACCACGCTATAAAACAAAAATCTGCAGCTGAACAATATTAATTTTACCTATTGGATATTTCATGACCAATAACCTTCTTGTACACAACATAAGTCTACATTTTAACAATATTCATTTTAGTTGGCGCCATCTCTATGTCTTGCTCTGCCTGGAATGTTCCACATTATTACATTAAACAGCTCGACCTTATATTTATTCAATTACAGGTGGTTTTATAGGGGTCGCCTCTCCGCAGATCTGACCTGTAACTTGGTCTAGTTTGGTTTCCATGAAGACAGAAATGGTTTAATGCCATACTGTGAAACATTCCAGCTAAAGCCATAACATCTCCATAGAGAAAAGCATTTGACAGATTCTCCACTAGAAAAGTTACACAATCCATCTTTAAATACTAAAGAATGTTGTGATGAAATCTGAAACCCAGTAAGATAATGTTAACCATGAATTTAATATCATTGGATATTATTTCATTAAATTACATATTACAATTTACTTTTTAAGTGGCCAAGCACAGGGCAATGGGGTAAATGGGGGTAAATGTACATGTTCATTTATATAATTATGCCTTATTTGACACCAGTCTCTTGTCATCTTTTGTGGTACTTATTTAGAATTTATTATTACCACTTATATCTTTTACTCTTTGCTATTATAATATACTGTGTCCAAGTCATTTCCCTTGTGGATCAATAAAGTTTGTCCAAGTCGAAGTCTAAATAAGTAGAATATGTGTAAAAACAATCTCATTAGGTTTTAAAATGTCATTCACATTGTCTTGGATGGCCAAAGCAAAAATGCAGTGAGGTACAACCCAAACTGACAACAAAAAGTAAACAAAAATTTCTTGTAAGCAACTTAAAAACGTGTTAAACTATAAGGGTGGACCGAGATAGCGCAATTTAGGCCGATTTGGTTTCGTTTCACTGACAAATCCATTACAAATGATGTAGCCTGGTCCATTTCTGAACAATGTATAGTAAATTAGGATATTACTACAGCTTATGTCCAAATCGACCTAACGCTGTATACTTAACTAACCACAATAATAAGCAATGACAGCTCAAATGTAAAAAAAATATACTTAGCTTACTATAACCGCACATAAATAGCTTCCAGGCTAATAAGAAAGGAAATAAACCAAAACAATACCGCAATAAAGCATTTAATAGACGTGGTCATATATAAAAACACATTTTATATGCCTTGTAGTGTCTATACCAAAGATTTCCTCATAAAATAGCAATAAAGTCATTCATATAAAGGGTGAAAATTGGTAAAAGCTAACTAGCAATGTTGCCCTTTAGCCCAAATCGCTTGCCAACATGGGTATTGTAGTTTTTTGCTCAATTTATTAAGCCCAACGTAGCGTTGCGATGTAAATAAGACACTACAGTTCCCATAAGTCTTTGCGCTCACGTCTTTCAGGTAAATTCGTCTACGTGTAGTTCTATGTCCAATCTGTCGCGGTAGAAATGAGAAGTATTGAACTACAAATCCCAGAAAGGAGCGTAAACGTTGACAACTCACTTCCTGCGGTTCTGCTCGTAGCGGTTATCAATCTAGCCGAGCCGACGCTAACACACAAAAATGGTAAAAGTAAACGCGCCAGAATTCACTTTTTGGCGAATTTTGAGGAGAAACGCCACATCTGTAATCGTTAATGTGCTCTTGGTGTGCGTGTCTGTTGTAGAGCCATTGGAAATCGCCGGTGTGTGGGTGCTGTCCTACCTGATGCGGCCGCTGTGTCACAACCCCGGCTCGGACTAGCCTCGCTGCACTGGCCCCTCCGGAGTGAACGGAGTGTGAACACGTCAGTATTTCCGCAACGCAGGATCCAGCCAGGACGCACAATCAAACCCGAGACATCGATGAGTATAACAGCCTTACTGTCCACCAATCAATATGTTATAGCTGACTGATCCGCATTAAAAGGACTTGGAGGTCTTTTAGAGTATTTTGCATCAGGCTTAGGTCTTTGTTTATCAATTAAAAAAGGTCAAATAGGCTATGTTCTCTAATCAAAAAATCTGATAGATATAGCAATAGAAATAGAATTAAATGAAACCTTAAAAACACGCACCAGGGACAACAAACAGTTGGAAATTCGCTCTAGTGCTACAACCTGGCATAATGCATCTCTGTTAAGGTTAATGTAGATTGTGCACTGTCCCTGTCTCATTTTAAATAAATTAAATAAAATAAATAAATATGGGCTACTACAGACCGGGCCACATACTCTGACTTTTACCTCATGGAGTAAAGCTGCATTGCTTTTATTTTAGAGTTGTTGTTTTTTTAAATTACATTTTTTTGTAAGGCAACCTCACTTTTTCATTGCTTGTGTGTAGAATCCCTCAGTCGTCCAGGTAGAATCCATGGCAAAAGAAGAATTTAAATTTGTCAACTGGACAAAGTTTATTTGGTCGAATACGTTTCGCAGCTCATCCAAGCTGCTTCTTCAGTTCTGGCCAGATGCTGGTGGACACTGCTTTATATCTAACTATCTACTTGGGTTCTTTTTTTAAGACAATACAGTAACGTGTATTTACCTTGTTGACATGTTTCGGCTGCTAGCTGCGAGCCATCTTCAGAACTGTCACCGGTGTTGGTGGTGACGTGTCGTATATCAGATGTTGTTACTTCCTGTAGGTGTGGTCAGCTGTTGTTACTTCCTGTAGGTGTGGTCAGCCTGATTGACCTGGCAGGTCGCTCAGACTGACCACGCCTCCCGTCGCCTGGTGGTCTCTGGAGGAGGGTGTCCCAGGTGTGTGAAAGGAGGAACGCTCCGTCATCACGGTTGATGCTGTCCGTGCCTCGTTTCCTGATTTCAATGGCCTCCCTGATCCAGTGTTTGAACTTGTTGTTTTCCGATCCGATGACCCGTGCACCGTCCCAATCCATAATGTGGTTATTTCTTTTACAGTGATCTGATATGGCAGATTTTAGGTTTTCCTGCAATGCTTTGTCTTTTTGTGTTCTGGTGAGTCTCCCTGATGTTTCCTTTTCACATTCCTTTTGGTGTTCCTTTTTTCGGATGTGAAAAGCCCGGCCTGTTTCCCCTATGATGTATGTAAAATCCCTCAGTCGTCCAGGTAGAATCCATGGCAAAAAAAGGAGAAAATTTAATTTGTCAACTGGACATAGTTTATTTGGTTGAATACGTTTCGCAGCTCATCCAAGCTGCTTCTTCAGTTCTGGTCAGATGCTGGCGGACACTGCTTTATATCTGCTTGAAGGGAGGAGCTTAATTACAATGAAAATTACTCTGAGACACACATTTAAATACAGTTTCAGTTGGTCAGGTGATTCAATATGGAGTTGTTTACAGTTTCTGTTAGTCATGTGAGTCTATTCAATATGGAGTGGGAGTGGGGGAGTAGTTAGCATATCCATTCAGGGCCATGATGGTGTTTTCACACCTCTGGACATGTCCTGGCTGGTCCCATTGTTTTCCCAGTTTGTTTTGATTTAGGTTTGAGGATAGAGTTATAGATGGAGACAAATGATGTCTGAGGCCTCCATTTCTGTTCAAGGAAGGATTCTCTTTCTTGACAAAAATAGCTTCTTTAACTCCCCTCTCAAACCAGTTCTTTTCTCTGGCCAAGATCTGGACCTCGCTGTCCTCAAAGGAGTGGCCTGTGGCTTTTAGGTGGAGATGTACGGCAGATTGCGACCCACCCTGGTTTTCCCGTCTGTGTTGATACATCCTTTTGTGAAGTGGCTGTTTTGTTTCTCCAATGTAGTGCTCACTGCAGTCTTCACTACACTGAATGGAGTAGACCACATTGCTTTGTTTGTGGCTCGGAGTTTTGTCCTTAGGATGGACCAGTTTTTGTCTTAAAGTGTTTGTGGGTTTGAAATAGACTGGGATAAACTACAGAGGATCTTCAGACAACATGAAATCCCAGTCAACCCCATTCAGGGCCATAATGGGTGTTTTCACACCTCTGGACATATCTATCCTCAAACCTAAATCAAAACAAACAGAGAAAACAACAGGGCTAGCCAGGTCATGTCCAGAGGTGTGAAAACACCCATCATGGCCCTGAATGGATATGCTAACAACACCCCCACTCCCACTGCATATTGAATAGACCCACCTAACTAACAGAAACTGTAAACAAATAGGTGTGGTAGTGTCAGAGTAATTTCATTTCAATTAGCTCCTCCCTTCAGGCAGATATAAGGAAGTGTCCACCAGCATCTGACCAGAACTGAAGAAGCAGCTTGGATGAGCTGAGAAACATATTCGACCAAATAAACTTTGTCCAGTTGACAAATTGAAATTCTTCTTTTGCCATTGTCATTGCTTATGTCATAACATATACTCTTACCAGTCTAACCAGCATGTCAAAACAATGCTATTTACTGCTTTTTATAAAGAAATACAATTAATATTATGCAGAATTGAGTTAAGCATTTTGGCCCGGCCCTCCACAATATTTTCTGTTTCTCTTGTGGCCCCATGGAAAAAATAATTGCCCATCCCTGGGTTATTATGTGCACAAAAGATTGCCGCATAACATTTAAAAAATCATAAATTTAAAGATGACAAAAGGAGAAATTCAATTTGTCAAGTGGACAAAGTCTGTCCAGTTGACAAATTGAATTTCTCCTTTTGCCATGGATTCTACCTGAAAGACTGAGGGATTTTACACACTTAAATTAAATTATCTTTATCAAAATAAAAATGATAATCGGCCTAGACGTACACGATTACTTTGGACAAAGTAGCTCACAAATTACTGTATAATAACTGATAGCAAAAATGATTGGTAATACAATTGAAAGCACAAGAAAGTGCCAAAAGATATCAAGACTTTTTTATATTGTAAACCTTAAAGAAATGTTATAGATTTTTGTTTGTTTAATATTTAAAGTTATATTTACTGTTTAATAATTGTTGACAACATTTTAAAAAGGTAAACTTATTCATCAATAACCAAAAGACACGATCAGAGTCCAAGATTTATAGCAAAACACTGAATTGAACAACATCAAAAACATGACATTTGAAAGTTACACAGGTACATCCCATAATATTCTTTACAAAAACAGATACAAACTACCCATGAATATAACAAAATGCATATACCAAGTCACATTTTTACATTTACACATAATAATACTGATCAAATATTAGAGCAGTGAATCCTGACGTGTATATAAGTGGTAAAGTGCTCCGACCAATGCTTTGTGAAAATGTGGACAAAATTATATTATATTTATTTATTTTTCACACCAAACTGACATTAACTCCACATATAAATGCTACCAATATTTAAAGAGGGGGAAAAAAAATGGAATGTCCTTTTTCAAAATCTTCAAGTGCCATGAAATATGCGCCAAGTACCTGCAAGGCGTTTTCACAATACACCAAAAGACTAAAATGCTACGCAAAATTTTCAAATAATCTTTTAACTATAGTTCTATGGTTATAATACTGATTTTGATTGTTTAGTTTTGTGTTATCTGCACTTTTTGTAACAATAAGAAATGTCCCACACAACATAGAAAGTATTAAATGCACAATAACCAAATTTCGGGAAGGGCATCTGGCATAAAAACATTGATATTATGTACTGTAAATGACTGCACAACTGGAGACAGGTGTTTTTTCTGTGGCAACAACAGACAAGAGGAGAATAAATGAAAAAGTAAAATGCATGTAAACTATTTAAAGTCAAAATTGATACTTTGCAGCTGATGTTATCAACATTTCCTGGGGGTGTGAAGCTAACTGTAGGCTCTGCTCTGTCTGGAGCTCAGTTAGACTTTAATCTGAACTTTATTTTACCACAATCGGACAGTTGAGCCCATTTCTTCTCATTTTGAATTTCTTTTTTCAGCTTTAAAATGTTGTATGCATGTTAAATATTTTGCAGATCATGTCGTCAACATTCCCAACGCTAACTGTAGGTTCTGCTCTGTCTGAGGCTTTATTGAAACTTTAATATGGGCTTTATCTTAACACAATATGACCAGAAAGAACTTAAATCCATTTTGTATTTTTTCTTGAGTTTTCAGACAATCTTTTTTTTTTGCTAACGTGTGCATTGTATCACCATGGTAACTCCTAAACATTCCACCATTAGAGATACATGTAGAACACCCCCAGCATGATGTCACTGCAAAGTATCAATATGGGCAGTTTGTTGTTGTGTTGTGTCAACCTATTCAAAGATCTGCATTTAAAGCATTGAACTGTACCACAAAAATGTACTGGACCTCCATCGATATTAAAAAGTAACAAAAACGCAAGATTCTCCGTACACCATTTACAGTGCAGCCCCATCGAAACCATATCTAATACAAAACATTTACAAGACGCTTTATTTACATTTGTACAAACATAGAAATAAATAAATCAAATGAGAACTGTTGGCAATTTGTTAGATGAGAACTGTAGGCCTACGGTAAAAAAAAATGTTGAAATGTCAGTGGACCTAATATATCAAGTGTAATGTATTGCACCAAAAGTATGAAACCGTTGCCTTTTACATGTAGATCAAAAGTATTCTAGCATTGTCTTTCTGAAATAGTTGAATAGAACGGTGAACCAAAGTGTTTTCAAAATCTAGAATACAAAGATGCCCAACTCCGGTATAGATCCAAGAACCGGTATTCTTGGATCTATGACTTGGTATTGTCCAAAAAAGTCCACACATTTGAGATCTAAACATTTAGTGATAAGATCTATTATTCTCTGTACTCAAGTGCGCATTATGTAACTTTTCTGGTGCAGGGTCCGTTACCTACTCATCTCCATGAAGATGTTATTATTTTGCTTAGAATGTTTCACGGTGTGGCATTAAACCTGTCTGTCTTGACCTTAGGTGTTCGTGGATTTCAGACAAATTATTCCTTCCTGATTTGAATGACCTTGTGAGGAAATTCCCCACTCAAAAGATATATTTTGATTTGAAGTGCTTCATTGCTACCACGAAGGACAGTTGCTATTGCTTGAATATCTTGCGTTTGTGGCAACCGTTTGCCATATTGTGGAACATTCCAGACAAACCATTAACATCTCTATGGAGACACAATAGTTACATGCACTTGTAACTTATGCAACCGTCATAAAATCTGCACCAATCTTAGTTAAAGATGTACTATGTAACTTTTCTGGTGGAGGGGTCAACCACCTGCTTGTCTCTATGAAGGCAATTGCTTTGCCTAGAATATTCCACAGTATGACATTAAACTTATGTCTTCTATTCAAATATAGCTGTTTTTAATGCTGTGGTGTTGCCTTTCCACAGGTCTGACCTGTAACTTGACGTGAAGGCGCCACCATCTTACGTCCATAGTTATAGATAACTATGCTATACTGCGGAACATTCCAAACAAAATAGTAACATCTCCATGGAGACAAACACAAAAAGCTACATAGTGCAGTTTTAAATCAAGATAGAGATCGACCGATGTTTTTTTCATGGCCGATGCCCATTGTTTAGAATCCAGAGCAACCACTGGCCGATAATCTCTGATGATATGTAGAGCCAATTTTGATAATTTTCCTCAAATAATGGAAGGTAAATACACTACAAACTCACCCACAGCCCTTTTTTACCACAACCTATAAGAGAGCAGTGTAGTCATGTTTTTGTGCAGTTATCGCTTTGCATTTAAGTGTTCAAATAAAGCTTTGTGTGTATTTTTGATGCAGCAGATTGACCAAAACAAAACATCGGCCTGTGCTGGAGATTTAAGGCCGATAGGAAAAAAGTCCAAATACCGGTCTCTCTCTAATTTTAAGCAGCCACTAGAAAACCTGCCCCCATCTCAGTCTAACACTACAGGCCTCTTGAATGTCGTGGTTATCAAAAACAGCTGTATGATACCACATCTTGTACATGGGCTCCTTTTGGACAACAATGGTCACCCCTTCTCCTCAGTGAACATCGCTCTCCATGAACTCCTCCTTGATCGAGTGCTTGTTGCGCGACATCTTGCAGTCCGGCATGTCAAAGCCGAAGTCCGCCCACTCGTCTGTAGCCGTGGCCACGCCCCCAGCCCCCACAGCCCGGTTGGGGATGGTGATGGTGTGACGGACCCGGAAGTGCACGGCCTCCATGACCCTCTGCCGCTGGAGCTCCCCTGCCCCTGCCCCCAGTGTGGCCATGGCCATGTTGCTGCTGGAGCGCAGTAGCTGCTGGCCGTGGTAGTCGTGGTGATGGTGGGCGGAGGGAGCCATGGAGACGGACGACTGTTTCATGTCCTGAAGACCTCTCCAGATGGCCATGCGGGACTGTTCCGGGATCTTCAGAGCGCCCAGTTCCTGAGGGGGGGAAATGATAGTGTCAAAGTCCTATATTGATACTTTGCAGCTCATCACCATTCCTTGAGGGATGAATCTAACTGGAGGCACTGCTGTGTCTGAGGCTCTATAATCTGATCTTTGTTTTAACACTGTTTGACCTTTAAGAACTGACTTAGTTGAACTCCAACAGGTGTACTGAGTCCCTCTCCAATAACATGACAGTCACAAACAAGCTAGTTTTTTTCATTTAGTCACCTTTAACCTTCTTTGTCGAAAATCAAACACCTAAGCAAGACCATGAACGCTTGTATTGATCCCAGGCTGCTGAAATTAACACCATAAACATACATGACATACATAGCCAACTACCATTGACACTTCCCCAAAGACTAACTCCTCCCAAGGTGATGTGACTGCAAAATATTGATATTCAATGATTCTTTGACTGTCCAAAAGAGAAGCAGTTACCTCCATGGACAGCGTCTGAAGATGGTAGACCGACTGGAACCCTTGTGAAGTGAAGTAGTCGATGAAGTTCTGGCAGCCCAGATTGGTCAGAAAACTGTGTGGGAGAAAAGCAGGGCTGCTTAGACTGCTGAGTAATAAACAAATATTAAGTTATATTTGTATATATTTCTGTGTACATATGTGGAAACCTTTTGGCTGAGCTAAGTCAAATCTATCTATAACATGTATTAGATATAGCTATATTTATTTATGATAACTGTATTACTGTTTTGGCAGTTGTATAAATGATCCATAAGCCATCGTTTTTTGTTCATAAAAACTTTATTTAACTTACATCCACCATTGGAATTTGGCAAAAATACATCAAATTGAAATAAAGGATAACTTTACAATTTACAGATTGATAAAAGGAAAGTTTACAGAACCCGATTATCAGATAGCTTTTAAATAAATTCTACTGGGAAGGAAAAGCTATGGCACAAAATAGTAATACACAATTGACAATTACAGTTAATGGAAGCCTTATCAAATAGATGTAAGGTAAACTAGCAAATAATTTACTAATAGATGTCTGAGCTGCTACTATAACAATATACAAATCTGAAAATCTGAACAGTTATGGCAAAAATAGCTACACACAAAGGACTATTTACACACATGACAAAAAGTGTACAAAACGAACAGATCGGAAGTGCATGCTCTGGTCTTTAGGGGTGAAAGAGTGATATGGAGGTGAAGAACGTGTCTTTTGGCTTGAAGAGTGAAGAATGGCGTTGCTTTTTACAGATAGATAAATGGTCCTGTCTATATTAAAGGTGCACTGTGTAACTTGTCCTTGTGGAGCTGTCACCTGCTTGTCTCCATGTAGATGTTTCCAGAATGTTCCACAGTATAGCTATAAACCTAAGAATCTCCATGGAGACTTGCAAGTCAAAGTACCGGTTAGATTTGTGGCGAGGTGAGCCCACTCAAAGTGAGAATTAACGTTTTTTAAGATCATTTTGAGCAATAACTAACACCTGTAGTTGGATAAATGCAAAACAGATCAGTTTAATGCCATACTGAGGACAATTTAAACCAAAGCATTAACATCTCCATGGAGACAAACCGGATGCAGACCGGCTCCAGAAAAGTTACATAGTGCACCTTTAAGGGATGAAGTGAGAGTGTGATGGAATAGGCGGATGAAGTGAAGTGTGGAGTGTGTTTGGTCTTTAAACCTATGGCCTTAGGGGTGAAGGAAGTGCTCTAGGACTTAAATAGATCATCTTGGACCTCCAGGGTTAAGGGAGTGCTATCGGTCTACAGGGCAATGGCAGTCTTCAGTCATTAGGGGTAAAATAAGTGTCCAGGGTTTAGTGTTTCAGACTTTGGTGATGATTGGAGTATGAGAGTAGTAGTATTGGTCATTATTAGGGATGGGATGAGACACAATTTCCACAAGACGAGACAAGATATGAGATTGGGTCCACAAGAACGGGACAAGACAAGATTTTAACATAATTCCTAATAGATCAAGATCTTTGTGGCACGAGATCTTGTACCATCCCTAGTCATTATAGCTCAAGGGAGTGGTATATAAGGCTGAAACTGGAACTTCTGTGGTCAAGGGAGTCTACTTGGTCTTAAAGGAACTGTATGTAAGATTTAGATTTCAAATTCCATAAACATGACCTAATACTGTGTCCCCAGATATGAGGTACAGCCTACATGTAAATATACGTGCAAATATAGGTTTTACTGATGACTACTGCAATGCTGATTAGTTCTTAGTTACAAAAACATTGGAGTGGGAGTGAATTAACACAGATGCACTGTACAGGAAGGGCCAGAGTCGGCTCTATCTCCTGAGGAGACTGCGGTCCTTTGGAGTGAGAGGGCCACTCCTGAGGACCTTCTATGACTCTGTGGTGGCATCAGCCATCCTGTACGGTGTGGTCTGCTGGAGCAGCAGCATCACAGAGAGGGAGAAGAAGAAACTGGACAAGATCATCAAGAAGTCCAGCTCAGTCCTGGGCTGTCCTCTGGACTCGGTGCAGCAGGTGGGGGACAAGAGGGTCCTGGCTAAACTCATGTCTATGCTGGACCATGAGTGTCGCCCCCTGCAGGACGCCCTGTCTGCTCTGGAGAGCAGCATCAGTGACAGACTGATTCACCCTCGCTGTGTGAAGGAGAGATTTCGCAGGTCTTTCCTTCCTGCTGCTGTCAGACTGTATAATGATCAATGCTAGTCATGTGTCATCCCCATAGCAACCATGTGTCATCTCCATAGTAATAATAACAATGTGCAATACTATTTAAAGTCACTTTACCTGCTACTTATTTATTTAACCACCACTGTCCATCACTGCACTGTACACAATCATCTCAGAATCAAAAACACTTATTGTGCAACGTTCTTGTGCCTTTTCAATCAATCAATCAATCTTTATTTATAAAGCGCTTTTCATACACACGTGCAACACAAAGTGCTTTACAAGTTAAAATCACAAAAAATAAAAAATAAAAATAAATTTCACACACACACACACACACACACACACACACACACACACCCACCCACACACACACACACACCATCGGTCCCAGCCCTCACCCGCAAGCACACCCACACAAGTAAACCCATCAGATACACGCATAAGGCTGGGCACAGATGCAAGTAAGTATGGAAACGCCATCACAGAAGCCCTCCGCACCGGGGGCAGCACACCAGCTGCAGCCACCAGGCGATGGCGCCGGGCACCCAGCCGAGGCGCGACCAAAAAGTCAACCTCAGTCCAGGCACCCAGAACCAAGCACCCAGCCAGCCACAGGCAACGCGCCACCCCCGGCACAGAGGGCTCCCGCAGAGGAAACACTGGAAAGACCAAAAACACTGCAAAGGCCATGGACAAGAACATAAAATGGCCTAAAACAAATACAACTAAAACACAAATAACTATAACCAAAGGCAGTAAGAGCACAAGCTATCTAAAAGCTAAACTAAAAAGGTGGGTCTTGAGCCTGCTCTTAAAAACATTAACATTCTCTGCGGCCCTGAGGTCCTCCGGCAGACAGTTCCAGAGGTGAGGGCCGTAAAACTGAAATGACGCCTCGCCGTGAGTGTGTGTCCTGACTCTGGGAATAACTAGGAGCCTGCTGCCGGAGGAGCGCAGGGGCCGCGAGGGTTCATAAGGTAAAAGTAACTCTGAGAGGTAAGAAGGCCCAAGACCATTAAGACACTTATAAACCATTAAAAGAACCTTAAAATCGATCCTGAAACACACAGGGAGCCAATGCAGTGATTTTAAAACTGGTGTAATGTGCTCCCGCCCCCTGGTCCCCGTCAGGACACGAGCTGCTGAATTTTGTAAAAGCTGTAGACCAGAGATACTCTTTTTGGGGAGACCAGAGAGCAGGGCATTACAGTAGTCGATGCGACTAGTGATAAAAGCATGCATGAGCACCTCCGTGTTGGCCCGAGAGAGAATTGGGCGGACTCTGGCGATGTTCTTTAGATGATAAAAACCTATTTTGGTGATGTTCTTAATGTGTGGAATAAAAGTCAGCTCAGAGTCAAAAATCACGCCCAGATTCCTCACTTGTGAGGAGGGATTAAAAGACTGTGACTGTAGTTTGGGTAAAAGTTTCTCTCTCTGGGCCTCAGGACCGATGACTAAAACCTCAGTTTTGTCCTGGTTGAGCTGGAGAAAGTTTTCTGCCATCCAGGATCGAATATCTGTGATACAGTTAAAAAGTGCGTCCATTGGCCATGTGTCATCAGGAGACATGGAGATGTACAACTGTGTATCATCAGCGTAACTGTGAAAGCTGACTCCATGTCTCCTGATGACACTGCCAAGAGGGAGCATGTACAGGTTAAAAAGCACTGGGCCTAAAATCGAACCCTGGGGCACACCACATGTGATTTTATGAACCTGAGAGGAGCAGGTGTCTACACTTACCATAAAAGTCCTGTCTGAGAGATAAGAAGTGAACCAACTGTGAACAGCACCAGAGAGGCCCAGCTGTTTAAGACGAGTTAAAAGAATAGTGTGGTCTACTGTATCGAAGGCAGCGCTCAGATCCAGTAGAACCAACACTGTCACTCTCTGTGAGTCATAATTTAATCTAAAATCATTTAAAATCTTTAAAAGGGCTGTCTCGGTGCTGTGGTTCACTCTAAAACCAGACTGAAATTTCTCCAGGACGTTCTGTGAGTTAATAAAATCATTGAGCTGAATAAAAGCCAACTTTTCTAAAATTTTACTTAAAAATGGTAAGTTAGAGACCGGTCTAAAATTGTTAAGATCATTAAAATCTAAATTGCTCTTCTTCAGCAGGGGCCTCACCACCGCCTGTTTAAAGGCGGCAGGGAAGACCCCCGTCTGAAGAGAGCAATTCATCATGTTTAAAAGCTCCTCTCTAAAAACTTCATAAAATGACTTAAAAAACTCAGTAGGGACTGGATCTAAAAGACATGTGGTGGGCCTCACCGAGGAGAAAACTTTGTCAAGACTCTCAGCATCAACCAGGACAAAACTGTCCAGTGTTTCCTCTGGTGAAGGCAGACACCCAGATGTGGTTAAAACCATGTTACTGTGGGAGGATAAAATGTTACATCTGATAGTGTCCACCTTCCCCATGAAGTGGTCTGCAAACGCCTCACAAAGGGAGTCTGTGGCTTTAAAATAAGGTTTGGTGCTGTCTGGGTTGATTAAATTGTCTATTGTTGTAAAAAGGGTTCTGGGATTATTCTTGTGAGTATTGATTATTTTAGAAAAGTAGTTGTTCCGTGAAGTTTTGACTGCAGTATTGTAGATTTTTTGTTGTTCAATGAATATTTGTTGATTTATAGTAATTTTATTTTTCCTCCACCTCCTCTCCGCCACCCTGCACTTACGCTTAAGTTTCTTTATCTCTTCGGTTCTCCAGAGGGGAATTGTTTTTGTATGTATGGTCTTTGTTTTAAGTGGAGCAACTGTGTCGAGAGCTGTGCGAATTTTACTGTTAAAAGCATCAACGATAAAATCACAGGGTGCAGTTAAAACAGGGGGAGGACAATTGTCTAAAAGCTCTTTAAAATTTGCAGCCACTTCAGGGGTCAGATGACGCTTCCTCACAGTCCTCACAGAGGCCTCCTGCTTGACTAAAATAGTAACTTCAAATTGCACAAGACTGTGGTCAGACAGAGCCAAGTCAGTGACAGAGGACACACTCGCGGACAGGCCATGGGTGATGACCAGGTCCAGAGTGTGTCCTCTGTCATGAGTTGGTCCGCTGACCATTTGTTTGAAATCAAGACAGTTTAAAATATTTAAAAACTCAATGGAGACAGGGTCAAGGGGGTTGTCAATGTGCAAGTTAAAATCACCGGTTAAAATAATCATATTATAAGAACTGTGTAAAATCGACAAGAACTCTGAAAACTCTGTAATAAAAAGAGGACATTTTGGGGGGGGTCTATAAATCGTGACACATAAAATTGAAGGAGAATTAAAAACAATTGCATGGTATTCAAAAGATCTAAAATGTGAAAATAAAACAGGTTTGGGGGCAAAAGTGTTTGAACAAATTGATGCAGTGCCCCCTCCCCTTTTAAAATTTCTTACTGAAAATGCACAGTTAAAACCAGGAGGAGCGGCCTCTGCAAGGACAGCTTCAGCATCCGTACCCAGCCAAGTTTCACAAAGAAATAAACAATGCAGCTCTCTTTCTAAAATCAAGTCGTTAACAATAAAAGTTTTATTCAGCAGAGAGCGGACGTTCCATAGGGCCATGTTAATTTTTGTGCTTGACTGATTATCTGTTGGTTGTGGTTGGGATTTTTGGAGGGGTTGAAGGTTATGAGGGTTCATGGCAAGTTTGGGTTTGTGGTTGGGATACGTCCGCTCTCTGCTGATAATAACAGGAATACCGTGAGTGACAGGGGCAAAGAGCGGTTGTGGAGCAGTTGATGTTGAGGTAGTGTTGAGTGCGGTAGTGGTGTGTGCAACAGGAGTAGGAGTGGTTTGTGTGCTGGGAGGACTGGGGGTGGTGTGAGTGAGGGGCGTGTGTGAGGTGAACCATCAATCGGGTGTGATATTGTGAATGGAGTAAATCATATTGTTAGATAAAACCTGAGTGCCAAACCTGTTGAGGTGAAGTCCATCATGTCTAAAATAAGTGGGGCGGTTCCAGAAGAGGTTAAAATTGTCAATGAAGTGGATGTGGTGGGATCTGGAGATGAAGTTTAACCAAGTGTTCATGTAACGGGTCCTGCTAAAACGTTCGTCTCCCCGGTTCTGTGTGGGGAGTAGTCCGGAGATAAAAACAGCCATGCCGGTAGTATTCCAGGGTTTCAGGACATTAAAAAGTTCTTTAAAATCATTTTTGGTGTGTTCTGACCTGGCGAGGGGCATGTCGTTAGTTCCTATGTGTATGATGATCCGGTGGATGGTGGACGGCATGGACCGAAGCAGGTCCGGGAGCTCCTGCACGATCCGTGACACGGTGGCTCCGGGGAAACAGTGTGTGACTGTGTTAAAAAAGCGGACGTTTCTGATGATGGAGTCTCCGATTATTATTGTTGATGGAGGAAAAAGTGGTTGTGGCGGGGAGTCCGAGCGGCTATTCCTGGGCAACGTGGAGCGGCCCGGCGGTGAAGAGCCAGACGGACAGGCGGGAGGCAGCGCAGATCGGCCCGACGCCCCCGGCTGGTGAGCAGGGCCGTTCGAGGACACGGCAGATCCCGGCCGCAGTGGCGCGCCCTCGGCCGGAGAGGCAGACGAAGCCGCGGCCGGTTGTGGCCGTTCCTTCGCCTGCGTGCGCGGTGACGCCGACTCTTCCGCGGACTGTTGCGGCCGCGGGACAGCCGGACTCCGCAGCGGGGCCGAGAGGGAAGCGCGCAGCGGCGGTGACGGCGGCATGACCGGAGCCGAAGCCGGGGGGTCACTGGACCGTCTTCGGACTGCCTCCTCCAGGATCCTCCGTCTGGCCGATGATTTCGCCGGCTGCTGTGGCTGATTGGGGACCTTCCTCGGGAGAGGAGGGAACTCCGTAGCGTCCAGAGGCAGGGCGGATGGTGCAGGTGAGTCCGGTGTGAGGATGTTGTAGCGGTTGGATAGGCTCAGGGAAGGGGCATGGGGAGCGGCAGAGGGGTGTTTGGGATTGTTGTGGGGTACCTGAAGGCAGGGAGTGGAGCAGGAGGGCGAGGGGCATGTGGCGGGGTCCCATAAAAGAGTGTCCAGGAGTGAATTATTGAGGGAGGCGATGCGTTTGTGCTGACCGGTAGCGACGTCCATAAGTTGGTGAATTATTGAGTCCTTCTTCTTAATTTCACGCGAAAGTCGCCGGACCTGCTCCTCCAGGTGTAAAATGGTTCTGCCCGTTTCATTAGTGGACCCCTCTGTGGGCTCAGAGCTTGGAGTAGTGTCCAGTTTCTCCTCGGGAGGCATGCTAGCGCTAGCCATGGGTGCGCAGTGCACCCGGCTCTTGGTTAAAACAGTAGTAGCCGGGTCTGATGTTAAAAACAGTAGGTCTGGCCAAAAAGTTAAGTTAAAAACAACTGTGCTCTTAAAACAGTTTTCTTAAAAAGTGCTCGTAAAACTTGCTAAAATCTCGTAAAACTCGGAGCCAGACCAGAGCTAAGCACTCACGTGTCACAAGCTCCTCACGTCATAGACTTTTAGCTTAGCTTACAGTGTTGTGTTTTTTAGTTGATTGTAAATACTTATTATTATTTATCTTGATTTTGATGCATGCTCTTATTTTCCTACTGTTTCTGTAACTTGCGTTGTGACACTGCAATTTCCCCATTGTGGGACAAATAAAGGATTATCTTATCTTAATTCTGGAGATTCTGAGCTTTCACATGATGCATGGCTTGTCAATATTCTGAGAATGAGACAAACTTGTATGTGTCCTCAATCTGCAGGTTAAGACACAGGTTCAGTTGTGATTTTAATACTTAAAAAAACAGTAAGACTGGTCCTAAGGGGTGAGGGGGTGTCCTTGATCTTTAAGTGTCACTCAGTCAATCAAACTTTCTTTATAAAGCGTACATACATGCTGTGTCCAGGGACTTTTTTGGCGAATGGAGTGTAATTAGTGGTCAGGGGGGTGTGCTGGGTCTGTCAAGGTGAATGGACTATTCTTGGAGTTTTGTGCTCAAGGCAGTGTACTTGCTTGACAGTGGTAAAAAGGGAATGTGCCCTTGGTCTTAAAGAAAGTTTGACTTAGTACACCCAGGTAGGCCAACAGGGGTGAAGGGAGAGTCTTGGGCATTAGAGGTCAGGGTAGTGTCCTTGGTCTGTAGGGGTGAATGCAGTGTCCTGATTTAGAGTGTGTATAAACATGGATGTACTCTACTTGGACTTTTGTTGTGAATGGGGTGTCCTAGCCTGGATCTATAGGCTTAAACAGGTGGCTCTTAGTCTTTGGAGAAGTGTCATTGGTAGTTAGAGTTTAGAGTGTGTAAAAACATGGATTTACTTGTCCTTGGACTTTCGTTGTGGGGGTCCTAGCCTGGGTTTATAGGCGTTAAGGGAGTGCTTTTGTTCGTAGGGGTTGTGTCATTGCAAGGTGAGGTACCTGACGAGGCTGGGGTCAGGGTTATAGTTGGGGGGCGGGCTGCAGTGGGACACTATGCTCTGACTGCCGTGTCCTCCGTTCATGTCGCCATTGGTTTGCATGTGGTGGCTGTTGAGCATACCCGCACCTAAGGGAATGGACAAACAAAAAGGTGTTAGCGGAAAATACTCGTCTATGTCATCAGTACATTTAAATACAGTTACATTCTTTCCTTCGCATTACCAGATATTTTTTCCTTTCTTTTACTTGTATGGGGTATTAACTGCTGTTAGGTAACATATTTATGTTAGCTTTTATTGTTTTGAAAATGCTATATTGGCAGAAAACAATGTATTAACATGTTTCATAAGTTTCACTTTCATTTTTGACAATCTGAGTATCTCCTCCCTTTGATCCCTGTGTTAAGTTACTCCCCCTTCAGAGCGCTATCACAACACAATCAGCGTGCATCCCGCTAATGAAACTACTGCACATCGCATTAGGTTTGTGAAGTTGCTGTGAAGTTGTTGTTTTGTATATTTGGAGAATTGCGCAGAATCGAGTAGGGCCCAGGAGAGATGGGTAAAATACTCAAACATGCATGGATGACTTGACTTGACGGAGTAATTTCATTGTATTTAGCTCCTCCCTTCAGGCAGATATAAGGCAGTGTCCGCCAGCGTCTGACCAGAACTGAAAAAGCTGCTTGGATGAGCTGAGAAACGTATTCGACTAAACAAACTTTTGTCCAGCTGACAAATTAAATTTCTCCTCTTGACATTTATATATACAGTCTATGGATTTAAATCAATCCGAAACCCAGTAAATTATATCTATTAATTTATAAAATGAATATTTTTGTTTTTCTCACTATTCAGTCTTTTTATTGAGTCAGTTCTAGTCAGAAGTTCAGAACAGATGCATTATTAGTTATTATTAGCAAAACATTAACAGATCGGTTAGCAAAATAATATCTGTCTCACTCACCCATATGCGAGTTCTGTTGGGACTGTCCCACCATCTGAGAGACCGAAGGGGCTTTGTTCAGGCCTCCATGGAGCTTGTTCATGTTGGACAGAGGAGAGTAAGACGAAGGGGACGCTATGTTGCTCCTACAGGAAAGAAACAACGCATGATTTAAGATGAGAGAAAACAAAGAAGAATGCACAAATCCTGATATGTACCATGGTTAGACTAAGCATTTACCGTAAACAAAACCTACTGTATCTGAAGGTAAGGTGCAAGAAACTACTAAGGTTGTAGGCCTTTAATTGTTCAGCCAGTTAATCAGTTGATGGAGCCTAGTTGAATAAATTTATATTCAACCAATTATTTTAACAGGATTATCAAACATTAAGCAGAAAGGAGATTGCATTGTGTAATTTAGATGGAGAATTGAGAATGTAGTGAATTAATTCTGCCTTTTTTCCATACAAATATACAGTTTACTTGTACTTGTTGGTCTTGTTGGTACACTTTGGGTTAATGGTTGGGTCAAATATGGTTGGATCATTTAGATTTGAGTATAGTGAGCTTTTGCTAATACCACTCCCCCTTTTAGTCAACTAAATGACGCACAGAACTAATTAATTACAGCTGTAGAAACTATACAACTCCACAAAACTACTATTGTGAGACAAAAGTAGTTGTTAAAAAGGACAAAATCACTCAAAGCTGTAAATGTAAGTGCTAATCTACAGTTGATAGTACTCACGGTCTCTGGATGAGCTGCTGCTGCGTCTGCTGTCTGTAGGACTCCACCAGAGGCTGAGGCACCAGCTCCATCAGCTCCAGACTGTCCTTGATCTTCATCAGGAGCTCAAAGTTCTCACGCCCGCGTACCTGGACACCACAGAAATGCAAGGTATGGTTACAGAATCAAAGCAGTTTAAATGAGTCTAACAACAATAGCTGAAGGCAGTTGGCCATGACACTGACTATTGGAAACACTGTTGAACCACATTTCTTACCTGACTAGCCAGAACCACATAATTTGACAAAACTTTACAAAGACGAGTGGATCTGGAGCCATATCCTGTCTCCCTGATTTCAGAGGGCGTGATTGACAGGTGGATTGACCAATCAGAGAAACACATCCTTTGTGTCAAAAACAAATATGCTAGTTCACACGTAAAAAAGGAGAAAAAAACAACATAAAGGACTGAGAAAGAAAACATATTTTCTCAGAATCAACACTTAAAGTACCAAAGTACCAAACAATGACTTATCTCAGGTAAAAGAAGTTTTTATTCTGAAAGTTACGAGAATTTTTTGCATTTGAGAGACTCGTGCTACAAATTATCAGCTGTGGTTGGATCATCTCAAGTTTTGACGGAGGTTTTTCACGCCCTATGGTCCGGTTCTAAACCCTTCTGGATACAAACAGAATGTAGAAGAGGCTGGCTGGTCAGGCAACCACATCTCTGCAGTGTAAAGCATTTTGTGGGTCCACCATCCTGTTTATGGGGTCTGAAGCTAATACTCTTGAAAGCATGATTTTATAAATCAGTCTGTAGCTGAATTGTTGTTCTCTGTGTATGCTAAAAGTCACAGGCAGCCCTCTGAGTGGACCTATATTTGTGTTTAACTTAAACAGACGTATGTAAAATCCCTCAGTCGTCCAGGTAGAATCCATGGCAAAAAAAGGAGAAAATTTAATTTGTCAACTGGACATAGTTTATTTGGTTGAATACGTTTCGCAGCTCATCCAAGCTGCTTCCTCAGTTCTGAGGAAGCAGCTTGGAGGAATAAACTATGTCCAGTTGACAAATTAAATTTTCTCCTTTTTTTGCCACTTAAACAGACGTAATTGAGCTGTGCACTTTCCAGTGACAAGGAGCCCCGTGTCTCTCATGTCTCTCTTCACTGTCACATTCCTAAAATATATCTGCTATACTTAGAATCCTATATTCATATAGGTACGCCCATTTACTCTCATTAGCATAAAGGTATATATGACTGCCTTATGTTATGTGATCGGTAAACTTCTAATCAAGTATCTATTCACTTGGGTCTGGTGTCATTCCTTAACAAATATTTAGGTATTTAACATCAACAACCATCTCCTGATAAGAACTCTCCAAAGAGATCCAGAGTTAAGTGTTATGACTGGACACGAGAGCAGATCCAGGCGAAAACAAGACGGCAAAAATGATTAACAGCTGCATTTCCAGAGTAGGCGACTTAAATGCTGAGCTAACATGTGCAACAAAACAAAACTAGTATACATCTGTAGTAGTAGAAAGTCTTACTGGAATATAGTAAATCTCCTCTTCACCGTGCCGCCTCTTCCTCATATTAATGTTTGGACTGGGAATACTCGATGGGCTCTGTTTAAAATCTGTGAACAAGAGAATATAACATGACATTTTTGTTTTCTATGCAGTAATATACAGAGGTTAGTTAATCAATCCATGTTGTACTTTATATTATTCTGTTGCAGAGATATAAAACTAATCATTTTGGGCATTTTGAAACACATTTTGTTTGTACAAGCCACAATTAATCAACATTACCAGTCAAAAAAAAAAAGTTTTAATTTAAAAAAAAAGTTATTTTACTTTTTTTTTCCTTTGCTACATAATTCCTAATATCTTGCTTCATATGCTTCATTTGATGTCTTGCGTATGTATATAAAATGTAGAAAGTAGTAAACATAAAAAAAAAAAAAAAAAAACATGTCCAAACTGTTACTAAAAACATTATGTCAAAATGTAGACATAAGTTACTATACTAGTGAAATTTCAGTGCATGTTAAGGATTTTTATTGACGTACTGCGTTTGTTGGCGCTGCCGTTCTTGTTGGCGCTCTCGGTGAGGGCCTGCTGCTCTCTGTAGTGGTCCTCATCGGCTTTACGGTCACGCCCAGGACACGCACAGATCCGGCCCTCAAAAGACCTCCTGCCCAGCACCTGACCACTGCACGCACACACATATACACACACAAACACACACAAGCACACACAGGACAAACAGGCAGATAAGGAGGTGTATAAGGAGGGGTGGAAAGTAACTGATTACAAATACTTACATAATTAAATACTTTTTTAAACAAGATTTTTAAACATGTACTTGTAATTGTAATTAAAGCCATAGTGTGTTGTGAGTGGGTTTGAATAAACAAAACAAATCTGACTCTTATTTGGCCTGTAGGAGCCTCCTCCTGGTTATTTCTATGGAAATGTTGTTCTTTTGGCTATAATCTTCTACAGTATGGCATAAAACGTATCTATCTCCATGGAGAATGTTCCGAAATATGTCTTTCTATGTTCATGGAAACATGCAGGTGACATGCCAGCCTCAGTATTGTGAGTTAAATTCCCAGCTTTGATAATTTTATGAATGTCCTTCTTGCTCTTCGCCCCCAAGTCAAGCTATGCTGTTCTGTTTGTTATAGTGTACAGGCCAAAAAAGTCATTTACAAAGTACCGAGTCTGTTACTGCTGATCACAGAACATGAGTGGACATAGTGCATCATGACAGTGGTCTTCAGTGGTCTTACTCTCTGCTCTCCAAAGTGATGATGATGAGGATGGGTCTCCGGTTCATGCCGCCCACACAGCTGCTGTTGCACATGAAGTTGTACAGGATAGTGGTGAACTCTGTCCCCACCTGGAACACACAGGGGCATCTCAACATGTCAGTATGTTCTTTGTATCTAGACAGGGCTTACCTTTGGGCCTGAAAGTGAGTGCATGATTTATACATGTTGTGTTGGACATAATTTAAGTTATTATTATTATTATTATTATTATTATTATTATTATTATTATTATTATTATTATTATATTTTATTTATTTTGTCACTTTGATGCCTATTTTCTGCCCAACAGATGAATTGACTTGAATGCTTTTGTGATATGCATAATTCTGGTGTTTCACCTTTGTTTCACCAGTAGAGAGCGCCATTTGCACTGTCATGTTTCACATTCAAACTGTGCCATGGGCTGTCATTCAGTACATGAGTGAATTTAAAGGGACAGTATGTAAGATTTTTAGAGCTTTATTAAGAGGTGGGCATGTTCAAATCAGCTCATTTGAGTTGCCAGTTCCAATGAAATCCAGTTGTTTTAAACCTAAAATGCCTCTCTCTGATCTGAACGGTCACTACCTAAACCCCAGCACCTGCAGCCATCATGAATCAGTGCTAGTGCAGCCTCTGCAGCTCAGTGAGTGAATTCTAGGAGTTCTGAGCTTTCACATGAGGCATGGCCTGTCCATAAACAGAGAATGTGAAAAACTTGCTCTATCTGCAGGTTAAGGCTCTGGTGATACAGGTTCAGACGTAATTGTAATACCGTTTTAAAACAGCAAAAGTTCAAGTTCAGTGAGCAATTTTTCTGGTGGAGGGTCCGCTACCTACTTGTCTCCATGGCGATGTTATTGCTTTGCCTGGAATGTTCCATGGTATGACATTAAACATATCCATCTAGCATGTATTCACTACAGGTGGCAGACCCTCCACTAGAAATGTTACGTTACAGTGTAAGGAGTATTAGTCAGTTGTTTTTCAACAGATATTTGACCACAGAATTTGTTTTTTTCTGTATTTTGTTGGTAGATTTGTTGTGTTTCTGACCTGTGGAGCCTCGTAGGGCACACAGACGCTCTGGCGACCCGTCACTGGGTCGTCCACGTACTGGCTCAGGTTGTTCCCCTCCACACGGATCAGGTGAGAGGCTGGAGCTGTCTGACCTGAGGGGAGAAAAAGTGCATTTGATACATGTCAAGTGGATGATGTATGCAAAAAATAAATAAACACACACACAAAACATAGACTGTATAAAGAACCATAGCGTCACCAATAGCATTCTGCTCCAGTCAAATGAAGTTCACCAGGCTAGCAGTTATAGGGGTGAATTTGGAGCCGAGTTCCATAATAAGAAGTAACAAGTATTTTTAGTTTTTAGATTGTTGATTTTTCTGACCATACCGTCATTGAAGTCCCGCCCCAGCTCATGGTTGGGGCAGCGTTTGACCACCTCGGTGACGTGCTCCGCCTTCTTGTACACGGGCATGGCTCTGATGATGCTGCCGGGGGGCGGGGCTGAAGACAGCTTTATCTGGATGGGACAGGTCTTAGCGATCTGACAGTAGAGCTTCTTCAGCAGAGGGGAATACTGGAGGGAGAACACACATGTACAAGGAAGGGTTTATGAAAATTAACTTTCAAACTAAAAAAAGTAACTACAAGTAATAGGAGGATATGTTAAGAGTCTACGATTGTGTTGAAACTTGATACTTTGCAGGGGTGTTCTACGTGTATGTGTATGATGGAATGTTTATGCACACATTAGCAAACACTGCCAAAGATGTTTGTAGATTAGAGTCTGAAAACCCAACAAAAAATACAAAATGGATTTAAACACATTTTCAGGCGCCTGTGATCAGTACAAGTGTTCATGTTATTCGGCAGGGACTTGTTTAACAGCTCAAATCATATCACCTGTAATTTCAACTAAGTATGTTTTTTTTCTGGTCAGACTGTGTTAAATAAACCGCAGATTAAAGTCTAACAAAGCCTCAGACAGTGCATGCCCACAGTTAGCATAACACTCCCTGGGAATGTTGATGACGTACAGTATTTACCAGACCATAATGGACCACAGGGGTGACAACAAAGCCTGTAGGACAAAGTGTGACATTGTTGGACATGAACCAGCCACTGTCTGGTTATTGGGACAACTGAGCCAATAATGCCCCATTCAGGTATTTTTTATGTGAATCTAAAAAGATATTGACCAAAAACGACATAAGAAATAGGGGTGGGACGAGATACAATTTCCACAATACGAGACGAGACACGAAACTGGAGCTACGAGAATGAGACAAGATGAAATTTTGACACCATTTTGACACCATTTTGAATTTACTTTATTTATATTTTTGCTGTCATTGTAGCAGTTCTTTTTGTGACTACAGCTTCTCAAAAACATGTAACTCACCAGTACTTAACTCAATTTTATTATCCAATCCAAACATAAAAACATGGGAAAAAAACTCACGAGACCATTATCAGCATGTGCGCACAATCTCGTGGCAATTTTGTCTCGCGAGATCTTGATCTTGCCCCATCCGCAATAAGAAAATAAGAAAATGAAAATAGTCATCGCAATAATTCTACTGGTGAAACGCTACAGTTATCGTATGAGTTATCGTATTTCAATATTGTCGTTTTGAAATGGCTTTTACACACATGGACTTCTCCAGGTGTGCGGCGTGTACGACTGAGAATAGGTGCCGAGACGGATTCAAAGACTGAAGGACAAGAGAAGAGCCGTCTCAACTTGTCCTGACACAATTACGAATTCTCCAAAAATCTTCAGAGCAGTATAATCAAAGTGGGATTTTCAAGAACAGTAGGCGCCCTGTGTGGACTTGTATAATGAGATCTGAACTCAAAATCGGAATTATTCATGTACTTAGTGAAATATTTTAAATGGGAAGTCGCCTTGTCCAAAGTATTGTGAATCAGATACTATTCGCTACTAAAACTGATGGATACTGCAAAAAAAATCACATTAACAGGTGATACTTTGAGCTTTTCTGAATCGTTTTAGTGTAATTTTGAACTTTATCAGAACTAATATAAGCCCTCATGGTAACATAAAGAAAATATAGTTACTTTGTGTTGAAAATTTGATTTATTAGATTCTGTTTTCATCTCTTTTAAACCATCCTTCATTAACTTTATTATTTCTTTTGTTTGCCTTTGTAAAGCATTTTTGAGTATCTTGAAAAGCGCTTACAAGTGTTATGTATTATTATTATTATTATTATCTTAATCTTCTGGTATCATAATCTGTACTGAGTACTGAGTCATGTCCTTATTATCAAAATCAAGTAATACTAGTATTTACTAGTATTGCAACACTAATGAGCAGTATGATAGAGTGTTATATTGATCCAAATCATACCACCAACTGCAGTTTATGCCAGAGAAAAATGTAGCTGTTAGTTTGGTATTTTTCATCTTTTTTTTGGTAAGAACTCAAGCTGAATTATACTTTTAATTCATTAGGCGGGTCTCAAGATTTCACAAAAATGTCAGTAATTCCAAGTTTGTGGTGCTGTGAGACATCCCTAAAGCTAGAGTAAACACAAAACTACTTATGGTTAATAGTCAGCTTTTCGGCATTTATTTCACTTTGGCTCATGTTACATTCATTATGCACTGGAAATATAATATTTTCAAAAAGTGTTGTGCATCAGTAAAAAAGGAAACTGAAAATGCAGCGGTTTATCACAAGAAACCTATTATTTTATCTTTATATATCTGCTTTTTGACATCTAAAAGGTGCACTATGTAACTTTCTCGTGGGGGTTCGCTACCATGAGATGTTATTGCTTTGCCTGGAATATTCCTCACTACGGCATTAAATGTAATCATCTTGCATTTAATCAGCTGCAGGTGTATTTACTTGCTGAGAAATATGCCTTGAAACACATGCATTCTTACTGTCAGTGGGGTCGCCGCTCCACAGATCTGACTTGTAACTTGGCCTAGAGGCATAACCTGCTTGTTTCACAGGTATGTTTAATGTCATAGTGCAGAACATTCCAGGCACAGCAATAACATCTCTATGGAAACCCTTCATCGGCAAGGTTACATAGTGCACCTTTAACTCAAAGCGATCCAGAAGCCAAAGTCATGGAGACCGATTTGGAAGGTACTACCCCGAACGGTCCATGCAAACGGGTCAGTACAGTTCACTTTAGGCGGTAGAAACACTTTTGGACCATACAGACTTGTTCCAAATTTGGACAACCCAAATTTGAACAACTTGACTTAGTTTAAACGATAACCACTCAACTCTGACTTTTATTTTTTTTATAACTGGGACACCTAACTAATTTCAGACAAAGACAAAGAGATATGCACTTGGATATGGCACTTGGGGTCCAGAGATCTTGATTCGGATTCATCTTAGACTATATATATACTTGTTTCCCGTCCCATTTACCCCTTGAAGTTGTCTTCTTTATACTCCTGTATTCAAGACATCATTACTCCAATCAACCCTGGTATACACCCAATGCTCTGTATTTACTTGGTTCTCCAATTTCTTTCTAGGTGATACACGTAGGATTTGGCAGTGTCGGCATAGCCATTTTGTACAAAAATAAATAAATAAATAAATAAAAAATAACTCCACCAGCGTGATCTACAGCTATCCATCAGAGGTGCTGATAACTTCACAGCTCTTTGTTGTGATGACGTTTACAGCAACATCAGCTCCCACTGGGCACCACAGTTTTCTAACACGTAAGTCAATAAATTTGTTTCTTTTACTAAGTTGTTTTAAGTCAATATTGAGATTTTAAATGTCCAAATTACAACATAACTTGTCTCATCGATTATAAAGACATAGCAGACTCAAGCACAGTATGTCTTCTTAAAGGTACTTGGATGCAAACGTAAACTTGAGAGTGACTTGGACTTACAAAATCCTGACTTGACTAAACCCCGGTGTATCAGTAGCAAAAGCCTGTGTCTGGGAAAGCACAGGCGTTGTTTTGGCTGACTGTTGTGACACCATTACTAAGCCCCTTATCCTCTCTGTCAAACACACACACCCTTCAGGTCTATGAAATACCTGCACAACATTAGCTTTTCCCACCTAGCTTAGCCTGACAAGCCCCAACAGCTCGGCCATACCATGATTAAATGATTTCACTAAGATGCAACACACGCCATAGGTACAGACAAGGGGACTTCTGGAGGTGCGTCGCAACAGAACCATCTCAGATTTACAGCTCATTGACCAAACTAGTATCAAGGTATTTTAGTTTAAAGCCGGGGCAGTGATGGGACTTTTGGCTCTTTCAAAGGATCTAAATCTTTTGGACCTTCCCTTTTGCCTAATCTAAATAAAATGTTGCACCACAATGAAAAAGTGCACAAAGTTCTCATTCATTTTTCTTATTCTTGTGTTGGTTCAATGTGAATCAGTATAAAAATGCATAAAATCAGAAAGCTCCAGTTTGAACCATTCACTTTAAAGGTGCACTATGTAACTTATTGGTTTGGGGTCCGTCACTGCTTGTTTCTATGGATATGTCATTGATTTTCCTGAAATGTTCCACAGTATGATGTTAAAAGGATCTACCTTACATTTATTCAATCACAGGTGGTTTTATAGCTCAAAAATACCCAAAAAAACAGACATTCTGACTGTGAGCGGGATTGCTTCTCCACAGATCTGACCTGTAACTTGGTCTTTCTTTTTCAAACTAACATGCGCATTTATCCAACAAAAAGTAAGGACCAGACTTGTTCATTGGCTATTTTTTTTTTTTTTTTTTTACATTTATTTCAAACTTTTCTACAAATATTGATTTTTTTTATGCAACGTAAAGGTGCATTGTGTAACTTTTCTGGTGGACGGTCCGACAAATGCTTTTCTCAGAGATGGTATGGCTTTGTTTGAAATGTTTCACACTATGGCATTAAAACTTTCTGTTATCATGGACACCAAACTAGGCCAAGTTACTGGTCAGATCTGTGGAAAGGCAACCCCACTCACAGTCAGAATGCCTGTTTTTCTAGGTATTTTTGAGCTATAAAACCACCTGTAAATTAATAAATGTAATGCAAATCTGTTTAATGTCATACTGTGGAACATTCGAAGCAGAGTAATGACACATCCATAGAAACAAGAACGTGACGGACCCCCAACCGAAAAGTTCCATAGCGCACATTTAACACAACGTCAGAACTTTACAGCCCATTGAAAATAGCGCTTTACCGTTCAACTGGAAGATTCATGCTTTTGCGAAATAGGGCCAAATCTGAATTTTCTCCATGCATAAACTAATAAACAATTTCTTTCTGAGATGACAAAGATGCTGTCTCGGCACGCTCACCACATGTCTACACACACATCTGTACCACAAGCTTTGACATACACAACTGTGGTAAGGATAAACTACTATCTATTGTTGTATCTGAGTGATAAAGATGAGGCATAGGCTGAACAAAGCACCACCAGCCACACACTGTTTACTCTGTCAGTGAGATGAAAAAGTGGCTAAAAAAACATTGTATTATATTGAGTATTGTAAGAGGAATCCGAGCACACAAGATGATTTACTTCTGAAGTGGGAGTGGATCTATGGGTTAACTCTGTTTAAAAAAATAAGAAGTTGATCCAAATTTGCAACGGTTTCATATTTCTGAACGACATTTTGTGTTTGATTATTTATTTTTTATGAATTTTATTTTATTATTTGTGCTTGCTCTTCAGGCTGTTACATTAAAATGCAGGTTTAGCCTTTTTCTGGTAATTAGTCTATTATCGGTGTAATCTTCAACATTAATCTAAAACACCTTAATCATAAAAGAGGGTTGTTACGATGTTTTTATTCTTTTTTTAATGGCTGTAAGACTGTGGACGGGGATAGGGGGTAGGTGAAAACTGAAATTGTCAGAGCATTCAAGCCTCAGATCCACCTTCATAGCCTCCACACACCTTCACTAGAATCATTTGGATGATTTCAGCCCTGGAATTGCCAATCTCTACTCAACAAAAGTTAAAAGGACGCTGTTAAATTGAAAACTACCGTTTCATGTCATCACAAGGTGGAACAGAGCATTTTGAACTTTGGAGATATAGACAGACAAATAATAAATGATTACTCAAACATGTGTGAATGAAACAACACAATTCACAAACATTATAACATGGCCTAAAGCTCACAAGAATCCATTTTGTGTAATCTTTAAGTACCTAAAAATTGTACTTTGTTACTTTCCACCACACATCGATGGACAAAAGTTTTATCCAACTGAGATATGATGCCGATTTTCAATAGTGGACCGGTGCAGGCGTGTCCGGACAGGCTGCGCAAAACTCAGCGATAATTGGCGCACTGACATCAACCAACACGCACCAACATGCCCGCCGCAAAAAGTGCCAAAGTGGACCAAATATGGACTAGATTTACCCATACGCATAATATATACAGTAAGGTACCAAGCCAAGTGTGCAGTCTGTAATTGTCTTGTGCTGAAATCCATTGAGAATTTCCCACCAAGTCTTTGAAGCGGGGATAATGACTGTTTGCTGACGAAATTGAGGAGATTGTGAGGATTCTTATTGTCTGACGGATCGTCTGTGGACACGTTTAAGACTGAAATGGTTTGAAGTGATTTTCAAGGCACGATCATTTTTTTGTGTTTCTTTTGTGATACTTTGCAGTGACATCCTGCCTGGGTTGTTCTACATGTCTCTCTATGGTGGAATGTTCAGCAGTTACCACAGGGGCACAATGCACACATAGTAAACACTGTCAAAAGAAGTTTTAAGACCGTCTGAAAACTCAAGAAAAAACAAAAAACAAAACACAGTATGGATTTAAACAGCACTTTTTGAGAAGCCTGTGATCAACATGAGCGTTCTTGGTCCTGTTTAGGTGTTTGATTTTCAGCAAAAATGTTGAGTTTAACAAAGGCAGATATAAAGCAGTGTCCACCAGCGTCTGACCAGAACTGAAGAAGCAGCTTGGATGAGCTGCAAAACGTATTCGACCAAATAAACGTTTGTCCAGTTGACAAATTGAACTTCTTCTTTGCCAGAGTTTAACAAACTAGCTTGTGACTTGTTTTTTGGATTAGAGTACAGGCTTTGGAGAAATAAACTTAAAATAGTTAGTGTTAAATCCCACTGACGAAGCCAAACTTTAAGTCTCATTCATAAAATTAACACAAAAAACACTGTATTTGTTTTTGATAAGAAAAATAAGATCATGAAAATCGTAATTAATCAATATAAGCCATATTTGTTGTCTAATACGGTGCCATATTGTAATTAACCTTTCATCCTCACAACCAGAAGATGTGAAGTTCCAGTCAGAGCCCTGCTGAGTGCCGATGCTGTGGATGATGCCTGAGCGATGGAGGAGACAAAGGGGACGTGTCGCTGGCGTGTTTGGGCCTGTGTTCTAACGGAGAGCGGCTAATAGCTGGGAAAAGCAAATTCTGACAAGTCTAGGATTGGATGCAAGCTCCGGCCTGCCCCCCCATACACTCTACTGTACATGTACCTCACAAAAATAAAAATACACTCATGGATTCTGGAGTATGGAGTGATCATAAGCAAGTTGGTCTTCTTTCCAATAGACATTATGTTTTTTAGATGGAAAAAAGAACGGGTACCTTGTTAAGACAGACGTAGAGGAGGTGTTGGGATGATTAATGATTAGACTGGTTTACGAAAGGCTTGGTAGGCTTACTATGTTGAAACAAAGTGTATTAGTGAGGTGTCTAGCGTCAGTGAAAAAATGTAGTGGTTGTCAAAACTTTTTGCTATCTCAGAAGATCCATCGTTCAATATTCCCGGGGTCAAAACATGAATGGGACTGGATCTAAAAATGCAGGTCCAGACAAAACAAGAACTTAAAGGTCCTGTACAAGATTTTTCCCCGTGTATTCAAGAAAAAATATGTTTTGCCCCAGTTCAGATATATTGTATAAGCAGCTCTTGAGCCTGCATCGAATTATGAAGCGATTTGTTGTATGATAATCAGGAAGTGTGCGTTAAAGTAAGTGCATAAGGTAAGTGAGGAATAACTTTGGACCACTGTAAACAGTTTAAAAATTAACTAGTTTTTAATTATGCAAAATTGACTCTTGTGAGCTTTAAGCCATGTTATAATGCAGTTGCCTCCTCAAAACCTGGTTTGTTTTCATGTTTCAGTAACCCTTTATTATTGTCTGTCTACATCTCCAAAACTCAAAATACTCAAAAAAGCAGTAGTTTTCAAGTTAACAGCTACCTTTTACCTTTATTTCAATAGAGATTGGCAAATCCAGGACTAAAATTATCCAAATGATTCCAGTGAAGGTGTATGAGGTTTAAAAACACAGTGGAGCACTTCCTGTAATACCACATGACATCAGATGGTAGAACAGCGTTTACTGTTTAGAAGAACTGAGCCATAGATATGCAGGGTTCATGTGTTAAACTTGTCAATGAAACAAAACACAACTTCAGGTATATTTTTAATGAGGAAACAGAAATCAACGTAATATGGGACCTACTATTTTGGCCTGATTGAAAATGCTTCACTCTTCAGTGCGACAACAGCATGACTCCTTGTGCCCTTTACGGTGTGACTTACGGCTACAAGAAACCTACACTAAATCATGTTAACTGGTTCTGCCCCGACAAAGGACCAAGGACTCAGCCTGGTTTAAGTACCGGAGCATGTTCAGACTAAACCCTGCCCAATTTTATAGAAATACTTTCCAAAAATGCATAGTTCTTGTGAGAAATAGTCAGAGGTGGCACAGAGGCTTGTGTAGCACTAATCCCTCAGAGCAAGAAGGTTACGGGTTTGACTCCTGGGTCGTGGAGTTTGCATATTTCTCCGTATGTTTAGGTGGGTTTCCTTTGGACACTCTGGTTTTCCCCCATACATCCACGTGCTTCAAGAAGCATGTAAAGTGCATTACAAGTGTAAGGCATTATTATATTATTAATCCAGCTAAGATGGTCCTGCCTCAAGATCTGGAGATGTGTCCCCAGGTGCAGGACTCTAATACGTCCTTGAGGATGGGTGAAATGGAGAGAACACATTTCCAGATGAGGATAAATCCACTAAAGTGCATTTTAAATTAACCTAGAGGCTTGACAAAACTGCATTTCTAAATGTACATTTTGAAAAGTTGTACTCTTTCATTTTTGCACTCTTCAGAAAATTATTAGAGATTCAGAATCTGACTTTTAGTATGCAAAACAAAAATGCTGTGTTGCCATACCGCATGAACAATACATGCTCCACTTGGGGAAGGGAAAAAGCATTTGTGGATGTTTTGATGCTTGGAAACACCTGAGGATGAGCTAAGAGGGTTGACAGATCTCTAACACAGGTAAATGAGACTGAACTGTCGGCGCCAAAGCTGACATCTAGGAGTGCATTTTAAACCTTAGCTCACAACAACACCAAAAACAAAAGATAAGGGTCAAAGGTCACCCCTCCAATGTCCAGAAGGTAGATCTGCTTACTTCTCTGTAGACCCTGGCCACGCTTGGTTACCCCCGAGGCCTCTGAAACAGCCCCCCGTCCCATTCAAACGCACTGATAAATGTCCCGAGTGAAGGAGGTGCAGTTTGTCCGATGGGGCCCTTGTTTGGGAGAGGTCAACTGTGTGACACCCAAGGGAGACACCTTCCCATGCCAGGACGCCTCACGAGGTCAGAGCACCGAACCGGCATCGCATTTCACCTGTCTGTCATCGCCAAGGCAAGGTTTACTCCCGGAAGAGTAGTGACTGGTCATTTCAAAATGATCTTTGTAGTTTTTATACAGAGGCATATCAGTCTGGTCACCAAAATCTGATTATAATCTGATTTCTGGACGTGTAAGATTACTTAAATAACATGTAAACTGCAAAATCTGTGACCAGAGGGACCATGATCAGAAAGAAAATAGATGATTTGGCTTTTTACTTAGACAAACTTCATTGATCCACAAGGGAAATTACTTGTATGCAGTAGCTCACACATCACAATATATTATAATAACAAAAGAGTAAAAAATGCACGTGAAATGAGGGAGCTAACAAATAATTTACAAATAAATTTTAATTTTTCTCACCTCAGATTAACAGAGTATAGTGTTTCGCTCATTGATTCTGCAGAAATCCACAATCATTTTCAATCCCCTGTCATATTTTTTTCCCTTTCTTTTTTTCTTGTGAGCAGCAATATTTGTTTTAATACGGATGAACCATGCGTGTCCCTGATTGGCTAATCCACCTGTCAATCACGCCCATTTGAAAACAGAGAGATTCACCGGTGACCAGACTCATGTTCTTAAAGTATTGAAAAAGTGTGTGTTTTGGATACCAGGCAAGATAGTGTATATTTCTAGAAAAAAAAAATGTGCATAGTATGGCATTAAACATCTTTTCATTGCTTACGTGACGTGTAACTTGTCCTGGTGGTGTCCCATGATACTTGTTTCCATGGAGATTGCTTAGTTTAATGCCATACTGTGGAATATTTTATGCAAAACAATATGGAAACAAGCCCGGGACAGACGCTCGATCCGAATGATTACATTCTTTAGTTTAAAGACAATTCATATTTGAGATTATGGGATATTTTGAGGCAATTTCTACATTTAGAAATCAGTCCCTGCTATCTTGGCCTACGTCATAAGAGGTATAATACTCCCTACAACAGAAGCATAGCCAGACTGGACCGCACTAGACTGGAATGGACTGTCACAATGGCTTGAGCGCTCATGTCTCATTCACACTCACTTACATTTACTTTTTTAGTAATGTACCTTTCTAGTAACGTACTTTTACTCCTAATTGACTAATATTTTTATTGACGTAACGGTACTCTTGCTTGAGAAAAGGTTTTGGCTCCTCTTCCCACTGTGAGTAATTCTACAAACGACAAAAGCTTATCTTTACATATGAAATGATCTGAACATTTGTTTCTTGCACCGCTCCTTCAAATATGATTTAGTTTTTCCCATTCTCATGTCTGTGCTTTGAAAACACTAGATTTCATGCATTATCTAATGTTTTGTCCTCCCACTTATATCAACTGTAAATTATAAAACAAATGTCACGTACCAACACTTACTCTTTAAGTTACACCTGCAGTATCTCCCCTCCCAAGTCATTAATTCCACTTTCAATACGTCTAATTACAATCCGTTATTTCTGATCCCAGATAAACCCGTGCACTTAGACATCACAGGTGCACGTTTTGATTTTGTTTTGATTGTTGGTGGCCGAGTCCTGACGCATCTTTACAAAAGTGATGACAAGATGAGGCGGGAGCGAGGGAGTGAGAGATGCTCTACTTTCTCTGGTCTGGGGCAGGTCTGTGCGTGTGTGGACCTGTGCGCTGTGAGTTTGAATGTGTGTGAAAACCGGGCATGTTCAATCACGCGTGGGACAGTTACTCGAAAGAAGCACAACATCCCCGGACGGTTGGGGTTGGGCCGATATATGGCAAAATTATCTGAATGGTCATATGGATAACACTACAGGCTATATTGTATGTAATGTTTAGGTTTGTTATTTTTGAGGAATATTTACAGTTTTTTGTTGTTGTTTTTTAACAAATATGCACTAACATGGCAAAATAAGGCCAGGGATAGGTATACACTTCTATTTTAGACCCATTTACACAGTTAATCAGTGGTTTTGGTGTTTAGTGTCTCTTTAAAACAGGGAATGACACATTGTGGAACATTTCAGGCAAACCAAAAACATCCATCAGAAAAGTTATGTGCATTTTTAAAGGAACGGTAGGTATCCTGGGCTCTTTAAAAAGACGCTACAACCATGACTGAAAAACAAACAAACAAAACAAAAACATAACTGAACTTTGGCTGCCAGTGTCTTAACCTGCAGATAGAGACACATACAAGTTTTTCTCATTCTCAGTATATGGACAGGCCTCATGTGAAGCTCAAAACCTCCAGAATTCACTCACTGAGCTGCAGAGGCTGCACTAGCACTGATAATACTCATAATTGGCTGCATTTACTGGGGTTTAGGTAGTGACCGTTCAGATCAGAGAGAGACATTTTAAGTATTGAAACTGGAAACTCATGTGAGGCTCATTCTGTTTTCTGTTTCGTGTTGAGATCCAAAACACCAAATAAATGGTACATCATGTGCAATGTTTTTGTGATTAACAATAAATCAGCATTAAAATTATCATCAGTAAAAGCGATATGGTTTGAAGATGTTTACCTGGGGACACAGTTGGGCCATGTTTATCACATTTCAAATCTAAATCTTACACACAGTTTCATTTTAAGAAGGTTTAAAAATTGTTATCATGACACAGTTTATTTTAATCTTAAAGGTGCACTATGCAGCTTTTCTGGTGGAGGGTCTGTCATCTGCTTTTCTCTGTGAAAATGATATTTCTTGCTTTGCCTGTAATGTTCCACATTATGATATTACAGTTATCTATCTGCATGGAGACAGGCAGGTGATGTCAAGTCAAATTACTGGTCAGGTCTGTGGAATGGTGAACTTGTTTACAGAAAGAATTTATATTTTTCAACAGATTTTGACATCAACAGTATTTGTTTAAATGCAAGATAGATCAGTTTAATGCCATACTATGTAACATTCCAGGCAAAGCAATAACGTCTCAGCAGGTGACCAACCCTCCACCAGAAATGTTATGTAGTGCATCTTTAATTTAACTCAACTAAAAATAGCAATATTGTTATCAGAGCAATATCACATATATATATTTTTATGCAATAATTTCCATTGGTTTCAGGCCAGCAAAACTTTGCGAAGACCTCTCTGCATTTAAAAAAAAACAAAACATGAATAAAAGGGCCATATTATACTGTACCTAACAATTTTTGGAGGAAATTAAAACAGAATTCCCTCATTAAACATACCTTGATTTTTGTTTCATTCATATATTTTTCAGTAATCCTGCATATACAATACCCAAAATGTTGTGTTCCACCTGCTGTTGTCCAGTAACCAGGTTGAAAGTTTATTTATTCTTAATCACAAAACACTGAACATGAATTGAACATCATGACCAAACTGTTTGTTACAGACTGAGCCTCACATGAGTTTCTCATTTGGGTTGCCAAATTCAATGTTAAAATCCAGTCACTTCTGCTTCTCTGTGATCTGAATAGTCACTAGTGCTCCTGTTTAAACCCCAGCACCTGCAGCCAACCATGAGTCAGTGCTAGTGCAGCCTCTGCAGCTCAGTGAGGGAATTCTGGAGGTTCTAAGTTTTCACATGAGACATGGCCTCAGTCCTGAGAATGTCTGTACCCTGCACTCTTACTGTTTTAAAAAATGTACTACAATCAATGTGGGTTGCCAGAGCCTTAAGATTGAGGACACACACAAGTTTTTCTCATTCTCAGTATACAGACAGCATATACTGCTGCTGCAGAGGCTGCACTAGCACTGATTCATGGTTGGCTGCAGGTGCTGGGGTTTAGGAAGTGACCATCAGATGAAATCCTTTTAAACCAGCTGGATTTCAGTATTGAAACTGGCAACTCAAATGACAGACTCATGTGAGTCTTATTCTGTTTTCTGATTGGATAATCGTCTTGTGAACAGAACACCAAATTATAACATAAATAAATGGGACATCACGTCCAATGTTTTTGTAATTAAGAATAAATCAGCTTTACAGTTGTCATCAGTAAGAGCTATATTTCATGTGAATATGTTCACCTTTTATCTGGGGACACAGATTGGTCAGTATTATGAAATTTGAGTAGATATTAAATAATACACAAAATCTGGTACTTTCAAAATACACATAAGACACAAAAATTAGACAAACTAAATAATATCTCAAGAAGTGGTGGAAGAAACACAAATATTTCAATCATTTCATATTGTCAACATCAAGCTTTTGTCACTTGTAGTCTTACAGTGGGAAGAGTTACCAAAACCTTTACTCAGGTAAGAGTGCTGTTATAAAAAATATTACACAGGTAGTAAAACTGTGCTGCTAGAAACTACCTCTGATATTCATAAACAGAACACCACACCAAAACAGTCCCTTACCGTCCACGTAGCAGACTTGGCCGTGCTGGACTGCTGGAAGGACACGTGGAAGGCGTGGGGCCCCGGGTAGTCGGTGTTGGACGGGATGGCCGGAGCCGGGGACAGGCCCTCGAAGGTGGAGTTGGGCTGGGAGTACGGCGAGGGGGTGGGCACTGCCGACGAGGACGCCTGCTCCGAACCATACGGGCTGGCAGGGGCACCACGGCTCCCCAGGCTCTCCATGCTGCTGCTCAGGAGGTTGTACTGGGACTGCAGAGAGAGAAAGAGGGAGAGGGGATGAGAGGAGAGAGGGAAGGAGGGAGGGAGAGAAGGAGAGAGGGAGGATACAGGTAAAGATAGGGGCTTTGAGAGGGATTTTAAGGCAGGTCGGATTACAAAAGGAGGTGAGGCGGGCTGGAGTAGTTAAGGATAAGTTTGTGGTGAAATGGTTGAGACAAAATTGGTGAACGCAACATCTATGACAAAAGCACCGAAGAAATTATAGTGACTTTTTGGGGTGTTTTACTCAAAGACTCTTAAAAAGTGTGAAAAACAGAACTAGTTCATTTTAAAGGTGCATTGTGTAACTTTTCTGGTTTGCCATCTGTTTTTTTTCCATGGAAATGTTATTGCTTTGCCTGAAATGTTCCACAGTAGCATTAGCACTTTTCTATCTTGCATTTATTCATTTACAGGTGTTTTTATGAGCAGGGTCGCCTCTCCACAGATCTAACATGTAACCTGTCTTGGTGGTCTCCATGGAGATAGATATATTTAATGCAATATTGTGGAGCATTCTGGACAAAGCAACAGCATCTCCATGAAGACGAAAAGGTAACAGATCGACCGCCAGAAAAGTTCCACAGTGCGCCTTTTAAACAAATTATTCACCGCGATGAGTTTATACGAGTTTTTTCACAACTTTCAGAAACCAGTGCGGAGTTTTGCTGTGACAACGACTGGCATGCAAACGCACACTCCCTGATTATCGGACAAGAAAACGCTTTAGTTAAATGCACACAGTAAAATATTCAGTTTAGTAAAGTATTTTATTGTATTGGTAAACAGAGTATCACTGTTTTGGGACTGGAACGTAGTTTATTCGCTTAAACGAATTCTACCCAATTTTTCCCATGTATTTGAGCAAAATGAGTCAGATTTATTTTATAAGCAGCTCTTGAGGTCAAAATAAGTCCACTGTGTAATGTCTACATCTAATTTCAGCGTTTTTATTGTCAGATAATCAGGAAATGCACTGTTAGCATGCTTTTTGTTGTTAGTATTACTGTGACAGCAAAACAACGTAGGCTGCTCGGAATGCTAAAATGAACAATATTACAGGAATTTACATTTGTTTTGTTGATAATTGGGTGAGAACCTCAAGACCCCCTGTTTCTAACTTTTGTGGTGCTTGTCGTCCTGGAGATGTGATTGCATAGCCTAGAATATCCCACAGTGTTGCATTAACCTTCGACATCCATGGAAACAAGCAAGTGGTACCACAAGGCCAACTTACAGGTCAGATCGAATGTTTTTCGAGGTATTTGACTAATAAATAGCAAGGATAAATAACAATTAAAGTTGCACTGTGTAACTATAAGGTTGGAGGTCCGTCACCTGCTTGTTTCTATGGATATGTCATTGCTCTGTCTGAAATGTTCCACAGTATGACATTAAACAGCTCTACCTTATATTTATTGAATTACAGATGGTTTTATTGCTCAAAAATACCTAGAAAAACAACATTCTGACTGTGAGCGGGGTCGCCTCTCCACAGATCTGACCTGTAACTTGGGTCCGGGTTTGGTCTCCATGAAGATAGAAAGGTTTAATGCCATACTGTGAAACATTTCAGACAAAGCAATAACATCTCTTCTGAGAAAAGCACTTGACAGACCCTCCAACAGGAAAGTTACACAATAAATGCACCTTTAATAAATATAAATTAAATATGTTTAATGCCATAAATTTCAATTACATCTCCATGGAGACGAGCAGGTAGTGAACCCCAACCAAAACCAAGAACCTATAGCTTTAATGAGTAGTAAGAGTGAAACTTATAATTTTTAAGTGTCTTAACTCTGACATACCACTGAATTCAGAATTTGCCAGGACCATAAACTGTACACAGAGATACTACAAGAGGTACTACAAGAGGTACTACAAGTGGTACTACAAGAGATACTACAAGAGATACTACAAGAGGAACTACAAGAGGAACTACAAGTGGTAATTGTGTTGTCTCAATGTACAGGACAACTCACAGTCAGTCCTCTTTTTCTTCCAAAAAAATTGGAAACAAATAGCAACAAATTTAAAAAGTAAATTAAAATTATTGTATGTTTCCAACCAAAATTGCTCTCAGTGAAAATGTAATAATGCCATATTTTCTTATCTGTATATAACCAATGTGTTTTGTCTGTTTTTATGCATGTAGCTTATATTTTTTTATGGACAGGTGTTGAAAACTCAAAGCAGTGCATCTGGCTTGTCTGATGTGATTGTGATGTCCTTAATAAACATAAATAAAATAAAAACCAGGCCGAATGATTTGTGAAAAAGATCAAATTCTGATTTAAGTTTATTACTAAATCTGTCCACATTTTAAACCCTTTTAAAAGAATTGACACAAAAACTGAAATATGAAGTGACAAACTAAAACAAGAGTCACATTTCAGAGCATGTTTGTACAGATCTGAACTACAAGGTTAGCAGTTTTTGTTTTTTGTTTTTTTTTTGCAGAATAAAACCAGAGATTTTGTTGTGTGCGAAGGAGATTATGGTACTTCAAAAACTGCATCCTTTGCGTCCATTCAAATTGCGATTTCGATTAATCCTGCTGCCCTAACTGACGCTGGACTAAACCTGGACTAAACCTGGACTAAACCAACCCGGGTCCTTAGCCTCTACGCTAATCTCCGCTCTGACAGCAAGACTCACAATGGAGTTAGCAGCAGCTTGGGGCAGTACAAGTTGTAAAACACAGAGCTAATGGTGCTTCGGCTAATTGCCCTCTTCTCCCCCCTCCTCACCTGTCTGTTTCGGAGGAGGGGACAGGGGAAGGGGTGAGGGGGTTGTTGTTGGGTCTGCTCAGGTGAGGGCAGGTGAGGGTAATGACACCGGTCGCACCTGTCAGGAATCAACCACGCATGAGGCAAAGACAGAAGCCACAGACAGACAGGTATGCACAGCTCCCAGTCATTTAAGACACATGAAAATCTTTAATATATTTTCGTTTTGGCTTTCTGTGTTAAATAAAAACCTATAAAAATACATGTTTGAATGTGAAAAAAGACGGACTATGTAGCTGCCACCTGCTTGTCTCCGTGGAGATGCTAATGCTTTGCCTGGAAAGTTCCACAGTATTGCATTAAAGGAGGAGATGCCACTGGGCCAATTTACGGGTCAGTAAGTAAGAAAGCATTTGAGCATTAAGAAATATATGCAGAAATAAATGTTACATAGTGCACCTTTAAGTTTCCTAGTGTCTTGCCCATGGACACAACATAATCCACACAACATCAGCACGCAGCACTTGGACATTTGAGCTGGCCGCCCTCTGGTAAGTGGGCGCGTAATAATAATTCTGAAGAAAACATATTATGCGTTTGTCTGCCATAGTTATAATCTAGGACACCCGAGGATTATTATGTTAAAATTTAGACATTTTAAACCAAAATACTGATCTAAAATGACTTAAAATGACACAGAAGTACACAGAAGTACACAGAAGTTGACGAAAAAGGAGACGGCGAGTTGATCAACAGTGTTAAGCAATTAAAGATTACTCAAACGTGCATAAATCACTCCACGGCGTAAATGAGAAGGGGAAACAACTGGTTAAAAGCTCTAAAACGCCATTTGTGCGTAATAGGTCTGCTTTAAAAACCTTATTATGAGCAAAGTGAATTAAGTGTCTTGCTAAAGGACACAACAACATGACAAATTGATTCTTGTGAGCTTTAAGTCATGTTATAATGTTGTTACCTCCTCAAAAACAGACCTGGAGTTGTGTTTTGTTTCATTTATATGTTTGAATAACTCTTTATTATTAGTCTGTTTACATCTCCAAAGCTCAAAATGTTTTATTCCACCTTGTGATGTCATGAAATGGTAGTTTTCAAGTTAACAGCTCCTTTTGCCTTTTAGTTCAGTAGAGATGGGCAATTCCAGGGCTGAAATCATCCAAATGATTTTAGTGGAGGTGTGTGGAGTTTAAAAACACAGTGGAGCACTTCCTGTATTACCGCATGATTTCACAGTGTGTGTTTTCTGTTTGAGAGAAGAACTTTTTGCGTTAATGAAACAAACAACACAACTCCAGGTCTGTTTGTGATGAGGAAACAACATTATAACACAGATCAGAAAACAGCGTAATATAAGACCTTTAAGTTAACGACACCGCAGCAAAACGAAGTACTACTAATCAGCAGCTTTACAAGTATTATTAAGTATATTTTCTGCTAATTGAGTCACAACACAATGACAGGAGGTGCATTTATCTCCATTAGTGGTCATGTCCGCACTCCTCCATGGTAAACGTGCCAACTGCAGTCCTAATAAAAATACCAACAGGGTGTAGAATTGCCGTAGTCGTAACTTGATTAGCTAGTTACTGCTGACGAAGATTCAGAAATGGCAGCGTAACCTACTTTGGTAAAATCACAGCTGCCCCGGGGCTAAGTGACAAAACCATGGCTGCCAATTTACCCCAACAGTCTCACTCATCCACACGGCATATTTACACTCAACTTTTCAGGCAGAGGGGCCGTCACCTGCTTCTCTCCATGTAGATATTGCCTGGAATGTTCCACATTATGGCATTATGTTTATTTATCTCCACGGAGACAGCAAATGACAAGTTACAGTTATCAGGTCTGTGGAGAGGAGAGCCCACTTACAATAAGAATGCACGTTTTTTAGGTCAATACAAGCCCATGTAATTTAGGAAATGCGAGATGGATGCTTTTAATGCCATACTGGGACATTCCAGACAAAACAATAAGATCTCCATGGAGACAAGCAGGTAGCGGACTCTCCACTACAAAAGTTACACAGTGCACCTTTAAATATAAACTGAAACGTTCTGGGGGATGGTGCACCAGCTTTTTTTCTCCTTGGAGATGTTATTGAGAAAGTTCCACAGTCTATTAAGCTTATTTATCTCCATGGTGACACCTCTAGACCACGTTACAAGTCATATCTGTGGCAGCCCGTCCCCACTCACAGTAAGAATGCAGGATTTTGAAGGCATTTTTTGCAATAACATCTGTAATTGATTAATTGAATTTAGATAGATACATAGATACATAGGTCCAATGCATTCTGTGGAATATTTCAAGTTAAGCTTTAATCTCCATGGAAACAAGCAGGTGACAGACTCCCCCACATGAAAAGTTACAGTGCACCTTTAAGTCAGGTGGGTGCAGTGTGAAGTGTTCGCTGGATTCGAACCACCAACCTCTGGCTTATAAAACATTCTACCAACTGAACTACTGTAGCCTCAATCACATTCAACTGAAAAAATATATATATACAAAATTTAAAAAAAAAAGTTTGTGTGTAAAAACCTTTTGAATTTCAGACAAAAAGTGTAATTCCAAAATTGTTGTTTCCACGACAACATTACTCAAGCAGCAACATGTGACAACACGCATGGACCCGAACTGTGGATCGCAAACGCAGCACACTCCAACTGTTAAAAGAGCCAAAGTTTGAAAAAAGTACAAAAAAAACATGCTATTTTATAATGCGTTTATTTTGTTATTTTAGGATTTTTTTTAAAAGAAAAATTAAAAAAAATAATAATAATAATACGTATTTATTTTTAGCTTAATTGCACTGATTTGTATATAAGCAGACTGCAAGTACAGTTCACTAAGTTCAATTATAACATTTATCCACAAAAATGCATGAAAGAAATTGAAATAGAAAGAAAATTGTGTTTTTAACAAAAAATTCATTCCCATAAAAACTGAAATTGTAAAACCTTATTCTGTATGAAATAGTTTTAGTTAACAACAATAACTTAAAATGAATTATTGTCATTTATTTAAAAAATCAGGAATACAAATGAAAATGTAAGAAAAACACCAAAAACGAAATGTAAAAAAAAAAAAAAATCTACACAGCAATTGCATTATCTACAATCCCAACTTCTAAAATTCTGACTTTTCCATTTAAAACTCCACAAATAATCCAAATAAAAATGATAATATTTTTACCTTCTTTTTCACGTAGTACATCCTCTACCGCTATTTTCTCTCAGGCGCGAAACTTCACTCAAAACGGTCTGAAATTGCACGACCCAAAAGCTGGACTCTGCATCGCTCAAAGAAGTAGTAGTAGTAGTTTTAAATCGACAACCGGGCAACAGTGAACATGACCCAGCTACTGACAGGGACCAAGGTGCGGAGAGAGAGAGAGAGAAAGAAAGACAGAAAGAAAGACGGATGGGAACCCAAAAAATGGTATAGTGCGTTCTAATTATGGCATGCCCGGACATAGACAGGCAACGCCGGGGCACAAGTACACACACGCTCCCAAACACCTTGTGGAGGCCTGCTCTGAGTAAACACTACTGTCTGGGGCTGAAAGAGGGAGGGAGGGAGAGAGGGAGAAAGAGAGAGAAAGAGGGGACAGAGAGGCGGGAGAAGAGAGAGAGGGGAAGAGGGGGGAGAGAGAAGGGAAGAGGGCATATAGGAGGGGAGATAGAGGAGGAAGAGAGGAAGAGGGGGCGAGAGAGGGGGAGAAAGGGGAGATAGAGGGGGGGAGGAAGAGAAAGGGCAGAGAGAGATGTAGAGAAAGAAGAGAGAGGGGTAAATAGAGAAAGAAGAGAGAGGGGTAGATAGAGAAAGAAGAGAGAGGGGTAAATAGAGAAAGAAGAGAGAGGGGTAGATAGAAAAAGAAGAGAATCAGTGGGGAACAGAAAAAGAGAGGAAGAGACTTGTGACGTTTAGCGAGAGGATGACAGTCAAATAATGTTGTAGGTCATGAGGTAAAACAGCAATTTGGGTTCAAAGAAAATCAAGCAAAACCAAATGTAAAATAACACGAGCACAAACTGACGTCAAAGCCTCGTCTGATCTCAGGAGCTCAGCGCTGGGAGGCTGCAGTTAATACCAGGGGCCACAGTGGGGCAGCACTGTGCTTCGAGTGCAAACAAACCACTATCTGTAAGACACTTCGCCCACATACTAGGCTCTAGTATGTGGCGTGTGAGTGTGGTGGTGGTCAGAGAGGCCGGTGGTGCAGATTGGCAGCCTCACTTCCATCAGTCTGTCCCAGGACAGCTGTGGCTACAGTAACAGCTTACCACCATGACTAGGGTGTGAAAAAATAATGCACAAAATTGTAAAAGGCAAAAAGTGCTTTATAGGACTACTGCAAATGCATCAAAAACATGTTCTAAGCAAATTTAGATTTTATTAATTAGAGTTGTACAGTTTTTGTTATTTTGAATAACAAATAAAAATGCAGGATGTCAGAATATGTTTATGTTTACATTTTATGTTTTGTTCTTAAGAAAATTATCCAATCACAACATGTATACTGTGGATTTTGCATGTAAGTTCATCACAAAAACATAAAAGGCTAATGAAAAAGAAAATAAAAAATATTAAAACTCTGCTACAAATTGTATTTAAAATGTAACAGAGACAAGCAAAGAAGCTTTGTCCTATAGGCGTATACTCAAAAAGTACATGGCCTTCAAATATGTACTTGCCCATATATTCAATACTGTCTCCCTCGGTACATACGCCCCCCTTAGCTGTCCCCATGTCAACTGTCCCAAACCTAATCACCAGTGTTTTTGTTCCACAGAGGAGGGGAGAGGAGCAGGTCAACGGCCCAGACTCAGTGCACCGTCTCTGGGTTACACGAGGATGCAGGCCTGGGTCAAAGTATGGATCTATACATGGACTCAAACAACACTGTGCATATGGGGTAAGACAGGAACTCAAATGGGCTCGATCCATAAGCCAAGGTTATATAAGTCTATGTAGATTTGATGTATGTTTGTGTTATATCCAGAGGTGGATAGAAAAACAAATGTACTGAAGTAAAAGTACTGTTACTTCATAATATTGCTCAAGTAGAAGTACAAAGTAGTGGTCAAAGAAAAAAGTAAAGTAAGAACAAATAAGTATTGGGGGAAACTACTAAGTAAGAGTAACTGTCTGGACGTAACATCTGATTTTAAGTTAAAGTTGCACTGTGTAACTTTTTGGTTGGGGGTCCGTCACCTGCTTGTTTCTATGGATATGTCATTGCTCTGTCTGGAATGTTCCACAGTGTGACATTAAACAGCACTACTTTCCATTTATTCAATTACAGGTGGTTTTACAGCTCAAAAATACCTAGAAAAATAGGCATTCTGACTGTGAGCGGGTCGCCTCTCCACAGACCTGACTTGTAACTTAGTCTGGTTTGGTTTCCATGAAGATAGAAAGGTTTAATGCCGTACTGTGGTATATTCCAGACAAAGCAATGACATCACCATGGAGAAAAGCGTTTGACAGACCCTCCGCCAGAAAAGTTACACAATGCAGCTTTAAAGTAAGTGGAAGGACAAAACACTAAAAGCCTGAATAATATGACTGAGCGCAGTGTTACGTTCAGACCGTAGCATCATAATCGACTCAAACACCTTTGCATGTGAGAGCAGACAGAGAAACGTGTCGGCGCATGCAAATTTAGCCAAAAGTTCAGCTTTTCCAACTCAGGTATTTGACGTGGGACGCGAACAATTAAAATGCACCGAGGAGGTGTTGGACGAGCCTAAACACACGTCTGTATCGACAGTGACCGTCCATTCCCCACATCCACGAGGACATTTATCGTTTATTTTTCCAGTAGACTTTCCGAAAAACAAAAAAATAAAGTATTATTTTTAAAGCTTGCTCAGGGCTGTCAGCTCTGTGGCAACTAATCACCACAAGTTTTAATTTTATGGGGTTGTTTTTTGTTTCTTTCTGAAACTTTATAAACAACTGTGTTATTAACGCATTTCACAGAATCTTTTATAACAACCACATTATATGGATATTAGTTACCACATAGCTGGCTAGCCTCCACAGTGTCTTTGAATTCTTAATATTTGAAATGTTTCTATATCTGTGGGGGAAAATGAATACAAAATTTACTAAATAAATAAAATAAAGTTAAAAAAAAAAATGTACTTACTAAAATTATGGGCGGTCACTTTGCGCTCCATAGACTTTGCATGTAAAATAAATACATTTTGGTCCGATCTGACACAGCACAACGGTACTTTTAGATGGGTGCGAAAATCATCCAAAGTTTTACAATGAAGGCGTATGGAGTTTAAAAACACAGTGGAGCACTTCCTGTATTACCACATAACTTCCGTGTGATACAAAAGCTCAGCCTAAATCCAGGATTTGTGTGAATGAAAGAAAACACAACTCCAGGTCTGTTTGTGATGAGGAAACAACATTATAACACGGATCAAACAGTGAACTAAAGATTTTTGAATTACTGGAAGACGCTACTATGCAGATGTAAACAGTTCCTCCTGTCCTCTGCAGGCAGGTGTGTGGAGGTGTTCTACGGGGTGAGACATGGACCCCCAGGTGTGGAGCAGTGTTACCTATACTAAAGAACAAGTCCAGACAGAACCCACACAGATCCGGCCCTGCTCCTCTCGCTGTGCTCCCACCTGCAGCTCTCATAATCGGGATGGACTGTACAGAACTTTCCCAACCGGGATTATGAAGACACTTTGGAGGGGCTACTCCTAGTATAGACTGTATATACGTATAAATGGACATAGCTAACCCGCTAGCCGCCGTGTTCCAAATAGAAAGTGATAAAGGGGACACTTCCGGCTCCATCAACTCTGGCTCCAATTGACGTTACACTGAAAAACTGTAAAATTGTCCCCCCTCTCTCTGGAACTGCTGCTGTGAGGCTTGTCATTTTAGTCTTAAAACGTTCTTATTAACCCGCTCTACACGATCCAGATGTTTTTATTTCTCTTTTTGTCTGTAAATCAATTCCTATTTCTAATATGAAACTCGGCTCCAGATTTGCTCATTAACTGCTAGCCTCATGAGCTTAATTTGACTGGAGATGGGCGACGTCACACTCCCTTAATCCACTTCTTTATACAGTCTGTGGCATAGTCTATGACGTTTTTAGGAGGGTAAAAGAGTGCCAGATAGTTGAGACCACACCAGGACCAATTAGAACGGGTTAATATGAACATTTTAAGGCCAAAATGAAGTCAAAAGAGCGCCCATGCTCACTTCCTGTTTGGAAAGGAGCAGCTAGCAGGTTAGCTATATTCATTATCATATACAGTCCAGTCCTGGGAACGCCTTGGGGTCCCCCTGGAGGAGTTGGAGGAAGTGTCCGGGGTGAAGGAAGTCTGGGAGTCCCTGCTTAGACTGTTGCCCCCGCGACCCGGCCCCGGATAAGCAGAAGAAAATGGATGGATGGATGGATGGATATGCAGTCCATGGGTCAAATGCAGAGGACACATTTTCCTAAAGGGTCAATAAAGTATAACTAAAACAACTTGATGATCACATTCACATTGATCTACACAGCGAGAAGGTTCCGGGTTCAATTCCCAAATCGCCAGGGCCTTTCTGTGTGGAGTTTGCATGTTTTTTATTTGGGCACTCTGGTTTCCCCCATTAACCCAAACATGCACCTTAGGCTAAAATGCAGAGAATGAATTATCGTCATCAATAAAGCGTGCCTTATCTTATCTTCTCTGTTTAATGCAGCTCTAACAGAGACGTTCCTTTAGGGTTGATGGGGAAAACGTTGTGCCCGGAAGAAACCCACCCAGACACAGGGAGAACATGCAAACTCCGAACAGAAACTTGGAACCTTCTTGCTGTGAGCTGCCCATAGACTGTATAAAGCAGTGGACTAAGGGAGTGCGATGTCACCCATAGCGTTCGGCTCCAGTCAAATGAAGCTCACGAGGCTAGCGGTTATAGAGGTGAATTTGGAGTTCCATACTAGGAATAGGAATGTATATTTATGGACAAAATGGCAAATTAAAATCGTATTAAAAACACCAGGATCATTTATATACAGGCTATGGAGCAGCCTGATATCAAAGTTCAAAAAGTTAAAATTGTTTGCATTTATATGAAAAGAAAATGTGACCAAACTGAGCAGAAAAACAAAAGCTATAGGATCCTTGTTTGAAGTGTTCCCTACAGGCACCCATCCAAGCTGCCACTCAAACACAAGCCTCATCCTCAGAACGACAACAGCTAAGATGGCCGCCACACCTGCACCTGTCAGAGTGAGTCAGGCACAAAAGACAGGGAGAAGTTCAATCAAGAGGATTTACGACTACAGGCGGGATGGGAGTGACCGGTGTTACTAATGCTCATGTGATGTGACGGTCAGTTGCGCTTACTCAGGTCCATGTAATAGAATAACAAATAAAACAGCAAAAAAGTGCATCTGTTCAGCGTCCTCTCTCCTATATGTCCCCTCTCATTTGTCCTCTGTCCTCTGTCCTCTGTCCTACCACTTACGATGTAATTGTGATTCCATTGACAAATTTTGGTTATTGTCAACTCTAAAACAGGACTCCCCACTATCACAAACCCTACAGTGTATTAGTAAGCCAATGTTAAAAAAAAAAAAAAAAAAAAAAGTGCATTTCTTAAAAAAAAAACCCCAAATCTATAGGTAAGCATATTTTAATTTTAATTTTATTTTTTAAATTTAAATTTAATTTTTTTATTTATTATTATTTTATTTTAATTGTAATTTTAATTTACTTGTGTAATATTATTTTAAATTGTTTTTATGTTTTATTCATACATATTTTAGGCTAGTCTATCTCCTCTTAGTGTGGAGACTATTTGCATGAAAAGGCCTCCAAAAAGGTGTCTAAATGCTGCCCCCTTTTGGCAGAAGTGCGGAACAAGTGGCTTCAAAAATCAACTTGTAAGATGCACATGAGTTACACCAAGTTCATATACGTCATGCATTTTTATTTAAACTTTTACTAGAAAAATACAGTATGAAATTATCTTCATTTAAATTCTAAATACAAACTACGCACTCCTGATGAAAGATTATCATGTTGACAATTACTACAACTATTTTATTTATTTATTTATTTTTTAGTTTTCAAGAAGTGGTGAACACAGAAAACATTTGGCCCCAAACTTTGTCCTGGGAGTCCTCCAATTATATCTGCCCATATGTCCTTGGGCAAGACATTTCTCCATCTCGCCTATCAGAGGAGGCAGAGATTTACAGGCTTCTCAACAGTATTTAACAAATCCTTAGAATTCTATATACTCTCCCTAAATAAATAAATAAATAAATACATAAATAAATAAATAAATAAATTAATTAATTAATTAATTAATTAATTAATTAAAAAAAAAAAAAAAAAAAGCTCCAACCAAACCAAAACCCACCCAGCCAAGCAGCATATGATGTGGTGACTTACCCCACTGCAAAGCATCTCCTGTCCCACCAAAACATCCACCTCTACATGAGTGTGTTTGGGGCCATGATTCGTCCAGCTGTCCTCTGTCCTCGCTCCTCTATGCCCTACCTCCTAAGTCCTACCTCCTAAGTCCTCTCCTATGTCTTATGTCCTACCCTCTCCTCTGCACTTGCTTAATACAGATGCTATGGGCCCTTCATGTGTCTATCCACAGCTAACTACTGTACCTCCCTCCTCCTCCTCCTCTTCTTCCTCCTCCTCCTCCTCTTCCTCCTCCTCCTCCTCCATTTTGTGTGATGACTCTTCATTAACGGGACAGGCAGGCCTAGACTTGTCCAGTAAACACTACATCGTGCAATATTCCACATCGAGAGACCATCCTAGTGATGGAGATAAGAATTTTCATCCAAGAAATAAATCACTGCTCTAGTTCGTTCTTACTGTTGTTGGATCCATGGGCAAGACACTTGACTTTGGTGGTGGCTGATGAGGCCATAGGTGCAGACTGGCAGCAGTTTACATCAGTTTTGGTGACTTTACATTGACTTACATTCATTTCTTGGATACAACCCTAACCCTAACCTTAAAGGTGCATTGTGTAACTTTTCTGGTGGAGTGTCCGCTAAACGCTTTTCTCCATGGAGATGTTATTGCTTTCTCTGGAATGTTTCACAGTATGGCATTAAACCTTTCTATCTTCATGGAGACCAAACCAGACCAAGTTACAGGTCAGATCTGTGGAGAGGCGACCCCGCTCACAGTCAGAATGTCTGTTTTTCTAGGTATTTTTGAGCTATAAAACCACCTGTAATTGAATAAATGTAAAGTAGAGCTGTTTAATGTCATACTGTGGAACATTCCAGGCAGAACAATGACATATCCAAACAGACCTCCAACCAAAAAGTTACATAGTGCACCTTTAACCTAATTTAACTCATAATTTAGAGCTGATTTTAAAACTGTGAAAGGAGGAAGTAGACTAGAATATTATAAATTGATCTGTTCCACGCTCTCACAAACCCTTTACTATATCGACTCATCGTTCAGTATATGAGAGATGGAATCATCATTTTGGGGGCGTCAGTATCCATGCCGCTATTTTTAGCACTCTGCACTTTTACATATTGCACCTTCATTTCTTTTTTTTTTTTTTTTTTTTTTTTTACTAACTACCTCATTTCTTTTCCTGTTGTAAATATGTATATGTCCCTTGTCTGTCTGCCTGGATATTTTGTGTTATTTTATTTATTATTGATGTCTGTGTACATTTCATGTTCAGTGTGTGTGGTTTGTGTGTGTGTGTTTAATGTTTAAGTTGCATATTTGGAGCTTGGGGAAACAATTTCGATCTCCCTGTGTAATGTTTGTTACATGGTGTGATTGACAATAAAGTTCACTTTGACTTTGACGTTGACTTTCGATTTGGTACCATATGTTTCAATAAAAAATAATGGTTAAATCATGGCTGTGATACTAAAAGTCTTTGTTAAACCACTTCTTGTGCAAAGTTAATAAGAAACACTCCCATTTTAATCATCAAAACAGTGAAAATGCCAAAAGAGTTGCAAAAATGAATTTCCTTCCTCTGAACAAGCAACAAAACTGTAGCGCTGTAATAATTTAGTAAAATATACCAAAAAATATTCTTGCGATAAATCGATACAGCAGCCCACGATATTGATACTATATCATCAGATTAAACTATACGATATATCAATATTTTGATATTATTTAGTATTATTATCCTCTAAAATTCAACTCATCAACAACACATCTACACAACACATCTACAGGACAATCAGTCAGAATGTTTAAATGTTTGAAGAAACCTGATGGTGATGCTCCTGCTGCTCAGAAGACATTTAGTCCATGAGAGAAAGTGTGGGATTTAGTGCAAGTTTTAAGATTAGCCGATTTTTGAGAAAAGCTGTGGTTCTGCTGGGGGAGCGGCACCAGTAAAAGGGACACTGGGCGGATCGACAAACTGATCCGTAAAGGTGGACACGTGAGCTGGAGACATTTGTCACAGTGAGGGACAAGAGGACACTGGACAAACTGCTCTCCATCATGGACACTCCTGCTCACCCACTGCACCAGACTATAGAGGGACAGAGGAGATAATACTCCCTACAACTGTACAACAACTCACCCACTGCACCTGACTATAGAGGGACAGAGGAGATAATACTCCCTACAACTGTACAACAACTCACCCACTGCACCAGACTATAGAGGGACAGAGGAGATAATGCTCCCTACAACTGTACAACAACTCACCCACTGCACCAGACTATAGAGGGACAGAGGAGATAATACTCCCTACAACTGTACAACAACTCACCCACTGCACCAGACTATAGAGGGACAGAGGAGATAATACTCCCTACAACTGTACAACAACTCACCCACTGCACCAGACTATAGAGGGACAGAGGAGATAATACTCCCTACAACTGTACAACAACTTAATCTTAAGTAACAGATAACCTTATGCCCTGTCAATCAGCAGAGTATTTACACTGTCGTTCTTGTCTCTTGTTTATAGCTGTGATTTTATAGTTTATTTTATAGTTTATTACTTATTTTTCTATTTTATTTTGACTTGTACATATACATTTATTTTTATAATTATGTCTCATTTGACTTCTGTCTCTTGCTCTTTTTGCTTTACCATCTATTTTTGTTACTCTCTGTTATTATATTATATTGTGATGCTTGAGCTCCTGTATCCAAATAATTTCCCTTGTGGATCAACAAAGTTTGTCTAAGTCTAAGAGAAATCCGACTGTCCCATCACTGCACTTTTAAAGGGAATGGTCAGATCAGAATTTACAGATGAGCGAAATGTTCTACTCATCTGATCTTAACTGGAGGAAGCCTCTTGATGGGATGAATAAATAACCTCTATGACTTATTAGAATGAAATACTTAAAGGTGCACTGCGCAACTTTCCTGGTCGAGGACCCGCCATCTGCTTGTCTCTATGGAGATGTTGTTGCTTTGTCAGTAATGTCCCGGTGTGGCATTAAACGTATCCATCTTGTATTTACTCAGTAACATGGGTTTTTATTGACTTAACTAACTTGGCCCTGTGGCGTCACCTGCTGTTTCTGTAGAAATTAAATAAGGGTAATGTCATACTGTGGAACATTCTAGGCAACATCTCCATGGAGAGAAACTGGTGAAAAGTTACACATTCTACTATTTATTGCTCATGTTTTTAACAGTTTTGTACATTTTGATTTTAGATTAAACTCAGATGCAAACATTAGTTTCAATATTATCGTTTATGTAGCTGATGATGTAGCTCAGTATATTTGTTTTCATGGTAATAAGTCCGAAAATCATGTGTTATTGATTTGATATATTTTATTTGTAAAAATGATTTACCTTTTGAGTCATGTGACCTTTAACCTTACACAGAGAGAAAAAGATGATAGTGAGAAATGCAGAAAAAGTGTAAAGAAAAGAAACAAACTCTAAAGAAATGCTACTGAACTACCACTGATGATGTACAGGCGAACACAGTAAATATTTTTTTTTGTATTCTGTATTTATTTTAAAGGTGATGTAATATTAGACCTGAGCAGTTTTCTCTATCTGTCTTTATTTTTAGTTTTCATAGTTTTAGTTTTTATGGTGTTGATGAAGTTAAAGGTAAATGACACACATGATCATCAGTACGGAGCGTGAAGTCCTTTTATTTGCAAAGAAAACCAGGGTATCTACAGTTTCTCGTCTATATTTTAGGCCTTAAATCACTGGGACCTGATAGTTTGTTCCATGATGTGAGTGTTTGTACAGATTTTTGTGAGAAATACCTCCCAAATATATGCAGATGGTCCTGCGTACAAGCAGCGTGGGGTCTGGGCTCTGAGCTCATTAGCCCTGCCCCCGCCCCACGGCCTCTGCTGGGACTCGGGAGAGGGAAAACCGACCACAAGAGAGGGAACGGGGATGGACTGTTTGATCAGCAATGCTTTGAACCTGGTCTATACGTAAACATACAGGCTATAGATTCTCAGCATTTTGTGAAAGAAAAAACAGAGCTAGTTTGTTTTAAAGAAGACATATTACGCTTGTGTCTGCCTGTTCAAATCTACGACACCCGTGGATCTTATGTTAGAATTTGGACATTTTAAATTGCAATATTCATCTAAAACGACTTAATTAAAGAGACATGTGGCATCTTGAAAATAAATGATTAAAGATTGCTCAAACATGCACAAATCAGTCCAAATACAACTTCGGTGGAAAGTTCATTTTGCTTAATAGGTCTGCTTTAAAGGCGCACTGTGTAACTTTTTGGTTAGGGGTCCATCACCTGCTTGTTTCTATGTCGTTTTTCTGCCTGGAATGTTCCACAGTATGACATTAAACAGCTCTACTTTACATTTATTCAATTACAGGTGGTTTTAGAGCTCAAAAATACCTAGAAAAACAGACATTCTGACTGTGAGCGGGGTCGCCTCTCCACAGATCTGACCTGTAACTTGGTCTGGTTTGGTCTCCATGAAGATAAAAAGGTTTAATGCCATACTGTGAAGCAGAGAGAAGCATTTGACAGACCCTCTACCATAAAAGTTACACAATGAACCTTTAAACTGTGCAGTGGTCCAAAGTTATTCCTCACTTCCCTTGTGCATTCCGACCATCCCAATTATTCACAGAAGTTAGTTACCATGACGTTGTCGTTGATGTCCCTCATGTGGTAGACCTCCATGGAGACGTCTGCAGAGGAGCGGTGTTGTCCAGAGGAGCTGCTGCTGCCTGGACCCAGTGCCCTGTCTCCGGCCTGTCCCTGTCCTCCAGGAGGCATCTCGAAGTATGTGCTGTCAGGCTCTCTGGAACACGGGACAGAGATCAAAAATATAAAAAATACATTCTAGTCCTAGGTTAGTCCAGGTTTAGTTCCAGATTTAGTCCTGGTTTAGTCCAGGTTCAGTTCCAGATTTAGTCCTAGTTTAGTTCCAGATTTAGTCCTAGTTTAGGCCAGCTTTAGTTCCAGATTTAGTCCTAGTTTAGTCCAGGTTTAGTTCCAGATTAAGTCCTGGTTTAGACCCAGTTTTTATGTCTAAATTGTGAAAGTGTGAACACACCCTTACAGCAATTTTTTTTTTTTTTTTTTTTTTTTTTGCAATGTTTGGACAATTAAATGCACACTGTGGACTGAGTGTTGTTTTTAATGCCATTTCATGTAACTTTGTGCCAAAAAATTGACTAAAATAAATGCCCGTTGATGTATTTTTTTCATTTTGGATGTTTTTATGCACTGAAAAACACGCAGTAAGCCCACTTACTGTAAGTGGGCTTGCATTTCCACAAACCTGACTCTTATAGGGCCTGGAGGACGATCTCTTCCTTGTTTGTTTTCCATGGAATCTGTTGGCTATAATCGTCCACAGTATGGTTAAGATAAAACATATCTATCACCAAGGAGAAATATGGTTTTTGAAAAAAATTTCCCCATTCAAAAACTAGTAAATGTTGTTTCGTGTTAGCTGCTATGACAACAGCTCTCATTTTTCATCATTCTGAAACGTATGGATAGTGATACGCAGGTCACAGGTGTGGCTGACTTACAGCGAGCTCCACAGATGCTCAAACGTGCCTCCCTCTTCAGTGGCTGTGCTCTGGGACATCTTAGAGGAGGGGTAGTCCGGAGACAGGCTTCTCACTCTGCACCACACAGACAAATAAAAAAACATAAGTGGAATAATAAGAAAATAACCTTGTCAAGTTAACTCCGGTTTTTTCCAAGCACAACAGCTAGGTCCTATCAATTTCCAGCTGATATATTGGTGGAAAGTCTTCTCATTTACGCCAACCAAGTCACATTTGGCTATTTTTTTTTTGCCTGAGTGCACACTTCTTCAATACTTTACGAAAATGTAAATCTCTCCGAGTGCAGATGGGCATGATTGACAGGTGGATTAGCCAATCAGGGACACGCATGGTTCATCCCTATCAAAACAAATGGCTGCTCATGAACAAAAGGGAGGAAAATGATCACAGAGGACTAAAAAACAAGGTGGATTTCTGCAGAATCAATGAGTGAAGGACTAAACTCTCATCTCATCTGTTAATCTTTCACTGAAATAAACTCAAGACTGTAAGATCATGTTTTGTTCTGGCTCAAGATGCAGTGGAGGGAGTGGGGACAGACTGATATCCTCCTCTTTAGAAAATTTGCTTTTGTAGTTTTGCATTTTATCTGAGAAAACTAGTAAAATCCATATCAAAGCATTAAAGAGCAAAATATCCGTCATTCAAAATTAAATATCTAAAAACATAAATGCAAAACTGTACCATAATCATGATGAATATTTAAAACAATATTGTATTTACAGTAGATGGGCATAATAATAGTGTATATTGGTCCATAGCCATTAGACCATAAAACATTTAATCATATACTGTAGGGTAAATGAATTAAAATCACATCTTTTTTGTTTAAATCTTAGCTCTGAAAAGAAAGTAGAGTTCAAATTAGACACCTAGCCACTTTTTTCTAGTGTAGTCTACTGGGTGCGCATGAATATAAGTTAGTTGAGAGGAAATGGAGGCGCTCTCTCTCCTCTCCTCGTGTGATCGCACCAACGTGGTCCCCGGGAGATGGCGCTGCGTCAGGGGGCCGCGGGGCGTGCGCAGGCCTGCCCGCCTCACCTCGCGCGCTACACCATCTCCTCCCGTGATCAAACCACACCACGCATTTCCATTACGCACGAGCACCAATGCCTCACAGTAACCACACCGATCCTCCAGTATATGACCATTTTACGCATTTCAAATAAGAATCACGAGCAGGTTCATAACGTGACTTATAACGATTTGACAGTCCCATCTCTATTAACAAACACATTCGCACAATCGCATTTTCTTGTCTGGATGACGCACTTGCACAGGAAGGGCATCCAGCGTAAAACACCTGATAAATTAAGGTGCAACTGCGCTGTGGCAATCTCCAGGGAAATAAAGGCAAAGACAAAAAATAAATAAAATAAAAAGAAAACTGTTGTAGCCTAATCTGTTCATTTTGGCACCGATACAGGCTTAACTGAAGTGTGCGTAAACTTGTGAATACGCATTGTTTTATTCCAGAAAACTTGCCTAATCCCGCAATAAACAACTAAGCCACACAATTAATGACACTTTATTTTGCCCGTCCTCACCAGAGTAAACACAGAGGAGAGGATCATAATGTTTAAATGTTAAAAATGTTTAAATATTACACAAAATTTGATTCTTGTGAGCTTTAAACCATGTTATAATGTACCCGAAGTTATTGTGTTGTTCCATTCACATTTAGTAATCATTTATTAATAGTCTGTACATGTTCAAAGCTCAAAACGCTCTGTTCCACCTTGTGATGTCATGTAGTGGTAGTCTTCAAGTTAACACCTACCTTTTACCTTTAGTTCAGTAAAGATGAGCAATTCCAGGACTGAAATCATCCTAATGACTGGAATGAAGGTGTGTGGAGTTTAAAAACACAGTGTAGCACCTGTATTATTGCATGACATCACAAGGTGGAACAGAAAGACTTGTGTTTGAGAGAAGAACTATGTGTGAATGAAACAAAACACAACTCCAGGTAACGTTTGTTTTTGAAGAGGAAACGACATTATAAAAGACCAGAAAATAGCGTAATATAGACACTTAAATAACGCGCCACTACCAGAGTTTTATCACAGTTTAACCCACACAGCAGAGCCACATCACCCGGGAAACACCTCACCCGGGAGCAAACACAAACTGTGGCCAAGGTGCGCGACTCCTTTCCCATAAAACATAGACTTTAGTGCGCACTTAGCCCCCATCTGAATGTTTTCTGATGACCATCGTGACCATGACCCTTAGACTCCAGTAACTTATCAGCAAACTTCGCTCCCAATCAATTTAAGATATAGTTATGTAAAGCATGTTTTTGTTTTTCTTTTTCCCACTTCGCAAAGGACCGCTTTTACGCACAGATATCAATAATGTTTAGTGAATCGTAACGAGCAGCTGTATGAAATATTTGTGTATAGGCTACTGATCTTTAATTTAGCCGATTTGAAAGGTTTCTGTAGCCTAGTGTGTGTAAAATTGCTTGAAATAAATAGATTTTGGCGTGTATTCCAAGGGGGAAAATAAAGTCTTTTCGATGATAAAGAATTCTATAGGCTACACTAGATTAAAAATGTCAAGGGTCATTGCATTTAACTTAATAAAATGTGGAGAAAAAGCCTAAAAGTATTGCTCGTGATAGACATTTTTATGAAATACAATACTGACTAGAAGCAACTGCTTAAAGACAGACCTGACTTTGACCTATTGACGAACCCACACACAAATATGACTTAAATAAGCTCAGTTTGTTTACGCAAAACTTGCATCCTGTCAATCTGTAGAACTTGGACAATATGACTCATTTATAGACATATATTTGACTGTTTTGAGCAAGCAAATATTGATTGGTTTAATATTGTTTTATATTGTCAAGGCCTTACCAAATCTGATTGTAAATTCGATCTGGCTTAGACACTTTTCTGTTTTGTTCCAGATCTTCTCCAACAGTTAAGTCCCGTTCTAGATCTCCCTGGTTTAGTCTGGGTTTACGAAGCAGCAGCAGCTCGTAGGCCGTGGCCCTGTCTCTCTCTGCCGCCTCGACGCGCGCTCTTTCCCCCCTCTGTCTCCATCGGCCCCAGCCCAGAGACGCGACAGGTTTACGCCTAATTGGGATTCCTCCTGGACCGATTTTTTTTTTTTTTTTTCACTTACCAGCACCACGGGGCTGCGCTGGGAATGTCTTTTCAATAAACAGGTTACAGATATGGGCCTATGAGCGCGCATTGCGCAAAAACTGTAGGCTAATTGCGCGTAATTGCGTAAAAGTCACTGTTACATTTGGTTTCAGTGATTATTGTCTACAATTACAAAAAACAAACAATGCAAAACAATAGGAATAATCGTGACTAATCGACTGTTAAAATAACCGTAATCGTATTTTCAGATTTGTTATGATCATATGGACTAAACAGACTCTAAAACACATATCAAAAGACCCTTTATAACAAAGATAGTGCATTATTAAATCATAGTCAATAAATACAAGGCAAAAATATATAAAAAATTATATAAAAAAAATATTAACGATAACATGAGTAATACGTAAAGGCAAATAAACAAAGACAATATTTTTAAAAGCCAATAGGTCGTATGCGCCACAGTCCCGCATCTTATAGCGTCCCTCAGCTCTTGCCATCACCACCAACTTCAAACCAACAAAAACCGATTCTTAAATTATCATTCGGTAATAATTCTCAACATTTCCCTCATGAACTGCTGACAAAGCACCGCTCTCAGGCCTCCGTGTCACACAATAGATGCCTGCCCTGTTGTTTGCGCTTCACCTGTGCCTTCACCTGTGTCCGCTGTGCCAGGTTACGCGCATCCATGACAACACACGCACAGCACAAGGACACGGTGGTCCTATAAACATCGAGGCATTTCACTGCAGCAGTTTCAGATGAAATGCAGACAGACGTTTAAGGCCTTTGATACTTGGTTATTTTACATTAAGAAAATAAAATAATAGGTAGATCGGGTTGATTTAATAGCCTAAATACGCACGAGCAAAGGGTGAAAATGAGCATTATTAAAATAAATAAAGAAGAGATGAAATGGAGCCCGCACTGCGTTGTACAATTTACATTTTTAAGCTTTTACGCATTGAAAACAAGAATCCGCAAGCTTATTTTTTAAAATCTTTTATTTTACTTCTGCTTTTCAAACAAGTGTAACACAAATTTTGAGGCTCATTTTGTCGTATGATACTTTAAATAAGCCTATAAAATCAGTTTGTTAAAATTCAGAATTTCTTTAATAAATGTGTCCAAACAGTAGGCCTACCAGTTATCACCACCCCATGCAAATTACGAAACGAATTGCTACAACACAGCGTCTACCTTTAAACACGAGATAAAAACACATACCTGAATATTTGTTTTATCCCAATTCAATCCAAAAACACTGGGATAACGTTCTTGCAAAACAGCTTTCAGTTTATTGCGCAGAGCATCGAGCAAGCCTCCGTCAAACGACAACAAAACATCACTACAAGAACGCGCTGTTTGGATAAGATAACTGTGAAATTATAGATTTTTTTCCCGAAGACGTTCAGCCCCGATCAGGAAGAAAAGTGATTTGCATGCTGCTGGCCAGTAGAGCGAAGTGTGAGCCAGAGGGAGCCCGAGGAGACGCTCGTGGCAGGAGGCGGTAGCGCGATTTGAGCGCATTTTAGCGGCAAGTGTCCCTCTCACAGCTGCTACAATAAGCCTCTTACGCACTGACAACTGAGGCTATAATCAACATACATTTCTAGGATAGGCTATTTTATTTATTTTATTTGATCTCAATTCTTTATAACAAAATTGGCAGGAATGTTGCTTAGGCTATAACAGTAATTAATAAGCCTAATTTGCAGGGTCTGGGATGACATCACGCAACATTCAGCCTGCACTGAAGGCAAATGGAGACAAAACAAAGACATCCTTTTGAATTTTCAGATTCTGTGTCAGAATGAGACTGACTGGCCTATTTGAAAGCGTTGGCCTTCTTAATTTGACAAGATTCATACAAACATAAAACCATACAATACTCGCTCCAACCCCCTTCTTGACTGGTGACACCATCGTCATCATTCTATCAGCAAAACAACGATATACAAACTTGTGTCAGTACGTAATCAGCCTAAAAATATAAAGCCTACAATAAAAAGGCCTATTAACGTTAACATTTGAATAGCCAATATGAAACCATTAGTCAACATCTGGATACTTTCAGCATAGCACTAATAAACACTTTACAACCACTAATAAACTGTAAAAATACGACTTTTGTAATAAAACTACATTACCCAGAAGTCTACGCTCCACTCGACTGCGCTGATTGGCTGCTGCTGCAGTGACGTCACCTGCTCGCCCAAACAAACTGTTGCGGAGCTGTGTCTTTTATTCAGCGACAAATTTCACTTTTTCACCAATTATCTTGCTTTCGATTCACTTTTTAACTACTCAGGTACGTTTTGCGTATTGCTGAGGGTTATTTTAATGCGCTGTGATGCATTTTATATTCGATTTGTTTCTAAGTTTTGCAGAATGAGTGGCAGTAGCTAATGTTAGCCACAGTTAGCTTCTAGCATACGTTTGTTGATGGTTTTACACTCTATCTGGGACTATCAATCACTTTTCGTGCAATTAAATTTAAAAGGTTTTAAGTTTTGCGTTATTTTATGTCTTTACACTGTTAGCTAACGTTTTAGGGAGGATAGCTGCCATCTGTGCTGTCTGCCTAATGTTAATTTGACATAAATTTGGGAATATATCTGAAAAACTTCACACCATGATGCTGAGTTATCTTAATGCTATTAAAAAAAGTCAAATGTTGAATGTAAAAAATGTTAAATTGAGCACATAACTCCATCTAGTGGTTTAATGTTGGGGCTTTCTTAAGAAGCTGTAATATAATACAACTTTTTAGTAACTGCTTAATGCAAAATAATACACTCTATGTATTAATTGAATTGGTAAAACTACTATTCTTAATCTGCAAAACTTCTGATGTGACTGGATAAATATAGAGGGATAATTGATGCTTGTGATGCTTGTCATTTTGGATTAAAAAATAATAAATCAAATTTAAAAAAAAACTTTGCTTTTTGTGCCCTCTTTGCAGATGAGGTGACATCATGAACTTCTCAGAGGTTTTCAAGCAATCCAACCAACTATGCAAAGTGTCTCCTGATGGAAAATATTTGGTAAATTTCTGTCTATCTCAATTAATATTAAAATCTGTATAACAATAATTAAATCAGACTTTTGCAGTGCTTGTAAATATCTTGGTTAAGCTGCTTCAAGTGCAAAAACTTTACTAATTTCAGGCTTGTTGACAATTTTCTAGCCGTGCGTTTCAGAGTGCCATAGCCATCAACAAATCCAAACAAAAGTTTCTATAATTCGAGTGGTCAAAAGTTCTTAAAATGGCGTCCACAATAATTGGAAACTAAAACTGATGATTATTTAAACGAGAGATGTCTAAGTTTGCATAACTTCAGATGGTCATGGAAAATTGTCACATCTTATACAGCACTTTTCCCACCTTCAAAGAACTCAGACCACTTTACCCATTCATTCACACATTCATACCAAAGTACGCAGACACTGTGTCTTGCCCAAGGACACACTGACAGCATTGATTTATGGGAGCTGGAATCGCACCTCCAACCTGTGGATCAGTGGATAAACACTCCAACCAACTGAGCTACTGTTGCCCCTAACAAAACATCTATTTCAGTGTTATTTTTATGATACACTACCTACCTCTTCTCAAAAAATCCATCTAGATCTACGTCATTTATATTGAATTGTTGTGTTTTATTTATTTGTTTTAATTTGTTTTGTTTTTTGTTCTTCTAGGCGACGTGTGTGCAGTACAGGCTGGTGGTGCGTGATGTGGCTACACTGCAGATCCTTCAGCTGTACACGTGTCTGGACCAGATCTCTCACATGGAGTGGTCCTCGGACTCCCAGTTTGTCCTCTGCGCCATGTACAAGAGAGGCCTGGTGCAGGTGAGGATCTGGTAGAAGCGGCTCAAGCTAATCAGGGTTGTTAGGGCTGTTGTTCATTGCAGTAATGGCACACCTAATCTGATCACATCAAACATACAACATAGGCTAATTCTCCAGCGATGCAAATGCAGATACCAAAACTAGTGAGGAACCGTGATACTCAGTCGAGCAAGTATTTTCTGAATATGTTTTGAATTATTATTATTTGACCACCAATTACAGAAACTAAAATTTTTTGTGGAAATGTATCCTTTTTCTTAAGTCACATTCTTGCCTAAGGACACAAGGACACATCAGTTGCCTAGAGCAGTATTTGAACCATGTATCTTCCAGTGACAGGGCAACCTTTCCACCTGCTAAGACAGTAAAACCATCTAAGATCCAAAATGAAAGAATAAAAATAAAAATCTATTGAGTCAAAAGCTGAAGACCCAATATTGGAAGGAAAATAGTGCAGTATTTCCTTCCATTGATTAAACCTGATGCCCATGACTCTTATTAACTAGTTCTACTCCTGTAATGATTTATGGACTAAACCAGAACTATCTAGAATTTAAGAAACCTTTTGATCGACTGGAAACTATTGAGATAGCGTATTAAGACAAGATGCACGTCCTAGCTTCAAAATCATTCTCAAATCATAACATAAAAATGTACATTTAATTTATATCGCAGTAGTATTTTTGCCACATATTTATTAAATATTTTTTTCAGTTATAGTAAGGTCTTTTTTTCTAAAACTCAAACTACTTCCAAAATTAGAACGTTGTATTTGGACAGCCGTCAGAAGTATAATTAAGATATAACTTTGTCATCATGTCGGTCAGCCTGAGGACTTTTTGGAAAGCTAACATCATTTGTGGAAAAGTTAGAAAACTTTTTCGTTGCTCACCTTTGCAGAGGAATCCAACGCCAGTCTTTCATGTTTAAAAGTTTTTGTGGTGAATTGTTTTGGCCGTGCGAGAGTTGTCATTGATGTCTGTCTCTTTCTCTCTCTGTCTCTCTGCTTCCTCTCCTCTGTCGTTCTCAGGTGTGGTCTCTGGAGCAGCCCGACTGGCACTGTAAGATCGATGAAGGGTCTATCGGACTGGTCTCCTCGCGCTGGAGCCCCGACGCGCGTCACATTCTCAACACCACCGAGTTCAACGTAAGTGTGCGGAGTCGGAGCGGGTGATACGCTGCTCCGTGTGTATGCTCTGTGCTCTGGAACTGTTGCTGGGCCCGTGGGGAAGGGGGGCCACTGAAAATAGCCAGACACCAGAGCCCTTTTCTTGAATACCCCCCTCTCTTCCCCACCCCGCCAGCCCCCCACCTGCTGCATGTATTCAGCCTGGTTTCACTGCTCGGGTCCTGTTAGCGTCCTGTCAGACACGGCTCTCGAGTGCGCCCACAACACGTTTGCAATGTGTATGTGCCCTCCGGTGGAAGGCCGGTATTTGCTCTGGCAGCAGCGCTCATTACAGTGCAGAGTGTCAATGAAAATGTTACAATGGTAAACACAAGTTTGAATTTAAGAATTGCATTGAACATCATTGTATTGATTCACAGCCAACTTCTGTAGCTGCTACTGTCCTGTGCTATTGTGGTTAACGGGGGGACATTGGGGTGGCCGTAGTTCAGTTAGTTGCATGTTCAGATCCAAAGGTTAGTGGTTTGAACCCCATTCCCAACATTTACAAAGTTTTAATCCAAAAAAAGAAGAGGAGATTCAAGGCTCTCTGACATGAAATAAAAGTTATTTGACTCTAATTGGGACATATAGACGCGTTTCAACCTCATCTAGGTCTTCACTATTGCCAAAATAAAGGACTTTTATTTAAAGTCACACTGCCTCGGATTTTTTTTTTTTTTTTTTTTTTTTTGTATTCAGGCATCTTTTTCTTCATCCTTGGCAGAGCACGTGCCTGGACATTTCCTGACACGCTCCTCTTTTCCGTTTGTTGTAAATTTGCATTTGGCACCGGAGCTTCTGGTTGGTATTAAGAAGTGACCATCATGTTCTGGCTCCCCATGAGCCTGTAGTAGTACAGTAAATTTAACCCAGAAACAGCAGAGGGAGACAATGAGCACCTCAAACGACCTGCAACAGCTCATTTAACCATTGTAAGGACTTATGTTTTATAAATGGTACTGCACTTCGCTTTATACATTGGGAAGGGTTGTAACTGTTGCTTACAATTTGCTATAGGTTTTATTCCAATCACTCTTTTTCCATTAGTGTTACTATACTAAAATTTCAAACCCAATTTCGTAAATTGTAGTACTTTCTTTTATACTACCACGTGGCCTAATATCTATGTAATCCCTCAGTGGTCCAGGTAGGTTCCATAGTGGTCCATGGGCGTATACTAGTCTATGTGCTCTTCTCCGTACTAGTTCATTCTAAAGCTATTCAGGAAAGGTTCATTTCTGTCCCATGAATGTGAATCTTTTAGTATTGAAGCCTGCTCAAATGAGTGTCTAGTCTCGATGCAACTTTTAGTATCAATTAGTATCTGATTCTTTTATGCTTTTGGCATCCCTATTTTCCTTAATGTATTCCATAATGCCTCTAAGCTCAAATGAAGAAGTGTCTCCTTTGGGAGCTTTGACAGTGAGAAGGGGGAGCACCGTGGAGCTGAACCTGACTCCGGGACTCACTTGACAGGTGCTGTGTGGTCCAACTCGCACCCGTCTGCTCCGGAGAGGGGTGCAAGGAGTGCAAGTGTCTGCGGCATGTCTGCTTTGTGTCTGTCTGCAACTTCCAAAATAAAAACGCAACAGAATGGAGGCTCCAGTTCCTAAAGAGACACACACGTGGACTTGGCATTGAGCAATAGCGTCTCATTCCACTTGGCAGTCAATGCGAGGATCATCAAGCATATTATATGAACTGAACTTTAAATCAGCTACATGGAGATAGAGGTTGGTGTTTATACAGTAACCTAAGAAGTACTGCAGTTTAAAGGGGCACTTTGTAACTTTTCTGGTTGAGATTTCACCACCTAACTTTAAAGATCATTCATGTATAATGTATAATTTTTCGAGCTTTCAACCTTGTTCGAATTTTGTTCTCTCGTCAAAAACATACGTGGATTTGTATTTGCCTCTGAGCCTTACCTAACACTCTGTTTGAGATTCATTGGATTGTGATATCACAGAGTATTAATGGATGTGATTTGACAGATTTTGACCTGCACAGTTTTTAAGGCCATAAATTATTGCCAGATTTGTTCTAAGTCTTTCTACTGTCAAATCGCCTTCATTAATACTAAATGCTTACATAAACATATGTATAGCATACAGACATGCTCCTCATTACCTAGTTTAATTATGTTTACTTTGGTAATTCCCTCTGCTGCCAGTAGAAGGCGAAATGCACCAGATTAGAGCAAGGGGAGCACTGGGGCTGTGAAATGAGCTATGTCTTTTAAAGTTCTAAATCATGAAATGACATTAAAGAACAAATATTAATGCTTAATATATTAATACTTAATATTTCCATACTGTGGAACATTCCAGACAAAGCAATATAATCTCTATGGAGACAAGGCAAAAAAAGGAGAAAATTTAATTTGTCAACTGGACATAGTTTATTTGGTTGAATACGTTTCGCAGCTCATCCAAGCTGCTTCCTCAGTTCTGGTCTGCTTCTGAAGCAGCTTGGATGAGCTGCGAAACGTATTCAACCAAATAAACTATGTCCAGTTGACAAATTAAATTTTCTCCTTTTTTTGCCATGGATTCTACCTGGACGACTGAGGGATTTTACATACATCTATGGAGACAAAGCGACAAACCACCAGACTGGTACGCCTTTTAATTTAATTCGCAAATGTTTGAATAATCTCAACATTGTGATATATAGAAATTAGTTCAGATGCGTCCCCGTATTTAAATGTTGTCAAATTTTGTGAAATGTCAATGGTAAATTGTCCAAAGAGTTGTTGAATTGCTTGAATTATGCCTAATTTAACACCTTTTAATGGGTTAACGGCTGTCCGCTTCCACCTTTTCCACCCGCATCTTTAGCGGCTACTGCTTGGCACTAGCTCGGCCTGATTTGTAATTGCGGTTGATAATGTAGTGTAATTGGTGCAGTATAAGCGGCCTAACACCTTGCAGAGTGGTCCGCTGAACTTACCTTCACCCTGTGCTGAGATTTCATTAAGACAGTGGCAGACGGGTGTAGGTGTCGGGCTTAAATTTCATCCCCGCTCATAAACAGGCCTGCTATATTAACTCGTTCTGGACAGCTGTGCTCAGATCGTGCTTGCGCCTCTCTGTTTGTCCGCATATGTGTCAGTAAATCTGCTTAGCTTAGTCGCGCGTCACCGGCTCCGTGTTTAGATATGCAGGGACGCACATAGTTATAAGTTCACAAGTTTTATTGGGACGGCAGGAAAAGAAAATAGTTTTATTAGTGATAACAAGAGTTTGTGGCAGCGCCGGACTACCTAGTGTAATTTGGAAGTAATTGTTGACAGTACAGTGGCTTGCGTCTGAATTCGGATTGATTTTGTTATTTTCTGACAAATGTTGCAATTGAATTTGAAATGAAATAATACCAGGGGTCTTTACAAAACAAAAATTCTCATTTTAACAATCGCAACTAATCGAGTAAATATAAGAGCCATGGTAAGCCTAGGTGGGGGACAGTTAGATGCCTATAAAACCTAAACCATTGTCCATTTATGAGTGCACAAAGTCTGGCATCAGAATAATACATTTACAATTGTAATAGGTGTTTAATACATCATTCAGCACAATATGTATAATTCAAAAATCCCTTGATGAACTACTTGGAGAGCTACAAGTTGGAGACCCCTGCACAATACAAAAAAAAAAGTAATTGCAAAATCTGAAATAGTTTCCGGGTATAATTTCTGCATTCAAACATAGAAATATAGACTTGTAGCTGGAAGATGCGTTCCTACAACTTGCGTCCTTAAACATTTCAGGTTAAGCAAGACAAGCAGGACCACCACCACCAAAAAAGCGCTCCTTTACTTGATCCACCTTTTCCAATATGTGACATCAGACATATCATAAACCAAATGTCATTATGGAACAGCTGTCAATCATTCCGGATGCTTCCATGTCAGATTTAATGCCGGTTCGTCACATGAAACCTCTCGTGTATTGTGAGCACTTGTCGCCGTAGCCCCCCGCACGTCTAAATTCCTCTCGTTTATCTTCGGAGCTCGCAAAACGCCACTCACACATCCACTCTAATCCACGTTTACCAGCCGGCGGGCGTCAAACTGCGGGCGGAAAAACCTGCGCCAAGGACAGTGCTGAGCTCTGCCACTTCTCTAATGGTTTTTTACGTCGCGGGCATCAGATTAGCAATAACATTCCTGCCTATTGCTATCGGAGCCCCGCTAACGTGTAGCATTGTTGGCAGCATCCTTCCAATGCTATAACCGAAGTTGGCAGGACAATGGTATACGCCTGCATCCAGATCTGGTTCCCAAGGCAGTATGGCAGGGCTGTAACAGGAGAATAAAGCTATATCGGTTGGACGTGGCTTTGTATGAAGAATGCCCACGGTTTAATCCTGCGATGACAGATTGGTCTATATGGCATCGGACGCACTCAGTAAGAGCTGCAAGAATGACTGGTAGCCGGGGCTTTTCAGTAACAAAACTCTTGTCGCATGTGGCCAGCTCTGATTGCAAGATTTCACACATGGCTGTTTTATAAATACTTGTTTGTCACTTTATTAGATAAACGAATTGGACATAGAGCAGTAGTTGCTTGTACCAAAGTCATTTTGGTATTGGGGCAACTATAAGAATCTCATTACTCATTGCAATTAACAGGAATGGTGAAATCCCTCATTTAGGTCCGTATTCAAGTAAACTGAATTTGAATTTAGAGCTTTTAAATATGTTCTTCCATCATCAACAATATATGGCCTATAGTATAATTATATTTTAGCACATGTTTGAGTAATCTTGCATATTCAACCTGTCTCCTCCTCAAGAACTTCTCCTGTGCGTTTTCAAAGTCCACATATTCACTGGGCTTGTTCTGATCATTTCAAAGCTCAAATCCCCTACACCAGGGGTTTCCAACTTTTTCCTTGTGGAGAGATACTTTAATAAAATAAACTTGTTATCAAGAAGTTAAGTTGATTTGACATTGACTTGTGCACAGTTAGATGCCTATTGAACATAAGCTATTATCCATTTATTAGTGCACACAGTTAGACTAAAGTATATAATGTTAATAGGCATGTGATTAATCAGATTTGAATTTTTCAGCATAATATGTATAATTCTTAATTTCTTTGTGGAGCTACATGAGGCCCCCTTAAAGAAATGACCAAGCCTTAACGTTTCAATTAAATACATCAAATACACTGAAGAAACGGTAATTTCTTCATGACGAAAACAGGTTTCAAATGCAGTCATCTGGACTAACAAGATAAGTCGCCCCAAGACTAAACTAGGTCTAACCCAGGACTAACCTGATAGCTTTAAATATTTTTTCTATGCTGCTATGTTTGTTTCTATGAAGAAAGAAGAAGAAAACTTTGAATTTCCTTCAGGATCAATAAAGTATCTTATCAATCTATCCATCTGGGGACTAAACCAGGTTTAACCCAGAATTAAATCTAGCCTATGCTTTCAGATTTTCATAACTTGGTGGAGATCTGGTCTGATCTCTTTGATCATATCTTTTTCATTGTCTTCTCCCTTTCCATCTGCTGCACTGGAGGCTCTTTAGTTCTTTCCTTTCGTCTGTTTTTTCATCCTCTGCAGCAGTGACTATGGTCCAGAACAACACCTCATCATTGGACATATAAGTGTTCAGCATCGTAGCCTGGTACGTTGTCCTTGACAGTCCAGGGTTCTCATTTATCAAATGTGTACATACAAAAATTACTTGACTTTACTCATTAAGTTTGTGATCTATAAAAACTTGACGTGAAAGTGAGCGGTCTGGTCCAAAAAAAGAGTTTGAGAAAGTTTGTCTGTACTTTCACTTTTGCTAAGTATTCCACCTAAAGTTTAATAAATGAGACCCCAGGGCTTTTTTAAGGGCTCCCGTGGACTCTCCCCACAGGACGTCAGTGGTCAGTGGATTCTCTGCATCTGCTCCCGGAACACACATGTTCTGTAGACCCCTGGGCATAATACAGGAGAGTCAAAGCTTTGATCTACATTGTGCCTTACTTTCTACAACAGGGAACAACTTGGATGTACTTGTGGTTTTGGTTAATAAAGAATACATTTTTTTTTAAAATGTATTGGAATATACTACATAATTGGAACAATAAGTGAAGTAAGAAATTAGCATTTTTTTTTAAAGCATTTTTTATTTGTCCTATTATTATCTTTTAAAACCCTCAAGTCAAAATCCATTAAACTGTATACAGCATGTATAGAGCAGCTCACAAAATGAGAACCAGTGATTTTGCCCTTTGTAAAGGCATCATTTCTTCCATCTCGAATAGATAAACAGCAGCTGTTTTGAGGAGCGGGTCTTGAATTCTCACACCTGCTCCGACGCCTATGCCCAATCACCAGAGCTGCACCTCACCTTCAGCGCAGAAACCTCATCGTACGTGTCGCTTTACCGCCCAAGAGCTCACTGCACAGTGCTGCATGTGGAAAAGCATTTCCCACCTATTTTCCTCATCTACCCCTCCTCTTTCTTGGCTCGGTTTAAAGTTACGCTGCCTTTTGGGTCGGCCTCTCGGTGCTTCCCCTATGCGCAAGCTTCAAGGCATCTCAGAAGTGTGTTTGTGTTGTGGCCTGTTGCCATGGAGATTAGTCGGGGGAAGCGTGCGGAGTGGGGGTACCAGAGCGGGCACACAGCTGGAGGTGTGGGGCAGATACTGGGGCCACACTTCAGGGCTGTGAGGGCAGAGACACAGGCCCAGCTTAGGTGTCCGACCGGGCTGCACGATGAAAGCTTTGTCACCGGGAAGATTTATTGCGGCGCATTCCTGTATTCAATATACAAGGAATGAGGAGGGCATGTACACATGGGCACAGATACAGCTACAGTCTGTGGCTGTCGTGAGGCAAGGAAATGATTGTATTGAATTTAAAAACTGTAAGCAGCGTAAAGCGTCTCTTCTTGGGTGTTGAAAAAGGATCAAAATTGATCCGCCCATAAATTGAAATGCTCAATATCAAACTTCATAAATTTACTCTTCCAGCCTTTGCAATGCCAGATTATTGGCCTGGTCATCCAAGACTGTATGCTTTTCAAGCTAGCACTCTTCACAGCAAGAAGGTTATGGATCGACCTGGAGTCTCATTTATGAAAATTGACATGAATTTTCTTATTCTTAAGTGTACAGACAAAACATACATTTTCTCAAACGTTCTAAAACTGGCTCAATTCTCATCTTTCTTGGCACATCATCGTCTTCTGCCTCTTCCCTGAAAGCCCCAGGGTGCAAAGTTCTTGGACTGTATCGCTCATTTCTCTGTAAACTTGTCTCTATCACAAACTTAACATGGAAAATCACATATGTAACATTTTTGTACCTGCGTATCCATGTTTTATAAATGAGACCCCTGGGTCAGGCAGGCCTTTCTGTGCAGATGTGTGTAGAATCCCTCAGTTGTCCACGTAGAATCCATGGTAAAAGGAGAAATTCAATTCAATTCGACCAAATAAACTTTGTCCAGTTGACAAATTGAATTTCTCCTTTTACCATACTTTCTGTGCAGAGTTGTTTGGGGTTCCTCCAGGCATTCTGGTTAAGACCAGGCCAAGCTCAAGATCTGAAGATGATTCCCCGAGTGCTGTACTGCAGTGTCTCACTGTTCCTGTCAGGTTGCAAATGCAGAGGACAGTTTCATGAGCAATTAACAAAGTACACCACAACCTTTTCTTCTATTGTATGCCTTTGTCTTTATTTGCATGCAGACTTTGTATTTGAGCGATGTGCTGTAAGTAAATGGCTAAATATTAACCTTCCATCTGTTCAAAGTCATTTTTTTGCACAACTTGTCAACAAATAAAGTGTGTTACTTGTAATTGGTTGACCACCAACAATTTGGCACAAGCATGACAGAAACATGTTTGGATGTTATAAAGTGCCATATGGACAAGCAAAAGTGAAACTGAAGCACAGGTCAGTCTGCATCAGCTGTTCATTTGTTCTGGGTTATAACTGAGGTTTTGTTTTAGACATCAACCCTTTTTTATTGACTGATGCCAATACCGACTGTTTTATTTGAGTGTCCAAATAGTGAGATAAATAATTAGAATCCGGATTAAATATTGTTGGACATGCTGTTTGACTGCATCCACTGTTTGCATTATTGTTGCAGTCTGAAACATATTGTAGCCTGTGCGCTCATTTGTTCTCCCAGCTCACCCCCCGATGATAAGTGGGCTGTTCTGAGTGTTAAGCTGCGGATGAGAGACAAATGTTGGAGCCCCCAGGAACACTGTAGCCCTGTGAGGACTCCAGGCCTGCCTCAGTAATGGTCTAATTAAAAGGCTGTTGTTGACACCCAGACACCATATGCAACAACCGTTAGCAAACAGATAGCTCTTATATAAACTGATGTCTGGCTAAAGTCTGTGGAGATAGGAAAGGAATATTACCAGGGGAGACCAGCGCTTTACAGACAGCACAGCTTATGGGCATCCAAGTGCATGGCAGGATCTGATATTATGTGTAATTAACTACATTGAAGTGGAAGGAGAAGTTATGTTTCTTTCTCAATATTGACCAGTGGTGGAAAGAGTTCTGAAAATGTGTACAGAATGCAGTTTACATTGATAAAAATGAACTCAGAGCCTATCAGAGCAGGCGATGCAGTGCTGCTATGTGTTTGTAGGTACTGAAAGAAGCAGAGACAGCAGTGGATTGGAACAGTTGGACAGTAACTTTTATGACTCAAAATTCTTTCTTTTTCTTTTTTTTCTATTCTATTTTTCTATTTTTTTCTGTTCCAACAAGTACAGGTTTAAAAATCTAATAAAGGAATATCTTTGGAATAGAAATAAGTCATTTGCATCTTGAAAAGTGCAAGAGACGTACATTCGATACTATAATAATTTCTTACCTTTTTTCTTTCCACAGCTCAGAATCACTGTGTGGTCACTGTGCACCAAAGCTGTGTCTTACATCAAGTATCCCAAAGCCTGTCAAAAAGGTAAGTGCAAATTAAAGGGTCAGTGTCATGACTTAGTTACATGAATAAGTTGTTCTCTCTTCAAAAAATACTTGGTTAGGGTTAGGGTTAGGTTTTTTTTTCCCTTCATAATCGTACTTTTGTCCATTAGTGAACTGAAATACTTTGTTTCTACCATCTCTGCCCACTTTTCCTATCCCCTCCCACATTAAACACTAAATCCAATTTGCTGTCTTTCATTTTTTTTTTTTTTTTTTTTTAATTTATTTATTTTTAATTTGGAAACATACAATCTCAGAAATACATTCTGCCCTCTCATGGCCATTTAACTCATTTCTGAATCCTTGTCGCCAAATGCCAAATTTTGTTGGCCCTCAAGCCTGCTCCATTGGCCCAGATGATGATATGCAGTACTTTTTGCTGCAAATTTAAGTAGTTCTGTCTCTATAACATCTTGATGCATTGTTTTACAGACCTCATATTTGTGTTTCAAGGCTTATTAAAGGTACAATAGGTCTAAAACTTTGTCAAATGCACCATTCTGAAAGACTCGATGTAGTGACCACCGGTCTGTGGCCCCCACTTCTGATATATTTCAGGGTATTGTCAACATCAAAGTCCAATACATTTTTTATTCAAGATAATCCAAAAGGAATATAGTAACTTTTTTGGGTTATCCATGTATCGGGACATGTAATATATCAAAGTATTGAGATATGTATCATACCATGGACCCTGTATCGGGATTTGTTTTGCATCGTGATGTTCTGGCAATACCTGGGAGCCCTAATCTCTATAGAGAATGTTTCAAAGTATTAAAAGTTTATATTTCCAAAGAGTCATTCAGCTGGCAAAAAGACAAAAAAGTACAATACCGCCTTCCTTGTAATCAAACGTTCTCCTCACATCACACCGAGGAGCACCTGAGGACACCATTACAGTCAGAATCACATGCCGTTCTTTACCTTCAGGCTGGGGCCTGGTATGCGCTGAACCAGGCTCCCTCGCTGACAGCTGCTGCCCTCCTCAGTAAATGGGACATGCCCTTCATAACAGAGCTGTCAGCAAGTGCAGGAAAAATGATTGTCCACCACTCTCCCCGTTTTCCACATGCAACGAGGCCAGACAAGAATGCCCATAGAAATAATGTGGCCCTGATGGGGACATAGCACCAGAGCTGTGGCCGTGTCATTGTACTGGCCATTTGCTGTTATGTGGAGGTATTTGATTACACGCAGAGGCCTCCGAAAATAATGGACGCGCTAGTAAAATCTGTTTCGAGGGATGGAAGTACGTTTTGTGGACCTTCTGACCCCAGCAAGTCTGATTCATGGTGGGGCTGGCTGATATTGTCAAAGATTTTTTCCTTTGTTGACCAATCAGTTTTGTTTCATTTGTTTATTTTCTTCGTATTATAATCATAATAATCATAATAATCATAATAATCATAATCAATCAACCAATATTTTTGGTCAAATAATATATATATTTTTTTCCATTTGTTTATTTTGTCCTTATTAAAAATTTTTTATCAACTTATGGTCAAGGATTTTTTTTTTATTATTAAAAAAATTGAATGGCTATCAATTTTAATTTCATGGAGACTAGTGGGTGACAGCACCGGTGGCTCAGTGTTCAGAGAAGTGGTCCCCCAACCCAAAGGTCAAAGGATTGATTCCCACTGGGACTGAGTTCTGTCGCTGTGTTCTTAGGCAAGACACTTCACCCTCACTTCCATCAGTCAGGGCAACAAACCACAGGAGCTTACCACCACTGAGTGTGGAGTGAATGAATAATGTCTACAGTGAAGTGCACTGAGCCGCTTCGAGAAGCATGTAAAGTGCATTACAGTGTAAGGCATTATTATCATTATTCATTTCATAGAGGCGAGATGGATAAGTTTAATGCCATACTGTGCAACATTCCAGGCAAAGCAGCAACCTCTCCATGGTGACAAAGGGTGGTTGGCCCTCCAAGAGAAAAGCTATAGTGTCCCTGTAAATAAAAACATTCTGACGACACCTAAACCTATTACGCAGACCATCCTCTTTGCATTATTAACTTACAGCTAATATCCCTATAGTCAGAAACGGTACAGGTTTATTTAGACAGAGCTCAGCTGTTGTACCTTGTGATGTGAGTGGATGGTGTGTATTTCACACTGGTTGACTGGAGCCTGCTCTGATCTCTCCGACAGCTCTAGACTTCAGCAGAGATGGCTGCTACATGGCCCTGGCTGAACGCCGAGACTGCAAAGACCACGTCAGCATCTTTGTGTGTGACGACTGGCATTTACTAAGGGTAGGTTTGATTGTTTTATTACCTCTAAACACAACTTGTACAGTATTGGCCATTCTTGGATACTGATGATACACATGCTATACACCTGTTAATCACACCTAGGATCTGTGCAAATCAAGTGACAGTGCCGCTGGAAATTTTCTTTTTATTTGGAAAGAACAAATTTTATACAAATTTCTTCCAGTTCAAATATAATATCTCTCTCTTTTTGAGCTAAAAGGGCACGTTCTGCACATGCATGACACAAGCATTATTACCCAAAGTCCCTTAAAAGTGTTTTTCACCATTAAACCGTCCATGCCCATTTTGATACATTAAAAAACAGAAAAAAGTTAAGCTAAAATAGAGAAGTAATAAAAAAACTGTACAATACAATTTATCTCATTGAATGTTTGTTGTGTAAGTTAGCTTTTCCATCTTGAATATTTCATATACTCTGAGTACAAATGTTCGTCTGGTGTTTTTCAGCACTTTGAGACAGAAACTCAGGACCTGGCTGGAGTGGAGTGGTCCCCGAATGGCTGTGTGCTGGCAGTGTGGGAGAGCTGTCTAGAGGTTTGTAACAGTATCAGGATATATATATACTGATTGTTAAATTTAGAAGCTACATTGAACAAATTAAAGGTTTTATTGGGTTTAGCATCTTATGACAAGATTGTACGCACGACATTTGAATAGGACAAAAAAGGGTTAAGTGGTGGCAAGTTATCTTTCTTTAGAAGCTGTGTAGACCCAAAAAGCAGTGCTACAATGACTGCAAAAATATTAAATTAAGTAATTCAAAACTGATGAGGCCAAAATTGTGAACTGAACCACTTAATTTAGTATAAACTATGACAAAATCTCATCTTGTCTCGTCCCATCCCTAGTTTTACCACTCTGAGACAACCACTTCATTTAAGCTTAAGGAGTTTCAAACTGGCTTAACAAAATTAGTTCTTTGTAACTTTTTAGTTAGTTAGTTTTTTCCTGCCCAAAAATGTCTGCTCAAGTCATGGTTGCTTCAGAATAGAAAGGTTTTTGGACGAAAGGTGAAACATCTTAATCTCAAAATGTTATACAGCTGCTTTTCTAATTATCTTTACTACAAAACACAGTTCAGTCATTACACAGTCATTCCAAATAATTATTAATGACTGATCAAATCTTTTTTTTCCCATTTCACACGTTCTTCTGCCCTCAGTACAAGGTGTTGCTGTACTCTCTGGACGGACGCCTTCTGTCGACCTACAGCGCGTACGAGTGGTCCCTGGGGATCAAGTCTGTGTCCTGGAGCCCCAGCAGCCAATTCCTGGCCATTGGCAGCTATGATGAGAAGGTAAGACTGCATTCATTTAACCTTGTCCTGGTTTGGTCCTTTTTGAGCCCAGTTTAGTCCTGATGTAGATGTAGGTATGGGTGATATATCAGTTCCAGTATCAGTATCGGCCGATATGATGCTGATTTGCAGTTTGTATTTTTTGCTCTGTCCCATTCTCTGAGTGCCCTTTTTGAACAGACTAATGAGTCAAATGGAAATAGAAGAGTGATATATGGCTGTAAGTTCCCAGATATACATTAATACATTTTGTTATTATTTTTACAAAAGTGAAAAGTTAATTGGTGATCTTTACTTCAACTTACAATAAAGTTGTGGGCCTTGCTATGGATTTTAAAATCTTAAGATCGATATCGACAAATATCGGATATCGTTTCTGCTCAAAAAAATCACATCAGCTCATACCTACTTATAATGTATAAAAATCACAGGAAAACGCAAACATTTTATGAAAAAATATTTATAAGAAAGTCTTTGAGCCTTGTCCAACAAACATGTATCTATTTAATTAGTGTGTTTTTTATTCCTTTGTCTCAGGTACGAATCCTTAATCACATCACATGGAAGAAAATTGCACAGTTCGAGCATCCTTCGACAATCAACAACACAAAAGCTGTAAGCACAAATGGAAACACTCTTCCTTTCACTTGTCATAGTTTTAGCTTGTACATTTGTATTTAACTGAATATTTGTTTTGTTTGAAGGTCGTGTATAAGGAGGTGGAGAGACGGCCGACTGTGAGTGAAGACCTGTCCATCCACAACATCTCCATGGGCTCCACGCTCTTCAGCACGCAGAGCAAATGTACCAACATCAAGGATTTTTTGTTTCAGCTAAAGGATATTATTATACAAAATTGTCTTTTAAGAACCAATTTGGGACAAATTGACAAAAAAGATGGTACTTACTAGTGTGCTCTACAACCATCTACAGGTGGGGCTGACTTTACATGGTTTATTGTGTGGTTTTGGATCAACAGTGCTATTTTAAATGTCCAAAATATAAACTAATGATCCACAGGGCTCAGATGGATAACTAGATAGAGAGGTAACTATATAGCAGACAAAAGCATAATATTTCTTCCACTTTTGCCCCCTGCAGATGAGATCTCCCCTGTGCCAGTCCATCTCCCTGTGGTTAAACCAGACCCAGAGCGTGCCAACCCCAAGATCGGCATCTCCAGTCTGGCATTCAGCTCCGACAGCCGCTACTTGGCCACGAAAAACGGTAAATGCAGTACTAATAAGGGAACATATTACGTAAAATCATCTTTTCTGAGTTTTTACCCACATCACACAAGGAACAATCTTCCTTTACCATTAGCTTAGTTATATTTGGGTTGATTCATGCATGTTTTAGTAATTCTGTATGTCTCCAATAAAAACACCTACCTCCCTATCTCTGCCCACTTCTTTGTACGTAGTTGCAATTATTAAAATATTTTTAAAATGCCACACAGACACTTTTCAACTATAAACACAAAAACAGAAAATCCTGATTTGAAAGTTGTAGTTTTCAACAGAAAATCAGTGGACCTGTTTTTATTATTATGGTGTTTTAGACTAATATTGGACTTTACATTGGACAAAGTGTAAAATAATGACCTAATCTATGTTATAGTCAAATACTAAATACCAGAAAAAAGCATAAAATGTCTTTAACACATCCGTCCTGGTTCTAGTTCCTCACACTTTTAGCTGATAATGTGACTCTTCCCTTGTGCAGACAGTATGGCCAGTGTGGTGTGGGTGTGGGACATGCAGCAGATGGGTTCTGTGGCGGTCCTGGAGCAGACGGCCCCTGTGCGCTGTTTCCAGTGGGACCCCCGTCAGCCGCGCCTCGCCCTGTGCACCGGCAACGCCAAACTCTTCCTGTGGTCCCCGGCAGGCTGTGTGGCTGTGCAAGTGCCCGCTGAAGGTGCTGTGTCTGAACTCTCACAAGAAATGCATTTTCTCACTGATACTCTTTATCCTCCATTTTATTATTGAGAATATCATCACAGTGTTGACCAGTAGAGTGAGGCAAGACACCAAAAGTTAATAAGATGGTATAGTTTTATACTTTTTTTGCATCTATTTAGTGCAGGGGACTAGTTAGTTGGGTGACACACGCTCCACAAACAACCAGTGTGCACATGCAACACCACACAAGCACACAAAGTAGTCATATTTGAATGTTTTCCCTCATCGCTCCTTCGTTGCCTTCCCCTCTCTGAGCCTCCAACTCTCCCCCGCACATTTCCATTTTATCTGACGCATAGGTCCACATCTTTCTTTGTTCCCTCTGTACGTGCTGACTGATCCTGATGTCTGATCTCCGGAGCATTTAATTTTGTGTCCCAAAAACATTTTTCAGCCTCACGGTTTAAAGTAGACCTATACTGCAAAATCGACTTTTCAGATTTGTTCGTTTCCAGATTTGTATTTGGAGTGAGTCGTGCATGTTTGAGCCATCTTTAATCGCTTATTTTCAAGACAGAATCAGAATCAGAAAACTTTTATTGCCATTGTCAGTGAACACAATTCACAAACTAGGAACTTGCTTTGGTGATGAGGTGCAACATAGAACACTGAATAATAATAATAATAATAATAATAATAATAATAATAATAATAATATAAAGTAGAGATATCACTATTAAAAAAAAAAAGATAATAATAATAAAGTATCACTATTTAAAAATAAAGTAAGAGCATGCAAAAAAGATTAAGATATAATAAAAAAATAAAAATAGTCTAGTATATACAGAAGCATCAGAACAACAGTGCAAACTGACAGTGCAAAAGATCAAGTGATGTGGCATGACTTATTTAAAGTGACTGGTGTTATAAAGTGTCCAGCTTAGTCTGGGTATTATAAAGTGTCCTTAGTACAGGTGTTCAGTCAATCCCTGTTTTCACCACCACCAGCACACACCCACTGCTCTGTATTTACTCCGTTCTCCAATTTTATTTACTTAATCGGTGAGAAGCAGTGGATTCAGAAGCATCACAAAGTAATTTTGGTACAAATGAAAATAAGTGTTAGCGTGATCCGCAGCTATGCAGAGATGCCGACTCTTTGTTGTGACGACGTTCCCACTGGTCACTGCATTTTTCTAATGCAGAACTCAGCGGACGTGTTTCTTTCAAGTCTGTTTGCATGAACACTGTGATTTAAAATGGACAAATTAAAACATAATGATCCATCACAGATAACTGTACAGCAAACGCAAGCAAAATATGTGTTTGGAATATGTTTTGTTTTGGATTTGTCACTTTGCGCACAGAGGATTTAAAAATGTGTCACAGGGAGCGAGGTCTGCGTGACCTTCCTTTGAATGAAACAAACCTGTGATGGCACTGGTCTGTGTAGTTCTACAGCCCTGACTAAAACTAGCCCTTTTTACTCCATCTCACCCAGAAGCAGATCTGCAGCTTGCTCTGATAGTGTTTGGTTTTTGGTGGCAGGTGGTTTCCAGGTGCAGTCTCTGAGCTGGCACAGCAGTGGAGACTCTCTGATCCTCCTGGGGAAGGACCAGCTCTGCGTCTGCTACATGGAGACTCAACAGGACCACCAGTAGAACACCACTGTACGGACTCAGTGTAGAATGTATATGAGCAATGACACTGTACTGTATCTGTCAGAACTATAAATACAGTCTGACCAAACCCCCCTGTGCAGGTAACTCGGGTCTTCCTATTTTTAGTACTGCTAATAAGAACTTCTAGACATTCACTTTTTGATACTGTGACAAAATAGTTTGAGTTTCTATTGCACTTAGTTTTGTATTTATTTATATGAATTGATTGAATAAAATGCCTTGGTTTACTATGCTTTTGTGCTTTTTGTGTACAGAGGTGAGACTAATAACCCAAACTTTTACTCATTTAAGAGTACTGTTACTTAAGTAAAATATTACTCAGGTAAGAGTAAACATATGCTGCTAGGAAAGTACTCTGAAAAGGACTTTTTTTTCTAAAGTTACTCAAGTAAATGTAACTTGAGTACTTGGATCAAAAAGATAAGGACATATCTCATATTGATAATGGGCTGTTTATTTAAATCAATTTAGTATTTTTTTTAGTTTTCAGACCATCTAAAAAATTAGCATGGCCTGTTCGCTAATGTGTGTATTGTGTCACCATGGTAACAAAACGTGACATCACTGCAACGTATCGATTAAAACTCAATTATCTTATTATTATTATTATTACTGAGAAAGATTTTATATGCAAAAAAAAAAAAAAAGATAAGACCCAAGAACGTCAGCATTTATTATCCAAAAACTAGGCAACAAAAAAAACGTCAACATACTTTTAACAGTGATGAATCCATACATAAAATTCATAGCTTATTAAACATAACCGTAAGTGTAGTTTTAAGTAATTACACTAGAGTAACAACAGACATACAAAAGTGCACGTCCTCTTAAAGCGCTCATGCAGTCACCCCCATGCAGGACACGTCCATTGACAACAGCATCAACATGAAAAATCCTTTGGTTGCATAAAAGTTCAATATTTAGAGCTTGTCAATCAGGCTGGGGCACAATACACACAGGCACCCAAATTACTACAACACACAAGTAGTAGTATCACAAATATAGCGACATGGAGTAAAACGCGTATTCATTTTATATAAAGAATTATCAGATTAATTTAAAGGCGCCTTGTGTAACTTTTCTGCTGGAGGGTCCGTCAGACGCTTTTCTCCATGGAGATGTTATTGTTTCGTCTGGAATGTTTCACAGTATGGCTTTAAACCTTTCTATCTTCACAGAGACCAAACCAGACCAAGTTCCAGGTCAGATCTGTGGAGAGGCAACCCCGCTCACAGTCAGAATGCCTGTTTTTCTCTTTTCTCAGTATTTTCGAGCTATAAAACCACTGGTAATTGAGTAAATGTAATGTAGAGCTGTTTAATGTCACACTGTGGAACATTCCAGGTAGAGAAGTTACAAATCCATAGAGACAATCAGGTGACAGACCCCCAACCAAAAAAGTTACACAGTGCGCCTTTAATGCTATGGACAATTTCACTTAAAGCCATTTGGGGTTATTTTGCCTCCCAAGACATCCTAAAGACAATATCATCTTTTTTTTCTGTAAATTACTGGCGATTGTGTTGTTGGCACTTGTAAAAAAAATAAAAATAAAAAATAGATAGGGGTTGGTTTGAAATTATGGGCTGGCTAGAGTAATTTAAAGGTGTACTGTGTAACTTTTCTGGTCTCATGGTAATGTCATTGCTTTGCCTGGGATGTTCCACAGTATGGCATTAAACAAATACTGTATATCTTGTATTTATTTATTTACAGGTGTTTTTTTTATTTCTCAAAGCTACCACAAAGACATTTCTTCTTACTGTGAGTGGGGCCACTTCTCCACAGATCAGACCTGTAACCTGGCCTGGTGATGAGGCCTGCTTGTCTCCATGGAGATAGTTAAATGCCATGCTTTAGAACATTCCAGGAAAACGTCTACATGGAGTCAAACAGGTGACGGACCCAAAAGTTACACAGTGCACCTAAGTTGAATGTGTGCAGTTTTCTAGCAAAATAATATTAAAATTATTATTAAGAGTTTGAGGAGCTTGGAATAGATCTGCTGCTCCTCCTTCTAGAATAGCTGGAGGAAGTGTCTGGGGTGAGGGAAGTCTGGGGGGCCCTGTTTGGACTGCTGCCCCAGAGAAATGGAAGAAAATGGATGGATGAAGAGTTTGAAATGCTTAGAGGAGTCATGGGGTAGGTAATGGCAAGTTTTGAGGTGTAAAAATGCATAATTTGTAAAACTTTTGAAACCAAATGTGCGCACTGAGCTCCCGTCGTCTGATTTGACAATTCAAATCGATCAAATGAAACAAAAAACGCACACCAAAGTTCTCGTAGAGGTGCAAATGCAAGGAACAGGAATATAAAAGTGAAAAAAAAAAATGCATAACACACTCAGATGACCGATGTCCAAAAGCTTTTTTTTTTTATCTTTAAATAACGTTTCAGCAAAAAAGCCTTCATCAGATCATTTTCCATGCCTACTGTGGTCCAAAGCATGAAAAATGATCTGACGAAGGCTTTTTTTGCTGAAACATTATTTTAAAAAATAATAATCATAATAATAAAGCTTTTGGACATCGCCCATCTGAGTGTACAATGCTTTTTTCACTTTTATAATTCAAATCTGTAACATAACTATTGCTACGTCCAAACTGTAGTGTTCAACCTCACAATGGGAATACACCCCTGAGTTTGCTTAACTTCTGCAGTAAAATCAATATCGATAATTAAAATGAACCAACACTGACCATTTCATGCATTCTCTCACTTCTCTGGCTTCTGGCTCGTCTCTGCCACCGTCTAAGAGCAGAAAATTCCACACAAACCTGTTGAATAATCTGAATAAACATTGTGTAGTAGACATTTAAAGTATTGTAATCTGAACTAATAAATGAATGACCGCAGGCTACATTTAAATAGTCAGTTTGTTTATCAGTCAATTTCTTTTAACATTTCTAATCTGATTCTGCACTTTTGCTGCGTTCATGTGGTCCTTGGGTGCTCGGGATTCACAGTAAAGGAGTCTGCCCATTAATAGCGTTTAATAAAGCTAACCAGTAGGATTTGTTTTTTGTTTTTGGGTTGTTGTTTTTTTTAGCCTTTTTCAAAATCTAAACATTATTTGTTTAATTTAGCTAACTAGTTAACGTGCCTATGACAGGTTGAACTAAACAGTTCACTAAAACACAGTTAAGAGCATTACATTTAAGATTTTCCTAAAAAAAATGTAAAAAGGAAAAAAAAGCCCAGTTTGGCATTTTTTTTAGGTTTAAAATCGTACTTCCTGGTTGGAAATCATGACATCACGGTAGAGACAAATATTACCACTCCACTAATGGACACAGAAATTATTTAACGAATAAAAATATAAGAAAACAACTTTTTCTTGCCTAAATAAACATGTAAATATTTAAAAAAAAAAAAAAAAAGTGTTTCTTGTGTGAAAATTTTTGGATGGAAATTTTCTTACTTCCTGTAGTTTTTAACATATTTTTCAACTTTTCTACACAAATTCCTTCTTGGTTGGTTAAAAACTATAATTTATATTTACAGCAGGTATTATCCCACCAAAATGAGTCAAAATTAGAGAATCATAAAAACCTGTTGTATGCATTTTAACGTTACATTTGCGTTTTTCTTGTTCAAATCTGTTGTTGTTATGATATGGACAACTGACCGTGAACTATGGAAGTATTTTAGATACATGCAGTAAATCCACAAATGTGCTCTAGTAATGTTTATCCCAAGAGGTCAAAGTGGGACTAAATGCTAAATCAACTTTTTTTTTTCTTTTTTTGCTACTTAACTGTGTATATGGTGTTTCAATAGAATTATCTACTGTTCCTGTCAATTTTTTTTTTAATCAATTTATTGTTAATTTTAGCGGAAACTAGGTAAATTTGCAGCTTTATGGTTAAAAAAAAAAGTGAAAAAGCATGTGTCCTGGGCTGGCTCCAGTGGCTATTTCCGGTAGTTGGTGACATCACGCAGGACTGCCCTGATCACAAACAGGGGGCGGAGTTTGAAATGTGGATCCCTGTTGGACCAATCACAGTGCTCCTTATGCCTCCAGGCCCCGCCCCTCCTCCGTCCTCACTCTTCTTCTTTAGTCCTCCAGGTACTGCCCAGTGTAGGATCACATGAACGCAGCATTTAAACTAATCTGAAGAGTTCAGTAACCATGGTAACAGACTCGGAGTTTAGATTAACTCCGATAATGGCGAGTTTGTGAAGCCAATCCTTAAAGCAGAATAAAAGGTGCACTACGTAACATTCCTGCTGGAGGGTCTGCCACCTGCTTGTCTCCATGGGGATGTTACTGCGTTGCCTGTAATGTTCCTCAGTATGGCATTAAACGTATCTCTCTGGCATTTATTCAACTGCAGGTGTTTGTATTGCTAAGAAATAACTTGGAAAAAATGTGCTTTCTTACTGTGAGCCGGCTCTCCTTTCTACAGATCTGACTTGTTATTGGCCCTGATGGCATCACCAGCTCATCTCCATGGAAATATAGTTTAATGCCATACTGTGTAACATTCCAGACAAAGCAATAACAGCTCCATGGAGACGAGGAAGGCGGATCCTCCTAAGAAAAGTTGCATAGTGGACTTTTATCCTATTGTTTAAAGAGTCCTGATCTATGTTATAATGTTGTTTCCACATCACAAACACACCTGGAGTTGTGTTTCGTTTCATTTACACATGTTTAACACACAAACCCTGTAGATTTAGGCTGATTTCTCTCAAATAGAAAACGCTCTGTTCCACCTTGTGATGTCACGTGGTAATACAGGAAGTGCTCCACTGTGCTTTCAAACCCCCATTCACCTTCACTAGAATCATTTGGATGAGTTCAGCCCTGGAATTGCCAATCTCTACTAAACTAAAGGTAAAAGGAGCTGTTAACTTGAAAACTACCACGACATGACATCACAAGGTGGTGTTTTGAACTTTAGAGATGTAGACAGACTAATAAGTAATAATAAGGATTACTCAAACGTGTGAATGAAACAAAGCACAATTCCAGGTATGATTTTGATGAATTAACATTATAACATGACTAAAAACTCACAAGAATCCATTTTGTGTAATACAGGAGCTTTAACCGGACCACAGACGGGTTGTGTTGTTGTGCCTAAAAGCCGATCTTGCCGCGGGTCATGGAGTAGCCCAGTTTGGCCTCGTTGTTTATGAAGGACATGAGGCCCACGTAGGTCTCGATGAGCAGCGGCCGCTCCAGGATCAGGACCCCGTTGGCCCGGCCGGGGATCGGGTTCTCTTTGTGCGCCCTCTTCACCGCCTGCACCAGCTGGCCGCGAAAGTTATCCAGCTAAAAAGGAAAGGAAAAAAAGTTGATTTATTACTTATTTCTTTTACAAAAATGAACATACAGAGGTTTCTAGATGTTTTGTCAAGTGCATCCCTTAAGCATTTATCATAGTGGGTAATCATTTACTGATGTGTGAGTGTATATATTTTTTTTATTTATTTAAAACAAAAATCATATAAATTTGAGTACATAGGACTGATGTGCAAAATTGGTTAACACAATATCTCTTTATAGAAAAAAAACAAAACAAAAACAAAACAAAACTGAAATGTAAGTTATAATTGTATGATTCCCATATATTTTGCTGCCCTAATACATTGACATTGATCAAATGTATGCTGAACTTAATGTTACACTGACATCTGGTGGTGAGAGGACAGATTGCAACTTAGAAAAACACTCAAATGGAATGTTTTTTCATTCCTTTAAAGGTTGTATAGACGATTTTCCAATGAACGAGAAATCCAGCGACTGTTTGTCTTTTTTCAAATGTCGCGCATGCGTGAAACCAACTCCCTCCTGCACAGCTCCTTAAGTAGAAAAGCCTCCTCCCGCATCCTCCTTATGCTAGAAATCATTCATTTACAGCCGGTGCGCGTTCAGAATCGCTGTTGCTGCTGTAACTATACTGTACGTTTTCAAATGACAAGCAGAAGTTTCCTGTCCAGAAGTAATTTAGTGACCAACACGTCAGTCTTTAGACCCTCTGCTTCAGTACACGCCATCGCTGGAAGGAATCTCTGAGAATCACATGAGTTTGGCTTCGCTCCTTATCCCTTGTCTTCTTCTTTCAGCGACCTCAAAAATGAACTTTCTTTTGCGGCTAACTGGTAGTGGATTCTTGTCCGCCACCGCAACAAACTTTGTGCAAACTGCGAGGAAGCTACAGTTGGAAAAAGCCGCTAAGAACCGCTGCGTTGGTCGAGTAAACGGCGTCTTGTGTCTGTGGAATGTGTGAGAGGCGAACGTAAACCACGTAATCCCAGCACGCTGGATAGTCAGTTATGCTAGAAACGTAGAGAGTTTGATTGACAACCTAACAGGCTACCTCATTATCTATTGGCTAATGTTTATCTGTCCTCACCACGTCCACAGTTAATGGATTTTCATTCTTTTTGTTTTTTTGTTCATCATAATTACAAGGCTGCTGCATCTCTATAATGCTATCATAGACAATTTGAAACAAAAAAAAAAAATCCTCCATACAACCTTTAACCGCAGTGATTCTTATTGCATCTTGTAAATGTGAATATTTGTGAATATTTTGTGTATCTAGGCCGCAGTATTTTGCTTGAGGTAGGGAGTATCCAGTTTAAAATAACACACATCTTCACAAAGACGTGACTATAGATGCTTATAGATTTATGGAGCGCTCTCAGGCATTCAGAGCAGAAGCACTGGTCCATTGTTCACGGGGATGTTTACGAGACCTGCACCAGTCACACCATTATCAGAGAGGGAACATATACTGTGCCAATGCATAAAAACAACTCAGAGTAAACATCTGCAACGGTCTCTGGGCTTGGACACCATTTGTCAACGAATATATTGTTGGCAATGTAATATTTTGGTTGAAGAAATAATAATTAAAAAGCAATACACATAGACAATTTAACAAAAGGGGCAAGAAAGAATAAACACAAAAATAAGAAAAAGTAAATATCTGAATGAGAGGTACAAGAAACACAAATGTTAATTTTACGTCACTTGTAACTCACAGTGAGAAGAGTAACCAAAAAAAAAAGCTGTTATTTTAAAGGTACACTATGTAACTTTTCTGGTAAGAGTCCAGCACCTGGTTGTGTTCATGGAGATGCTAGGGAGATTGCTTTTGCTGGAATGTACCACAGTATAGCATTAAACTTGCTTATTATTTAATTATAGGTGTTATTATTTTATTGTAAAAAAAAAAAAAACACCTATAAACTGGACCTGTAAACTGGCTTGGTGCTTGTCTCCATGGAAACAGATAAGTTTAGTTTCATACTGTGAAAAATTCCCACCAAAGCAACATCTCCATGGTGATGGACCCTCCACCCTGAAAGTTACACAGTGCAGCTTAAAACTCGATATTACTGAAGTAGGTGCAAAAATACGGTGTCTGAAAACGACTCTAAGTTTTTGTTACAAGTAACACAAAGTTACTCAGGGAAATGTAACGGAGTACGACCCGCCTCTGAAGGAAACAAACGTGTGGTACCTGGCAGAGTGAAGCCACCTTCTCGTCGGCGCGGGCCATGGGGTGCTCGGTGAAGGTGGCGTAGGGCATGTCTGTGGACCAGGGGTTCCAGCGGTTTAAGAAGGAAGCTCGAGGTCGTTTATCCCACTGGACGCGCACGCCGTACCCCTCCCTCCTGCAACACACAAACTGTTAACCCGCGCTTAGTCACTTCTGCTTAGGGACAAGAGAGCGTATGGTGGAGTGTGAGGCTGAATCATCTGGAGAAACTTTAACTGTTTTTTCCAAAATGTATAGTGATGCCTACAATGACATTAAACATTTATCTCCATGGAGACAAGCAGGTGACACCTTGACTGGGATCCAGAATAAACACTTCTCAAATATGTATCAAAACAAACAAGAAAAAAAGATGAAAATATCACATTGGACTGAAAAACATTGCAGATTTCTTCAGAATCTTATTTTGAGTTGAAATGTCATTTTGTTCAAAATGATCAGGGACCAATGAGCTCCTTCGTTTCACATACGTCATTAAAATAAACAAATCTGATTGGACGGTTGGATTTGGTTCTGGCTCGAGACACAGCAGAGGAAGTCACACTGATCCCTCTGTATAAAAAATGCAGAGATCATTCTGGACTTGCGAGTCAAGGGGACGCCGCCAGGCCAAGTTACAGGTCAGATCTGTGGACAGTATGAATGCATGGTTTTCAAGATATTTTTTAACAATAAAAACATCTGTGATTGAATGGATAAACTATTTTATTCCATACTGTGGAATGTTCCAGTGGAAAGTAATAACATCTCCATGGAGACTGACCTTACACCAAAAAGTTACATAGTGCATCTTTAAATCACATACTTGTTGAGAGATTTTGGGGGGAATTCAAACTCCCCGATGGAAATGGTGTCCACTGCGTTTAGAGAGATTCGGATCACTTGCTGACACAACAGGTTTATGAAGTCGTATTTACAGACCAGAAGAGACCTGGAAATGCCAATCAGAATATATTAATGAAAAACTGAACAACCCAGACACAAAATAATACTGTTATTAACTGTTGTTACCGGTCAGTGATGAGAACCAGTCTCTCTTTGTCATTGTTCCAGTGGTCAACCCTGGAAATCAAAATGGAGACATGTATTTGCATTTATTTTTGTAATTCAAAGTGAGCAGAGAAACCAAACACTGTAATCAAAGATCCTGTTACACGACACTATTGTGCAACGTATCCACATTCATACGCGATCATTTAAGCTGCAAAATGTGAAATACCTATGACAAAAATACATAAAATTATTCATAAAAATCCCCTATCCTGCTGTAGGGAAAATGGTATAATAGTCATATATACGGTAACCCTTTTACGACGATGTATTTTATTAATGGTCTCCCATCTGACCAGGTCCAATCCTGCTTAGCTTCAGGTTTGGCCAATAATTGTTATCAGCATTTGACCCGTCCTTCAGTCTGTGCCTCTCTAGTTGTTGTGTAATGAAGTTTAACCCTTGAGTATATTTTGTGTTGATACGTGTAACCTGAGATCCTAGAGAGACACCACCCAGTCACAGGGAGAACATGCAAATTCCCCTATCACAAACTCTCAATCTAAACTCGGGACTGTCTTTTATATCTGTTTTATGTCCTTAACTGACTCTGGTGGGAAGTAAGTAATAAATATATTAGATTTGAAGTGTGTTTTCAGACTCACTCAGCCAGCAGCCACACACTCTGCACCTCCCCGTCCTCCGAGGGCAGAGCCACGGTCCGGATGTCACTCACCGCCTGCTCGATGGTTCCTGGCTGGGAGAGCAACAAGTCCTCAACTGCTGATGTCAGTAAACAGTGATAATGCTAAACTATCAGTGTATAACTAATGTACAACTATGCCCGTGTAGAGCCTGGAACTCTGACTCTGAATAATGTATTATTTTAAAACTGTACATGTATAGTTTCTCATTAATAGACAAGGCAAAAAATAACCTGGACTATATTCACAAAAGATCAGCTAACAATACCATAGCACTAAACTATGGGGGGTACTGGGTAAAAAGGACTGTGACAGACTGCTTAAAGACTGAATATAGCCAAGGTAGTAAGTGACAAAAATTATATGATTAAAATAATGTCTCTTCTCTCTAAACTGGGGCTAAACCAGACATTTACCCTGCCAGTAAAATAAGTTCAGTACTTTTTATAGGCCTATTATTTCTTTTACTAATACTAGGGTAGTGATGGTGAGTCTTAACCTGGTAAACCAAGAGAAATATGAATCATCCCATTCCACATTAGTAAACCAGGACTAAACCAGGTCTGCACTTGGGATAACAGTGACTATAACAGATAAACGACGATCAACAAGAGGCTCACCCTGAACACGAAGTAGTCCTTGACTTTGGCTTGCATCGTGGGGTTGTGGACGTGGAAAGGCTTGAGCGTTTGCAGCGGGGGACAACAGGCCACCGAGGCGGCCCGGGCGAAGCCGTGCGCAGCTCCGGCCTCGGGGGGCGGCGTGAAGGCGACCTCCACCCCTTCTTCACAGTCCGCGGGATGGAGCACCGCGGCCCCGGGACTCCCGGGCTCCACAGAGTCGTTGAGCTGCAGCATGGTCCGAAGAGGCCGGAGCCTGTGCGCTATGGAGACGTGCGCCTCAGAGAGCGGACTCACCCATTACGCACCGAGCCAATGTTTTGGTGGAAACAAGAGGAAGTAGACCCCGATTCTTTCACTTCCTGTTTTGATTTCCTTGGTCTTAAAGAGGCAGTAGGAGCGCTGTGGTTGACCAGCTTTCTGTGGGCTGGAAATCAATGCTGCGGTCTTCATCATGCGCTCCCTCCGTAACGACACGGATACGGAGGACCCCTGGTGGTAAAACCGAGACGCACATTTGGACTTCAGCGGCCAGTAACGCGGCAAAGATCCGAAGTGCAAATGTGAAAATGTGAATCCAAAAGCTTTTTTTTTCCAGGTTTTTGTTCCTGTCTATAGTTGGTTAAAACCTAAACCATCTAAACCCCAACTTTTTTTTTTTTAATTGGCTGCTTGAGTTCTTGAATAGAGAGCCTGCTTATGACGTCACAGCATTGACCCGTTCCACTTCCGGCGGTCTAGTGATCCAGACCGCCATTGTAAAGTTTATTTACAAACTCTACAAAATTCTATCATTATCATCATGCCGGAAAAGTGTTGCGCACGAAATTGCAATCAGACGAGATAAAGACAAGGGGATTCAGTCGTACCGAACACCCGTCAATCAATCAATCTATCAATCTTTATTTATAAAGCGCTTTTCATACACACGTGCAACACAAAGTGCTTTACAAGTTAAAATCACAAAAAATAAAAAATAAAAATAAATTTCACACACACACACACACACACACACACACACACACACACACACACACACACACACTATCGGTCCCAGCCCCCCCCCCGCGAGCACACCCACCCAAGTAAACCCATCAGATACACGCATAAGGCTGGGCACAGATGCAAGTAAGTATGGAAACGCCATCACAGAAGCCCTCCGCACCGGGGGCGGCACACCAGCTGCAGCCACCAGGCAATGGCGCCGGGCACCCAGCTGAGGCGCGACCAAAAAGTCAACCTCAGTCCAGGCACCCAGAACCAAGCACCCAGCCAGCCACAGGCAAAGCGCCACCCCCGGCACAGAGGGCTCCCGCAGAGGAAACACTGGAAAGACCAAAAACACTGCAAAGGCCATGGACAAGAACATAAAATGGCCTAAAACAAATACCACTAAAACACAAATAACTATAACCAAAGGCAGTAAGAGCACAAGCTATCTAAAAGCTAAACTAAAAAGGTGGGTCTTGAGCCTGCTCTTAAAAACATTAACATTCTCTGCGGCCCTGAGGTCCTCCGGCAGACAGTTCCAGAGGTGAGGGCCGTAAAACTGAAATGACGCCTCGCCGTGAGTGTGTGTCCTGACTCTGGGAATAACTAGGAGCCTGCTGCCGGAGGAGCGCAGGGGCCGCGAGGGTTCATAAGGTAAAAGTAACTCTGAGAGGTAAGAAGGCCCAAGACCATTAAGACACTTATAAACCATTAAAAGAACCTTAAAATCGATCCTGAAACACACAGGGAGCCAATGCAGTGATTTTAAAACTGGTGTAATGTGCTCCCGCCCCCTGGTCCCCGTCAGGACACGAGCTGCTGAATTTTGTAAAAGCTGTAAACCAGAGATACTCTTTTTGGGGAGACCAGAGAGCAGGGCATTACAGTAGTTGATGCGACTGGTGATAAAAGCATGCATGAGCACCTCCGTGTTGGCCCGAGAGAGAATTGGGCGGACTCTGGCGATGTTCTTTAGATGATAAAAACCTATTTTGGTGATGTTCTTAATGTGTGGAATAAAAGTCAGCTCAGAGTCAAAAATCACGCCCAGGTTCCTCACTTGTGAGGAGGGATTAAAAGACTGTGACTGTAGTTTGGGTAAAAGTTTCTCTCTCTGGGCCTCAGGACCGATGACTAAAACCTCAGTTTTGTCCTGGTTGAGCTGGAGAAAGTTTTCTGCCATCCAGGATCGAATGTCTGTGATACAGTTAAAAAGTGCGTCCATTGGGCATGTGTCATCAGGAGACATGGAGATGTACAACTGTGTATCATCAGCGTAACTGTGAAAGCTGACTCCATGTCTCCTGATGACACTGCCAAGAGGGAGCATGTACAGGTTAAAAAGCACTGGGCCTAAAATCGAACCCTGGGGCACACCACATGTGATTTTATGAACCTGAGAGGAGCAGGTGTCTACACTTACCATAAAAGTCCTGTCTGAGAGATAAGAAGTGAACCAACTGTGAACAGCACCAGAGAGGCCCAGCTGTTTAAGACGAGTTAAAAGAATAGTGTGGTCTACTGTATCGAAGGCAGCGCTCAGATCCAGTAGAACCAACACTGTCACTCTCTGTGAGTCATAATTTAATCTAAAATCATTTAAAATCTTTAAAAGGGCTGTCTCGGTGCTGTGGTTCACTCTAAAACCAGACTGAAATTTCTCCAGGACGTTCTGTGAGTTAGTAAAATCATTGAGCTGGATAAAAGCCAACTTTTCTAAAATTTTACTTAAAAATGGTAAGTTAGAGACCGGTCTAAAATTGTTAAGATCATTAAAATCTAAATTGCTCTTCTTCAGCAGGGGCCTCACCACCGCCTGTTTAAAGGCGGCAGGGAAGACCCCCGTCTGAAGAGAGCAATTCATCATGTTTAAAAGCTCCTCTCTAAAAACTTCATAAAATGACTTAAAAAACTCAGTAGGGACTGGATCTAAAAGACATGTGGTGGGCCTCACCGAGGAGAAAACTTTGTCAAGACTCTCAGCATCAACCAGGACAAAACTGTCCAGTGTTTCCTCTGGTGAAGGCAGACACCCAGATGTGGTTAAAACCATGTTACTGTGGGAGGATAAAATGTTACATCTGATAGTGTCCACCTTCCCCATGAAGTGGTCTGCAAACGCCTCACAAAGGGAGTCTGTGGCTTTAAAATAAGGTTTGGTGCTGTCTGGGTTGATTAAATTGTCTATTGTTGTAAAAAGGGTTCTGGGATTATTCTTGTGAGTATTGATTATTTTAGAAAAGTAGTTGTTCCGTGAAGTTTTGACTGCAGTATTGTAGATTTTTTGTTGTTCAATGAATATTTGTTGATTTATAGTAATTTTATTTTTCCTCCACCTCCTCTCCGCCACCCTGCACTTACGCTTAAGTTTCTTTATCTCTTCGGTTCTCCAGGGGGGAATTGTTTTTGTATGTATGGTCTTTGTTTTAAGTGGAGCAACTGTGTCGAGAGCTGTGCGAATTTTACTGTTAAAAGCATCAACGATAAAATCACAGGGTGCAGGTAAAACAGGGGGAGGACAATTGTCTAAAAGCTCTTTAAAATTTGCAGCCACTTCAGGGGTCAGATGACGCTTCCTCACAGTTCTCACAGAGGCCTCCTGCTTGACTAAAATAGTAACTTCAAATTGCACAAGACTGTGGTCAGACAGAGCCACCCGTGGAGGTTGAGCGACGAGACAAGTGGATAACGGCGATTAACCGAGGAAATTACAACCCTGACACTGGTAAACCGCAACGAGGAAGTCAGCTTTGGCAGCCGTCGAAACACAGCAGGCTTTGTAGTCTACACTTTGTTGGAGGTCAGTGACTTGTAATCACCATCACATTAACATTGTTTTTGGAAAGGCTTGTATACATGTATTCTTATAACAGATTAGAAGCAAACTTTATGATAATAATGAGTACAAGGTGCACATGGAAACTAATGAATACAAATATGTACAGCATCTGCAGAGGCACCTATATAAGGTAATGTTTTGTGAATCCGAAATCCACAATTAGCTACAACAAGATTAAGATGGTGTTTGCTGTTTGTTTTTATATAACTATTTTTGGCCATTTCCTTGTGCCTGCAGCCCCACCTTGTAGCTTCTAATGAAAACTTAGCTGATTCGGGGTAACATGTCTTTGAAACAAGAGAGGAGGAGAGTTTCTGGATGGAGGTGCGAGTAGCAGTGATGCGTCCAGCACGTTGTTGGTACCACACTGGTGAAGCTGCCTGCTTTCTTGTCTCTTCCTCAATCAGGTCACATTCTTCTGATGTTATTGTCATTGTAGCAAATACTTCTTCGCACTTTTTTTTCTAAATCATCTTTGCTTAGTTGCCTATTGTCGTTTGAATACAAATTTGTGAGTGGCTTTGGCAGTTTTAGCCGGATGGTGCGAGGGATGTACTTTTGAGAATATGGACTGATGATAGACAGGATGGCAGGTTTACTTGGTTTTGTTTCTTGGCTAGAAGCTTGATCTAACAGCATATAATATGTTGCTTCTTCATCTTCAGTTAGACGTAGAATTTTTGATTTCGTGTGGGGAGGGTTTGGGGTGGTGGGTTCGTTCACTCTGTTTCGTTGGGCCTTGGTGAACTTGATCTGGAACCCTTGCTTGAACTCCATATTCCCCATTGCTGGTGCCAGTCCCCATTCACTCTTTCTCGATGTGCATGTGACACCCTGAAGCAAATTCACTTGACACTGCACCGCAAACAGCATAGGAGCAAGATGAGAGCAGCCCTCATCCAGCCCTGCCATGCATGTGCAGTGACCCCCAGCAACCGGCCCATCATCCTGCACCACCACCCAGGGACGCAGCAGCTTGTCATGACCACTCATAAACAAAATCATCTGTAACTTTATTCATTACGTATGTTTGTAATTGTACAGAAAGACAAAATACATTTATAGGCAAAATTTAAAAATGGGCTATCGAATGAATGATTACAGTATCTAGATTCTATTAGAATTAAATAGAAAATGTATAAATGTATCTAGACTATAGTATATTATAATATACTAGTAATAATAATACAATATAGATTTATTACAATCAGTTACTATAGGGGCCATTTTGCCAATAACATGTCATCCCCATTAACCTATTTCCCTGTCTAGACTTCTAGGTCACCCAGGGCACGGGTAATGAGATGCAGACCTTGGATCTGATTACAGAAATCTTCTTGTTGGGAAGGTGCCACAGCATGGGGTCGTGCACCCAGCCATCGGTCAAATATTTCCACGCGTCCAGACTTTTGTATGCTCTAAGTGTTCCAGTATAGTGTGATGGGAAATTAATGAGGTAGTTGTAAATGTCGTAGTATTGTAAATCTGGTAATTTGGTGCAAAGTTTTAGTGGCGTAAACAGGCTATTAGGAAGACTATATGGATCAGAAATATTGAACCTTTTAAGCTTCTTCTCGTATTTTAATCGATTGGCTGCGTCTAGATGGGACGTGTGTTCTGTACGGTGAAATTTTGAGGTTTTATTGATCAATTTACTGGTTCCTGCTGTGTTCACCATGATAGCGTCACTAGCAGCTGGACCGTCAATATGGCGGCCAAAACAAAGTGGGTCACGTGGCTGCAGCCTCTCTATAGATCGTTTTTTGAGCATCATATTCACCGATTATGCCACAAATAAATAACCAAAGAATAGTTAAAAATCAATTTCAATCCATGTATGACAGTCTCACAGATCTTTTCACTATGGGCTACTAGTTTTGTCATATTAACTGCTAAGTGTTTCCCTAAATCTCTATGCCCCAAAGTGGTGGTACATAACCAAGAAACATAGCGACACTTTAATATATTCAGGATTTTTATTATTATTATTATTATTATTATTATTATTATTATTATTATTGTTGTTTTGTTTTAGTTAAACATTAAATAATATGCAACTTCACGATATACCGTTATACTTTGTTTTTGGTCACGTTTATCATGCTGTGAAAATGTCCCACAGTCCCATCCCACATTATAACTTATAGATCAGAAAATAGTGTAATAGGGGTCCTTTAATGCAGCGCCAATAAATATCCAAAATACAATACAATGAAGTTACACTGGCCTCTCTTTCACCTGTTTTCCAGTGATTCTTTATATGGAGGAGTTGAGTTGTGTGTGGGAGGAGTTGATCAGACAAGTAAAATGTGCTCTTTGTACCTGTTTGGATGGTTGTAGAAACATTTCCCATAGATTCACCAAGTTTTTTCAGCCCTGAGTCTTTGACAATGTGCCGAGCAAAATCCTTCTCCAGAAATACTCCCATGTAGTTTTTTAACAGCTTGCACAATGTTATGTGCTATAGGCAAATATGGAACTTGATTTAGACCATTGCTGATAAACAAACGTGCAACTTCACGCCAACCTTGTGGCAGCATTAGGAAACTTTGTACAAACTAACAATCGAAAAATATTATTATTGGGTAGAGCGTTTCAAATATCAACCATTTTATATGCAAAAATACGTTTTACAGTGACCATTCCACTTTTTTTTGTTAATGTAAAATATTTGAGTATGTGTGTGTATGGTTTCTAAACTCGAACTCATGACTAATAATTTGTGTGATTTCGGAAACTGTGAGATAAACATGTAAACACCAAAGTTCCCAAAATCAGAGCTTGTGAAACATACGTCCAACAGTGACAATAACATACCTTTCGACACTAATTTCAAAGGAACTGTAAGCTTTTGATTTTAAATGTCATAAACATGACTTGTGTCCCTAGATACGAGGTAAACATGTTCAAATAAAATAGAGCTTTCACTGATATCAATTCTATTTGATAAATAATTGATAAATAATTTCCCTTGTGGATCAATAAAGATTGTCTAAGTCTAAGTAATGCTGTTTTGGTTATCCAATCAAAAGCACATTTTATTTTCTAATTGGAAAATGCACTTTCATATACCCTCTTGATAATAATAATAATAATAATAATAATAATAAAACTGCATCCCTTGTGGTATGAGTAAAACACAAAATTATTTTATTATTATTTTAAGATAAATAGATACTTTGCAGCAACATTTCCACCTTTGTGTCTCTGTGCATCTTAAGAGGAGGATTAGTAGAGCCAGCAGACCTTATGTCAGGACAGTTTGAGGATAGTAACATTCCAGGACAAAAGAGTCCCTCCTGTGTGTCGTCTCTGTCCTTTGTATCCTACAGTATCATGGCAGCCTCCAGGGGGAGCCAGGTGAACTCTGGACACACAACAGGAAAGCCTCCCCAAGCCTCACTCTCACTCTGCTTTGTTGTTTTGGTTGGTGATGAGATGGGGCATTCTCATGAAGTGTTTCCTCTGGAAGGTCTTCAGCTGCATTTGGTAAAAAAGCCTATAGTCTCTCAGATGCTCTTTAGCTCCGTGCGCAGTATTCGTGGATACAGGAAAAAACAGATCGTTTCACACAGTTCAGCTTTTCCTTTGAACACCATATGTTGCTCTTCTTAGTTGGGTAAAATTCCATGTTATGATGCCAAAAACTGCCCAGTGTACCAGCCAGGTAGCCATCTTAAAGCTGAGTTTAGAGTGATGTTTGAGTAATCTTTATTCTCCTCCACTCAAGACGCCATTACTCCAAAATTCCCAATTTCTCTAACCCCCACAATTACATGAATAATTACTTCAGTATGAGGTTGATATACGGTATGTTGTATTAAAGGTTTTGGTCCTTGGGTTGTACTGATACTGCTATACTTTTTTGTCAGTTAGCACGCAATTACTCATGAACCTGCAGACGTCTGAGTGGGTAGTAGTCAGAATCTCTGCTGACTGGACTTAAGCTGCAGTAGACTGGGTCACTTCTGTCACATGATGCAGGCTGAAAGGAAACCAAACATTGTGCAATTAATTAAACACGTATTTATTTATTTTCTAATAGATCCAAGTGATTAATTATCTATCTATTTTTAAAAGAGAGGGAGATATAGGTGAGGTTTATGAATATTACCCTTCTTGAGAATATTGTAAAAAGCTGGGTCTGATTGTTTTATCATATTCTTACTACTACTACGACTACTACTACTACTACTACTACTACTACTACTATAATAATAATAATAATAATATATTGGCACATTAAAGGGATGTTTTATTACCTGTGATTGCCGCTCTGCAGGACTGGTTGGCATGTTTGGGCTGCAGTTCACATCTACGCAAACAAGAGAAAAGCATCAAGTATTCAGCAGAAAAAAGTGTTTCAGCGGGAGTAACAGGAGCTAAATATGAGAAGTTTTTGAATAGTGCCCTGGAGAGTTTGCTAAATTACTGAAATGTTTGACATCTAAAACCTCTTCAGGCATGTTCTTTGATGAGGGAATAACATTGAAAGCGCCAAAAAGTGGACAGGAGAGAGAGGGAAAAGTGAAAAAGCTTCTCAGATTTGTCATTCACAGGTGTACCGCAAGGTTCAATCTTAGGACCACTCCTCTTTATATTTAACATGCTTCTCCAACAACACATCCACAACCTTGTCATAAGCAACTTTGGTGAAGGTGGTTAGGTGACAGCAGAATGGTTGTGAGGGTGCTAACCTAAATGATTTCAGTATGTTGATAATGCCGTAGTGCTTTTAATGTGAGCATGCTCTGAGTGAACAGTCTTCAGAGCACCTTAGTTTCCATAATTACTGAGGAGGGCTGTTTGATAAAACTTTAGCTCTATTACCTGAATGTAACACAGCAGTACAGGCTTTGTCCATTTCATCACTCTCTTGACAAACTTGATTGGTCTAGCTACGTATCTCCATCAAAATCCCTTTAAGACACATGGTCACGTTGATAACGTTACAGTGATCTAGTTAATTAACACTCTGTGGGGTATTAACGACAAAAAGTGCAATGTTAATAAAAGGTCACACTAAGCCTTGCCATTAAATTTGCTCCGGAGGTTAGATCTCTGTCTTAATTTCCATAGGAACTGAGATAAACTCAGAGTGAGCCTGGTTTATGAAACTGTGATTACAAGAAAATAAGTCAGACTAAGAACATAGCTTACACAACTAAACCATCCATCCATCCATCCATTTTCTTCCACTTATCCAGGGCTGGGTCGCAGGGGTAACAGTCTAAGCGGGGACTCCAGGACTTCCTTCACCCCGGACATTTTCTCCAGCTCCTCCGGGGGGATCCCAAGGTATTCCCCGGCCAGCTGAGAGACATAGTCCCTCCAGTGTGTCCTGGGTCTTCCCCCGGGGCCTTCTTCCAGTGGGACATGCCCGGAACACCTCCTGAAGGAGGCGTCCAGGAGGCATCCGGAACAGATGCCTGAGCCACCTCAGCTGCTCCTCTCGATGTGGAGGAGCAGCAGCTCTACTCCAAGCTCCTTCCGTGTGACTGAGCTCCTCACCCTATCTCTAAGGGAGCGCACAGCAACTCAATCCAGCCGCTTGTATCCGTGATCTTGTCCTTTCAGTCATTACCCAAAGCTCATGACCATCCTGTGGTCCCCAAACCAGATCCCCTCTGGCCCCTGACTGCTCCTAGAAATTCTGTCCATAAATACAATGAACAGAACTGGTGACAAAGGGCAGCCCTGGCGAAGTCCAACATGCACCAGAAACAGGTCCGACTTACTACCGGCAACAACTAAACCAGTTTTATGTTACCGTCCTTTATACTCAGAATGAATCAGGCTTATTAAACCAATGCTTGCTCATGAGCAGGCCAGTTTTTAAGCATGGTAAGACTGGATTTAGTCAGTTTTTTGTTGTTGTTGTTGTTATTATTTTGGTTATTTTGGTGTTCACAAAACACAGACTAAAATAGAGTTGCGTGCAGTTATGGTTTTGTAAAGGAGGAACTTACAGTGAGGAGATTGGGTTTTCTTCCACTTGTACTTCAGAAGAGACACCAGGATGAGAATGATGCACACAAGCACAGAGGTGACTATGGGCAGGGCCAAGCCAGTCCCCTCTGCACAAAGAGCTTAGGACATACAGGATAAAGACTTAGTTACTTTCACTGCATTTACATTTTCTTTTTACGTTACATCTAATGAGAGTCAAAAATGTGGATGAAGTAGTAGATGAACCTTGTTATTCATTTGTATATACTAGTAGTAGTAATAAAGTCTATGTGCCAAACTCATAACTTGCCTGGTTGATGGTCTCTTTTAGTCAAATTTGGATCTGTAGAAAAATATTTCAGTGTAGTTTACATTGTTTTCACCCATTAATGAATACAGCTGATTTCTGAATGGATGATCTGCTGTTTGACCTGATCTGATCTGTACAAGGATCACTGACCTTTGAGACACTTTTCCTCTTCTGTTGGGTTGTTTTGGATTGTACCTGTAAAACATTTAAATATACAGAACTTTATTCATTTCATTCTTTGTTGCATTTATGGATTTACATTTTGTACATTTATCAAAAAATATATTTTCATTTAAATACAGTCTTTAAAGATATATGCAATGGAATACTTTCTACCATGTTGTAACATTGTTCCCTGAAGAGGGTTTAGACGTCATCCATGCATGTTTCAGTAATTTAGTGATCTCTCTCAGGCCCTATTCGAACCCTCCTACAGTACAGTCCCTGACAAAAGTCTTGTCGCTTATCCATTTTGTAGAAACAAAAGCTTATAACCTGACTTTAAATTAATCGATTGGTTTTAGAAATGTCTCATATGAAAGCTAAAACCCTCCCAAATTATGCTCAATATACTAAAATAAATTTGCTTCACTGAAGAAAGATTGATCATTTAATGAACACAGAAAGGTCAGATTTTGGCAAGACAAAAGTCTTGTCGCCTTGTCATATGATGCACCCAATCCTAGATTACAGCCTCACCTGTGATCAGTTACTGATCAGTCAGTTAGTGGGTGTGTATAAAAAGAACCCCAGCACACCAGACCTTCACATCAACTGCAACTTGACCTCTGACAACATGCCTAAGATCCACCCTGAGACCAAAGCATTAATTATCAAGAGGCTGAAGACCAGATCCACTGCTGAGGTGGCTGACACCTTCAATGTGTCTCAGCGTCAAGTACAAAGAATAAGAAAAAGATCTGAAAAGACTGGAGATGTTTTTGACAAGCCCAGGTCCGGCAGATCCCGCAAGACAACTGCTCGGGAGGACCATTTGTTGATTCGAAAATCCAAGGCCAGCCCCTTTTCCACTGCAGCAGAGCTCCACCAGGCCTGGTCACCTCAAGTCCCTGTGTCAACCAGAACAGTTTGTAGAATTCTGTCTCGAAATGGCCTCCATGGTCGAATCAGTGCACAGAAACCAGCACTAAACAAAAGGCAATTAAAAAACCGTGTGGCATTTGCCAAGGCCCACAGCCTGCTAAAAGGATGGACACTGGAAAAGTGGCAGAAGGTGGATTTCTCAGATGAATCCTCGGTTGAATTACATCACAGCCGCCGCAAATATTGCAGGAGACCTACTGGAGCCCGCATGGATCCAAGATTCACCCAGAAAACAGTTAAGTTTGGTGGCGGAAAAATCATGGTCTGGGGTTACATCCAGTATGGGGGTGTGCGAGACATTTGCAGGGTGGAAGGCAATATCAATAGCCTAAAATATCAAGAAGTATTATCTACCTCTTACATTCCCAACCATAAAAGGGGTCAAATTTTGCAGCAGGATGGTGCTCCATCGCATACTTCTATCTCTACATCAAAGTTCCTCAAGGCGAAGAAGATCAAGGTGCTCCAGGACTGGCCAGCCCAGTCACCAGACATGAACATCATTGAGCATGTCTGGGGTAGAATGAAAGAGGAAGCATGGAAGGCAAAACCAAAGAATCTTGATGAACTCTGGGAGGCATGTAAGACTGCTTTCTTTGCTATTCCTGATGACTTCATCAACAAATTGTATGAATCATTGTCGAACCGCATGGATGCAGTCCTTCAAGCTCATGGAAGTCATACAAGATATTAAATATGGATCTCACAGCACCACTACTTAATTCACTGACGTTATGCAACATATTTTTGTATTTGAAGTAAATTATTTGTTCAATTTTCTGTAGGCGACAAGACTTTTGTCTTGCCAAAATCTGACCTTTCTGTGTTCATTAAATGCTCAATCTTTCTTCAGTGAAGCAAATTTATTTTAGTATATTGAGCATAATTTGGGAAGGTTTTAGCTTTCATATGAGACATTTCTAAAACCAATCGATTAATTTAAAGTCAGGTTATAAGCTTTTGTTTCTACAAAATGGATAAGCGACAAGACTTTTGTCAGGGACTGTATGTCACCCATGCTCCCACTCAACAATTCTCCATAAATATACAAAAGCATGATATGAAACAGTACCCTACAAATTCACAAACCTTTTCTAAACAATAAAAGGCAACATGGTGATCTAAACAGGTCATGTGTCAGCAAAGTAAACTAAAACACCCCCTCTTTAATGATAATAATATCTTCAGATTTTTTATTTATTTATTCGATATAGAACAGCTCCTTACCATTGACTCTGACTGTGAACTCCTGGCAGAAGTTGGGACTGGTCTCCCGCCCCACCCCACAGCAGTACCGCCCCGAGTCCTGGGCACTCAGATTGTACATCATCACTTTGAAGGAATTATAACTGAGGTACTCCACACCGTACTTGGAGCTGTAGCCTTTCAGATCGTTGGTGTCGATGAGGTAGGCGGAGCATTGACCACGGCACAAGAACTTCCTGTTTCGAGGATGTAGGGTGAGGTCACAGGTCACGGAGAGGTCGGAGCCTTCAGTGACCCAGTACTCGCGGTTTTTGTCCATGGATACGCCTCCGCCACACAAGTCTGTCCCAAACAAAGCATATTATGTCATATTATATTATTATGTCAGCATATTTTTTTATATTTTAAATCCCTTTCCTTAATAAGGCATTTTTACTGAATGTTTTGTTGTTATTGAATGGCTGTTGTTGTGCTCAATTATTCTTTTCTGCTAAAGTGGGATGAAATACCTAACTGACCCCGCCCACAACCACACTTCAAATAGAGCCACTAAACTGTTCTGTGAATGTGACATTTTACTTCCTACTTTCGATACTAGTTTTAGTATTGATTCGTATCTGATTTCCAATACTTTTAAAGGTGCACTGTGTAACTTTTTGGTCGGTTGTTTCTATGGATATTAATTACACTGTCTGGAATATTCCACAGTATGACATTAAACAGCTCTACTTTACATTTATTAAATTACAGGTGGTTTTATAGCTCAAAAATACCTACAAAAACAAATACTGTGAAACATTCCAGACAAAGCAACAACATCTTCATGAAGAAAAGCATCTGACAGTCCCTCCATCAGAAAAGTTACACAATGCACCTTTAACAACCCTAGTACTTAGCACAACATTAGCATTAGCTCACCTTTGACAATGAGCTGAAAGAATACATGCTCCTCCGAGTTCATAGAACTGACCCCCAGTTTGTAAAGGCCTGCGTCCTCTTTCACCACCTGTGTGATGGCCAAGTGAACGTCCAAAAGGTTCTCCAGTCGAAGGTTGTAGCGTCCGCTCTTGGTCCTCCTGCCGTGCACCTCCATCAGATTGTGTGGCTGCTCACAGGGCATCCGGCACAAATACATCAAGCTCACCTCCCGCAGTTTAGTGAAGCTTTTGAAGATGTTTCTGAAGTCTTCCCCCGCGTGCACAGTGAAGACATTAAACTGGGTCTCCACAAAACCAGTAGCTACAGAAAAGCAGTAATTATATTACAAAAATAAGTAATACATATTACATATTACACGGTATTATAAGAACTGTTCTTTAAAGGGCTCATATTATGCTCCTTTCTGATCTATTATGTGCAAATGTTTCTGTCACGGCCCCAGGCCTTCAACTCGTCCTCTTGTAGATGTATTTGTGTGTGTGTGTGTGTGTGTGTGTGTGTGTGTGTGTGTGTGTGCGTGCGTGCGTGCGTGCGTGCGTGTGTGGTTGAGGTTGAATCCTGGCTGTGCGAGCCGAGCCCTCACTGTGGATTGGAGGACTGTGTTCCACCTGATCCTGGTTGGCTGCTGTTTTCTGGCCCCTGATTGGTGCATCGAGCTCCCACCTGGCCACACCTGCAGTCACCTCCCTCTGTTTAAAAAGATTCCCCACACGTGTTTGGGGCTGAGGCCTTTGTGGCCATTTTGTGTCTGTGTCTATTAGTGTTGTCAGTCTAACTTTGTGTGTGTGAGACATTAGTTTAGTTTAGTTCTGTCACTCGATTCTGTTTGTGGGTTTATGTGTCTTTATTTTGGGACACTCGTGATTTAGTTTTGTGTTATTTGTCACTCGTTTATAATAAACCTACCTGACTAGTTTTTTTTTGGAGACACAAAACTCGTTATTTGTAAATCTCTTTATTTCATTTCTTAGTTTAGATGATTTTGTGTACATATTTTATACCACTTTTGTTATTGTATCTTTTACATTCATGTTAATTTAATTATTACTTTATTTATACAATTTTTCATCTTGATTTTTGTTAACTCCCTGACCCTAGCGAGCTGGGTCATAACAGTTTCCTCATCAACAATATACCTGGAGTTGTGTTTTGTGTCATTCATGCATTTTAACACACAAAACATGTATATTTAGGCTGAGTTCTTCTCTCAAACAGAAAACGCTCTGTTCCACCTTGTGATGTCATGTGGAAATACAGGAAGTGCTCCACTGTGTTTTTAAACCCCATACACCTTCACTAGAATCATTTGGATAATTTTATCCCTGTAATTTCCAATCTCTACTAAATTAAGGATAAAAGATTGCTGTTAACTAGAAAACTACAGCTTCATGACGAGCTTTGGAGATGTAGACAGACTAATACTAATAAAGGATTACTCAAACATGTGTGAATGAAACAAAACACAACTCTGTGTATGTTTTTGATGAGGTAACAACATTATAACATGGCTAAAAGCTCACAAGAGTCAATTTTGCGTAATAGAGGGTTATCCAAGGAGAGCAGATTTCATTAAACACACATTATGCCCTTTTTTTGAGTATTTTGTATTTAAAAGCACTGTATTAGATTTTTACATGAACAGAACTAGCTCATATTGAAACGGAAATTTTTGAGTTTAAGTTTATAAGCGCTTTTCACAGCTTACACATACGGGAATGGGGATTGGTACCAATACTGAAAAATTTGCTGAATCGGGTATTGGTTTTGGTTCTGCCTTATCTAGACTTATTTTTACCCCAAGAGCTGCTTAGTATGTCAGTACAGGGGCAAACCACATTTTGCTCAAATACACAGGAAAAATGTATGTTATAGATGTACATTTTGTTAATTGTAAACCGCAATACTGATTAAAAACATCTTAATAAAAGAAATGGCACTGCATTACTCCCTTCATAGTGGTATTTCACTTTAGGAATCAGAAGATTACATGCTGTGATTGCTGAAAATGGCTACTTGACATTTCAGAGCCCTATAACCTGGATTGTGAAGAAAATTATGGTGCTTCAAAAACTGCCTTTGTGATTTTCGAATTGCGTTTATTCAAATTGTGATTTTGATTGCGATTAATCTGCAAGCTCCACATACCAAACACAAAATATCACATATATTCAAAACAACTGTGCATTGTGTCTTACCTGTTAGAAAGCAGAAGAGCAGAAATTGGATCTTCATTGTCCCACCGAGAAATAAAACCAAGTAAGACGATCCTCCAAACAAAAATGCATCTGTTACTTTGTTCTTCCCTTTTCCATGCAGCTATTGCCCCATATACTTTCTCCAATACGAAGAACTGATCTCACCCCACACAACCTTCCTGTTTTAAAAATAATATTCGTCTGTTCTTACTCAGCGCAAAGCCAAGATGACTCAAATAAACATGACATTTGTTCGCACAGTGGTTTTTGTTTAGTTTTGTGTTTTAGTGGTTTTTGGATGGGGCAATAAACAATATTATCGTTGACTGGGCCGACAGTAGCTCCGTTGGTAGAGCGTTTGTCCACTGATCCGAAGGTTAACAGGTCGAATCCCACTCTTGACATAAACATCATTGGTTGAGCGGTTAGATCCACTGACCCACAGGTTTGGCGGTGCGATTCCAGCTCCGTTGTGTCTCTGAAGGTGGAAAAGCCATTTGATCATGATAAAATGGGTAGACGACAGTTATTCAGGAGATTTTATAGAATCGCCGACAAATAATCGCCATAAATCACCAGAATTTGCAAAAAAAAAGATACTTATCCATGTTGTTTTCTTCTTATTGCTGTTTTCACTTTCACTAACAAAGTATAACACTATAACAGTTGTTTAAATATGGAACCTATTGATAATATTCAAATGATCATTATTCATATCCATAACATTTTTAAACTATCAGCAACTTTCATGATTATTGTGATATAATCGTTAATCGCAATAATCGTCACACCAAATTTCTATATCGTCCCATGACTAGAGGAGAGAGGAGTGGGCTGTGCGAGTGTTTTGTTTTGTTTTTTTGTTTTGTCTGTTTGTGTTTTCGTTTTGCTTAATTTCAGAATTGAAAAAGAAGAGAGTTTTTATGGATTTTTTTGACTGATTAACACTGAACCAACAGAAGAATCAGCACAGAAGCAGATTAGGCAACACAGGTGAGAGCTTAAGGGCTTAGTGCACAAAAAACTCATGACATCATAATACTACTTTTTAAATTATTATTATTATTATTGTTATTATGCAACGTTTTATTTAGATGCATCGTTTCAAAGGGTAAAAACACTCCCACTCTTAGTTTGAACCATTTTAAACAGATCTTGGTCATTTCTTTGGCGTCTGTCATATCAATAAATGTGAAAAGAGCCAGTCTTTTGAACGGCTCTTTGAAATGAACAGATCCAAAAGATTCGATTCCCATGAAAGAGCTCAAAGTCTCATCACTACAATGTTTTTAAGGTTCAATTTGGAAATGACTTCAGGTTAAGGCTACAACATTATTTGGAGTAATTGTGACTATTCGTCTGTTATAATAATAGATTATCATATTTTAGCTCATAGACAATGCCATTATTAAATCAAAAAAGAATAAACAATTAATTATTTTCATGAACAATACACTCCAGAACCCTCCAGTCACCATATTTCAACCTTTATTTGGATAAAAATGTATTTAAAAAGTCACAATGTACAATACAAATTATCATTTTACTAATAGAAAAAATAATCACTGACTAGTTAACTATTAAAATAATCATTATATGCAGCCCTATTTAATGTTTTTTAACAGCCTAGAGATTATGGGTTCAAACTTTTCAGACTGAGACCCTCATAATTCCCATAAAACCAGCCAAGGACCCCCACCGCAAAATGAAGCTGAATAACTGCAAAGTAATAATTTCACTTTGCAAAGCTTTTCAAATCAGGTTTGTTGGTGTTTATTTGAGCAGTTTATTGTGTTATTTCACCTAATTTCACTTAAAGAAATGGTTACCCCAAGTCATCTCACGACCTCCAGCTCAGTCCCATTTACATGTCCACCTTCCACTTTGGGAAACACTGGCTCTTGATAAGACGGATGACAGAAAATGCAGTTCTAGATACAATGCTGACTTTGCCTAATACAGACGTGCCATTACTAACAACTGTACTCCCATGACTGACCCTGAAGCTGAGTCATTATGTTCAAAAATACTTAACTAGAAATTAAGTATAGAAACAGCAACTTCTAAAGAATTTCCTGTCATTGGCCTGTTACTATCAGTCAGAAAAACTACATGTGTATTACTGTAGTTAGTGGTGATATATAAAATATGCTGTCACAGGTCAGATCTGTGGAGAGGCAACCCCATCCACAGTCAGAATGCCTGTTTTTCTAGGTATTTTTATGCTATAAAACCACCTGTAATTGAATAAATGTTTGCTGCTGCTGTTTAATGTCATACTGTGGGACATTCCAGGCACAGCGATGGCATATCTATAGAAACAAGCAGGTGACGCTTTGAGAGAAGTTGAAAAGCTGGTCACATACTTGAAGTCATCTCTTGCCATGTAACATAAATGAAAGAAAATTAAGGATTTCACTGTTGTTTTTGGTGTCAGTCATATTTAAGTTTCTTTTCACAATAAAACTACAAACAAATTTGATATTGTGGCTAGAGATGTAACAATAACCGTCAAAATTGTTAAGCCACCACAAAATAACTAATTCCTTTGCTCAAATTAAAAAAAAAAAAAACAGAGGGACCTACATAAACCATGATCCTTTGCTTTGTTTCACTATTTTCTGATCTGTGTTAAAATGTTGTTTCCTCATCACAAACGAGGACCTGAACTTGTGTTTTGTTTCATTCGCACATGTTTAACACACAAACCCTGCATATTTAGGCTGAGTTCTTCTCTCAGACAGAAAACACTCTGTTCCACCTTGTGATGTCATGTGGTAATACAGGAAGTGCTCCACTGTGTTTTTAAACTCCAAACATCTTCACTATAATAATTGGTGTGATTTCAGCCCTGGAATTGCCAATCTCTACATAACAAAAGGTAAAAAGTAGCTGTGAACTTGAAAACTACCGCTTCATGACATCACAAGGTGGAACAGAGCATTTTGAGCTTTGGAGATGTAGAAAGACTAATAAACCAGGATTACTCAAACATGTGAATGAAACAAAACACAACTCCAGGTTTGTTTTTGAGGAGGTAATAACATTCATGGCTTAAAGCTCACAAGAGTCAATTTTGCATAATATAGGACACTTATGCACTTTTAAATCAATAAATTATTTGGATTATGACCAAACCAAAGGCGTCTAAGGCATTTTAAAAGGAAAAAGTAGCATATTTGTAATTTGGTTAACCTCCAAAAAATATCATTAGAACAAAAAATGTACCAATAGATGCATGAAAATGAAAATATTGTACTAAGAGATAAGGATACTTTTACATCCCTACATCCCACTAGTAAACAGATTATTGTATCTAACTGTAATGAAACCGTACTTCTCCATTTCTGGTGCCAATATGTATGCTGTCGTCATATCTTTCACAATACAGTAGGTTGGTACTAGGGATACAATACAGTCTCAGCCTTTTACTTGCACTGTTTGGATCTCAACATGAAGACTGTACCTCTTATTATCTGTGCAGCCATCCTATGTAAGTATTTGAGTCCAGTTTACTTAAAGATCCTATATTACTCAAAACTGACTCATGTGAGCTTTAAGCCATGTTATAATATTGTTATTTCCTCCAAAACATATCTGGAGTTGTGTTTCTTTTCATTCAGACATGTTTGAGTAACCCTTTATTATTTGTCTACATTTCTAAATGCTCAAAATGTTGTTGTTTTTTCACCTTATGATGTCATGTAGTGGTACTTTGGTAATTAACAATTACCTTTTATATTTTGTTCAGTAGAGACGGGCACTTCCAGAGCTGAACTCATCCAAATGATTTTAGTGAAGGTGTCTGGAGTTTAAAAACAGGTGTTTTCTGTTTGAGTGAAGAATTCAGCCTAAATATGCAGAGTTTATGTGTTAAACGTGTGTGAATGAAACAAAAACACAACTCCAGGTCTGTTTGTGTTGAGGAAACAACATTAGAACATAGAAAACAGAATAATACAGGCCCTTTAATCAGTTATATTTACTCAAATATTTATGAAACGATAAGCTGCATTTACTCCTACTTGAATAATATTTTACAGTGGGCCAGTTCTCTAACTTGAGTAAAAGTAGTTCCTCTTCCCACTGTAAGTCTTCAAGTGACATAAGCTTTATGTTGAAAATATGAAATGATATGAACATTTGTGTTTCTTGCACCGCTCCTTCAGATATGATTTTACTTTGTCTCATTTTGTCTCATTCTTAAAATTATAAATCAGATGTTACGTCCAAGCAGCTACTTTTATTACAGTTATTATTCAACGGGTTTAATGTGGTTAAAATAACATAGAATAAGGCCCTGGACATAGTAGGTTAATATAATAAATGAGTCAAATTGCAAATATACAACATTACAACAGCTTTATGTTCAAATACAGATACATATGCACTTGTTGAAATTTGGTATATATGTCATAACTGACAGGTGCCTTACCCCAAAATGGACCCACCTGCCACCAGAAAAATCCTGCAGAAATCAGCAATGTTTTTCAGTTGCCTGTGATATTCTTTTTCTTCATTTTTTCCAATATGTATGGACCATGCAAAACGGTGTCCAGATTCACATCTTTGTAAAGTATGGAAAAAATGTGTATTCTGGATCCCATACGCTCACTACTCTGTAGCTACTTCATTCTCCAATTTTATTCTTTTACTCTGTGATACACATAGGAGTGTCGCATAGTTGTTTTGGTGCAAATGAAAAAAAATCTGGTACTCACTAGCGTGATCTGCAGCTGTTCATCTGAGGTGCCCACAACTTCGCCTCTCTCTGTTGTGTCAGCTTCCATTTGGCACCGCCATTTCCTAAGTCAGCTGACTTGTCTCTTTTATTAAGTCATTTTAGATCAATATTGTGAAATTATAACATAATGATCCATACATGTCATAGATTATAACAATATAGCAGACAAAAGCACAAGATCTTCTTTCAATAGTTAAAACAAAGTCCCAAAATTTACTTTTCTATTTCACAGGTCAGACACAGAGTTCTGTCTTAACTAAACCTAATGAAATCAAGACATATGAGGGGGCCACCATCACCCTGACCTGTGTGGACGATAACATAACCCGGCTGGCACCCCCTCCTGGGTGTATTGTGCAGAACGACATGTGTCAGATCTACCATGAGCCTTACAAATACCTTTCCAGAGGTTCTGTCATTATTAAAACCTACAGTGACACTACCTCCAGTGAAAATCACAGCATTAAGTACATAACAGGGCCCCTGCGAGGCGTTCTGTCAATGACCGTCTCAGAGATCAGAGCTCACGACGCGGGGCTCTACAGGTGTGGGATCATCACGCCTGCAGGGCTTCACCTCTACACAGAGTACATGATTACTGTATCCAGTAAGTACTGGATTTTTTTTTTTTTTAAACTTTACTTTAGTAGTACTTAAACAGCTTTTAATTACTTTTTGTTGTAAAGGTCAAACAATTTGTAGCTTTTCTTAAAATATATTTTCTGTGTTTATGTTTTTACTGTGTTATTTGTTATAGTTTTAGGTTGGACGTTTCCTATAGAGATCTCTCCACCTCTCAGTTTCACAAAGACGGCAGTAAGAGGTTAGTGACGAAGCATCAGAAAAGCTAATGTGGGAGGTGCTATCTTAAATTCTGCATTTATCTTAAGCACCGCATTAGATTAAAAATGGTGATTCCAGCTCCCACAGATGAATACTGTCATTGTGTCCTTGGGAAAGACACTTAACCCACCTTGCCCCTAGTGTCTGCGTACACTGCGTACGAATGTGTGTGTGAATGGGTGAGTGGTTCCTTGTTGTAAAGTGCTTTGAGTGTCTTGTAGGTAGAAAACCACTATATATATATAAAAAAAAGTGACCAAGGAATAGTGTGATTGGTCTAACAGCATCCACACTTCAAACTCCGCCCATGCAGCCCATAGAACTATAATAAAATCTGGAACGTGAACCCAAGATGGCATCGTAGTGTTTTCAATGGACTGTGCTCGTTGGTGCATGGGCCCAAAAATAATTTTCTGTTCCGCATTACTTCCTCAATACGGGCGAGAGCTGCTAGAGCGGGGCTAGGCCAAGTCTTACAAAGCTAACTTTTAGGCGCTTTGAGTATTTAAAATTTTGTAAAAGTTTATGTTTTGAAAATAGAAAAGAATCCCTACAAAATCCGACCTTTGTGAAAGCTGTGCGAATGCCCTGTCACGGGCAGTTTGAATTCCCAAAATGCATTGCGCTTTATGGGAGAATTCTTTCTGGGCCCAAGCTCCCAGGAGCTGCAGTACCTGGAGCGACCACTAGCCTGTCTCGAGCTGGGGTAATGGGGGAATGCGTTATCCAGTTTTTATTATAGATCCATGATGCAGCCACGTGTTTGTAATCAGAAACACCTCGCTGTAATCAGGGCAGTCCTGTGTGATGTCACGTAGTACTTGTACAGACCCAGAAGAGGAGTGGGCATTTTTATAGAGACAAAGTACCACATGCTGACCACAGTACTGCTATAATTAGTACTTGGCTACAGCCCCTTCGTGGTCCTTTTTTAGTGTATTTGTCATATCATGAGGTTAAAGTGCATACTACTAATTTTAAGATTTTACTGAAAAACTTGCCTGCTGTTTTCTAGTTTCGTAATTTTGGTCTGGTTTATAATTTTACTTCCTGGTTGGACATGGGCAGCAGATACGACGTACAAAGAGATACAGTATGTTACATAGCCAACATAATGTTAACAAGGTCCAAAACTTCGCTAAATTACACTATAGTTATGATTTGACAAATACAAATAAATCACAGTACCTTTATTTTCAGAAAAAAATGCCTTCCTTGTCCATAAATTGTCCCTGGATTTTGGACGGAATAAGTAGCTGAGAGATCGTTTTAGAACTGCCAAATCCCCTTTAAATCATGTCATGTGATTTCTGTTGTTTCTGCCTTTATTACAGGAGTTTCCACTGATAGAATAAACGTTACAAAAGTTGTCGGCGTAGTAGGAAAAAATATCAGGGTTGAAGGTCTTTTTAAGCCTTTGCAAATCAAAAAGCCAGACTCCAGCTGCATACAGGACTACAGGAAATGCCAGTCTTTCTTCCAACCCCTTCTGTATCTCAAGCAAAACGTATGCCCAGAGTTTATCCTACGCACAGATCAGGATTATGCTGAGAATGGCAAATACAGCCTCAAATATGAGCAGAGTTCTGTGACTGTGGGCATCACGGGTCTTACCAAAGCCGATACCGGGCGATATATCTGTGGAGTGGAAGCACCATCCGGGGACACCTTTTCCACGATGTTTGAGATCTTTGTGGAAGATGGTAAGTCACTGAGAAAAAATATTTTATGATTATTCACAATTATTGACACCACTAAACCAAACCGTGAAATTCTTTATTCAATTTCATTCACATTATCTAAAATATTACCATTCCTTAACGGCACTGTACTTGGTTTTTAATTGTTTTAATACGTGAAAAACAGAACTAGCTCATTTGAAAGAGTTTGCAGTGGTTAGTTAAAAGTTATTCCTCACTTACCTCATGAAGTCCGAACATCCTAAATGGTCACCGGGATGAGTTTACAAGAGTTTTTGAAAACTCTCAGAGACCAGAGTGGAGTTTTGCCTTCACAGAATATGCTAACAACAACTAGCATGCTAACATGCACTTATTATTAGACAATGAAACACTTTTGACATACTGTATATTTTGACCTCAAGAACTGCTTATATACAATATCTGTACTGGGGCAAGACACAGTTTGCTCAGATACTTTGGAAAAATCTCAACTGTGGTGGAGGCAAAAAGAATTCATTATCACACACAACAATGTGGAATTTTTAGAAAACTGAACATTTTCAACTTTCTAATTTTCTATCAGAAAATCACAGATTTTTTTTTTTTTTTTTAATCTTTCTTTAGCTTAATAATTTAGCTTTTTTTTCCTCTGAAAAAGGGCCCATAACTTCTCTGTTATATTGGTGTCCTGCGGATACAGCGTTCAAGTCCATGGCTCCAGAACTCACAGAATGCAAAATTAAATCCTAATGTAACTACACTTGTCAAAAACACTTTAGGCTGGTTCAAAAGACGCTCTGGCCTCAAATGCAAACTTATGGCCGTGTGGAAACTCTGAGGGGGGTGAGATGTGGTGAACCAGGCCAGTTTAGCTGCTGTGGATTTTAAAAGTTTGTCCATATCTAAAGAGGCTGAACGTTGATTGGACTGGACAGTGTCAGATATATTGTATAAGCAGCTCTTGAGGCTTTGTACTGCATCAAATTATACCCCATTTTACTGTCTGATAATCAGCAGCTGGCATGCCAGATGTTTCACGGTAAACTGGCATCTGAAAATGGTGAAAAGCGCTTATAACGTCTAAGGTAAGTGAGGAATAACTTTGGACCATTGCAAACTATTTCAAATGAACTAGTTCTGTTTTTCACATTTTAAAAAGTCGGTAAATATCAGGTTGAGCGTCTTGAACCAAACTGTATTTTTCAGGTGTTCCAGAGGCTCCATCGCGGTGGCTGCTGCTCCTGCTCCTGATCCCAGTGTTGCTGCTCACGGCTGGAGGGATGTACCTGATCTTCTACAAAAAGAGGAAATCAAACCTTGGTGAGCGCGTAGGATCAACTTCACACAGAACTATTGTTAGGGCCATACTTCCTCATTTGGTCATTCTAGTGCAGGGCGAGGTTAGATTATGATTTTTTTTTTTTTTTTTTTTTCACTAAAACAGTGTAATTATATTAGACTTAGACAAACTTTTTATTTATTAATCCACAAAGGAAATAACTTAGACACAGTAGCCGATACATCACAATATGTTATAATAACTACAGAGAAATGGTAATAATAAATTCTTGCAGAAATAGAAAGAAAGAAAGAAAGAGGCTGGTGTCAAATAAAGCGTAATTATATAAATGTATACACATGTGTACAAGTAAAAATAAAATAACATATAGAAATAAAGTAACAATAAAAATATCTCAGCTATATTCAAGAGGTCGCAAGGAAAACACTGCAAAGATCACATGATGATGACGGGACATGGGGTCTGTTACATAAGGGTGAGTTGTTGTACAGTTGTAGGGAGTATTATCTGTTACATAAGGGTGAGTTGTTGTACAGTTGTAGGGAGTATTATCTGTTACATAAGGGTGAGTTGTTGTACAGTTGTAGGGAGTATTATCTGTTACATAAGGGTGAGTTGTTGTACAGTTGTAGGGAGTATTATCTGTTACTACTTCCTGTCCAATTTTATATCTTTATGGGGTTTTTTTGTATGTTAAAAATTATAAATATTTAAAGTTAAGGCATTGAATAGCGAGTTGTTAGTGGATGTGACTGATGACATGTTAAAAAGTACACAGATAAAATGAATATTTCAGCGGAGGACACTAACGCTAATGCTAATGCTAATTTTGAGGCATAATAAATACTAAAACACCACACGCTCAGGCATTTTATACATAAAATCAGGTAGTATTTGAATTTTAACAGGTTAACAGAGCCTGTATACGCTCATAAGTTTGGACACCTTCTCATCTATATGTATGTAGCTTATATCTTTTTTCTACATGTTACTGTCTACATTTTTATATACATACAGAAGACATCAGATAAATTCGGCAAAATGTATGGAATTATCTAGCACTGAAAAAAGGGGAAATAGCTAATAGCGAAATACTAATAATATGATTTATATTTTATATTCAAATTCCTTAACAGATTCTCCAAAAACAGATACGTCGGGAGGAATCGATGCAGAGGTAAAATTCCGATATTTATTACCCTATCAGCATAATTTAAAATAAGAATGTTTCACTATGTCCCTGTTTTTAGGTTGCAGTGTACGAGAACTGTCCAGCTCCCCCCTCAGAGCCTAAAGACCACACTTACCAGAGTCTCAGTGCAGACACAAGAGACGACACCCACATCTACGTCATCCCACAGCTCCCATTTCACTGAGAAACCTCTGCATGGGAAATACATTCTTCATAATGTAACATATGTGGGATTATATAGCAAAGAAATTAAGTTAAACGTGCACTATGTAACTTTTTGGTTGGGGCTCCGTCACCTGCTTGTTTCTGCGAATACTATATGTCTAGAAAAACAGGTGTTCTGACTGAGCGGGGTCGCCTCTCCACAGATGTGACCTGTAACTTGGTCTGGTTTGGTCTCCATGTAGATAGAAAGGTTTAATGTCATACTGTGAAACATTTCAGACAAAGTAATAACATCTCCATGGAGAAAAGTGTTTGACGGACCCTCCACCACAAAAGTTACACAATGAAACTTTGACTGTAATAAAATAATGTACTTTGAACAGATTCTCAAGAGACCACACACCCACATGCACAACTCCCTCAACCAACAGCCCCCAGCTCACTGAGAAATGGTGAACGAGACGCCCCACATCTATAACAAAAACAAAAAGTTCATTTTTAAACTCTCCATAATGTAACATATATGGAATTATATGAGAGTGAGAGATACAGGACTACATTCATACTATAATACTCCCTACAACTGTACAACACCTCACCCTTATGTAACAGATAATACTCCCTACAACTGTACAACAATTCACCCTAATGTCATAGATAATACTCCCTACAACTGTACAACAACTCACCCTTATGTAACAGATAATACTCCCTACAACTGTACAACAACTTACCCTTATAAGATAGATAAAATGAATCTAGATAAACTAGATAAAATGAATCAGTGACCTTACTGTCTATTTGAGGCCGATTATTAGTATTTAAAAAACAAACAAACAATAAATAAAAATAAATAAATAAATAAATATATAGCGGAGAATGGAGCGGACAGACGGGGAGAGGGACACGAAGTGGAAAACAGAGCGGAATGAATGAAACCCGGTAAGTGGCTAGCGCGGGCTTGTTTGGGCGTACTTAGGTTTACGCGGCTTTACTCCGGCACATTCCTTATGACCTCTTATATATATCTATGTCTATATAACTGTGATGTACTGTATTTATATCACTATATTTCTATTTTTACTTTGCTTGTACACATACATTTATATAATTATGTCTTATTTGACAGCAGTCTCTTCCTATTTTTGCTACTCATTTTCAATTTATTATTACCATTCATATTTTTTACTCTTTGTTATTGTTATATTGTGAGCGTCTGTGTCCAAATAACTTCCCTTATGGATCAATAAAGTTTGTCTAAGTCAAAGTCTATATAGTAGGGATGGGACAAGATTATGTACACATGAGGAAAATTATCTTGTGAGGTTTTTTTCTTTACGTTTTTACATTTGCCTTGCATGAAAAAGGGATTAATTTTGCTGAGAAACTCCTATTGAGAAGCTGTGATACCAAAAAACACTGCTACAATGACAGCAAAAGTGTAAAATTAAATAAAGCAAAAATTCTGAAGCAAAAATTCTGAACTGAATGGCGCATCAAAACCTCGTCTTGCATTGTAAAAAAAAGTCTGTAGAAATTACGGTAAAAAAAACTGTCAAATTGCAACAGTCGAAGGCCATAAAATCTAAAATACTATATTACTGTAGTAAATACAGTAAATTACTGTAAATCAAGAAGCATTACATCACTTTAATATTTACGGTTGTAACATGTTGAAAACACAGAATTTTTCTGTGAAAAATTAAAAAAGAGTAAAATTAATTGGGAGATAACGTTAAGTCAGAAAAAAGTATTTATCCTAAAATTAACTGCAATACTTTGCATAAAATAAAGACTTTGCTGTAGCCTACTTTTCAATTTAAAGTAATAATAATAATAAATAATAATGCATCAGTTTTATATAGCACTTTTCTGGACACTCAAAGACTTTTACAGATCATTATTTATTCACTCCACACTCGGTTGTGTTAAGCTACTATTGTAGCCACAGCTGCCCTGGGGCAGACTAATAGAAGCGAGGCTGCCAATCTGTGCCATCAGCCCCTCCAACCACCACCGTCACTCAAGCACACACCACTTTCGTACTAGGCAATGTGGGTGAAGTGCCTTGCCTAAGGACACGTCAGTTTTTTTTGTGACTGGCGCCCCCCTGTGGCACCTGATTTTCCCAGTGTCTCCCATCCAAGTACCTCCCAGGCCCGGCCCTGCTGAGCTTCAGATCTGACGGGATCAGGATTTGACAAGCCGGTATGGCCACAACATTATAAAACTGTTATACATTCTACAAAATTATACCTTCAGTTCAGGAAGAATATGCTGAATATGTTGAACTAATATTATCTGGTGTTATTTTACACAAGTTTTCCTTTAGAAAACCTGTCCAATAAGCCTCTACATGTCCAAATGGAGCCAGTGTGTGAAAGTGGGGCAAAAGCTTTAGTATTATGGTCAAACGTTGTCCCTGGGGCACTTGCAGCAGTGCTAACTTTAATTTTAAAAAATAAATAAATAAAATCATTTGTTTTGTGTATTTTTAACGAAAATAAAAAAGATGAATCTGTGGTGTGTTCTGCCTGTAGGCCTGCATAGGGTCTATATCTGTTTTAGTATATATAAGAAAAAAAACACTTTTAAAAACATCTCGAAACATCTGATTGCTTCTGACAGCATCGCAAATGATTTTAAAAGCATCTTGAAACTTTATATGCTTTATTTCACCTCTACTGTTCGAGGATGGCTCATTGATTGACATAACGCGTTTAATTTCAAATGGGCCAATCAGTGCCGATGTCAATGTCTTGATTTCGTGGACTGAATCGCAACACGTGCCTCGTCTCGTAGAAATCTTCTCTCATCCCGTCCCTTCCATATAGCAAAGAAAAGCTCTGTATTTTTTATATTTTAATTCCAGTGGTGGAGGGTAACAAAGTACAAAACTAAAAGAACAATACTTAAGTAAAATGTTTAGGTATCTGTACTTTAATTAAGTACATTTTACAGTGGATACTTTTTACTTTCGCTTCACTACATTTGAGAACGTGTATCTGTACTTTTTACTCCACTACATTTTAGATACGGACTGAAAATTAAAAAGTACTTTTCTTTATGGTTCGTCCAAACCTTGAGCAAACCAAATACATAAATACTCAAGAAAAGTTAGAAAAATTAAGAAATCGCTCGAATCACTTGAAATCTGCTAAATTCTTTATCAGAATCACTACATTTGATTCTATAATTGTTCTAAAAATCTCTTCAAAGTACTTTTACTATGTACATTTTATACACACAAGTGCATTTTTAAACAGGTTAAAAAAAAAAAGATTGTTTTCAGTTACAGGGATGTTCCATGTGGCAGTACTGCCTTCAGACTCACACTAGAGGGCGCACTAGTGGAGCAGAAAAGAGTCACAAAAGAGAAACAGTTGGATATTAGATCAGACCAGTGATTGTCCAGGGCAGATCAAATGAATCCTACTGACAGCAACAACTCACCCTTATGTAACAGATAATACTCCCTACAACTGTACAACAACTCACCCTTATGTAACAGATAATACTCCCTACAACTGTACAACAACTCACCCTTATGTAACAGATAACCCTATGTCCTGTCAATCATTATTTCATCTTTTCACTGTTTCTCCTTATAACCTCTTGTAAATAACTGAGATCTTTTTGTATTACTGTATTTCTATAAAACGCAGAGGAAGTGAGAGTTTAGGGAGTCTTCGTTAAAAATCCACAACAGGAGCTCCTCAAGCACGAGGCTCAAAAGAAAACATATGATGACCAAACTTGTAATTTAAAAACTTACTGTGATAAAGTAAAATAGTTAAGTTTATGACCGCTTTTTTACTTTATTACAGTAAGTTTTTACAATACAAGCTTGGTCATCTTCATTATCTGTTTCCTATATTTCTGTATTTTATAATATACAGTTATATAATTATGCCTTGAGTTTCTTGCTATTTATTTAATACTACTTATTTTCAATGTCTTATTACCATTCATATTTTTTCTCTTTGTTATTCTATTATATTGTGATGTGTGAACAGATGCCCGAGCCACCTCAGCTGGCTCCTCTCGATGTGGAGGAGCGCTGGCTCTACTCCGAGCTCCTCCCGTGTGACTGAGCTCCTAAGGGAGCGCCCAGCCACTCTGTGGAGGAAACTCATTTCGGGCACTTGTATCCGCGATCTTGTCCTTTCGGTCATTACCCAAAGCTCATGACCATAGGTGAGGGCAGGAACGTAGACTGACGGTAAATCGAGAGCTTTGCCTTTCGGCTCAGCTCCCTCTTCACCACAACGGTCCGATACAGCGACCACATCACTGCCGACGCTGCACCGATCTGTCTGTCAATCTCACGCTCCATCCTCCCCTCACTGTGAACAAGACCCCGAGATACTTGAACTCCTTTATCTGGTCAAGAATGATGGCCTCGGATTTGGAGGAGCTGATCCTCCACTAGGTACAAGTCAATCAAGAACAGTCCCTCTTTTTATTTTTATTTTTAATCATTTTATTTTGTTCACAAATTATATTTTGATAGTGCTGAATTTAATGTTGTTTTTTTATTATTGTTGCTGATTTTCTCTATTGTTAAAATATTACAATAGGTATTTAGTTAATTTCCAATTAAGAATGGCTTTGTTTACTATGGTTTTCTGTTGCCTAGTAACCACATGCAGTCTGGACTTTTTAGGATTGCAGCAATAAAAGTTCCTGTTTTGGGAACATGTCTAAAAAACATCTCTAAAAAAGAGAACACAACCATGGGAGTGTGTGTGGCTGTGCTCCTGTTTCTCGGTGAGTATGGGACTTTGGGCAATTTGTCATTTGAACTTTATTGACTGTGTTTTGTTCATGTTGACAGTGAAGCTTAAGTCCTTCATATGGCTGAGAATTGTGATTGAAATTTAGTTTGTACTTCAATTTAAAGTCACAGTATGAAACTTTTAAGACAAAAAATAGACAAAAATGAAAGCATGGCTTTTCAGTTTGTGCCCTTATTCAGACCGAGCTTGCATCTCCACAAACCTGACTCTTACTTGGCCTGGAGGACTAATATTAATATATGTAATATTCTACAGTATGGCACAACATTTTTATGAATGTTCCAAAGTATGGTTTTAACTTTTCATCTCCATGGAACCATGTAAGTGAGTGGTTTCTTCCTCCACAAAGCCAACTGTACCTGTGTCTTATACACTTTGATCCAGCATAGAATCTTCCAGAAACAACATGTGACTGACAGGTGGTGAATGGGAGCTGTGGGATGAGACTGGGTCAGTAATAACTGCTGTGTATTTCCTGAACAGTGCTGCTGCACGATCCAGCTGCTTTCACCAGAGCACAGGCAGTTTATAAGATCACCGAAGGAGCCGACTTCAGAGTGAAGTGCAATTTTGGTTTCTTTGGACGCAAGACCTTCTGTAAAAACAACTGTAATAAAGAAGACATTTTGGTGGAGACTTCAGAAAAAGGAGGCGCGTGTGAAGGAAGGTTCTGCATTAAATGTAATTTTCCTTTTAAACCGTGGTACGTGAGCATCACCGGTGTGACCAGCGCTGACTCTGGACAGTATCAGTGTGGCTCGGTGAACGGAAGTGGAATGAAACAAATATTTACGCTTGAAGTCACAAAGAGTATGTATGTTTATGTGTTTAAAGTGTAAACCAGGACGGAAAATTAGAAACTGCACACACAAAATAACTCCATATAAATAGATAACTATAAATAGGTAATATTAAGACTAAACAAAAAAATCTTAACCAAATCTTAAAAAAACAAAATCTTAACAAAGTTTTTGTTAAATCAGTTGTCTAACCTGTAGTATCCAGTTTAAATTAGTGCTGCAAGATGAATTACATCCAAAAACAAAATTGCAAAGGCTGAAATTTATGAAGTACCATAATTTCCTCCACAACAACAAATAAAACAAAAACATGTTTTATTCTGCATCAGAACTGAAAACTGCTACCCCTGTAGTTTAGATCTGTACAAACATGTTCTGAAATATGATTCTTGTATTAGTTTGTCATATTTTAGTCTTTTGTCAATTCTCCTGAACATTTTGAACAGAATCCTATCAAAAAAATCACAACAGGCTCTGTGCAGGAAACTCCCCGGGACACTCACTGTTAGCGTCACTACTTCCTGTCTAATGGGACGCTTTCATTTCATTTCAGCATAAACTTCATGAATGCGGACAGATCAGGCAGTGGACAGATGTGGACAGTGGACACAACTGAGATAAATAGAAACAGAGATATAGAGATATTTGTATCTCAATGCTAACGCTAATGCTAATAATAATGTTAAAAGAAACACCACAAACTGAAGTAATCTACATACAAAAACAAAAGGATAGTCTTTACTTCATTTTTATTTTAATGGGTTGTGTATTAATAAAGGTTAGCATTAGCTTCGAGACACAGTGAGCTATTTGTTCCAATAACGTTTCCATAGAGACAAACAGGTGACTCTCCACTCGAAAAGTTCCACAGTGCACCTTAAACGTCCTATATTACGCAAAATTGACTCTTATGAGCTTTAAGCCATGTTATAATGTTGTTTCCTCCTCAAAAACAGACCTGGAGTTTTGTTTTGTTTCATTCACACGTTTGAGTAACATCATGTAGTAACTACATCTCCCAAGCTCAAAATGCTCAGTTCCACTTTGTGATGAGCTACCGTTTACTTTTACTCCCTACAACTGTACAACAACTCAGCCTTATGTAACAGATAATACTCCCTACAACTGTACAACAACTCACCCACTGCACCAGACTATAGAGGGACAGAGGAGCTCATTCTCCAACAGGCTCCTACAGCTCCGCTCAAACAGTGAGAGATACAGGACTACATTCATACTGTAATACTCCCTACAACTGTACAACAACTCACCCTTATGTAACAGATAATACTCCCTACAACTGTACAACAACTTAATCTTAAGTAACGGATAACCTATGCCCTGTTAATCAGCATTTTATTTGCACTGTTCTTGTCTCTTGTTTATAGCTGTGATTTCATAGTTTATTTTATAGTTTATTACTTATTTTTCTATTTTATTCTGACTTGTACATATACTTTTATTTTTATAATTATGTCTCATTTGACACGTGTCTCTTGCTCTTTTTTGCTTTACCATCTATTTTTGTTACTCTCTGTTATTATATTATATTGTGATGTTTGAGCTGCTGTATCCAAATAATTTCCCTTGTGGATCAATAAAGTTTGTCTAAGTCTGAATGAAACAAAATACAACTCCAGGTATGTTCGTGACGAGGAAACAACATTATAACAATAAGATTTGGCAAATTTTCATCTTGGAAACGATTTTCTTTCTATAATCTCATAGTTGTCATATTTTCCACAGAGATCCCGTATCCTATGCCCTCGCCTGGAGCAGATCTTACAGCTCACGACCTCAACACAGCGAACTCCTCAGGTACTGTAGAGCCACGGGGTGTATTTATGTGTTTATTTATGTATTTATCAGGGAACTGTAGAAGTGCGACTGAAAAATGTCATGAGCTGTTTGTGTTTGTTGTGTTTTTTTTGTAGTTTTTTTACCTGCTTACACCTTCAGATTGTGAAAACCTTAGTTTGTTTTCAACAGTTTGAAGTTATTCCTCACTGACCTTATGCAGTCAGAGAATCCAGTGAGTTCATGAGCAGGTTTTGCAACTTTCAGAGACCAGAGTGGTATTTTGCTAACAACTACTAGCATGTTAACAGAGCACTTTCTAATTCACGAACAATAAAACGCTTTATAATTAGATGCATAAGCACACAGCGGTCTATTTATGGCCTCAAGAGCTGTTATAACATACATCTGTACTGGGACAAGCCAAATTTTGCTCAAAACATTTCTATCTTTGGAGACCAAACCAGACCGAGTTACAGGTCAGATCTGTGGAGAGGCAACCCCGCTCACAGTCAGAATGCCTGTTTTTCAAGGTATTTTTGAGCTATAAAACCACGTAGAGCTGTTTAATCTCACACTGTGGAACATTCTAGACAAAGCAATAACATCTCCATGGAGAAAAGGGCCCTCTGCCACAAAAGTTACACAATGCACCTTAAGGTAAAAAGTTTTTCAAGTAAAAGTAAAAGTATCACATAAAAAATCTACTTAAGTAAAAGTAGTACAGTATCCATTTAAAAATGTATTTTAAGAGTAAAAAGTAAAAGTATTTCACGTATTTCAAATGTTGTTGATTTGCTAAGATGTAGTTATATTGAGTTTGGATAATAGTAACAATATCAATACATTTCTTATTCTTTCTTTTGTGTATTTATTTTTGTCAAATGTAGAGAAGTAAAAAGCATCCACCGCAAAAGATACAGATACCTAAAAATTCTACTTAAGTACAGTACTTTACTACTTGTACTTTGTTACCTTCCACTACTGCAAATGGAATAATTTAAACAACAAAATGTAGAGTTGGTCAAATATAGTACATAAAAGACAGTACAAACTCAAAGAACATGATCTATTGAGAGGACTTAAAGGGCCCATATTACGCTATTTTCTAATTTCTTAACTTGAAAACGACCACTACATGACATCACAAGTTGGAACAGAGCATTTTGAGCCGTTTAGATATAGACAGAATAAATAAAGGAATACTCAAACCTGTGTGAATGAAACAAAACACAACTCCAGGTATGTTTTAGATGATGTAACAACATTGTAACATGGCTAAAAGCTCACGAGAGTCAGTTTTGTGTAATATTGGACATAAGCGCACGGTTTTTGTGGTATGCATAAATTCTCACCACCTGTGCTCTACCTATACAAGATGAAAATGTTCACCTGTTGACAAATAATAGGTACTAAAGGTGAAAAAATGATGATGTGTCCAAAGAAACGAACTAAACGGAACTATAATTAAATCATTTTCCATGCATTTCAACTCAACTATCTCAACTATGTCAACTTTTTCACCTCCTTTTAGCCATTTCTGTAACTTTTTTGTTTTCTTTTTACTTCATTTGTGATTTGTGACAGTACTGCTGACTTTCTTCAAATCAGCTCATGTATATCTTGTTTATTTTTGACCAGACGCCAAGTTTCTACTGCTGCTGCTGATCCTGATCCCTGTCGTTCTGATAATAGCGTTGGTCCTGATTGTCTACAAGAAGAGGAAATTACAAAACAGTAAGAAAAAAACAACTTGTAAAACATAATACACTAAACACAGGAAATGTAAAAATCTGTTAATACTTTAAAGAGGGGGTATTATGCAGCTTTATACGGTCTTACAAAATTTCCACAACAAAAACACGCCTGAAGAGGTTTTATATGTCATCTATACATGTTTCAGTAATTTAGTGATCTCTACTGGGCCCTATGTGTGCTCCTGTGTGGCTATTTTTCATACATATATAAAAAAAGCAGGATACAAAACAATGCACTACAACTTGACAAACCTGATGTGATGTGCAGGAGTTTCAATTACTAACTAGAAATAGGAAGTACAAATGACACAAATAAGGTACTGCTGGATTGTGTGAGTTTGTTTTTCTCGTATCCATGGAGATTGTGCAAGAAGCTAACTAAAGAGCTTGACATGTGAGATACTACAGGCGCTTTTTACACCATATGTACCAGCAAATGTTGCAAAAGACCTTCAGAGGAAATACTTTAAGGGAATGAACATAAGGGGCCGTTGGATTGTTTGAAATGAACTGCTTTTCCTGTATCCAACTGATGCTGTGGACATTTGAGATGATAAAGGCTTTTGACACCATATGTGGCAGGAAATGTGGCAGAAGATCTTCCAGAAGAAAATATTGTGAGGGAATGGCTCATTTTATCAGCCACCGAAACACCAGAGCGGAGGAAGAGCGAGGCCTCTCCTGTCGTGTTCATCTGGCGCCCCCTGGAGGCTGCAGGAGTGACACTTTTGGTTCTTCCTCTCCTTGACCCTCCCTGACCAGTCCTCCTGATAAACTGCACTGAGACCTTTGACTGAGACACAAAGGCCGCAGTGGAAATGTAGCTGCAAAAAAACTTGAATTTCCTTCGGGATCAATAAAGAATCAGGCGAGATGCACACAGATTGTTTTGCGATAGTGTCCCAGAGTGTCATAAACAAAACTGAAACTACTTATATATTTTAATGTCGTTTTCTGCGAATATAGCATTTTCAGAACAATAAAACAAAACACGCTCTTCTAAATACGTCGTGTGTTAGCAGTTAAAACCCCACAGAAGTCTAATACCCTCTCTTTAATCCAACCGATTCAGTTATTTGATTTAACGCCGCTCATTACAGAGAGAATATTTTGTTTTATTCATGTTTGTGTGTGTATTTGCAGATTATGGAAACAAAAGACATTCAGAGGTAATGGTCATGCTTCATTTACTATAAATATTAAAGGTGCATTGTGTAACTTTTCTGGTGGAGGGCCTGGCAAAAGCTTTTCTCCATGGAGAGTACGATAGTAAACCTGTTTATCTTCATGGAGACCAAACCAGACCCAGTTACAGGTCAGTTCTGTGGAGAGGCAACCCCCGGTCACAGTCAGAATTCATGTTTTTCTATACATTTTTGAGCTATAAAACCACCTGTACTTGAATAAATGTAAAGTAGAGCTGTTTAATGTCACATTGTGGAACATTCCGGAAAGAACAATGACATATCCAGAGAAAGCAGAGACAGACCCCCAACCAAAAAGATACAGAGTGCACCTTCAAGAATTAAAATGCGTTTATTTCAATGAATAATCAAATTTTCATGACATTTTCTGAGAGTAAATTACATGTGAATAGGCCTTTTTGGCACTAAAACAACATAAACACAGCGTAAGTAATTCTAAAATGATTCTGAATTCTTTTTGTAATATCTGGGCAGTAAATAAAGCTCATTGTAACTTTTTATTTGAGCTTTATCAATGAAATCACAGCCTTTTAGATTCTCACCTTTCATTATGAGAATTTACAAACTAATGTCATTTATTTTGTTTGTATTTTTAGTTTGTACAGTACAAGAACTGTCCAGCTCCCCCCTCAGAGCCTGCGGACTCCATTTACCAGAATCTCAGTCCAGACACAAGAGACCACACCCACATCTACAGCACCCTCAACCCACAGCCCCCACCCGGCAGCAACAGCGCCCCCTGCTGATCAATGCCTCTGCCTACACCCAATAATGTCAAATGTGATGCTGAATATGTTATGAATAAACATTTTCAACTTTATAAAAAATTAAACAGAAAATTCTATCTATCTAAAGTGGTGCCTTTAATTCCCTTTTAGTATCTTAGTATTTCACTTAAAGATTTACTGTGTAACTGTTTTGGTGAAGGGTCCGCCACCTGCTTGTCTCCGTGGAGATATTACTGCTTTGCCTTGATTATTCCACAGTATGGAAATAAACCTGGTAATCACTGTGGAGAGAGGTTAATGGTCAAATCTATGGAGAAGCAAGCCTGCACATGGTAAGAACTCATTCATTCATTCACACCTGTAATTGAACAAATACAAAGGAGTTATGTTTAATGCCCTACTGTGGAACATTCCAGGCAAAGAAATAACATCTTCATAGAGACAAGCAGGTAGAGGACTGTCTACTTCAGAAGTTACATAGTGCACCTTTAATAATATCTACATTTGGAAAAAAAAAAAAGTGGGGGCATTTATAGGTTGGAGGTCCCTCTGCTGGCAGCAATGGGAACTACAATGGGAAAAGAAATGAAAACAGCGTAGAAGTTTGGATTTGTACCTTTGATACAACAATCTGGGCAATATACTGTACAAACGTGATTTTTTGAGTGCTCACAGAAGACAAATGAAACAAGTGAATTAAGCTAAACACCACTCCAGGTATGTTTTTAACAAGTGGACAACAACACAACATGGTTCAGATCTCAAAAAAGTAATTATTTTATAATGCCATTTCAGTGTAGGTCTATACACTTTTCAAGATCATATTCAGCTTTAGCGTTTCATTAAACATTATTTGATTACAGGTGCTTGTAAAAGGCCCTATCCAAACCCTCTTTACGTTTAGCTGTAAGAGTCTGTCCAATGCTCCGCCCACAAGCCTACGTCACCCATGCTCCCACACGACAATTCTCCATAAATATACGAAAACATAATTCTGTACACTTCCCAAACATAATCCAGTGTGCAGTAGTTTCATTAGCAGGATGCACGCTTGTTGTGTTTATACATTATTTTCGGCGAATATAGCATTTTCAAAACAATAAAAGGTAACATGGTGATCTAAATACAAGTATGTTACTGTATGTGTTAGCTGATAATATAATAAAAAATACCGCCTTTAAGGAAGTGTGATAGTGTAAGATAACATCGGTTTTGCACATTAAGTTGGCCAGTTGTTCCTGTTTAGAGAATGTGTCGCAGCAGACAGCAGTATTATAATAGTCTCTAGAAATAAAAGAAAACAACTATGAGGCTCTGTGTGGCTGTTCTCCTGTTTCTCGGTGAGTTACACTGACTATACTGACCTAAACTTTTGTACTTTTATCTTTGCAAAACTGTATTCAGTAAAATGATCAGATTTTCCTTTAGCAGGTTTTATTTGTAACTTTGTGAAACGGAAGAGGTGCACACAGGCTGTCTTTCTCTTAAAGATACTGTATTTAAGATTTTAATTTAAAGATTCATAAACTTGATAACTAAAGCTGATTTATTCTGAATTACAAAAACACTGGACATGATGGTCAAGTTATTCTTGCTATAATTTTGTGTTTTTGGAAATGAAACTGTGTAATCCCTCCTTCGTCCAGGCCTGGTTCAATGTAGAGAAGTTTTCAAAGGTGGTCATCTGGACTCATTTGACTTATTGCCATTTCCAATGCTGAAATCCAGTTGTTTTAAAATGCCTCTCTCTCATCTGAATGGTCACTACCTAAACCCCAGCACCTGCAGCCATCATGAGTCAGTGCTAGTGCAGCCTATGCAGCTCAGTGAGGGAATTCTGGAGGTTCTGAGCTTCACATGAGGCCTGGTCTGTCCATATACTGAGAAGAACTTGTGTATGTCTCTATCTGCAGGTCAGGGCACAAACACTTGTGATTGTAGAACCTTTTTATAACAGTAAGAGGCCAGGCTACATACAGTTCCTTTAAAATCTATTAAAACAAATTATGAATATTTTACATATAACTTTACAGGATCTCCATGGAGAAAAGCATTTGACGGGTCCTCCACCTGAAAAGTTACACAATGCACCTTTAACTGTAGCCCAGATATTTTCTCAAAATGTGTTTCTTCAAATACAAGAACAATGTGCAATTTAATATTTTGTTTAATTGTCACTTTTTTTTTTTTATTTCATATTTTTATTTTATTTTATTTTAATATGATGCAGTATGTAACTGTTCTGGTGGGAAGTCTAGCTTATCCCCATAGAGACGTATTGCATTGCCTGGAATGTTTCGCATTATGGCATTAAACATAACTATCTAGCATTTATTCTATTTAAAGTGTTTTTATTGCTAAATGTTACCTTTGAAAACTTGCATTTTGCCCACAGCGAGATGGGGTCACCTCTCGACAGAACTGACCTGTAACTTGACCTTGTGGTGTCACCTGCTTGTCTCCATGGACACAGACTGGTTTAATGCCATACGGTGGTACATCCCAGCAAAGCAACAACTTCTCCATAGAGACAAGCAGGTGGCTGACCCTCCATCAAAAGAAGTTTCATGATGAACTTTTAAATGTCTCAAAAACATACCTGGAGTTGTGTTTTGTTTCAGTCACACGTTTAAGTGATTCTGGATTATTAACAGCTACTAGCCCCAGTTGAACAGCTTTACTCTAATTAACTCTTAAAAAACTTCAGTTGTTGCTTTTATTTTTGAATATTTTTCTGTTTCCTTTTGTTTTGTTGAGATTGTCACAGAAAGTCTCTAATATCTGCCGATGCACTGAGGAATGAAACAGTTTAGATGAGGCTAAATCAATAGCTGCAACTTAAAAGGCAAATTGCAACAAGTGTGGAGTGTAGTGGAGCACTTCCTGTTTTACTACTTAATGACATCACAAGGTGGTACGTTTTGAGGTAAGTACTCAGCCAAAATAAGCAGGATTTGTGTGTTAAACATGTGTGAATGAAACAAAACACAACTCCAGGTCTGTTTGTGACGAGGAAACAACATTATAACAAATATTAAAATAGTGCAGTAGAGTCTGTTTAATTAAGTGATCTGGTGCATGTCTGTAAGAAATCGCAATTGGGGAGAAGAGAACTGATACTGATTCTGAAAACGTATTGAAATGCAGAATGTAATGTTTTTTACAGGTTTGTTCTTTCCTGAATTGTGCTTAACGGGTGTATTTTCTGAACAGTGCTGTACGGACTGCCTGGTTTCATCAGAGCACAGACAGTTCATGAGGAAGGAGGAAACATCACAGTGGGATGTACATTTAACTGGGGTGGACACACGATGATGTTCTGTAAAAATAACTGTGACAAAGAAGAAGACATTTTGGTTGAGACTTCAGAAAATGAGCGTTGTAAAGGAAGATACTGCATTAAATATGAGAAGAAGAGTTTATTTAGTGTTATCGTGTACGTGAACATCACCAATGTGACCAGTGCTGACTCCGGACAATACCAGTGTGTTCTGAAAAGATACATAATAAACGGAGTCCATACATTTAGGATTGACGTGACAAAAAGTATGTATCTTATAATCAATTCTAAACATTTTCAAAAGCAGTTTTAATATCTAACATTTTCTTTCTAACAATATCTTTTTTTTCAGATGCAGCTTTAAATCCAACTTATACTCTTAAACCAGAACCTAAAGTCACTGTGGAACCCACCACTGATATGGACCTGACTGTACAAACAGGTGACATCTTAACACTGAACACTGTAACCCAGGAACCAGAGTCCTCTCACTCAACTGCATCATAGTTAATAATACATGTATTTCTACCAGTATTTCTAAGGTTAATGTGGTGTTCTGTTGTTTACTGTGGTCACTACTTTTCTGTCCAGAGTCCTGGTTTCTGCTGCTGTTGACTCTGATCCCTGTTGTCCTAATCATACTATGTGCTGTGGTCTTCTACAGAAAAAAGAAAGTACAAAATGGTAAATATTTTTGGCCAATTAGGAAATGTATTTGCTCATTTGAAATATGAATTCATCAATCCACAATCTGTTCTCTGTTAATGTTTGTATTTGCAGATACTGAAGCGAATCATGAGGTAACGTTTACATATTTACACTGGATCTGATTAAGATGTCAAGGGCTGAGAATGAAACTGGAGTCATAATTGTGTAACAGTGTGTAACATTACAGTCCAAACCTCTTATATTTGTGAATGGAGCTCAACAGTGACCGCCCTCTACCCGGTTCCAAAAGTAAATTTCTCATTCAATATTCTCTTCAATGTTTGAGTTTTTTAAAATGTCAATGGAAAAAATAAATGGAAAATTTACTTCCAGAACCAGAACGAGAGGTCACTGTTGAGCAATATAAAATCATATTCACTGTTTTTCACTAAAAGCCAGTGTTGACCAGAAGTCACGGTTTTGAGGTCAAATGTCACTTTTTATTCACAGGCCTGGATCAATACGATAATTCAAACTTTGTGGAGGTTAGACGTCACCTGCATAATTACACAGAAACAGAAACATTCTCTGTAGAGATAAGTTTAACGCAATACTGTGGAATATTATTAGTTAAAGGAACAATGTTTCCATAGGAACAAGCACTTAGGCCCTCCTCCAGGCCAAATAAGAGTCAGGTTTGTGGAGATGCAAGCCTCCTCACTGTAAGGACATATGTTTTTCAGTGCAATTTAAAACATCCATAATAATGTAAAATTAAATTATTTTTCGTTGTTTCGTACTATTACTTTAATAACAATAACAATAACTTGGATATTTTCTTTGTATTTTTAGTTTGTACAGTACAAGAACTGTCCAGCTCCCCCCTCAGAGCCTGCGGACTCCATTTACCAGAAACTCAGTGCAGATACAAGAGACGACACCCACATCTACAGCTCCTTCAACCCACAGCCCCCACCCGGCAGCAACAGCGCCCCCTGCTGATCAATGCCTCTGCCTACACTCACGTCAAAAGTGATGCTGAATAATATGTTATGAATAAATATTTTCAACTTAATAAAAAAAAGTAAATATATATATAAAAAAAAATAAAATGTGTTCCTCACCTTCCACGGTGTTTGGTCTCTCTCACCCTCATCAGCTCGGGCCCTCTACCAGAGGCCTGGGAGCTTGAGAGTTCTGCGCAGTATCTTTGCTGTTCCTGTACTGCACTTTTCTGGAGATGTCTGATGTTTTTCCTGGTATCTGCTGTAGCCACTCCTCCAGTTTGGGGGTTACCGCCCCGAGTGCTCCGATTACCACGGGCACCACTGATGCCTTCACCTTCCAGGCCTTCTCCAGCTCTTCCTTGAGCCCCTGGTATTTCTCTAGTTTCTCGTGTTCCTTTTTCCTGATATTACCATCACTTGGTATTGCAATGTCCACCACCACGGCTTTGTTCTGTTGCTTATCCACCACCACTATGTCTGGTTGGTTTGCCATCACCATTCTGTCAGTCTGTATCTGGAAGTCCCACAGGACCTTGGCACGCTCATTCTCCACAACCTTTGGGGGAGTTCCCCACCTTGACCTTGGGGTCTCCAGCCCGTACTCTGCACAGATGTTTCTGTACACTGCAACAAAAGGTGCACACCAGACACAAAGAGAATCTTATGAGATTTTAAATCCCGGATCACAAAGACTGCAGCGGGATATCGCTGCGTACCACGGGCTATAAAGTTGTGATCGTGTCTGCTGTTTCTTGTCTACAGTAGAACGACTCGCTTTGAGACTCTTAAGTGTTCAAAAGATCAGAGCACTGCACTTCTAGTAGTAGTACTTCTAGTACTTCTAGGTACAAGTCCAAACTGAGTTATCATTTGTGAAATGGGGTGTAATACTTTAGATACATGATTTTTAAAGCACAAAAGGCTGGCGATAAAGTCCACAGGAAGTAGAGTCACTATCTCTAATCTGCAGCTTCACCTCGATTCATGCGCTGTGTGGATGTAAACAGACACACTGAGGAACTACTCTCACCTTTTTACTTTTAAAGAACGCTTCAAACTGGATTCACAGAGCTATTTTGTGGACTGGTTGCCATTATTTGCAGAAGACAAATTCTATAGATATTGTGGATGAGATGCTGCAGTTTATATTTACAACTTTTCGAGAGGTGAGCAATAATTATTTTTGCTATTTCCTGAGTTTGTATATGTTGCGCCTCTGTGTCCGTCACTCCCTCTGCCCCTGCCCCTCTGGTTTATCGGCTGTTACTGTAGCATTGCTGATGTTTGGTGATTACGATCTGACAGAGCAGCTCAGAGTCACACTGACCCACACACATGAAGAGCGCAACAGCTACAAAATCGCTTACGAAGACAAAAAGTCAGGGAGAAGCAAATCGCAGCCAAAATCGGGCAATTTCTCCTGTAGTGTGTAGCGGCCTTAACTTAAAATAATTTACATAAACAACAGCTCCAACGTTCCAATGGGAAAGTGAACATATGAGCGCAGTTTGAGTCTGGTGATGGTTTATGGGCTTAAAAACGTATTCATGTATTTTAGTTTTTTTTTTACATGTGACGCAACAATCTGGGCAAAATGAAAAGGTATACCATTTTTGAGTGCTCAGAGAAGACAATTTAGGATTAATGGATTTATGAAACGTATGAATGAATTCCAGGTATGTTTTTGTCAAGGGGAAAACAGTGTCACATGGTCCAAATAAAAAAATAAAAAAAAAGTGTTTTTGTATATGTCTCATTCATTGTAGGCCTATACATTTTCTTGACCTATTCAAACATTAGCATTGTATTAAAGGGCCCATATTACGCTATTTTTTCTGTTATAATGTTGTTTCCTCATCACAAACAGACCTGGAGTTGTGTTTTGTTTCTTTCACACATGTTTAACACACAAACCCTGCAGATTTAGGCTGAGTTCTTCTCCCCTACAGAAAGAAACTCCATGCACCTTCAGTAGAATTTTTTGGATAATTTCACGACTGGAATCGCCAATCTCTACTGAACTAAAGGTAAAGGGTCGCTGTGAACTTGAAAACTACTGCCGCTTCATGACATCACAAGGTGGAACAGAGCATTTTGAGCTTTGGAGATGTGGACAGGCTGATGGTAAAGTGTTACTCAGACATATGTGGATGAAACAAAACACAACTCCAGGTGTGTTTTTGAACACACCTGGACATGGTTTAAAACTCACAAGAGTCATTTTTGTGTAATATAAAACCTTTAATCATTATTTGATTAAAAGCTCCAAATAAGAAAGTCCATGTCTAAAATAAAAAAAACAACGGAACACTGGAGGTCTAAACTGTTTTCATATTGTGCCATTTACAGAACTGTTTTTTTTTTTTTTTTCATCATCTCAGTTCCTAGAAGTAATTTTAAAGAAGTTTGATGCAAGAAACACGGAGGTTTCCCAATAACAGGTCCATCTATGATACGGTTTTCCTGTTTAGAGAATGTGTCACAGCAGACAGCAGCATTATAATAATCTCTGCAAATAAAAAACAACTATGAGGCTCTGTGTGGCTGTTCTCCTGTTTCTCGGTGAGTTACACTGACTATACTGACCTAAACCTTTGTACTTTTATCTCTGCAAAACTGTATTCAGTAAAATGATCAGATTTTCCTTGAGGTTAGCAGCTTTTTCTATAAATTTGTGAAATGGGAGGGGTGCACACGGGCTGTCTTTCTGTTTATTGTTTTCTAAAAATACTTAAAGGAACTGTATGTAAAATTTTCATTAAAACAAATTCATAAACTTGAGCTGTGTCCCCAGATACAACATGGTCAAATCAAATATAATTTTCACTGATAACAAATGTAAAGCTGATTTATTCTGAATTACAAAAACACTGGGCATGAGGGCCAAGTTGTTCATATTATAATTTTGTGTTTTTGGAAATGAGACTGTGTAATTCCTCCTTCGTCCAGGCCTGGTTCAATGTAGAGAAGGTTTCAACGGTGGTCATCTGGACTCATTTGACTTATTGCCAGTTTCAATGCTGAAATCCAGTTGTTTTAAACCTAAAAAGCAGTGAGGGAATTCTGGAGGTTCTGAGCTTCACATGAGGCCTGGTCTGTCCATATACTGAGAATGAGAAGAACTTGTGTGTGTCTCTATCTGCAGGTCAGGGCACAAACACTTGTGATTGTAGAACCTTTTTATAACAGTAAGAGGCCAGGCTACATACAGTTCCTTTAAAATCTATTAAAACAAACTATGAATATTTTACATGTAACTTTATTTCATCATTCCTATGTAATTCAGAATAAATAAACAGAGTAAATGTGACATATATTTGTTTTTATTGGTATCACATTAAAATACCTATATTATCTGAACAGTGCTGTACGGACTGCCTGGTTTCATCAGAGCACAGGCAAATCATGCGGTGGCTAAAGGAGGAAACATCACAGTTGGATGTCCATTTAATTGGGTGGAAACGCGAAGATGTTCTGTAAAAATACCTGTGACAAAGAAGAAGACATTTTGGTTGAGACTTCAGAAAATGAGCAATGTAGAGGAAGATACTGCATTAAATATGAGAACATGTATTCATTGAGTGGTGGTATCATGTTTGTGAGCATCACCAATGTGACCAGTGCTGACTCCGGACAATACCAGTGTGTTCTGAAAAGACATACAATAAACGGAGTCCATACATTTAGGATTGACGTGACAAGAAGTATGTATCTTATAATCAATTCTAAACATTTTCAAAAGCAGTTTTAATATCTAACGTTTTCTTTCTAACAATATCTTTTTTTTTCAGATGCAGCTTTAAATCCAACTTATACTCTTAAACCAGAACCTAAAGTCACTGTGGAACCCACCACTGATATGGACCTGACTGTACAAACAGGTGACAAGACGTCAGCCGTGTCTGTGACTACAACACAACAGTCCACAAGATTTTCTGATCCTGCTGTGCAGACAAATGCATCAGGTACTGTGGAGATGTGCAGGTGGAGGTGGAACAGTTGTGTTATTGATCCTTCTATATTTGTATTGTCTCCCACCTGAGCTTTTGTGATCTGCCATTACATCACATGAATCTAGGGGTGTGACACAATAAAGAGATAAAACAAGATTTTTACATAATTTGTAATACATTGTGAGATTCAGTTCACAATTTATGTGTTAAATTATTTAAGTTAATGTCTTTTGTTTCTCACTACAGTTTCTCAAAAGGTGTAACTCAAAGATGACCTTTTGTTCAAGCCAAAAGTAAAAAAAAAAAAAATACCTGTCTCGATGATACAGAATGATTTCATTCATAGCGTTGATGCCTTCAGTGAGGATATAGTGTAAATAATCATGGAAATAAAGACAAAACATCAATGAAAGTGTCCAAACTGGTTGTGTAGCTCAAACAAAAGTCACTAATAATAATAATAATAATAATAATAATAATAATAATAATAATAATAATAATTCACACAGTTCAAGGCCGACAAAACTCAAAAGAAGAAACATGCAGCAGTCATTTCTTACTCGATGACTTTCGGGTTATGGGTTTGACCAAAAGGGAAGTGACACAATTTGTTGCCCTTTTTTTTTTTTTTTGAGAAGTGGTTGGCACACAGTTCCTGTTCGTAACAAACCGAGAGAGTGTCACAAACTCTACAGACGCTAAAATGAATCGTTACCAGGTCGCGGTCATTTTACATGGTGAGTACTTTGTGCATTTGGAAGGATACTTTAAAGAAACCAAAATATATATGTATAAAAAATGCATTTGGACTTTTTTAGTAGGAATTCACTTTTGAGTATGTTTGAAAAGGGCATCTAAAGACTGATTTTTTAAAAAGGAAGAAACGGATGCATGATGGACAGAGAGAGAGTGTGTATTTAATATAAAGGTGTTATTATGTGTAATGGGCTATTAAACTAATGTTAAGAAATAATGAACAAATGGATATAATTCAGTAAATATTATGGTGGAGTCCAATACTACTACTACTGTATGAATGTCAGAACAATTGTGTATTGTCCAAAACTCTGCTACAAATTTTAAAGGTGCATTGTGTAACTTTTCTGGTGGCCGGTCCATCACTTGATTGTTCCTATGGAGATGTCGTTGCTCTGCCTGGAATGTTCATTTATTCAATTACAGTTGGTTTTATTGCTCAAAAATACGTAGAAAAAAAAGAAACAAAAAAAACAGGCATTCTGACTGTGAGGGGTGTCGCCTCTCCACAGATCGAAGCTGTAACTTGGTCTGGTTTGGTCTCCATGAAGATAGAAAGGTTTAATGCCATACTGTGAAACATTCCAGACGAAGTAATAACATCTCCATGGAGAAAAGCATTTGACGGGTCCTCCACCTGAAAAGTTACACAATGCACCTTTAACTGTAGCCCAGATATTTTCTCAAAATGTGTTTCTTCAAATACAAGAACAATGTGCAATTTAATATTTTGTTTTATTGTCACTTTTTTTTTTTTATTTCATATTTTTATTTTATTTTATTTTAATATGATGCAGTATGTAACTATTCTGGTGGGAAGTCTAGCTTATCCCCATAGAGACGTATTGCATTGCCTGGAATGTTTCACATTATGGCATTAAACATAACTATCTAGCATTTATTCTATTTAAAGTGTTTTTATTGCTAAATGTTACCTTTGAAAACTTGCATTTTGTCCACAGCGAGATGGGGTCATCTCTCGGCAGAACTGACCTGTAACTTGACCTTGTGGTGTCACCTGCTTGTCTCCATGGACACAGACTGGGTTAATGCCATACGGTGGTACATCCCAGCAAAGCAACAACTTCTCCATAGAGACAAGCAGGTGGCTGACCCTCCATCAAAAGAAGTTTCATGATGGACTTTTAAATGTCTCAAAAACATACCTGGAGTTGTGTTTTGTTTCAGTCACACGTTTAAGTGATTCTGGATTATTAACAGCTACTAGCCCCAGTTGAGCAGCTTTACTCTAATTAACTCTTAAAAAACTTCAGTTGTTGCTTTTATTTTTGAATATTTTTGTGTTTCCTTTTGTTTTGTTGAGATTGTCACAGAAAGTCTCTAATATCTGCCGGTGCACTGAGGAATGAAACAGTTTAGATGAGGCTAAATCAATAGCTGCAACTTAAAAGGCAAATTGCAACAAGTGTGGAGTGTAGTGGAGCACTTCCTGTTTTACTACTTAATGACATCACAAGGTGGTACGTTTTGAGGTAAGTACTCAGCCGAAATATGCAGGATTTGTGTGTTAAACATGTGTGAATGAAACAAAACACAACTCCAGGTCTGTTTGTGACGAGGAAACAACATTATAACAAATATTAAAATAGTGCAGTAGAGTCTGTTTAATTAAGTGATCTGGTGCATGTCTGTAAGAAATCGCAATTGGGGAGAAGAGAACTGATACTGATTCTGAAAACGTATTGAAATGCAGAATGTAATGTTTTTTACAGTTTTGTTCTTTCCTGAATTGTGCTTAACGGGTGTATTTTCTGAACAGTGCTGTACGGACTGCCTGGTTTCATCAGAGCACAGACAGTTCATGAGGCGGCTGAAGGAGGAAACATCACAGTGGGATGTCCATTTAGTTGGAGTGGACACACGAAGATGTTCTGTAAAAATAACTGTGACAAAGCAAAAGACATTTTGGTTGAGACTTCAGAAAATGAGCAATGTAAAGGAAGATACTGCATTAAATATGAGAAGAAGGGTTTATTTAGTGGTATCATGTACGTGAACATCACCAGTGTGACCAGTGCTGACTCCGGACAATACCACTGTGTTCTGGAAAGACGCACAATAAACGGAGTCCATACATTTAGGATTGACGTGACAAAAAGTATGTATCTTATAATCAATTCTAAACATTATCAAAAGTAACAAAAGCAGTTTTTATATCTAACATTTTCTTTCTAACAATATCTTTTTTTTCAGATGCAGCTTTAAATCCAACTTATACTCTTAAACCAGAACCTAAAGTCACTGTGGAACCCACCACTGATATGGACCTGACTGTACAAACAGGTGACAAGACGTCGGCCCTGGAGCCCAATCACTTTTCCACAGGATCTTCTGATCATCATCTGCAGACAAATGGCCCAGGTACTGTGGAGATGTGCAGGTGGAGGCTGAACATTTGCCTTATTGATCTTAGCTCCATCTGTAGCGCCCTCATATCTGGATCTTTGGTGATCTGACTTTACATCATATGAGTCATGGGGTGGGACGAGACACAAGTTTCACAAGACAAAATGAGACATGAGATTGGGTTCACAATAAAGAGATAAAATATTATTTGTAATACACTGTGAGATTCAGTTCACAATGTATTTTGGAACTACCACTTCTCAAGAGATGTAACTTTGCATTTTTTTGTTCAAGCCAAATGTAAAATCTTGTGGTAGTTTTGTCTTGCGAGATCTGGTGGCATGACTCTTGTGTCATATAATCTTGTTCCACTACAGTTTTTCCAGTACAGGTTTTCAGTCAAAAAAAAAAAAAAATAATAATAAAAAATAAAATCAAATACAGCTATTGCAAGAAAGTTTTGTTTTTGTTCTAATCATCAACATCAACACATCTAAATTATCTGATGTTCTGTAGTTCTGCACTGTGCTTTTTTGCATTTCCAACACCATTTCACCGGCTGAACATACTTTTAACAAAAACATAAATTAAGTGAATTATCAGCAAGTTTTCATGGCAAATTTACCCCATGTACCAGTACGGAGAAAACGCTCACTCCAAAACCTCCAACCCCATCGACTCTCCCACCCAACTCCAACTCCGAAATGTATTTTTTGAATTTTATGTTATTTTGGTGTTGTTTTATAAATAATATTAAAAACGTTACATATTGAAATCTATTAATAAAAAACGTGAATGTGTAAAAACAATCATCTTACATCTGACAGGACCAGTACTGCTGTACGTGGGTCTGACTCTCGCTGCCATACTAGTCCTGTTACTAGCCGTTCTGCTGATATTCTACAGGAAGAACAAATCAAAAGGTGAGACTGAGAAACTAAATTAGAATAATATAATAATAAAACATGCTGAACTGGATTTTAGTCAATTTTCCAATGATGTTTTGTTTTCTGCAGCGCCACCTGTGACTGTGGACTATAGGTCAACTCCTGAGGTAGGTTTAGTCCGTTTCGCCCACATTATCGAGATCCGGAGTTCTCATGAGCTGTTTTTAAGTTCAATATTGGTAGATAGAGACATGTCCAAAGACGAGGCACTGCAGTTCTTTGAAGCTCCCACATTTTTATTTCCGTGTCACCACAATGTGACGTTTCGGGTCAAGCCCTTCTTCAAACAGACAGAACTGCAGTGCGGATCTCTTTCTTCTTTTGCATTGTTTTTAAGTTCATCAATTATCGCCAGACTTGCTCCGAGCATTTTTACAGTGAAATCAAGTTCATTACAACTGCTTGCTTCCATTAGCGTGCCTTTAGCTGTTGTCTTTTCAGTGGTAATTCCCTGTGTGGACAGTCGATGAAGTACTAACACAAAATCCAGATGCACCTGACTTTTTTTTCATATCATCAAGATGAAATGCCAAACAAGTGTTCTTACAGTGCCAGTGTCAGACAGGTTAAACTGTTTATTTTTACTAAAACACACTTAAGATTTACTAAAACACAGTTAAGATCATTATAAGACTCATTTTCCCAGTTTGGCCATTTTCTTTGGTTTAAAATTTTACTTCCTGCTGGGAAATCATAAGGTCGTAGGGAAAATCAGTGTAAAGATGATATGATGATTGACATATCATCTTTACACTGATCCTACACCACGTTGTACTCTGATCCTACACCAACCATGACTCTCCCGCAGACCCACAGAGTCTATGAGGAGATCCAAGACAACGGAGCCTCTCGTCCAGTGGAAATGTCCACAGTTTATGCTTCAGCCTCCTTCAGTGAACCACCTGAAGACCACACTTCAGTAATCTACAGTCTGGCCACAGCCCCAGGAGACCAGCACCAAGTAAGAAAAGTAGGTGGCACTTCAGTATAAATAAATATAAATATTTGTATGCTTCTTCACTGAAAGAATTCATTTTTTTCCTACCAAATACGTGGAATATGAGACATTTTGCACCATCAATGCCTTATTTTTACACAAAAAAAATTAAAATATAAAACTTTCACTTACATTTTTCTTATGCAAGTGAAATAAATTTAAAGTTTTAATTTGGTATATCTAATTTAAGAGACTGTTTCCTTCTCACCTGCAGTGACTCGTCTTGATTAATACTAAATGATTAGGCTGACTGCATCCCCAAAGCTCAATGTGCTTCTTTTCACCTAGTGATGTCATTTAGTGGTATATTTAAAGTTATGGTTAAGACGAATTCCTGTGAGATAAACCATTTTCCAATATATGTTTGTTTTGTAGACAGCCACTGCGTCTTGGGTTGCTCTGACTTTGAAAGAATTTTCAATTATTTGTAACTCTCACCTAACAGAAAACCAAAATTAAACAAAATTTAAAAAAATCTCATTCTTTGTCACATGGGTGAGGTTTTGAACAAATTATTTAAGAGTGCAGGGTAGAATGACTCAGTTTGAAAGTAGTCACGCTTCAATAACAGGAAAGAGGAACCACTCGTTGATCGTATCTTCAACAAGCAGCTGGTTTACAGAGGACGTGTGTTACCAAGAAACTGTGAAAATGAATACACAGAAAAGGCCAAATACCGGTATGAGCTTAGCGCTTCATGTAGGGATATGAAGCTTATTGTATAGCCACTGAATGTTGGAATGGATATTTTTTTCCTGCAACCTAGAGACTGTCGGTATGGTTACTAACATTTACCATTAGTGTTATTCGATAAGGTATTTAACCCCATACATTCTTAAATACATATTTAAAGGTCCAACTTTTTCACTGGGGGTCCGTCACCTGCTTGTTTCTATGGATCCGTCATTCCTCTTCCTGGAATGTACCATAGTATGACATTAAACAAAGAAAAACAGGCATTCTGACTGTGAGTGGGGTCGCCTTTCCACAGATCTGACCTGTAACTTGGTCTGGGTTGGTCTCCATGAAGATAGAAAGGTTTAATGTCATACTGTGAAACATTCTAGACAAAGCAATAACATCTCCATGGAGAAAAGCATTTGACAGACCCTCCACCAGAAGAAGTACACAATGCGCCTTATAGTGTTTTCATTTATTAGTATTAGTCTAATCAGAATTGTTGTGTAATTTAGACAAATGTTGACCTTTTTATTTTTACTTTTTTTTTTTTTTTAATTATTATTATTATTATTTATTTTTTTTGGCAAGTAAGCAATTTACATTCTTTTACATATGCATACTGTGTGACAAAAGTGCAATCATAACAGAAATAACAACAATAAACATTTGCCCAAAAAGGAGTGGGGAAAGGAAAATTTATTTAATCCCATTTCCTCTTCTAATTTTATTGTTATCATTATGGCTGCAAGGATCTACCTCTGTGTTTGTCATATCTGCTGCCCATGTCCAACTAGGACTTACAATTATAAACCAAAATGAAAAAATAAAAACTAGGCTTTAGATTTTTTAGTAAACTCTTAGATGTAAATTTACAATAAATAATCAGCTCCAATACAGTTCAAAACTGTTTTGAGCCAACCAGGCATAAACAGCGCCATCTTCTTCTTAGCAACTTTACAAAGAGGATCTGCAGCCGTATCCTGTCTCCCCGATTTCATTTGACCATGATTGACAGGTGGATTAACCAATCAGAGAGATGCAAAAATAAACCTGAAACAGAATAGAAACTGGGGAGATGCTAATTTATCATCATGCAGTATCCTTATTCTCAAAAACACCTACAGACGTCACATTACTTGTAGAGAACTGCCTAAGGAAAGCCAGAACCCTGAAAAAACAGACAAAACTAAAAGTGGAGACATGACAGCTGCTATGGTTCATCTCAACATCAGCATACTTTCAATACAAGGGCAGGATTTACCTCCAGAAGTCATCAAGTTATGTATAAAAAACATGCTGGTCTGTCAAAAAGAACCTTTATTTGGATAAACTAAACTGGATTTAACTAAACAGTTTCTATTCACAAGTTGTTAAAACCCTACACTTTGACCACTCAGTTGTTATTATCCCACTGGTAATTTATTATTACCTATTATTGCTGCATGACCAGGGAGTTGCTGAACTACATTTTACACTTTTTTATTTTAATCACTAATCACTAATGAAAAGGAACAGAAAAAAGGACAATGTGATGCTATTTCCTCCCCTCCAGACAATTACTTTACCACTGATAGTTACTTAAAGGTCCTGTATTACATTATATTGTGTTTTCTGTCTGAGAGAAGAACTCAGCCTAAACATGTAGGATTTGTGTGTTGTATGAATTAAATAGTGTATTATGAGCCCTTAAATAGCACATTTAAATCACATACTTTTACATTTTGACCTGACAATGACATGTACTTTCTATCCAATTCAACATTTAATCTCCTGTTTACCTTTTGTTTTGTTCCAGGAGGAGGACCCTTTAGACAAACTCACCTACACTGAAGTGGATTTTCCCAACAGTAAAAATATGTCAATAAACAGCGCCCCCCAGAGCCAGGCTGAGACAGTGCTGTACTCTGTAGTTCAAGCCCAAAATGAGGACTCCCATTACTCCACAGTTTCTTTACCAAAGCACTAACTGGTTCTTCTGGATAAGATAAGATAAGATAAGATAAGATAAGATAAGATAAGATAAGATAAGATATGCCTTTATTAGTCCCACAGTGGGGAAATTCCAGTGTTGCAACGCACAGTTCAAGAACAGCAGGAAAATGGAACATGCAATAAAACAAGATAATAGATAATGGCTAAAAAAATTATAATTTAGAAATAGACTTAAAGATAGACTCTAATTTTGTTCCAGTGGAGCAAAAGTATAAAATACAAAATATAAAATACCAAAAAAACTATTATGTACAATAAAAGTAACAGTGCAAGTAACAGAGGTAGACGTTTCAAGTTAGAGAATGCCAACATGTTTTCTAATTATTTATGCTAGCAGGTTCTGGAACTTATACTGTTGCATGTAATTTATTAGCACCTTTAAATTATAGTTATGGTCATTATTACCCAGGTCCATGGTTTAATTGTCATTCTATAACACTGAGCGTTAAGGCACATCTACTTTCTCTCAGGTTGAAGGAAGGGGGTTTATGGACACACAACATCGGGCCACTTCAAATCCGTAGTGACGTTACATCCTGCGTGCGAGAGGCTTTTGTAGTTTTAGCAGAGGCTACTGTGGTTAGCATTAGCTGGAAACAGGCTTTTGTTGTATTCTGCTTCTGTGAAATGAATAATCTGCATTTCAGCTACACAAAACTTCTAAACTACCGTCCATAAATTTACTTTCATTTTGCCATCTACTCACACATGTACCCGCTCCCCTCACCTGGCCTTTTGTTCAGACTCACCTGTGCGCTCTGCTCTTCTTCTGTCAGACTGCAGTAACATAGATAGCATCTAGTGGTGGTTTGTGAGAATGCAACATGGCAGGGTCGGCCAGTCTATTTACAGATGGTAGCAGTAAGATGTTTTAGCTTACCCTGACATACAACAACAAAAAAACAACAACAACAAGAACAAAAAACAACTACAAAAAAAAGCAAAAAAAAAAAAAAAAAAAAAAAAAAAAAATCTGGCAGACATAGTGAAAATACTAAAGGCTGATTTCAACCATGGTGAGGTTTTTCATATACTTAATACATCTTTATGTAGCTAATTTGCATGCAAAGCCATAGTGATCAGATGTTGGGAACATATTTTTCCTAATGTCGGAGGCTTGGAGCTAAACGGATTTACAACACGGATTAAGAGGCCATCTTTCTGCGTGTGTCTGAGACTTCAGCCTGCAGTTAAACGCACGAGAAACAAATCGTCTGGTAAAGAGGGATTAAATGTCCACATGATTTTACTACTGCTGCAGTTTGTTAAAAGTAGCTTTCCATCTGTATCATTTATGCCTGTAATATAAACACCACCCATGAACGTATGAACGTATTCGACCAAATAAACTCTGTCCAGTTGACAAATTAAATTTCTCCTTTTTGCCACCACCCACGATATTGCAAATAAAATAAGTGTATTTTTTAAAAATAACAATAACATAATAATTCTCAATAAGACTTGAAGTAAAAAAATGCGTTCATTTTCATTTTTTCCCCCTATTCATCATCAGTGTACTCACTGGTACTACATTTTATTTTTATCTTACAGTGTAGTAGACATGTATATGTGTGTTTTAAGACCTAGATTCATTAATAAATAATAAGTGCAATTTGAACATTTATCAAATCAGTGCCAGAAACCAAACAATCCCACCAGGTATGGTAGGCCTTTATTCCCATGCTTATTTGAAATAATTTTCCAGGACTTTACCAGAGCAGTGTTTTCTTTTTTAAAACAAAGCTGTACTCTGACAATGACTGAAATAATAGCATAACAACATACCAAGGCAAAGACAATAATTATATTCCCATATACACATATATTATATTCTCTTTGCATTGTGGTGTCATTGCATTGTATATTTAGACACAGGGCTATAGATCATCATATAGAGAACTCAAATTAAGTTAATGCTAGTCAGTTTGTTTTTCTTGTTGGGTACAGGCTCTTTATGTCACATTTTTTTCATGGGTTTAGGACAATCAAAATCCTTTAAAGAAAAAGTCTAATATTTCACTTTGAGACAACAGAGACATTGTTTTACAAGGGCTGCTATGGCAACACGATGACTTGTTTTTCTAATTGGCTGAGGACACAGACGGGTCATCTGCATGTTACATTTAAATCAAATGTGGTGTTAACATATAAGATAAGATAAGATAAGACTTTATTGATCTCACAGAGGAGAAATTCACTATTCACTATATATTTCCTTAACAAAGCCCAGTAAAATAAATCACATGTAAATCTTAGCCACATGCCTCACTTCGAGGCTTTAGCCACGAAAATCTCAAGGATATATAGGATGACATCGGCTCACAGTTCACATTTGTCCACCAGCCTGAGGGTCCACAGTTCAAACCCCACGCAGACCAGTGCATAATGTTGCTGTGTCCCCGAGCAAGACACTTCATCCATTTTACCTGGGTAGGAATGTGGTGCACAAGTGAATGGTGATGGGCAGAATGGGTGGTGTCTATGCCAGGGCAGCTCTGGCAACAGCATTAGCTACAGTGGCATGAAAAAGTACCTGAACCTTTTGGAATTTCTCACATTTCTGCATAAAATCACCATCAGATGTGATCTGATCTTTGTCAAAATAACACAGATGAAAAAACAGTGTCTGCTTTAACTAAAACCACCCAAACATTTACAGGTTTTCATATTTTTAATGAGGATAACATGCAAACAATAACAAAAGGGGGAGGAATAAGTAACTGAACCATCACATTTAATATCTGGTCTGCTTTTTCATGCCACTGTAAACACCACCGAGTATGCAAAGTGAATGAAAAATGCTTTAAACATATATTTAGATAACCATTTCTAAGTATTTTATTCTAAGTGGGCTTTACACTAAGCATTTGGATAGGTAAAAAAGGCTCACATTTGAATGCCAACTTTGAATAATTCTTACTTTTCTCGCTTAATTAATTGAGCTGCTTAAGTTGAACTTGCGACTCCCTCAAGAATCACTCTTGGATCTCTCATGATGGCGAGAAAGGGGCTGTGGGTAATCCTGCTCTGTGGTGGGTGGCTTGTTTTTCTTTTTTCTTTGTTTTAGTCCATTGTCTTTGAGATAATGGACTAAAAAAAACGGCTTTGATTAAAATATATGAATCATTTATAGGGCTTTATTATTTTCACTCATTTAAATAATGTTTATATTTTAGAACTCTGCCTCAACAATTTAATTCTCACACTTCAAATCATGTTCATTATGCGCATATAGATGTTTTTTCTTGTCTCAGAGAGTTCACTTTGTTTGAATGCGCAACTGAACTCTGATCCAGACCAAAAAAGAAAAGTCTGGTCGAAACACTGGATGAAAACACATGTCAGATTTAATCATATTATTTTGGGTATTTTTTTCCTACATCGATACCAATATTCAATACTTCAAGGCTGTCAGTCTGTGTCATCGACCCCAAGTGGGAATCGATCCTCCTCCACTTTTTCTAAACCTTAACTTGCCACTGTTTCTGTGATATTGTTGTAGGTGTTCCTGGCCCTCATTTATGAAACTTCTGTACTGAGAAACTGGTGCAAATATCTGCTGTACGACCAAAGCGAGGCAGTTTTCTAGGCATTTTTCTGGATTTATCAAAATTATTACAGCAGATCTGAAGGTGGTGTACCACACAGGCATGGCATCACATACAGGTCTACCCCAATTTCAAACATACGCCAAAGTGCCAAACACCATTTTTAAAAGAGTTCCTCTACTGTCTGAACCGTGGCGGATCAGTCACCTGTGAATCTCTGGTCCATGTATCTACAGAAAAAAAACAACTGCTGTACTTTTTCTCTTCCACAGGTTTTACCATAGTCCCCTTTTTCCACTCTGTGAAGTATGAGTACCAGTTTGTCAACACACAGATGACTTGGTCTGAAGCTCAACAGGACATACAGAGAGTCAAGAGACCAAGTGACTACCTCTATGCCTGGACCGGACTGTGCAATAACACTGTCTTGTGGAAAGGAATTATGGGTAATGAGTCCTATAAAGCACCAGGAAGCGCCAGCCCCCCATATCGAAGCTGGGAGGCAGGTTGGCCAGACTTTGACACTGTAGAAACTGAATGTGCGATGACACGGAATGGACTGTGGTCCGGGACAAACATAATAAAGTTTGTTTCAGAGGTAAGAATCTAATTATATTTTGCATAAGACCAAAGTAACATTAATTAAGACCCAGAACGTTCTCAGGCCAGCCGAGAAATATAGTCCCTCCAGCCCATCCAGCCCTTGTCACTGCAAATGTCTCGTGATCTGAGGGCTGTACTACTTTACAAAGAAGTTTCAAAGAGCTTTCAGCATTAAAATTTCCGGTTGGGGGCCTGTCACCTTCTTGTTTCTATGGATATGTCATTGCTCTGTTTTGAATTTTCCACAATATGACTTTAAACAGATCTACCTTACATGTATTCAATTACAAGTGGTTTTATTGATCAAAAATACCTAGTAAAACAGGCACTGTGACTGTGAGCGGGGTCGCCTCTCCACAAATCTGACCAGTAAATTGGCTTGGTTTGGTCTCCCTGATGATAAAAAGGTTTAACGCCATACTGTGAAACATTTCAGACAAAGCAAAAACATCTCCATGGAGAAAAGCAGGTGATGGACCCTCCACCAGAAAAGTTACACAGTGCACCTTTAAGGCTCATTTATGCTTCACTCGTATATAAACAGATCTCTGCATTCCAAGCGTAGCGACCGTCACTGCATTTATACTTCCAAATGTTTCAGATGTCAAGGCTGCATTCGCTTAAACAACCACCAGAAGTCACACAAAATCAGTTTGAGAATTAACCAAACGTGGAGGCGCCCACTGCAGTTTTTAGATTGCATCTGTTGGGAAAAGAGTCAAGAAAATTAGGTGAGGAACGCATTTAAAATAGTAACAGTATGTTACGCAAAATTGACTCCACCCTGTGATGTCATGAAGTGGTAGTTTTCAAGTTAACAGCTACTTTTTACCTTTTGTTCAGAAGAGATTGGCAATTCCAGGACTACAATTATCCAAATGATTCAAGTGGAGGTTAAAAACACAATGGAGGACTTCCTTTATTACCTCATGACATCACAAGGTGAAGTGTTTTCTGTTTGAGAGAAGACCTTAGCCTAAATTTGCAGGGTGTGTTAAACATGTGTGAATGAAACAAAACACAACTTCAGGTATGATTTTGATGATGAAATTACAACATAACATCCACACTGTGCTCTGAGGCATGAGAAACAAACTGAGAGAAAACAACATCAGGATGGAGGAAGTTTCATAATCACGTCTGTGTTGGCGCGATACAACTGAATTGGTCAGTTACTAAGCAACTAATGATGTGCACTGTCCTTTTTATACCTACTCCACTAAATGAATATAATACTTTCTACACCACTATTTCAAAGTATTCATTACAAATCAAACAACTCTCTTAGGATCTTTATCATTTTCACAATATTAGATTTATAATATACATTTTATACTGTACAAGGTGAACTGAACATTCAATCCAAAGACAATTTGTATCATCTCTTCAGAGGTACCCATAATTTCTTATCATTTTAAAACATATTAAAATGATTTCTAAAAATAACTTGTATAATCTCTTCTACAAATCCTTCAAATTAACTTGATTTAGAAATGTTTGTTTATTGTGTTCTGAGGTAAAGTGTGACAAGGAGTGTTTGAATATTTACTCAAGGGAAGAAATTGAGTCAGAGTACTCAATTTCTTCCTTTGAGTAAATATTCAAACACTCCTTGTGAATACAACCAAATTAGGAAACAATAAGCTGTGGAGAAGACTTTATATTTATGCTGCACACAATTTTCATTAAAGGAGACAAATTACATGAAATTGACTTAAACATGATGATCCACTAATAGTTTATCAGTAAATAAGAAATAATGCCTCTTCTTTGGACGGAGGGGGCATCTGATAAAATGGTATATTACAAGTATCACTTCCTTCAACCTGAAACAAATTATGATGCGTTTCTAAAGCAAAGACAAACAAGTGGCCAGGTAAGTTTGAGTTCTGATGTAAAGTCACAAGTTAATTAAAAACAATGAAAAAATGCCCCAAAAAAGTTAAAAGTCAATACGTAAAATACGAAAAGTCAATAAAACAGAGTGGGCTAAAAAAAAAACTAAAAATAGTTAAAGGTTCATTAAAAAACACCAGTCCAGGGTAAAGTGCAGTTGAAGCAGCGAGCAGCTGCGAGTCCCCCTCGGTCACACGCACCAGGTCGCAGAACATAAAGGCCAGCACGAGAGAGTACAGGACATTCAGGCCAAATAGAACCAAAATCAGTCTCTGGCATTAGTTATTACTTTGGTGTTACTGTGTGTGGGCTGTGGGGTGGTGTTCTGAATGAATCAGCAATATTAAAAAACGAAAACAAAACGTTAATACAACTGTAGCACCCCTAAAAATGTGCCACCAGTCGCCGCGGCATTCAAAAGTACACTTCATAGATGTTTGAACTGCTTTTTCTTTCAAAGTTCTTCAAAAGCACAGAGACATGATCAGGGGATTGATAAGAATGTTATGGGTTTTTTTATATTTACCATAGAAATAATAAAGGAAAAACAGTTTGTTTTTTTTTCCATATCACAGTAAAGTAAGCTATAGAGTGGCTTTACTAAAGCCAAACTAAACTACCTAAGTCCATGCATCCATCCATTTTCTTCCGCTTATCCGAGGCTGGGTCGCGGGGGCAACAGTGTAAGCAGGGACTCCCAGACTTCCTTCACCCCGGACACTTCCTCCAGCCCCTCCGGGGGACCCCAAGGCATTCCCAGGCCAGCCCAGAGACATAGTCCCTCCAGCGTGTCCTGGGTCTTCCCCGGGGCCTCCTCCCAGTGGCACATGCCCCCAACACCTCCCAAGGGAGGCGTCCAGGAGACATCCGGAACAGATGCCGAGCCACCTCAGCTGGCTCCTCTCAACGTGGAGGAACAACGGCTCTACTCCGAGCTCCTCCCGTGTGACTGAGCTCCTCACCCGATCCCAAAAACGCACAAGTGAAAAATCAGCTCAAAAAGGGCCAAAAATCGCAGTGTATGCCCGGCTTTAGTCAGTAGCGGCTGGTCCATAATGGGTGACGCCCTCCCTGTCAATCATGCATATTTGTAAAACAATTTAACTTAACAATTTGAGATACTAGTTCTGCGTCAAATCTATGTGGCACTGCCACACAGCTTCCTGACGCACATAAAAGACAATGAGAGAGCCTGCGGTGTTTTCTGTACGCGCCGTGTACATGCAACCTCAGCCAAAGTTTACTACACATCAAACTTCAGCCAAACGCAAGGGCTGTAATTGGTTAAAACACAAAGACTACAGGGATAATGGATTAGTACAGCTAGGAACAGCTAATGTTTGGCTCAGAAATGTCTGCACGAGTCTAATATGACTGTTTATTGTGATAGTAAATATAAAACTAATTAAATTAAAGCTTGTATGGTTCTGATCTGCGTCAAGACGTAAGCTCTTAGCTGAGTGGGGCCCGACACAGAGCTATAAACCAGCCTTTTGTCCCAGACTCGGCATTTCCCACAGGCTGGCTACAGTAAAAATTTAGCCTCTGTTTCCAATCTCGTCTATTGTGCTAATAAATGATCATATGACGTGGTTGTGTGTGCTCCCTGAGGAGAAACAGTGCAGTCCTTTTGCTCAGACGCTAAACTCTCATTTACATATTAGAATTGCGTGAGGAAAAAGAGGCACAGTTTCTAATGGAAAATCAGGTGCAACATGCCCACAAATAGCACACAGTTTACACTCATAATTTAGCACCTGCTTAGTAAATATAAATATACCCCTTACTGCACGCTTGAATTGCATTTTCCCTACAAGTTTCTCAAAAGCACAGAGACATGCTTTAATAACTTAAATAAGGAAAATCCATTTTTGCATACTCACTTTGCTCAAACTCTGGGAACTGAAAACTCCACCATGCCACTCTCCCGTGAATTGTACCACAGCTGATCCATAAACTGAAGACAGATCTGCAATGGCTTACAAGGAAACATGGACATTCCTGATCTGCGAATATAAGATATTCAAAACTCAACGATGGTAGTAGAATATTATGGAAAATCTATCTATCTATCTATCTATCTATCTATCTATCTATCTATCTATCTATCTATCTATCTATCTATCTATCTATCTATCTATCTATCTATCTATCTATCTATCTATCTATCTAAAGTGTCCTGATAGATATATAGACATGTGTCTTCTAACTTCCTGTTCAAAACTGCAGAACTGCTTCTCTGCTGCTGGCCCTGTTTTTAAACTGTCTGCATAATTATTAGGCAAGTTGCATTCATTTTATAATTGAGCAACTACTGTGCTCTGTTTAGCCTGTTTTTCAGTCTCATCTGTTGTGAGAAACAGCGCAGTCCTTTTGCTCAGACGCTAAACTCTCATTTACATATTAGAATTGCAGGAGGAAAAAGAGGCGCAATTTCTAATGGAAAATCAAGTGCAACATGCCCACAAATAGCACAGTTTACACTCATAATTTAGCACCTGCTTTGTAAATATACCCCTTACTGCACGCTTGAATTGCATCTTCTCTACAAGTTTCTCAAAAGCACAGAAACATGCTTTTAAAATTTGAATAGGGATCATGTATATTTCCATGTTTGCATACTCACTTTGGATATTGCTCAAACTCTGGGAACTGAAATCTCCACCATGCCACTCTCCCGTGAATTGTCCCACAGCTGATCCATGAACTGAAGACAGAGTCATCTGCAATGGCTTACAAGGAAACATGGACATTCCTGATCTGCGGTACGTGACTTGGTTGTTTTTGGTTTATTTTGTCTATTATCTTTAAGTATACATATGAATGGAGATCATTTTTCCCCTCACAGGACTTAAAGTGGTCTTCTGCTTCCACACGGTGTTTTATGAGTACCACTTTATCAACACAGGAATGACTTGGTCCGCTGCTCAACAGTACTGCAGACTACATTACGATGACCTGGCTACATTTACCAGCATGGAGGACATACAGAGAGTCAAGAGACCAAGTATCTACATGTATGCCTGGATTGGACTGTTCGATGACCCTGCTTCATGGCAAAGGATTATGGGTAATGACTCAAACTCCTGGACATGGTCTGCTACTGGGACCACCAGCCCTGGAGGGTACCAGATCTGGGAGGCAGGGGAGCCAGACTTCAACAGTGCAGAAAATACATGTGTTATGATGAGGAACGGACGGTGGGCTGATACTTCCTGTACGAATACCTATAATTTTGTCTGTTTCAGAGGTAAGAATGTGAATTAAACTTAAGTTTAGAGACTTCAAATGTTTAATGTTACTTTGTTCCCATCCATCTCTTTACTGTTAATGCAAAATATAAGATATTCAGAACTCAATGATGGTAGTAGAATATTATGAAATGTCAAATACTGTTATCAGCCTTAACATTTAACGCAGTGGAGTACTTCGATGTATGCGTTATTCTACAAAAAAATCATGGTCCTCTTGAAAGATGCAGACTTTTTCCTATATCATTGCTTGAATAAAGTGTCTTCTAAAAACTAGCAGGAGGTTTTGGAGCTCATTTTGAGTCCATCTTCAACCTGAGAAGGTCCAACAAGCTCATCTTTAATAATACCAGTCCATACCATTACCTCACCTCCACTTTGCTGGCATCTGAGTCGAAGTGGAGATCTGTGCCCATTGCTGAACCAGCCACGGGCCCATCCATCTGGTCCATCAAGAGTCACTCTCATCTCATCAGTCCATAAAACCTTTGAAAAATCTGTCTTCAGGTATTTCTTGGCCCCGTCTTGATGTTTCAACTTATGTTTCTTGTTCAGTGGTGGTCGGGTTTCAGCCTTTCTTACCTTGGCCATGTCTCTGAGCACTGAACACCTTGTACTTCTGGGCATTCCAGGTAGGTTGCATTTCTGGAATATGACAGCACGTGAAGATAAGGGGTTCCTGGTAGCTTCATGTTTGATTGTTCTTGCAGTTAATTTGCATCTTTTGTTCTCAGCACATTTCCTGTGACACTGTTGACTATTTGCAATAAAACGCTTCATGGTTCTGTGATCATGCCCCAATATCTTTGCAGTTTCAAGAGTGCTGCATCCTTCTGAAAGACTTTTTTACAATTTTTGACTTTTAAGAGTCAGTTAAATCTCTTTTTTGGCCCATTTTGCCTGAGGAAAAGAAGCTGCCTAATAATTCTTCACACCTTGATGAGTGTTGATCTCCTTAGGCCATACCCTCTTTCATTAGACAAATACACATCACAGTTTATGCTTAAATCCAATAAGAATTCAAGTTTGTACAGCATGGAGTTGGAGAATATGCATAAAAATCATGATAAGGTCAAAATACCCACATGCCTAATAATTGTGCACACAGTGTACTAGTGGCCTTTCAGTGTAGCAAGCAGCAGATTTGCATACATGTTATTTTTATTTTTAACCTACACCACCAGTCAAAAGCTTGGACATGCCTTCTCTTTCAATGTTTTTTGTTTACTACTTTATATATTTTCGATACATACGGAAGACATCACATGTATGATGGAAGTATATGGAATAATGTAGCAAAGAACAAGAACATTAATTGTTAAAACTGTTAAATGAGTTTGGGGAAGTGTTTGATCCGGAAATCATCAGAAAATTCACATGTATAAAATAATTACATTCAGATTTGTGCATTTAAGCAGAGATTAGCCAAAACGCAGAGAAGGGCTGTTTATTCCACTCATTATTCTCGACAATATTACGCACACTTTCTTGACACAGCGCTGGGTCTCCCGCAGTCTGCGCTGTGACCATAGACTTCTATAGAGCACAGTCTGTGGCTGTGACCACCACAGAAAGGATGAAATAATGACCGGACCTGAGAGAAATCTCTTCCCTCGGACGAAGCACAGGAGCGAGGGTTTGGTTTAATGACAAACTGGGACTAAACGGAACTTCAGCACTTTTTTACTTTTGTCTTTAACCACCGAGCACCAGAGTGGCCCGAGTCTGGGCACAACACGAAGCCTACAGGCCGAACCTGACCCAAATTCAAAGTATTCCCCACATTTTTGTGTAACGGGGAGTTACACAAATGAGATCTTGTGCCTGTCACGACCAGCTCAGTGCACTCACAGAGGTAAGACCCAGGCCTGCGCACTCAAACAGGTAAGCAGAGTTTGGATGTTTCGTGTGGACTTTTATTGGCAGAATAATAGCGTCTGATATGTGTCTGATGTGTTACATGCTAAATCTGTGTTCTGTCTGCCGGAGCGCTCGTCCTCTGGCCGCTGATCCACATACCCCTCCCTCGCACGTGCTCATAGCCCACTCCTCTGAGGGGCGCATGCCTCTGGTGGCCATCAGGAGTACGCACTAGCTTAAGACAACTCCTACACAGTCCTTTATAAATGAGGCCCCACATGACTAGGACATCTTGCTCATCTGTAAATTCTGATCTGACCATTCCCTTTTGGCTTTCTCATACACAGCAGCAAAAAACTGGACACACTTCCAGCTGACCTTAAAACTTGCACTAACTCCCACACTCTCTCTCATGGGCTAAAACAATGGCTTCTGAGTAGCAGGCGTGTCAACATCAGGCTTCTTCAAACGTTGCATTCTGACTGATTGTACTTTAGATGTATTGTGCAGCTGCAGATGTATTGTGTTTGACTAATGGCATGTTGTGGAGAGACAGGTTATTGGCCGATGGTTGGATGGGACTGTACTCTTGATCTCACTATGATCCCAAATTTTGTGTTGTCAGAATTCCAAGGCCTTAAACTTAGCTCTGTCAATGAGGCGAAAGTTCATTGAGTTACTTCATCCTTATCTGACTATAAGGCAAAAGACAATTGGGGACTTATAAAAAATATAAAATATAAAAATATTTTAAAAATCACCTTATTTATTCTATCACCTTCATTATCAATCGTTTAAAGATAGTATATTCCCTCATGCCTTTAAAACAGCCATAGTGATCTCAATCTGTAAAAGTGGGGACAACAAAGAGGCTTCCTCTAAAGTCACTGAAAAGATAGTAGCAGAACAATGGCTTGCCATTGGCTTCAAGGGTGGTTTTCCACAACCACATCGAGTTTGCAAAAAGGCCCTTAGAGTCCAGCTCCAAGTACTCAGTGATCCGTGTGTGGCATTGAGTCATAGGCATTCTTGTAATCAATCCAGGGAGCTCACAGGTTGGTCTGATGGGTTCTGCAGTCACGGGCGACTTCGGATTTTAGCCTCTGACTTTTCCATGGTGGGTATTGTTTCTTATGGCTCTTCTAGACCAGCACCTCTAGCATCACTGCTGCTCAAGTGTATATCAGCTCATTGGTTTCAGTGATGGTTGTAGGGATCACTCTCAGTGCTGCAGTCACATCTTCTAGGAGACTTTCAGATGGTACTTCACTTAGCCTCTGTAACTGGCGTCGGGGTTGCCTTGTGTTCTTTCGGGCCATGATCTTATCTTTCAGGTCAGTCACTGCCTCGTTCAGCGTGATACTTATTGGGGCTTCGTACCCAGTCTCTGGTTGGGGAGTTTGTGTTAACTCCCCTCTGACCTGGCGTTCTGGATCCCTCTTGCCATAGCATTTGTGTTGTACCTCGTCACTCTCTAGTTGTGATAGCACGGCAAACCCTTGGGCTTCTCTCAATGAGCTTCATGATGAAGTCTCCTGAAATGGTTTTCACTTCACAGCTGTGCCTCAAGGTATGCCATTTGTCAAAGGCAGTGATAAAAACAAGGGCTATGGCTATTAAAAAAAGAAAAACTAAACTAAGCTTTGAGTTATTCTGAATGTATTTATTGTTTACTTCATTCCATATTCATACTTATGATGCCTTCAGTAAATAATCATGGACATAAAGAAGAAACATACATGAAAAAATGTGTCCAAACTTTTTACTGTAGTGTACGGATATGACCTAAAGTTTACATTAAAAATCAACACATGGGAAGGTACAGATGAAATGTAATGAGCACTCAAGCCTTAAAGGTAGGACAAAATTTGATTACTCAGATCAATTTAAATAACAAACAAGTAATTTGATTCTAACCAACAATATTGTTATGGTTTTAAACACAGGTTCTCTTCAGCCAGGATCCAAAGAATTCATTTTGGTGCAGTCTCTTCGAACTTGGTGGGAAGCGCGGAACTACTGCAGAACCAATTATATTGACCTGGCTGTCATTGAAGATGCATCCGAACTCTCCAATGTCTCAGAAATGATTGCTCTAAACTGGGTGTGGATTGGCCTGAGCAGACAGCCCTTTAGGTGGTCCGACAACCGCATCAGTGACTTCAAAAACTGGATCAATGGAGAGCCAGACAACAAGCAAACCATTGAGCACTGTGTGGTGGAATATTCTAACACAGAACATCACTGGTTGGATGCATCATGTGGAGACACATTTAAAGTAATCTGTCAACAAGGTAAAATCACATGGCTAATGTTAACTGTTTTTTATGGCGGTGTAATATTCCATTATTTTTTTCCAGCATTAAAAACAAGGACAACTGTGGCAAAGGTAATACTCGAGACTGCTGCTGATCTGGCCAATCCAGCAACTAATGCTCAAATCCCAGACAAGGTACATTTTACTCATATTTTTTAATCCTTATATAGGTTTTGAATGTAGTGGCAATAATATGCACCTGGTATGTCTCATGCTAAAAGACTTTAGTCTATAGAATGACATATGCAGCATCTTAAAATGTGCTTTTAAAATGTGAGTAATATGAGTGGTTTGGTAACTTTGGTTCAGGTTGTCTAATTTTAAAGCATAATTAAGTAACTTTCAGCAATACAGCTCCCCCTACAGCTCCATTTTGTTATTAAAATAATATATATAATATGTAAATTCACATATTACACACAAAAATATGAAAAATTTAAAAAATACAGCCAGGGTGTGTAGCGTGTCTGGTTTTCAGCATGGAGACATGGAGAAACATCCAAAAATACATATTTAACCATCACAAGAACTTGTGAAAATGCTTAATGAGGCAAAAATGTTACTTAGTTCTACTTTAAGTGCAATATAAAATAAATCAATATGCTGGTATGTTTATTTAAAAATAATAATAATAATAATTTCACAGTAAAGTCGTGTTAAAGTTTAGTTACTAGTGCAGTCAAAAAAAAAAAAAAAAATAGTGTAGACTTTGCGGTGTGGAGGCTGTAAAAAGATTATGTAACCAAAAATATCAGCATACCAATATTTTTCTGTGTTTTTAACATCCATACACCTTCACTAGGATGATTTCCCCCCTGGAACTAACAAACTCTATTGAACTAAAGGTAAAAGGCAGCTGTTAATTTGAAAACTACCACTACATGACATCACAAGATGAAACAGAACATTTTGAGGATTACTGAAACATATGCATGAAACAAAACACCAACACCAGGTATATTTTTGAGAAGGTAACAACATCCTAACATGGCTAAAAGCTCACAAGAGTCAACTTTGCGTGATATAGGACCTTTAACACTAAGATTGGATTCAACTTTAAATGTATATTATCCTGGCACCACATTATTAAAAACACAAATATTTTTTTCTTTCTGTTCTAGGTCACCACATTGTTCAAAACCTTTGGACTTACTGATGTAAAACTCAGTTGGAAAATGTCACCAGTTCCTAAAGTTTGATAACAGGAGTTTGTATGTTCTAAATTATATTAAGGTTTTGCAGTGGTGTGTCATGATGAAGGCAAAACTATGTACTAGTACAACTATGCTGACTGCGCGGGTATATGTACTTCTGTGACTTATTATCTACATATTAATCCATGTAATGCTCTTATAATCAGCTTGGTATATTATCTCTTATTGATATGTATCTATTTTTTGTTTTCTATCACTGGTCACACAGCTTTGTATTTAAATAATGTTAAGCACCAGGTGTTTGCGTCCTTGTCTTTGCATTGGAATGAGCAGAGAAAATGTTTATGATCTGGAAATAGGTGAAAATTGCCACAGACTTAAGCTGTAGGTGCCCTGCCAGTCGAACATGAGCAGTTTGTGATTACAGTGTGCTCTGTAAGGGAAAAAAAAAGGCAAAATCCTTTCTGGGCAGGAGAGATTTTTTCGCTTTAGCGCCCCCTAGGCCTGTGGGACATGTAGGCCTATTTCTTTTGTGTTGTACACGTTTGAAGTTTATGATATATTGTAATTGTCCTGTCTTCTGTTCCTCTAGAAGATTTACAAAAGATGTTTTTCAAAATAAAATAGAAAAATTAAGCATGTTATTAGCAAAATAAATGAAAACACTTCGCAGAACACCTAAATTTGCTGTTCAAATATGTCTTTTTTTAAGCTCAGAAGACAAAGTTGAGACTCTCATTGGAGTCTCCATTACAGTTCTAGATTTGTCGGGTGTGAGTCTTGTTTGTTTCTCTTAAAATTCACTAAGGGAGACAAAAACAGGAGTCCTACTTGAGGCACTGGCTCAAATTTCAAATCAAATCTAGTCCTAAAAACATAAAATTGAGAAAGAATAAAACATTTGTGAATTTCAAAATGCTTTTATAGATAATATTAAAGACACAAATATGTAAGCGTCAGCTGAACATGATACCATTTTTGTTTTTTATTTTTACATTTCACCAATCCAAACAGCCTTGTATAGTTTCATTTTTATTTTTAACACTTTGTAACATATACATACACACATAGAGCTTTGGCTAATGATCATAACCCCAACTAAAACCTTTCACATGTTCCAAATACAGACATTAGTGAGTCTCATTTTCATTTTCATGGTTGTACATAGAATGAACTGCTTCTCTGCTGCTGGCCCTGTTTTTAAACTGTCTACATAATTATTTATTAGGCAAGTTGCATTCATTTTATAATTGAGCAACTACTGTGCTCTGTTTAGCCTGTTTTTCAGTCTCATCTGTTGTGAGAAACAGCGCAGTCCTTTTGCTCAGACGCTAAACTCTCATTTACATATTAGAATTGCAGGAGGAAAAAGAGGCGCAGTTTCTAATAGAAAATCAAGTGCAACATGCCCACAAATAGCACAGTTTACACTCATAATTTAGCACCTGCTTTGTAAATATACCCCTTACTGCACGCTTGAATTGCATCTTCTCTACAAGTTTCTCAAAAGCACAGAAACATGCTTTTAAAATTTGAATAGGGATCATGTATATTTCCATGTTTGCATACTCACTTTGGATATTGCTCAAACTCTGGGAACTGAAATCTCCACCATGCCACTCTCCCGTGAATTGTCCCACAGCTGATCCATGAACTGAAGACAGAGTCATCTGCAATGGCTTACAAGGAAACATGGACATTCCTGATCTGCGGTACGTGACTTGGTTGTTTTTGGTTTATTTTGTCTATTATCTTTAAGTATACATATGAATGGAGATCATTTTTCCCCTCACAGGACTTAAAGTGGTCTTCTGCTTCCACACGGTGTTTTATGAGTACCACTTTATCGACACAGGAATGACTTGGTCTGCTGCTCAACAGTACTGCAGACTACATTACGATGACCTGGCTACATTTACCAGCATGGAGGACATACAGAGAGTCAAGAGACCAAGTATCTACATGTATGCCTGGATTGGACTGTTCGATGACCCTGCTTCATGGCAAAGGATTATGGGTAATGACTCAAACTCCTGGACATGGTCTGCTACTGGGACCACCAGCCCTGGAGGGTACCAGATCTGGGAGGCAGGGGAGCCAGACTTCAACAGTGCAGAAAATACATGTGTTATGATGAGGAACGGACGGTGGGCTGATACTTCCTGTACGAACACCTATAATTTTGTCTGTTTCAGAGGTAAGAATGTGAATTAAACTTAAGTTTAGAGACTTCAAATGTTTAATGTTACTTTGTTCCCATCCATCTCTTTACTGTTAATGCAAAATATAAGATATTCAGAACTCAATGATGGTAGTAGAATATTATGAAATGTCAAATACTGTTATCAGCCTTAACATTTAACGCAGTGGAGTACTTCGATGTATGCGTTATTCTACAAAAAAATCATGGTCCTCTTGAAAGATGCAGACTTTTTCCTATATCATTGCTTGAATAAAGTGTCTTCTAAAAACTAGCAGGAGGTTTTGGAGCTCATTTTGAGTCCATCTTCAACCTGAGAAGGTCCAACAAGCTCATCTTTAATAATACCAGTCCATACCATTACCTCACCTCCACTTTGCTGGCATCTGAGTCGAAGTGGAGATCTGTGCCCATTGCTGAACCAGCCACGGGCCCATCCATCTGGTCCATCAAGAGTCACTCTCATCTCATCAGTCCATAAAACCTTTGAAAAATCTGTCTTCAGGTATTTCTTGGCCCCGTCTTGATGTTTCAACTTATGTTTCTTGTTCAGTGGTGGTCGGGTTTCAGCCTTTCTTACCTTGGCCATGTCTCTGAGCACTGAACACCTTGTACTTCTGGGCATTCCAGGTAGGTTGCATTTCTGGAATATGACAGCACGTGAAGATAAGGGGTTCCTGGTAGCTTCATGTTTGATTGTTCTTGCAGTTAATTTGCATCTTTTGTTCTCAGCACATTTCCTGTGACACTGTTGACTATTTGCAATAAAACGCTTCATGGTTCTGTGATCATGCCCCAATATCTTTGCAGTTTCAAGAGTGCTGCATCCTTCTGAAAGACTTTTTTACAATTTTTGACTTTTAAGAGTCAGTTAAATCTCTTTTTTGGCCCATTTTGCCTGAGGAAAAGAAGCTGCCTAATAATTCTTCACACCTTGATGAGTGTTGATCTCCTTAGGCCATACCCTCTTTCATTAGACAAATACACATCACAGTTTATGCTTAAATCCAATAAGAATTCAAGTTTGTACAGCATGGAGTTGGAGAATATGCATAAAAATCATGATAAGGTCAAAATACCCACATGCCTAATAATTGTGCACACAGTGTACTAGTGGCCTTTCAGTGTAGCAAGCAGCAGATTTGCATACATGTTATTTTTATTTTTAACCTACACCACCAGTCAAAAGCTTGGACATGCCTTCTCTTTCAATGTTTTTTGTTTACTACTTTATATATTTTCGATACATACGGAAGACATCACATGTATGATGGAAGTATATGGAATAATGTAGCAAAGAACAAGAACATTAATTGTTAAAACTGTTAAATGAGTTTGGGGAAGTGTTTGATCCGGAAATCATCAGAAAATTCACATGTATAAAATAATTACATTCAGATTTGTGCATTTAAGCAGAGATTAGCCAAAACGCAGAGAAGGGCTGTTTATTCCACTCATTATTCTCGACAATATTACGCACACTTTCTTGACACAGCGCTGGGTCTCCCGCAGTCTGCGCTGTGACCATAGACTTCTATAGAGCACAGTCTGTGGCTGTGACCACCACAGAAAGGATGAAATAATGACCGGACCTGAGAGAAATCTCTTCCCTCGGACGAAGCACAGGAGCGAGGGTTTGGTTTAATGACAAACTGGGACTAAACGGAACTTCAGCACTTTTTTACTTTTGTCTTTAACCACCGAGCACCAGAGTGGCCCGAGTCTGGGCACAACACGAAGCCTACAGGCCGAACCTGACCCAAATTCAAAGTATTCCCCACATTTTTGTGTAACGGGGAGTTACACAAATGAGATCTTGTGCCTGTCACGACCAGCTCAGTGCACTCACAGAGGTAAGACCCAGGCCTGCGCACTCAAACAGGTAAGCAGAGTTTGGATGTTTCGTGTGGACTTTTATTGGCAGAATAATAGCGTCTGATATGTGTCTGATGTGTTACATGCTAAATCTGTGTTCTGTCTGCCGGAGCGCTCGTCCTCTGGCCGCTGATCCACATACCCCTCCCTCGCACGTGCTCATAGCCCACTCCTCTGAGGGGCGCATGCCTCTGGTGGCCATCAGGAGTACGCACTAGCTTAAGACAACTCCTACACAGTCCTTTATAAATGAGGCCCCACATGACTAGGACATCTTGCTCATCTGTAAATTCTGATCTGACCATTCCCTTTTGGCTTTCTCATACACAGCAGCAAAAAACTGGACACACTTCCAGCTGACCTTAAAACTTGCACTAACTCCCACACTCTCTCTCATGGGCTAAAACAATGGCTTCTGAGTAGCAGGCGTGTCAACATCAGGCTTCTTCAAACGTTGCATTCTGACTGATTGTACTTTAGATGTATTGTGCAGCTGCAGATGTATTGTGTTTGACTAATGGCATGTTGTGGAGAGACAGGTTATTGGCCGATGGTTGGATGGGACTGTACTCTTGATCTCACTATGATCCCAAATTTTGTGTTGTCAGAATTCCAAGGCCTTAAACTTAGCTCTGTCAATGAGGCGAAAGTTCATTGAGTTACTTCATCCTTATCTGACTATAAGGCAAAAGACAATTGGGGACTTATAAAAAATATAAAATATAAAAATATTTTAAAAATCACCTTATTTATTCTATCACCTTCATTATCAATCGTTTAAAGATAGTATATTCCCTCATGCCTTTAAAACAGCCATAGTGATCTCAATCTGTAAAAGTGGGGACAACAAAGAGGCTTCCTCTAAAGTCACTGAAAAGATAGTAGCAGAACAATGGCTTGCCATTGGCTTCAAGGGTGGTTTTCCACAACCACATCGAGTTTGCAAAAAGGCCCTTAGAGTCCAGCTCCAAGTACTCAGTGATCCGTGTGTGGCATTGAGTCATAGGCATTCTTGTAATCAATCCAGGGAGCTCACAGGTTGGTCTGATGGGTTCTGCAGTCACGGGCGACTTCGGATTTTAGCCTCTGACTTTTCCATGGTGGGTATTGTTTCTTATGGCTCTTCTAGACCAGCACCTCTAGCATCACTGCTGCTCAAGTGTATATCAGCTCATTGGTTTCAGTGATGGTTGTAGGGATCACTCTCAGTGCTGCAGTCACATCTTCTAGGAGACTTTCAGATGGTACTTCACTTAGCCTCTGTAACTGGCGTCGGGGTTGCCTTGTGTTCTTTCGGGCCATGATCTTATCTTTCAGGTCAGTCACTGCCTCGTTCAGCGTGATACTTATTGGGGCTTCGTACCCAGTCTCTGGTTGGGGAGTTTGTGTTAACTCCCCTCTGACCTGGCGTTCTGGATCCCTCTTGCCATAGCATTTGTGTTGTACCTCGTCACTCTCTAGTTGTGATAGCACGGCAAACCCTTGGGCTTCTCTCAATGAGCTTCATGATGAAGTCTCCTGAAATGGTTTTCACTTCACAGCTGTGCCTCAAGGTATGCCATTTGTCAAAGGCAGTGATAAAAACAAGGGCTATGGCTATTAAAAAAAGAAAAACTAAACTAAGCTTTGAGTTATTCTGAATGTATTTATTGTTTACTTCATTCCATATTCATACTTATGATGCCTTCAGTAAATAATCATGGACATAAAGAAGAAACATACATGAAAAAATGTGTCCAAACTTTTTACTGTAGTGTACGGATATGACCTAAAGTTTACATTAAAAATCAACACATGGGAAGGTACAGATGAAATGTAATGAGCACTCAAGCCTTAAAGGTAGGACAAAATTTGATTACTCAGATCAATTTAAATAACAAACAAGTAATTTGATTCTAACCAACAATATTGTTATGGTTTTAAACACAGGTTCTCTTCAGCCAGGATCCAAAGAATTCATTTTGGTGCAGTCTCTTCGAACTTGGTGGGAAGCGCGGAACTACTGCAGAACCAATTATATTGACCTGGCTGTCATTGAAGATGCATCCGAACTCTCCAATGTCTCAGAAATGATTGCTCTAAACTGGGTGTGGATTGGCCTGAGCAGACAGCCCTTTAGGTGGTCCGACAACCGCATCAGTGACTTCAAAAACTGGATCAATGGAGAGCCAGACAACAAGCAAACCATTGAGCACTGTGTGGTGGAATATTCTAACACAGAACATCACTGGTTGGATGCATCATGTGGAGACACATTTAAAGTAATCTGTCAACAAGGTAAAATCACATGGCTAATGTTAACTGTTTTTTATGGCGGTGTAATATTCCATTATTTTTTTCCAGCATTAAAAACAAGGACAACTGTGGCAAAGGTAATACTCGAGACTGCTGCTGATCTGGCCAATCCAGCAACTAATGCTCAAATCCCAGACAAGGTACATTTTACTCATATTTTTTAATCCTTATATAGGTTTTGAATGTAGTGGCAATAATATGCACCTGGTATGTCTCATGCTAAAAGACTTTAGTCTATAGAATGACATATGCAGCATCTTAAAATGTGCTTTTAAAATGTGAGTAATATGAGTGGTTTGGTAACTTTGGTTCAGGTTGTCTAATTTTAAAGCATAATTAAGTAACTTTCAGCAATACAGCTCCCCCTACAGCTCCATTTTGTTATTAAAATAATATATATAATATGTAAATTCACATATTACACACAAAAATATGAAAAATTTAAAAAATACAGCCAGGGTGTGTAGCGTGTCTGGTTTTCAGCATGGAGACATGGAGAAACATCCAAAAATACATATTTAACCATCACAAGAACTTGTGAAAATGCTTAATGAGGCAAAAATGTTACTTAGTTCTACTTTAAGTGCAATATAAAATAAATCAATATGCTGGTATGTTTATTTAAAAATAATAATAATAATAATTTCACAGTAAAGTCGTGTTAAAGTTTAGTTACTAGTGCAGTCAAAAAAAAAAAAAAAAATAGTGTAGACTTTGCGGTGTGGAGGCTGTAAAAAGATTATGTAACCAAAAATATCAGCATACCAATATTTTTCTGTGTTTTTAACATCCATACACCTTCACTAGGATGATTTCCCCCCTGGAACTAACAAACTCTATTGAACTAAAGGTAAAAGGCAGCTGTTAATTTGAAAACTACCACTACATGACATCACAAGATGAAACAGAACATTTTGAGGATTACTGAAACATATGCATGAAACAAAACACCAACACCAGGTATATTTTTGAGAAGGTAACAACATCCTAACATGGCTAAAAGCTCACAAGAGTCAACTTTGCGTGATATAGGACCTTTAACACTAAGATTGGATTCAACTTTAAATGTATATTATCCTGGCACCACATTATTAAAAACACAAATATTTTTTTCTTTCTGTTCTAGGTCACCACATTGTTCAAAACCTTTGGACTTACTGATGTAAAACTCAGTTGGAAAATGTCACCAGTTCCTAAAGTTTGATAACAGGAGTTTGTATGTTCTAAATTATATTAAGGTTTTGCAGTGGTGTGTCATGATGAAGGCAAAACTATGTACTAGTACAACTATGCTGACTGCGCGGGTATATGTACTTCTGTGACTTATTATCTACATATTAATCCATGTAATGCTCTTATAATCAGCTTGGTATATTATCTCTTATTGATATGTATCTATTTTTTGTTTTCTATCACTGGTCACACAGCTTTGTATTTAAATAATGTTAAGCACCAGGTGTTTGCGTCCTTGTCTTTGCATTGGAATGAGCAGAGAAAATGTTTATGATCTGGAAATAGGTGAAAATTGCCACAGACTTAAGCTGTAGGTGCCCTGCCAGTCGAACATGAGCAGTTTGTGATTACAGTGTGCTCTGTAAGGGAAAAAAAAAGGCAAAATCCTTTCTGGGCAGGAGAGATTTTTTCGCTTTAGCGCCCCCTAGGCCTGTGGGACATGTAGGCCTATTTCTTTTGTGTTGTACACGTTTGAAGTTTATGATATATTGTAATTGTCCTGTCTTCTGTTCCTCTAGAAGATTTACAAAAGATGTTTTTCAAAATAAAATAGAAAAATTAAGCATGTTATTAGCAAAATAAATGAAAACACTTCGCAGAACACCTAAATTTGCTGTTCAAATATGTCTTTTTTTAAGCTCAGAAGACAAAGTTGAGACTCTCATTGGAGTCTCCATTACAGTTCTAGATTTGTCGGGTGTGAGTCTTGTTTGTTTCTCTTAAAATTCACTAAGGGAGACAAAAACAGGAGTCCTACTTGAGGCACTGGCTCAAATTTCAAATCAAATCTAGTCCTAAAAACATAAAATTGAGAAAGAATAAAACATTTGTGAATTTCAAAATGCTTTTATAGATAATATTAAAGACACAAATATGTAAGCGTCAGCTGAACATGATACCATTTTTGTTTTTTATTTTTACATTTCACCAATCCAAACAGCCTTGTATAGTTTCATTTTTATTTTTAACACTTTGTAACATATACATACACACATAGAGCTTTGGCTAATGATCATAACCCCAACTAAAACCTTTCACATGTTCCAAATACAGACATTAGTGAGTCTCATTTTCATTTTCATGGTTGTACATAGAATGAACTGCTTCTCTGCTGCTGGCCCTGTTTTTAAACTGTCTACATAATTATTTATTAGGCAAGTTGCATTCATTTTATAATTGAGCAACTACTGTGCTCTGTTTAGCCTGTTTTTCAGTCTCATCTGTTGTGAGAAACAGCGCAGTCCTTTTGCTCAGACGCTAAACTCTCATTTACATATTAGAATTGCAGGAGGAAAAAGAGGCGCAGTTTCTAATAGAAAATCAAGTGCAACATGCCCACAAATAGCACAGTTTACACTCATAATTTAGCACCTGCTTTGTAAATATACCCCTTACTGCACGCTTGAATTGCATCTTCTCTACAAGTTTCTCAAAAGCACAGAAACATGCTTTTAAAATTTGAATAGGGATCATGTATATTTCCATGTTTGCATACTCACTTTGGATATTGCTCAAACTCTGGGAACTGAAATCTCCACCATGCCACTCTCCCGTGAATTGTCCCACAGCTGATCCATGAACTGAAGACAGAGTCATCTGCAATGGCTTACAAGGAAACATGGACATTCCTGATCTGCGGTACGTGACTTGGTTGTTTTTGGTTTATTTTGTCTATTATCTTTAAGTATACATATGAATGGAGATCATTTTTCCCCTCACAGGACTTAAAGTGGTCTTCTGCTTCCACACGGTGTTTTATGAGTACCACTTTATCGACACAGGAATGACTTGGTCTGCTGCTCAACAGTACTGCAGACTACATTACGATGACCTGGCTACATTTACCAGCATGGAGGACATACAGAGAGTCAAGAGACCAAGTATCTACATGTATGCCTGGATTGGACTGTTCGATGACCCTGCTTCATGGCAAAGGATTATGGGTAATGACTCAAACTCCTGGACATGGTCTGCTACTGGGACCACCAGCCCTGGAGGGTACCAGATCTGGGAGGCAGGGGAGCCAGACTTCAACAGTGCAGAAAATACATGTGTTATGATGAGGAACGGACGGTGGGCTGATACTTCCTGTACGAACACCTATAATTTTGTCTGTTTCAGAGGTAAGAATGTGAATTAAACTTAAGTTTAGAGACTTCAAATGTTTAATGTTACTTTGTTCCCATCCATCTCTTTACTGTTAATGCAAAATATAAGATATTCAGAACTCAATGATGGTAGTAGAATATTATGAAATGTCAAATACTGTTATCAGCCTTAACATTTAACGCAGTGGAGTACTTCGATGTATGCGTTATTCTACAAAAAAATCATGGTCCTCTTGAAAGATGCAGACTTTTTCCTATATCATTGCTTGAATAAAGTGTCTTCTAAAAACTAGCAGGAGGTTTTGGAGCTCATTTTGAGTCCATCTTCAACCTGAGAAGGTCCAACAAGCTCATCTTTAATAATACCAGTCCATACCATTACCTCACCTCCACTTTGCTGGCATCTGAGTCGAAGTGGAGATCTGTGCCCATTGCTGAACCAGCCACGGGCCCATCCATCTGGTCCATCAAGAGTCACTCTCATCTCATCAGTCCATAAAACCTTTGAAAAATCTGTCTTCAGGTATTTCTTGGCCCCGTCTTGATGTTTCAACTTATGTTTCTTGTTCAGTGGTGGTCGGGTTTCAGCCTTTCTTACCTTGGCCATGTCTCTGAGCACTGAACACCTTGTACTTCTGGGCATTCCAGGTAGGTTGCATTTCTGGAATATGACAGCACGTGAAGATAAGGGGTTCCTGGTAGCTTCATGTTTGATTGTTCTTGCAGTTAATTTGCATCTTTTGTTCTCAGCACATTTCCTGTGACACTGTTGACTATTTGCAATAAAACGCTTCATGGTTCTGTGATCATGCCCCAATATCTTTGCAGTTTCAAGAGTGCTGCATCCTTCTGAAAGACTTTTTTACAATTTTTGACTTTTAAGAGTCAGTTAAATCTCTTTTTTGGCCCATTTTGCCTGAGGAAAAGAAGCTGCCTAATAATTCTTCACACCTTGATGAGTGTTGATCTCCTTAGGCCATACCCTCTTTCATTAGACAAATACACATCACAGTTTATGCTTAAATCCAATAAGAATTCAAGTTTGTACAGCATGGAGTTGGAGAATATGCATAAAAATCATGATAAGGTCAAAATACCCACATGCCTAATAATTGTGCACACAGTGTACTAGTGGCCTTTCAGTGTAGCAAGCAGCAGATTTGCATACATGTTATTTTTATTTTTAACCTACACCACCAGTCAAAAGCTTGGACATGCCTTCTCTTTCAATGTTTTTTGTTTACTACTTTATATATTTTCGATACATACGGAAGACATCACATGTATGATGGAAGTATATGGAATAATGTAGCAAAGAACAAGAACATTAATTGTTAAAACTGTTAAATGAGTTTGGGGAAGTGTTTGATCCGGAAATCATCAGAAAATTCACATGTATAAAATAATTACATTCAGATTTGTGCATTTAAGCAGAGATTAGCCAAAACGCAGAGAAGGGCTGTTTATTCCACTCATTATTCTCGACAATATTACGCACACTTTCTTGACACAGCGCTGGGTCTCCCGCAGTCTGCGCTGTGACCATAGACTTCTATAGAGCACAGTCTGTGGCTGTGACCACCACAGAAAGGATGAAATAATGACCGGACCTGAGAGAAATCTCTTCCCTCGGACGAAGCACAGGAGCGAGGGTTTGGTTTAATGACAAACTGGGACTAAACGGAACTTCAGCACTTTTTTACTTTTGTCTTTAACCACCGAGCACCAGAGTGGCCCGAGTCTGGGCACAACACGAAGCCTACAGGCCGAACCTGACCCAAATTCAAAGTATTCCCCACATTTTTGTGTAACGGGGAGTTACACAAATGAGATCTTGTGCCTGTCCCGACCAGCTCAGTGCACTCACAGAGGTAAGACCCAGGCCTGCGCACTCAAACAGGTAAGCAGAGTTTGGATGTTTCGTGTGGACTTTTATTGGCAGAATAATAGCGTCTGATATGTGTCTGATGTGTTACATGCTAAATCTGTGTTCTGTCTGCCGGAGCGCTCGTCCTCTGGCCGCTGATCCACATACCCCTCCCTCGCACGTGCTCATAGCCCACTCCTCTGAGGGGCGCATGCCTCTGGTGGCCATCAGGAGTACGCACTAGCTTAAGACAACTCCTACACAGTCCTTTATAAATGAGGCCCCACATGACTAGGACATCTTGCTCATCTGTAAATTCTGATCTGACCATTCCCTTTTGGCTTTCTCATACACAGCAGCAAAAAACTGGACACACTTCCAGCTGACCTTAAAACTTGCACTAACTCCCACACTCTCTCTCATGGGCTAAAACAATGGCTTCTGAGTAGCAGGCGTGTCAACATCAGGCTTCTTCAAACGTTGCATTCTGACTGATTGTACTTTAGATGTATTGTGCAGCTGCAGATGTATTGTGTTTGACAAATGGCATGTTGTGGAGAGACAGGTTATTGGCTGATGGTTGGATGGGACTGTACTCTTGATCTCACTATGATCCCAAATTTTGTGTTGTCAGAATTCCAAGGCCTTAAACTTAGCTCTGTCAATGAGGCGAAAGTTCATTGAGTTACTTCATCCTTATCTGACTATAAGGCAAAAGACAATTGGGGACTTATAAAAAATATAAAATATAAAAATATTTTAAAAATCACCTTATTTATTCTATCACCTTCATTATCAATCGTTTAAAGATAGTATATTCCCTCATGCCTTTAAAACAGCCATAGTGATCTCAATCTGTAAAAGTGGGGACAACAAAGAGGCTTCCTCTAAAGTCACTGAAAAGATAGTAGCAGAACAATGGCTTGCCATTGGCTTCAAGGGTGGTTTTCCACAACCACATCGAGTTTGCAAAAAGGCCCTTAGAGTCCAGCTCCAAGTACTCAGTGATCCGTGTGTGGCATTGAGTCATAGGCATTCTTGTAATCAATCCAGGGAGCTCACAGGTTGGTCTGATGGGTTCTGCAGTCACGGGCGACTTCGGATTTTAGCCTCTGACTTTTCCATGGTGGGTATTGTTTCTTATGGCTCTTCTAGACCAGCACCTCTAGCATCACTGCTGCTCAAGTGTATATCAGCTCATTGGTTTCAGTGATGGTTGTAGGGATCACTCTCAGTGCTGCAGTCACATCTTCTAGGAGACTTTCAGATGGTACTTCACTTAGCCTCTGTAACTGGCGTCGGGGTTGCCTTGTGTTCTTTCGGGCCATGATCTTATCTTTCAAGTCAGTCGCTGCCTCGTTCAGCGTGATACTTATTGGGGCTTCGTACCCAGTCTCTGGTTGGGGAGTTGGTATTAACTCCCCTCTGACCTGGCGTTCTGGATCCCTCTTGCCATAGCATTTGTGTTGTACCTCGTCACTCTCTAGTTGTGATAGCACGGCAAACCCTTGGGCTTCTCTCAATGAGCTTCATGATGAAGTCTCCTGAAATGGTTTTCACTTCACAGCTGTGCCTCAAGGTATGCCATTTGTCAAAGGCAGTGATAAAAACAAGGGCTATGGCTATTAAAAAAAGAAAAACTAAACTAAGCTTTGAGTTATTCTGAACGTATTTATTGTTTACTTCATTCCATATTCATACTTATGATGCCTTCAGTAAATAATCATGGACATAAAGAAGAAACATACATGAAAAAATGTGTCCAAACTTTTTACTGTAGTGTACGGATATGACCTAAAGTTTACATTAAAAATCAACACATGGGAAGGTACAGATGAAATGTAATGAGCACTCAAGCCTTAAAGGTAGGACAAAATTTGATTACTCAGGTCAATTTAAATAACAAACAAGTAATTTGATTCTAACCAACAATATTGTTATGGTTTTAAACACAGGTTCTCTTCAGCCAGGATCCAAAGAATTCATTTTGGTGCAGTCTCTTCGAACTTGGTGGGAAGCGCGGAACTACTGCAGAACCAATTACATTGACCTGGCTGTCATTGAAGATGCATCCGAACTCTCCAATGTCTCAGAAATGATTGCTCTAAACTGGGTGTGGATTGGCCTGAGCAGACAGCCCTTTAGGTGGTCCGACAACCGCATCAGTGACTTCAAAAACTGGATCAATGGAGAGCCAGACAACAAGCAAACCATTGAGCACTGTGTGGTGGAATATTCTAACACAGAACATCACTGGTTGGATGCATCATGTGGAGGCACATTTAAAGTAATCTGTCAACAAGGTAAAATCACATGGTTAATGTTAACTGTTTTTTATGGCAGTGTAATATTCCATTATTTTTTTCCAGCATTAAAAACAAGGACAACTGTGGCAAAGGTAATACTCGAGACTGCTGCTGATCTGGCCAATCCAGCAACTAATGCTCAAATCATAGACAAGGTACATTTTACTCATATTTTTTAATCCTTATATAGGTTTTGAATGTAGTGGCAATAATATGCACCTGGTATGTCTCATGCTAAAAGACTTTAGCCTATAGAATGACATATGCAGCATCTTAAAATGTGCTTTTAAAATGTGAGTAATATGAGTGGTTTGGTAACTTTGGTTCAGGTTGTCTAATTTTAAAGCATAATTAAGTAACTTTCAGCAATACAGCTCCCCCTACAGCTCCATTTTGTTATTAAAATAAGATATATAATATGTATACTCACATATTACACACAAAAATATGAAAAATTAAAAAAATACAGCCAGGGTGTGTAGCGTGTCTGGTTTTCAGCATGGAGACATGGAGAAACATCCAAAAATACATATTTAACCATCACAAGAACTTGCGAAAATGCTTAATGAGGCAAAAATGTTACTTAGTTCTACTTTAAGTGCAATATAAAATAAATCAATATGCTGGTATGTTTATTTAAAAAAATAATAATAATAATAATTTCACAGTAAAGGCGTGTTAAAGTATAGTTACTGGTGCAGCTCCAAAAAAAAAAAAAAAAAAAAATAGTGTAGACTTTGCGGTGTGGAGGCTGTAAAAAGATTATGTAACCAAAAATATCAGCATATCAATATTTTTCTGTGTTTTTAACATCCATACACCTTCACTAGGATAATTTCCCCCCTGGAACTAACAAACTCTATTGAACTAAAGGTAAAAGGCAGCTGTTAATTTGAAAACTACCACTACATGACATCACAAGATGAAACAGAACATTTTGAGGATTACTGAAACATATGCATGAAACAAAACACCAACACCAGGTATATTTTTGAGAAGGTAACAACATCCTAACATGGCTAAAAGCTCACAAGAGTCAACTTTGCGTGATATAGGACCTTTAACACTAAGATTGGATTCAACTTTAAATGTATATTATCCTGGCACCACATTATTAAAAACACAAATATTTTTTTCTTTCTGTTCTAGGTCACCACATTGTTCAAAACCTTTGGACTTACTGATGTAAAACTCAGTTGGAAAATATCCCCAGTTCCTAAAGTTTGATAACAGGAGTTTGTATGTTCTAAATTATATTAAGGTTTTGCAGTGGTGTGTCATGATGAAGGCAAAACTATGTACTAGTACAACTATGCTGACTGCGCGGGTATATGTACTTCTGTGACTTATTATCTACATATTAATCCATGTAATGCTCTTATAATCAGCTTGGTATATTATCTCTTATTGATATGTATCTATTTTTTGTTTTCTATCACTGGTCACACAGCTTTGTATTTAAATAATGTTAAGCACCAGGTGTTTGCGTCCTTGTCTTTGCATTGGAATGAGCAGAGAAAATGTTTATGATCTGGAAATAGGTGAAAATTGCCACAGACTTAAGCTGTAGGTGCCCTGCCAGTCGAACATGAGCAGTTTGTGATTACTGTGTGCTCTGTAAGGGAAAAAAAAAGGCAAAATCCTTTCTGGGCAGGAGGGATTTTTTCGCTTTAGCGCCCCCTAGGCTTGTGGGACATGTAGACCTATTTCTTTTGTGTTGTACATGTTTGAAGTTTATGATATATTGTAATTGTCCTGTCTTCTGTTCCTCTAGAAGATTTACAAAAGATGTTTTTCAAAATAAAATAGAAAAATTAAGCATGTTATTAGCAAAATAAATGAAAACACTTTGCAGAACACCTAAATTTGCTGTTCAAATATGTCTTTTTTTAAGCTCAGAAGACAAAGTTGAGACTCTCATTGGAGTCTCCATTACAGTTCTAGATTTGTCGGGTGTGAGTCTTGTTTGTTTCTCTTAAAATTCACTAAGGGAGACAAAAACAGGAGTCCTACTTGAGGCACTGGCTCAAATTTCAAATCAAATCTAGTCCTAAAAACATAAAATTGAGAAAGAATAAAACATTTGTGAATTTCAAAATGTTTTTATTGATAATATTAAAGACACAAATATGTAAGCTTCAGCTGAACATGATACCATTTTTGTTTTTTATTTTTACATTTCAGCAATCCAAACAGCCTTGTATAGTTTCAATTTTATTTTTAACTCTTTGTAACATATACATACACACACAGAGCTTTGGCTAATGATCATAACTCCAACTAAAACCTTTCACATGTTCCAAATACAGACATTAGTGAGTCTCATTTTCATTTTCATGGTTGTACATAGAATGTTCAGAGTTACAAAAGTCAGGTTAGTGAGATAAAGAGTCCATCTGGATCTCTTCAGGGATTTCTCAGTACATCTTCAGGAGTGTTTGTGCAGATCTTTGTGTAATAATCTGTCTCACTGTGATAAACTTTTGGACGAGTTTGAGACAAATCCAAATTCTTCTGTGTTTGGACGTCTCAGAGCACTTCAGTCTCTGTCTCTTTCACAATTACGGATTCCAGATGTCTTCTGGTAAACTCTATTCCATGGAAGACCCTCCCTCTACTCTTTCTTCACCTCCTCTATTTCTCATTTTCTCTCTGTTCTCTCTTTGTCCCTCTTTCTTGCTCTTCACTTCCTCCCTTGTTCTTTCTCTCCTCTCTGTGTTCCTCTCCATCTCTCTCCTTCTCTATCTCACTCCCTTTCTCTCTTCTCCTTATTCCACTTCCTCTGTCTACTCTATTTCTTTCTCTCTTTTACCCCTCTCCTTTTCTTTCTCCTCTCCTTCTCTCTCTCTCTCTCTCTCTCCTCTCCTTTACCGTCTCCCTCTCTCTAATTTTTCTCCCTCTCATTTTTACATTTCTTAATGAAGCTAAAATATTTATCATCATAATTATTTAATATTTAACAATATACTTTCATGTTCCTATAAATACTAATAAATATTTAGCTACTATGAGACCATATTAAATAATGTGAACAGCATAACTTTGTTTTTAGGCTGTCTTCTTGTATACAGAAAAGGGAAAAAAACATACACACAAAAAAGTGCGAAATGTACAAAAAGCTCATTCCACAAAAATCTGAGAATTATATTGTGTAGCTTGCTCATTTATTAGGCTAACAGAAACACAAACTGTTCGTTCTATTTGAGAATTTCCACATATAGTATGAAGACTCTCTAACTCAGCTCACTGAAATCCAAGCACACACCGAGACATTTTCTGTCCCAAAGTCCCAATTAAATCAAGAGCTGGTCTACAGTTTGGTACAGTAATCTTAACTAGCTGCGAGCCACAAAGAGAAATGTACAGAGTGTGAGTGCAAGTGCATTCTTGAGGTGATTCCAAATCATGGAGTATGGAGTATGTCCAAAGCCACTAAATAAAATGAAGACATCTGCATCTGAGCAAGTGCTAGTATGATTAGCTCACTAATTAAACAAGCGTTATCATAAAAGGGCGTTAAAAATGGTTAAACCAAGCAAAAGATAACTTCCCATTATTGTAGTTGAGGGCAGGCCTCCTTTTTTGCTGAAAAATGAGCTACAACTGACTGTAGGAGACGTGCTGCTGGGAGCTACTCACAGACGTGTTCTTCAGCAGCTCTGAAAACAGCCAATCAGAGCTCAGCTGTTCAGAGAGACAGCAGCTCTCAGCCAATCAGAGCTCAGCTGTTCAGAGAGACAGCAGCTCTCAGCCAATCAGAGCTCAGCTGTTCAGAGAGACAGCAGCTCTCAGCCAATCACAGATTTCAGAAATCACTGAATTTGAAAATCAGGCGCCAAACCCACATTGACAAATGGGTTTAAAGTTTGTCCCAGTTCAAGTTAAGCTGCAGATGAGAAGCGCGACACGGAGCCCAGACTGAGGTCAGTTTGAGCAGAAGTTGAAATCTCCCCAGTGTCTTTGTGGGAGACAAAGTCTGAGATTTGGTTAAAGCCAAATAGAGATCTCTTTTATATCTACAGAGGAGTTTAACCTGAGCGAATCAACAGCCTGTTTCTCTGGAGCAAAATATGAGAAGCGGAGCAATAAGCCATTTGCTCCCAGTGGTCTTAAACAATGATCAAAATGGTCTAGGAGAAAAGCATGAGAATTTATTGAGATCTCCTCTTTGGATTTTCTTTCTTCTGGGAAGGTTTAGACTTGAAAATGTGAAGAATCATCACCATGGTAACCAGTATGTTCTGACTCTAAATATCTACACAGTAAATCATGCAATAGGGAGCGGCACTTCTCATTACAATTTTCTTTGAAATGTTCATTTTTGTTACTAAGAATCTTTTTTTTTATTTTAATATGTGTAAAATTATGAAATTACCTTTGGTTGTGTCCATATGGTACACAGACAAACAAAGTACTACAAGTGCATTAAATGTAAACAAGTGAAGTATTAACAGAGTGAATATTAGTGTTCATAATTCAATTAAATTAGCTCCAGACTGTGACAGCTCAAGGACTACTCTAATCTGTTATTTTTACTGCAGTTCACACCGTCATAGGCACTTTGTGGGACTATGGTAAAAGGGAATTAAACAATAAGGAGGACTGATGTGGAGTCTACAACACAACACACACTGTTGTACTGTTTTCACTCCACAGACTTGCATAGAATTTAGTTTTTCTTACAGTCACAAGAGGACTGCTGCAACTGCCATGACAACCATATCCATGTTGTCTCTAGTTTTCTTTAGACGTCATTGGTGAAATGGGTCAGATTTGATGGGGACTTCACTTACGAGAGAGAGTTTTTTGGGGACATCAGACCTCTCTGAAATAGGAAATACTTCCACTATTATAAACAGTATAAAATCTGAAAATGTTTATTACCTAAGGGCACTGTACTGGCGTTTTCTGGTTCACCTTTGATTGAAATAACTAAATCAGTTCCACATCACTTCTATCTGTTTCCATAAACTGATTTGGTTATTTGCAAAACAGCCATTGTCAAGTCTAAGATCCGAGAGCAGGCAAAGATCATTTTGACTCAGCACTTTTAATTTGTAAGTATATCCCATGTTGCCATATTGTTTGACAACATTTTCTAAAACACATAGAACATTTGCGTAGAAGGAAATATATGTTGATGAGCATATTGGAACTCTATCATGTTTCCTGCTTTATTGTAAGAATCTAAAACCTTCCAAATTCTTCCAAATTATACCACCAGCCGCCATGTTCCTGTTCTGTTTTGTATCTGGTCGTTGCACATGCCAGTCTTGCACTTTATGCCTTTTTTGCACTTCTGTTCAGCTCTGATGTCCATAATGTACGAGCTCTTGACCTGTGTGACCTGCTGTGGGTGTGGGGACCACAAAAGGAATTGCCCCTTGGGATAATGTTTTCTAAACCAAACTAAAGTTCAAAGTCAACTTTATTGTCAAAAACCATATGTACAGGTTGCACAGGCAGGATTTGAAATTGCAGTGTTCCCTCGGCCCGCAGTGAACATGTAACATCTTACAGACATGACAATAAACATGATGACAAAAACATAACGTGCACATAGTAACAAGTACAATAGCTTTGTATATAATACAAATAAGTAAAACACACAAACTAAACTGTTTTTCAGATATGGATATAGAGGATATAAAAAAAAAAAAAAAACACATCTGCACAGCTAAGACCTCAGGAACTCGTTTCTGGATTGTTTCTGCATTGCTTTAAGCCAAAAGAAAAATATGTGCGCAGGACATGCTGCTGCCCACGCATATGGCTGTCCTCATTCACTATTAATGCATTCTAAAAAATACACGCCCAAAACGTGCAGTTTTTACATTTGCCTAGGGAGAAATACTCGTGCAGTGTGTCCCTGGCCTTACCAAAACTCACATGTCAAGAAACCTGATGGATTATCCTAATCCATCAGGTTTCTTGACGTCTGACGTCATGACTTCAATAAAAGTAAGTCCTCAGCTCAGAGGACTCAGTTCAGTCCAGTGATGGAGAACACTCTGGTCTTTCTGTTGCTGTTCTGCTCTGTGTCCTCAGCTCTTGGGGACTCAACAGGAACGACGCCCCAGTCGTGTCTGTCGGACATCCACACTGCGCTCCGAGATATGAGCGCTGCTCTGGCTGAACACAGGGTGAAGATTGAGCATCTGCAGACACTAAACCAAGGTCAGGTTCAACTCCACCAGACAGTGACTTTAGACCTTAAACCTAATTTACCCTGAATATGTTTTCTTTTTAGGACAGGCAGCCAAACTCGGAGAGCTGGAGAAGAAGACCTGTCAACTACAAGGTACAGTATCCAATATGTGAAGTGCAATGGATGGTTATTTAAAGTGGAATATACATATATGATCAGCGACGTGCGGCCAGGGAGGCAGTGCCTTACCAATCATTTTGGGGATAAAAATCTGCTTAGTGTCAATAAGAATAAATAATGCAAAGAGACAAGAGGTGAGGCTCGCCTCAGCGCGGGCACACTGCACAGGACACGTTCATTCCACGTATATCAAATCTACGCGCGTCTAATTCACCCGCAACCACGCGGAACATGCCGTGTTTTCCACACTTAAAAAAGATCCACAAAGAGATATTTGGTCCTTCTTCATCCATAAATTAGTTTAAAGTCAGACAGAAGAAGAGAGAAGCGCTCCTCCTTCGTGTCCCTGCGCACCAGGCGCGTAACACGGTGGAGGAGAGGGGGAGGAGCTGGAGCAACACAGAGACCAGAGGAGCAGGTCCAGAGGAGCAGGTCCAGAGGAGCAGGACCAGAGGAGCAGGACCAGAGGAGCAGGTCCACAGGAGCAGGACCAGAGGAGCAGGACCAGAGGAGCAGGTCCAGAGGAGCAGGTCCAGAGGAGCAGGACCAGAGGAGCAGGTCCAGTTTGAGTCTAATCATTCAAAGAAAAAAATGTAAAATGGAAATGAAAATTGAAGCAATTAAATAAAACATGTAATTTTCAAAAACAGTGTTGCTGTCTACATAAGGACTTTGATTATACTTTTTATATGCATCTGTTTATTCTACATTGTGCCATCTGTTCACTGTCTGTTTTCTAGTGGGACAAGTGGCTTTCTCTGCCTCTTTAGTGGCTTCAGGCGACGTAACCTTCGGCCCCTTTAACACTCACACCAATCTGGTCTTCAAACACGTGGTCTCAAACATTGGAAACGCCTACAGCCCAAACACAGGTGAATGGACTCACACATGTTACAGTGATCTATGTGAGTGTTACCAACACTAACATTATGTACATATCCTACAGGGTTTTTCACTGCACCGGTCAGAGGGGCCTACCACTTTGAGTTCTACATCTATGGGCCAATGGATTCTTCACATGCTTCAGGTGCTGTGTTGGTGAAGAATGAAGAACATATTTTTGTTGCTTATGAACTTCAGACAAGTGGATATGGCAAATCCTCTAATGGAGTCACTCTGCTCCTGGAGGCTGGAGATGTTGTGTTTCTGCGTCAGTGGGAGAATTCAAAAATCTATGATAATGTAAATCACCACAGCACATTCAGTGGTCACCTGCTGTTCCCCATGTGAGAATCGTTTGCTTTGGGACAACGATCAATCAGGTGTGTTTACATTCATGTTGTGTCATGTTTGTTCATTAACATGATCTGTCCCAATCAAATAAATAAACAAAGGGGATCCATTGCAACACATTATTTGCCATCATGATTTAAGTCAAGTATAAAGTAGTGCTTTTCTTCTTTTACGAGGCACAGGCAGTAGAAATCTTAAACATGTTTAGTTGTGTGTAGAATCCCTCAGTCGTCCAGGTAGAATCCATGCCAAAAGGAGAAATTCAATTTGTGAACTGGACATAGTTTATTTGGTTGAATACGTTTCGCAGCTCATCCAAGCTGCTTCTTCAGTTCTGGTCAGATGCTGGCGGACACTGCTTTATATCTGCTTGAAGGGAGGAGCTTAATTACAATGAAAATTACTCTGAGACACACATATTTATTTACAGTTTCTGTTAGTCAGGTGAGTCTATTCAATATGGAGTGGGAGTGGGGGAGTAGTTAGCAGATCCATTCAGGGCCATGATGGTATTTTCACACCTCTGGACATGTCCTGGCTAGTCCCGTTGTTTTCTTTGTTTGTTTTGATTTAGGTTTGAGGATAGAGTTATAGATGGGAGACAAATGATGTCTGAGGCCTCCATTTCTGTTCAAGGAAGGATTCTCTTTCTTGAAAAAAATAGCCTCTTTAACTCCCCTCTCAAACCAGTTCTTTTCTCTGGCTAAGATCTGGACCTCACTGTCCCGGTCTACTCCATTCAGTGTAATGAAGACTGCAGCGCTACACTCGAGAAACAAAACAGCCACTTCACAAGAGGATGTACCAACAAAGACGGGAGAGCCAGAGTGGACCTCAGTCTGCCGTACATCCCCACCTAAAAGGACCTCAGTCTGCTGTACATCTCCACCTAAAAGGACCTCAGTCTGCCGTACATCTCCACCTAAAAGCCACAGGCCACTCCTTTGAGGACAGTGAGGTCCAGATCTTGTACTTTACTATAACTGTATTAGGGTAACTTAGAGATGGAAAATTCACCACAAATAAACCATAATCATTTATTGAAATAACTTGTATGTGTCTTTGTTTAATCACTCCGGAATGATTATCTGTATTGGTTAAAGTCCCTTACATTTTGTCGTTCAACCAGAAACCCTGAATTAATAATGAAAATAACCCATACTACACTAAATGGTTTTACTTGGGAGCCACTTCGCCACTGTGACACACACATCAATTTTACCCACAGACTTTTTACCAATATATTTCCTTGTGTGTAAGTTTAAGAGTTCAAAGGTCACAGATAGTAGTCCTCCTCCTCGATGTCACCGTGAGTGTCCTGAAAGCCCAGTGCTTGGATGTCGTGGGTTATGTCACTCATGCGTCGGTTAAACTCCTGAGAGCCAGAGCCAGAAGTGCAGTGATCGTACCTGAGAAATAACACAAACATTATCGTTTCATAAAGCCACAAGTGGATATGATTGGCCCTTGACACGTAATGTGACTAAATACAGTATGTACCAAAAATGTTTTAACTTTTTTATGATTTTACAATTTAATATAATGGGAAGTTACTATGACTATGGCAAAACTATAAAAAAAAAAAAAAAATAGTAAGACATGGGTTGATGTGTTTGATCAGGAGCGTATGAACATTTTGTAAAAAATAAATCTAAATATTTTCATAGATGTTTTTATTTTATTTATTTTTCCTACTTAAAGTTTGAGGCTGCACGGTCCATAACCAGGACGGCAGGTCACAGTGTGCAGGTGCTTCATAAAATGGCCAAAGTAACATTTTGTAGAAATACAACAGGAGTGGGTCGGCCAATCTAATTACAGATGGTAACTTTAATTTAGATAACTTATGACGCACTATCATTTTGAGCAGGATGACAAAAGTGAATCTTGTCAAGTCATTTTATTTATATAACACATTTAAACAACTGTAACAAGTTGAACCAAAGCGCTTCACAGCATTAAACACATCATAGTGAAACAATAAAACAAATGTCAAATCTATAAAATATTACATTAAAGAGCGGCTTAATACACAAAGATCAAAGTCTAAAGTTGAGCTTCAAAGTAGAGCTCATGAGCTGTTGAATGTGTTTTTAGGAGGGTTTTAAAGTGAGGTAGAGGAGCATGATCTCAGATGAAGAGGGAGGGCATTCCAGAGCTTAGGGGCCACAACAGAGAAAGCTCGGCCTCCTTTGGTTTTGAGGCGGGATGGTGGGACGGACAGTAGGTTGAGGGAGTTTGACCTGAGAGACCGAGGGGCAGTGTGTGGGGGTAAAAGATCAGTGATGTGCTGCGGCGCCAGTGAGTTAAGTGATTTAAAAACAAATAATGACATTTTAAAATCAGTGGAGTAGAGTTGGGTTAGGATGGGTGTAATCTGGTCTCTCTTTTTGGACCCGGTGAGTCCGCCAGCAGCATTTTGGACTAACTGTGACCTACTGAGGGAGGACTGTGGGAGGCCTGAATATAGCGAGTTGCAGTAGTCCAGTCTATTGGTTACAAAAGCGTGTATGATTGTTTCAAAAGTTATTGCGTGTTAGGATTGGTTTTAATTTAGCGATTTGTCTTGTGTAACCATAATGTTCATTTTTATGCATGTTATATGTGTAACTTAATGAGTCCATTAGTGAGTCTGAGTCAGAACGAGTCCTTTGTGAGGGACTCGAGTCTCCGCTTATGTGTCCATGGGGCAGTCATGGTATCCAGAGGTGGGTAGTACTCAGTTACATTTACTTGAGGAAATTTTTAAAGCAGTTTTCAGAGTACTCTTCTAGCAGCATACTTTTACTCCTACTTGAGTAATATTTTAATTGAAATAACAGTACTCTTACTTGAGTAAAGGTTGTGTTACTCTTTCCACTGTGAGTAAGTCTTTGAGTGACAAAAGCTTTATGACAATATGAAATTATTTGAACATTTGTGATTCTTGCACCACTCCTTCAGATTTGATTTTAGTTTTTCTCATTTTTGTGTCTGTCCTTTGAGGAAAAAAATCATGCATTTTGGTATTTTATTTTTGTTCTAACTTTAAATTCTAACTTTACTTATAATACTCTTTAAGTTACTTCTTTACTCTTACTTGAGTAGTTTCTTGGACTACCTTCATACTTCTACTTGAGTAATATTATTTTGAATGAACGCTACTCTTACTTGAGTACATTTTTTAGCTACTCTACCCCCCTCAGACTGTTACAGAAGTCATTTTGTCCATTGGCTGATGTTTGCCTGTGTTTGGGGTGAAGTATCAGTGGAATCATTCATACCCTCTCATGGCAGAGGCTGATGTGCTGCTCATGCTGCGTTTGATGCGTCCAAAGCTGTCGGTTAGAATCCCGCCCTCTCTGATGCCGATGCTCTCCAGGAAACTTTCAAACACCCCCACATCTTGGTCAGGGATGAACGACCGCATTCCTTAAAGAAAACACACACACACACACGCACACACACACACACACACACACACACACACACACACACACACACACACACACACACACACACACACATGTTGGGTTGCACAGCGTATGCAAAAATATGGGAAACATGTTTCACATATGTTGGGTTTCCATGCTTTTCCAATGCTAATGACACCAAGTTATGTGACCAGACGTATTTCTTGTTTTTAGTTCCCAAAAAGTGCACATACATGTTCTTAGCCTGATCCTATACATAAACTAAAAAGGCTACGGACTTCATATTTGAGATAAAATTTAACCTTCCTAGAGCACATATAAAATGATACCATGGCATCAGTTTTCTGAAAGATATCTCAATTTTTACACTACATATGAAATCAGAATTTTCAAGCTGGCATTTACAGGGTCAATGTTGTATTCATTTTACAAAATGTTAAAATTTATTAGGGCAGAGACAAATATACTTAACTTTCCCAGATGGAAATTTGTCATGGGCAAAGACATGACATGTTCATTACAATGTTAGAAACACAACACATAACACGTGCTTAGCTAAAAAATGGTCAAACTGAATTCAAAAGTGTGTCTAAACGTTTGACTGGTAGTGTATTTGTGTCTTTGTGCCCTGTTGTGTTGTAGTGCGTGTGTGCATGCAGGTGTTGGTACCGAGCAGGAGGAACTTTCGGCTGTCCCCGTACAGGTGCAGGAGCTGGGAGCAGAAGTGCTGGATGTCTGAGCCCAGTCTGTACTCTCTGAGCAGCACGGCAAACTGCTGCAGCTCCCCCGGGCTCAGCCTGTTACGCAGCTGCACACACAAGTCAGTCAAAGTAAGCACGTGATAAGCAGGACACGGGGACATTTGTTTACACTGTCAAATGAGAGTTACTGAGTTCCAAAGGATTGTATTCAGTATATGAATCTAGATTTTGAGAATTTTTGCTTCTTAAAGGTAAATTGTGTAACTTTTCTGGTCCGTCACCTGCTTTTTTCCATGGAGATGTTATTGCTTGTCTGACATGTTTGACAGTATGGCATTAAACCATTTTATCTTCATGGAGACCAAACCAGACCAAGTTACAGGTCAGATCTGTGGAGAGGTGACCCCGCTCACAGTCAGAATGTCTGTTTTTCTAGGTATTTTTGAGCTGTAAAACCAGCTGTAATTGAATAAATGTAAGGTAAATTTGTTTAATTTTATATTGTGGAACATTATGGCATATCCATGAAAACAAGAAAGTGATGGATCCCCAAGTGAAAAGTTACATAGTGCATCTTTAAAGTGGGACTAAATACCTAAACTCCGTCCACAGCCACAATTCAAATAGAGCTGGTAAATGTGAAGGAAGAAGAGAGTGAGGAGGGAGAAGGGGTGAGGTCTGGTGGTATAAGTTACAGTGTGATTGGTCCAACAGGTATCCACCCGTCCAACTCCGCCCATGGAGCAAAAAAAAAAGTTCACACGGGCCGAGTTTCATTCCTCTTTCCTCGCTTCCTTCTCCTTGATTCCTCTCCTCGATTCTGCAGGAAATGGGTGAGGAAGTCCCACCCGCGAGGAGAGAGGAAATAAACTCGTCAGCGAGACCAATAAAGTCTGATTATTTTATTTGACGTCTGCTCCTGAAGCCTCCCTCAGGTTTGCTCCTTCTTTCCGTTGTTTTCTTTGGGACACCACACATTTGATTGACAACTGAAAAATGAAGGCGCGAGGTGAGGAATCAAGGAGAAGGATAGTGCTCCCCCCGCATTGCCCTTATGAGTATACACTGTCAGGGAACTTTTCTTTTGTTTTTTATTTTACCTAAAGCAGTATAATCACATATTAAAACATATAGTATTGCTTAATATACTGTATATATAAAAAGAGTCAGGGTTTCCCAGGAGAGCATCACAGGAACTTACAAGGACGTTCAGTGAGGTCAAAATGTTCCTTAGTTCTGCTTTAATATACAGTACCTAATGTAAATCAAGCTACTTTTGACAGGGTTCCATTTACCCCTCTAACACAGACACAAAAAATAAAAATAAATAAATAAATAAAAAATAATAATAAATGTCAGTCAGTAAAAAAAAAAATGCTGAAAATAATTAAAATTAAGGGGGAAAAACGATAAATTATATTGAAACTGATAATAATAATAATAATAATAATAATAATAATAATAATAATAATAATAATACAATCTTAAAACAAGATAAACTCAGAATGCATGTCACAAAGGGAGAAAGAAAAAAGCAGTGCTACATGGGGCCTCACAGTGGTCATGTAGTCGTGCATGAGCAGCAGGGCGGCGCTGTTGTCTCCGTCACCGGCAGACGCCACACTGCGCTGGGACGAGCTCTCGCTGTACGTTTCACTATAGTACAGCTCAAAGGCCTCCTGGGAGCCATCGCTGAAAAACACAAGCGAACACGATTACGCTGCAAAAATGTTACTCATCTGTTAAAGGTGCACTGTGCAACTTTTCTGATGGAGGGTCCTTTACCTCCTCGTCTCCACGGAGATGTTGTTGCTTTGTCCAGAGTGCTCCACAGCATTGCATTAAACATATCTATCTCCATGGAGACAAAACAGTGACACCACCAAGCCAAGTTACACGTCAGATCTGTGTAGCGGTGACACAGCTCATGTTTTTTTAGCAATAAAAACACATGTAATTGAATAAATGCAAGATAGATAAGTGTAATGCTATACTGTGGAATATTTCAGGCAAAGCAATCAAATATCCATGAAAAAATAATCTGATGACAGACTCTTCACCAGAAAAGTTACACAATACACCTTTAAAATTGTATGAATGCAGAATATTAATTTAGGTTAGATTTGAGTAGGTTTGACTTTGGTTTGAATAGATAGATTGAACTCTTATTATTTCTTGATGTTGACAAAGCTCATGTGTAAAGGGAAAACCATTTCAGGATACTTCATCAAAAGGTTCACTGAGAGAAGGTTTGCAGTGCTTTCAACAAAGCAAAGGGTGGCTATTTTGAGCATTTGAATATAAAAAAATGTAGCTGATTTATTTAAAGGAGCATTATGCAATGTTTTTGGTTCGGGGTCCGTCACCGTCTTGTTTCTATGACTTTAAACAACTGTACCTTACATTTATTCAATTACAGGTGGTTTTATGGCTCAAAAATGCCTAAAAACAGGCATTCTGACTGGTTTGGTCTCCATGAAGATAGAAAGGTTTAATGCCATACTGTGAAACATTCCAGACAAAGCAATAACATCTCCAAGAAGAAGAAAAGCATTTGACGGACCCTCCACCAGAAAAGTTACACAATGCACCACAACTGTACAAAAAGTCACCCTTATGTAACAGATAATACTCCCTACAACTATACAAAAACTCACCCTTGTGTAACAGATAATACTCCCTACAACTGTACAAAACTCACCCTTATGTAACAGATAATACTCCCTACAACTGTACAAAAACTCACCCTTATGTAACAGATAATACTCCCTACAACTGTACAAAAACTCACTTTTATGTAACAGATAATACTCCCTACAACTGTATAAAAACTCACCTTTATGTAATAGATAATACTCCCTACAACTGTATAAAAACTCACTTTTATGTAACATATAATACTCCCTACAACTGTACAAAAACTCACCCTTATGTAACAGATAATACTCCCTACAAAAACTCACCCTTATGTAACATATAATACTCCCTCCAACTGTACAAAAACTCACTTTTATGTAACGGATAATACTCCCTACAACTGTATAAAAACTCACTTTTATGTAACATATAATACTCCCTACAACTGTACAAAAACTCACCTTTATGTAACAGATAATACTCCCTACAACTGTATAAAAACTCACTTTTATGTAACATATAATACTCCCTACAACTGTACAAAAACTCACCCTTATGTAACAGATAATACTCCCTACAACTGTACAAAAACTCACCCTTATGTAACATATAATACTCCCTACAACTGTACAAAAACTCACCCTTATGTAACAGATAATACTTCCTACAACTGTACAAAAACTCACCCTTATGTAACATATAATACTCCCTACAACTGTACACAAACTCACCCTTATGTAACAGATAATACTCCCTACAACTGTATAAAAACTCACTTTTATGTAACAGATAATACTCCCTACAACTGTATAAAAACTCACTTTTATGTAACATATAATACTCCCTACAACTGTATAAAAACTCACTTTTATGTAACAGATAATACTCCCTACAACTGTATAAAAACTCACCTTTATGTAATAGATAATACTCCCTACAACTGTATAAAAACTCACTTTTATGTAACATATAATACTCCCTACAACTGTACAAAAACTCACCCTTATGTAACAGATAATACTCCCTACAAAAACTCACCCTTATGTAACATATAATACTCCCTCCAACTGTACAAAAACTCACTTTTATGTAACGGATAATACTCCCTACAACTGTATAAAAACTCACTTTTATGTAACATATAATACTCCCTACAACTGTACAAACTCACCTTTATGTAACAGATAATACTCCCTACAACTGTATAAAAACTCACTTTTATGTAACATATAATACTCCTTACAACTGTACAAAAACTCACCCTTATGTAACAGATAATACTTCCTACAACTGTACAAAAACTCACCCTTATGTAACATATAATACTCCCTACAACTGTACACAAACTCACCCTTATGTAACAGATAATACTCCCTACAACTGTATAAAAACTCACTTTTATGTAACAGATAATACTCCCTACAACTGTATAAAAACTCACTTTTATGTAACATATAATACTCCCTACAACTGTATAAAAACTCACTTTTATGTAACAGATAATACTCCCTACAACTGTATAAAAACTCACTTTTATGTAACATATAATACTCCCTACAACTGTATAAAAACTCACTTTTATGTAACATATAATACTCCCTACAACTGTATAAAAACTCACTTTTATGTAACATATAGCTCTATGTTCTGCCAATCATCATGTGATCTTTGCAGTGTTTTCTTTTACGACCTTTTATATTTAGTTTAGATATTTTTATTACTTTATTTCAATATTTCATTTCATTTTTACTTATGTGTTATTTGACACCAGTCTCTTGCTATTTTTGCGACTTATTTGGAATTTATTATTGCCATTTCTCTTTTGTTATTCTACGATATTGTGATGTGTGAGCTACTGTGTCCAAATCATTTCTCTTGTGGATCAATAAAGTTTGTCTAAGTCTAAGAATGAAAGAATGTGTCCTGACTTTTGGCTGGATTTTGTGGATTTGTGCACTTTAGGTATGGGGTACTCACTAGGAGCTACAGCAGCTGAACTCTGGGTCATAACTGTACGACACATCAGTGAGGCAACTGTCACCTGTGACACACAAAACACACAACACACACTTTGACTTTATTGCTTATTTCAGGATATTTGTCATTATACCCACCCTGTCAACTCTTGTATTTATTTGCATATTTATTTGAACATTTTTTAATTCGTTTTATATTCTTTTTATTACTGAATATTATGGCAGTGGGAAAATGTAATTATCCTACGTATATCCTATAATCAGAGGTGGGTAGAGTAGCAAAAACTTTTACTCAAGTAAGAGTAACATTACTACAACATAATATTAAATAGAAATACAAAGTAGTGATCCAGGAAATTACTCAAGTAAGATGAAAAAAGTATTTGGGAAAACTACTACCGCTATAACTTAAAGAGTATAAAGAGTAACTGTTGGGGCGTAACATCTGATTTAGAATGTAGTTAATATATTTTAACTTCTTGGGTTTTTTTTTAAAGACAATACAGTAACGTGTATTTACCTTGTTGACATGTTTCGGTTGCCTGATGTTTCCTTTTCACATTCCTTTTGGTGTTCCTTTTTTCAGATGTGAAAGGAACACCAAAAGGAATGTGAAAAGGAAACATCAGGGCGACTCACCAGAACACAAAAAGACACAAAGCAGAGCAGAAAACCTAAAATCCGCCATATTAGACCAGTGTAAAAGAAATAACCACATTATGGATTGAGACGGGGCACGGGTCATTGGATCGGAAAACGACAAGTTCAAACGCTGGATCAGGGAGGACATTGAAATCAGGAAACAAGGCACGAACAGCATCAACCGTGATGACGGAGCGTTCCTCCTTTCACACACCTGGGACACCCTCCTCCAGAGAGCACCGGGCGACGGGAGGCGTGGTCAGTCTGAACGACCTGCCAGGTCCATCAGGCTGACCACGCCTACAGGAAGTAACAACAGATGACCACGCCCACAGGAAGTAACAACAGCTGACCACGCCCACAGGAAGTAACAACAGCTGACCACGCCCACAGGAAGTAACAACAGCTGACCACACCTACAGGAAGTAACAACAGCTGACCACGCCCACAGGAAGTAACAACAGCTGCAGCCGAAACATGTCAACAAGGTAAATACACGTTACTGTATTGTCTTTAAAAAAAAACAAACAAGAAGTTAAAGTACATAAAAAGACAAAATTAACATCTTCGGTAGTTAATATAATTTGAAGGACAAAACGTTAATTAAAGCACAAAATCTGGTATTTTGAAAGGACAGAGATAAACTACATTATATCTGAAGGAGCGGTGCAAGAAAGATGTGTTCAAATCATTTCATATTGTCCACATAAAGCTTTTGTCACTCGTAGACTTACTCACAGAGGGAAGAGAAGCCAAAACCTTTACTCAAGTAAGAGTACGCCTCTAGAAAAGTACAGTTTCTCTAAAAAGTTGCTCATGTAAATGTGATTGAGTACTACCTACCTCTGGATATAATTTACATTTTCTCAGTTTTTGTTTTTATTAAGACAGCACATACAGTAATCACAGTTATATCACTGTATCTTCTTTTCTAATAGATAAACGTAGTTTTTTTTTCTCTGCTGGATCAGAAATTGCTTGGGACACTCCAAAATAGTAAATTAACTTTGAATTTGAATCAACTTAAAGGGCCCATATTCTGCTATTTTCTGATCTATGTTATAATGTTGTTTCCTCCTCATAAACATACTGGGGTTGTGTTTTGTTCCATTCACACATGTTTTACACACAAATCGGGTATATTATTTAGGCTGAGTTCTTCTTTCACACAGAAAACACTCTGTTCCACCTTGTGATGTCATGTGGTAATAACGGAAGTGCTCCCCTGTGTTTTTAAACTCCACACTGTGTTTTTAATCTTCATCTTCATTTGGATGATTTCAACCCTGAAATTGTCCATCTCTACTGAACAAAACATAAAAAGAGGAGCTTTTAACGTGAAAACTACCACTTCATGACATCACAAGGTTTAACAGAGCATTTTGAGCTTTGGAGATGTACAAACTAATAATAAAGGATTACTCAAACATGTGTGAATGAAAAAAAAAACACAACTCCAGGTCTGTTTTTGATGCCGTAACTGCATTATAACATGGCTTAAAGCTTACAAGAGTCTATTTTGCGTTATATAGGACCTTTAACCGAAATGTGACTTTTTTCCAAGGCACACCCAGGAAATACCTCAAGGCACACTAATGTTTCTCGACTTGAAAATCAAATCAAAGCATACTGACTCCTCTGCAGCCAATAGCGGTCTGGCAGCGTGTGGTGGAAGCCCGCTCGGTCAACACACTCAATGGTCCGATGTCCGTAAATGATCTGGAACATTTGACAAATGAGGGAGCAATATTCTTCTGCAGCGTCCTGTATCCAAACAACACACAACCAGTGAGTCAATCAGTCAGAGAGTAGAATGAAGAGGTTAAGCTCAATTGTGCCATTGTTATGTGAACATGTATAATAACCCGTAGTATACTCTTTATCTGTTCTTTGTCTTGTTTATCCAGAGAACTGCTCAGGCCTTGGCCCATCCCAGTCTGCATGCAGGTCAAATGAGAGATACTTTATTGATCCTGAGGGAAATTCCAGTTTTGTTGCAGGAACATTTACTGCACGTCTCAGTGGCCTTTGTGTCTCAGTCAAAGGTCTCAGTGCAGTTTATCAGGAGGACTGGTCAGGGAGGGTCAGCAGATCTGTGTTAGGGTAGTTTGAGGAGAGGAGGAGACAAACGTGTCCCTCCTCTGTGTCCTGCAGCATCACTGCAGCCTCCAAGGGGCACCAGGTGAACCCAACAGGAGAACGCAACCGGAAGTCGAATAAAGGGGTGCTAAGAGATGTCCGGGGACCTCTAATAATTTATCCTTAGTAGTAAAAGTTTGTAACTACACAACCAGTACTATAGATCCTCACGGAAGGTATTGCTTGTTTTTTTGTTTTGTTTTTTATAAACCCTTTGCTTTGATCTCTACTTGGATAGTGATACCCTTGGCATTCCACTAATGAACCCTGACAAGGCGTGCCTGTGAAGTGAAAACCATTTCGGGAGACTTCGTGAAGCTCGCTGAGAGAAGTCCAAGGGTTCGCAGCGTTGTTGACAAAGAAAAGGGTGGATACTTTCAGGAATTCCACAGTAATTAAACATATTTTGCATCTCAAACAAGAAAAAAAAAAGTATGAAATGAGGTGTGTCCAGACTTTTCAATGGTAGTGTAATTGTTAATAAAAGCTACACACATTTGCAAATACAGGAAGACCACACCTCATTTACTATGGTGATAATCTGCTTTTCCCATTAAAGGAAACTATGGTGGCCCTTAACCTGGACGTGGCCTTTATATTAACATAAGGAAATCACACTTTGTTATTACTGTATTATCCTAAAGATAAAAAAAGTATATTGTTTAAATTATACTCTACAAATTCTATGAGACAATATTAAAAAAAAGCAGGGGAAATATTGTAAAACTAATTATTAATATTCTCCACCACACCCACCCTGTTTTCCACAGCCAGTATGACCAGGTTGCAGTACGCGTCGGGGCAGGGCGTGGGCTCCAGGGGGTTGTGGTTCCTCCTCTCCCAGCTTCCGTAGCTCTTGCCCCGTTCCCAGCTCCCGGTGCAGGCCTGGCGTCTCTCCCAGCTGCCCCCCGTTGCCCCTGAGCCCGGTCCGCCCCTCTCCGCGCCCCCTCTCCGCTCCCAGCTGCCCGCGCCCAGTCTCCTCTCCCAGCTCCCGCTCATGGGACGGGCTCGGCGGTTCTCCCAGCTCCCTCCAGGTTTTCGGGTGGGTTGCCTCCGCTCCCAACTGCCCCCGACCCTCTTCCTCTCCAGGCTGCCCCCTCCCCCGACCCGCTCCCCTCCTCGGTCAATGTTCTGGGCTTGGTTCTTGTCGTGGCTGCTCCGGGACAGGGAGGGCCTCCAGTCCACCCCGCAGATGGTGTGGCGCCGCTCCATGGTGCCCCCTTCAGGACGGGGGTCATTGTTGCTGCTCGCGCTCTGGCGTCGGCTGTTGGCTCCACTGTCGTCACCGGCAACTACGGTGTCCACATTCAATCCTGTGAGAAAAACGGTGAAGAGAACGGAATTCTTGAGAAACAACAGTGGCTTTTAACATATATTATGCAAAATTTACTTTTTGAGCTTTTAACGATGTTACGATATTGTTCCCTCATCAAAAACATACCTGGAGTTGTATTTAGCTTCATTCACACTGGTTTTATTACATGTGCACTGTGTAACTTTTCTGCTTGTTTCTACTGATATGTCATTGCTTTGCTTAGAATGTTCCACAATATGACATTAAACAGATCTAGCTTACATTTATCCAATTACAGGTGGTCTTATAGATTAAAAATATGTAGAAAAACAGGCATTCTGACTGTGAGCGGGGTCGCTTCTCCACAGATCTGACCTGTAACTTGATCTGGTTTGGTCTCTATGAAGATAAAAAGGTCTAATATGCTGTGAAACATTCCATCTGACGGACCCTCCACCGGAAAAGTCGCGCAATGCACCTTTAGTCTTCTGTAAAAGGTCCTTTGCCACTGTTTGAGATTCCTGGGATTGTCATGGTACTGAGAGAGGCCTATGATGTTTTTAAGTTTATAAATCATTGTCAGACTTATTCTTATGTCCGGACATGTTCCTTATTACTTTTTTACTTTAATTGTTTTGCACATGGTAATTCTCTTTCCTGCCAGTAGATGGTGAGCTGCACCAGATCAGAGTAATGGGGAGCTCTGACGCCATGAATGTCTGTTTTTGTGTTTTGTTTTGTTTGTTTGTTTGTTTGTTTGTTTGTTTTCTTAATCATGAAATTCTCAAGAGCATGTTTAAAGGTTTAATAGGCTAACAGCACAGTCATTGCATAATATTTGTTGTTTAAACTCAGTAACAAAATGAAAAACTAAGTAACTACTTTCGTCTAATTTTCCCGACTCTTTCCCAAAAGATGTGATGCAGGAAGTGCCGTAGATGTCCCCATGTTAATTTTAGTGTTAGTAAAACCTCAGTCACATTGCTGTTGTTTTTTGCAATATTGTACATTATTTTTCTTTTTCCTTGGTGTAAAAATCTACATTTCAAATCTACAAAGCCGCATAACTATAACCTTTAAGTGTGTTTTTATTACTGCTGCTGCTTTCAAAACCACATCAACTGCATAGTCAATATTTTAACTTTGTGAATGAGCAATGCCAAAGCAATGTTTATTATTTATAAAGCTCCATTGGGGCACAAAAAGTAGCAACGTTGCCTGTGTCAAATCTACTGCATTTTCAATTTTTGCCCTCGTGATCGTGATAAATCATACAGCACCTGCTAAAGATAAAGCACCTGCTAAAGAAAGTGAACTACAGTTTCTCCACCTCAAGTTTTGCACATTATGGTAAAATTGCCCAGTTTTGCATATTCATTAGGTCACATGAGCAAAATTTGTGTTCTGTCAAATATTGCAAATTAAAACTGCGCAGGCTAGATACAGTTCCTTTAACACAGGCTATCACTGTTTTCTTTGCTTTGACTTAGCTTTGAGGATGGAGTTGTAAATAGGAGAGAGGTGATGTCTGAGCCCTCCATTTCTGTTCAAAGAAGGATTGTCTTTCCGAACAAAAATAGCCTCTTTAACTCCTCGCTCACAGTGGTTATTGGGTTTAAGATGTAGATGTATGGTAGGTAGTTTCTGTCTTAAAGTGTTTGTATTTTTGAAATAGACAAAAACAATAGTGATAACCTGTGTACTCGGAGGTGTGAAAGCACCAATCAGCAGCTAATATGACTCAGGCATAGTCTCCACTTAGTGCAGTTCAATACACATAGCTAACAAACAGACACTGTAAACAAGTAGGTGTGTTAGTTTCAGAGTAGTTTCAGTGTAGTTAGCTCCTCCCTTCAGGCAGATATAAGGCAGTGTCCACCGGCGTCTGACCAGGACTGAAGAAGCAGCTTGGATGAGCTGTGAAATGTATTTGATCAAGAAACTTTTGTCCAGTTCACAGAATTAAATTTTTCCTTTGCTATGGTTCTTACCTACGACTGAGGGATTACGATTACATGACCATCTTACTTTAAGAACACAACAATGATAAAACTATAGAAAATCAGGTTGAATTAAAAGCCAGTGTAAAAAGTGTGTTTTCAGCAGCAAATGAAAACCTAAAGTTAAAACCAGGCATGTAGCCACTGTGATATGTAAGGCGAAAGATTTCAGCACTAACAGAAGCTCTGTCTCCTGTTTTTGAGTCTCACCTGTCTTAAGGACAAGCAGATGCAGTGCGTCATCCCGCAGGTAGGAGGCAGCAGCGATCTGGTGGGTGGGGATGCGCATCAGGAGCTTCTCGTTGTCTCGCCAGGTGAGCAGCAGACACCGGGCGGACAGACTCAGGATGCAGTCCTGCTCTACGCTGGTCTTCAGAGGCAGAACCTTCAACTGCTGAACATCACAAGGCACACGAGACTAACACATGTGCTTGGTTTCCTTTCATATATATGTATGTGGAATAAATAAATGAACTCTGCTTCTCTCTGTGCCTTATAATTTGCCCTTGAGGGATAAATAAAGTGAATGAATTATATTAACAAAGTATTATTACATCACAGCCCTGTAGTGGATAGATGTCATTATGTCAAGTTACTTCATAGTGAAATTCTCAAGTAATAGTAGGAGTACATTTTAATTAGTTGATAAATAAAAATGTAAGAACAAAAAAGCGCAGATATGGGAAACAAGAAAACAATGACTTTCCTCACCCTGGCGGTGTCCAAAAGTTGCAGCAGCTCGTCTCGACTTGATGGATTTAAGGACACAGAGACCCAGGTGAGGTGGCCAAGAAACTAGTTATTATTAAGGAAAAAAAAAAAAATCAAAATAGGTTCTATAATGTTCTATAATGTCTTTTAGCCAAGTTGCTGCATTTGGAGCTCAACAGTAAAATTGGAGAGTACAGAGTGTTTACAGAGAGTTTATTATCAAAATGCCATCTTGAAAATAAGCCATTAAAGATTGTGAGAGGGTAAATAAGATGGTTAAAATCTCTGAAGTCAATTTTGCATATTTTTTTTCTATTACTAATTTACTTTTGAAACCAGGGGGTGAGCGGTCACTGTTGAGCTCCATACTTTCTGTGCTGGTTGGATGTACCTTGACTTCCTTCTCCACGTAGTCAAAGATGAGCCTCTCCGGGTGGATGAGGTAATCTGGGGCATACAGGGGGACAGTGTGCAGAGGGCGTCTGTAAACGCTGCTACGGTCCACTGCCCTGCGCCCAGACTTTGACCAGACCAGGCGTTTGATGGGTGACACGAAACCCTAAACAAGAGCAGATGTGTGGAGGTGGTAGCTTTATTACTTTGATGAAAAGATAGTGAAATGTCCTAAATTACACAAAACTGACTCTTGTGAGTAACCATTTATTATTAGAGGCTACATCTCCAAAGCTTAGAATGCTCTGTTCCACTTTGTTTTCAAGTTAACAGCTACATTTAACCTTTAGTTCAGTGTGTGTGTGTGTATTTAAAAAAAAAATAGATATCTGTACTTTACTTAAATACATTTTAAACATGGAAGTATTCATGATTTTAAAGTGGATACTTTTTACTTTTACTTCACAACATGAGAGCAGGTATTGGTACTTTCTACGACTCCACATTTTCAACTGGACTGAAAAGTAAAAGTTTATTTATTTATTTATTTATTTATTTATTTATTTATTTATTATTGTCTGAGACCTGCTGAAAAGGCTGGGGAGTTATTTTAAACATCTTCATAGTTTGAGCAACAGCTACAAAAAACAATTCAGTTATTTCTATTGAGCAAAATTCAGCACAAATCTTTATCGAAATCACTACATATGAAGCTTTATTAGATCCCAAAATGTACCTGAAATACTTTTACTTTTTACTCTTTAAGTACATTTTAAACAGGTACTTTAATACTTTTACTTAAGTAGATTTTTTCATGTGATACTTTTATTTGATTTTTTTTTTTTTTGGTCCTGTCCTAATGTAAACTTAAGTATCAAAATCGAGTACTTCTTCCACCAATGCAGACAACAGACAATTTTTTTATTTTTTTTTTCCCTACAGGTGAGCCCCAATATTGGGAACTGGGTTAAGATGCCATCTTGTGGCAGAGGCGGGAATAGCTTTTGAATAAATAGGCCAAAAACTAGAGTTCACAATCTGGCATGTTAGCAGGAGCATGCAGTTATAATGAACGTGATCTGACGGCTGAAATGCTCAGATGTTCATTTAGTGAATTAAAAATATAAAATTGTTATGATGGTTAGACAGGGCAGACTTACTGTTGGAAAGGCAGTAGATTAGTATAGAGCGCCCACTAGTGGTACTGGGCAGTTAATGCTGCCATTAGTTCAGAGCCGCTGCACCGTCCAGTCTTAATTATTAATTATTATAATTATAATTATTATTATTAGTTCCTGAGGCTCCGGCGTGCAGACGTCTCTCATCAGCTCAAGTTGTGCGTTGTTGACAATAAATAAGTTTATGACATTCAGGACTGTATGGACATTTGATAAGTCCTTTGTTTTATGCATATTTAGATCTGTTCCTCATGTTCTTAAATGTAATATTTGTTTAGTTGTGCAATTAGGGTGACCAGACGTCCCTATTTACCCGGGTGTCCCTATTTTCGACCAGTTTGATACTTGCCAACAGTAAGGAGAGGCATACATTGTCATTTGTTTAGGTAAAATACAGAAAAGCTGCTTAAAAATGACCAAAAGACAAAGAAAATGTGACTGTACTGACATGTTAGTCGTGAATGGGCCGACTGCAGAACAATTTTCCTTAATTACGCACTCAATTCACAGTTTCATTATTACCAATCACCATGAAGCAGGGGTGTCCCAGTGTTGTATTTTGAAAACCTGGTCACCATATGTGCAGTTAATAAGGGAGTTAGCTTAGATTCTAATGCTATTTCTGGTGTACCTTTATTATTATATTTTTATGATTGCTTTATTCTAATAAGCCTGTGTATATGTGATTTAGTCAGTGTGTACATTATTATATATTTCTTTTACGATATTACTGTGTACTTACAGCACACTTAATTTGCTTATTGTTTTCTTTCTTTATAGACCACAAACATACTAATGAAGCTATGATGCTGCTTGAGGTTCATTAAAGCTGCATAAGACGTTTCATTTGCATCCTGACTCCTGTGTCCTGACCGGCACTATGGATATCACTATGCAAGCTAATATAAACATAACTATACAGTCCTTAAACTCTTGAATACCTACTAAACAAAGATACATCAAACAGGCGTGGAGAAAGCGGAACACAGCTCCAGGTTTGTGTCAAGAGAAAAAAATTATAACATCGTTAAAAGCTCAAAAACGTCAATTTTGCATAGTATTTGTCTTTAAAAACAGTGGAGCACTTCCTGTATTACCACATGACATCACGAGGTAGAACAGAGCGTATTTAGTTTGACAGAAGAACACAGCCTAAATTTGCAGCTTTGTGTGTTAAATGTGTGAATGAAACAAAACACAACTCCAGGTGTGTTTGTGATGAGGAAACAACAATATAACAGATCAGAAAATAGTGTGATATGGATCCTTGAAAGAAGTAAATATGCTTTTTGGGGGTATGTAGTATGAAACTTAGAACGTTATACATTTTGTTCATCGCAACCCACAATATTCTTCTTCTCTTTTTTTCCCCAACATGTTTTAAAATCTCAGAAAGTTGAGTTTTTCCCTTCAGCGTTGCTAAGGAAGTGGCATCATTCCAAGTGTGACTACTGCTGGTATTGACTATCTTTGACTTTACTACAACTAAAAACTTTATTTATTTCGCAAAATTGAACCATTGCTGAGTTGAATGATTTTCATACTCCATATTACTGTCACTGGAGTGGGCTGTATGTGAACCGGCAACCTCCAATACTACTACTTTTACTACGGCTAATGTAACTAGGTAGTATTCACTTACATTTTCTTGAGTCACTTTTCAGAGTACTGTTATTACTACTACTACTACTACTACTGCTTAAGGTTTACTGTCACTGGAGTGGGCTATGTGAAGTGTCTGCGCAATGGTACAAGGTCAGTATGAACCAGCAACCTCTAATACTTTTCGAACACTACCCCTACGAGTACTACTATTATTACTACTACTACAATCACTACTACCATAAAACCGCTGTACCTTTTTGGATTTCTTTGGCTCGTAGTCCATTGCTGGTTCGTCCTTCTCCTCTTCACATAATTTCCATATTGTCTTCAGTCTCGCTGTAGATTTTTTCCATTGTTTTGTCTTATTTTAGCCCCATTTCTGCCCTGCTTGGTCCCTGCCACTCTCATTACACTGATTGTTCTCTATGGAAGCCTCTAGGGCCAAACTCAGGAGAACAGGAAGTCAAGGAAGTCCATTTCCTGTCCGAGAGGAAACCCCACCATGACTGATAACGCTCATTGTGTGTGATAAGGTCGTATACACAAACATTATATTTAGGCTTATCATATTTATCCAGATCTGTTTATTCCAGTTCTTACATTGTAAAAAAAAAAGTTAAAATGATGAAATGACTTGATTTCAAATATTAATGAATTTAAAGAGGACCTATTATGCAAAATTTAGAGCTTTTAACCATGTTACAGTTGTTTCATGCCCAATGCTCTGTACTCATTTCATCCTCCAATTTTGGTTGATTAAAATCATAGGATTCTAGAACATTGTGCAACCATTTTTGCACAAATGGAAAAAAGAAAAATAAAATCTGCTACTCGCTTGCATGATCTGCAGCTATCCATCCGAGCTGCCGACAACTTCACAGCTTTTTGTTGTGATGATGTTTACGTCGACGTCAGCGCTCATTGGCCACTGCAGTTTTCAAACGTGGAAGTCAACAGACAGGTTTCTTTCATTAAGTTGTTTTAGATCCATATTATTAAAAATGTGCAAATGAACAGAATGTGTCATAGATTATAACTATACAGCAGATACAAGCACAATATGTCTTCGTCTTTGACCAGTTCTACTTTATTATTATTATTATGATTATGATTATGCTGATGAGATGATGATGATGATGATTATTATTATTATTATTATTATTATTATTATTATTATTATTATTTTATTTTTTTTTTTATATAATTTTCCTTTTTGCAGTTTTTTTATCAAATCATTAAAGGCGCAGTATGTAATTTCCAGAGGAGGGCCTGCCATCTGCCTGTTTCCGTGGTTATTGTGTTGCTTGGAATGTAGTGTGTTGCATTAAAGATATCTATCTCCATGGAGACAGGCATGACGCCACCAGGCCACGGGTCACAGGTCAGATCTGTGGAGAAAAGTTAAAGCACCAGACGGTGAAATAGTAAAACACCAAAAATGTAATAAATGCAAGATAAATTATCCTCAGAGAAGAGCAGGTAGAAAAGTGACACAGTGCACCTTTAATGACATAAACAAAACAATAAATACTTAAATTAAAACGTGTAAAATGTTCTGTGTTGTGATAAGTGTTTTTAGCCACTAGGAGGCAACTCCAGCCCATGTACAGACAGCAGAGAAAGGCGAGGTAGCGCCATCAATTCAGCGCTGCATGGTTTCTATGGTAACGGAGCCAAGAACAGCCATGGATTTTTTTTGTCACCCTTATACAGTGTTATCTGGATGCTCACATGCAATGCACTGCTCTTTTTGTGATTTTCATTTTAGTTAAAGGTGCACTGTGTAACTTTTCTGGTAGGGGTTCCACCATAAACTACCATCCATCCATCTTCTCCCGCTTAATCCGTCTGGGTCGCGGGGGCAGCACGCTGCCCATTACTCTGTGCACCAGACCCAGAGTAATCCCCTGATATCCGGCCTCTGACTGAGGCTATGTTAAATTTTAATTTAAACTTTATTTCAACACAATCTGACCAGAAACAACTGACTTGGTTGGAGCTACAACAGGTGAGCAAATTTTCACTGTTAAACAAATCCCTCTCAAATACAATATATTGCCAAAAGTATTCACTCACCCATGGATTTCCATGGCCAAGCAGCTGCATCCAAGCGATACCAAGTGCAATGCAAAGCGTCGGATGCAGTGGACTCCACTGCCACTGGACTCTAGGGCAGTGGAGACGCGTTCTCTGGAGTGACGAATCGCGCTTCTCCATCTGGCAATCTGATGGACGAGTCTGGGTTTGGCGGTTGCCAGGAGAATGGTACTTGTCTGACTGCACTTTGCCAAGTGTAAAGTTTGGTGGAGGGGAGATTATGGTGTGGGGCTTGGTCCCTTAGTTCCAGTGAAAGGAACTCTGAATGCTTCAGCATACCATGAGATTTTGGACAATTTCATGCTCCCAACTTTGTGGGAACAGTTTGGAGATGGCCCCTTCCTCTTCAGCATGACTGTGCACCAGTGCACAAAGCAAGGTCCATAAAGACATGGATGAGTCCTGATCTCAACCCGATAGAACACCTTTGGGATGAATTAGAGCAGAGACTGAGAGGCAGGCCTTCTCGTCCAACATCACTGTGTGACCTCACAAATGCACTTCTGGTGTGGTCAAAAATTCCCATAAACACACTCCTAAACCTTGTGGACAGCTTTTCCAGAAGAGTTGAAGCTGTTATAGCTGCAAAAGGTGGATCGACGTCAGATTAAACCCTATGGATTAAGAATGGGATGTCACTTAAGTTCATATGTGAGTCAAGGCAGGTGAGCAAATACTTTTGGCAATATAGTGTAGCATTACAGTCACAACCTAGCTAGCAATAGCCAACAGTTTTTCAGTTAGTCACTCTCACCTTTTTGTTAAAAATCAAACACCTAAACAGAACGCTCATATTGACCAAAGGCTCCTAAAAATGTGTTTATTTTTTGGCTATATTTTCTAATGATTGCGTTGTGTCACCATGGTAACGGATGAACATTCCGCCATACACATATACACAGAACACCCCCAACGTGATGTCACTGCAAAGTATCAGTATAAAACCTTTTGTGTTAATTTGGACACAATGAAGACACACACTTCTTTTGGTGGCATTGGAGCCATGTTTACTACGTTTTGTTCCCAACTACAGTACAGCTTTTTGAGACTTTTTTTTTTTTTTACATTGTCATAGATATTTTCACCACGGTTTATTTTCTGTCTTTTTCACTCAGACGGTTTAAGCAGCATTATCAAAAAGACTGCACTTACAAGAACATACATACAAACCAAGGCACACATACTCATACATACACTTTCTATATAGCGCCACTCTGGTATGTACACATATATATATATAGATATATATATAGAATGAGTAAAAAAAATCTGTTTTTCATTTTTACATCTTAATATAAGAGTCATACCAAAGACATGGCCACCGAGTGTGTAAACAATAGTGTAAATAGATATAAAACAAATACAAAAATAAATCAGAAACAGAAATACTTGCATTTAATAAAAGATGAGTTGAGTTTTGAACTCACTAACATGTTTTGATTCAAGTCGATATATAATCAGCGCACCACTATTTTTACCTCTACATCAAAAGACTGCGTAAAGGGACAGTTTGGGATTTTTCAGTGCGTGGTTCTATGGCATTTATGGGTGGCATGACGACAGGTAGTTCTTCTCTCCATTCCAGTGTGGCCAGATCTGAGGTTTTGGTCACTGAAGCCTGGCAACCCTGCTCCATTCTGCAAGATTGTGGTCAGAAGTTGCAGGATTAGCGTATTGATTCACCCATCACCCATGGCAATCAGCACCATTTTGAATCTATTTCAAGATGTTTCCATGGCCTTTCACAGACTTAGAGCCTGCAAAGATGGTTAACAATTTAAAGAGGGGATACTAAATGCACTTTCTTTGATGTTATAATGTTGTTCTCTCATCAAAACTATGGTTGAAGTGTCTTCCACGCTTGTTTTTTTTGTAATGACACATGTCTTTATTAATTATAATTATAGGGGTGAAGTTTTTGACCGTGGTTGATGGGTCACCTTGATAAAACCCACCCACACAGGCAAAAATGTGCAGCCAGACTAGCTATTGTAACCTATATCGTAACTGGTTTGCTCTAGCACTATTAAACACAGAATAAAACTTTTTTTTTTTCTTTGTTTGACCCAAGTGAGTTTTTTTAATCATACAGCAGCACTGGCAACTTGTATTAAGCTATATCTTTTTATTCACATACCACTTTTTCCCATATACAGTTTCAAAGTGCTCCTGACCATGCCAAGCTCAAGATCTGGAGATGGGTCTCTGCAATGCACTGGCCGACTACACCTAACAAGAAACGCCCAGCACTTTGAAATATGGGTCAAATGCAGAGAATAAATGCCCCACATGAGGAATTTAAGTATATCTTTAAGCAGCACAGTGTAACTTTCTGGATATAAAAAGTTTAAACCATACATACACATTCTCTGTAGAGATAGATGGAAACAAGCATTAAGGACACATGTTTTTAATGCAATGAAGACAGCCATAATAAATAAAACACTTTTACTTCAGCCTGTTTTTAAGTTAAAAGCTACATGGTGGAGCTTTAACCTTAACCAAATTTTTGAATTTCTTTAGCGTTGCCTGCTCACACTACAATCTTACTATCCACAGATGTTTCATAGAACCCCATTCTTTTAATGCCAAAACTGTCCCTTTAATTACCCAATCAGAGAGAGCGACTCTATGCCCTTTGATTGGACGATTTGACATAATGCATTTTCTGTACATTGACCTGTAATCAATCAGACATATGGTGATTGACTTGGATATGGATATTTAGAGCACCACTGCCATGCCATACAGCAGTCCATCTACTGTTGAGACATTGTCCTTCGAGCGTCATCAGGACAAGCATTGTATCCAGCGTTATCAGCCTCTTCAGCCAGGAGTTAAATGCGAGACTCCATTTGACCCGACTGTGGATTTGAAAGAGAGCGGACACTTAAGTGCTTGATTTTCATGATAGTTTTTTTGCTTGGCACTACTTGATGCTACTCAAAACATCTGGGATTTCTTTGGAGCATTAGTTGTGCTCTTTCGTAATGCTGTACAAGAACTGCAGTCGACCCCAAATTTACACCGTAACATCTGGCATCTTTGCAACAAGAGTATTCATCTCAACCAGCAAGAATGCCCTATCCAAAATGTCCAGCAGAGGGAGCCATTCGTTGCCAGCATTTGGAATTTTACATCCCACGGCTAATGTTGTAAAACGTATTTCTTACAGATTCACTAAAATTAATCTTACGTTTCAGAGATGGAGACGGAAATCACAATATACAGTAGTAGTGCAGTCCACAACAGTATAGTTTGCCATAGACTTGTTTGTATATAACACATAACATTTGTAGATTTGTAATTGTCATGTTAGAAATTAACCTGAGGTCAAGGCGTTACCAGCTTCATGAAGGTTGTTGTTGTTGTTGTTGTTGTTGTTGTTGTTGTTGTTGTTGCAAATGTTTTTCAGGTTTCCCTACATCTTGGGTAGGACGAGGGAGGGTGAAGCTCAGACCTGCTGAAAGCCAGGGTTTAACTAGCTTTTACATCAATACGTTTTTGGACTCTAAAACCCTACGAACTCTATTCTGCACCTTCAACAGCGGTGTGCTATGTTTAATATGTAAACAGAAGTACTCTCACCTTTTTGAAAATGAAACATGGATCTTATTATTAACCAACCACTTTTGTAGCTAATGGCACATGCATTCTTCATGGTGTTTTGCAATTGAGAGGTTGCTAACACACTAGCATCTGGAGCATCTCATGGCACTACACATAATTTGGTTGAAAAACAAAACTAAAATGTCCTAGTAATGTGTATTGTGCAACACATGAACACTATAGTTAATCTTTTTGTCACTTATTTTTGTGAGCAAACTCCCCCACTATATGGCTATGAACATACAGTAAAATAATTATGATATATGATATTGATTCTGAGTTCTTTCTCTCTTCTGGCACAAAATTACGCAGTAGGAGTGTTTGTGAAAATAAAGTTTTGTATTAAGCGTTATAGTCAGCCCTGTGACTAGTTGCCTTAGCTGGGGTACACCAACCACCTACGACCCAAGGAAAAACAAAAAAAAATTTTAAAATGCTAGATATCTCGAAAGCTTTCCTTCCTTCATGGGTCTTCAAATTCACATTCAAACATTATCCTTGTACTTGTCACCAGAATTTACCTTAGAAATCTTCTGTTTGTTTGCAAGGATACGTGGCTTGAAGTCATGCACCGGGTTTCTAACTCTCCTCAAACAGCCACTGCAGCTCCTAAGTTCATTCACATTTCTGGCTACGGCATCTTAGAATCACATGTTTAAAGATGAAAGCTCCTTCTAGCACATTTTTCACTTTACACTTCTTGTCCATCCATCTCCTTCCTAGTAAGACACAAGGACCTTGCTCTACGATTGCACTTCACATTTTACAATCAAACAACCTCATTCTTGTAAAAAATGTCACCCAATGTCCATCCTCTCCTTTCCTTTTCAAGTGAAGAGTCCCTGGAAATACTGCAGGGTATTGAGATTTGGAGATTTCAATTTGAATGCCCACTTTTTGAGCTTAGACAGTGGTTTCGTACTCTAAAACCTCTTTGCTTCCCATCAAGCTGCTCCGATACTGTATCCTCGGGCTCACCGCGGACGTGGTCTCCAGCACCAGAATGGTCTTTCGGAGGCGTCTGTCGATGAAATGTGCATCCCAGGCCGGGTACCTTTTCCTGGGCAGGTCGATCCGGATCACCGGACCCTCCTGCCGCGACGACGAGGAGGTCCGATGAAGCAAGGCCGGGGATGAGGCGGGAGAGGGGCGCACCTGGAACACGGGCAAGCAACTGTCCCGCTCCCTGTCGCCCGGCGTGGGGTCCCCGGCGTCCCCCTTAGTCCTTGGTAGAGTCCTGGGTGGACTGGTGATGACCATGTCCGTTTGGGAGCCCTGCGATGGGGTCAGGCAAGCGTCAATGACCCCGGCCACCCCTCCGGCGCCCACCACACCCTCGTCCACGCAACCACCCCACTGTGAGCCGATCACGGGGCCATCCGGGTGGAGCCAGCAGTAGTACACCAGCATGAAGAAGGTGCCAAGGGCGAAACTGCAAGCCACGAGGCAGACCACCACCAGGGCGGAGGAGTCGGAAGTGTGCGGCCCACGGTAGGTGTACCAGGCTGCGGTGAGGGCCACGTTTTCAGCCAGGGTGACAGTGTAGTAGACGGTCATGCGGAAACGGCTGGGGCCCTCTTTGACATTGAACCAGCAGAAGATGTAGATGATGCCCACCACCATGTTGTAGATGATCTCCTCCCATTTGGACATGCAGAAGTCGGTCTCGCCTTGGATGATCCAGAAGGTCATGACACACCTGTAAGACACATACAGTATTGGTAAATATGGAGCGCTGCGTTTGATCTATTTTTCAATGTCTCAGGGGAAACCACAGCCCAGGGTTTAAAGATCTGACTGCAGATCTTGGGTGAGGTGCTGGGTCTTCAGTACTTATGAAAGAGTTTGCATCAGTTTTAATTCACTGGAATTAAATGAACTGTATGTAGTGTAAGGTTCTACAACTGAATTGGGTTGCCCGTGCCTTATACTGCCTCATGTGAAAGCTCAGAACCTGTATTTAAAAATACTTAATTGCCTTGTATTTAAGTTTTTAGTTTGTTTTTGGTTTTATTGCTCACAATTACAACCAGAAATGTGCCACCAGAAATGTTGCATGGTGGGGCTTTAATTTCAGTCTGAGGCAAATATTAGCTCTTTCTAGTGTTCATTTTAGGTATTTTTAAATGCCATCTTGAATTTGATTGCTCCTCTAGACACAAGGGTATAAAAAACATTAAAATGAAATAAAAGTAATAACATTTTAAAGGGGCCTCATGTTTTAGGTGTAGGATTCAAAACCTTTTCTCTGTGGAGAATTTGACGTTTTGCCTGAAATGTTCCACACAAACGCATGGAAACAAGCAGTTAACGCCAAAAACCTAGTATTGTTTTGGCAATAGAAATGCCTATAGTTAAAAAATAGCAAGGCCAATAAGTGTATACCATCCTCTTGAACATTCCATCCAAAGCTATACACTTTCATGAGACAACCCTTCACGAGAAAAGTTACACAGTGCACCTTTAAATAGTAATTGCGAATTCCTTCCATTTTTGTGTAATTTTTGTGCTCCATATTCACAGTAAGCCCTTTGATTGGTGAGTTTGGCTGCAGGTTGGAGTTAGAAGCAGCGGAGCATAGCCTCACAGCTCCTCTCGCACCTCCTCTCTGCTGAGACGGTCCTAAAAATAGCAGACCATTGGAATATTACCAGTGTTTGCAAACATTATTATTCTGCAGGCGGTAATAAAGGAGAGCTTTACACGGTGGATTTGTTTATTTCATTTGCAAAGGTTAAATAAACTTGTGCTTACATGACTATTAAATTGTCAGATGCGTGGATATGCCTGCTGGACTGGAAAATGGTCTTTATGCAAGGAACAGAAGCTTGATAATACTAATGACTCATACATTTCTTTCTTTCAATATAATAATAATAAAAAAAACATATTTTAGTTAGCGAACTATGTATTTTTTCTTGTGGAGAGTTTGTCACTTGCTCATGAAAATATTATTGCTTCTCCAGGAATGTTCAAACTTTTCCAGCAAGAATAATTATTGCGATTTTTGTGAGTTCGGCTCCAGGTGAAGTCTTTGCAGGTGATAGCTTAAGCAGAAGACTGACCAATCACAGGGCAGCGTTGTGCTTTGGGCAGAAGTCAGAGTTGAACGAATCAAACCAAACATAGCAACACCGCCAGATGTACTTCAGCCTGTTTTAGCAGAAATACAGACGATTTAGTGTGACGTCAGTGCTTTTCTCTCAACTGGATTTAACTAAAGTTCGACTTTTAGGCTTGTTCTGCTGCTGTGACACTTCGATCAATCTCTGTGAAGTATTTGTTTGAACGTTCTGATCACTGGTTCCGATTGCTTTCAGTGAGAGCCGTTCCAGATTGTATGGAACTCAATTCAGAGGGTTACATATACGGTATCAATCTGGTGAAAAACACGTTAGGAATCTTCCACAGCATGGTACAAACTTATCTATTTGCAAGGCACTTAACCCACCTCGTCTTCAGTGTCTGCACAGATTGACGTATGAGTGTGTGGGTGAATGGGTGAGCTGTTCCTTTGACTGCCTTGCACGTAGGAAAGTACTGTATAATGAGACCATATATTTACCATTTAATTGAGGAACAATGCAGTCAATAGACATTCCTGACAAAATAAGATCTTTATGGAGAAGAAAAGTTACATAATGCCCCTTTAGGCTATTTACTTATATGCATATTATTTATTCTAGTAAATTAAAGAGGCAACAGTAATTTTACTGGATGAAAAGATGGACAGAATGATGCAGCTGTAGCCTATAACTAATATTTTAACTCGCGCAGACATAATAGAGAAACGGATCCCTCACCCTGTGTATTGTGTGGTTATATAAGGTTGCTATGGTTACAATTCTAGGTCTACATGTTCTAGTAAAAAAAAAAAAAAAAATACAATAAAGAAGTTTTTAATAAACAAAGTGACGATTAAAATCAATCGTCAGTTGCAACCCTAGCTGAAAAAAATGAAAAAAGGGAAATTATGCATTTATTCATATGGCTTGAGAAGAGATTAAACGGCCTATATTGCGCAAAACTTACTCTAGTAATCTTAAAACCATGTTACAATGCTGTTACTTCATTAAAAACATACCTGGAGTTGTGTTTTGTTTCATTCACACATTTAAGTGACCCTTTATTATTAGTCTGTCTACATCTCCAAAGCTCAAAATGCTCTGTTTCGTGTCATAAACTGGTACTTTTCAAGTTAACAACGAACCTTTTACCTTTAGTTCAGTAGAGATCGACAATTAAGGGTTTAGAAACACACTGGAGCAGTTCCTGTATTATTGTATTACATTACAAGATGGAACAGAGTGTTTTCTGTTTGAGAGAAGAACTCCTAAAGCCTAAATATGCAGGGTTTGTGTGTTAAACGTGTGAATAAAACAAAACACAACTTCAGGTATGTTTGTGATGAAGAAACAACATTAGAACAGAGATCAGAAAATAGCAAAATACAGGTCCTTTAAAGAGGGGGTATTACACTTTTATGAGCTATTAATTGCTAACACATACCACATTTAGATCACCATATTACTTTTTATTGTTTTTTAAGATGCTATATTCGCATAAAACTACATATTAAATAGGGAATATTACGTTTCTGATTACAAAAACCTTGCTACAGGGATGGTAGTTTAATGAGTGGATACTCGTTAGACCAAACACACTGTTCCTCATACCCCCAGACCCTGCGCCCCTCTCCCTATTAAGTCCTCCTACTGCCCATTTTAGCAGCTCGATTTGAAATGTGGTTTTGGGCAGAGTGTAGGTGTTTAGTCCCACTTTAAACTATGGCGATTCTTGAAAGTATAGTCATGTGTTGGAGTAATGCATTTTCGTAGTGAGCTTCTAACCAGTGACTGACGATGAAGATTCCAAAGTAGAGCTGGAAGACGGAGGCGAAGAGCGCGAAGGCCACGGTCCGAGCGCCGATGGTGAAGAAGTGCCACAGCATCTGCGCGATCACCGCCTTGTACGACATGGGGAGCTTATCGTCCCTTGAGTCCCTGAGAACCTTCTGATAGGACGCGATCATCCAGGCCAGAGAGACCAGGGAGGCCGAGGCGGACAGACCTATGGCAGCACAGGGAGAGACAACAGTGAGAAGGACACAGGTGAAATCAGATTACCTGTCCAGCTTTGACAAAACCTTACAAAGACGAGTGGATCTGGAGCTGTATCCTGTCTCCCTGATTTCAGAGGATGTGATTGACAGGCGGATTAACAAATCAGAGAGAGGCATGCTCTCTTTGCGTATAAAACAAACATGGAGAAAAATCTACATAAAGGACTAAGAAATAGTGTGGATTTTTACAGAATAAACAATCAAAGCACCAAACTATTACTTATTTCAGGTAATAGAAGTTATACATTTTGTTCTGAATGTTAGAAGAATTTTGGAGAGGAGATGTCTTCAGCATTTGAGGGATATGTGCTGCAAATTACTGGCTGTGGTTGGAGCATCTTAAATTTGGACTGAGGTTTTTCACACTCTATGGTCTCGTCCCAGTCCCTTCTGGATTCAAACAGAATGTAGAAGGGCCTGGCTGGTCAGGCAAGAAATCAGACATACAGGCAAGTACAGGTCCCTTATTTCATTAGATTCTTTTTTCAGACCAAGGTTTAGTTTATTTTCTTCATGGGATGTTGCTGTGATGTGTCTGCTCTGCTGATTTAAACAGGTTTTGGTGCTTTCTTTCTACTGTTGACCAGACACATCCGAGGAAGACCGCTAATAAGAAGCTGAAACTGTCAGGTATGAAAATAAACAAAACCTTGGTCTGAAAAAAGAATCTAATAAAATAAATTAGACCAAATGAACCTTGTTGGACAAGGTACAGGTCCCTCCTACTCAGCACTAAGAGGGCCACACCCAGGTTCCTGCTCATGTCAATCTGCCTACTAAACAGCTGATTGGTCTGCCCAGCGCAGAGGCAGTGTTTGACTGAAAACAAAAAGCTCCATGGTGATTTAAAGCACTTAAAAACACGTGTCCTTGCTGCGAGCGAGCTTGCACCTCCACAAACCTGAGTCTTACTTAGCCTGAAGGAGGGCCTCCATGGAAATGTTCCTTTGGCTATAACCCTACACTGTATGGAATAAAGTGCATCTATCTCTATGGAGAATATTCCCAGTGTGGTTTTAACTTTGTATTTCCATGGAGTCATGCAGGTGCCACCTCCAGAAAGTTACACATTATACCCTTAAAATGCTGAAATGATACAGTAGGTTAGGCAATTTCTTCACAGGTCGATACTCAATAAATTCTTTGAATCTGATTTTGGCTTCACGTAAATGTGGTGAATGAGTTGACATCAGAACAAAGCATCTTGATTATTCCTAATTCTTTGGAATAACTGTAGGAAAAACACAGAAGTGGGACAAAAAGGTTCTCAGACGAGCTTGATGTCAACTCAACAGCATTAGCATCAAATGCTAGTGAAGGAACATGTATTTTAAATACACATGAGAGCACTGTCACGTATTAATTATTTCCAAATTTGACCATTTTGTCTGTTCTTTGAAGAATTTGTGTTTATGACTCATAAGCAGGTCTCTCTCTGTTCCTTTGTGTTAAAGTTAATGTTTTCCAAATTTATTTTAGAAACCTGTCTGATAATCTTTTTAAAAAAAAAAACAAAGGAATGACCAAGACTAACATTCTAAAAAAAAAAAAAAAAAAACCCAAAAAAACCCTTACCCTTGGAAATTCTGCAGAACTAGAAAAGCCCTTTTCCTGTATGTAAAACGAGGAAATTTGACAATTTACACAAGTAAGACTCATCAAACCACATCTCTGACAGCCCAGAGAAACATTATTTGTATGTGTGTGTGTTTTTGTACTTCTTTATGTGTGTATATGTACTGTATGTGTGTAAAGTCTGTGTCTGGGACCTTGCAGTGGCAGGACATTGTTGCCGTGGATCATGATGCTGAGCTGGAGGACCAGCTGTGGGGCGGACTTGAGAAAGGCTTCCAGGAGGCGGAGCATGGTGATGTCAGCGCTTTCAAACATCAGCCTCCAGTGGAAGTGTCTCCTGGGTCTACCAGCTCTGCTGTGCCACCTGCTCTGAGCGCCCAGGTACAGGGTGTGGATGTATCTGGAACACACCGACACAAGGGGTTAACATGGAGCTTTCTGTGAAATCGTAAAAAAGAGAAAATATATCTCCAAAAGACAAGAAAACAGAGTACTATAAATATTACAATGCAAATGGCTCGGTGCACAACGATGTTAGTGTCACTACTTCCTTTTTTTTTTTTTTAGTTTTTGAGAGTATTGTGCAAAAATTTAATCATACTTTAAGATCACGCAGTGGACAATAAGTTGTGGGTGGAGATCACTGACATGTGAAAACACACTGACACTAGACTTTTATGGCCCACACTCACACCTGCACAACCGAACAGAGCCATGGTGACATCATAGCTCTGTTTGCTTTATTTGTTTACATGTTGTTTCATATTTTACCTCTTAAAAGTTAGATTTAGCTTTGGCACACAGTGAGTTAACCAGTGCGCTGTTGTGCACGGAGGCTGTTAGGTTTGTAATTTAATCCAATAAGTAATAATAACTGACTTGTTAAAACAAATCATTCATTTTCGGCATTAAAAGAAACTGCCACATTTGTGTGATATCCTCTTTACTTAATAGTTGATTAAGTTATAAGTGTCATGTAATTTAGAAGATATTAATTATGGTCCAGTGCAAAACCTGGACTAAAAGTGTCCCAACCAAGAAAACACTGTCTAAATTATTTTTCAGCAATGCAAATACCTGTAATTGATAAAAATACATTGTTTTAATTACAGGATTTTAATGCCATACTGTGAAACATTGCAGGCATCATGGAGACAAACTGGACCCTTCACTTGAAAGATTGCATAGTACACCTTTAACCAGGTAAACACCAAGACTAAACCAAGACTGGACCAGGAAAAAACTAGGTCTAAACAAACACTAAACAAGTATCTAGGTGTAAATGACATTTGAAAGACCAGTAATCACCCACATTCTTCTGTTTGGTGATCTTGATCTTACACGAGAGGACATTTCCTTTTATGGTAAACAGGGCGTGACTTTTAAACGCTTGTCAGGAGGCATACAGTATAAAGTACGTAGCAGTAATAGTACAGTCGACAGGCAGCTCGCAGAAAGCCAGTACACTCGTCTCCGGCACTTTTGCAGCTGTAGCACATTTGAAAGCGAGGCGTAAAAATAAGTGGCAGCGTAGCACACACGTCAGCATATATGACGACTATCTGCACCAACACGTGGACGTGCACGGAACAAAATCACGCGTTAAACACACATATGCAGGGCCCTCACCGAGCAAAACGTACTGTAAAGCTTATTCCATATGAGAAATCGACTCAAGGTGGCGTTCATGTAGAGCAGGGGTGTCAAACTCATTTTCTCCAAGGGCCACATTTGGATCATGGTTGTCATCAAAGGGCCAGTTGTAAAGTTAAGACTGTAACAACTACTATATTGATATGTTACAAATGAGAGTCTGTATTTCATTTTTCATAATATTTATTTAAATTTCAAATATTATAATATAATTTTGAATTTATTTGTATTGATCTATTGACTATTATCATTGCTGCTCTTCTCTAAACACAAGTCCAGTCCAGTAATCATGAACGAGCGAGTTCCGCTGCCACTATGAAGCGAGCGTTCACCGCTGCATCGTTCTTGGCTGTAGCTCTTGTAAACATGTTCTGCTGCGATTTTAGTTTTCCTTTTAATTCTTGGACAACTCGTTGTTTTTGTTGGAGACTAAAATTACCATATTTAGTGCCATGTTTTGTGTCAAAATGCCGACGTATATTGTACTCCTTCATCACCGTCATTGTCTCGTTACATAAAAGACATACCGGTTTATCTTCTTGAAGTACACACGTGTATTCACTTTCCCATCTTTCCTGAAATAGCCGTTCTTCTGCATCAATTTTTCTTTTCTTGGACATTTTGGGGAGATTTATTGACTTTTCTCAGCCAAAGCTTGTTGGGGAATCGCAAGTGGGGAAACAACCCACTCTAGTGGCGGGATGCTGTCACTTTGCGGGAAACAACTGCGGCGCATTGTGGGAGATATAGTAGCGGCCCAGAATCACAACATAATAATAAATTATACCTTTAATTTAACCCCTTGCGGGTCACATAACATGGCTTGAAGGGCCGGATGCGACCCGCGGGCCTTGGCCTTGCCACATGTGATGTAGAGACTGCAATATTAACCCTAACCCTAACCCTTTAGATCAACATTAAGGGAACTGTATGTGGTCAATGCACTGATCAATGATTGGCTGACGGGGTTTAGGTAGTGACCATTCAGACCACAGGGAGTCATGTGAGGCTCTTTCTGCTTTCTGATTGGAAAATCGTCTTGAGAACCGAAACACCAAATTATAACATAAATAAATCTCGCTAGTCAGAACCACACACTTTGACAAACCTTTAAAATTGTATCATGTCTGCTCGATTTGAAGTGGGCGTGACTGATTAGAGGATTAACCAATCAGAGAGACGCATTCTCTGTTCATGTTAAAACAAAATGGCTGCAGAATCAACAACTGAAACACCAAACTATTATGTATCTCGGGTAAAAGAGGTCTCGAAGAATTTCAAAGGGGAGATGTCATGACAAATTCAAATTAGCGGCTGTTTTTAGAGGTTTTTCACACTCTGTGGTCTGATACCAAACATTTCTGGATTTGAACAGAATGTAGAAGGGACTGGCTGCTTGGTAGTTGATTTCAACATGTCTACCTCGTATCCGGTAACACAAATGTATGAAATTTAAAATCACAATCCCACATACGGTTCCTTTTAATAGCTCTCCTTATTTATTTATTTATTTTTACAATCAAACACGCCACAAGATACCATTGGCTTCGAGCATTTTAATTAATTTTATCATGACCCAACTCCTTCCTGATAACCCCGTGCAGCACCACTACTCCAGCCTCTTCTCTGTGGGGTCACTGCAGTCCATTGCGTCTCTGTAGATAGTCATTTTATGCACTTTTTTGGCAGAGACCGGGTGTGGAAGAGCGATGGATGAGGAAGCAGGGAGGAGCAGTGATGGAGGAGGTTCGGGCTGGAGCACAGACTGTATGGATTTGATAGATTGAGGACTGCAGGCGCAAAAAACAGCAGAATAGAGAAAAGATAGCTACTAGAATCTGCAAAACACAATCGAAATGAATTAAAGATGGACTATGTAACTTCTCTGTTGAACAAATTGAAAATCATGTTTTAGTGTTGTATAGCACTTTTCGAGATGCAGTTTCGTACATTATTCATTCTAAAGCCTGTGTCTGATTTTTCTCATGTCCAGTCCCTTCTCTGTTTCGGTTCTTTTTGAATCTAGAAAGGTCTGGAAACGGACAATAGAGCGTGAAAAACCTCCGTCCAAACTTGAGACAATCCAACACAGCTGCTAATTTGTATCACGTGCCTCTCAAATGCGGAAGACATCTCCTCTTGAAAATTCTCGTCACATTCAGAACAAAATATAACTTATTAAACCTCAGATAAGTCATAGTTTGGTTCTTCATTGGTTGAGAAAATCCATGCTGTTTCTCAGTTCTTTATGTTCTTTTTTCTCTCTTTTTCTCTTGTAAGCAGCCATGTTTGTTTATGACGTAAACGGACCAATCTGCGTATCTCAGACTGGTTAATCCACCTGTCAGTCACGCCCTCTGAAATCAGGGAAACAGGACACAGCTCCAGATCCACTTGTCTTTGTAAAGTTTCGTCAAAGCGCGTGGTTCCGGCTGGCCAGGTAAATGTATCTGAGCAAATTTGGACTTGCCCCAGTATAGTTGTATTGTACTAGTATAAGCAGCTCTTGACGTCAAAATAAGTCTACTGTCTTTTGTCTGCATCTAACTGTGTATTGTCAGTCAGGAAGTGTGTGGTTAGCATGCTAGTCTGCACTGGCCTCTGAAAGTTGTGAAATTCTCAAACACAACAACAGTACGCACTAGAGCCACCGCTTCTCCACTGTGGCACCTGCTTGGCTTCAGAGATCACAACATAACCAACATAAATTAACAATGAATTCTGAGCATTTATTTCATTTCACGGTACAAACTGCATCCTTTATTTCATCTCACCCTTTTTTTAAACAGACAATTAATTAACATGAATGTAATTGCTGCTTCCTGGTCTGTGTTTACGACAGCCCTCTATAGGCCTGTGCTGATCAATTTAAACTCAAATGAGACGCAATGATGAGGAATAGACTGTCTGCAAAAACAATTGTTATAATGGCTATAATTACGAGGAGTGGGCGTTTAAATGGAAGCCAGATGCTTGGAACATAAGAACATATAAGTATACAGTAGAAGAGGAGTTTTAATTGGGGCGGCAGTGGCTTAGTTGGAGTGTTCATCCTCTAATCCGAAGGTCTGTGGTTCGAATCCCGCTCTTGACATAAATATAGTTGGAGTGTTTGATGATTTGATCCCAGCTCTCATAAAAGAATACTGTCCTGTGTCCTTGGGCAAGACACTTAACCCACATCATCTTCAGTGTCAGGAACAATGCAGTCAATAGACAAATTTGTAAAGAAATTAATTTTACCTAAAGGTCCTATATTACGCAAAATGTGTAATTCCTGTTTTAGTTACATTATTATGCTGTTACCTCCTCAAAACAGACCTGGAGTTGTGTTTTGTTTCATTCACACATGTTTAAGACACAAACCCTGCATATTTACGCTGAGTTCTTCTATCAAACAAATACAGGAAGTGCTCCACTGTGTTTTTAAACTCCACACATCTTCACTAGAATCATTTGGATCATTTCAGCTCTGAAATTGCCAATTTCTACTGAACTAAAGGAGCTGTTAAAGGTTCTACATTACACAAAATTGACTCTTGTGAACTTTTAGCCATGTTATAATGATGTTACCTCCTCAAAACAGACCTGGAGTTGTGTTTTGTTTCATTCACACATATTTGAGTAACCCTTTATTACATTTCCAAAACTCAAATGCTCTGTTCCACCATGTGATGTCATATAGTGGTAGTTTTAAGGCTAATATTTGTACTCTTCAATGCACAAAAACAACCTGAAATTGTTTCTATTATTGAATATTTTAGTTTTACCTTTTGTACAGCTGTAATCAATATCAATTCTCTAATATCTGATGGCGCATTGAGGAGTGAAGCCGTTTCAATGAGGCTAAAACAATAGCCACAACTAATTTAGGCAAATCCAGGGCTGAAATCATCCAAATGATTCTAGGAAAGTGTGTGAAGTTTAAAAACACAGATGGAGCACTTCCTGTATTCACACTTAATGACATCACAGGGTAGAACAGAGCGTATTTAGTTTGAGAGAAAAATACAGCCTAAATATACAGGGTTTGTGTGTTAAACATGTGTGAATGAAACAAAACACAACTCCAGGTGTGTTTTTGATGAGGAAACCATAATTTAAAGGTGCATTGTGTAGCTTTTTGGTTGGGGGTCCGTCACCTGCTTGTTTCTATGGATATGTCATTGCTCTGCCTGGAATGTTCCACTGTATGACATTAAACAGGTCTACTTTACATTTATTAAAATACAGGTGAGTTTACAGCCCCAAAATACCTAGAAAAACACTCACTGTGAGCGGGGTCGCCTCTCCACAGATTTGACCTGTAACTTGGTCTGGTTTGGTCTTCATAAAGATAGAAAGATTTAAAGCCACACTGTGAAACATTCCAGACAAAGCAATAACATCTCCATGAAGAAAAGCATTTGACGGACCCTCCAACAAAAATGTTCCACAATTCCCAGTCTTTTTGTCAGTTCTAATGGACACTTTTGAAACATGAACTTTGAACAGAATCTTATCACAATCGCTATTAGATATTTTTTCCGAAATCGTTCCGCTGTACTGTCGAGATGTTCTGTCTCAAACCAAAGCCCAGAGGAGCCAAGAGGAGACGAGATGAGACCAGAGGAGACCCGAGTAGAGGAGTGACCGATGGGAGATTGTATAGGATCCAATGGGTTGCTGTGAGCACATGAATGAAGTCAATACTTTTGGAGCAGAGAACATCGACCTACTTTCTGCCCAGCTCACAAACTCCAAGTGAGAGGCAGATTAGGAGAGTGACAGAGGAGGAGGAGGAGGAGGAGAGGAAGATTAGAAATAAAAACTGCAAAGAGAGCGACTTCAACCTAGATTCACAAACAAGAGTGATTTGGAGATCCTGTGACCTGAATTTGCTGCCAAAAAGCGTCTATAAGTTATTTTTTTTGCATTAAGTGACTCAAATAAGAATGTGCATTTGAGTTTTAGTTTTCAACAATGACCGTTTGTTTTATCTATGTGTGTTTCACTTTCCTTTAACTTTTGACCATTCAGCAGATAGAAAATTTTTGATCCATGTTTTCATAATTCAGAATATTTGCGATTTTTATTTTTATTTTATCTCTATTTACTTATTTTAATGCATTTTCTTTGCATTTCTTGCATCACCCATAGCGTTCGGCTCCAGTCAAATGAAGCTCACAAGGCTAGCGGTTACAGGAGCGAATTTGGAGCCAGGCTCAAACTTTTTTAACGGACAAGATAGCGAAATAAAAACACCAGGATCATGTAGAGTAAATATGAATATGAAATATGTAAATATGAATATGAATTTTAAGACCAAAATGGCGGCAGTTAGAGAGTGGTGGTAATATTCCAATCTAAGTCAACGGGAGTCGGAGTCAGAAGGAGCCGGAAGAGCCCGCGTGCGGACTTCCTACTTGGAACGCACCGGCTAGCACGTTAGGTATGTCCATTTATATATATACAGTCTATTTGTATGACATTTCTTCTACTATTGTAAAAAATAAATACATGTGTATATCAAGAGCATGATGCGAACCGGCAACTTTTAGATTCAAGAACGAGCACGCTACCAACTGGAACGGTGAACAGGCTGATTAAAAACTCTGTATAAAAAGTACAGAGCTGTCCGGCATTCCTGAAATTCCTGAAAGTCCTTTGTCCCACTCCCCCTGCTTGTATGTTGGTGAGCAGATAGCAGGATCAGATAGGAGGAGGAGATAGGAGGAACAGAGTGCGCCCGGTGTTAATTGGGAATGGGATGCGGCCGATGTTATCTGAAGTGATGAGCTCCGGGCTGATCCAGATTCTGCGGCATCCTCATTCACACGAGTACATGTGTGTGAGCCAATCAGAGCGGAGGAGAGGCCAAGGAGAACACCAGGAAAGGAAGAGGGAAGGGACAAAAAAGTTAAAGTACATACGACAGGGTTTCATGTTTTGTTTTGTTTTTTCTAATTACTGCTTGGTTTGTTTTATGTTTATATTTGTTTTATTTTTTATATTTATTTTGCAGCTCTCTACCTCCTCCACGCTCTGGAGTTGTATTTCGCTTCATTCACTCTTCTTTGATGAGTTGTGCTGTAAATCTGCCCTCCTCTGAACCATCATAAAATACTTCTTTTGAATTTCTCCAGGATTGTTGCGTCATAGGTAGAAACCCTGTGTAGTTTCTAGTCCATAAATGATTGCCAAAATTGTTTTAAACTACATATTTTGTTGTATAATGTCACAATTTGAAACTTTTTAGCTTAACAATAAAAACTAGAATAAAAGCATGTTCTTACTTCATTAAAGGGCCCATAGTACCGTCTTTTCTGATCTAGGTTATAATGTTTTCTCATCAAAAAGATACCAGGAGTTCCGTTTTGTTTTATTCACACATGTTTAACACATAAACCCAGCCACGTTCTTCTCTCAAACAGAAAGCACTCTGTTCTAATACAGGAAGGGCTCCACTGTGTTTTTAAACTCCATACACCTTTACTAGAATCATTTGGATAATTTCAGCCCCAGAATTGCCAATCTCTACTGAACTGAACTGTTAACTTCAAATGTACTCTTTGCATCTCTACAAACCTCAATCTTGTTTTGCCTGGAGGAGGGCCTTTTCCTGCTTGTTTCCATGGAAATTATTATTATTATTATATTATTTTAACTTCAGCAAGTAATACCCCATGCCCCGTAAGCCAGTGTATTTTATTACATGATGTTAATAAGGATAGAATTGCAGACTCATAACTTGTATCATACTTTGACTATCACTTGACGTCTAATTTTGCTCCATATTAAAGTTAATGGCAGCCTAATAAAAGGGCAGGACAAAGGATGGAGGGAGCGGGATGGAGGGAGTGGGGCAGGAAGAGGAGTGAAATCCACCGCTCCGTGATAAAGGTGCCACGATTTATGGGCAAGAGAGGGGGTAATGAAGGGAGAAAGGAGAGGTAATGGACGGAGGTGTGCGGAGAGGAGCGGGGGATCAATCACTGTTTATGGGACGGCGATAGAAGGAGAGAGGGGGGGTAGAGAGAGAGAAAGAGGGGAGGGAGAGAGAAAGAGAGAGAGAGGGAAGGGGTAAAGAGAGGGACAGGGAGAGAACATGTTGAGAGAAGTGTGGAGAAAGAGGAGAAAGAGATGGAGGAAGGGAAAGAGATAGAGAAGGTGGAGAGGAGAGAAATGTATTAGAGGAGAGAGATGGAGAAGGAAAGAAGAGAGAGAGAAATGGATTAGAAGACAGAGAGATGGAGAAGGAAAGAAGAGAGAGAGAAATGGATTAGAAGACAGAGAGATGGAGAAGGAGAGGGGAGAAGAGAGGACACGGGGGAGAAGGAGAGGAGAGAAAGATGGAGAGAAGAGGAGAAAGAGATGGAGGAGGGTAAAGAGATGGAGGAGAGGAGAGAGAAATGGATTAGAAGACAGAGAGATGGAGGAGAGGAGACAGAGTGAGTAGATGGAGAACAAGAGGAGAGAGAAACATGTACATGTTTTACACACAAAACTTGCATATTTAGGCTGAATTTTTCTCTCAAACAGAAAACACTCTGCTCCACCTTGTGATGTCATGTGGTAATACAGGAAGTGCTCCACTGTGTTTTTAAACTCCATACACCTTCACTAGAATCATTCGGATTATTTCAGCCCTGGAATTGCCAATTTATAGTGATCAAAAGGTAAAAGGGAGCTGTTAACTTGAAAACTACCACTAAATGACATCATAAGGTGAAACAGAGCATTTAGAGGTTTGGAGATGTAGACAGAATAATAGTAAAGGATTATTCAGGGTAAGGTAAGGAGGTAACAACATTATAACACGGCTTAAAGCTCACAAGAGTTAATGTTGCGTAATATAGGACCTTTAAAGTTTACACATATTAATTAGTATTGATAATTGCATAACAGTACTGACACCCAAGGTACTGATATATCGATATACTTCAATATCGATGCACCAATCCTAATAATACATAAATGCCATATGTAAATGTTACATACTGTACCTTTTAATTAGTTTCATACTTTTCCATAACTTCTTTTTCTGCATTTTTGATACCTCCCTCAGATTTTACATTTCGCTGATTTCTCTCTCCGTCTCTCTTTTTATCAGACTTTAATTACACAGCTCTTCCTCATTGCTGCGCCTGGTTCTCCGGTTCCGTTGGCGGTGTGTTTTGAAGGTCATTACCCACAGAACATTTCATCTCCGCGGGGGCCGTGTTTCGGAGCGGGCCCCCCACCGAACAGGGTCGACCCATTAAATGTCTGTACTCGCTCCCCGGATCTCGCAAACCAGTTAAAGTGCATATGACAGGTTAGACTATGCATTTCATTAAAGCATAGAAAACATAAAAAGATAGGCAAGGGTTTGGGTGAAGTTTATAATTTAAAGGTCCTATATTACACAAAATTGATTCTTGTGAGCTTTAAGGCTTGTTATAATCTTGTTATCGCCTCAAAAACTTACCTGGAGTTGTGTTTTGTTTCATCATTAGTCTGTCTACATCTCCAAAGCTCAGAAGTGATGTCATGAAGCAGTGGTTTTCAAGTTAGCAGTTTACCTCTTACCTTTAGTTCAGTAGAAATTGGAAATTGCAGGGCTGAAATCATCCAAATGTTTCTATTGAAGGTGTATGGAGTTTAAAAACACAGTGGAGCACTTCCTGTAGGCTATTACCACATAAAATCACAAGGTGGAACAGAGTGTTTTCTGTCTGAGAGAAGATCACAGCCTAAATATGCAGGATTTGTGTGCTGAACATGTGCGAATGAAACAAATCACAACTCCAGGTCTGTTTTCGATGAGGAAACAACATTATATTATTAGAACAAAGATCAGAAAATAGTGTAATATAGCCCCTTTAACTTCCTGTTTGGACGCAGGCAGCAGACAAGGGCCAATTTGCATAATAGTTATGATTAGACTAATAAAAATAAACGACAACACTATAATTTTGTTATGTTTTCACCTTCCCCCTATCTCCGCCCACATTCCTGCAGAGAACTTGCTGCATGTTGTTGCTGTGAAATTCCACAGTCAATGGATCAGTTTCTATTACTAACTAGTTCTAGATCAATATCGTGCTTTACAATACACAAAATATATAATTACTTTTTACAGATGTTATAGTTTAAAAGGCCTATATTACTGTATTTTCTAATCTATGCTATAATGTTTCATTATCACAAACATCCCTGCAGTTGTGTTTTGTTTCATTCACACATCTTTAACACACAAACCTGCATGAGTTCTTCCCTGAAATGGAAAACACTCTGCTCCACCTTGTGATGTCATGTGGTAATACAGGGAGTGCGCCACTGTGTTTGTAAACTTTCAGCCCTGGAATTGCCAATCTTTACTGAACAAAAGGTAAAAGGTAGTTGTTAACTTGAAAACTACCACTACATGACATCACAAGGTGGAACAGAGCAGTTTTGAGACATAGAAAGACTAATAATAAAGGATTACTCAAACGTGTGAATTAAAGAAAACACAACTCCAGGTATGTTCTTGAGGAGGAAACAACATTATAACATTTCAGTTCACAAGAGTCAATTTTGCGCAATATAGGACCTTTTAATTATTTCACAAATGCAAATATAAATGTATTTAAAATCACAACTAGCTGCAATTTAAGTCTAGTTTTATGTCTAGTCTAATGTCATAAAAAGCTTAAATCTCACAAGAATCAATTTTGTGTAATATAGGACCTTTAATAACTAAATACCAGGAAAAAACAAATGTCCCCTATTAGCTGTCAGTCATAGAATCTGGCAACCCAAATCAAAATCTGCATATGTAAAAATTGTACAACAAAAACACAACACACAACAAAAAGGTAGGACATGGAAGATATTTTTAACATTGCTCTTTGCTTCGACTGCTGCCATGACGACCCTGGGATTCCATAGAGACTGAGGGTCCGTCTGAGCATGCCCAGTACAGCTCACCTGGTCCTCTCTAGCTTTCAGTCAGCCATAGTAATACAAAACCAATGTTCATCTGCAGATTGTGTAACGTATATGAATAAATACTTTTCAGAAACTGCGGAATTCAGTTTTAGGACTTAAGAATGTGTCGTCTCAATGGTTATGTGAAAGTTGGTGGTTCAATTCCAGCTTTTAAGTACATCCTGTTTGTGTGCCCTAAGACCTGAGAAGTCACCCATCTATTACCTATTATGAATGTGTTGTGTGAGTGTTGGTATGTCCCAGGTATCCAGGTCTGTTTGTGATGAGGAAACATTATAACATACATCAGAAATAGAGTAATATGGGCCCTTTAAGAAGTAGCTTAGTGCCAGCAAGTATGGACTGCATAAACAATGCATGATAAAGTACTTATAATTTAGCCTCAGCTCATTTCCTACAGTGTGCTTGAAGCAGCTTTACAAGAATGTGTTTGTGGAGCGTTGGTAACTTCGAAGCCAGGTCCAAGGTTGATGCTCTAGTCCAAGATTTTCTATGAACAGCCTACAACAGCTCTGTTCCTATGAGCGCCATATGAACGCCTTACAAACCCCCTAAGAACTACGCAGTGTTTCATTTATATTTCATTAATCATTTGTGAAAATTGTTGGCCAGCTCAAAACTGAAAAGAAAAAGTATATACATTTTGATGAACAATGTAAAAACTCCACAACCACCGTACAGCTTTGTTTCTCAAACAAGAGACTTTGTTATTGAGAGATTGTTATTGGCTTAAGAATGCTGTAAAACACTTCTCCATGAAGAGAGATTCGTACGAGCGCATCTTTCCTACAGGTGATTGTGGCCGTGGTGTTCCTCTTATAGCACTTTTCCAGATGCATAAAGGAGAGAGGGAAGTGTCTGGCCCAAAAACCCAAAGACACTGTGCATTTGTCTTCAGGGTGATACAGCTCTATGTTCCCACTGCTTCATATTCCCACATTTATCGGATTGAAGGGTAATGGTTAAGATTAAAGCCTGGTCTTGAGACTCAGGGTGAGATTCAGTATTATGGATTTACATGTGAAAAAATATCTTTCAAATGTGCAAAAACAGTGCCGTGGGAACATAAGAGTCATGGGAACAAAGGTACACTCCTGTCTTCAGCCCAAACAAGCTTTCAAACCATTTTAGCTACTGCGCAGTAACCTGCCATAACCACTCTGTCTATCTATCCATCCATCTACATACCTCTTTACACACATTTAGCATGATGTCAGAATCGCGACTGCCACGCTAAGGCCTTGTGACAGGCTGATCGACAAGATGCGTCCGAAAATCTACACGCGTTAATGAGTGAGCCCTGCGTCACCTGCTCCCAAAGCACGCAAACAAACACGCCAGAGCAGGCTGCAGCTATTTATACCGCTCTGCCACTCAAACAGAATCAGTTGTCTATCCCCGAGCTGCTGTCCTACATAACCACTCAACTGAGATCTGGAAGATTCGCTCAGAAAAAAAAAAAAAAAAAAAAAAAAAAAGAGAAAGATTTGGATGTGGAATTAGGAGGACTATTTTCAGCAAGTCTTTCCCTGGGTAGAGGTTAAAGGTGTACTATGTAACTTTTCTGGTAAAGGGTACACCACCTGCTTGTCTCCATGGAGATGTTATTGCTTTGACTGGAATGTTCAACAGTATGGCATTAAAGGTCCTATATTATGTGGTATTGACTCTTGTGAGTTTTAAGCGATGTTAGAATGTCGTAATCTCATTACAACAAATGCTATGCAAGGTGTGGCTCAATGGCTTGAGCAGTCCTGTCTTACTCTGAACATCAGTAAGACAAAGGGCATGTTCTTCTGCAAAAGTAAGGGACAGACTCCAACTGCAAGCATTAAAATTAGGCTTGAATCCATTGACATAGTTACTGAATTTAAATACCTTGGTGTAACAATGGATTCTAACCTTAACTTTAAAAAGCATATTAAAAAAATGACAAAAACAATTAAATATAACTTGGCAAATTTCAGACACATAAGATCGTCGCTTCCTATGGATGTAGCCAAAATATTCATGCATGGTCTTATTTTTTCACATATTTCATATTGCATCACTTGTTGGGGGCAGGCCAGTGAATCTACTATTAGACCACTAAAATCACTATATAAACAAGCCATAAAAAATCTTGATAAAAAACCACTTCACTATCACCACTGCCATATTCTAGAGAAACATCATTTATTAAACTTTGAAAACTTCAGAGCTTTTTCAAGCTTATGTCTGTGTATAAGATTCTAAATGGTCTGGCCCCAGCTTGTCTCTTGGAGTTTGTCTGTCACCGCCCTGCTGGTTCAATACGATCATCAAGAATAGCATCTGTTTATGACTGTAGAATACCTTCATATCGTACAGCTTTTGGACAATCTTCATTCTCTTTTAATGCCACAACACAATGGAATGCACTAACAAGTGACTTAAAGAGCTGTCTCTCCATCAGCAGCTTCAAAACACAGCTTAAACTTCTACTAAAAAACAGTCAAAACTGCAATCACTGACTTACGGTGCTGACAGAATGTGGTTGTGTGTGTGGTTGTGTGTGTGGTTGTGTGGGTGTGTGTGTGTGTGTGTGTGTGGGGGGGGGGGGGGGGGGGCTTGTGTAGATGATTTGTTTTTATCTTGTATTGTATTGTATTTTGTATTTATCTGTATCTTTATGTTTATATGTTTTTATGTCCTGCCAGGGACCACAGATGTAAATTAGCCTGAGGCTAACTCTGGTGCAATGCATTAAATGGCGACATTTATGTTTTAATTGTACAAGGTCCTTAATAAACTAAACTAAACAAAAAAAAAAACTATTAAAAACAGAGCTGGACTTGTGTTTTGTTTCATTCACGCATTCGTCTACATCTCCAAATGTCAAAATGCTCTGTTGCACCTTGTGATGTCATGAATAGGAAACAAAACAACTCCAGGCACAGTATGTTTTTGTTGAGGAAACAACATTATAACATGGATCAGAAAATAATATAGGCCCTTTAGAAACATATATGCGTTATTTGTTTCTATTGTTATTGGCCTTTAAACATCTTGAGTACCTTTGCTTCAGAATTTCATGATTTGGAACTTAAAACAATGCTGAATTCAAAATACAGACATCACTTCACAGCCTCAGTGCTCAATACACTCCGAGAGAAACATGCCTGGACATGTTGATGTAAGCACAAAGCAGTAATAAATGTAATTTGGGGGCAGAAATGCTTGAAAGAAATCTGGTGATGATTTATAGACTTAAAATAGACATCAACAGAGACCCTGCCCAGTGTCTCTGTTTAAGACATGACAATCCCAGACAATTTCAAATGGAGTGTTGGATGTAGGCTCTGAGGCAAAGGACTGTTTATACAGGATTATTGAAACCATCGTGAATGACATGAAATACATTTCCAGGTGTGTTTTTAATGAGGGAACAATATTCAAACACGGCTGAAAGCTCAAAGAAAGCCATTTTAGCATAATATGTGTTTAAAGGTGCTGCTAAAGGGTACAGCATTTGCTTATGTCTTTGCCTGGAATATGCAACAGTATGCCACTAAGTCTGTGATTGTTTAGCTGAAAAATGCATTGTGACTGTGACTGGGGTCATCTCTCCACAAATCTGACCTGTAACCTGGCCAGTTTGGGTCACCTGCAATGACATCTCCATGGAGACAAGCAAATTATCAGACCCTTCCCCACAAAAAAATGACATAATAAGTCATAATAATACGTGATTTGTGATGGTAAAGTGTGTCTCCGGGCCAAATAAGAGTCAGGTTTGTGGAGATGCAAGCCTGCTAAGAGTAAGGGCGCATGTTTTTATGTTTTTCAGTGCTATAAACATGTCTAAAATGGAAAAAAAAAAAGCTTTTACTTCAGTCTATTTTTGCTAAAACAAATGGAATACAGACCCTTTTAAACTGGCAGTGTAACTCTCGCCTTCAGTAGATCAGTGAACTTCTTTACTGGAGTTGGTCACAAGATATTACTGTTAGCTGAGTGAGTGTAGCCGGGCCCTTGGGTGCTCTCTCTCTTTCTCAGTCTGTCTCCTCTTTTCTCGAGGTCTGACATTTCTAAGAAGCAGAGGTGCCGCGATGTTCATTCGTTACACTTTGGTTTCTAAGCTTCGCCCCTTCGCAGTTTCCCCTCCAACCGTCTCCATGGATACTGACCCAAAATGGCTAATCCAACACAGAGTGACTGAAGTGCCGATACACATCCAGTGCAAGGCGCGAGCAGTCACCTAGTTTAAACCTAGAGTGGCACAGGGAAAGCAAGAAAAAGTTGGTGTCTGTAAGCCAATTGTTACATCTTACTACACTTTTCAATATAATATTGGAATATATTTGGGCAAAATCTTGTTTAATACTCATTCCCAACTTTTGTCCTTGAATGCAAAAGTTGAAGTATTCTGCAAAGTTGACCGTTCTGAGCTTTTAACCACGCTTTAACATTGCTTAACATTGTTACCTCACCAGAAACATACCTATTGCTTCATTCATTCGCACGTTTCAGAAGTACTGTTAATGATTTTGTTTTGCTTCGAGCACTCAAAAATCACTTAGTTCAAATTTTACCTGGATTGTGATGTCATAGGTAGAAATACAGAGGCTTCCTTTGCCGTGCGTCAGTCGATAAATTTGTTTTGAGAATTTCTGCCATCAAATTTCAAAAACATGTTTACATTAGCACACGACTATGATGCTGAAGCTATCTTTTGTTTCATTATTTTTGAATGGTGATGCCCACTGTTACAAGTAGATGGCAGATTTGGCTAACACCAAATCCAGATAAGGGACTGCAGACTGTGAAACTTAATAACACATGCAATTAAATATATTCACGATACATACAGAACATTACAGGCAAACTAATAACATCCATAGACACGGAGGTAGCCTACTCCTACTAGAAAAGTTACGTAGTACACCTTTAAGTTAATGTGACATAAACAACATGGCAATTACCACTTAGTTAGCAATAAAAATGTGGTCCCTGAACTAAAGTGTTACCAAAAATACTATACCGGACCACATGCTGTAGTAAACAGAGTCCAGGATTTTGCCCAAGCACGGCACAGTCACAAGACTCACTAAATGAATGTGTCTGTGGGAGGAGTGACAATTACATTTGGAGTCAAACTTGTACGATGTTCAGCCAGAACGAGCGGAGGCGGTCTGGAGGAAAGATCTGGGATTTATTGTTCAAAATCCCAAATTTATCAAACAAATGAGTGAAATATCTACCGTAAAGGCTGGTGGTGAAGAGGAGGAGATGGGGAGGTTGAAGAGGCTGTTGCTTTTGCTTCTGTGGGGAGATCTATGAAGCTACTTTGTGTATTCAGTTACATTTAGTTTTTATTTTGAAGAAATTGTACTTTTCAGCAGCATACTTTTATTCCTTCTTGTGTAATATTTTTATTTAAGTAACAGTACTCTTACTTGAGTAAAAGTTTTGGTCTAAAAGTGACAAAGCTTTATGTGGACAATATGAAATGATTTGAACATTTGTGTTTCTTGCACCGCATTGTCTAATTTTTGTGTCTATGCTGTGAAAATACCAGTTTCTGTGCATTATTTAATGTTTCATCCTTCAATTAGCTGATCTCTGATATTCTCTTATCTCTACCTGCACAAAGAGGATATTTTTTTCCTTATGCAATTAACGCCAAATGAAAACAGTGATAGAAGAGAAAAAAGTGCAGGGTGTTCTGTGCGTATGGAGCAGACACATTATCAGCAGAGTTTTTATAGCTACACAGTTTTTATAGCTACACCACACACACACACACACACACACACACACACACACACACATACGCACACACATACACACACACACACACACACACACATTGCTTATATACGAATGATCCTAAACTCTCCTAAAAATGTCCATCTGCACTATATTCTGTGGGCGTGATTTCAAACAGGTTCTATACAGTGCATTTGCTGTAAACAATAAAACGAAGCGTGATTTTAACACATTATTTTATGCAAACCGTGAGTTTGCAAGGCCCAGTGGATACGGTGGCCAGCTGCTATTGTTTTAATGCAGCATACTTTTACTCTTTTTTAAGTAACAGTACTGTTAGGGTTGGGTTCACGTTCACGTTGGTTAGCACAGTTTGAATTTTAATTGTTTCTTCTTTTTTTTTTTTTTTTCAGACGGCAAAGTGAAATTGATGCGGACCACCCAAACACAGCCAATCAGAGTGCTGCTTTCGGTGCTTACTTCTGGGCTAATAAGAACTAAAAATACTGCATCAAAGCTACAGACAGCAGCAGTCTTATTTTGTCACTTTTTTAATCTTTATTTTATCAAATGTCACTTGAGATAAAATCTCCTTTCGAGGGAGACCTGGCCAAGAGGCACCTTGGCAGACAAAGTGCTGATTTTACAACATAATGTTACAGCCCCAGGCCTCCAGTTCTCTGACTTGCTTTGTGTGTGTTTCATTTCTTCTGGATGTCCCTGATGTCTGCTGTGAGAACCCTGGTCCCCGATTGGTGGGGCACTTCTACACTTGGCCAATCCTAAGATAAGATAAGATATGATATGCCTTTATCCTGCCTCACCTGTAGCCGCCTCCCCCTATTTAAGAAGATCCTCTGCACGTGTGCGGAGCTGCTGGCCTTTGTGGTCCATGTGCCATTGAGTGTCTCTGTCAAGTCTCTGTACTTGACTCGGTAAAAGAGGCATTAGTTTCAGATTTAATGTGTTAATTTAATGTGTCTCTAGTTTTTCTGTCACTGTGGTGACTCTGTGTTTCTGAGACACTAGTTGTCAGTACTGACTTTGTGTTTGTTAAGTCCTTTATTATATAATTAGTTTTATTAGATAACCTTGCCCTTTGTTAATCTTTTGTTTAAAACCTTGTAAATATTTTGGATGCCGCTTTTGTTAAATTTACCTTGTACATTCCTGTTAATGAAATTACTTTATTTATACAATTTTTCCACCTTGTTTTTTGTTACTTCCCTTTCCCTAGCAGAGCTGGGTCGTAACAAACTCTTTAAGGGAAAACTCAAGAATTACAAAAAAGCCAGGCACCCCATCTTTAAGGTTAGCGCCTGGGTGAGTGTGGGGGATATAGAGTATGGAGTATATTTGAAAAAATGTGCTGTGGGAACTAGAGCTGCGGTCCCTTTAGTTGATTAATCTGTCAAGAGTGTCTTAGTCAACCAAAATTTTCTATTAGTTCTAATCTCATTTTCAGGATTTATATGGCAAAAAGGAGAAGTTGGTGAGTGAGTTGGCTAGTATTTTTGGGTCAAAAGGCAGGTTCAACTAATGATTCACAGGTTTAATCTGTCTTTATATAAATAGTTGTTTCCTAGCACTATTTCTGTATAAATAGTTGTTTTGTATGAACTCCTGTGCAGCTGTAGTCTTGTGAGTGCAGTTTGGGTCAGATACACAGAGATTCATAAGAGTTTTGAAAGTTTTTGCCATGCCTCCTTTTTAACTAACTGACTAATTGATCGGCTATACGTATCTTTAGCTGACCAAGGATTTCTCAAGTCGATTACATCCCTAGTGGGAACATAAAGCTGTGGAACAAAGGATACCCAAAGTGCTTTTACACTGCATTATTCACTCCGTAGTGGTAAGCGACTAGGTGATTCTCTATGGGCCAAAAGCATTTTTCTGTACTCAGACGTGGAAAGTACATTTTTTGAGCAACTACTTTAAATACATTGTACTTTTTAGAATATTTTTCTTGCAGCATAATTTTACTCCTACTTAAATAGTATTTTCTATTGAAGTACTTACTTTCTCTCCCCACTGTAAATAATCCTACAAGTGACAAAAGCTTTATCTTGCCAATATGAAATGATTTGAACATTTATCTGTTTCTTGCACCACGCCTTCAGATATGATTTAATTTTTCTAATTTTTGCCGGTGCTTTGAAAATACCAGATTTTGTGCATTATTTAATGCTTTTTGTCCTTCAAATTACATACATTTGTATATTTAAAGTTACCCTTGCTTGTGTAGTAGTTTTCCCAGATTTCTTTTTTACTGTTACTTGAGTAATATTATTTAAGTAACGATATTCTTACTTGACAAAACTTTTTGGATACTCTACGCACTTGTGTTTATACTGTAAACAAGTGTCACATCCACAGCCTTTATTATTAATTCTAACTCTGTGTCAACATCTAGCACCTAAACCTACTTTTCGCTTGTATTTCCTCACCTTTTGACTCGAGGTTCACATGTGTTTCTCCTTTCTTTCACACATGTGCACAAACTGCATCTCTGGAGCATGTTTTTTTTTTGTTTTTTGTTTTTCCTGCAGCACACTAATGCGAAAAGTAAATGAATCCTGGAGCTGTTATCACCGCACCAGCTGCCGGTCCCCATTCACGGGCCCAGAGCGAGGCTGAATGATGCTAACGAGCTACGCGCCGCTAACAGCCAGTTTCTTATGTTTGGAGAAGAAGTGCAGGCTAATGAGTGAGTGAATACCTTTTCTCCAGACGATATACAGCGAAAGACATATTAAATAGCGAGACTTAGCATGCCAAAGGGATGGTTTTCGACTGGGGTAAAAGAGGTCCCAAAAATCACGGTTTGAAATGATGTGAAAGAAAAAATAAACGGTATGTCGATCAAAGGTATAGGTAAATAAAATGTAAAAACAATGTCTCAGGGTTTAGTCAAAGCGCTTTTAAATGCCTTATATTACGCAAAATTGATTCTTGTGAGCTTTAAGCTGTGTTATAATGCAGTTAAAATCCTTGCCAACTACAGTACTGCTTAAAACAATGTGGAAAAACATGCAAAAGGTCAACTTGAACTGAAATGAATTACTGTTACTGCACTGCTACTTAAATAGCATTACTCAAATGGAAGTACAAAGTATTTATTAGTTTTAAATATATATATATTCAACAGTACCTTTGAAGGCTACTACGTAACTACACAATAGATGGATTATTTGTGCATGAACACAGCGGTTAAGATCCTTGCCGTGTAGCAGGAGCACGGTTAACATGAAGTTGCAACATTAGCTGGCAATGTTGTCAGCATTAAAACAGTTGATCAGTGTGATAAAATAAGTTATGATGCTAAATGAACATTAGTGAGTGGGATACGTCTTAACCCATACATGTTAATTGCAGGTGAGTGCATAAATGACGAGAAGAAATGTCTCAAACTTCAGTAGAAGGACATCCACTCATACCTGATGGACACACCTAGCCCCACCCCCTGGAAAAGCCTGAAATCTGCTGAAATCCTACAAGACACTGACATGTTTCCAGACAGGCAGCGGCTCTTTCTGCAGTAGAACGCAAAGGTACGTTTGACATGTTTAACACACAAACCTTCCATATTTAGGCTTAGTTCTTCTCTCAAACCAAGCCAGTCTCCACTGAACTAAAGGAAAAAAGGCAGCTGTGAACTTGAAAACGATCACTTCATGACATCATAAGGTGGAACAGAGCATTTTCAGCTTTCTAGATAGACTAACAATAAAGGATTACTCAAACTGTGAATGAAACGAAACACAGCTCCATGTATGTGTTTGAGGAGGAAACAACATTCTAACATGACTTAAAGCTCACAAGAGTCAATTTTGGGTAATACACGACCTTTAATCTTGCTGTAGTCCAAATTAAGTCAAATTCATTCCTGGCATAGACCTGGACCAGTCCTGGTTTGAACCTTTAGTCATTGCTCAGACCTGGTTTCCTCCTTGTGCTCTTTTAGTTCTCATGGATATGGATTCTCTGCTTTACACTACAGACAAATCCCTGGCGTATCAGCTGTAGACACACACTGATCGTCTGTGTGCATCGCGGCGTTGGCAAAGCGCCCGGCAAAGCTAATACCGGTCAGACTAAGGTAATTAAAAAGAGCAAGGGCTAAAATAAGAGTCCCACCCACCTGCTTTCCAAATATGCTCTTGACAGATTACTGCTAGCCATATACCAGTATTACTGGTGGCCCTACTGCTACTAGGATAACTACAACTACTGCTGGGCCTACTACTACAACTAGTGCTAGGCCTACTACTACAGCTGCTGGCCCTACTACTAATACTACAGCTAGGCCTATTACTACTACTACTGCTGGCCCTACTACTACTGCTACTACTGCTAGGCCTAGTACTTATGCTGGGTCTATTACAGCTGCTGCTAGACCTGTTAATATTACTCCTAGGTGTACTACTACAACTACTGCTATCCCTATTACTACGACTGCTGAGAATACTAGTACTGCTAGCCCTACTACTACTACTACTATTAGGCCTACTACCAGAGCTGGGCCTATTACAACTACTGCTAGTCGTACTACTATTAACTAACTACTGCTAGCTGTACTACTACTACTTTTAGACCTACTACAACTACTGCTAGCTGTATTACTACTACTACGACTACTACAACTACTACTAGGCCACTTACCAGTACTGCTCTGCCCTACTCTACAGCATTGGTCAGACAAAGGTAATTAAAAAGAGCAAGGGCTAAAATACGAGTCCCGCCCACCTGGTTTCCGATAGCAACGCGGCGAATATGCTCTGGACGTGTAGCAGCGGCCGATACAGCTCATTGATTTGCATTGTCCCGTCCATCCATCTTTCTGACAGCGCCTCCTCCCTCTTTCTTTCTCTCTTTCTCTTCTCCACCTCTCCCTCCGTTCACTCCCACCCGGCGTTGTGTGTATATTTGTATAGCACGGGCATCGCGTTTGTTCAAGAGTTTCAGTCGTTTTGTGACAGCTGACAGCTTGACGGACAGGCGGACATTTTGGAAAAGAGCTTGGAAATTCTGATCGCAAATGAAGATGAGGTGTAGATAAAACAGCAAGGGTCAACCTTTGACTTTCAACCAATCATCTCTCAAAATGTTCATACTGTATAAATGCAGTGTCTCGCTTCTTCTTTCTGTTGTTTCATCCATCCATCTGTGCCAGGTAGGAGTAAAACCTTTAACCTCCTCAGCCTATCTTATCTCCTTTTCTTCACCACCACCACCACCACCAATGTTTTGATTAGTTTGATCTTTGTGGCAATTTGACAGGTGGCCATTTTGAAAAAGTGTATGAAAACAAAAGAACGAGGCTTTAGTGCAGTAGAAAGTGTATCTTTGTATTTCAACTTCAACCTTGTGCACTATTACAACATGTATTACTGCAGCAACTACTATTACTACTACTACTACTACTACTGCAATCTGTTCCAAGTACACACACATTTGCACAGCGGTGGCGTCCTGTTTGTTGAGAGCTGTCTGCACATTGTCAGGTTTGAGGCGCTTTGTGACGGCTGACAGTTTGATTGACAGACGGCCATTTTGAACACCATCCTCTCAACAGGAAAACCCAGGCTTAATCTGATTAACGCTGTAGGGCAAAAGAGCGCTAATTAACAACTCGTGTTTAGTTAAAGATTCAGGATTTTAATTTTCGTGGACAGCATGTCTTGTTTTACATCTTTACAGGAATGGACAAAAACTGCAAAGTATTTTAACTGTCACTGAACCTGTAACATTTGTACAGGTTCAGTGACAAAAAATATAGAGGAGCAATTTCTAGATTATTACAACTATTAGCTTTATATGCAGGTACTCCATTTATTTCTCTGTTTCTTTCTCGGTACAGGCCGCACCATGCCTGTTAGCTGCAGTTAGCCTTTTGTGTTTGACCTGGTGGGACCGGCTGTCCTGTTTTCGCCTTTTGGTTTGGTAACGTTAGTTTGGGGAATTTTTCCTTTAGGTTAGTGATGTCGGCACCGGCTTCTACGGTCCTGTACGGAGTTGGCCCGGCTCACCAGGTCCACCTTTCTGTTGTTACTTTGTTTTGGGGCATGGGAGGGGCTTTAGCGTTTTTTAAAAGTAAATTAAAACTAACTTAAAAATAAAACAACTTAACTTTTTTAACCCGTTTGTGTTCTGTGTCCTCTTTAATATGGTTGATCCACCCGGGTCATAACAATGCTTAAGACCGGAGATTTTTTACTTATATTTTTATTTAAAGATGTACAGTGAGCATATTACTATAATGTTAGTCACTGTTGAGAATCACTGCTTTGGTACAGCTGACAATTTGATAGACAGGCGGCCATTTTGAACATCTTTTTCACATTTACACCTCAGCTTAATCTGATCAACCAAGTCTCTCTATATACACTGCAATCTTACGCAACAGTCATACCGTGCCTCTAATCAATACTTTCTTTTATTCAAACAATCCATCAACAGCATAAACTTCATTTGTATATGACGAGAAGTTTGATGTCAACCTTTATTTTCTTTTTGAATCATTATCTTTCAATTTACGCCTCTAATCAAGCCTAATTGTATCTTTAGGGGCCGTCGTTGCAGAATACATCCATCATTGTATGCGGTTTGCAAAGCTGTGGCTCTGTAATTGTGTTAAAGTTAAACGTGGGAATTCACCAGCAGTTTAGAACTGAAAATGTGAGGTATTTATATATACACATTTTTTGTTGTTTTGGAATTTTAAAGTTTTTTATTTATTTTTATTTTTTGTCTCTATAGGTCATATTGTTTTGCAATGTATATATTTTTTCTTAAAGCCACAGTCAAAAGCTAAGTAAGTCCAGTTGGTCTAGTTTAACTCGTCGATAGTATCTTATCCCTGGATGTCTCAAATTTGCACCAATTAAAGACAGTATTTAACTTTTTAGCTAAAAAAAACCCCCACAAAACCTGAAATAAAGGCATTTTTCTCATATTTGTGGTGTTGTATTGCAATGGAAAACATAGAAAAGTGTCTTTACTATGAGCGGGCTTGCATCTCCACAAACCTGACTCTTATTTGACTAGGTGGAGGGCTTTCTACGCTTGTTTCCATGGTAATGCTATTCCTTTGGCTATAATGTTCCACAGTATGGTATTAAATCTGTCTCCACTGCAAGTGTTCTGAAGTATTTCCATGGAATCATGCAGGTGACATGCCACCACCAGAAAGTAGCATATTGTACCTTTAAAGAGCCTTTAACTGATATTTTTCATTGCATAAAGTAAAGTTTGTTTTTAGGAAGTAACAATGATGCACTGTTAGCATTCTAGTTACGACAATAATCCTACGCTCTGGCCTCTAAAGTTGTGAAAAGCAAAAGCATCGTAAACTCATTGTGGTGAATAATTAGGATGCTTAGTGTTTTTCACTTAAGTACAGCGATCTTAAAATACTGAAGAAACTACTACTAAGGCAGGCAGTGCAAATGCATAAGGCCTCACCAACCACTAGGGGTCCTCCAAGATGTAAGTAAATAAATAAAATAATGTAACGTAAATGTAGCGACCCTTTAAACCTCTCCATGTTTGTTCATAACACCAAAATGTACAGTAAGTTGTATTGTATGGTGTTGTATTGTAAGTTACTTGAGAAATAGCTCACTTACCCACACACCACTTTCATTCTAGGCAAGATGGGTGAAGTGTCTTGCCTGAGGACACAGTGACAGAACTTTGTGCAAGCGGGTATTGATCCTCTGACCTTTGGGTTGATGGACTAGTGCTCTAACCACCCAAAACTGTAACCGTGGTGGAATCTTGCACATAGCCACACAAAGCTACAAACAATATTGAGTTTAGGGTTCAAAAGTATTGTCTGCAAATTTCAAAGATGATTTTCTATATTAAATGAATGTATAGTTCTACATGGCACACTGAAGCTGCTTCCACTTCAGTAACACTTAAAGCATAACGCATAAATAGAACTGAGAAGGGTCCTATGTGCGAAAATGATCGTCTTGTGGAAAGTGGTGAAAATGAGTCACTTATAAGCACCTATAAGCAAATCTCCTCGTTGGTCTATAGGATTACAATAAGTACTTGTATCACTGCTAATACTATCTGCTATTACTTCAATTACTTTTTCCACTTTGTTGAAAGGGTCTCGAAAATTAAATCCGCAATGACCCAATGTGAACTTACTTCTGTAACAGTGCAGCATAATTAACAAATCTTGCAAGACTTTTGTTCGTTACTGGTCAGTTCTTCAGGGTGGGATGGTGTTGGAACACAAAGAAAAGGTAAAAATTTACAGCTTACAAAGTGACTGTAGCAAATAGTGGGTTACTAAAATGTACATGAATGCAACTTCAGGTATGTTCATGAAATAGCAACTACTTCTCTAGCAAAACCAATTTTCTGTACTTGAGTTTTACTGTCTGAAAAACGTGTAGTTAAATGGTATTCTTCACTTTCGTATCCAATCCCGAGCGTCTTAATTATTCAGCGCAAATAGTTTATAAGAGCTTTCCACAACTTTCAAAAACCTGAGCAGAGTTTTGCCGTAATGCCAACAACAACTAGCATGCTAACAGCGTCCCTTCATTGTTTGCGGGTGATAGAAAAGCTTTAAAATTGATGCAGACGTCACACAGCAGCATCAGTTTGACCCTAAGAACTGCAGGGACAGGACACATTTTTACTTTGACTTTTTGGAGAATTCCAAAGAAACAGAAATTTAAAACCATACTTCGGAACATTCCCCATGGAGCTAGATACTGCAAGTTTTATGCGGAAGATTATAGCTAAAGGAACATTTCCAAACAAGCAGGAGGAGTAAGGTTTGCGGAGATGCAAGCCCGCTCACAGTAAGACCATTTTTCTATGTTTTCAATGCAATAAAAACATCTATGATGATAATAAAAAATATGCTTACATTTTAGTCGGTTTCAGGAGCCAAAAATGTTATGTACTATGGCTTTATAACGCTTTTAACCTGTTTTTGGTCAATGACTCTAAGACAACTCCATTACAGAGTCTGTCCAGTACTATAAATAGCAAAAACAAACCGCTCAACATGAAAGCAACACTCAGTAGCATCCCAGCGTGGCTTTGACGACTACCACCTTTGCCCTTGACTCTTGGACTGTTTTCGCCCTGAATTTTAACTTCAGGCTCTTCCTCTCTCACACACACACGCACACACGGACACACGCACACTCCAGCCTTATCTCCACTGCGAGCCGAAAGCAGGAGAAATGAGAACATGGCGGCCTGTGGCTCCAATCACTCTGTGGGCACTTACTGACAACTGCAAGGGATTATGGGAAATTGGGCCATTTTATTGTTTCTGCTTCAATTGTCCGTTTATCTGCCCGGGTCTGTCCTCCTGGGCCTTTAAACCTCTCACCTCCAGCTTAACTTCTTTACCCAACCTGTCTTTTATATTCGGTTGTAACCTTTTCTATTTCCAGAATGATGTCTTGCAGTTCTTTAGTGCCCATTTGGTCCCTCTCCTGGGATCCAATGCACACTTCGCCAATACTTTACCACAATATGAGCCTGGTCACTGTTCGAATCTCCCACAGTTCAGATGGGCGTGATTGACAAGTAGATTAGCCAATCAGCGACATGTATGCGTATAAAACTTACTTTTTTGCTTTTAATTCAATATAAACCAGGTCATCTTTTAACTTTAATACTGTACTATATTTTTGGTGTATTTTTACTATTTACTACTGTACTTACCTGTACAGCACTTTGGTCACCCGTGGTTGTTTTAAATGTGCTTTATAAATACATTTGGCATTGACATTGACATTGTTCCTATTAAAACAAATATGGCTGCTTATCAGGAAAAAAGAAAGGAAAAATTATCACAGGGGACTGAAAAACATCACAGATTAATGCAGAATCAATGAGCGAAGCACAAAACTCTGTCTTTCTGAGGTGAGTCATTTTAGTAAAAAAAAAAATACTCAAACAAAACACTGTCTTCAAGCAGTCTTCAGCAGAGCAATCTGTAAAACAACCCCCACCCACCCCAATTTTCTAAAGTGCTTCTAAGTTCGTGCTTTTAGTAAGGTACATTAGTGTCAGGGCTGATCCACGTAACGGCTTCAGGGTAGAAGTTCCGTCACTGAAATAAACAAATCTGATTGGATGATTATGTTTGGCTCTGGCTTGAGGTGCGCTGGAGGGCGTGGGAACCAAACTGATATCCCTCTGTATAAAAGAGGGAGACATCCTGGACTTGCACAGCCAATTTGCTCCCTCTCCAGAGTTAAAAATGCTTACGGAGGTTATACATCAGCATTTTGTAATCTGACGTTTTTTAAAGTCTGTAATGCTCCAATAGATTCAAATTGCCAGAACTACACAGTTTAGCAACTTTGATGGCTGTTTTTAGCTTGTTACAAACGTCTTCTCTCCTCATTTTGCTAGTAGGTGGTCACCTTGTGCCTACTGGAATTTTGTATAAACCAATTTCATGGCAACTTTAGGCCTGGTGGTAACATACGTTCAAATCCAAATCCAGTTTATTTATAAAACATTACGAAGCTGACCAAAGTGCTGTACACAGGGATAAACCATATGTGCAATACTGTGAAAAACTATATATATATATATACATACATACAATTATTGAACATCTCAGAACAAGTTAAAGGCCAAAGAAAACAAATGTGTGTAAAAGTAAGAACAGAGTCAGCTTGTTTAATGTGAACAGGCATCTCATTCCATAATTTTAACCTAACAATAGAAAATTCTCTGTCTCCTCTAAGCTTCCTCCTGGACAAATAAAAGTATTTTAAAACTCTGAAACGAACAGGGAGCCAGTGAAGGGCAGATACAATTGGGGAAACGTAGGGAGCACTGCAGTAATCCAATCTTGTCATGACAAAAGCAGGGATCAAAATGTCGAGATGTTGTCTTGAAAGTGACGGCTTTATCTTTGCCAACGTACTTTCACTTTTCAGTCCTGTTTCAAAAATGTAGTGAAGTGAAAGTAAAAAGTACCGCTTTAAAATCTACTTAAAGGTGCAGTATGCAACTTTTCTGGCGGAGGGTCTGCCATCTGCTTGTTTCCATGGAGATGTTACTGCTTTGCATTGATTATTCCACACTATGGAAATAAGCTTGGTTATCACAGTGAAGAAGCTAATGGTCAGCTCTGTGGAGAAGCAAGCCTGCACATAGTAGGAATGCATGTTTTTCAAGGTATTTTTGAGTTATAAAACACCTATAATTGGATAAATGCAAGGCATATATGTTTATTGCCATACTGTGGAACATTCTACACAAAGAAATTACCTCTCCATGGAGACAAGCAAGTAGCGAACCCTCCAACTTACATAGTGTACCTTTAAGTACATTTCAGATACCTAAAATGTATATTTAAAGGTGCGCTGTGTAATTTTTTGGTTGGGGTCTGTCATCTTCTGGTTTCTATGAATATGTCATTGCTCTGCCTGGAATGTTCCACAGTATGGCATTAAACAGCTCTACCTTACGTTTATTCAATTACAGGTGGTTTTATACCGTACCTCAAATATACCTAGAAAAACCAGCATTCTGACTGTGAGCGGGGTCGCCTCTCCACAGATCTGACCTGTAACTTGCTCTGGTTTGGACTCCATGAAAACAGAAAGGTTTAATACCATACTATGCAACATTCCTGACAAAGCAATAACATCTCCATGGAAAAAAGTACCAGAAAAGTTACACAATGCAGTGCTTTATATTTTCACTTTGTTATGTTCCACCACGGCTCAGCCTTTGCTTTCACTTAATACTAAATTTGTCTAAAAAAAGTCACTAGCTGATACTGCGCGCTCCATTTCTACACTGTTTACTAGTTGGTACAGCAGAGCGTGTATGATCTTATGTTTTGCGCAGTGAATAAAGCCGAGGTTGATGCAGCACATGTTTGTGTAGTTGTAATTGGATTGGGAGGATTATGGGATTGCTTTAAAAGACCTGTGCAGCGTTTCAGGCCAGTGCCTTCACATTAACCCCACCTGAACCCTGACGGACTCCACGGATCACCGCGGAGATGGCGCTCACCACGGCATTAGCATAATTAGCTTCTTTTCCAGTCAAAGTAACAGACTGACCTAATACTCCAAACAATAGCAATGGAGACTGGGGCTGGTGGGAAATGCGGTTCGAGCTGGATTGTTTCTCGGAACTGCACGTAGGCTGAAGACACAACTGCTGTAAGACACTTATATGGGCAATATCGATAAAGTGTCTTGCTCAAGGACATAATAGTAGTATGCAAAAGTCAGTCGTCCAATTATTAGAAACAGCTTTGCCAGCCAATTATTGCTACTGTTAATAACTTTTTTTTTTTTTTTTTACACAAAATGGTTTCTTGTGAGCTTTAAGCCATGTTATAATATTGTTACCTCCTCAAAAAATACCTGGAGTTGCATTTTGTTTCATTCACACATGTTTGAGTAATTCTTTATTAATTGTCTGTCTACATTTACAAAGCTCAAAATGCTCTGTTCCACCTTGTGATGTCATGCAGTGGTAGTTTTCAGGTTAACTGCTTCCGTTTACCTTTAATTCAGTAGAGAATGACAATTCCAGGGCTGAAATCATCCAAATGATTCTACTGAGGGTGCACAGAGTTTAAAAACACAGTGGAGCACTTCCCGTATTACCACATGACATCACAAGGTGGAGTGTTTTCTGTTTGAGAGAAGAATTCATCCTAGATATGCAGGGTTAAACATGTGAATGAAACAAAACACAACTCCAGGTATGTTTTTAATGAGGAAACAACATTATAACAGATCAGAAAATAACGTAACGTGGACCCTTTAAAAGTCTTTAAACACATATTTACAACAGTGCAGTTTCACATTTTAGACATATTGCGGTCTTCCATTTCATCCATTACTACGATGGACAATGGACAAATTTCTCCATGGATAAAATAAGTCAACCGTTCAGACAGTTGTACACACACAGTTCTGATGTACACACTTTTTTGGAAGACAACGTGTCGAGACAAACCAAAAAGAGCAGCCCAAATCAAGCTGGAAGAAAACACTTTACAATATTGATGTCAACAGAGTGAACCATGATATAACAGGAGAGAAATCCTCAGCTCCAACCGGAGGCATACGCAAGAAAAATGTTCAAGAGAAGAAGCACAATACAAGGAGAAAGGGCACCAAATCTCAACAAAAAGCAGAGATATGAGAGGATATGGGGAGCTGGAACTATAGTGGACTCCAAGGACTATGTCTGGACTTACAACAAATAGCTTCAAAACGCACTTAATCTGGGGAAAGGTCACTGGCAAATTCAAGGTGTTTTGGGATTAGCTGATCTGATGCTCGCCAGATTGTAGAAATAGTTGTTATAAAACGCTTAAAAAAGAAAAGTCTTTTGTTATGTCATGTTTCTACAGATGATTATGCGGACTTGCATTGGTATTTCACACTTAAAATCATATTTAGCCTACTGATCTCTCTCTATGGTAGAATGTTCAGCAGTTGCCACGGTAACACAATGCACACATTAGCAAGCAGTGTCCAAAAAGATTTAAGATTGTCTAAAAACTCATACAAAATGAATTAAACAGGACATTTTCATACGCATACTTTTTTAATTAACCTTTCACAGTTCAAATAAAAGTCGTTTACTCACGCGACAGCTTTAAAGGACCGATATGACGCTAGTTTTGTCCTTGTTTGTACGTCTAATGTTGTTTCCTCATTAAAAAACATACCCGGAATTGTGTTTTGTTTCATTCGCACATGTTTAACACAAAGACGCTGCAAATTTAGGCTGAGTTCTTCTCTCAGTATTGAAAACACACTGTTCCACCTTGTGATGTCATGTGATAATACAGGAGGTGCTCCACTGTGTTTTTAAACTATACCTTCACTAGAATCATTTGGATAATTTCATGTCTAGAATTGCCAATCTCTGCTAAACTAAAGGTAAAAGGAGCTGTTAACATGAAAACTACCACTGGATGACATCACAAGGCCATTTTGAGCTATGGGGATGTAGACAGACTATAAAAAGATTACTCAAACATGTGTGAATAAAACAAAACACAACTCAAACTATTTCCTCTGAAGGTCTTCGGCCACATTTGCTGCCACATATGTGTAAAAAGTTACACAGTGCACCATTAAAGCTCACAAGAATCCATTTTGTGTAATATAGGACCTTTAATACTACATATTTTCCAGAATAGTAAGAATGATGACTTTTTTTCCATGCATTGATTAAACAATTTGTGCATTCAGCTGTCTTGTGCCAATTACTCTCTGCTCTGACACATCCTGCGTGTGAATAGACGCGCTGTAGTCTTTTGTATTCTGAGTTGTTCCGACTCAGAATCGCTGCTGCAGCCTGTTGTCAGTCAAATTCCATTGAAAACCCTGACAGAGAGAGTGGAGCTTCAAATCTGACATTCTGTTGTCTTTTTGTCAGTCCACCATCCCCCTCTCTCTCCATCTCTTTCTTTCTTTTTTTCTTTCTCTCTCCCCTTGTGTGCGCGAGGTCTCCGGTCGAAGTGGAGGCAGGGGAATCGAGATGTCTGAAGTTTGATTTTCAAAACTACACAGCAAAAACTAAAGTCTAAGATAAGACTTGAATTAATACAGTTTTATCATGATTTGGGTAAAGTAAAATTATCTACAAATGGAACAAAACCTTTTGTAGTTAAAATATGCAAATACATCATGATACACTTAAAGGTACATCGTGTAACTTTTCAAATGCTTTTCTCCATGGAGATGTTATTTTTTGTCTGGAATGTTTCACAGTATGGCATTAAGCTTTCCTATCTTCATGGAGACCAAACCAGACCAAGTTACAGGTCAGATCTGTGGAGAGGCGACCCCGCTCACAGTCACAATGCCTGTTTTTCTAGGTATTTTTGAGCACTAAAACCACCTGCAATTGAATAAATGTTCAGGTAGAGCTGTTTAAAGTCATACTGTGGAACATTCCAGGCAGAGCAATGACATATCCATAGAAACAAGCAGGTGACGGACCCCCTTGACAAAAGTTTGATTTCTTCCACTGTTGCTTCGCCCAATCAGCTTCAAATATTCCTCTGAATGCCTTTTCCAGAACACTTTCAGCAAGCGCTTTATGTTTGGGTATTAACAGTAAAACTCCCATAGAGTTATATATGCCCTCCATCTTAAATCACGGCATTATCAAATTCTTAACGCAACCTATTTCAAGCGGAAAATAAGCCACCTGCACAGAGAGAAATGCTGTCGCTAAATTTAAAACTCAAAGAGCGGAGCAGAAATTGTGCAAAAGGCTCGTACTGTGGATTTAGCGGCACATTCTGATTCTGGGGGGCTATGATGTCCTCGGTGCGAAGGGGCTCTCCTCAGCAAACATTCAGCTCACAGAAGCATATCCAGAGAGACTGACCAGGCAAAAATACCACAGATAAACAAATATGGGTTCAGACGGCAAAATAAAATAAACGTTTCAAACAAAAATCATGAGTCCTTTTACTTACAACTTAAAATACTTCATATTATTCAACTTGTTCCACAAAATCTTGAACCCAAAGAAAAAATACTGAGATACCAAAAATACTGAAAAATAAATCTACATTAATTTTCTCATTTTAACTTTAAATGTGATTTTTTTTTTCGGTAGAGGGTCCATGTGTCTGTGGAAATTATAACTACTAACTATTGTACTAAACTATTGAAACTTTGCAGCTGATGTCGTCAACATTTCCTGGGGGTGAAGCTACATGAAAGCATCATTCTGTTACTCAAGTTGGACTTAATTTTATTTAATTTTATTTATTTTAACACAACCTGTCCAGAAAGAGCGTTTTTTTACTTGGAACTACAACAGGTGAGCCAATTTGTGCTGCTAAACAAGGATCTCACAAATAATATCACAGTCACAAGCTCGTTTTTCAGTTCGTCACTCTCACCTTTAGTTGAAAATCAAACACCACACGTTCTATTTTGTACTTTTTTGTGAGCATTCAGACGTCATGAAACTTCTTTTTTTTTTTTTTGTCTGTATTTGCTAATGTTGTGTCACCATGGTAACTGCTGAACATTCCCCCAGTCGAGATGTACAGTATGTAGAACACCCCCAGCATGATGTCACTGCAAAGTATCAATTAAAGGTGCTTTTATTGCAACAGAAATATCTTCTTGCTGGGAGTGGGCTTGCCTCTCCTCAGATAAGTAAGTGTGACGCCATACTGTGAAACATTTCAAACAAAGCATTCCAATAGCGAGGACGTGGTGGGCCCTCCATACATTTTTTTATTATTATTCTTTATTATCCCTGTAGGGAAAATGTCCTCTGCATTTCACCCATCCTTTCAGGAGCAGTGGGCAGCACATGAGGCGACTGGGGACCCATCCGTGATTTTTTTTTACATTCACTTGAAATAACAGAATAGGCTATCTTGAAATGATTGAAAAGAAAAACATTGTAATAAACTCCACATAGACAGTCCTCAGGCAGTCTGGGAACTGAACCTGGAACCTTCTTGTGCCACAAACACAGAATATCTTGAATACAGGCGTATAAAGAATACTCAAAGATGCATGAATCAAACTAAACAGATACATGAGAAAGGAAACATGGACACAAGCTCTAAAACATCAATTTTGCATAATAGGTCACCTTTAAAGGTGTATTGTGTAACTTTTCTGGTGGAGGATCCGTCAAATGCTTTTCTTCATGGAGATGCTATTGCTTTGTCTGGAAAGTTTCACAGTATGGTATTAAACCTTTCACTCACCATGGAGACCAAACTAGACCAAGTTACAGATGAGCAGTAAAACCATCTGTTTAATGTCATACTGTGGAACATTCCAGGCAGAGCAATGACATATCCATAGAAACAAGCAGGTGACGGACTCCCAACCAAAAAGTTACATAGTGCACCTTTAATCTACTTCACCGCTTACGCCCTTCATTGCCCGCACAGTGGAACCATACTGAGGTGGCCTACTATACGAATGTGTAGGAGAACAAAATAAGACTTTGAGCTAGCATACCTGGAGGCTACACGCTAATAACACACGCCGCTGAAGCTAACTGTGCTGAGATAAGACTGGCTCACACGCAGGCCTGAGTCCATACTGTGGCCTAAATACTACACCAGAGTACTGCATTTATCAGAACTACAGCCATCCAGTCTGTCAACACAGTATATACCATCGGCACACCAAGCTGATGAAACTGGCCCCGCGCGAAGACAAATTGTGCTTGTGTCCGCTATATCGTTGTAATTTATGACACCCGTGGATCATTATGTTATAATTTGGACATTTTAAATGGCAATATTCATCTAAAACGACTTAATTAAAGAAACAAGTCCGCTGATTTCCACATTAGAAAACCGCGGTGCCCAATGGGAGCTGACGTCGAAGTCTGGACCTCCGATGGATATCTGCAGTAGCGAGTAGTGGATTTTTTATTTCATTTGTACCAAAAGGAGTACGCGATGCTGCCAAATCCTATGTGTATCACAGGTTAACAAAATAAAACTGGAGAAGTAAATGCAGAGCAGTGCAGGTGAAAACAGGAGTTGATCGGTAATACAGTATGGCGTCTTAAAAATAAGCAATTTAAGATTTCTCAAACATGCACGAATCACTCCAAATGCAACTTCGGGTAAGTAAAAGATGAGGGAAAACAACTTTTACATGGTTAAAACCTGTAAAAAAGTCGATTTTGCATATTAGTTCTGCTGTAACACTAGAACTTGTAGAAAGAAATGTAATTACTTTTTGTCTTAACTTGATTTTTCCTGTAACTGTATGTACTTTGTTTTTATGATAGGATTTTGATGAAATTATAACTCTGAAGTGAGATATGAGTAATTCTACCTTTAACTCCCGCAGCTGTTAACTCTGATTAACTCATTTCACTGTCACTTTTAATACGACAAAAATTCTGTTGCCGGTTAACCAACAGTCTGAGCTCCACTGGGCAGAATGGGGGCAGTCTTTTGGGAATTCTAGTGGTGTCAAAACTGTGGAAGTCCTAATGTTAACAAATCCACTCTCTCGTATTGCTTTTGGAAACCTTTACAGGGTTACATCACATTTTGTCCATGGGTTTCTGAGTGATGAAAAATTGAGAAACTGAAAATACGCCACATGGGTAATTTTACTGTATGTATAAGGGGTTTTCATGCCATTTATGTTTGGAAATATCATTAAAAACAAACAAATTAAGTAGTAATGAACATGATTTAACAGCGTAGATCCTCACTACGATTTCTACCTGTGACGTAACAATCTGGGGAAAATTGAAATGGGGTGATTTTTTTTGTATTGTTTTATTTATATTTTTATTTTATTTTAAGCTCAAAGGGAGACATCCTTGTAAACAAGATTAATGAATAAAGAAAAATACAACTCCAGGTATGTTTTTGACAAGAGAACAATGTTAAAAGCCCAAAAACGTCAATGTCATAAAATATGCATAAGAAATATTTCCTCTTCAAATTCAATGTCAAAAAATGCTGCAAACACGTTCTAGTATTAGTTTAGTAGCTCATCTTTTCTAACAATCTCTTCTGTGCTAATCAAATTGTAATATTTCACAGAAGGAAAAAAAAATATACATAGTTTTCCAACACCATCAGCCCTCGTCCACTGTGTATTTCCTTATATTTCCATAGTGAATCCCTGTCTCGTAGCAGAATCCATAGCTCCATGTCCTTGAGTAGCTTCTCTCCTCTCTCTGTCTTACTCTCTCTTTCTCTCTGTCACTCTCTCTCTTCAGCGTCAACCCCCTCTTTTTTTTTTTTTCCTCTCCCCTCTTTTGCTCACTGAAGGCTCACCGCTCCTGTCTCCTTAAGAATTCAAACTCACCGGCCTGTAAGTGCCTACAGGTTTATGTAAAATTCAATAGAGCTATTGATTATGAATAAAAGTGAGCCTGGAGGGAGGTTTTGATGAGGCGCGCTAGTATCCACTCACCGCTGAGGAGAAAGAGGAGGAAGATGAGGAGGAGGATGGGAAGGAAGAGGAGGGTGGTCGTTGGTGCGGGGGTAAATAATTCACTCCAATCCTTCAGGGAGCTGTCAGTCACTGAGATTTCTGTGGCCCATCGCTGTCATCCAGGTCTTGCACTGTTTAGTTACGTTTTGTTACTTTGGCTTCCGCTGTTGGGTGGTACACGCCGAGTAAATGTACTGATTCAGTGCCAGCTACTACGAGGGTCTGCTGCAGTTGTGTCCTCGTGCAAGACACTTCATGCGAGACACTGCAGGTGAATAAGAAAAAAAATCTTGCATCTAGAGATAACAATTTGAAGCTTTACTTAAAAGAATGTAACCCTGAAAAAATGTATGACAAGTTTTTCTTTATGTGATGTAACAATAAACAAACCATAACAATGACAGAACTTTGTAGGGAATCGATCCTCAGACCTTTGGGTTAGTAAACGATTTCTCAAACCATTGAGCCACTGTCACCCATACTGTTGTATTTACAATTTCTTCAGAAAGTTGCGTAAAGGTCCTACGTTACACAAAAATGACTCTTGTGAGCTTTAAGTCACAGCATAATATAGTTACCTCCTCAAACACATTCCTGGAGTTGTTTTGTTTCATTCACACATGTTTGAGTAATCCTTTATTAATTGTCTTTCTACATCTCCAATACTCAAAATGCTCTGTTCCACCTTGTGATGTCATTTAGGGATAGATTTAAAGTTGAAGTTAACACCTTTTACCTTTTGCTCAGTAGTGATTGGCAATTCCAGGGCTGAAATCATCCGAATGATTCTAGTGAAGGTGTGTGGGGTTTAAAATAAAAACACAGTGGAGCACTTCTTGTATTACCACATGACATCACAAGGTGGAACAGGGTGTTTTCTGTTCGAGAGAAGCACTCAGCCTAAATATGCAGAGTTTGTGTGTTAAACATGTGTGAATAAAACAAAACAAAACAAAACTCCAGGTCTGTTTGTGACGAGGAAACATTATAACATGACCCACCCCTGTTGTATTTTCACTAGATGCTCTCTACATTACTGCGGTCTGATTTGGTCTGACAGAAGTAGACCAGAGAGCGCAGGTGAGCTGAACAAAGGCCAGGTGAGAGAGGTGCCGTCTACTGGTGACAAAAAAATAAATAAAAATAAAAAAATAAACTTCCTGATTCACTGAATAAATGTACCTCATTACTCGCCACCTTTGGTAAACAAACAGATGATTCACACCAGTGGACAGTCCGTCAAATGCTTTTTTTCTCCATGGAGATGTTTTTGCTTTGCCTGGAATGTTTCAAAATATGTATTAAAAGTATTAAACCTGTTTATCTTCATGGAGACCAAACCAGACGAGGTTGCAGGTCAGATCTGTGGAGAGGCAACCCCGCTCACAGTCAGAATGTCTGTTTTTCTAGGTATTTCTGAGCTATAAAACCACCTGTAATTGAATAAATGAGGAGCTGTTTAATGACTTGTTGTGGAACATTCCAGGCACAGCGATGATATAGCCATAGAAACAAGTTGCAGAGCACCTTTAAGCTTTCCTTACTATCTTCATAAACCCTTGCATTAAACCACAGGAGCACATTAGAGCATTAGACAGTGGGTAATGCGTGACTGGTTTAACTTCCATTTTAAAGTGTGGTCTGAGGGGTTCATTTGGTCTGGACTCATTACTGCTGTTCACAAACTCTGCAGATGTTTTCGGAGATTGTGGAACTGGAGGTGGAACGGATCATACATTAGTCTAACACTTGTTCTGAGAAAAAGAGGAAAAGTTACTCTATGGCTGAGATAACGGATAATCACCATTAAGAGTGCGTATTTATTTATTAATTTAAAATGGGACAGTAGATTTAAAGGTGCACTGTATAACTTTTCTGGAGAGGGTCCATAACCTGTTCTGTCTCCATGGAGATGCTTGCTTTGGTTTAAATTGTCCACAGTATGGTATTAAACTATTCTGTCTTGCTTTTATTCAACTACAGGCATTATTTATTGCACAAAAATATCTTTTAAAACATCCATTCTTACTGTGAGCAGGGTCGCCTCTCCACAAATCTAACCAGCCTCCATGGAGATTCTTAAGTTTATGGCTACACTGTGGAACATTCTAGGCACATCTCCATGGAGACAAGCAGGTGACGGACCCTCCACCAGACAAGTTACACAGCACACGTATAAAGAAGACATATTGTTCTTGTGTCTGGTATATCGTTATAAGCTACGACACCCGTCCGCTGACTTTCGAGTTAGAAAATCGAGGTTGGAGCTGACATCGCTGTAAACGTCATCACAACAAAGAGTCTGCGCTGTCGGTATTTCCAATGGATTGCTGCAGATCAGACTCGCAAGCTGATTTTTTATTTTATTTTTTTTTTTTTTTTCATTTGTACCAAAGTATGTTCATAGAGACAAACATTTGACTGTCCCTCCTCAAATTTAAAAAGAGGGTATGACGGAAAATTGACTTTTTGGTGCTATCTCTCTTCTAAGATTCTGTCTAAAGCTTAGCCCACAAACCTACTTCCCTTCATTTCCCATGAATATAAAAAAAGCATGATATTACAACTTCACAAATCTGATGCAATGTGCTGTAGTTTCATTAGCAGAATGCACGCATCGGAGTCAAAAAAAAAATTTATATGTTGTTTTCAGCGAATATGGTGAATACGGTCAGCGAAAATGGTAAATGGTCACGTTTTTATAAAGCTCTTTTCCACCTTCAAGGCACAAAAAGGCACTTTACGTCAAGAAACCACTCACCCATTCACACACACTCATACACCAATGTGTGCAGAGACTGGGGCCATGATGAGTTAAGTGTCTTGCCCAAGGACACGACGGCCTTCATCTGTGGGAGCTGGATTCGCAATGCCAACTTGTGGGTCTGACCGCTCAACCAATGATGTTTATGTTGAGAGCTCATTTTCAACTCATTTTCAGTTTTTTTATAAGTTTTAACCCTGAAGCGATTCTTTTTTTTTTTTTTTTTTTTTTTTTTTGACTAAACACCAACAGTTTCCAAAACTTCTCATTTTGCTGATCTCAAACTTGGACCTCTGTTGCTGTAATTTGGCTAAAACCATCCGAGCTTGTGGTTTCACTCCATAACTTTTGCATCGGCCGCTACATTTCAACACTCACTCCTCTTCTTAATTCTAATTCTCCGTCAGCTGAGCTCTTCAGTTTTTATGGCCAATTCATCTCCATAAGCACCACACACAGCCAATCATGAGTCAGCGATTGACTTCTCCTCCGCTACTCGCACAATATATAATTACTCTTAAAAAGACAGCGCATTGACATTAATCTGGCCCGTGTAGTTTCATTTCAGTGCTAAAAGTGATGAACTGATCAAAATCTATGTACAGAGGAGGGATAGTATATAGTATCTATATATATATTGTATACGTAAATAGTGTAAGGATGCGATGACTGCGACTGAATGGGACTAGTTTTAATTATTGACTGACTGGATGAATGACTATAGGTGGAAATGAGCAATTCTGCTATAACCTGCACAAACATATGACCTCTTTGTGTAGCTCAGTGTTTTTATGTGCATTGTCCCTGATAAATAAACAAATAAATAAACTAAACTATAGTGCAGAGAAGGATGGCGAGCAAATTTGCGTATTTGAGCAAAATGCGTCTTACCCCAGTATGAATACATTGAAGGGGGAGTGACTTAGCGCAGAGAGCAAAGGGAGGGGAAACTCAGAGCTTCAAAAACGAAACAGAAACTTATAAAACATGTTAATGCATTGTTTCTTGGCAATTTTAGCATTTTTAAAAGAATAAAAGGTAACATGGTTATCTAAATGTTATGTGTTAACAGTTCAAACTCCAAAGAAGTGTAATACCCTCTCTTTTAAAGGTGCTTTGTGTAACTTTTCTGTCAAAATGCTTTTCTGCATGGAGATGTTATTGTTTTGTCTGGAATTTTTCACAATATGGCATTAAACCTTTCTATCTTCTAAACCAGATCAAGTTACAGGTCAGATCTGTGGAGAGGCGACCCCACTCAGTCAGAATTTTTGAGCTATAAAACCACCTGGAATTGAATAAATGTAAGGCTGTTTAATGCCATACTGTGGAACATTCCAGGCATATCCACAGAAATCAAGCAGGTGACGCACCCTCCACCAGAAAAGTGACACAGTGCAGCTCTAAAGAAAACAGAAAACGGTCTGTTCCACCTTGTGATGTCATGTAGCAACACAGGGAGTGCTCTGTGTTGCTATTGTGTTTTTAAACTTTTTTTTTTTTTTTTTTTTTTAAACGATTTCAGCCATGACATCACAAGGTGGAGCAGAGCATTTTGAGCTTTGGAGATGTTGACTAATAATAAAGCATTACTCAAAATCAAACGTGTGTGTGTTTATGAATGAAACAAAACACAATTCTAGGTGTGTTTTTGAGGAGGTAACAACATTTTAACACGATTTAAAGCTCACAAGTGTCAATTTTGCGTAATATAAAACCTTTAATCTATAAATCGAGACTATTCGGGTCACAATACTTACTAAAACTAAATGGAGTTGTTTCTAGGAAAGTAAAATCTTTGAAAAGTTATAAAGAAACACACTGATACAGTATACAGTATGTCAGCGAATTTCTGATGCGTTCCCACTGTGTTGCCTCAGACTGGGCCTTGTAGTATCAGTGTGGATGGTAATATTAAACTAGAAGTGTTGCCTCTGAGTGCTGGGGCTGCCTCTACTTTTCAGATGCTGCAGGATCGTAGCTCTAGGGCAAAAGAAAGCACACCCAAAATACAAAAACTTCTCATATTTTACAACCAAATAACTCCAATCACAGCACCGGTCAAAACATGGGCCAGTACTTTGCAATACTGAAAATGTAATAATATTAAAGGGCCCATATTACCAGGATGAGGATCAGCTCCTCCAAATCTGAAGCCATCGTTCTTGAACGGAAAAAGGTGGCTTGCCCTCTCCGGGTGGGTGGAGAGTCCCTGCCTCAAGTGGAGGAGTTCAAGTATCTCAGGGTCTTGTTCGTGAGTGAGGAGAGGATGGAGCGTGAGATTGACAGGCGGATCAGTGCAGCATCGGCAGTGATGTGGTCGCTGTACCGGAGCGTTGTGGTGAAGAGGGAGCTGAGCCGAAAGGCAAAGCTCTCGATTTACCGTCAGTCTATGTTCCTGCCCTCACCTATGGTCATGAGCTTTGGGTAATGACCGAAAGGACAAGATCGCAGATACAAGCGGCCGAAATGAGTTTTCTCCGCAGAGTGGTTGGGCGCTCCCTTAGAGATAGGGTGAGGAGCTCAGTCATACAGGAGGAGCTCGGATTAGACCCGCTGCTCCTCCACGTCGAGAGGAGCCAGCTAAGGTGGCTCGGGCATCTGTTCCAGATGCCTCCTGGACGCCTCCCTGGGGAAGACCAAGGACACACTGGAGGGACTATGTCTCTCGGCTGGCCTGGGAACGCCTTGGGGTAGCTGGAGGAAATGTCTGGGGTGAAGGAAGTCTGGGAGTCCCTGCTCGACCCGGCCCTGGATAAGTGGAAGAAAATGGATGGATGGATGGCCTATATCACACTATTCTCTGATCTGTTATAATGTTGTTTCCTCATCACAAACACACCTGCAGTTGTGTTTTGCTTCATTCACATTTTTTAACACACAAGTCCTGCGTATGAAGACTGAGTTCTTCTCTCAAACACACTGATAACACAGGATGTGTTACGGGTCAGATCTATGGAGAGGCAGGCCCACTGTATGCTTAATTTGCAGGCTAAAATGTTAGGCAGATTATATTAAGAAAAACAAAATACATCTGAGTAAAATGATCTTGATGATCCATTACTTCTAGAACCACTACTATTAATGCTACTACTGCTACTACGACTATGACTATGACTACTAAGACTACTTCTACTATGACTATTATTACTACTACAACAACTACTATCTTAATTTACAGGCTCAAACAAAATACATTCTGAATAAAAACGATCTTGATCTACTACTACTATTGATGCTGCAACTATAGTACTACTACTATGGCTACTGCTACGACTACAACTACTTTTACTATTAATGCTGGTACTACTTGCTTACTGACAGATTCAAGTAAGAGAAACTAAATATATTCTGAGTAAAAATAATCTTGATGATCTACTACTTCTACAACTACTACTATTGATACTATTACTACTACTACTACTACTACTACTACTACCACCACTACTACTACTACTTGCTTAACATACAGGCTAAAATGTAAAGATTAAACTGAGAAAAACAAAATACAGTAAAAATGATCTACTACTACTACTAAAAATTAGTTTGTTCCAAGAATATAAATATAGAAGGATATAAACCTAATAAATATCATAATAAAAAACAACATTTTAAAATCTTAACTGGCACTGAAAAGAAAATACATTTTTCCAAGTGATTTTAGCTAATGCATCGTTACTTTTTTGCTGTGTTGAAAGGCCAGTGCCCAAAGCCATATTTCTTGTAGTGGATTTAATTTGTGAATGGGGCTGTCCACGCGTCTCCGTCAGCGTTTATGGACCAGTGCGGTCAGACGTGCCAGTTAGCCACTCCGCTGATTATGAGCCTCTGCTCCCAGAGTCCAGTCTACGGAGCTGAGTGACCGTTTGGAACACATTCATTTACAGTTACACGGAAACTACTATGTCGCTACTACTGCTACTGCTACTGTACTACAACTACTTCTGAACTACTTTTCAGTCCTATTCAAAGCCGCACAGTAGAAAGTACAGATACCTGCTCTCAAATGTAGTAAAAGTAAAAAAAGTAATGTACTTAAGTAAAGTAAAAATACCTCAAATATATACTTAAGTACTGTACATTACTACTACTTTACTTTGTTTTACGTTCCACCACTGTAGACGGCCATTTAAAGTGCATATGACAGGTTTTCATGTTTTCTGACATGGTTTGGTGTAATAGTGACTGTGGTGGATGTTTATCATAGTTTTACATCAGTTCAGTGGCAGTTTGTGGGGGGAAAAAGTGTAAAGAAAAGTACAAAAATAGGTGTAAGTTCTAAAACTCAGAACACCTCCACCCATGTCATCAACAAATGGTTCCATCCAGAATGCAGAGATCATTTAAAGAAGGCGTTTACATGTCGTGTATTTTTAACAGTCTAATCATTTGCTTTGGTTATTATGGCTGCTAGGTTATGGAGTTACCTCTGTATATGTCTTATCATGACCAACTAGGATGAAAATGATAAAGTAAAATGCCATACTGCAGAACATTCTAGTCAACACAATAACATCCCCATGGAGACAAGCTGATGGCGGCTTAGGCATGTCACGATACAATATCCAGGTACTAAAACAAAGAAAGATATACTGCAATATATCAGTAATTACCTCTAATATTTTAGTCAAGTACATCTTCACAAGAACAACATTTTATGAAATACATTTTTTGTTTTACTATGAGAACATTTAAAGTTATTTAAAGCTCCTATTTTACACAAAACAGACTCTTGAGAGCTTTAAACCATATTATATTGTTGTTCCCTCTTCAAAAACACACTACAGTTGTGTTTTGTTTCATTCAAACATGATTTTATTATTATTATACATCCCCAAAGCTCAAAATGCTCTGTTCCACCTTGTGATGTCATGAAATGGTAGTTTTCAAGTTAACAGCTCCTTTTACCTTTAGTTCAGTAGAGATCGGCAATTCCAGGGATGAAAAGATCCAAATGATTCTAGTGAAGGTGTAAGGAGTTTAACAACACAGTGCAATACCACATGACATCACAAGGTGGAACAGTGTTTTCTGCAATATATTAATTTTATTTATTTATTTGAATTAGGACAGTGCATATCAACAACTTACCACAATAGCTACATTTAATTTGTTTGTATTATTAGACTATTATTCTACCAGTACTCATAGTTACCTCTGCCAAGGAGGTTATGTTTTCGCCTGAGTCTGTCTGTTTGTTTGTTTGTTTGTTTGTTTGTTTGTTTGTTTGTTTGTTTGTTTGTTAGTTAGCAAGATAACTCAAAAAGTGATGGACAGATCTTGATGAAATTTTCAGGAAATGTTCCTAATGGTAAATCCAACAGATGGTTAAATTTTGGTGATGATCCAGAAGAAATCCTGGATTCTGGATCACTTTGAAAACTGAGCTGCTTGGCGGAGGTCTGCGCTCTCTGAGTGCTTTTCTAGTTTTAATCTGTTTTGATTGATAAAAAAAACATAATTATGTCAGTTAATTGTGCTGTAAATGTAAAACAGCACTCCCCCTACAGGATGATCTCTGTAACAGCAGCTCTGCGTCGGGCTAAGTGTAGTCCATTAACTGAATATAAAATCAATAGGAGCTTAAGACTAAGACACTCCGGCTTCAGTTCATAATAGGTCCAATAAAAAGCCGTGCGTGGGTAAAGATGATGGAGAGACGTCCACTTTAGGGAGTTATACGGGCACAGACACGACAATGAAGGGATCATGAGACGGAGATTTATACTGGGCAATGGAAAAGTCTTGGTCGAAAGGGACAGTGGATATAACATGGAATCATTTTTTTTAATGGTTCTGTAAAATTTGTCATGCTTTGTAGAACTATAAAGTAATAAATCAATATGAAAATAATAATTAAAGAGAACGTATTATGCAAATGAACTTTTTGGAGCTTTCTACCATGTTATAACGTTCAAAATCAGGAATGTTTGAGTGGCTAGGATTATGAAAAGTATCGAAAATCAGATCCCGGTATCAGGTATTGATACTTAACATTCATAGGACAGAAGTGAACCTTTCCTGAATAGATTTAGAATGATCTTGAGCTGCATCAGAACAAGTATAAGAGCGCAAAGACTCTTATACGCCTATGAATCATCTGTATTAAGTATCGAAACCGAGTTTGAAGTTTTAGCATCATGGCAATACTCCTCTCCACAGATCTGATCCGCAACTTAGTATACTGCATTGCGTCACCTGCTTGTCTTTCAGGTGATAGATAAATCTGTTTAAGAAGCATTTTTTAGTGCTGTATAATTATAATCTATGACACTCAAGGATCATTACGTTATAATTTGGGCATTTTAAATCACTATATTGATATAAAACGACTTAATAAATGAAACAAGTCCACTGACTTCCGTGTGACACTGCAGAATCCTACGCGTATGACTGATTAAGAAAATTAAATTGGGGAATGAATTAAGTACAAAGCAGTGGGCCTGTGCTAATGGTAGAGAAAACGGGGGCTGATCTGCAATATGGAGTGTCGAAAAATAAGCAGTTAAAAGATTGCCCAGACAAGCACAAATCACTCTAAATACAGCTTAAGAGAGTAAATGAGAAGGGGAAACATCTATAACATGGTTAAGAGATTTGGCAGAATAGGTCTGCTTTAACATCTCTGTGGCGGGGCTCTACTAAAAACTCAGGCAAGATCGAATTTCCAAGTGCAGGTGGATTTATTGTGCCAGTGTCCAAAGTGCAAAACAGTGCAAAAATATTTATAGTGAGCAAAATGTTCCGTTATTTACAGCAAAAGAAAATGGGTAGAGTTCAACATTAACTCAGGTCCCTTTAATTACAAACCTTGTGCAGCACACCGACGTTACCTGCTCTGTAACCGGTGGCAGACTGACTAACAGCCAGAAACGGCTCCCCTTTATACCCCACTTGCTCCTCCCATTGAGCAACATATACAAATAAATGTAGGAATAAACTATTTCATAATACATCTACATTGTATCATGTTCATTTCCCCAGCAGTAATAATGTGCATTAAATTATAAAAATAAGGACTTAATAATAGGCGAAAAAACAGGTTATGCAACCTGTGTCATGTGATCAGCAGCACGGCGCAAACAGCGCCTATTTCAACTACCAGGAAATACTGGCTCGGTTTGGCAGAGTCGCGCAGCGTCGGAGGAGAGAGACGGCATTAGCGAACAAGTAAGAGCTGCATGTTTGGAGTAAGATATTCTAACGCGCTCAAGTGTGCACCCTTGGCGAATTAGTAACGGAGGAAAGGGGGGCAAAAGGCATAATAGCGCACCGAGCGCAGATGGATCAACAGCGGGGAAAACTGAGGGAGTGAACTAGTGTGTGCCGGAAAAATGAGCGTATGTGCGCTCGGGCGTAGCCAGAGCAGACCGTGGTTACATTTAGGGGGGGGGGGGCGCCGACTAGCCTTATAGACGGACTGGCTCCGTCACATTATCCCTCCCTTCCGAAAGTTCGACACTGTGGGGCCACCTGGACAGGTAATCAGCCACAACATTCATCTTGCCAACACGGTGTCGAATGGAGAACCTGAAGGGCTGAAGGGCAAGGTACCATCTGGTCAGGCGGCTGTTATGGTCCTTCATGGTGTTTATCCATGTCAGAGCTCGATGATCGGTCTCCAGGTCAAACTCTCGTCCTAGCAGGTAATAACGCAAACTTTCCAAGGCCCACTTGATGGCCAGTCCCTCTTTCTCCACAGCAGAGTAGCGGGTCTCACGCGGTTGAAGTTTGCGACTCAGGTAGAGTACTGGCTGCTCTTCTCCTGGGTCGCCCTGAGCCAGAACTGCTCCAAGGCCGACTGTAGAGGCGTCAACCTGCACCAGAAACCTCTTAGTGAAGTCTGGACTCTTCAGCACAGGGGACGAGCACAGGTGAGCTTTGAGGGTGGTGAAAGCTTTTTCACAGTCTTCTGTCCAGATGACAATACAGTTTGTTTAGGGTTTCCGAAAACGTGGATGTAACACTTTTAGCAGTGCCTGATTTTTGGAACCGAAGGGTAAAATTGCATTCCCCTGGATAGTCACAGGTCTCTGGGACAGAGGATGCAGAGGGGGGCATACTGGGAGGGACTTCATTTTGTGGAAGTTCAAAAAGACCCTCATCAAAACCGTCTGCCAGGGCATTTAAGTCAGTGGACCAGGGATCCTCATCAGTGGCCATGGTGGAGATTGATGGCGTAGAAATACTGCCCCATAGCTCCAAGAAAGTAGTTTCTTGGCTGGGTGTCAGTTCAGCCATAGCTCCAACTCAAATTACTGGATGATCAACACTTCGATGTGGTGGGACTGAGGATCGATCGTCTCCAAATTCCCAAATATTTTGGGCCCTGTCAAGCACGTTGTTTGGGGATTCCCACCTTAGCGAACAGACATTTTAAGGTTTCATCATGGCTTTGCAACTCAACAATATTTTCTGGCACATTCCACACAAAAGATTCACCATTTTCAGGTTTCTCAGACCACAATTGTTTTTCAAATCGCCTTTGACGGCGGGACTTTCTTGGCCCTTTGGTGCCTCCCTCACACAGACTACTGTCAAAGTCTGGCATGACCATTGATCAGTACATTTTTGTAGCGTTGCACAGTAACATTTCCTGGTTATGCAACCTGCGTCATGTGGGTTGAGGTAATAACGCAAGCTTTCCAAGGCCCACTTGATGGCCAGTCCCTCTTTCTCCACAGCAGAGTAGCGGGTCTCACGCGGTTGAAGTTTGCGACTCAGGTAGAGTACTGGCTGCTCTTCTCCTGGGTCGCCCTGAGCCAGAACTGCTCCAAGGCTGACTGTAGAGGCGTCAACCTGCACCAGAAACCTCTTGGTGAAGTCTGGACTCTTCAGCACAGGGGACGAGCACAGGTGAGCTTTGAGGGTGGTGAAAGCTTTTTCACAGTCTTCTGTCCAGATGACAATACAGTTTGTTTAGGGTTTCCGAAAACGTGGATGTAACACTTTTAGCAGTGCCTGATTTTTGGAACCGAAGGGTAAAATTGCATTCCCCTGGATAGTCACAGGTCTCTGGGACAGAGGATGCAGAGGGGGGCATACTGGGAGGGACTTCATTTTGTGGAAGTTCAAAAAGACCCTCATCAAAACCATCTGCCAGGGCATTTAAGTCAGTGGACCAGGGATCCTCATCAGTGGCCATGGTGGAGATTGATGGCGTAGAAATACTGCCCCATAGCTCCAAGAAAGTAGTTTCTTGGCTGGGTGTCAGTTCAGCCATAGCTCCATCTCAAATTACTGGATGATCAACACTTCGATGTGGTGGGACTGAGGATCGATCGTCTCCAAATTCCCAAATATTTTGGGCCCTGTCAAGCACGTTGTTTGGGGATTCCCACCTTAGCGAACAGACATTTTAAGGTTTCATCATGGCTTTGCAACTCAACAATATTTTCTGGCACATTCCACACAAAAGATTCACCATTTTCAGGTTTCTCAGACCACATTTGTTTTTCAAATCGCCTTTGACGGCGGGACTTTCTTGGCCCTTTGGTGCCTCCCTCACACAGACTACTGTCAAAGTCTGGCATGACCATTGATCAGTACATTTTTGTAGCGTTGCACAGTAACATTTCCTGGTTATGCAACCTGCGTCATGTGGGTTGCAGGTAATAACGCAAGCTTTCCAAGGCCCACTTGATGGCCAGTCCCTCTTTCTCCACAGCAGAGTTTATTTTTATTTATTTATTTCTTTATTTGTTTCATTCATAAAAGATGAATACAAAATAATTCTGTTACATTTAACAATGTGAATGAAAAGGAGCAGAAAGAAGTATAAACTTATAACATCTGCCCCCTTTTCACACAAAATCAAACATTTACAACACTTCAACAGTTCCAACTACACTTATGAGGAACTTATTTACGTGACGTGCACAATATTAAATACATGTTAATTAGCACAAAAGGACAGTTCATACTTCATACTTTTTTAGCATATCATGTTTAACATTTCTTTTAAACACTTGAAAAGATTTTGAAGCTTTGAGTTTTTCATTTAGATTGTTCCATAGACTCACACCTTTGACTGAAACACATTTTTCCATTGTTGTTGTTCTAAATTTGGGTTTTTTAAAGATTTCAATTCCTTTCAAATTATAATGACTTTCTCTCTTTGTAAATTTCCTTTGCAAATTGGTGGGCAAGATTTGCTGATTTGCTTTGTACATCATTTTTAAAATATGAAGTTCAACCAGTTCATTGAATTTCAGTATTTTTAATTGTATAACTATTGGGTTTGTTGAATCTCTGTATCCACTTCCACTGACGATTCTTACCGCTCTTTTCTGTAAAAGGAAAACTGAATTGACATAAGTTTTACAAGCACTTCCCCAGACTTCAATACAATAGGTCAGATATGGAACAATCAATGAATTATACAACAAATACAAAGCTCTCATATTTAATGACTCTTTTACCTTATGTAACACAGCTATTACTTGTGATAATTTAATTTTCACATAATCTATTTGGGATTTCCATGTCAGATGTTCATCGATCATAACACCCAAAAATCTGAACTCATGTGCCCACTGTATTTCCTCATCTCCAATAAATAATGTGGCATTGACACTTTTTTTCCTACTACTAAATACCATGAATTTTGTTTTACTGATATTTAAGGACAATCTATTACAATGAAACCAATTTTTTATTTTTTTAAACTCTTTCTCTACGACCTCTAGAACATCCTTAACATTTGGTCCTGAATAAAACAGAGTGGTGTCATCTGCAAATAATATACACTTTAATAATGAAGATACGGATGCAATATCGTTAACATAAATTAGAAAAAGTAAAGGCCCAAGGACCGAACCTTGAGGCACTCCACAACCAATTTTACGGACATCTGACTTAATATTGTCTATTTCAACAAATTGAATCCTGTCTTTTAGATAACTATTAACCCACTGGTGCGCTACACCTCTAATGCCACACTTGTATAATTTATCTAGCAGTATTTCATGATCCAGTGTATCAAATGCTTTTTGAAGGTCTACAAACATACTAACTAAATAATGTTTTTGATCAATAGCATTTGAAATTTCCTCTGTTAGGTCCATTATTGCTGTGGCAGTTGAATGATTAGTACGAAATCCATACTGGCTATTTGACAGAATGTTATATTTATTCAAAAATGTATTGAGCCTGGCAGCAAAAAGTTTTTCCAGGACTTTAGAGAATTGTGGAAGTAAAGATATGGGTCTATAATTAGAGAACTCATGTTTATTACCTTTTTTGAAGAGTGGAATTATTTTTGCTATTTTCATTTTATCTGGGAATATTCCTTTTGTCAGTGACAAATTACAGATATAAACAAATGGTTCAATGATCACGTCAATTATTTTCTTAATAAGTAACATGTTTATATCTGTAAAGTCATTAGATTTTTTGTTTTGACATTTTTGCACAATAGTTAAAATCTCATTTTTATGAACCTTTTCAAGAAATATACTGTTAACATTATTAGGCAGGATTCCTCCTCCGTCATTTTGATTCTTTTTTGGGATTTGCTGAGCTAATTTGGAACCAATGTTTACAAAATAATCATTGAATTCATTTACAATATCAATTTTATTATGTATATCAACATTATTCTTAATAAAAATAATTTGGGATTTTAGAATTTACTTTGTCACTTTTAAGAACTGAGTTAATGACACCCCATGTATCTGTTGTGCTCTCTTTATTTTTATCTAATAAATTACTGAAATAGTCTTTTTTGTGTTTTCTTATAATGCCTACCAGTTTATTTTTATACTTTTTGTATCTAACTTCGGATTCTCTTGTCCTTTGCTTCAGAAACAATTTATACAAATAATATTTTTTTGCAGGCATTTTTCAAACCTTTTGTCATCCAGGGATTGTTTATGGAATTCCTCTTACTGGCATTTCTTTTGATTTTTTTACAGTTCTTGTCATACAGGTTAATCAGTATATTCATAAAGGTATCATAAGCAATATTCACATCATTTAGTTGGTACACTTTATCCCAATTTTGATTCTTTAAGTCATCTCTGAATGCCTCTATAGCCTTTGTAGATTTGTCTCTTATATATATAACAGACTCATCTTCCAAACTGTCACAACACAATTTCTCATAAATAGTAAATACTGGTAGATGATCACTCACATCAGTCATTAAGATACCACTCCTTAAGTTGCCCATCACATTTGTGAAAATATTATCAATAATAGTTGCACTGTGAGCAGTGACTCTCGTTGGTTTTGATATCATGGGATATAAGCAAATACTGTTCATAGACACTATAAATTCATCAGATGGTTTTAGGCCTATAGAATTTCCTATATCGATGTTAAAATCCCCACACAAAAATACTGGTTTGGAGTTGATTGTGTGAAATATCTCTGTGACCTTGTCAGTAAATGCTTCTATGCAAGATCCAGGTGCTCTATACACACAACTGACAAAGATGTTTTTACTATTTTTGTTCATAATTTCTACAGTAATCATTTCCAACATATTGCTAATTTTCAGTGTCATTTGTTCAACTGCTTTACATTTTAAGTTGGCATCTACATATAGGGCTACTCCCCCTCCCTTTTTACTGGTTCTGTTTACATAGTACATGTTATAACCATTAATCTGAACATCATTTATGTCAGTTTCCTTCAGCCATGTTTCTGTAACTGCAATCACTTTAAAGCTTCTATTAAGATGTTTTAAATACTCCTTAATTTTTGTTAAATTACATTTCAAGCTGCGGCTATTGAAGTGTATGATGGACAAGGCTTTATCATTTCTCCTACATATATTGTTATTATATTGTTCTGCTGTATAATAGTTACATCCATTTACAATAGGTTTAAGCAAGTTATGCTCTGTGTCCTTTTCTAGGTCATATATCTTGTCTTCAAATGCAATGTTGGTGTTTATGTCAGTGTCCATGTTAAGTGTAGGCCTGTGTGTTCATTATGACGTGTGTCCAACCTGATTTCCACTGTGGACACTCTCCAGGTCAGTCCTTCTTGTTTGCAGTCAATCTTCATTCTTATAATTGTCCATTCTTAAACTTTTCAAGCTCTCTTAAATCCTTTATCACCTTTGCTGATCCATTCTGCTCTCTGATCCACACGTTTCCATTGCGAGTCCATGTTCCTGTAATTTTTCTCTGTTTTCTCAGTAATCTTGCTTCTCTTGCGATGTCCCCGTTTTTCTTTGTCAGGTGCTCATTTATGAACACATTCGTCCCTTTCAGTTTTTTTGCCTGGAACATCACATCGTTCCTCAGCTTCCTGCTAATAAATCGGATGATTATAGCAGGTCTTGTCTTTTCTGATTTCCTTGGTAGTGTGTGGCAGATCGATATTCCCTCACTGTGAACGTTTATGTTCTTACTGTTCAGAAAATCCACCACCTGTTGCTCGAGTGAGCGCAGTTCGTCCCTCGCGTCCTCTGTTGTGGCCACATTAGCGGCGGCTCTGGCGTACGTCTGGTGTCGGGTTTCCAGTTCCGTAATCACCAAATCGTCTCTCCTTGTATATTGCTCCAATTCCTCAACTCGCTGCTCCAGCGTGAATATCTGTTTGTCTTTTTCTTTCATCATGATTTTCAATGTTTTCACCTCTCCGAAAAGTTCGAGCAGGCGTTCCTGCTGCGACGTCAACTTTGCCAGCTCTCCGGACATAAAGTTCAATGAACGCTGTATTTCCACCATGTCATCTGTAGCCGGCATGTTTTTATTTTTGTGCATTTGTCCAGTTTGCTGTCACCCACCCCTGGGGCAGCTTGGGCTAACTGGGCGCTGGTGCCGGTTAGCTTGAATGCGACTGTGCGCACGTAAATATCAGTCCGCAGTCTATTCCGAGCTTTTCACAACTCGATGTTTATGACCCGTTTGGCTTAATCTGTAAGGTAACGAGATCGCCTAATTTGCCGATCCAAATCCAAACTTTTAAACGAAAACCGGGTCAAAGTTGTGCTGAGATATTACTCGGAGCTGCGTCTCACCGCCATCTTGAGTTTGACCATTTTGAGTAGCGGGTCTCACACGGTTGAAGTTTGCGACTCAGGTAGAGTACTGGCTGCTCTTCTCCTGGGTCGCCCTGAGCCAGAACTGCTCCAAGGCCGACTGTAGAGGCGTCAACCTGCACCAGAAACCTCTTAGTGAAGTCTGGACTCTTCAGCACAGGGGACGAGCACAGGTGAGCTTTGAGGGTGGTGAAAGCTTTTTCAGAGTCTTCTGTCCAGATGACAATACAGTTTGTTTAGGGTTTCCGAAAACGTGGATGTAACACTTTTAGCAGTGCCTGATTTTTGGAACCGAAGGGTAAAATTGCATTCCCCTGGATAGTCACAGGTCTCTGGGACAGAGGATGCAGAGGGGGGCATACTGGGAGGGACTTCATTTTGTGGAAGTTCAAAAAGACCCTCATCAAAACCGTCTGCCAGGGCATTTAAATCAGTGGACCAGGGATCCTCATCAGTGGCCATGGTGGAGATTGATGGCGTAGAAATATTGCCCCATAGCTCCAAGAAAGTAGTTTCTTGGCTGGGTGTCAGTTCAGCCATAGCTCCAACTCAAATTACTGGATGATCAACACTTCGATGTGGTGGGACTGAGGATCGATCGTCTCCAAATTCCCAAATATTTTGGGCCCTGTCAAGCACGTTGTTTGGGGATTCCCACCTTAGCGAACAGACATTTTAAGGTTTCATCATGGCTTTGCAACTCAACAATATTTTCTGGCACATTCCACACAAAAGATTCACCATTTTCAGGTTTCTCAGACCACATTTGTTTTTCAAATCGCCTTTGACGGTGGGACTTTCTTGGCCCTTTGGTGCCTCCCTCACACAGACTACTGTAAAAGTCTGGCATGACCATTTTTTTTTTTTTTTTTTTTTTTTTGAATGAATGAATATTTATTTATTTCGAGCAATAATAATAACATACAATACAATACGTTTTAGCCAAATACAGAGACACTTGCAGTGTGACCATGTTCACAAATCCATTACCATGTCTTCTGTTTCTATAAATGATAATACAAAAAAAAATAAAAAAGGGATTAACCAGATTTAGCTCAAAAAGGAGTGGGATGAAGACAAGCTTTTTAACTCCCACCCCCTGAAATCTTGTTTAAGTTTTGTGGTTGCGCAATACATTTAAATATTTATGACATACAATTACACAGTTATAAAGTCATCACATTGGTCATAATTTATCATGAATACAGCCTACACTACACTTTTTAACAAGTGTAAATACTTAACATCAATAATGCTGTCTTTATTACCACCGTTAGATATCACAGTCATCACCATCATGATCATTACATCCTCTCCATATATTATTTATATATTAGCTATGAATATTTCAATGAGGTATGCTTTCATTTTAAGATAATAACAATAACAGTAATATAATAATAACAATAATCACAACAACAGTGACAAAAACAACAATAACAATGACACAATGTTTAATATTTCAAATTGACTGGTGTCCATGGTAATAAAGTTTCTTTTAATATTTGCCCATCAGGGGATTCAAATGTGTGTGTGTTTTTTGTTTTTTTTTTTCCCCCTCCTTTTTATGTGGCCTACTGCCAGAAGGGGGCACCCCTGTGCAACAGGACCCTCCTTTACTAAATGTCTTTTCTATGCATTAAAAGAGACAAGTTTAAGGATCCTGAAGCCAGAGGGGAGTTAACCTCCAGCAGTCAGGCTCCCACCTGTCTGCCCTATACTACGGGCTATATTAGGTGTGGAAGGACACGTTTAGTGTATGTACATGTTCGAGTTTTCTATATGTTTGTTCCCCTCCTTGTTACATATTACCATCACACCAATCCCCTTGTCTGGACCAATTACTATTATGCATGTAATTATCATCACCATGAGTGCTTATGACTATTGTCATCGTCATCATCATCACCATCATCACAACCATTGCCACCGCCATTATTATTATCAACAATTTTACTTTTAAGGATTAATTCTGGTCTATTATATCCTAATAATGGTGATAACAGTAATAACAACAGAGTAAGACAATAACAACAGTATCCATTTCAACTCTACAAAATAATTGCTATGTTTGTTATTAGGTACATTATTATTTACTGTCTTGAATAAACAATCACACACTCGTTTCCACCTCATTGTACCTTAACAATATACGTTTTTTGTAAACAAATTATTTGTAAAGATGTTGTCAATGAGGGTAGCACTATGTGATGTGATACGACTTGGTCTTAAGATGGTAGGATATAAACTCATACTAATCATCCTATTAATGTAATCCTCGGTAGTCTTATGATTGTTTGGGTTTATCAAATCGATATTGAAATCTCCACAGATAAATAATATTGTATTACTTACAACTGCAAATGTTTTTTCAGCCCAATCAGTGAATACTTCCAGACTCGAGCCAGGTGATCTATAAAGACAACTAACAATAATATTTTTCTCTTTTTCATTGATAATTTCTATGGTTAAACATTCAAGTAAGTCATTTATTGTTAATGTCATGCTTTCCAGTATTCGAAATTTAAATTTCCTATGGACATATATAGCAACACCTCCTCCTGCTTTGTTTGTTCTATTTACATAGTTAAGATTATAGTCCTTTAATTCAAAATCAACACCTTTTCCTTCATTAATCCATGTTTCTGATACTGCTATAATACTAAATGGATACTGAAACTGTTGTAAATATTCCTTAATTGAACTGAAATTTGCATACAAGCTTCTACTATTAAAATGAATGATTGAAAATTTCCCATCAGCTTTAATTAAGGAATTATATTCATTTTCAAAGTAATATTTACAGTCATTTGAGTTGGCTAATAGGAAATGGTTGTCAGGGTCTAATTGATCTTCTTGATCTAAAGCATTATGATCAGTATATTCGAAATACTTCAAATCCAAATCCTCAAGGTCTAAAATCCGTTCATGTATCTCTAATTCATTCTGTCAGGATTAAGGAATGTTTAGATGTCATTGTATGAATTTACACTACCTCAACTGACACAGGTTGTACAGACCCTCATTTATGTTCATTCATATTTATTCAGTTCCTCTATATCTCTGATAACCATCACTTTAGCTTCCTCAGGCGTTCCTTTCAGTTTGATGTATACCTTACAGTTCATGACCCAAGTATTCTGTATCTTGTCCTGCTTCCTCAAGAATAGCAATGTCCGCATTTCTTTTAATCAAATGTTCATTCAGATAGATGTTAGTACCTTTCAGCTTCTTCCCTTGCTTCATCAGTGCGACTTTATTTTTTCTGCTGACAAACCTCAGGATCACAGTCGGCATGTTGTTCTTCGTAGGAAGAGGGTGGCATGCTTCAATGGTATTTACATCCAAATGTATGTTTTTAGATGCAAGAAAAGACACCACCTGTTGCTCCGTCGAGTTCTCCTCCCGCATGCCGGGTTCTTCATTGTTACCGGAGGTCACAGCATGAGCATAACAGCGGGATTTGATTCTAATCCCGGTCACAATAACATCATTGATCCTTGAGTATTGCTCCAGATCCTCAACTTTCTTCTCTAGCTCCGCTATTTTCTTGTCCCGCTCAGCGAGGCGTACACGCAACTCTGTAACTTCCTGCACTAGACCATTGATCAGTACATTTTTGTAGCGTTGCACAGTAACATTTCCTGGTTATGCAACCTGCGTCATGTGGGTTGCAGGTAATAACGCAAGCTTTCCAAGGCCCACTTGATGGCCAGTCCCTCTTTCTCCACAGCAGAGTAGCAGGTCTCACGCGGTTGAAGTTTGCGACTCAGGTAGAGTACTGGCTGCTCTTCTCCTGGGTCGCCCTGAGTCAGAACTGCTCCAAGGCCGACTGTAGAGGCGTCAACCTGCACCAGAAACCTCTTGGTGAAGTCTGGACTCTTCAGCACAGGGGACGAGCACAGGTGAGCTTTGAGGGTGATGAAAGCTTTTTCACAGTCTTCTGTCCAGATGACAATACATCCACGTTTTCGGAAACCCTAAACAAACTGTAACACTTTTAGCAGTGCCTGATTTTTGGAACCGAAGGGTAAAATTGCATTCCCCTGGATAGTCACAGGTCTCTGGGACAGAGGATGCAGAGGGGGGCATACTGGGAGGGACTTCATTTTGTGGAAGTTCAAAAAGACCCTCATCAAAACCATCTGCCAGGGCACTTAAATCAGTGGACCAGGGATCCTCATCAGTGGCCATGGTGGAGATTGATGGCGTAGAAATACTGCCCCATAGCTCCAAGAAAGTAGTTTCTTGGCTGGGTGTCAGTTCAGCCATAGCTCCAACTCAAATTACTGGATGATCATTACTTCGATGTGGTGGGACTGAGGATCGATCGTCTCCAAATTCCCAAATATTTTGGGCCCTGTCAAGCACGTTGTTTGGGGATTCCCACCTCAGCGAACAGACATTTTAAGGTTTCATCATGGCTTTGCAACTCAACAATATTTTCTGGCACATTCCACACAAAAGATTCACCATTTTCAGGTTTCTCAGACCACATTTGTTTTTCAAATCGCCTTTGACGGCGGGACTTTCTTGGCCCTTTGGTGCCTCCCTCACACAGACTACTGTCAAAGTCTGGCATGACCATTGATCAGTACATTTTTGTAGCGTTGCACAGTAACATTTCCTGGTTATGCAACCTGCGTCATGTGGGTTGAGGTAATAACGCAAGCTTTCCAAGGCCCACTTGATGGCCAGTCTCTCTTTCTCCACAGCAGAGTAGCGAGTCTCACGCGGTTAAAGTTTGCGATTCAGGTAGAGTACTGGCTGCTCTTCTCCTGGGTCGCCCTGAGCCAGAACTGCTCCAAGGCCGACTGTAGAGGCGTCAACCTGCACCAGAAACCTCTTGGTGAAGTCTGGACTCTTCAGCACAGGGGACGAGCACAGGTGAGCTTTGAGGGTGGTGAAAGCTTTTTCAGAGTCTTCTGTCCAGATGACAATACAGTTTGTTTAGGGTTTCCGAGAACGTGGATGTAACACTTTTAGCAGTGCCTGATTTTTGGAACCGAAGGGTAAAATTGCATTCCCCTGGATAGTCACAGGTCTCTGGGACAGAGGATGCAGAGGGGGGCATACTGGGAGGGACTTCATTTTGTGGAAGTTCAAATAGACCCTCATCAAAACCGTCTGCCAGGGCATTTAAATCAGTGGACCAGGGATCCTCATCAGTGGCCATGGTGGAGATTGATGGCGTAGAAATACTGCCCCATAGCTCCAAGAAAGTAGTTTCTTGGCTGGGTGTCAGTTCAGCCATAGCTCCATCTCAAATTACTGGATGATCAACACTTCGATGTGGTGGGACTGAGGATCGATCGTCTCCAAATTCCCAAATATTTTGGGCCCTGTCGAGCACGTTGTTTGGGGATTCCCACCTTAGCGAACAGACATTTTAAGGTTTCATCATGGCTTTGCAACTCAACAATATTTTCTGGCACATTCCACACAAGATTCACCAGTTTCAGGTTTCTCAGACCACATTTGTTTTTCAAATCGCCTTTGACGGCGGGACTTTCTTGGCCCTTTGGTGCCTCCCTCACACAGACTACTGTCAAAGTCTGGCAGAGGTTGGACCCCGGCTTTTGCCTGTGCTCGGGTGAGAACAGGACAGGACACATTCAACAAACAGTTCCCATTCCCCTCAGAGTCAACTTCCCCAGGCAACTCACTTTCATTCAACAGGTCCATTATAATAGGTACATCCCAACCAAGGATAGCATCTACCGGTAAGTTTTCTACAACTCCCACAGTCACAAGGTAAGGCTGGTCAGCAACAGTCACAGTCACTTCCACCGTAGGATGGGGTGGCTATCCCCATGCACGCACAATATGTCCACTGTCTTGCTGTAATCCATGCTGTTAACTGGCACTGAGCTACGCTTGATCAGAGACATGAAACTACCAGTGTCCAGTAAAGCAGAAACCTCATGACCATTGATCAGTACATTTTTGTAGCGTTGCACAGTATTTTCAGCCTCTTTAGAGCTGCTTGACTCTGGTCTTGGAGGATAGCATGCTCCGCTAACTTTCGCTTTGCGAACAGGGCAAACTGAAGCTTTGTGACCAGGTTGTTGGCAGTAAAAACAAACAAGCTCCTTACCGGGTCCTCGTTGGTTTGGGGCAGAACTGGTGGTACCTGGCTGGTCCTGGTTAGGGTCACGCCTCGCTGGTCTGGGCAGAAGTGGTTGCTTTGATGAGGGAGTTCCTTGCAGGTCAGCAACGCCGGGAAGAAGGTTTGCTGGCAGAACTCCGGGGACTGAGGGCTTCCCTCCCTGCAGCAGAGGGCAGGGCTCAGTCCGCACCTCCTCCTCAGCCAGCTCCCAGAGCTCGTCCGGTGCCACACCTTCCTGCTGCAACCCTGCCTGCACACCACGAGGCACTTACTCCATCGTCAACAGCAGCCAGTAGCCCAAGGATGGGACTACCAACCCCGGGAGGCCAGAGGTCGTTTTATAGCAGTCGCGTGGAGATCGATGGTGGTGCTGAGCTGCAGTGTCAAGCTTCGGAACCGTATGACAGACCCAGACCTGAACGGAGACATTTCAGTGAGCCCAAAATACCCCAGTACCAAAGTGGGGAGGACATGGAGAACTATCTGTTACGTTTTGAGCGTATAGCTAAAACCTGGAGGTGGCCAGAGGAGGAGTGGGCCTGTCGACTGGTACCTCTACTGAGTGGGAAAGCGCTGGAGGGCTACTCTGCCATGGATGAGGAGAGGGCCCACTGTTACAGGGACCTGAAGGCGGCCCTGCTGGCCAAATTTGACATTTCACCGGAAACCTACCGCCACCAGTTTCGGTCCTCCGCCCTACCGCCTGGAGAGAGCCCCACAGCGACTTATCATCGTCTCAGAGGACTCTATCGTCGCTGGATTCGACCAGAGGAGCGTACCAAGGAGGAGATCGGGGAGGCGATTATCATGGAGCAGCTTCTCCGGGTGTTTCCCTTCGAGGTGAGGACCTGGGTGAAAGAACATGAGCCAGCTGACGGATTCACCGCTGCCAAGTTGGCCATGCAGTACCTCAACGCTCGCAAGGGAGCACTTGCTGGCCGGTCAACCACTGCATCTCGGCGTGCACCAGCTCAACCACTTCTGACACCACCTGTGGCGGGGCTCTACTAAAAACTCAGGCAAGATCGAATTTCCAAGTGCAGGTGGATTTATTGTGCCAGTGTCCAAAGTGCAAAACAGTGCAAAAATATTTATAGTGAGCAAAATGTTCCGTTATTTACAGCAAAAGAAAATGGGTAGAGTTCAACATTAACTCAGGTCCCTTTAATTACAAACCTTGTGCAGCACACCGACGTTACCTGCTCTGTAACCAGTGGCAGACTGACTAACAGCCAGAAACGGCTCCCCTTTATACCCCACTTGCTCCTCCCATTGAGCAACATATACAAATAAATGTAGGAATAAACAATTTCATAATACATCTACATTGTATCATGTTCATTTCCCCAGCAGTAATAATGTGCATTAAATTATAAAAATAAGGACTTAATAATAGGCGAAAAAACAGGTTATGCAACCTGCGTCATGTGACGCAGGTTGCATAACCTGCGCAGCACGGCGCGAACAGCGCCTATTTCAACTACCAGGAAATACTGGCTCGGTTTGGCAGAGTCGCGCAGCGTCGGAGGAGAGAGATGGCATTAGCGAACAGGTAAGAGCTGCATGTTTGGAGTAAGATATTCTAACGCGCTCAAGTGTGCACCCTTGGCGAATCAGTAACGGAGGAAAGGGGGGGCAAAAGGCGTAATAGCGCACCGAGCGCAGATGGATCAACAGCGGGGAAAACTGGGGGAGTGAACTAGTGTGTGCCGGAAAAATGAGCGTATGTGCGCTCGGCCGTAGCCAGAGCAGACCGTGGTTACATTTGGGGGGGGGGGGGGGGGGGGACACCGACTAGCCTTATAGACGGACTGGCTCCGTCACAATCTCCATGGAGACAAGCACGAAACACCCTCCTCCAGAAAAGTTACAGTTCACCTTTAAAAAACTTTAAAACACCCAACTTTTTCTCATTACAACCCTGACAAAGTTACCGCAGAACTACGAAATGATCCCGAAATCTTTAAACCACTTTCTTCCTCTTTGTATTTAATGACTTCTCTCCCAGAATGCCTTTCAGCTGTTCACATAAAGATAGTTGACCTTGCTGATGTTCAGTGCTGTAGATGGAGAGTGTGATATGAACACTGCAGAGAAATCGCACAAAAGACGACAAACTGGCTTCCACTCTAAACTGCAAAGCATTCTGGACAATGTAGGCTCTGACCCCTCTGGCCCTCACACTCCCTTTAAGTGCCTGGGCCCACACACTCCCTTTAAGACACAAATGAATATTATTTAATCACACAACCAGGGGCGGCGTCAGTGGGCGAAGGCTTGAGTAGATTTTTGCCACATTTTCATTCGACATCAAGGCTGCGTCCCATTCCCATTTATCTATGTCTCTGTCTTGCCCCTCGATACCGAGCCTTGAGGACTAGGGGTATGAATGTTCCCCTAAGAAATGAAACACCACTCGATTACCGTTTGCTTCTGTTAAGCAAATTGACTTCACACTGATTTCACCTAAAAAGTGCCACATCAAGGATTATCGGGTACCTCAGCTCGACAAAAAACGAGCTTGTTTATACATGAAAGTTCGATGAAAATGATAACGTTGGCCAAACAGGGCTAAAACAGCACCAACAGTTCACTAAAAGTAACGTAGAACATAAGCGTCATAATTATAAACCTGCTAAACTGTTGAAACTGCTGAAAATACTTACATTTATGAGACTCCTTGGCTGATCGATGTGTCGCTCCATCCTGATCCCAACACCTGCCTGAACTTGTAGGCCAACCCCTTCGTTTCAAGTCTGGTCCAGAGCTCTAGGTCGTGGCCCTAGCCCTTGATCAAAATTAGAATCGAGACACCCCTTGCCCTCACATGAACTCGCAAAACCAAGGGGTAGGGGTAAGACGAAGGGGTAAGACAGAGGAATGGGACGCACCCCAAATCTTGACTAAAAATGTTCAAATGGCAACTCCAGAATCGTTTATATAAATCACTCCAGGGTGATAACTACATTTAAACTTATTTAAAAGAGTGACTCAAATATGGTAGGGGGTGGAGGTCCATTGTTAAAACACTCTAAATTACCATGTTACGTGAGCACCCACATTTAACACATTAGCACCCCCTCCCACCTAAAACGTCTGCCACCGCCCCGGCATGAAACAAGCAAAATGGTTTAAGGTGCGGTGCTTGATTTTTACTGTTTTTTAAAAATATGGAAAACAGAACTCTTAGCTCTTTTTAAACTGTTCTGTGTTTTCTAATGTCTGCGTTGTGTCACCGCAGTAACAGCTGAACATTCATCCAATACAGATACATGTAGAACACCCCCAGCGTGACGTCACTACAGACTGTAAACTGTGCAGTGTTTATTGAAAGTTACACAACCAAACTTTAAAACAAAGCTTTTCTTGTTGCCATGTTTGTGATATAAATACATGCGAAATTTAGGCGAAAAAGCCACATCATTTTCAAAGGTGGGTCGAAAAACAACATTCTCAAGTCGTAAACAACATTGTTCCAACAATAATTATAATTTTACTGTTAATTTAAATGTTTACGCCATTGTGTCTTTATTTGGTTATAATGGGCTTGTTTGTACCATGAAAACAATGGAATAAAGAAGAAGTGCAGCTTTGGGACAGACAGCGAGAGTCAAAAGCAGGTTTTTCTTTTTGTTTTGTTTTTTTATTTGATGATCTAAGAAAACAAAGACACTACAAATATGTCACATCGCTCTAAAAACTGTAATGTTTAAAATTCGTACTTTATATTAGGGTTGTCAAAAGCATCAAAAATCTGATACTAATCGATACTAAAACTGTTATCAAGACTAGATACTAATTTGAGCAGGTATCGATACTAAAAAAAGTCACATTCACAGGACAAAAATGAAAATATGGACCCTACGTGGACCACTGAGGAATTACATTAATATAAGACCACGTGGGAATAAAAAAAAAAAAAAATCACATTCTTTTGTCTAAAGAAATAGGTTTTTATTATTATTATTATTATTATTATTATTATTATTATTATTATTATTAGTATTATTATTATTATAAGTATCATGTCTATTTCTTAGTATAGAAATTGAGTTTGAAAAGTTACTACCATGACAACACTACTTTAAATATGTGTTAGTATTTAAAGTTAACCTATGTAACCTTTCTGGTTGAGAGTTCGCCACTTGCTTGTTTACATGGAGAAGTTTTTCCTTTGCCTGGAATGTCCCACAGTACGGCATTAAAGGTGCTGTATAACACTGTCTTAAAAACATAAAAAAACAAGTTCATTTTAAACGATTTGCAGTGATCTAAACTTATTCCTCACCTTATGCATTCCGAGCATCTCAGTTATTCACTACTAGCATGCTAACACACACTTCCTGATTATCCAACCATAAAATGCTTTTGAATTAGACGCAGAAGACACATTTTGACGTCAAGAGCTGCTTATATAATTTATCTGTACTGGGGCAAGACAAATTCATGGGAGAAAAATCAAGTACTGGCCCTTTAAATCCGCTTTATCTACGCCGCGGCAGCAGAACAACCAGCCTCCTCAGCCAGTTTCACTTTATAGGTGTGCATCATTGTCAAGTTAAATATTTGGTGTATTATTGGTCGAATACTGAACATCTTTGTCGCAAAATAAGTGATGAGTGATGAGTTTTCAATGATTAGAGCGAAGTTTAGCCGTCACAGCAATGCTAACAACAACTACCATGCTAACAGCACACTTCCTGAGTCACGGACAATATAATACTTAGTAATTTAGACACAGACAGCACACAGCGGCAACATTTCTACCTTACGAGCTGCGTCATTATTAGCCTGTCTACATCTCCTAAACTCAAAATGCTCTGCTCCACCTTGTGAGGTCATGAAGCTGTAGTTTTCAAGTTAACAGCTCCTTTTACCTTTTGTTCAATAGAGACAAGCAATTCCAGGGCTGAAATTAATCAAATTATTCTAGTGACAGTGTATGGAGTTTAAAAACGCAGTAAAGCAGGTTCATTTTATAGGTGTAGGTGACTGTAAAGTTAAATATCTGATGTACTACTGGTCGAATACAGAAAATCTTTGTACAAGAATAAGTGATTATGTCTGAGTCTTATTGAATTAAAAGCGTGGTAGGATCTTTTGGCTGCAGTCTGGCCCCCCTCTGACAACCAAATGTGAGATTTGGGTTATTTAAAGGAGCCGCCATGTTGGTTCTGAGTGAAACCACGTAGGCCCAACAATGGAGAGTCCTCATGTCAACTTCTACAGCTCCTTTTTCTTCAGATTTAAAGAGGGGGTATTGTGCATGCTTTCTACCATGTTGTAACGTCATCAAAACCGTGTCTGAAGACGGTTTAGATATCATCCATGCATGTTTGAGTAATTTAGTGATCTCTCCCAGGCCCTATTCAAACCCTTCTTAAGCAAAATAAAAGTCACATTCAGGGGGCCGAAATGAACCTTTCCTGAATCACTTTAGAATGAGCTAGAGTCGTATTTTCAAGTATAAAACCAAATAGACTAGTACACGCCCATGGACAAAACCTACCTGGACGACTGAGGGATTACACAGATATAAGACCACATGGTAATTTAATATAAAGTATTATTATTTGTCTAAATAAAGAGTGTTTTTTGTTATCATTGTGGTATCAGAATCGGTATTGAGCATCAAGTATATTCCTTAGTATGATGTCAGCTTCTGCAGCTCCTTTCTCTTCAGATTTTAAGAGGGGGTATTATGCAAAATCGTTATGTTTTAGTTCTGCCATTAATCTGTCATGGTGGCCTGAGAGACCCCTCACTCTAATAACATCTGGAAATGTTTAAGTCTGTATCTCGGACATATAGAAGTAGTCAGATTACGGTGGGATGTCCTATAGAAAACTATATATATGTGGGCAAATCTTTTGTTCGGGGTGTTCTCCTTTGATTGGCTTCGAGGTGCCCGGACCCTCTGTCTGTAATTGGCTTATACTCTGTTTTTGCAATAAACAGTATTCACGCTAGCAGAGTTTTTGTCTTTTGGATTTTTCCCATAACATCTCACCTGCGCGGGAAAATCCAAACAGCAGAAGTCTTAGATGTCATCCATGCATGTTTGAGTAATCTAGTAATCTCTCTCAGGCCCTATTCAAACCTTCTTTTAGGTTAGCCGTAAGATTCTGTGCAAGGCTCCGCCCACAAGCCTACGCCCCCCACACTCCCACACGACAGTTCTCTGTAAATATACAAAAACATGATACAAAACAATAACTACAACTTGAGAAACCTGATGCAACGTGCAATAGTTTCATTAGTAGGATGGACGCTGATTGTGTTGTGATAGCGATAGTGTCAAAAGTGAAAATGAAACTTATAAAACGTGTTAATATGTTGTTTTTAATATTGCATTTTCAAAATAATAAAAAAGTAACATAGTGATCTAAATGTGTTATGTATTAGATTGGCTTTTAAACAGTGCATTACAGATTTGAAGAAAACTTTGGGGCATTGAATAAAAATATTATAAATTTAGTTTTATTTTGTCTACTAAAGCTAGATTAAGTTCAGATGGACATGATTGACAGGCGAATTAGTGAATCAGGGACACACATGGTCTGTCCGTCAGAAAAATAAAAGAAGAAAATATCATGGTGGGCTGAAAAACATGGAGGATTTCTGCAGAATCAATGAGCAAAGCACTAACTGTTTATTTGGCTCAAAACCATAGATGACCAATGAGCTCCTTCGTTTCACATGTGTCACTGAAATAAACAAATCTGATTGGACGAACATGTTTGGTTCTGGTTCAAGACGTGACGGAGGGAGTAGTGACCAAACTGATATCTCTGTATAAAGGATACAGAGATAAGAATATAGATCGTAATTTGTGTTGTTGTTTTTGTTTTGTTTTGATTTCATTTGATTTGCCTTTATGTAAATGCAATTAAAATGCAATATGTAACTTTTACTAAATTCCATGGAGATGTTATTGCTTTCCTTCAGTGTGTTATGCAATGGCATTAGGCGTATCTATTGCCATGGAGACAAGTAAGTGACGCCACCAAGCAACTTACAGTAGAAACACACGTTTGTTTGCTTGAATAAATGCAATATAGACAAGTATAGATAAGTCAAATGCCATAATGTGGAACAGTCCAGGCAAAATAACATCTCCATGGAGACAAGCAGAAAAGTTCAAAGTGAACCTTTAAAATGGAATGCATACATGTAATTTAATGTAAAATTCTCAAATGTCTGCTTAATGTCACTTTTTATTTATATTTTCAAACTACCGGTGATTATTTGATAGTATGTTAATACTGGAGTAAACTGTCCAAATGCACGGATCTGCTGAGGTTGGCTGGTGCTGAAATGTGCGGCTTTAGTCCAAATGAGTGAAGAATGAGCAGGAGCCTGGTGCTGACTCCCATTGTACACAAGAGGGCTTTTATTTACTACTGAGGGATATTTATAGCCCTCAGACCATACAGTGGGAGTGGATTAGCTACGTGAAAATGAGTAAGGGCTCCATCAGTGTGTTACCCGTGCACCAGAGCGTCCTGAGCATCCCGAGCACAAGTATCCCGGCGTTTCATGAGCTGTGAGTAAAGACTGAAGCCCGGGTCAGTGTGGAGGAGACGCAGCAGTGATCACAGGAGACTGGGTTTGATACAATACTGTACAGTCTATAGTGTAGAGAGCCAGTCACTCAGTGACAACAATAACACACACTGCCCTGTACAATACTACCCTGTACAACAATACTGTACACAACACTCCCCTGTACAACACTACTGTACACAACACTCCCCTGTACAACAATACTGTACACAACACTACACAACACTGTACAGCAGGTTAGAGACCTGCTCCCCGTGAGTCCTGTGGAGTGCAGCTCTACAGCCCTGAGGACCTCCAGCCCGAGCAGAGGAGCCTCTCCTCACACCGCTCACTGCAGACAACAGTGTGCACATACAATAGTGTGCACATATAATAGTGTGCACATACAGTAGTGTGCACATACAGTAGTGTGCACATACAGTAGTGTGCACATACAATACTGTGCACATACAATAGTGTGCACATACAATGCTATGCACATACAGTAGTGTGCACATACAGTAGTGTGCACATACAATGCTATGCACATATAGTAATGTGCACTTACAGTAGTGTGCACATACAGTAGTGTGCACATATAGTAGTGTGCACATACAGTAGTGTGCACATACAGTAATGTGCACATATAGTAGTGTGCACATACAGTAGTGTGCACATACAGTAATGTGCACATACAGTAGTGTGCACATATAGTAGTGTGCACATACAGTAGTGTGCACATACAGTAGTGTGCACATACAGTAGTGTGCACATACAGTAATGTGCACATATAGTAGTGTGCACATACAGTAGTGTGCACATATAGTAGTGTGCACATACAGTAGTGTGCACATATAGTAGTGTGCACATACAGTAGTGTGCACAATACTGTGCACATACGAGAGTCACTGTACCAGATCAAACCTTCAGCTGTGCTCGCGCACACCATATTCAGAAAAGATGTGCACGTCACACATGAGAGCGTGCACGCGCAGAAACAATGACCTCACTGCCACGTGCGCACATCTGTCATTCATGGACGCGTGCCCACACCTACACTCATTAACGCCAGTCGGTACAGGTGCGCTCACGTTAATTAGCGACATTATAGCCCGTGCACGCGCACACCCAGCGCACGCGGCTGCACACACGCACACAGGAGCTACACACACCCCCTCGGTCCTACCTCCAGACCTGGCCGAGCTGCAGGGCGTGCAGCGTGCTCTGAAAGATCCACATGCACACGGTGCAGCAGCGGCGCGGAGCAGACTGCGCGGTGCCCGCGCTGAGCGCTGCCGCCTGCTCGCTGTCCTTGGTGCTGCTGAGCGCGTTGTCTCCTGTCGCCGCTGTCGCCACCGCACCGCTGCTTCCATCCCCGGTGCCGCTCAGCTCGGTGTAGTCATAGACGAACCAGCGGAAACTCAGCACCTGCACCACCGCAGACGGAACCACCACGAACACCAGCGTCAAGCCGAACCACCAGTAGTCCCCGCGCAGGTAGTAGTCCGCGGCCAGCCACAGGTCTGTGGCGCCGTCGGAGAAGAAGACGAGCAGCGCGCACAGCACCCAACAGCAGTCCAGCGCCGTGTACGGCCTGGAGCCCGGCGTGGCCGTGCAGCGGGCTCGGGCTGCGGAGATCCCCGCTTCAGACGCGCTCCTGGGCGTGTTGTCATCCTCCACAGACACCGCTGCTCCGTCCGACTTAGCGGCCATGTTGGTTAGGATAGAGACGAGGAAAGGAGGGGAGGAGAGAAAGGAGAGAGAGTGGGGTGCGCGCGAGAGAGATTACATCATAACTAGCCTCATCATCAGCCAATTAACGAAGAGGCATCATCACGAGCCTTTAACGCCGGGGCAGACCGGGACGTCAGCGTGCGTCTGCGTGCGGCTCTGGTGTAGTGTATACACATTTACTGTGTGCGTTTATGTCATTGTCCCACAGCGGCGACACGAGGAGCAGATTTACTGCAGGGCTGTGGCACTACTGCTCCCTTTAGAGGAGAGAGGCGAGGAGAAACCTGCTCATGCCTCAATAAGAGCGTGTAAGGCACTGTTCACACACAGACCCCCTCTCAGGGTTTCAATCACACACACATCACTTCTCACACGAGACTAGAACAATACCTGATCACATATGGAGCAGAGTAGACAGCACAGAGCACTGCTCTCACATCACTTCTTCCAGACACAGGAAAAACATGCAAACTCCACGCAGAAAGATGATGATAACAGCTTAAGGACCCATTCATTTTATATTTGTGAAAACACAGAAAAGATTGCTTAGTTTAGTGCTCCTTTAATCATGTCAAGTAGGCTTCTCAGTCACACTTGTATAACTTTTTAAGTATTGTTTTCAGACACCATAGCCTACTTTCACGCCAAACCGAGTAATCTATGTAATAGAACTTGTTTGAGTAAAAGTTTTGGTTACTCTTCCCACTCTGAGTAAGTCTGTAAGTTACAAATATGGTCCCTGGTTGCAGATTAGCTGCTATAACTGCTGTTCTCGACTGTCTTCATTTGGTTGCTATGGGTGACGTCACACAGCCTCTGTTCACTTCTTAAAGGCCTGTGCAGACAGGACCCGGCTGAGGGGAGGGCAGAGTGGAGGAGAGACACACAAACAGACCCTTGGGAGGCGGGCAAGTTAGTGATGTTAGTGTGAAGTTTACGAACATAAATTAGCATCAAATGTTTGCCATATTCAAGTGATAATAATGTCATGTCTAAGAGACCAAATCCTTTTGGACCCACATCACAACAGGACTGTCTGCAGGACATTTCAGGCTCTGTGATTGGATGAGCTGTGCGCCGCTCCAGTTTAAAAAAATCCAACTGAAATGCACATGCCAGGGTCTTTATACAGTCTATGCATTTAACACTTATTTATCTCCATGGACACAGCTAAACTAGCCTCCACCAGAAAAGTTACTTAGTGTCCCTTTAATTTATTATAATGGAATATTGCCTTAAAGGTTGTATGGAGGATTTTTTTTTTTTGTTTCCAATTGTCAATGATAACATTATAGAGATGCAGCAGCCTTGTAATTAAGATGACCAAAAAAGAATGAAATTCCATCAGCTGTGGACGTGGTGGGGCCAGATAAACATTAGCCAATAGATAACGAGGCTACCTCATTATCTATTGGCTGTTAGGTTGTCAATCAAACTCCTTACGTATCTAGTGTAACTGACTTGCTGGCGCACTGAGATTACGTGGTTTACGTTCGCCTCTCACACATTCCACAGACACAAGACGCTGTTTACTCAACCAACACAGCGGTTCTTAGCGGCTTTTTCCAATTGTAGCTTCCTCGCAGTTTGCACAAAGTTTGTTGCGATGGCGGACAAGAATCCACTACTAAAAGAAAGTCAGTTTTTGAGGTCGCTGAAAGAAGACAAGGGGATAAGGAGCGAAGCCAAACTCATGTGATTCTCAGAGATTCCTTCCAGTGATGGCGTGTACTGAAGCAGAGGGTCTAAAGACTGACGTGTTGGTCGCTAAATGACTTCTGGACAGGAAACTTCTGCTTATCATTGAAAAAAGTACAGTATAGTTACAGTAGCAACAGCAATTCTAAACACGCACCGGCTGTAAACAAATGATTTTTAGCGTGAGGAGGAGGCGTTTCTACTTAGGAAGGGAGGGTGTTTTCACGCATGTGCAACATTTGAAAAAAGACAGTAGCTGGATTTCTCGTTCCTTGGAAAATCCTCTATACAGCCTTTACAGTGCTCTGAAATAAGTGAAAATAAAACTCATGAATTATGTCCCAAATGGATTTTAATCATGTGAATGCATAAAGCTGGTTTTGTCTGTGGCTTATCTGAGAGATCTGCAAACATTTATGTGGACTTTTGGCAGTAAATGTTCCGAATTATGCTTTAATACCCATAGGAGTTAATTAGAGCTAAGATAACAAGGCATCGCACTAAGACACAGTCTCTGCATTTCAGGTTGAGGACGTTGCCAGAAAATAACACAATAACTTGATGGAGCTGCTATAGCTTTGCCTAAAATGTCCCCCAGTATGGCATTAAACATCTGATTTATAATTTAAAGTTAAAGTCATTTGAAGGACAAAACATTAAATAATGCACAAAATCTGGTATTTTCCAAGTATAGACACAAAAAACATACCTGAAAGTGTGGTGGACGAAACTCAAAAGTTCAAATAATTTCTTATTATCAAAATAAAGCTTTTGTCACTTGTAGACTTACCCACAGTGGAAACAGTGACCAAAACTTTGACTGAAGTGACAGTACTATTAATTCAACAAAATCATTACTCAAGTAGGAGTAAAAGTACACAGTCCAAAAGCTACACTAAGCAGTACATATTATTTTTAAATGACTGACTACCCACTTCTGTATATCTGCTTATAGACAAGTAGTTGATGCCATCAGGCCACATTACAGTCAGATCCGGACGTTTCCTCCAGCCCAAGACGTTCCCAGGTGGGACATGCCCGGAACACCTCCTGAGGGAGGTGTCCAGGAGGCATCCGGAACAGATGCCCGAGCCACCTCAGCTGGCTCCTCTCGACGTGGAGGAGCAGCGGCTCTGCTCCTGCCGTGTGACTGAGCTCCTCACCCTATCTCTAAGGGAGCGCCCAGCCACTCTGCGGAGGAAACTCATTTCGGCCACTTGTATCCGCGATCTTCTCCTTTCGGTCATTACCCAAAGCTCATGACCATAGGTGAGGGTAGGAACGTAGACTGACTTTCGGCTCAGCTCCCTCTTCACCACAACGGTCCAATACAGCGAACACATCACTGCCGACGCTGCACTGATCCGCCTGTCAATCTCACGCTCCATCCTCTCCTCACTCATGAACAAGACCCCGAGATACTTGAACTCCTCCACTTGAGGCAGGGACTCTCCACCCACAAGGAGAGGGCAAGCCACCTTTTTCCAGTCAAGAATAATAGAGAGGCATGTCCACTCACAAACAATTTAAACCAATGACAGTCTACAAAGTTTGAACCTTTTGTTAAAAATTCTTCCACAAACAGTAACTAAAATTCTGCTGACTGATTAAAAAATACCACCACCTTTGACACGTTACTGAAAAACATTAAGTTATTTTGTACAGAGAGAGGAGACGTTGAACTGTGTACTGGTGTATTTTGTGTTCAGACCTGTACACTCCACCTTGAATTGAGTTTGGGCCCAGTACAGCTTTTAAAGGCAACTGCTGCAAAGAGGCTTTCACTCTTGACACGAGGTTATGGCAGGTTATGACTTTACACAGTGCCCCTTTAATAAAACAGTGTATGGAAAATAGTGAACAGTAGAGAGAGCAGAGGCTGGAGCTCTGGGAGGTGAAGCTTTTTGAAATCAGAAAACAAAAAATAAAAAGGGGGGAAAATACTTGGCACTGATGATACTTGAGATGTATCATCTAAAGTTCTGAAAAGATTTGGGGATGAATGTGGCTGTTGAAGGTGTGGACTTTCACTTCCTGGATGACCACCTAATGATGTCACAATGTGCACTTTTAAGCTCTGAAGGCAGTGATTTATTCATTCAAATTATCTCTATTATTCTCCTGCACTGAAGATTCCACTGCTACGAAAGATACCATTTTCCACCATTTTCCCTGATACACACCCATTGCTCTGTGCTTTTTGTGTGTGTGTGTGTGTGTGTGTGTGTGTGTGTGTGTGTGTGTGTGTGTGTGTGCGTGCGTGTGTGCGTATCTCAAATGTAGATACACGTAGGATTCAGCAGCTATTAAACTTTAACTATCCATAGGAGGACACGGTCTGGCAGTTTTGGAACTTTGCTGTGATGACGTTATCGTGCTTGTGTCTGTTATGTAGTTATGACACCCATGGGTCATTATGTTATAACACATTTTAAATCACAATATTCATCTAAAACAACTTAGAAACAAGTCCGCTGATTTCCAAAACTGTGGTGTCCAATGGGAGCTGACGTTGCAGTAAATGTCCATCCATCCATTTTCTTCCGCTTATCCGGGGCCGGGTCGGGCGGGGGCAGCAGTCTAAGCAGGGGCTCCCAAACTTCCTTCACCCCGGACTCTTCCTCCAGCTCCTCCGGGGGGACCCCAAGACGTTCCCAGGCCAGCCGAGAGACATAGTCCCTCCAGCGTGTCCTGGGTTTTCCCCGGGGCCTCCTCCTGGTGGGACATGCCCAGAACACCTCCCGAGGGAGGCATCCAGGAGACATCAAGAACAGATGCCCACCTCAGCTGCTCCTCTCGATGTGGAGAAGTAGCGGCTCTACTCCGAGCTCCTCCTGTGTGACTGAGCTCCTCACCCTATCTCTAAGGGAGGTCCCAGACACTCTGCGCCGCTTGTATCCGCGATCTTGTCCTTTCGGTCATTACCCAAAGCTCATGACCATAGGTGAGGGGAGGAACGTAGACTGACGGTAAATCGAGAGCTTTGCCTTTCGGCTCAGCTCCCTCTTCACCACAACGGTCCGATACAGCGACCACATCACTGCTGACGCTGCACCGATCCACCTGTCAATCTCATGCTCCATCCTCCCCTCACTCGTGAACAAGACCCAGAGATACTTGAACTCCTCCACTTGAGGCAAGGACAGGCAAGGCAGTAAACATCAACACAACAAAAAGGCGTTTTGTTTTTTTTTTTCATGTCAGCCAAAATGACAATGCCATGCTGCTGAATCCTACAAGTAAAAGAAAAAAAACATTGGAGAACGAAGTGAGTACAGAGCAGTGGCCGCATATGCCAGTGGGGGAGAAAACAGGAATTGATCGGCAATATGACACCTTGAAAATAAGCCATTAAAGATTGCTTAAAAATGCAAGAATCACTCCAAACACAACCTCGAGAGGGTAAATGAGAAGGGGAAACAAGCTCTGAAAAGTCGATTTTTCATAATAGGTCTGCTTTAACGGCAGTACACTTTAAAGAGGCGGGAATCAGTGCAGCAGTTTTGAACCAGAAGTTGTTTTAGACCAATTTTGCAATATTTAAATAATCCAAAGTAAAATAATGATTCACGTGCATCTTCTTTAAAGGTGCACTGTGTAACTTTTTCATTGGGGGTCCATCACCTGCTTGTTTCTATGGATACATCATTGCTCTGCTTGGAATATTTCGCAGTGTGACATTAAACAGCTCTACTTTACATTTATTAAATTACAAGTGTTCTTATAACTCAAAAATACCAAGAAAAACAGGCACTCTGACTGTGAGCAGGGTCGCCTCTCCACAGATCTGAGCTGTAACTTGGTCTGGCTTGGTGTCCATGAAGATAGAAAGCCTTATATTGTGAAACATTCCAGACAAACCAATAACGTCTCAATGGAGAAAAGCATTTGACGGACCCTCCACCGGAAAAGTTACACAAAAAGCCTTTAAAAAAACATACAAATGATTTTTAGTGATCCGTTCTTAAACATATAATTTACAAATACAATTCTCATATAATATTTAGATAAATATCTGTCCTAAAAGGTGCATATCTCCTCTTGTGTTGGCAGTATGAGAAGAGGAAGTGTTTATTAGTGTTATAGATGTATAAAAATATGGACGTCTCAGCAGAGGGACGTAGGAGGAGCAAACAACACAAGGCACACGAGGACTGAGAGGAGATCCAGGACAACACCACGTCTGCTGCAAATCTGCGCTTTCATATACAGACCGTGCACTCAAAACTAAGCAGGTATTGCATTGGTCGGAATCAGTTACAAAGTCAAGGTGCACTGTGTAACATTTCTGGTACAAACTTCTTTCCATGGATATAGTATTGCTTTGCCTGAAAGGTTTCTTAGCATGGCATTAAACTCATCTGTGTTGCATTTATTCAGTTAAATACTATGAAATACTATGAAAAAGATGCATTCCTACAGTGAATGAGCTCACCTCTCCACAGATCTGACCTGTAACTTGGCCTGGAGGCATTGTGGTCTTGTCTCCATGTAAATACATTTGAATGCCATGCTGTGGGACATTATATCATTATATACAAAGCAATAACATTTCCATGAAGATAAGCAGGCGGCAGGCACGCCACTAGAAAGTTACACAGTGCACCTTTACTTTTCAAGCAACTTTGTCCTTCTCAGAGTATTAGACGCCATACTTTTACATTTCGTCTTTTTCAGTTAGTTACTCTCATCATTTTTGTGGAAAATTAAACACCTAAAGAGGAAATGTTGGGACATAACATCAGATTGAAACTGAAAGTAAAAAAAAAACAAACATTAAATAATGCTCAAAAGATTGACACAAAAATGAGACAAACTCAATCATATCTGAAGGAGCGCTGCAAGAAACACAAAAGTTCAAATCATTTCATATTGTCAACATAAAGCTTTTGTCACTTATAGACAGAGTAACTAAAACTTTTACTGAAGTGAGAGTACTGTTACTCTTACTTAAGTTTGGTGCTAGAAATGTACTCTGAAAAGTTTCTTTAAAAAGTAACTAAGAGTTCTGCCCACCTCTGGTCCCAACCCTAACTACTATTATAACAGAAGGAGTGACAGGAGCTCAGTTTGTCTCAGTGTCTGTGGACACTGGTGTATGAATGTGTGTGTGTGTGTGTGTGTGTGTGTGTGTGTGTGTATGTGTGTGTGTGTGTGTGTGTGTGAATGGGTGAGTGGTTCCTTGATGTAAAACTGGTATATAAATATGTAACCATAATATGTAGCCATTCAATAGTTTTCAATGCAGATTTCCATTTCGTATTCACATATATTTGTCCAGCAGTGCGGTGGATCCAGTGTTGCCTTCACATGTGTCAGTATTTGTGAAGTGTCCCTGTTGTTTCTGTGGACCCCATCAGAGCCGTGTGCAGTGGAGCTGACGATGGCGTCGTGTTGTTTTCAATGGCCTGTGCTCATTAAAAAAGATTTTTACTTCCTGAACACTTATGCCGCAGAAATGTGCAGTTCTGACCAATCAGAGTGAGAGCTGCTAGAGCAGAGTTGGTGCAGGCTCAGATTGGGGTTAGGCTAACTCTTACAAAACTGACTTTTAGGCGCTTTGACGATTTAAAAATGTTTTAAAGTTCAAATTGTAAGAATACAGAAGAAAGCTTATGAAAGCTGTGGATGCCCTGTCAGCCGAACACGGGCAGTTTGATTTCACAAAAATGCATTGTGCCCTACGGGAGAATTGTTTCTGGGCCGGAGCTCCCGGGAGCTGACAAAGGGGGCGTGTCTTAACCAGTTCTTATTATAGATCCATGTATGTGCCACACAAATTAAGCACATGGATCAATTACAAAGATGACTTCTTCTTTGAGCATCTTTGAACTGCTTACAGTCTGGCTGGAAAGGAAAAACTGCACCACTTTTACTGTATTTCAATTTTTTTATAGTTAGTTTAGTTTAATTTTTTTTTTTCACTTGTTTTCAAACATACATAGAATAAATAAATATATTTTTTATTGTTATTAAAAGGTTTCAAAATAAAGGTCATTTTCAGAAGGGAGAGAAGAATTGTAATCTCTGGGAGAGAAGTATGAGAACTGATTGTAATCTGACCCTACACGAAAACAAAAAATGCCACGGACTTCAAATTTAGACAAAGTTTAACCTTTCTAGAGCACATATAAAAATGTACCTCATTACAACCTGGCTTCAATTTTCTGGAACTATATATTCTTTGGACACCGTTTGAACCTCTTACAGTCTGGCTGCGGGGCAAAAATTCCCTGACTGCACCACTTAGACTGTTTTATCTCCAGACCCTCTCACTTGAGTCAGTGAAACGTGTCTTGGTGTCTTTTTCCACTGTTCAAAAATGACATTCTTCGCCATCATCGAGAGTATAGCTGCTGGCTCATTATACAGGGTGTCTATGCTAATGAAGCTATAGGCCAGGCACACAAAGACAGTACAGTGAGCGCGGGTCCGCTGGGGACACGGGGACAATCATTCTAATCCCACTGTAGCGTTTGTATTAAGAGGAGTAATTACCCAGACTTCCCTTTGCACGGCTCCCTCTCACATCACTGCAGAACGTACAGGCAGGGCTAACTGTGTACAGTGACAAAAGAATCAAAGCCAACAATCACTACATTTAACCCAAATCGTCATAAAGGTGCGCTATGTAACTTTTTGTTTCAGGGTCCGTCACCTGCTTGTTTCTATGGATATGTCATTTTTCTGCCTGGAATGTCCCGCAGTATGACATTAAACAGCTTTACATTTACATTTATTAAATTAGAGGTGGTTTCATAGCTCAAAAATACCTAGAAAAACAGGCATTCTGACTGTGAGCGGGGTCGCCTCTCTACAGATCTGACCTGTAACTTGGTCTGGAAATAGAAAGGTTTCATACCATACTGTGAAACGTTCCCATGGAGACAAGTCCTCCACCAGAAAAGTTGCGCCATGCACTTTTAACTTGAACTGCTGCAACCAGATCTAATTTTTTTAAAAGAACCGATTTTTTTTTTCTAATTTGTATACAATTTTGCACTACATTTTACCACAGAAGCAAAGTAGGCAAAATGGGTGAGAGCTTTGTGCTAAAAAAACAAAAAACATCTATGAGTTTTCTATTATTATTATTATTATTATTATTATTATTATTATTGTAGTGCACCATTTTATTTAGACTCTGCATCATTCCAAAGAGTAAAATCACACACCCTCTCAGTTTTAAACAGATCTGAGCCTTGGTCATTTCTCTCTGTGATTAATTTGTTGTTAAAATTAGTTCCCACATTGGCTTCTGTCATATACATAAATATAAAAAGAGCCAGTCTTTTGAACGACTCTTTGAAATGAACAGATCCGGAAGTTTTGGATCCCACAAAAGAGCCGAAAGTCTCTACTAGCACAGAGGTAGATCCCTTCACTACTGAGGTGAGTCTAGTAATTTAGTAACATGATGAATTTGCTCGCCGGGTCTCATTTCTCTTTCCTCGCTTCCTGCTCCTTGATTTCTCTCCTCGATTCTGCAGGAAACAGGCGAGGAAGTCCCGTCAGAGGAGACAAAGGGAGGAGAGAGGATATAAACTCCTCACTCAGACCAATAAAGTTTGATTCTTTTCTCTGACGTCTGCTCCTAAAGCCTCCCTCAGGTTTACTCCTTCCTTCCGTGGTTTTCTTGGGACACAACTTAATATGACACATTTGATTGACGGCTGAAAACTGGACGATCGAGGAGAGGAATCAAGGAGAAGGAAGAGAGGAAAGAGAAATGAGATGTGGCCGCTAAAACAGGTTTAAGCGGCGTTTGCTTTGGTTTTCTTCACCTTTAGCTCTGCCCAAACCACAGTCCTGCTCTGTGATTGATCTGAATCATTGGTTTGAAGAATTCATCATGCTGACCAAGTTCATATTTCAAAAACCTACACCAAGAAGACACTTTTATTCCAAACACAGTGTATCCCTTGTGCGCACAGATAGACCGTGCATACTGTTATGGATAAAGTTCACAGAGAATAACAGAGGAGGAAATACCTCATTTACATGGAGCTGACGCCGCATAAATTATCAAGTTCCCTGGGTGGGATGTTCCTGTTGTTTATGAAGCAGTTGTTTTACCTACAGCTACACAATATAAAAGCAGTATTCAGGCTGTAATGTGTTTTGTTAATTATCTCCTTATTTTACATTGATATTTTGCATTGTTACTTAAAGGTTGGGTATGTAGGCTGTGCTCATGGGTACCACAATCACTAACCCTAACCCGTGCCCTAACCTGCAGATGGAGCACACATACAAGTTTGTCTCATTCTCAGTATATGGACCGATCATGTGAAAGCTCAGAACCTCCAGAATTCACTCACTGAGCTAAAGAGGCTGCACTAGCACTGATTCATAATGTCTACAGGTGCTCGGGTTTGTGTAGTGACTGTTCAGATCAGAGAGAGGCATTTTAGGTTTAAAACAACTGGATTTAAGCGTTGGAACTGGCAACTCAAATGAAAGATTCAAGGTGAAAGTGGGAGCTCAAGTGACTGGGGACAGGGCAGTGGAACGTGATTAGTAAAAAACAAATTCATTTTCAGAAGGCCCAATTATAATGAACGGGAAGGAGGTTTCAGAACTGATTTGTATGTGATACACAAAAACTAAAAATGCCTCAAACTTCACATTTTAGACGCAGTTGAACCGTCCTAGCACTTATCGTATACGTAAAAATGTACCCCATTATAACCTGGCTTTGGTTTTTTGGAAGATATCTCAATTTGAATATCATTTTTTAAATTCCATGTGAAAGTTTTCAAAATGGTTTTTAAAGGGTTTAAGTTTAGGATAGATGTTTGATATGAAAAATATGAATCTATGATGATTTTACAACTATTTTTGTAAGTGGACATTTAGGTCCTGAGTGTGACTTTTTTATTTATGCTTAGATGTAAAAAAAAAAAAAATAATAAATAATAAAATAAAATAAAATTAATCCACAAGAGAAATGATATGAACACTTATAATTTTATTCAATAAAATTATAATTATAATAACAAAAGAGAAAAAAAATATAGCTGGTAATATTATATACACAAAAAGTAGCAAAAATAGCAAGAGACTGGTGTCAATAAGGCATAATTATAAAAATGTACAAGTACAAGTAAAAATTATTTAAAAAAATAAACATGAAAATATAGAAATACATTAACACAAATATTTAGTTGTATACAAGAAGTCATAAGGAGAAACAGTGCAAAGATGAAATAGTGATTGACAGGACATAGGGTTACATGTTACTAGGGATGCACCGATACCGATACTGGTATTGAATATCGGCACCAATACTTTAAATTTGCCGAATCGGATATTGGTTCCATGATATCGGTTCAGCAGATATCCTGGTTGGGCTTTTAATTGCACTATTTACAGGCTGATTTTGTCCCAGAACGTCTCATAATGTTTGAACTCTTGCTCATACGAAGCTGTTCAGTAGTTACTTGAAGGATAAATAACAGTTACATAACACAATTGGATCTCTTATGTGTTAAGTTAACTATTTTAAGGAAATAAGTGCCATTTTCCTTGCCTACACTAGTATTGGTTCAAATCGGATTCAAATCGGATATGGCGAATACTTAGTCAGAGTATCGATATTAGAACTGAAAAAGCTGGATTTTTATCTGTTACATAAGGTTGAGTTGTTGTACAGTTGTAGGGAGTATTATCTGTTACATAAGGTTGAGTTGTTTTTCAGTTGTAGGGAGTATTATCTGTTACATAAGGGTGAATTGTATGGAGCTGTATGGCATGAATGTAGTCCTGTATCTCTCACTAATCGTCGAAACATAATATTACTGCCATTTTTAGAACTACCATTACAATACGACTCCCGACTTCATTCTGCAAAACCCTCGGGCTTCTTATTAATCCCGCACAGTCATCCTTAATTCCTGCGACCACACTGTCCAAAAAGGCCAAAAATGGCTCCGGCCTCATTAGAATGTTAATGGTTCTCAGACAAAGCGGCAGAAAAATGAAGCGCTATTTCTACTGACACATTCATTAGACTATTTTAGGAATCCATTTTTGCACCTTGAGAACTGTTAGCTGCCAGGTGTAATACTGTATGGAGACGTGCACGTTTTGGGTTTCACTGCAGAGATTTCAGGACGTGGATGCGTATTTACTGATTTAGTAATAATCTGTACGATATCTATAATATACTATAATAAGAATTTAAAGTGTTATTAACAATGCAAAGTAGTGACCTAAAATGTAGTTAATAGTGGAAAAAATATAGGTAATCCTTAAAACAAAGACAATTAATAATAATAATAATAATGAAGAAGAAGAAAAAAAAAAAAGAAGAAAAGAAAAGAAAATGTAAAAAAATAAAATAAAATAAAAAAATAGGCCTAAATATATAAATAAAACGGGGCCTGGCAGTATGGTTATGCTGCACTACCACATTATTTTGATTTTTGTTTTTATTTTTATTTACTTTGTTGTTTTCTGTTTGTTTTGGGTATTGTTTTATGTTTTTATGTCTTGTTTTCATGTTTATTACTGTATTTTATTTAATGTTACATTCCATTGTCTTTAATAATAAATAAATACATAAAAATAATAATACATAAAATAATAATAATAATAATAATAATAATAATAATAATACTCTTTGTTCTGTGTCTTGTTTTATGTTTTAGTGTCTTGTTTTCATGTTTATTTCTGTATTTTATTTAATGTTATATTCCATTGTCTTTAATAGTAAATAAATACATAATAATAATAATAATAATAATAATAATAATAATTATTATTATTATTATTATTATTATTATTATTATTATTATTATTATTATTATTACTTGACTGATCCTCACTAATGGACTATAATCATAGTTGTATTTGGATCATCGTAATCTGAAATTCTAACGTCCTTCTAAAATACTGGCCATACAACTACACTGGAAACCGTTTCTCATTAACAGTAGTTGGAGTATTTAATAGTAGTTGAAGTATTCTAAAGGTGCATTGTGCAACTTTTCTGATGGAGGTATGGCATCAAACCTTTCTATCTTCATGGAGACCAAACCAGACCAAGTTACAGGTCAGATCTGTGGAGAATACCTGTTTTTCTGGGTATTTTTGAGCTATAAAACCACCTGTAATTGAATAAATGTAAAGTAGATCTGTTTAATGTCATACTGTGAAACATTCCAGACAAAGCCATAAAATCTCCATGGAGAAAAGCATTTGACGGGCCACCTGAAAAGTTACACAATGCACCTTTAACAGTAGTTGGAGTATTTATGTAATCATGTAATTCTCTCTTTCTGTTCAGGTTATTCGCCCTTTGTAGTTAAAAAACAAAAACATGCACCAAAGACAAAAGAATCATTACAGACGGCATATGACACTGTGAAATAAATAAAATGCAAAAATTGAGGAGCATAAAATATTAAAGTGCTACATTAAAGTTCAAAGTGCATTGTTCAAGTAATCCAAAAACGTTATTTTTCCTTTTTGTAGAGTCTTTTGCACTATGTAACTTTTCGGTTAGAGGTCCGTCACATTCTTGTTTCTATGGATATGTCATTGCTTTGCTTTGAATGTTCCAAAATATGGCATTAAACAGCTCTACCTTATGTACATTCAATCACAGATGGTTTTCTTGTTTGAAAATACCTATTAAAACAGGCATTTTGACTGTGAGCGGGTCGCCTCGTCACAGATCTGACCTGTAACTTGTCTAGGTTTGGTTTCCATGATGATAGAAAGATTTAAAGCCATACTGTGAAACATTTCAGACAAAGCATCTACATAGAGAAAGGCAGATGGCGTAGCCTCCAGCAGAAAAGTTACACGATGCAGCGTTCTTTTTAAAAACACTACAGTAGGAGGTGTATTTACCGTGTTGACATGTTTCGCAAAAATGTCACTTAATGCATTGTTCAAACTTATAACAGCTTGTGGGAAGAAGCTTTTAGCACGGCGACAAGTCTTACATTTCATGTTCTTCCAGAAAAAAGAAGCTCTAGGGTACAGTGGCACAATGGGCTGAGTGATCGCCCATCAACCATCGAGTAACAAGTTCAAACCTCTTCATTACAGCCCTCAGATCTTGTCACAGTTTTGCCTATTGTTTCCAGCCTGATCCAGTCCGTTAACTTCTTGGGTTCTTTTTTAAAGACAATACAGTAAAGTGTATTTACCTTGTTGACATGTTTCAGCTCCTGCATCTTCAGAACTGTCTCCGGTGTTGGTGTTGACGTGTTGTATATCAGCTGTTGTTACTTCCTGTGGGCGTGTTACTTCCTGTAGGCGTGGTCAGCTGTTGTTACTTCCTGTGGGCGTGGTCAGCTGTTGTTACTTCCTGTAGGCGTGGTCAGCTGTTGTTACTTCCTGTGGCCGTGGTCAGCTGTTGTCCCCCGCCCCAATCCATAATGTAATTCATAATCATTTTGTACATAAGAAGACAAAATGAACATCTTTGGTTTGATCCAGTCCATCTTTTGCTTCCTCGTTGTTTTTCCTGCAGCTGCCACTCTTTCCCTAATCATCCCAGGGTCGTCTATATAAACCCAAACCCTCTACCCGTTCAGTCAAGAAACACTCTCAGTATCTGAACTAATCCTGTTGTTGCCGTTTTGCATTCTGTTTCTGAATTAGTCCCTGTTCGGACCTATTTTTGTGTGTATACCCAGCACGTTGCAGCTATAATACTCCCTACAACTGTACAACAACTCAGTCTTAAGTAACGGATATCCTTATGCCCTGTCAATCAGCATATTATTTGCACTGTCGTTCTTGTCTCTTGTACATCGCTGTGATTTTATAGTTTATTTTATAGTTTATTACTTATTTTTCTATTTTATTTTGACTTTTAAATATACATTTATTTTTTATAATTATGTCTCATTTGACACGTGTCTCTTGTTATTTTTGTTACTCTCTGTTATTATATTATATTGTGATGTTTGAGCTACTGTATCCAAATAATTTCCCTTGTGGATCAATAAAGTTTGTCTAAGTCTAAGTTTCCTATTAGAGAATTCCCAGTTTGGAAGATATTTTAGTTCATATAATAAAGAACTAAGACTTACATTTGCCTGTATTCTTTGTATTGCATTTGAGTCCAGTTTACCTGTGTGATAAATCTTCTCTAAATAGTTAATATCTTATCACAAAATGGCGTTAAGACTTATTTCTAAATCTGTTATTAAAATAAATACTGTTTTGACACATCAGCTGAAGCTTTTTTCATAGTAATGTCAGTTTGAAATGTCCTGACACAGAGTTTGTGCTGCTGCCACTGCGTTTTGTGATTCTCAACAATCACACGGAGTATTTACGAGGGCGTCCGGGCTCTCGGCTTAATTATTCCAGCAGTGGGCCAGAGATGGACCGGGAATGTGCAGAGTGGGGCGGGTAAGGAGAATTCATTAATTTTGTGTTGAATGTGAGAGGTCTGTTTGAGCAACTATGGAATTTTCTTTTTTTCCCCTTTTTTCTACTTTTTAACAAATTCAACAAGATAAAAAGTGAAAGGCACATTTTGCTTTTCTGTGTAAATAGTTTTAAATTATCATTGACATTTGTTATTGATCTAAAGTGGCTTAAAGGGCCCATATTCTGCTATTTTCTGATCTATGTTATAATGTTGTTTCCTCATCACAAACAGACCTGGAGTTTCATTCACACATGTTTAACACAAACAGAAACAGAAAACACTCTTTTCCACCTTGTGATGTCATGTGGGAAATGCATAAATACAGGAAATGCTCCACTGCACTTTGTTTTTAAACTCCACACACCTTCACTAGCATCATTTGGATGATTTCAGCCCTGGAATTGCCAATATCGACTGAACAAAAGGTAAAACGTAAATATTAATTTGAAAATTACTGCTTCATGACATCACAAGGTGGAACGGAGCATTATGAGCTTTGTAAATATAGACAGACTAATAATCCAGCATTACTCAAACGTGTGAATGAAACAAAACACTCTCCACAACTCCAGTTACGTTTTGGATGAGGTTAACAACATTCTAACATGGCTTAAAGCTCACAAGAGTCGCTTTTGTGTAGGACCCTCAATAATAGAAATTCTTTCATTGATTTATAACAAGCAGCTGATTTTTAATTTCCTTTTTTTACAGTTGAAAAATGACATGAGAAAAAGTGACATTTTTACACCCTACATGTATGACCAGGAGTCTGCCAGAGGTGTGGGCTATGTTTGAGTAACCCTTTGTTATTAGTCTCTCCAAAGCTCAAAATGCTCTGTTCCACCTTCTGATGTCATTAAGTGGTAGTTTTCAAGTTAACAGCTACTTTTACCTTTTAGTTCAGTAGAGAGAGGCAATACCAGGTCTGAAATCATCCAAACGATTCTAGTGAAGGTGTGTGGAGTTTAAAAACACAGAGGAGTACTTCATGTATTACCATGTTTTCCATTTGAGAGAAGAACACGGGCTAAATATGCAGGAAGTGTGTGTTAAACGTGTGTGAATGAAACAAAACACAACTCCAGGTCTGTTTGTGACGAGGAAACAACATTATAACATACAGTAGATCAGGAAATAGCAGAATATGGACCCTTTTTAGACTTAGACTTAGACTTAGACAAACTTTATTGATCCACAAGGGAAATTATTTGGATACAGCAGCTCAAACATCACAATATAATATAATAACAGAGAGTAACAAAAATAGATGGTAAAGCAAAAAGAGCAAGAGACACGTGTCAGATGGGACATAATTATAAAAATAAATGTATATGTACAAGTCAAAATAAAATAGAAAAATAAGTAATAAATTATAAAATAAACTATAAAATCACAGCTATAAACAAGAGACAAGAACGACAGTGCAATAAAATGCTGATTGACGGGGCATAAGGTTATCTGTTACTTAAGATTAAGTTGTTGTACAGTTGTAGGGAGTATTATAGTATGAATGTAGTCCTGTATCTCTCACTGTTTGAGCGGAGCTGTAGGAGCCTGTTGGAGAATGAGCTCCTCTGTCCCTCTATAGTCTGGTGCAGTGGGTGAGTTGTTGTACAGTTGTAGGGAGTATTATCTCCTCTGTCCCTCTATAGTCTGGTGCAGTGGGTGAGTTGTTGTACAGTTGTAGGGAGTATTATCTCCTCTGTCCCTCTATAGTTTGGTGCAGTGGGTGAGTTGTTGTACAGTTGTAGGGAGTATTATCTCCTCTGTCCCTCTATAGTCTGGTGCAGTGGGTGAGTTGTTGTATAGTTGTAGGGAGTATTATCTCCTCTGTCCCTCTATAGTCTGGTGCAGTGGGTGAGTTGTTGTACAGTTGTAGGGAGTATTATCTCCTCTGTCCCTGTATAGTCTGGTGCAGTGGGTGAGTTGTTGTAGGGAGTATTATCTCCTCTGTCCCTCTATAGTTTGGTGCAGTGGGTGAGTTGTTGTACAGTTGTAGGGAGTATTATCTCCTCTGTCCCTCTATAGTCTGGTGCAGTGGGTGAGTTGTTGTATAGTTGTAGGGAGTATTATCTCCTCTGTCCCTCTATAGTCTGGTGCAGTGGGTGAGTTGTTGTACAGTTGTAGGGAGTATTATCTCCTCTGTCCCTCTATAGTCTGGTGCAGTGGGTGAGTTGTTGTACAGTTGTAGGGAGTATTATCTCCTCTGTCCCTCTATAGTTTGGTGCAGTGGGTGAGTTGTTGTACAGTTGTAGGGAGTATTATCTCCTCTGTCCCTCTATAGTCTGGTGCAGTGGGTGAGTTGTTGTACAGTTGTAGGGAGTATTATCTCCTCTGTCCCTCTATAGTCTGGTGCAGTGGGTGAGTTGTTGTACAGTTGTAGGGAGTATTATCTCCTCTGTCCCTCTATAGTCTGGTGCAGTGGGTGAGTTGTTGTACAGTTGTAGGGAGTATTATCTCCTCTGTCCCTCTATAGTCTGGTGCAGTGGGTGAGCAGGAGTGTCCATGATGGAGAGCAGTTTGTCCAGTGTCCTCCTGTCCCTCACTGTGACAAATGTCTCCAGCTCACAGTCGATCACGTGTCCAGGTTTACGGATCAGTTTGAAACGCAAAACAAAGCTCAGATATTCCTCAAACATGGATCAATCTGTTGAAATGATGAAGGATCCGTTTTAAAAAATGGTTTAAATCTCATAAAAGTCCATTTCACAAAACACATCGTCTTTAATAATGTCGGTCCTCACGGCTGCTTTGTATTTTCACTTTGCAAACAGAATCGATGGAGCGTTGGTGTGTTTGTGTCGCTCCAGCAGGTCACAGGACGTTTCTCATTAGAATCGGATCCTGTATTGTTTCCAATAAAACAGTGTGGCAAAAAGCGCTCCTCTTCTTTACATCCATCTTTTCTAATCTTCTCTCCCCTTTTCTCCTCTTCTCTACTGTTCATCTCCTCCTTTTTCTTTCCTCTCTTTCCTTCTTCTTCTCTCCTCCCCTTCTCCTTTTTTCCCCTTACCTTTTTCTCTTCTCCCCTTTTCCTTTTTGTCTTCCCTTCTTCTCTCATCCCTCTTTTCCACTTTCCTCTTCCTTTCTCTTCTCCCCTTTCCTCTTCCCTTTTCTTTTCCCTCCTCCACCCTTTTCTCCCCCTTCACCTCCACCTCTTCATTCCTTTTCATCCCATCACTCTTCCTCCTCTCCTTCTTCCTCTTCTTTCCCCTCTTCTTCTTTCTTCTACCGTTCCCTTTGTCTCCCTCTTCTCCCTTTTCCACGTCTTCTTGCACCCCCTTCTCTTTCTCCTCTTTATTCCTTCTTTTTCTATCCTTTTCCCCTCTTTCTCTCCTCTCTTCTTCCTTTCTCTCCTCCTAGCCTCTTCCTCCTCTCCTTTCTCCTCTTCTCTACAGTCTTCCCATTCTTTCTCTTCCCAACTCTGCTTTCTTTCTCTCCTCCTCTCCTCTTTTTTCTCTTTTGTACCCTCCCATCCTCTTCTTCCTCTCCTTTCTTCCTCATCTCTCCGTTCCTCTCCTGTTCTCCTCAGACCAATAAAGCAGCAGCAGTGGCCCTAATGAAATGGGCATTCACACAGAGTACCATCCCCAGTCCACAATCAATATCCTCACTATTCTGCCCCTGTCTGTGCTCCTGTCTGCGTTCCTGTCTGCTCCTGTCTGTGCTCCTGTCTGTGCTCCTGTCTGTGCTCCTGTCTGCGCTCCTGTCTGTGCTCCTGTCTGCGCTCCTGTCTGTGCTCCTGTCTGCTCCTGTCTGTGGTCCTCTTTGCTCCTGTCTGCGCTCCTGTCTGTGCTCCTGTCTGTGCTCCAGTCTGTGCTCCTGTCTGTGGTCCTGTCTGCTCCTGTCTGCGCTCCTGTTTGTGCTCCTGTCTGTGCTCCTGTCTGCTCCTGTCTGTGGTCCTCTCTGCTCCTGTCTGTGCTCCTGTCTGCTCCTGTCTGTGGTCCTGTCTGCTCCTGTCTGCGCTCCTGTCTGTGCTCCTGTCTATCCTCAGTATTCTCTCTGTTCCTGTCTGCTCCTGTCTGCGCTCGTCTGTGCTCCTGTCTGTGCTCCAGTCTGTGCTCCTGTCTGTGCTCCTGTCTGCGGTCCTGTCTGCTCCTGTCTGCGCTCCTGTCTGTGCTCCTGTCTCTGCTCCTGTCTGCTCCTGTCTGTGGTCCTCTCTGCTCCTGTCTGTGCTCCTGTCTGCTCCTGTCTGTGGTCCTGTCTGCTCCTGTCTGCGCTCCTGTCTGTGCTCCTGTCTATCCTCAGTATTCTCTCTGCTCCTGTCTGTGCTCCCGTCTGTACTCCTGTCTCACTGATCCTGTCTGTGCTCCTGTCTCTCTGCTCCTGTGTGTGCTCCTGTCTGTGCTCCTGTCTCATTGCTCCTGTCTCTGCTCCTGTCTCATTGCTCCTGTCTGTGCTCCTGTCTGTGCTCCTGTCTCACTGCTCCTGTCTCATTGCTCCTGTCTGTGCTTCTTCTTCTTCTTCTGCTCCTTGAAGTTGTGGAGTCGAACCACACACAACATGGCGACGCAGACGAGACGAGACGAACTTCCGCCTCTTTTAGCAGAAATACTGACGATTTATTTTGTGAAAAACGTGCAGAAGGTCAGAGTTTTGTGGATTTGTGGACAGGGAAGACGTCTGGACTTTTCTCTCAATCGGATTTAACAAAAGTTTGAATTTTGAGGTTTTGGACCAGCAGATTCAAATAATTATCATGAAGTTCTGTGTTTCCCGATCGTTTTGAGAGTCATCCTGGACGGATAATGTGCAGAACATAGAGTGAGGAGGGACGGAGGAGAGAGATAAGAGAGGGAGAACAGAGAAGGAGAGAGAAGAGAGTGAGGGGGCAGAGAGATATACAGGGGAAAAAAAAGAGGTGAGGGTGATAAGAAAAAGAGAGGGGGAGGAGAGAGGAACAGGTGATGGCAAAAAGAGAGACAGGGAAGGAGAAAACAAAGAGAAGTGTTAGAAGAGTGAGAGTGAGGAGAGAAAAGGTGATGAGAAAAAAGAAGGAGGGAGGGAGTTTAAGTGGCAAGAGTTAGAAGAGCGAGAGAGAGGCAAGAGGGAAAGAAAGAAGAGAGAAAGGGTGATGAGAATTCAGTTCTGTTTGTATGAATTTGCAAAACATTTCTGTAAATCCACTAAATCGAAACTCAAAGATCCACCAAAACATTTTCGCACAAAATAAACAAAAATGTCTCTCCTGTAGGAAACATGAACAGATGAGTGGTAAACCTGCTCCTGCAGTCCCTCTGTCCTTCCTATCCCCTCCTTTCATCTCTTCTCTTTCTCTCTCGTCTCCTCTCTTCTCTCTCTCGTTTCATCTCCTTTCGTCTAACTCTCTCTCGTCTCCTTGTGTCTCCCCTTGTCTCTCTCGTCTCTCTTCTTGTCTCCTCTCATCTTTCTCTCTTCTCCTCATGTCTCTCTCTCCTCTCCTCTCTCTCTCACCTCTCGTCTCTCTCTTCTCTCCTCTCCTTTCATCTTTCTCTCTTCTCCTCTTGTCTCTCTCTCACCTCTCGTCTCTCTCTTCTCTCCTCTCATTTTTCTCTCTTCTCCTCTTGTCTCCCTTTTCTTTCGTCTCTCTCTCCTTTCGTCTCTCTCCTCTCTCTCTTGTCTCGTCTCTCTCGTCTCCTCTCTTCTTGTCTCCACTCCTCTCATCTTTCTCTCTTCTCCTCTTTTCTCTCTCTCCTCTCGTCTTCTCTCCTCTCATCTTCTTTCCTCTTGTGTCTCTCTCTCTTTCTCTCCTTTTGTCTCCTCTCCTCTTGTCTCTCTCTTTTCTCCTCTCCTCTCTTCTCCTCCCATCTCTCTCTCCTTTCCCTGCTCTCTCCTCCCATCTCTCTCTCTCTCGTCCCCTTGTGTCTCCTTGTGTCTCCTTTTTGCCGGTGCTGGAGAATGCACCGTAAGCACTGTGTGTTGTGTTGTGTTGTGTTGTGTTGTGTTGTGTTGTTACATGGGGCCTGTCTGAGCTGCAGAGTAAGCACTGACATTGAGAGAAGAGACAAGAGGGAAGAGAGGAGACAGAGAGAAAAACAAATGAGAGGGGGTGACAGAGAGGGGAAGAGAGAAGAGAAGAAGAGGGGGAGAAGATAGAAGGAAGAGGTGAGAGTGTAGAGGGTGATGAGAGTGAGATAGTGGGAAAAGAGGGGTTAAGGGATAAAGAGAGAGGAGAAAAGCAAGAGGAGGTAGAGGGATAGAGTGAGATGAAAAGGAGAGAGGAGCGGATGAGAGAAAGCAAGGCAGTTTGGCTAGATGATGAATGGGGGAAGAGAGAGAAAAGAGAGTAAGGAAAGAGAAAGGTGTGAAAACAAGAAAAGGTGATGAGAAAAACAGATAGGGAAGAGAAAGGGAAGAATAAGGAGAGAGGAGTGTGAGAAGAGAATAAAGGGTGATGACAAAAAGAGAGACTAGAGAAGGAAGGAGAAAATTAGGAGAGAAGGAAGTGTGAGATGAAAATAAATGGCGATGAGAAAAAGAGACAAGAGATGAAAGAATAAATGGAAAGAGGTATGAGAGGAGTGAGAAAGGGTGATGAGAAAAAGAGAGAAAGAAGAGAGGAGAGGAGAGAGAAGACCAGGTGATGACAAAAAGAGAGAGAGGAGAGAACAAGCAGAGAGAGAGTAAGGAGAGAGAGTAAAGTGTGAGAAGACAAGAAAGTATGATGAGAAAAAGAGAGGGGGAGAGGAGAGAGAAGAACAGGTGATGACAAAAAGAGAGAGAACAAGCAGAGAGAGAGAGAGAGAGAATAAGTAGAGAGAGAAAGAATTGTGATGAGAAAAAGAGAGAGAGGGCGAGAGAAGAGAGAAGAACAGGTGATGACAAAAAGAGAGGAGAGAGAACAAGCAGAGAAAGTAAGGCGAGAGAGAGTAAAGTGTGAGAAGAGAAGAAAGTGTGATGAGAAAAAAGAGAGGGAGGAGAGAAAGGAAAGAGTAGAACAGGTGATGACAAAAAGAGAGAGGAGAGAGAGAGGAGAAAACAAGCAGAGAGAGAGAGTAAGGAAAGAGTAAAGTGAGAGAAGAGAAGAAAGTGTGATGGAAAAAGAGAGAGAGGAACAGGTGATGACAAAAAAAGAGAGAGGAGAGAAAAATCAGACAGAGTAAGGAGAGAGAAAGAAGTGTGATGAGAAAAAAAGAGAGAGGGGGGAGAAAGGAGAGAGAAGAACAGGTGACGACAAAGAAAGAGAGAGAAGGAAACAATCAGAGAGAGCTAGTAAGGAGAGAGAGAAAGAAGTGTGATGAGAAAAAGAGAGAGAGTGGGGAGAGAGGAGAGAGAAGAAGAGGTGATGACAAAAAGAGAGGAGAGAGAGGAGAGAACAAGCAGACAGAGTAAGGAGAGAGAGAAAGAAGTGTGATGAGAAAAAGAGAGAGAGAGAGGGGAGAGAGGAGAGGAGGGAGAGGAGTTGGTGACATCACTAGGGCGATGATGTAATGTCTCACAGATGTAGGACAGAGTCGGTGCTGACGCTGCAGAGGAGACACTGGAAAACCCAAGGAGAGACGACAAAAGCTCACGTATGTTCTGTTTGGAATAAAAGACACATTTTTATATATATTCTTTACCTAAAAAAAGTTCTTTATTTGAATATTTCTTTTCACTTCATCTACAGATTAACATAAGGAAATAATAAAGCACAATGTATTTTCTAACACTAAATATGGCATCAGAATTCACTTGAACAAATAGTTGTAATAATTTTATGTTTTAAGGCAAAAACTGAAGAAAAGTGGAGGTTCTACAGTATATTTGCTCTACATCGATGATCATTGTCGAGGTGCTGCACTGGCGCCATCTGCTGGTCTGGCCATAAAATTAAAAAATAATAAAAGATTTGTTACTTTCTTTACCTGCCTCTAAGTCACAGTTTTTTGTGCCAGGAGAAAATTTAAAATGAATTATAATCACAGCAAGAATCTGGCTTTAATCTTAATTTAGTAGTTGATGAATGAAGGGAAGTGTCTTTTGTTGCAATCTGATATACTCAATAGGAAGTATGTGTATGTAGTATGTGAAGTAAAATTGAAATTCATATTAAAATACTTAAATTACACTTCAACTGTTCTGTATTATGCAAAACTGACACATTCACACACGTTTCTACATCTCCAAAGCTCAAAATGTTCCTACCTTTTACCTTTTCTTCAGTAGAGATGGGTAATTCCAGGGCGGAAATCATCCAAATGATTCTAGTGAAGGTGTATGGAGTTCAAAAACACAACGGAGCACTTCCTGTATTACCACATAACATCACAAGACACAATTCCAGGTCTGTTTGTGGTGAGGAAACATTATAACATGGATCAGAAAATGGGCTGGGAATTCTACAGTGTTTTGATGTCATGTGACCCGAACCTGTGTCCCATTATTTTCCCAGATAATCCATGTTGTATTTGCACCTGTTGGAATAACTGGGGACTTCCCTTTAGCAGGATGTTTGCGTGTGAAAACAGGACATACCGCTTTTTCTGTTTACGGCTATTTACCGTGGGTCCATTTCCTCCTGCTTTAGTATTCTTATGATGTCTTAATGTCCTCTAATGTCCCGGGACAGTTTGGGACACTTCTCGAAGTGTCTGTCCCAGTATTGTCCCTGTACTAACAGCACTTGGGAGGGCCACAATAAAGAGACAATTGACAAAGATGAGAGAGTCATTTTTAAGATGGGATTTTTGACATTTAAGCAGCTGCGAAAAGCAAGAACAAAGTCTTATTATTGTAGTTTTGGATTCAATTGGGTTTTTTTATGTTTTACCTCCAAGTGTAAAATTTACTTTATGTGAGATAAATTTACAATATTTTAAAACCTGAAACATTAGTCAGTAATTGACTGAGCACTGAATCTGTCAGTGCTTAAATGTAAAAATACTTTTTATAAATTAGTTTCATAATATAACTGTGCTCCCTCATCATTATCTTATTCAAAGTAGAATTTTGATTGATGCACTTTCAACTGGCCTCGGATTTGGAGGAGCTGATCCTCCATGGTTCTTGACCGGAAAAAGGTGGCTTGCCCTCTCCTGGTGCGTGCCCTCTAAGTGGAGGAGCTCAAGTACCTCAGGGTCTTGTTCACAAGTGAGGGGAGGATGAAGCGTAAGATTGACAGTGGCGACACCGTCGGCAGTGGCAAGGGGAGCTGAGCCAAAAGGCAAAGCTCTCGATTTACCGTCAGTCTACGTTCCTGCCCTCACCTATGGTCATGAGCTTTGGGTAATGACCGAAAGGACGAGATTGCGGATACAAGCGGCCGAAATGAGTTTCCTCCGCAGAGTGGCTGGGCGCTCCCTTAGAGACAGGGTTAGGACCTCAGTCACACAGGAGGAGCTCGGAGTAGAGCCGTTGCTCCTCCATGTCGAGAGGAGCCAGCTGAGGTGGCTCGGGCATCTGTTCTGGATGCCTCCTGGACGCCTCCCTCGGGAGGTGTTCCGGGCATGTCCCACTGGGAGGAGGCCCCGGGGAAGACCCAGGACACGCTGGAGGGACTATGTCTCTCGACTGGCCTGGGAACGCCTTGGGGTCCCCCTGGAGGAGCTGGAGGAAGTGTCTGGGGTGAAGGAAGTCTGGGAGTCCCTGCTTAGACTGTTGCCCCCGCGAACCCGGCCCCGGATAAGCGGAAGAAAATGGATAGATGGATGGATAGGCACTTTCAAGTAATCCTGTATTATTCTACAGTTGAAGTTTGAATGCTCAGGAAATGTCTGTTTTCACCTACCCCCTATCTCCACCCACAGATCTGTTCTTAATTTCAGTTACATGTATGACGCCATGGACAGCTGTCAATCAAACCTGTCGCTAACGCCAGCAGAAGCAAATCTGTGAAAGGGGGTGTCTGATTTGTCTGTTATCATTGATTTACAGACAAAATAACGAAATAAAAACATTGTAATCTTCAATATAAAGTGAATTTGACCCGATGGAGCCGGAATGCATCCCATGCTCACTTCCTGTTTGGAATGCGGCAGCTAACAGGTTATGTCCATGTATATATACAGTCTATGGTTTGGTCCCACTTTAAACTGGGCCTAAATCAGGATGTACTCTATGACTCTCTACAGTCTGGCCCTGGTGACTTCTGCTGGTGGTTCTGTGGAGGAGATGTTGGACCAGTACCAATCTGCTCTTGAGGACTCTGGGCTTCCAACGAGACCAAATCTCCATCAAACTCCATCTGCTCTGACGTTTAGCACGTATTTTACTCCCAACAACTCACTGTCCAAACCAAACAGTGTCAGCCACGTGCAGGAGGAACACATTAACACAGACTGAAAAACTATCATCCATGTTCTGTCTTTTTATGCAGAATTCCTGTGTATTTGAGCAAAACGTGTCTTGCCCCAGTACAGATATATTGTATAAGCAGGGATTAGCATGCTAGTTGTTGTTAGCAAAACTCCACTCTCAGATTTGTGTGGTAAACGTGTGTGAATGAAAGAAAACACAATTCCAGATATGTTTTTGATGAGGAAACAACATTATAACAGATCAGATAATAGTGTAACATCGGCCATTTAAAGGTAAGAGTCCCTTGTTTTGCCTGATGTATGTCCCCATAAATTATAATTCAGGACAATAAACCTACATTAGATCACCGCAGTGCACAGAAATAATCCAGAATATGTAATAATAGAGAGTACAGTTATTACAGTGCAGTCAGAGCTCTTTATACACTGTGTGGGAGTGTGGTGCCCCTCTGTCGCGGGACACAGCCGACCACAGGACCACATGTGGTTCAGTCCGGACTCTCTCACGATCCAATGACGAGTCTGACCCAAACCTGAGATCTGGACCAGGACTACTGTGCAACCACCGAACAATGATCAGCTAAGTAAGAAATTATAGGCTTTTATTCTAGTACAAATAAGAAGTACTGACATTGGCAGTAAAAAAAACTTCTGTAGTATTTTCACTGAATACTTTTTACTAATTTAATGGTGAAAGTACTCCTTGAGAAACTGTTGGATTATAATGTATTCTGCATAAGTGTTGATGTCACAACAAACAACAGTATAACAACAAACAATCACATGTTACTGAATTCTGTAGAGCGAGCCAGTGCGCACTAGATGCAGTTCTGTTTACTTCACTGTTGGGTCGGTCTTCTTCACATGCGCCATCATCATTCACCCCAAACACACCATGAGTCACATGAGAGGCGCCAGCTGTCGCCTGCACAGACAGCCCCAGACTCACCTGCAGACAGACCCAGACTCGCCTGCGCAGACAGACCCAGACTCACCTGCGCAGACAGACCCAGACTCGCCTGCGCAGACAGACCCAGACTCACCTGCGCAGACACAGGCAGGAGGACACTGATATTGACTTTCTCCAAATTGGCTCATCAGACAAACAGCAGCTCTGCAGAGTCCATTCCATTCCATACAGATCTATGTGAGCCGAGCTTTTTTTCACCCAGTTCCAAGCACCTGTGCAGGTCGACCCAAGGTCGGCTGTGTTCACACCTCACTGACACTGCTCCAGAGTGAGAGAAGAGCCACTCTGAGTCCTCCTGTTTGAAGTGCTCCGAGAGTGGCCGTTTAATGTGAATCAGAATGTGGCCAAAGCACATACCTCTCAGAGTGAATGCCCTTTTACTGCAGAACTAGTGGCAGTGTGAAAAATATTTTTAAATAAATATACATTTTAAGACTAGTTTAGCCAAGTATTTCAGTAATAGCACTACTGTTACTACAAATAAGTACAGTAAACAGTACAATGCAAGAATTCTTTATGGAAATGTTCCACAGTGTGGCATTAAACCTATCAATCTCAAATGTATTCAATTACAGGTGGTGCTGCTAAAATATAATCTTACTGTGAGTGGGAACGCCTTTCACAGATCTGACCTGTAACTTGGCCCAGTGATGTGACCTTTGGCTATAATCTTCCACAGTATGGCATTACACTTATCTAGCTCCATGGAGAATGTTCCAAGGTATTCCTAGGCCTAGTGCCGAAATAAATAAACCTAATAAATTTCACAATTTGCGAGTAAGACGGTGTGCAGGATTTTTTTCTCTATGTTCTTGGGCTGCTCCCTCTCCTCCATCACACCCGTTTCAAGAAACTGATGTGCGAAGTTCTCATTCATTTACATATCCGTGGACAGAAGCAGGTGGCCGACTAATCAGTGGAGAAGTGACATAATGCACCTTTAAACTTAGGCTACAATTATAATTATCACTAAATGTAGCTATGAAAACCAAATCTGGCAACCAGGAAAAACAATTTAAAGATCTCCACAACAGTAACCCACGTGATCCTAGAGCTCATTTCATTTGTTTAAACCTCCTTTTTTCTTTTCCAGTTGTAACTTTCCCACACGGGGCCGTCTGTCTTCACGGCGTCATGCTAGGTCACCACACACTTACCCGCCGTCAACTAGCGCTGCATTTAGTGACAACACAAACAAAACAAAATAAAAAAATCACTTCGAAACTTCTGAAATATAGGCTGGATTCTGCAGAGAACTGTGTTTAGATGTGATGTAGGTTAAGGAAAACCAGAAAAGCCCCGAAAGATAAATAATCGGATGGCTAGCAGGAACGCTGGAGCCTTGGGTCTGTGAATAGCCTGGGTACTTTTGTCAGAGGGGTAAAAATAGGTTAGGAAGACCGCAGAAATCACCAAAACGGTCCCACTGTCGAACTGCTGTCTTTCATTGAACGCATTTGCCTCCAGTCAAATTCAGTTTTCCCATGTTTTTTTTTTTTTTGCTGGAATGGAGAAGAAAGTGAAGTGAAGAAAGTGAGTTGATTCCTGTGATTTTTGTAGGTAGATAAGCTATACGTAGGTGGATCTTGTTCAATTTTAATCTTGTAGATAGAATGACCGGCTAAAGTTCACGTTTGTTTGTGAATCTTTTTAAAATTTTACTGTTTCAAACTTTAGAGTAATCAATTTTTTTTAGCATTTGAACTGTATTGATGTAACTACTTTAGCTTTCCATGTTATAATGTTGTTCCCTCATCAAAAACATGCCTGAAAAGGTTTTAGATGTCATCCATGCATGTTTTGGTAATTTAGCGATCTCTTCTGTGCTCTAATCGAACCCTCTTTACGGTTAGCTCTAAGATTTTGTGCAACACTCATCCCGCAAGCCTACATCACCCACGCTCCCACACGACAATTCAAAAACACAAATACAGAAGTTTCAAAACAATAAAAAGTAACTCAGTGATTTCTGTTTTAATGTGGGCATTACCATGGTGACGCAATAAAGCACAGATTAAAGTGTAATTAAGCCTCAGACAGAGCAGAGCCTACAGTTAGCATCATACCCCCTGGGAATGTTAATGACATCAAGTATCAATATAGTCCAAGCTGTATATCATCAGTTATCCATATAGACTGTGAACTATGGAGGCTGTATATGAGAGAATTCAGGATTTATTTTAAGGTTATACTGTTACTGTACTGTTATTTATACAGACGGTTCCAAAGATACTGAATCAGGGAAAACAGGATCTGCTTTTGTTATTCCAGAGTTAAATATTTACAAGAAGCAAAGCACATTGGATCACCTTCAGCGTACACTGTAGAAATTATGGCTGTTTTGATGTCTTTACAGTGGGCAGAGGAGAAAAGGACGCAGGAAACTCTTATATGTTTGGACTCAATAGCAGCACTAACTTCTATTCAAGACATTTTCGTTGCAAAAACGTTACCACTGTCAATTAGTTATTGGCTCACAAGGAAATGATTGGAAACGAGATGGCTGATCATCGTGCAAAATTATATGTGTGTGTGTGTGTATCGTGTTGTGGTATTTTGTATCAGTCCTAAAAAGGAGGGTTTTAGCCCACTCCTATGGAACAAAGCATTGTTCACTACACAGACCATGATGCTTTGCACTTCGTCAATGTGCAGAACCGCTGTTGAGCCAGTAAGAATGCACACTGTCCACACAGCAAGTGAACAATGCAGATCGTGGTGAAGAGCAAAGATACTGAGGAAACCCTGCAGCTTTTAAGTCGGATGTGTGGAAGCATTTTGGTTTCACTGTCTCACAAAACTTTAAAGGAGACGGACAGACAAACGGCTGTAACACTGCCACACTGTAGTGGGGAATACAAGCAACATGCAGAGGCGTTTGACAACCCGTTATGGAGAAAAGTTTACAAAAGTCTCTGTCAAAAACTTTACTGAAGGCATCTTCAACAACATAACAAGGGCTTAAGAAATAACAAGGTACATCGTGGACTAGCTAGCATGTGATTTACGACTGTTTTCTTCAGTACGTATCAAGGGCGTTAAAAGCTGAGTGGTTGAGCTAGAGCTGAAGTATAAAATCATCAATCAACCATCACAGACTCACTTTAGTTGTCGAGTGGTGTTCCCTGCACTGTGAGACAAAGCTGATGTTTTGTTGGGTCTTAAACAGTCAGAGTGCGTCGCTATGACGACTGATGGTGGACTTTATGAGTGATCCAGAGCTACTGCTACTGCACATGTTTTGACAAGTGAACGGGAGATGAAAAGTTACATTTTACAAACAAGGCCATTCAGTGAGTCACACACTGGTACAAACACAGCTGAAGTTCAAATCTACAGTAAAACAGTGGGAACTGGACTGGATTAACAAGAGCACAAGGATCACTGTTGTTACTGACAAGCAAAAAGAGAGTGGCACTAAATGAGGCTGAACTGTTTCCTCATATAAAGTAAACCGGGCCTCCCCGGTGGGTTTAAAGGTAAACTCTGTGAATCGCCTCCTCTTCTGTCAGACGTGTCTGAGGTTTTCATCACAGTTCTACAGCCACAGCCGTGCTGACCTGCTCCATCAGTGAGAGGGATGGTATCATTTTATTTTTATTTTTTTTTTAGTAAGTGGTTTTAGTGACACCAACTGGACCACATGATGTGTGAGCACAAGCTGGAGGTCACGCCGAGCGATGGACCACCTGTTGGACTGACTCTACCCACCATTGACCTCTTTTGTTTTAACCCTCATGAAGTGAATTGCCTGGTCACGCATTAAGTCATCACTAATTTGTACCTTTTGTATGACGTGTCCTGTTACTTTAGAACACACCCGTCATTTACCAGTAAGTATAAATCTAAAAGTATAAAATAAATATATCTGCTCCTGTGATTCTTTCTCTGTCGTAGCATGTGGGCAGCAGAGATGGACCTCTTTCTGTGGAGCTCTGTATTCTTTATTAAACCTTCAGAAAACCATTCTGTGGCCTTCGCCTCTTTTCAGCAATAAGAAACTAATGATATCAGAGATTCTGTTCTCTACAGCAGGGGACACTGTAAATGCCCAGAGGGCTCCTCTTCTCCCTTGCAGTGTCAACCTATTGATCTTTCTGAAGAAAAACTTTATAATAAAACTCTACTGAAACATGTCAGGTAAATAAGCTATAGGTTTTTTGCATGCTTTTTTTTTGCTTGTCATATTAGAAAAAGGCATAAAGTTGATAAGTACCATCTACCGCTTATTACTAGTATGTACCGAAAATACATACACTGTATTGGCATACTATTTTTGAGTAACTGTATTGCAGTATAGGAAAATACACAATTTTTCCATGTCTAAGTAAGAAACTTTCAGTGCTTTGGTTTAATAGTTTATAATATTATGCAATTCAACACAAAAGGTAAATATTAACCTGTAGTTTAAACCATTAATAATAAAGTTATTCAGTATTCTCTAATGAAATACATTCTTCCTATCACCTCATAACTCAATCACGTCACAGTGTGGTTGGGTGCATTTGGGAGGGCATCTGACATAAAAACCTGTAAATATCCTCAATGTGGAAACACCAGAACTAAATAAGCTTAAGTGTAGATTTGTGCTGACTCAGCGTGTCTCTGTTTTCTGTGTGAGACGGATGGTTTAGAACTGCAGAAGTTATGAAGTCTGTGGTGAGCCCTGACCTGAAACTGAACCCAAAAACACAGGGTGCGTAGCCAAGACCACGGAACCAGGGGCTCGCAGACTCTAGACTCCTACTGCACCTGACTGTTAAATAGACTTCCCTCATATACTAAAAGTGGAGACAAACTAAACAATATAACCAGATTTTAAAGGTCCTATATTATGGAATACCGATTCTTGTGAGCGTTAAGCCGTGTTAGAATACCACCAAAAACATACCTGGAGTTGTGTTTTGTTTCATTCATACATGTTTGAGTAACCCTTTATTATTAGTCTGTCTAAGTCTTTCTCCAAACCTCAAAATGCTCTGTTCCACCTTGTGATGTCATGAAGCGGTAGTTTTCAAGTGAACTCTGTGACGGAGTAGTCCCTTCAGCCCACGTGGGGTCGGCTGTTTACCGCTGTCCCCGAGTTTCTTCACAGAACCATCGCTACAGTCAGGGCTGCACACTTGATTTGCTGCGTAAACATTCCTCTTGCCACAGCCGTTGTTTCATCCCCAAACTTTCCTCCATGTCCGCCGCCCCTCAGTGCACATGTCTGTCGGCCAACTCGAGCGTCGTGGTCTTCCGCATTTTGTTGCTTCACGTAGGGCGCGCATGTGACATCACCAGGAACGTCAGGTGACTTTTTCACTTTGTGAATATATAATGTATATATATATTTTTTCCTTCCTGTGCTTGGAGATTATTATTAGAGTACTTTTGTTTGTGGTAATGTTTATGATTTTTCTGTATTAAAGGGGGGATGTATCTGTTTCTATATGTGGAGAAAAAAAGTTTTTTCCGTTTTTCGTTGTTAATTGATTTGGGGGAGGAGCCTTGTACTTTAAAAAGGGCCTCCCATCTTCACAGAGGCGGTGTGTGTGTGTTGGGGTTAGAGCTTTTTGCACCGCAGACACCAGCTCCGAAGCTATGTAGAGACTGCTATAGACTATAAATATATTTTTTTCCCCATTTTCACTATTTTGCGCACTTCTGTAAATAAAATCACCAACACTATTTCTTTTTCGTCAAAAAAGAACACACGACAAACTCCCTTTTACCTTTTGTTAGGTAAGTTATCCAACTGATTCTAGTGAAGGCGCATGGAGTTTAAAAACACAGTAGAGCACTTCCTATATTGTTTTGTTTTTTTGAGAGAAAAACTTTAAAAAAACTAGGCTGAGTTTTTTTGAGAGAAAAACTCAGCCTAAATATGTAGGGTTTGTGTGTTAAACATGTGTGAATGAAACAAAACACAACCGGCTATGTTTTTGATGAGGAAACAACATTATAACATAGATCAGAAAATAGTGCAGTATTGGCCCTTTATGTCTAATTTGCTAAGTTTGTTGTGGCCAGAGATGGTAAAATAACAAAATTTGTCCTTGAGTCCTTCAAAATAATACGTAGAAGTACAACGTAGTGGTCCAAGAAATTACACGGGTTAGAGTGTTGAGTAAAACTATTTAAAAGAGAAAGATTAAGAGAAATTGTCAGGACCTAACGTCTGATTTATAATATGAAGTTAATGTAATTGGTAATATAAAGGAGGAAATAATACAAAGAATCATTGTATTTTTTATAGGCTAAACATTGCCTGGCAAATCCTGACTGACTTTTTACACAGAGGGATAAGAGTCTGGTCACCACCCCCTCCATCGCATCTCAAAGGAAGGTGCTCATTGTCACATATCATATCCAAAATGACATTTCTTTCACCTCAGATTAACAGAGTTTCGCTCAATCTACAGAATCCCCCTGTGAGTTTTCTCCTCGTAAGCAGCCATATTTGTTTTGATATGGATGGACCATGCATGTCCCTGATTGGCTAATCCGCCTGTCAATCACGCCATGGCCGTCACGCAATCATGTGAGTTCTTTGTTAAATTCTGGTGTGTATTCTGGATCACAGGTAAGGATACAAATCTTAAAATCATTTAATGTCGTCGTCATAAACACAACCAAAACCACTGTAACTCAAGTTCAAATGCATTATCTTTTAGGATATTTTTGGAACAGGGCTTTTTAAACAATTGTATCAGCTAAATTTGACGCTGTTGTGAGATCTGAGGAGGGTGAATCGGGTTACTATTAAAAATAAACTCAGAGCTGCAGAGGTCAAAGGGCACGAGGCCTTTTCCTGTTAGTCTTGAAAAATAGAGCGCTGGCAGAGAGATCACAACAGCAGGACAATCTGACTTCCCCTCCCAAGACAGAGCCAGGAATCATTATCCTGTCCCCTGATTCATTTTAGTATGACGATTATTGACTTTAATTTGAACGATTTGGGGTCAGTATTTTGATCAGAAAGACAAAGTCAACATGCACGAATCACTAAATGCAACTCTGAGTGTGTAAATGAGATGGGAAAACAATTATAAAATGGTTAAAATCTCTAGAAAAGTTATTTTTGCATAATAGGTCTGCTTTTACGTTGTTAAAGCTGTTTAAAGTCAGGATGTTATGCCTGAAGAAGCTTTAGATGACATCCATGCATGTTTGAGCAATTTAGCGATCTCCTCCAGAGCCTTATTTGAACCTTCCCTTATGGTTAGCTGTAAGATTCTGTGCAACGCTCCGCCCACAAGCCTCGCCAGGCTCCCACACGACAATTCTCCATAAATAAACAAAAACATGATACAAAGCAGTACACTACAGCTTCACAAACCTGACGCGATGTGCAGTAGTTTCATTCATAGTGGGATGCACGCTGATAATGCTCTGAAAGGGGAGTGACTCGTGACCCAGAAACTTATAAACCCCAGAAAATATATCGTTTTCACCAAAATTTAGCATTTTCAAAGTAATAAAAGGTAACATGGTGATCTAAGTATGTTATGTGTTAGCAGTTAAGAGCTCATAGAAATAAAATAGGGGCGACAGTAGTTCAGGTGGTAGGGTGTTTGTCCTCATCGGTTGAGCGGTTAGATCCACTGATCCAGCTCCTACAGATGAATACTGTTGTTGTGTCATTGGGCAAGACACTCAAGTCACCTCGCCCCCAGTGTCTGTGCACACTGGTGTATGAGTGGGTGAGTGAGTGGTTCGTTGATGTAAAGTGCTTTGAGTGCCTTGAAGGTGGAAAAGCGCTATATAAAAATGTGACCATGACCATTTACCAAAATACCTCCTCTTGAACAAAATAACTATTGTCCAGCTCCATCTACAGCATTTCTTCACAGCTAAAATAACAAAGGAGAGGCTTCACAACAGCTCCATGACTGTTCCTGAATGGCCCAGCCAGAGCCCTGACTTAAACCCAATTGAGCATCTCTGGAGAGATGAAAATGGCTGTCCACCAACGTTCACCATCCAACCTGATAGAACTGGAGAGGATCTGTACGGAGGAATGGCAGAGGATCCCCAAACCCAGCTGTGAAAAACTTGTTGCTGGCTGTGTTAGCTCAAAAGGTGCTTCTACTAAATACTGAGCAAAGGGTTTGAATACTTATGACCATGTGATATTTCAGTTTTTCTTTTTTAATAAATCTGCAAAAATGTCAACAATTCTGTGTTTTTCTGTCAATGTGGGGTGCTGTGTGTACATTAATGAGAAAAAAAAAAAAGAACTTAAATGATTTTAGCAAATGGCTGCAATATAACAAAGAGTGAAAAAATTTAAGGGGTCTGAATACGTTCCGTACCCACTGTAAATACGTTTAATGCGATACTTTATACACATAGAGCGCTGCCTGAACTCCTGGTTGAACTCAAAATGGATCACATGATGTCATCGGGGGGTTTCTCTGTTTCTACTCTCCACTTAAAACTCTCGCCCAAGTCACTGCTGCTTCCTGTTTCCTGTCTTGGCAGGAAGTAGGTCAGTGCTCACTTCCTGTATGAGGACTCAGGGTCGGCAAAGAGAAGGCTCACTCTTGGACAACTGAAGCCAGATGCAAAATATTAGCTCACGTATAAATCTATATGTTATTTTGAAATATCATGGTACAATATGATTTTTGAATGTTCTGCAGTTCCCACGCTTGAAAATCCATAAACAGCATTTGGCATCAATAAAGGTTTCTGCATTTTTAGGAGAACTCCACAAAAAAGGCCCCACCAGAGGATTGGACCGGGGCCTTCTTGTGGCAGGAGAGTTTACCACAGTGCCTCTCATCTCCTGGTTCTATCTCTGGGTCAAACACAACAGTTGAATGTACAGTATGTCCAAGATATGAGACAGATTTGTTTTGGGTTTGTTTCATACCAAAAACCACTTGAGGTTGATTTAATTGAAACATTTTCAACCGTAGCAAATACTAAAGTTGAGTTTGTTTATAATACAATTTCTCTCACTGTTCAAGTAAGAGACAATTTCAGCACGTAGCATCTGATTTATAATTTGAAGTTATATAAAACATATTTTTGTCTAAGTGAAAAAAAAGTAAATACATCAAAAGGGGTATATTATAACTAAATCAGATATATTATACTGTCAAAATGAGACTGCTCTGTGCTGTCTGCATTACTGTTGTCGCGAACAATTCAAACTCAATTTTGATACTAAGGAAATACCATGATGAAAGAAAAAAAAAAGACAATTTCTTAAGACAATTGAATATGATTTTCAACATTAAATTCTTTCATATTACCATGTGCTCTTATTCTCAGTGGTCCCGGCAGGTTCCGTAGTGCTCCATGGGCATATACGAGTCTATTTGCTCTTAAACTATTCAGGAAAGGTTCATTTCTATCCTGTGAATGAATGTGACTTTTTTATTATTGATATTTAGTTTTCATACTAGTCTTAGTATCGATTAGTATGAGATTTCTGACATTTTTTTACCTAGTCTGCATGTAATTACAAAGCATTCTGTCTTCTGCGAACTAGGAAGTGCGCTCTTAGCATGTTAGTTGTTAGAATTAGCGTGATGGCAAAACTCCACTGGTTTCTGAAAGTTGTGAAAAGCTCTTGTAAATTTAAAAATGAGTAATTAGGATGCTCTGATTACATAAGGTAAGTGAGGAATAACTTTGGACCACTGCAAACTGTTTCAAATGAACTAAAACTATAAGCAAATGGGAAAAAATATAGATTGTATTGTTTTATGCTGTTTGTGTTTTTGTGTTTTGTATGTCTCAGGGACTGCACATGGAAATTAGCCCACTGCACTGCGTAACATTTCAGTGGAGTGCCCGCCGACTGCTTGTCTCAATGGAAATGTTGTTGCTTTGTCTAGAATGTTCCACAGTTTAGATTAAATTCGCCCCTATTCATAGAAGAATTTTTTGAGCAATAGAAACACCCGTAATGAATAAATGCAAGATGAATATGTTTAATGTCACACCGTGGAACATTCCAGGCAAAACAGTAACATCGCCATGGAGACAAGCAGGTAGCAGACCCTCCACCAGAAAAGTTGGGCAGAGCACCTTTATTGCTCCTGTGGATGGTCTTTATAAATTAAACTAAATCAACCTTTTTAAGACCATTAAAATCAACGTTAATAACACAAATATAAAAGACTAGTTATTTTCGTGCATGTTTTTCCCCAACTATTACTGACCCAAATCACATGGCGACACATACTTGAACAGTCCCGCACTTTCCAACATCTCAGAGTCTCGATTCTCCGTCAGATCAGAATTCTCATCAAACTTGGGAGCATTAGACCGGGCCTGTGTGTAATTTAGACTGCGGTTTGTGTTTTTGCTTTGAGCGTCTATACGATTTCTGGGCAAACAAAGGAGATGCCGAAAACCAGATCAAAATACTGGAACATCCACAGAGGGACACAAATCACTCCCCCAAAGCGGCCCTGAGCAGATGGTGAAAGGCGTTTTATTAGACCACCACATACACTGAGGGAGATGAGAAAAACATGGACTATTACTGACTTTAAGACAAGAATCGGGGCGTTAAGAACCACCGAACCTGATCAAATGCATGTTCTTGAAAGACATGCACATGAGCTTGTTGAATAGTCTTATATGGTGGCTAGAATGTGTGTGGAATTATCAAACTGAAGTCATTTGTTTTTTCCCCACACATAAAAAGCGGTTTTATTTTATATTCAGCTTAACACCTTTAAAGTGCACTGTAAATTTTCTGGTGGAGGGTCCACCATTAGACAAATTGTAAAATGCTTTTTAGACAAAAAATGACTTAAATAATAGCATTTGTTTTTCATTTTGGTTGTGTTTATTGCACTGAAAAACATAAAAACATGCGTCCTTACTCTGAGCGGGCTTGCATCTCCACGGACTTGATTGATTTGGCCTGGAGGAGGGCCTCTTCCTGCTTGTTTCCATGGAAATGTTGTTCCTTTGCTGTCTATCTTCATGGAGAATGTTCTGAAGTATGGTTTTAACTTTCTATTTCCATTGAATCATGCAGATGACATGCCAGCTCCAGGAAGTTACATACTGTACTTTTAAACATCTATCTTTATGGAGGCAAGATCTGATCTGCGGAGAGGCGGCCATGCTCACAATAAACTAGTAAATGCCTCTTCAAGGTATGATTGAGCAATAAAAACAATTGTAATTTAAGCTATACTGTGGAACATCTGATGGAGTGCATTCATTTTAAACTAAACAAGGACTAACCATTGACAAACTGAAGACAAGTTCGATTAAGACTTTACTAATAACTATAGCGAAAACTGTTCTCTGCATTTGACCCATCCTTCAATGTCAAGAAGATTGGTGCAGTCCAGTGCTCAGAGACCCAGATCTTAAGCTGGTCTTCATCAGGACTACCATAGCTGGAGGATTTTACCTATTTTGATGGAGGAAGCCAAAGACACAAGAACATGCACACTCCACAAAAAAAGTCCACACAGACCTGGGAATGGAACCAAGGACTCTGAAGTGATTATCCTATACCCAGTAAACCACCAAATAAGGACGATATTTCCTACAGCGACAATAAAACTTAACTTGTGTCAGTCTTTGACATTCAGAGCTTGGTGCCAATTAGAAAAACACATGTTGATACAAAGCACACATTCACAGTCTAATCACAAACACATGCAGAGACTAAGACAACTCACAACCGGCATCATAGTAATATTTACCACTTGAACAACACAAAACAAACCAGCCTACGTCCCCAAGAGTCACTGTCCCGCTGGCTCTGATCAGGTAACAGAGGGGGACATCCTGACCACATGCACCCCATAAAGAAGCACCGCGCCTGGGGATGGAGAAAGAGGAAAACCCCATCTCCTCCAGAAACACATGGACAGCCAGACCAGAGCCCTGCTGTCTCTGGATTTGGTGAATAATCTTGGTGAAATGAGCATTATAATTGGTGTCCTTTAGTGGTATTAAGAATTATACTGGAGATGTTATTGCTTTGAGTATGGCATTTAATAATAATATTGATTTATATAGCGCGGTTCATGTCACCCAATGCACTTACTCTGTTATTTATTCACTCTATAGGCTATGGCCGTAACCCACTTTGTAGAGATAAAACTTTTCACAACTTTTACTTAATGCAGCCTGCACTAATACCTGCCTGACCAGCCAGTCCCTTCAACATTCTGTTCGAATCAAGAAGGAGTTGGAAAATCCTCCGTTGAACCACAGCTGCTAATTTATATCATGTGCCTGTCAAATGTGGAAGACACCTCATCATCTCATCATTCAGAACAAAAGTATATAACTTCTTTTACTTGAGATAAGTAATAGTTTGGTGCTTCAAATGTTGATTCTGCAAAAAATCTGCGTTGTTTCTCAGTCCTTTATTTTATTTTTTCACCTTTTTATGTGTAAACCGCCATGTGGCTCGCCTTTGTAAAGTTTTGTCAAAACATGTGGTTCTGGCTGGACAGGTAAGACCAATACCAGTGTAACCGACTGGGTGAACGGAGAAACCAACTTGAAACCAAGAGCTCCACCAATACAGGACCTGTTGTCACCACATGCCTTTGAAACCTGTGGGGAGCTAATCACAAAAGCTGCCGTTGTGTCCTTAGGCGAGGCACTTCACCCACATTGCCTCGTATGAAAGTGGTGTGTGCATGTGCATGTGTGATGGTGGTTGCCAGAGGGGCCGATGGTGCAGATTGGCAGTCTGCCCCAGGACAGCTGTGGCTAGTTTACCACCACCGGGTATGGAATGAATAATGCACTGTAAAGCGTCTTTGAGTGTCCATAAAAGCATTATATAAAACTGATCCATTATCCATTAAACCTTTTGCAGATTGTTGCTTCAAAACCTGATTTCTGCCACTCCACTGTGTCTAGTTGGTATTTATGGATTGAATTAAATGTTGTTTATTCGTAAGAAGCAAGTTTCACTTCACAGTATTAAAGGTATTACCCCTAAACTGTTCCCATGTTCTTGCCGCTGTCCTGATCTGCTCTCTGTGGTCTGACAGGCTCTGGTGCCACGGTCAGGTCAACACTCTTCTGTATAATGTGAATATGTGGGAATGACAAATTAATGGAAGGAATTTCAAACCACTAGCAGCCTTATACATGCTCCCTCCCTCCCTCTCCCTCTCTCACACTCCGAATCGGTGCATTTCCAGTGTGTACATTGGGGATTCCAGCCTCATGTTTTCTTTTCCACTCCAGTCTCCATGTGGCGCTGTGAGGTGTTCCCACAAAAATACACAGCTCTTCCGCTCCTGGTCGCAGACACACACACACACCCTTTCCCCCCTGATCCCAGGCTTCCACAGGGTTTCCTCACATTCCCATTGCCATGATTTCCTCTTTTTCTCCCCTTCTTCTCCATAATTTTTCCTCCTCTCTCTCTCTCACACACACACACGTCCTTTCTCTCTCTATCCCCTCTCCCTCTCCTCTTTCTCTCTCTCACACACACACTCCCTTTCTCCCCTCTCTTCTGCCCTTTTCCTCTGTCTTTCGCTCTCTCTCTCCCCATCGCCTCTCTTTCCCTCTTCCTCTCTTTCTCTCTCTCATGTCCTTTTCTCTCTCGCTCTCTCTCTCCCCATCCCCTCTCTCTCACTTCCGTTCTTTGTCTCTCTCTGTCTCTCTCTCTCATGTCCTTCTCCTGTCCATTTCCTTGTCGTTTCTCTCTCTCTCTCTCTCTCTGTCTCACTTCCTTCCTCTCTTTCTCTTGCTCTCATGTACTTTCTTTCTGTTTCTTGCCATACTCTCTTCCCCTCTTTCTCACTCTCTTTCTCTCTCTCACTCCCTTTTTCCCTCTTTTCATCCCTCTTCTCTCTCTCTCTTTTCCTCTTTCTTTCCCTCCTCCCCCTCTCGCTCCAGTTCTGTGCATTTCCAGTCCGTACATGAGGATTCCATAGAATTTCCTCACATTCCACTAGGCTACGTCTCTATCCCCAGAACAGGACCTCAAAGAGGAAAATAAATATCGCAATCCGAGTTTTGGATGTTGAAGTTGAGACGTGAAAATTGAGGGAAAGGAGCGTTTTGTGGAAGTTTTGACAGAAAAGTTGTTAGCTGGACGGTTAGGTGGAGAGACAGAGGTGAGGTGAGGGGTGAGTGTGGGAATTTCAAATGGAAGTAGAATGGATAACAAAGGTATCCGTGAAGCAGTCATTCCTCACATATCATAGTTACCCAGTACTATATAAGCCACTGGGGTAAGCAGTACTGAGGAATCTCAAGATCTTGATTAGGAGTAAAGATGGAGGATGAGTATTGTAGAAAGTAAAAAATGTCCAGGGTAAATTTAAAGGTTCTATATTATGCAAAATGAACTCTTATGAGGTTTAAGCCATGTTAGAATGTTGTTACCTCCTCAAAAACAGACCTGGAGTTGTGTTTTCTTTCATTCACACGTTTGACTAACCCTTTATTATTAGTCTGTACATCTCCAAAGCTAAAAATGCTCTGTTCCACCTCGTGATGTCATGAAGCGGTAGTTTTCAAGTTAACAGCTACATTTTTACTTTTAGTTCAGTTGAGACAGGCAATTCCAGGACTGAAATTATCCAAATGATTCTGGTGAAGGTGTATGGAGTTTAACAACACAGTGGAGCACTTTCGGTATTACCACATGACGTCATAAGGTGGAAGAGTGTGTTTGTGATGAGGAAACAACATTATAACATAGATCAGAAAATCTGAAAACTCAAGACCTATCTCGAGATCTTGGTCAGGAGTAAAGATGGAGGATGAGTATAGTAGAAAGTAAAAAACACACCGAACTGAATTCTCCTGACCTCTCCTTAGATCCTCGATGACCTGTCCAGTCACAGAACAGTACTACGGTGTGGGCAGAAGCCAAATGAAGTGCCCAAACAAACTAAAACAAACATGGTGACGCAGACCGATGTACACAGGCAAATATGACTAAATGTTTTTGAAAACTGAGCAGAGGAAAGGGCCGAGTCAGCAAGATGAACACTTGCAATATTTGTGAGTTTGCAGATATTCAGTTCAGTCCGATGACAGAGCTGCATTGTGGTTTGAGCGAAAGCCAAAAGTGAAGCGCCCAAACAAACCGAAGGATACATGGTGATGCCGATGGGCGTTCTGTACTTCAGCCTCTATTAGCAGAAATACAGACTGATTTGTTTGATTTGTGTGCAAATGTGTAGAAGGTAAGAGCGTTGTGCATTTGTGAACAGAGAAGATGTTTGTGCTTTTCTCTAAATGTAACAAAAATTTCACTTTTCAGCTTGTTCTGATGTTGGGACACTTTGACCAATCAGATCCAAATAGTCATCATGGCGTTCTACCTTTTCCAGACCGCTTCCCGAGAGTTCCAGACTGATAAATGTGTAAAACTCAGCTCAAGCTCCACTTATCAGTATAATGTGAGCCAAGTTAGAGGGCCTTTGTGGAGGGAAAGATGTAAGAGGTGTGTGGATGTGTTTGATCAAAACTGGATTTAGAAAGTTTTTAATGGCCTGAAAGTTTAATGGACTGGACAGATGAAGCGTGAAATAGGAGAGAGAGGGGAGAGACATTCAGCAAACAGTCATGACCGGGAGGCAAACCCACAATAACAACCACAGCACAGATTTAGCACAACTTAGACTTCTCCCAATAAGATAAGCGGATAAGCATTTGATCACCTTTTCCCAATAGGCTCTGTGCTCAACAGAGCCTGGCATGCTCACTGTTAGCGTCACTACTTCCTGTTCAGTTGTATTTCTATGGAGGTTTTTGCAGAGTCGTGCTAAAATTCAGACATATTTAAAGATAAAACAGTGACATAGGAGCTGTGGGTCGATGTCAAAATGTGAAAAAAGTACTCGAATCAAATTAATACTTAAGTGGAGGACATTTCTGTGTTTAGAAAGAGAGATGTTTGTGTCTCAGTGCTAACGCTAATGCTAATTTTGAGCCATAATAAATATCACAACGTCACAAACTGCAACATAATTGGGTCATTTTTATTTTAATTAATTTTAATTTTAACAGGTTGTTTATTTTATGTTTTACGATTTTAATAAAAGTGAGCTTTGGACACCATCTCATAAATACAGTATGTATGTGTACCTTTTTTCTATTAGTTACTTTCTACATTTGATATACAGAAGACATCAAATAAATGATGCAAGAGTACAGAAAAACAGAAATAGCTCAACTAAATATGAAAATAAGACACTATGTACATGGATAAAACAAGCCTATATTGTAACACATTTATTTTCAGTGCAAAAACATGCATAATTTCTACAGAATTGTCTTTACTCTTGATTCTCAGCCCTCTATATGCACTTCTTTTATCCACTTCTATTATCCAAACAGTAAAAGTGATCTCTGTCGTACAACTTTCAAAACTATTAGCAGCTTCTGGAAAATCCCTGTTTTTATTTGTCCTCAGTTGACTGCCCCAAAAGACTCTTCATTTCAGTCCATGCATTTCTTTTATTCTTTTATTCCCATAATTATTACCAAAAGTTTAGACTTATTGCACCACTCTGAAAAAAAAACAAAACAAAAGATAGGCTTGTCTCTATCTGACGCTCTTGATGTGTCACTGCAAATTAAAACGGAAAAACTCCAGGAAAAACGTCAAACGCATATATCAAAGGGTACTCAGATGTTCTGTAAAAAAATCAGAATTTTAAAAAAAGTCATATTGCTGTGTTTTTTGACCAGTCGAAGCCACAATAGTCAGTGCGGTGAGTACAACTGGTTCCACTGTACGTCGTCGTCAGCTCAGATCTACGGTTTCATGGAGCAGAACGTCTCCTCTGTCAAACTAATGTGGAGCAGATGCAGCAAAAATGCATCAAAAAGACCCTGGCTTCGACTTGTGTTTGCAAAAATACTAAAGAGAGATGTTGTTTTCTCCTCACAAACAAATTCAAGACAACAACCCTGGATTTGCATTTCACTGTCTTGGCAACTTCAGGACACCATATATTTTAAAGGTGCTGTATGTAAATTTCAGAGTGGAAAGCCTGCCACCTGTTTGTCTCCATGGAGATAATAATGTTTTGCCTAGAATGTTGCGCAGCATGGCAGTAAAGGTCCGATGTTGCGTAAAATTGACTCTTGTGAGCTTTAAGTCATGTTATAGTGCTGTTGCCTCCTCAAAAACATATCTGGAGTTGTGTTTCTTTCATTCAAACATGTTGGAGTAATCCTTTAATCCTTTACATCTTCAAAGCTCAAAAAGCTCTGTTGCACCTTGTGATGTCATGTAGTGGTAGTTTTCAGGTTAACATCTACCTTTTACCTTTGGTTCAGTAGAGATTGTCAATTCCACTTCCAGGTTGGTGGGTTTTTTTTCTGTTTGAGAGAAGAACTCAGCCTGAATATGCAGGTTTTGTGTGTTAAACATGTACGAATGAAACAAAACACAAGCTCAGGTCTGTTTTTGAAACAACATTATCACATAGATCAGAAATAGGCCCTTTAACAATAGAACCAAACTAAACAAATGTGATGATGCATGATTATAAGCTGTAGAGCCATTATTTGGACATCTTCCATTTTGGTGATAAAGGTATTTTATTTATTTATTTTTCTGGACAAGATACTAAAAGCAGTTTACCATTATTCTTTCTCCAATACAATATATACCTTATTTTCCTCTACACATCCTCTGAAACCCATCACTGCAGTTCTATTTTAAATATTTAACAAAAACGTGTACTAACCGTAATTTTGTCATGATGTACTGGGCGTATACTAGTCTATGTTCTGATGCAGCTCAAGATCGTTCTAAAACTATTCAGGAAAGGTTCATTTCTGTCCTGTGAATGTGACTTTTTTTAGTATCGATTCTTATCTAGTTTCTAGTTTTAGTATTGATTAGTATCTGATTTTCAATACTTTTGACAACCCTAGAAACTACTGATATCTCCATGTGACAATATTGCTAAAATTGTTTGAACCCCTGATCGTGAATTGATGTAATTGTACACTTAAAATACTCTCTTAAAAGTTCAAAGATAGTTCAAAGGCATTATATTCTTAAACATCAGTCTCTTTATTCCAGCAAAAAGTTAAAATTTTCCCCAAAAAGTAAAACAAAACAATTATTTATGCGAAAAACTCACACCATTATTTACATCTTTTAAACAATACTTCCATTTGGTGGTTTGCTATACTATACATATTTACCCAGTGCAAAACGAAAATTCATAGTCTCATACAGTATATTTATTCTTCACAACCCCAGAACAACTTCATATATACAGTAAATCACTATTAGGTCAAAAACATGATAAAAGCTACAACACAAGAGACATTATCGCTGATTTGTGGTCATTTTCCTCCGACCAAACCAGTCTTTAAACCTTCAAAACTGACATTTGGTTTAAACAAATTCAATGTTTATGAGCTTCAAACGTCAAAGTTCCTAGTATGTACGTTAGCCAAAAAGAACAGTAACTTTATCCTCGCGTGGAGAGGGGAAAAAAACTATCCATCAAGCTCAAATCTATCCAGAATCGACTTGCAAAAAGTTCCCCAAAAGTCTGTGGGACAAAGCAGTGGTCAGCGATGGGATTTGGGGCCAAGCTATTCCAGTAAAAGGCTCCAGAAAGACATGCAGAAAAGCCGGATGAAAAGCGGATCTTCGGACACTGTATCCTTGTTTTTAATAGTTCAGCGCGAGTTAATTTTCTGATGAGTTTACAGAATTTGTCCATGTTTCTTGAGTGTATTGTAATGGGCTCCAGGAAGATGTGTTGCAAAGCTGAATGATGGTTAAAGGTGCATTGTGTAACTTTTTGGTTGAAGGTCCGTCACCTGCTTGTTTCTGTGGATATGTCATTGCTCTGCCTGGAATGTTCCACAGTATGACATTAAACAGCTCTACCTCACATTTATCAAAATACAAGTGGTTTTATAGCTCAAAAATACCCAGAAAAACAGGCATTCTGACTGACTTTCCACAGATCTGACCTGTAACTTGGTCTGGCTTGGTCTCCATGAAGAAAGACAAGTTGAATGCCATACTGTGAAACATTTCAGACAAAGCAATAACATCTCCATGGAGAAAAGTATTTGACAGACCCTCCACCAGAAATGCTACACAATGCACCTTTAAGAGTTCAACATGTGTCGTAGATAGAAAAGTTCACAAAAATGTAAAATAAAAAGTCCACTTTGAAACTTTTTCTGACAGGGGTTTATGAAATTTGTCCAAGTTTTTAGAATGTAATGACTCCAGGAGGACAAAGTTGAATGACAGTTAAGGTCCTTTAAAAAAAATAAAAATAAATAAGAAAAAGACTGTAATACTGTATATCATCTGTTCATCTTACAAAGCATTTTCTCAAGTAATAGCTAACACTGAAGCTACCAACAGGGTCGCCTTTTTCGTCAAATCAGGCACATTTTTACTAAGAATCATGGGAAACCAACTGCCTGATATTATCCAAAACAGTTGTTTCTGTGAATTTCCAAAATATGTTTCAGGCCCTTTAAATTCACACTACGCAACTTTTCTAACAGGAGTTTAAGAGTTCATTTTGGACCATAAAGTTCCACAAAATGTTAAATTAATTAAATGGACACCATGAAACTTTTTCTGATACGTTTGTGAAAGTGTGTCCATGCTTTTAGAGTTTTATGAGTTCATTTTGGGAAAAAAGTTCCCCAAAATTAAAAATGAAATGTGAACTTTCTTGACTGAAGTTCTGCCATTCCCCACTGACATATTATTGCTTTAAAATGTTCCACAGTATAATATTAGCAAATCTGCATTCAATCAAATTCCAGGTTGTTTTCTCCACCGATCTAACCTCTAACTCGGGCCCTGTGGCGTCACCTCGTTTCCATGGAGATAGATACTTTTAATCCCAACATTCTAGGAAATGAAATAACAAGTATTGAGCACACCCGCTGTCAGAAAAGTTACACAGCGAACCTTTAAAATCCAGAGATGACACAGATGCTTGAAACTTGCGTCTATGTCACAAAGTCCATCTTCATGTCAATATCCAACACAAAGATTTCCAGTTTGTTGGCGTTAGCTAAAATGCAAAAATAGTTGAGATTCTCCGGCTCGTTTGAAAACCACACAGCCCTGCTACAGCAATTAAATTAAATCAAGCAGTTTGCTGATCTTGACAAGAGCAGAGGTCCATCGGGGGTAAGTCAAAACCAGCAAAGAGGGCCAAAATATCCAGTTCTAAGGATCAAATAGCACGATCGATAATAACAATAAATGAGAGACAACCAAAAATCATAAAGTGAGTGAGTTGAGATGAAAAAGACATTGGTTTGGACTGGACATTGAGTCAAAGTAGAAAGGACTGAAGATATTAGCAGTTGCATAGTTGGTTAAACAAATTGCATATGTAGTAAAAAAGAAAAAGAAAAAAAACACACACTTGATTAAAACAATAAAATGTAAGGAGAGCTTGAAGAAAGTTGAAAACAAAAAATACAGTGATTCAAGATTAAGAAATGTGACAGTAAAACAGTAGAACCAAAATACCAACCAAAATGATGGGTACTTTTAAATGGACAGAACATATAATGCCCTTTAAAGATGCACTATGTAGATATGTTTCAACCTTGCATGGAAAGAGCCACAGTATGGCGTAAAAACGTATCTATGGAGACGCACAGCTGACACCACCAGGCCAAGTTACAGGTCAGATCTGTGTAGAGGGAAGTCAGCTCCATCTGAATGCACGTTTTGTTTTATGTTACCTATGAAATGAATCCAAATTAGATTAAGTTTGCAAGTGTAACCCCTCACTGGAGACAATGATGACGAACGGCGGACCCCACCATTTGAAAAAGTTACATAGTGCATCTTTAAATGATGAGGCCGTGGCAATCATATTACTAAAAATAAATAATAAATTGGAAATATTTAAGAAATTATGGGTGTTAAGAACTTTTAGGTGGCAAATTTTATACATAAATTCTCAGAAATAAAAAAAAAATCCAGTTTAACATCAATTGTGCGTTAAATTTGACGATTCTTAAAACAAAAACAACAAAAAAAATTTAAACTAAATTTGTTTGTGCTATTTTTTTTTTTTTTACTATTTTAGATCCAAAAAATAGCAGCAATCTTCTAATTCTTCACCCGCTAATACACGCGCTGTAATAGACGGCACTTGTAGCGTCAGATAAGGCTGAAATGAGTGGACTGCTAGCATCTTCACAACCGCTACCACTACCCATAATCCCACCCACATCTCTACTAATCACACCTCCATTCATACTAGACCCGATACTGCTACGACCAAGTTTAGACGCATAAACCTCCTCTCTATTTCTTCGCATGTATTGATCAAACTCGTGTCTGTCAACCTCTGACCAAAAATCATTAGCGGCTAAGTTGGACAAGTTAGCGGTGGTGTTGGATTGGTCTATGTGCTGAATCGGGTGTAAAAACGTTGAAACGGTGGAATTAGCGCAAGACGTTTCGGGAGGTGGCGATAGCTGGCCTAAACTTGTCGACGCAAACGGGTTAGCGTTTGGCGTTGTGCTAGCGGGGTACATCTGGCTATAGTAGTTAATTGGCTGGTTGGATGAACAGGAAGTAGAATCTGGAATTGGACATTTGGCTGGATTTCTTAGCGCAATATGGTGGCTAGGAATTTGGTTCAGTCTAGAATTCGAATCGATATCGACTCTTGAACTTCTTAGAGGGCTTAAAGTAGAACTAGCGCTACTATTTAAGCTTATTGCTTGTGTATTTTGACTGTAGTGATGGCTGTAATGTTGAATTTGGTGATAGCCATTCCAACTCCCCCCCATAGCATTTTCCTCTTGCATATGTTGCGGAAAAAACACGGATTCGCCAGCTCCGGAATCATCCAAAACATCCAGCGGTGACATCTCTGGAGTGGGCAAACCGTAGCTCTCCAGCTCCGGGTGCGAAGAGGGGGGGAGGTCCTGGAAGTGGCCCAGCGAAGGCAGCAGGTGATGAGGATGATGGTGGTGCGAGGAGTGGGAGCCCGGATGTCCGTAAGCTGGGGCCCCAGGTAGGTTGTCTCCCATACCCAGGCCGGTGGCTCCTCCCTGTGCTAAGCTGTGGAGGAGGATCCCTGGTTCTACGCGTTTGAGTTTCTTGGTGGTCTTCTTGCGGCGAGGGCGGTATTTGTAGTTGGGGTGGTCCTGGAGGTGCTGAACCCTCAAGCGCTCGGCCTCCTCCACAAATGGACGTTTGTCACAGGCGCTTAGGGCTTTCCACGACTGACCTACGCCAAAGAAATAGATATGGGTGAGTTTATCACAATGATATGAAGATGATATGAAGGTGATATGAAGTTTCATTTGATGTCTTAAAGCTTGAATGGGTCAAATGACATCACAGCATTCTAAAGGCCAATATTATTTAATTCAGATGGTTGAGCAGGTAAAGTGAATATAGTTAAACTGCAGATCTTTGTAGAAATATCGCATGATCTTGGGTCTGGTCAGTAATATAAATGATCTGCTTCCATATTTGGGAATTTACTTTTTGTATATATTTCATGGCAAAGTACAGTTTGATCAATGGGGAAAACGGACTCTTATTCCCATCTGGAAGTACGACATTCTAGAATCTGAAAAGCACCAACACTTTAGAAGTTGTGGTGTGAATTGCAGTATTTGCCAAACAAGAAGAGGAAGAATTATGAATATGTGGCAAACACAGACAAACTGATACTCTTAGCATGTAATTAGCATTTCTTAAAACTCTAGATATAAGGTGTATAACATGATTTGGCCACTGTAAATGTTTTAAAAGTGTTTGAATTTAAATAGTCGCAAAAGCTGCAATTTTAGAAGCACCATAATTTCCCCCACAAACAAAATGTCCTGTTTTATTCCCGTCTGGAAGTATGACATTCTAGAATCTGAAAAGCACCAATACATGGGCTTCAGTCACTTTACTTTTTGTTTGGACGCCATTTGTAAAACTTTCAATCCAAGAATCCTAAATTCTTAATGGCTATGGCAACAGATCTCATTTTTCACCTTGAATCCCATGAAAATGTTTATGTAGGCCAGGCGAACACGGTTAATTTATCTGTAAATTGCATAGCTGTTGATTAATATTCCTGTCATTACTATATGTAGTGACATGACTGAAAAACTGGCACAAAGTCAATTTTCAACAGAAAATCAAAATATGTAAAAAGAAATGTGTACTATAAAATACGTATATTTTTCAGTCCACATGATTCGGACAACTAAAATGAATATCAGGTTCAACATTTGTAGAAATAGTTCCAGAAACAGTTCCTCACAGAGTTTGACATCTAAGTTCAGATATTACTTCAAATAAACAGGATAAGTACTGTATGGCTATAAACATGCATGGGTTTGTGAAGTATCAAGTCAAAAAGCAAAGTTAAAGCAACGACATTTGCAGCGTGTGTACTACCTGCACTCAGCCGTAAACAAAATGCTAAAATCTGTTATTTGCATTTGTAATAATGTGCTAAATTTACTTAATTATTCTTCATTTTTTATTATTATAGCACAAGGACTAATAAAAATTGAACTTTGTTTGAATGTTCATTCTGAATATATGTAAAATCCGCCTTTTTAAGAGATATGATACAAACATGTTGCTTGTTTTTTAACTTTTCTTTAACTTTTCACTTTAACATGACAGTGAATATCCAAATACATTCTGTTTCTGGACAATATCTGTGTACTTCATTAGATGTTTATTAAACTTAGAAGCAGTGGTGTGAATTGCAGTATTTGCCAAACAAGAAGAGGAAGAATTATGAATATGATTATGTGGCAAACACAGATAAACTGATGCAAATATAGATACTCTTAGCATGGAATCAGAACTTCATGATTTGGCCACTGTAGATGTTTTAAAAGTGTTTGAATTTGAATGGTCACAAAAGGTGCAATTTTAGAAGCACCATAATTTCCCCCACAAACAAAATGTCCTGTTTGATTCTGCATAAAAACTGCTAACCCTGTGGTGTAGATCTGTACAAACATTCTTTATAAGTTTGTCAGTTCAGTATTTTTGTCAATTCAGATGTGAACTTAGAATACTCTTAAATCACAAGTCTAATCGCAGTTGCAAAAATTGTCAGAAGAATTGCAATCAAATATTCTTCTCAAATCGTCCTAGTTTCAAGTATGAAAACTATATATTATTCCTTCTTTTATCACTCCCATTCTAACTGATAGTATGAAACTTTCTGTAGGGGGAAGTCACCTGCATGATTCCACAGAAATATAAAGTTAAAACCACACTTCGGAACATTCTCCATGGAAATAGATAAGTTTTATGCCATAATGTGGAATATTATAGCCAAAGGAACAACATTTCTATGGAAACAAGCAGGAAGACGGCAAGTAAGAGTAATGTTTGTGGAAATGCAAGCCCGCTCAAAGTAAGGACCCTTTTTTTTTTCAGTTTTTCAACACAAAACGTGCTTTTATATTACTATAATTCACACACGTTTAACACAAAAACCCTGCATATTTAGATTTGGATAATTTCAGCTCTGGAATTGCCAATCTCTACTTAAAAAATGGTAAAAAGTAACTGTTAACTTGTAATCTACCGCTCCATGACATCACAAAGTGGAGCTGAGCATTTTGAGCTTTGGAGGTGTAGACAGCTTAATAATACAGGATTACTCAGACATGTGTGAGTGTAACAACAACAACAACAACAACACAACTCCAGGTATGTTTTTGAGGAAGTAACAACATTCTAACGTGATTTAAAGCTGACAAGAATCAATTTTGCGTAATTTAAAGTTTTCAAATAAAGTTTTCATCTCTTACCAAGCATCTTACTGAGCACTGCGTTGTGGAGGTCTGGATTCTGCAGAGCCAGTCTCTTCCTCTCGTCTTTGGCCCAAACCATGAAAGCGTTCATGGGCCTCCTGATCCTCTGCTCTCCCCCTACGCCCTTCCCCTCGACCTGGGCACCTCCTCGGATCTGCTCCCCCGACCCCGGTCCCCCCGAGATCCTGGCTCCAGTCCTCCCGCTCCCACTGTCCGGAGAGCTGCAGTCCCCAGACAGGCTGTGCTCGAAGCCCATCTCCCCGTCCGACTCCGGGCTCGGGGTTCCTGACGCCCACGGTCCTTCCATTGACACTCTTTTGGGGTGTAGAAAACTGGATTCTGATAAATTCATCTCGATTGGACAATTGGTTTTAGTCCAAGATAAGTTTTGATTCGTAAAGTTCTGACTTGCAAAAATTCACCAAAATTTCTGAGATTTTTTGAGTGGTAAATTTCAAAGCAAGTCATCAAAATAAGTAAAAATGGAGGAAAGTTCTTCTGGTGAAATTTAAGGATAGCAATCTTCAAGTCCAAGTGAGGATTTTTGGAGATCAGTGCTTCAGTTTGGGAATATCTTGAATTTAAAAAGCAAACCCCAAAAAACATCCAGACAAAAAGAAAATTACAAAAAAAAAAAAAAAAAAAGTTTTGCAAGTTTTGGTGGTAGATTTTTATAGTTGACAAGTCAAGTAGTCAAGCTCTAGCTCTGAAAATTAAAGGATTTTTATGTTCTCCAACCAAACAAAATGCATAAATAGCTTCAAAAATGTTACCCAAAGAAGTTCAAGATTCCAAATTTGTTTTCAACTTACAAATTTGAAAAGTTTGAAAGTTGAAAACAAGAGAAATTATCCCAAATGCTCGTCTCTGTCTCCTCTCGCACGGCTCCTCTCTTTTCTCCTCTCTTTCTGCGTCCTGCTCCACTTCTGAAATGTTTCAAAGTTGTGGCCAGACCCAAACGCCCCACTGCTCCCTCTTTATATACCCCGCCCTGACCAACGCCATGACAACACAACTGCGCGCGCTAACCAATGGGACGCCAGCGGAGTTTCTACTACGAGACTGTGAGAGCCGGAGAGGGAGGAGGGACGGGACTTTCGGAGAGTTTTTTAACGGGCGGGTATTTACCTCATTGTGGGGACTAAACTCTGCACACACGTCTTCCTTACGGGGACTACAGTGTTGTGACGATACTAAAATTTCAAACTCGATTCTTTTGATACTAAAGAATAGATTCGATTCACAGATTTTGATACCTGAATAATCATTTTAAAGAGGGTGTATTTTACTTGTGTGGGGTATTAAGTGCTAACACATAATATATTTAGATCACCGTAACACCGAAAACAATGTATTAACATGTTTTATAAGTCTGAGCGTCCTTTATCTCTCCGTGCTAAGTCAGTCCCCCTTCAGAACACAATCAGTATGCATCCTGCTAAAACCTCTTCAGGCGTGTTTTTGATGAGGGAATGTTATAACATGGTAAAAAGCAAAAAAAAAAATTTTAAATCTTTTTTTAGACATTATTAGTATTTAGTATAGTATTTGTTTATTATACCATGTAGTCTTATACTAGTTCTGATATATATTCAACATAAAACTGTTTAATAAAAGTCCAATTTTATGTGCTTTTTGAGTATTGATACTTGCTCAAATGAGTATCTACTTTCGATAATCGTTTTAGTATCGATTACTATCTGCTTTTCGATACTTTTGACGACCCTAATGCGGAAACAATCATTGCCTGGGATCAGAATTCACACTTCTTTAACACTTTACAGAGATGTGCGTCTGTTCACTATTGATTGACAGGTGGATTAGCCAATCAGGGATACACATGGTCTGTCTTTATTAAAACAAATATGGCTGCTTATGAGGAAAAAAGAAAGGAAATAAATAACTCAACAGACTGAAAAAAATAGTTAGTAGTTACTTAATGAATTGGCAAAGGCTAACTCCTAACCCTAACCTGAATTATCCTTATTTCATTATTTGTTCATCATGAATTGAGTGCTTTTTCATGCCTTATTACGTTTGTTAATAGTGTCGTTATTATAAAGCAGCAAGTTGTGACTAAGCTTAAAGGTGCATTGTGTAACTTTTCAGGCGGAGAGTCCGTGAAATGCTTTTTTTTTTATTTCCCCATTGAGACATTATTGCTTTGTCTGCAGTGTTTCACAGTATAGTATGAAACCTTTCTATCTTCAAGGAGACCAAATCAGACTCAGTAACAGGTCAGATCTGTGGCGAGGCGACCCCGCTCACAGTCAGAATGCCTGTTTTTCTAGGTATTTTTGAGCTATAAAACCAGCTATAATTGGATAAATGTAAGGTAGAGCTTTTTAATGTCATACTGTGGAACATTCCAAGAAGAGCAATAGAATAGAAACAAGAAGGTGACTGACCCACTACCGAAAAAGTTACACAGTGCACCTTTAAAGCTCCAACATGTAACTTATTAACCCAAAAATATACTAAAATAAAAGCTTACAGCTCCACAACCTGACTCTTATTTGACCTGGATGAGACCTACCTCCTTTTCCTATATTTTTCCACGGTATGTCATAAAATGTATATGTATCTCCATGGGGAATGTTCCTGAGAATGGCTTTAATTGTCTATTTCCAAAGAATAATGCAGGTGACGCACCACCTCCTCCTGAAAGTTGTTTCACTCTTAGTCTGCCCACACCTCCAAAGCTCAAAATGTCCCCCCTTCTGATGTCATGTAGTGGCATTTTTCAAGTTAACAGCTGTTTTTACCTTTTGTTCAGTACAGATTGGTAATTCCAGAGCTGAAATGATCAAAATGATTCTAGTGAAGGTGTATGGAATTTAAAAACACAGTGGAGCACTTCCTGTATTACCACATGCAGGATTTGTGTGTTAAACATGTGTGAATGAAACAAAACACAATGAGGAAATTGTTGTGATGAGGAAACAACATTATAACACAGATCATAAAATAGCAGAATATGGACCCTTTAAGGATCGGAATATCTGAAGGAAATGAATGTACCAAAGAATCATGGAAAACTAACGTGTGTGTGTGTGTGCGCGTGTGTGCAGGTGTGTGTGTGCGGGTGTGTGTGTGTTCGTGTGTGTGTGTGGGTGTGTGTGTGCGGGTGTGTGTGTGTTCGTGTGTGTGTGCGGTGACCTTCCTTGGTTGTGTGACCGGACCACCGCCCTTTTCCTCCCTCCTCCCCAATTTGCCGTCCCAGTCTGAGATGTAATCAGAGGCCCCAGTCCATTGTTTTTGGGACAGTTTTTTGCACACACTGCTGCTGCACACTGCTGCACACACTGCTGCACACACCACTGCACACACTGAGGAGGAGCGCACACTCACACATCCAGACACAAAGGAGAAAGTAAACTGGACGAGTACAAATCTTTGTGTAAATATTAGTTCTGAACGTGACAATTTGTATTTTAAAATGAATCAAATCGTCACCACACTTTGAATTGTCGCCAAAATTAGGAGAGTTTGTTTAAATAGGTCATATTAATTATGCAAAATCGTTTTTTTGTTTAGCTTTCTACCGTCTTATAATATTGTTCTCTCATCAAAAACATGCCATGTCATCCGTACATGTCTGAGTAATTTCGTGATCTCTTACGTTTAGCTGTAAGATTCTGTGCAGTAGTTTTATTAGCGGGATGCATTGCACGCTGGTTGTGTTGTGATAGCGCTCTGAAGGGGGAGTGACTTAGCCGGAAGGAAAACTCAGAGTGTAAAAAACGAAAATGAAACTTATAAAACATGTTAATACATTGTTTTTGGCAAATATAGTATTTTCAAAACAATAAATAAAATATGTTGTGTGTTAGCACTTAATACAAAACACCCCCTTATTTAAAACTTAATTGCTACTAAAGAAAAAACTTGATACTTGATGCCAATTTTGATGCCACAATGAGAAAAAAGAAAAGAAAAGGAATGAATATACTTGTAAGAAAAACCGAAAAAAATAAAAATAAAAAAGGGTCCTTACTCCAGTCTACTCTTCTGGACATGTCCAAAAAAGTTCACCCTGAATCCTGATTTTTAAACCTACATTACAAATCTAATAATTACAACGATAAAATTGTTCAGACTTTGCTTCCACCATTGCGTACTGTCGCTGTGTCCTTGAGCAAGACACGTCACCGACCTTGACCCACCCAGTACCAGCTCGGTCCTTCAGACGCTGCATCGAACGCGCACAGACGAATTGAACAAATCGGGAGGACTCAGATTTTTCTTTACATTCATCGCTTAAAGGGTCTGTGATTTGATTCCAGCTTGGCCCGACGTGTGCTGCTGTCGTGTCCTTGGGCAAGACACTTTACCCATTTACTGATGATTTACTTCTGGCTTAATGGAGGCAGAGAACAGCGCGCACGACACGGGAAGAACATGCAGACCCCACACAATGAGGCATTTCCTTTTGACCTGGGAGTTGAACTACTGACCTTAAAGCTTAAAGATTACAGAACATTTTGTGCGGTTGGTCTCAGACTGGAACACAGGCTAAGATTAAAGTCGCACTATGCAACTTTCTGGTGAGGGGCCCGCCATCTGCAGTTTAATAGTACGACAATAAACAACTCAGTCTCTTGATTGCACTTTTATTCACTGGGATTTTTATTGCTTAAGAAATACTTTGGAAAACTGAGCTGCCTCTCCAAAGATCTGACTTATAATGTGTTGTAAATTGTCACCGCTCCATAGAGAAGTTTAGTATAATTAAACTTAGACAAACTTTATTGATGCACAAGGGAAATTATTTGGACACACAAGCTTCACACATCGCAAATAACTTTTTTGGGCAAATGCTTTTTTGTTGTTGTTATTTCTGTTATGATTGCACTTTTGTCATATGTATATGTAAAAAAATGTAAATTGCATACTTGCCCAAAATAATAAAAAAATAAATAAAATAATAATAATAATAATAATAATAATAATAATAATAATAATAATAATAATAATAATAATAACAAAATAAACAATAAATAAAATAAATATTTTTTTTGTTATTTCTGTATGATTGCACTTTTGTAATATGTATATGTAAAAGAATGTAAATTGCATACTTGTATATTTTAAAAATAAAAAATAAAAATAATAACAATGACATTATTATTATTATTATTATTATTATTATTATTATTATTATTAATAATAATAATAATAATAATAATAACAAAGAGCCAAAATACAAATGGTAATAATACATTCAAACTAAACAGCAAAAATGTGTCACATAAGGCACAATTATATAAATGTATATGTACAAGTAAAGTAAAAAATATAGTAATACAAATACATTTCTCAGGTATATCCAAGAGGATTTTTATTGCTTAAGAAATACTTTGGAAAACTAATGAGCTGGCTCACCCCTCCACAGATCTGTCTTGTTATATATCATTGTAAATTGTCCCCACTCCATGAAGACAGAGAAGTTTAGTACAATTAAAGCGTGATATTCACATCGTGCATGGAGGCATTAAAAAAACTCACAAGGATAAATAAATAAAACTAGAAAAGCACTCAGGGAGTGCAGACCTCCGCCAAGTAGCTCAGTTTTCAAAGTGATCCAGAATCCAGGATTTCTTCTGGATCATCACCAAATTTAATCATCTGTTGGATTTACCATTAGGAACATTTCCTGAAAATTTCATCAAGATCCGTCCATAACTTTTTGAGTTATCATGCTAACTAACAAACAAACAAACAAACAAACAGACAGACTCAGGCGAAAGCATAACCTCCTTGGCGGAGGTAATAAATAAAATCATGCTGCGTACACAATTCTTTAGCCTTTATAAATATGTTCTATATGTAAAGAACTACTTTTTTCAAATGTACAGATCCTACAGTCCTATATTATATAAAGATCCATTCAGAGTGCTGTTCTGTACAAATGCAGCTAAACATAGATCTGTTTGGCTTCATGAAGACGAATGTTACAAAGCCGAGCAGCGAGCTCCACGATTTTACTGGCGTGTAAAAATGTCAGCCAAACTTTAAAATATTTTCAGCACAAGATGTACAGTCGGAAGTAGAGTTACTAGAATACATTTTTACTTTATAAGGGCCACAGTGGTTCAGCGGATTGCTCAATCACAGCTCCGACAGGGGCACATACTGTTGTTGTGTCCTTGGGCAAGACAATCCGCACACCTTGCCTGAATGTTGCGTGTGAATGATTAGTATTTGAATACTAACCAAATTATTATACTCCAGTGTAAATGAAAACTAATTCACACTTAAAATTTGGAGGGCCTACTTGTTGTCTCCATAGTGAGTTTGTGGCAAAATCTCCATGGAGACAAGCAGGTTAAGTTACAGGTCACATTTTTGAGCAGTTAGACTAATTTAATGCAGGAGAGTGGAACATTCTGACATCTACATGGAGAGAAGGGTTCACATATGTGTCAGTTTTGATTTCTAAATCCATCCATCTATCCATTTTCTTCCAGGGCCGGGTCGCAGGGGAAGTCTGGCAGTCCCTGCTTAGACTGTTGGTCTAAGCAGGGACTGCCAGACTTCCTTCACCCCGGACACTTCCTCCAGCTCCTTTGGGGGACCCCAAGGCGATCCCAGACCAGCCAGGAGACACAGACCCTCCAGCATGTCCTGGGTCTTCCCCGGGGCCTCCTCCCGGTGGGACATGCCCGGAACACCTCCCAAAGGAGGCGTCCAGGAGGCATCCGGAACAGATGCCCGAGCCACCTCAGCTGGCTCCTCTCGACGTGAAGGAGCAGCGGCTCTACTCCAAGCTCCTCCCGTGTGACTGAGCTCTTCACCCTATCTCTAAGGGAGCGCCCAGCCACTCTGCGGAGGAAACTCATTTCAGCCGCTTGTATCCGCGATCTTGTCCTTTCGGTCATTACCCAAAGCTCATGACCATAGTTGAGGGGAGGAACGCAGATTAACGGTAAATCAAGAGCTTTGCCTTTCGGCTCAGCTCCCTCTTCACCACAACGGTCCGATACAGCGACCACATCACTGGCGACGCTGTACCGATCCGCCTGTCAATCTCACGCTCCATCCTCCCCTCATTTTCACGTCATGGCCCTGGATGGTTACAGGCTTCACTGGTGTCCTCTTCCTCCTGAAGTCAATCACCAGTTCCTTGGTCTTGTCAGCGTTCAGGAGCAGATGGTTTGCCTGGGACCACTCCACAAAATTGGCAATTATTTTCCTGTACTCCAGCTCCTGTCCATCCCTGATACACCCCACCAGAGTCTGCAGAGTCATCAGAGAACTTCTGCAGATGGCAGGACCCAGAGCTGTACTGGAAATTAGAGGTGTACAGACTGAACAGGAACGGAGACAGGACTGTACCCCGGGGGGCTCCTACATTACTGACCACAGTGTCAGACAGGGTGTTCCCCAGTCGCACGTACTGAGGCCTGCCTGACAGGTAGTCAGTAATCCAAGAGACAATGGAGGAGCTGACACCCATCCTGAGAAGCTTCTCACTCATCAGAAAAGGCTGGATTGTGTTAAAGGCACTGGAGAAATCGAAAAACAATATCCTCACAGAGCCCCCAACACTATCCAGGTGAGCGTGAGTCTGGTGAAGGAGACAGATTAAAGCATCATCCACTAATGTGAGCCTGACAGGCAAACTGTAGAGGATCCAGGGATGTGCCACCAGGGGTCTGAGCTGAGCCAGAAGAAGTCTCTCAAACACTTTCATGACATGAGACGTCAAAGCAACTGGTCTGAAGTCATTAAGTCCAGATGGGATTTGAGATATTGTGCAAGTCTGTTCTGTGATGTTATCCTAACTCAACCTCCACCATAACGTCTGGAGATTTACGGCCATTTCACACAAAAATGTCGTCTACATAAACCGTCTGTTTGAGGTTTGTCAGAATATAAGTTCATGATAGTTGATGTATTTTTGAGTGGAGAGTCCGGGGCTCTGTATTCCCTCTGGATGGACGGAGGGCTGGGTTTGTGTCTCCTCCGCCGGGACTGGGAAGCATGTCTGAGGAAGAGAAGTGGAGAAAAGTAGAAGAGGAGAGGAGCGGAGGAGGGGTGAAAAGGAGGGGGAAGAGGAGATGAAAGAGGAGGAGATGATGAGAGAAGGAGAGGACGAAGAGAGGAGAATTAGGAGGAGGGGAGGAGAGGAGAAGAAGAGGAGCGGATGAGGAGAGTAGGAGAAGAGGAGGAGGGGAGTGGAAAAGAAGAAGAAAAGGAGAGAAGGAGAAGAGAAGGGAAGAAGAAGGGGAGAAGAAGAGGACAAAATAAGGAGAAGAGGAAGAGGAGAGGAGGAGGAGAGGAGAAGGAGAAGAGAAGGAGAGGAGGAAAACTAGAAGAGGAGGAGAGGAGGAGGGCAGAGTCTGAGGGCCAAGATGCGGTATGGCTGCTCACCACAGGCCTAACCACCATCATTAGTGGTGACGCTTAACAACAACTTACAGAGAGAGAGGAGGAGGAGAGGAGGAGTGGGAGGAAGAGGAGAGGAGGCGGAAGGGTAGAGTGAAAGAAGGGAAGGAGACAGAGGGTTAGAGAAGAGAGGGAAGGGGAGAGAGAGAGTAAAAGAAGGAAGTGAAGAGGATAACGGGGGGATAGAGGGATAGAAGAGAGAGAGACAGAAAGAGGGAGGGGAAAGGAAGGGAAAGAGGGTAGAGGGTGAAGGAAGAGAGAGGGACAGAGGAGTGAGAAAGAGAGAGGAGAGGAGGAGAGAGGGTGGGAGAAGGGGAGAGTGAAAGAAGGGGAGGAAGGGGTGAAGGATTTAAGAAAGGGAGGGAAAGGGAAAATGAGAAGGATATATAGAAAGCGGAGCGAAAGGGTAGGAAATGTAGAGAACAAAGGGAGTAAGGGGGAAGGAGAGAAAGAGGGATAGAGGAGAGCGAAGAGAAGGGATGAGATGGAGGGATAGAGAAGATAGCGAAAGGGGAAGAGGAGAGAGAGATGCAGAGAAAGCATGATATAGAGGAAAAGTATGAGGAGAGAAGGGAGGAAAGAGGGAGATTGTGAGCGAAAAGGGGCAGAAACATGGAAATCGGAATTCCAACGTGAAAACTTTCAAGACTGCTGGTACAATCCCAACCAACTATTGTGTCCTTGGGCAAGACACTGGACCACGGAGCCTGTTTGAAAGCTGCGTTTTCATTCACTGTTACAAATGTGGATTCTTTCCCTTTAAGAAACACGCACATATTTATGTAATCTGACTTTACCTTGTCTAAATATTCGTTAATAATCCAGTCCAGGTCTTGAATGAACCAAACTCAGAAACTTCCCTACTGAAGTGAATCATATTAAACATTGCGTGCATTGTTTTCATGACACTGAGATACCTGGGTTACATGTCATCCAGGAAACGACCCCATGATGCATCTGAGTTGTATCTCCTGACCTCTGACCCATCTTCCTGCTCGCCTTTGTTTGTGCTCATTTCTCAGAACAAGAATCAACAGTTTCCTGACACGGAATTTCACAAATTTCTTTAGAAATTTAAATCTGTCCTCTTAACAAAATCTATCTATATACGCTAAAGCAGTGTCACCAGGCTGTTTACAGGTCAGATCTGCTTCTGAGCAACATCCCATACCATGGAATCACATCTTTATGGACAAAAGGAGGTAGTCCATTTGTGTTTTGTGGTTTTGTGTTAGCCTTGACAAATATCGTCTTAATATTGCTAGCCAGATGATTAAAAAAAAAAAAAAAAAAAAAAAAAAAGAAAAAAAAAAAAAGAAATAATATATGGTCATGAGCTTTGGGTAAAGACCGAAAGGACAAGATCGCGGATACAAGCAGCTGAAATGAGTTTCCTCCGCAGAGTGGGTAGGGGCTCCCTTAGAGAGAGGGAGAGGAGCTCAGTCACACGGAAGGAGCTCGGAGTAGAGCCGCTGCTCCTTCACGTCAAGAGGAGCCAGCTGATGTGGCTTGGGCATCTATTCCGGATGCCTCCTGGACGCCTCCCTCAGGAGGTGTTCCAGGCATGTCCCACCAGGAGGAGGCCCCGGGGAAGACCCAGGACACACTGGAGGGACTATGTCTCTCGGCTGGTCTGGGAACGCCTTGGGGTCCCCCGGAGGGGCTGGAGGAAGTGTCCGGGGTGAAGGAAGTCTGGGAGTCCCTGCTTAGACTGTTGTCCCCACGACCAAGCCCCGGATAAGCGGAAGTAAATGGATGGATGAAAATAATATATTCATTCGTCTCTCCTCCCTGCTTACAAAAGAACACATATTATGCTAAACTGAGTTTGACCTTTCAGCCATGTTACACTGTTGTCCCATTACACTGTTGTCCATGCGCTTCATTTGTTTTCTCATTGTTCATTTCTGTTGCCGACAGCAGAGGGAGCTCTAACGCCTAATGCATCGAATTTATATAGCAACTTTCGAAACACCAAGCATTATTTCTTCACTGCACACTTGTTCGTGGTAAGTTGTCTCCACAGCTGCTAAACTGCGGCATCGACCACCACCAACACACACAGACCACAGTCATGCTCTGTAGGTCAGTGAAGTGTCTCGTCTGAGGACAGAATGACAGAACTTGGTCCGAGTGGGAATCGATCTTGTATCTGTCGGATGGTGGACGAGTGCTTTGAAGAAGACTTATTGTGCTTGTGTTTGCTATGCAGTTATAATCTATGACACCCGTGGATCATTGTTATAATTAGCACATTTTAAACCACAATATTCATCTTAAACCACTTAAAAAAAGAAACAGGTCCGCTGACTCCTGCGTTAGAAGAAAACTGCAGTGCCCATTGGGAGCTGACGTTGCTGTAAACATGATCACAACTCATGCTAGTGAGTTGTGGATTTTTTAATTTGTACCAAAATTACTACACGATACTGCAGAATCATATGCGTATCAGTGATTAAGAAAATAAAATTGGAGAATGAGTTAAGTAGAGAGCAATGGCAGTGGGTATATGCCGGTGGCGCTGTAAAACGGGAGTTGATCGGCAAAATGGCATCTAGAAAATAAGTGACTGAAGACTGAAACATGCACAAATCACTCCAAATACAAATTCGAGAGAGTAAATGAGAACGAGAAACAACTATAACAGCTCTGAATAGTTGATTTAGCAGAACAGGCCCGCTTTAAAAACAGTGAGCAAATAAATGCCTCACTGCATTAGTTTATTTTTCAAAATCAGACATTATTTTGAGTCAGAAAATGTGAAATACTTATCCCAAAATGACCAAAAGGGAAGCCACAAGAATGCATAATGTGTGTTCTTTAAAAATAAAACATCAAATAAGCCTATAGTAGATTTTCTTTCTTCACAGTGCATCTCAAATTACAAAAAAATAAAGCTGAAAATGGAAGATGGAAAGAGTTGTGTCATGAGAACTAGCGCGTGAGACAGAGAATAGCAGTGAAAATGACAGAGGGCAGATCGAAGACAACACAGCGGGCATAAACAGCGGGCGAGGCCAACACTGTCTTGTGGTACAGCAGTGCATTAATTACAGCAGCTCAAATGATATGCTCCACGTTATGGCTCGATATATTCGCGTAAATATAAGACGGACAGACACAAGAGCTGAACAAGTAACCGGAACTCACATTCAAACAGAAGCACTTCTGTCTGTGTGAACATGTATGCTCGTCCACTCTTTGATGATGTGAAAAACAGAGTAATAAAACCAGCGTCTTCTGTGCATGGCTTGAAATGGTCTATTGTGAAGCTAAGGCTGAATCCCATTACAACCCTTGGCCATACCCCTCCGTTTTGCACGTTCTCGTGTAGGAGTAGGGGAAAGTGGTAGGGCTATATACCCCTCCAAACGAAGATTTTTCAGAGGCACGGGGTATGAGCAACTTCCCAGATAACCAAATAACCAGCAAGATGGCTACTGCCACGACCACAGAGACCAAAGAAGTAGACGGCATGTTGGATTTCTGGCAAAAGCTTGTCGCATCTGCTTACGTAAACGCTGGCGGAGACGACTGATGACGTATGTGATAGTTGAAGGGGTGTCCCAATTCGTAGGGGTTGAAATTAGAAACGGGATTGGCCCTAACTGTAGGCACTGCTCTGTCTGAAGCTCTGTTAGTATTGATCACAGGCCCCTGAAAATGTGCTGTTTAATGCCATTTTGTATTTTTCTTGAGTTAACAGACTGTCTTAAAACCATTTTGAGAGTATTTGCTCATGTGTGCATTGTCTCCATGATATTGAATGCTTTTAGTTAATAAGTACTACTATTATTCATTCACTCACTCCATATTGGGTGATGGCAAGATACTATTACCACAACTGCCCTGGGGTAGATGGATTGAAGAAAGGCTGCCAATCTGCCACCAGGTGAGGTAAGTGTTTTGCTTAAGAACACAACAACAGAACGTGGTCCAAGCGGGAACTTCTGATACAGATGACGGTAAATGGCAGACAGACTTTTTTTAGGTCAAGACTTTATTGACCTGATTAACGTAGATGAATTTGTGCATTTGTGAATCTGCATTTGACCCGTCCTTCAGTGCTACCGGGTCATTTTGGGTTGATGGGGGAAACTGGAGTGCCCAGAGTAAACCCACCCAGACACAGGGAGAACATGCAATCAGAAAGGGAGGCATGGGAGTTAAACCCACAAGCTTTTTGCTGTGAGGTGAGTTTCTGAATGTCATAGCGTCATAGCAATAGTTTATTTTAACCAAACTATTTTATCTTTTGATATGGTCTTGTGAGCAACGCCTTGGGCTCAAGATATCACTGCCTTTAGTTTAACTTCTCCTAAAACATCTAAAATGACTCTCAGTTCAGACTAGATTTGTTTCTGAACCCTTTGGAGCGCAGACAAACAGCTGGACTCTGTGAAGCTGATGCTCTGTTTTGGCCTCTGTCTGATCTACTCTCATTTCAAGTGGGAGTAAGCTCTACACAGAAGAAAGTCAGTCTGAATTTTCTGGCGTAAATATAAGAATAGGTATAGCAGGTGTCACTGTGGATGATCTGAGAGACAGCAGATTCCCATGTCAAAGCTGAAGCACATCTCACTAAACATGAGATTTACTGACTTGTATTGTAAGTCCAGGTGGAGTTCATATAAAATTCTTATTAACTCTTTGTTAATTTTTTGTGTTATTATTTTATTTGTGGGTTTGGAGTAGAAACTGGTCCAGGTCCTTCACAGAATGGCTGATTTGACTGAAAATAGGTGGGTTACAGAGAGGTTGACAGTTCCTTTTATCAGACGCTGGACAAACAGAAATGAATTTTTAAAAAGTACAAGCTCGCATGCATAGTAAGGAATTTTAAAGGCAGACTGTGTAACTTTTTAGCTGAGGGTCCATCACCTGCTTTTTTCTATGGATATGTCATTGCTCTGTCTGGAATGTTCCACAGTATGACAGCTCCAACTTACGTTTATCCCATTACAGGTGCTTTTATCGCTCAAAAATACCTAGAAAAACGAGCATTCTGACTGTGAGCGGGGTCGCCCCTCCACAGATCTGACCTGTAACTTGGTCTGGTTTGGTCTATATAATGATACAAAGATTTAATGCCAAAAAAGCATTTGACGGACCCTCCACCAGAAAAGTTACACAATGCACCTTTTAAAAACGCATTCATTACAAACACATTTCTATATCATGCCACTTGTTTTCTAAGCGTATCCAAGACAGTGTTTGTTGTATTACATAGCGACAAGTAACTGCTCAAAATAAGACTCATTTAGCTTTGGAAAGATTGTGGCATGAGAGCTATTTTCAAAACTTCAAAAAATATGTTGGTTTCAAAACTGCTATAAAACCCAATAATAACTCCATTGGGCTCATTTTAGAATATTTAATGAACAAGAAGAGACTGGCTTTACATGAGAAGACCAGCGTAAGTTCAAGGGGAATTCTGGAGGGAAAAAAGCGCTCATTTTCAGCATCACACCCATGCATTTGACATCATAAAACATCGCACATAAAAAGACCAGGAAAAAGTCACAAACAGAATTATTTTCTCATTGTCGTGTACGGCGGGGTTTGCCGTGGTCTTTGAAGGGCTTGTGGATGAAAGCTCGTAGCCCCAACATCGCACCAAAATAGGCTATAAGCAGTTTTATTTTAATTATTTCATGCAACATCAGCATTAGGCAGAGAAAGAATCAGAAATAGCCAAATAAAACTAGCGCGTTGGCTAGCCATCGCCGCACGCTACATTGCGCTGCTAGCTATCAACAACAATTAACACCCACTTACGCGGCGTTTCATGTGGACAGCTTTCACTTTTAAGACCGCAATCAAATTTTAAAGGCCAAATTACGTTTTTAATCGTGTTTTATTTTGTATTTTCGCGTCGTGATCATTCGTGCATGTTTGAGAAGGTCTGATTCTGTATTCAGGCCGTGTCCTTTGCTGGTAATGCTCGGCTCCACCAGATAATGTCATGAGGTGGTGACGGCTTTTTGCCTTTTAACTGTTTTGTAGCACCTGCTTGCTGAAAAGGCCCGTATTACCCTGTTTCCTCGTCAAAAACATACCTGGATTTGTGTTTTGTTTCGTTTACACAAACCCTGCATATTTAGGCTGAGTTCTTCTCACAAACGGAAGACACTTTATGATGTCATGTGGTAAAACAGGAAGTGCTCCACTGTGTTTTTAAACTCCGCACACCTTCACTGGAATCATTTAGATAATTTCAACATTGGAACTGCCCATCTCTATTGAACTAAAAGTAAAAGGTAGCTGCTGACTTGGAAACTACCACTTCATGACATCACAAGGTGGAACAGGGCAATTTGAGATTTTGAGATGTAGACAGATTAATGACTCAAACATGTTTGAACAGAAAACACAACTTCAGGTCTGTTTTTGAGGAGGTAACAACATTATAACATGGCTTAAAACTCACAAGAATCCTTTTTGTGTAAAATCGGACCTTTAACCTCTTGAGCTTGAACTTTTTAGCTGAGGGTCCATCACCTGCTTTTTTGAATATTACTTACCGTGATGCAAGTTGAATTCCCGCGATATCTGTGAGTTCACACACTCACCAAACTCCAGCTTGAACCTCTGCTCCATTTGGGGTTCAATATGGAGAACAGGTCCAATCACAGCAGTGCAGTTTGGGTGGAAGCCAAGCAGTCAAATGTCCCTAAAAAACAAAACAAAAAAACAAAACAAACAAAAAAAAAAAAACATGTCAGACAGGAGCATTTTAGTAGTAGTAGCCAGAGCATGTAAAGTAAGTAAACAAATGCTCCTGTCTGACAAAACGAACCATTATTTCTAAGTTAAAAGGTGCATTGTGTAACTTTCGCCATTAACTGGGTACATCTACTGCATTGATTGATTTAAAGTTGTTTTTATTGCTCAAAAATACCTTGAAATAGATGCAGTCTTACTATGAGTGGCGTCACCTCTCCGTAGATCTGGCCTGTGTCTTAGCTTGGTGGCGCCACATGCTTGTTTTCGTGGAAATTCCAGGCAAATCAATAACATCTCCATGGAGACAAGTAGTGAGCGGACTCTCCACTGGAAAAAAGTACACAGTGCGTCTTTAAAATTGAAGACAGATGTCCCAATAAAACACATGCACAAAAAAAGGAAAGAAAAGAAAGACAGATGTCCGAAAACTTTAGAAGAATTATTTTGTTCTTGAAGGAAAATTAATTTGTTGATTGTTTAAAGATGTCATTGTTTGATTTCTCAGCTTATTCCCCCGTTATAACGCAACGCTTTACCCAATCAGCGACAAGAATTCATCTGAACATCCCGCCTTTTTCCGATCTCATATTGATCATGTGCTGAACTCAGATCATTCAGGACTTTTATACATAAAATACAAGTCAAAAGTTTGGACACACCATCTCGTTCAATCTTGTGTTTTTTTTTTTGTTTGTTTTTTTTTCTTCTCTTTTTCTACACAATTCCATATATCTTGCTTCATATATTTGATGTCTTCTGTGCGTATCTAAAATGTAGAAAGTAGTAAAAATAATGGAAAAAACATTGAATGAAGTGGTGTGTCCAAACTTTTGACTGGTAATGAATCAGTCTGGCATTGCAGAAGATATTGGAGGACATTTTAAACCAGTTTTAATGTTATTAGAAATAGCAATTCCTTTTATAGTACTAGTAGTAGTAGTAGTAGTAGTAGTAGTAGTAGTAGTAGTAGTAGTAGTAGTAGCTGAAGCATGTAAAGCAGGTAAACAAATGTCTAACAAAAAGAACAGCTATTTCTAAGTTTATATTATATAACACAAAATTGACTCATGTGAACTTTAAGCCATGTTATAATGTTCCTTTGTCAGTTGTGTTTTGTTTCATTTACACATTGAGAAACTTTATTATTAATCTGTCTGCATCTCCAAAGCTCAAAATGCTCTGTTCCACCTTGTGATGTCATGTAGTGGTAGTTTTCAAGCTAATAGCTGCGTTTTAGCTTCAGTTCAGTAGAGATTGGCAATTCCACGGCTGAAATGATCCAAATGATGCTGGAATTCTGAAGGTGTATGGAGTTTAAAAACACAACCGGTATTACCACATGACATCGCAAGGTAGAACGGCGTATTTTCTATTTGAGAAAAGAAGAACTCAGCCGAAATATGCAGGGTTTGTGTGTTAAACATGTGCGAGTGAAACAAATGCAATGTTCGAACTACCCGTAAACGTTTGTGTGTGTCTGTATGTGGTGTAAAACTCTGGAACAGTCTGGATACACGTCTCGAGCAATGCCAAAATATCCATAAATTCAAGATGTTGTATAAACGTATGGTCTGGTCACAGTATATAGAGAATATTAGAACAAACGGCCTTCTGTAGCGCTGGTTTATCCTTGTTGTTTCTTTACCTTTGCTCTTACGTTCTGTCCATTACATCACTTGTATCTGCTGTGTGTTTCCATTGTTGGTATCTTTAATTTCTTTACCATTGTTGTTATCCCTTTGTGTTATTGCAGTATGATGAGAGTTGTGTTACCGAGCTATAACAGTGACTCATTGTCCTCACATGTAAATAGTTCATATGGTCTAATGTAAAAATGTCTGAAGAATGCAAAAGAAAAAAAAAAAAAAATGCATTATGTTAAATTAGAAGAGGGGGTGGGATTAAATAAGTTTTCTTCTTCCCACTCCTTTTTGGGCAAATGTTTTTATTTGTTGTTGTTATTTCTGTTATAGTTGCACTTTTGTCATATGTAAATGTAACACAGATCAGAAAATAGCGTGACACGGGCTCTTTAAAACTGAAGACCTTGAACCTTTAGCAAAGAGTTTTTAATGTCATCATGAGATCTGTTTGTACACAGTCTTTGTGCGTGCGTGTGTGCGTGTGTGTGTGTGTGTGTGTGTGTGTGTGTGTGCGTGTTGTGGTGTAGGTGAGACAGTGGAGGGGGATTCCTGAGCTCAGAGTCAGCCCTGCGCTCCATCCATCATCGGCTCACTTCCTCTGCTCAGCTGCATCTAAAATAGAATGTGTGTGAACATGACCTCTTCCACTCACCGTACTCACTCACTTTTTCTTTTTTTTCTTTTTTTATGTCTTTCTTATCAGTTATTTCTCTCTCTCTTCTCTGTCACATTGTTTTTATTCTGTTTTACTCTCTCTTCTCTCTCTCTTCTCTATACTCTGTCTCTCTCCCAGTCTATTCTGTCACAGTGTCGCATCTTTCTTTTCTGTCTCTTTCTCGTTTCCCTCTTTCAGTTCTCTCTCTTTCTGTCTTTATGTCTTCTCTCTATTTTCGCTCTCTCTTTCTGCTCTTTCTCTCTGTGTGTTTTATCACTATACCTGTCTCTCTTTCTCATTTTCTCTGTTCTCTCTCTTTATTCTCCCTCACTGATCTTTCTGTCTGTTTTCTCTCTGTTCTCTCTCGCTACTCTCTCACTCTCTCTGTTCTCTCTCTCTTTCGGTTCTCTTTCTCATTCTCTCTGTTCGATCTCTTTATTCTCCCTCTCTCTGTTCTTTCTTGGACTCTTGCTCTCTGCTCTGTCGCTTTCTCTCCTCTCTTGGTTTCTGCCTCTTCTTGCTGTTTTGCTATCTGCATTCTCACTCCTCTTATTCTGTTCTCTCTTTTCTCTCTGTTGTCTCACTCTTCTCTGTCCTCTCTCACTCTTCTCTCTCATCTCTTTGTCCTCTCTCACTCTTCTCTCTGTCTGCTCTCACTATTCTCTCTTCTCTCAATTTTCTGTCTCTTCTCTCTGTCCCTCTCTTTTCTCTCTGTTCTCTCACTATTCACTCTTTTCTCTGTCTTCTCACTTCTCTCGTTTTTCTCTCTGTCCTCTCTTTTCTCAGTCCTCTCTCACTATTCTTTCTCTCTTCTTTGTCATTTCTCACTATTCTCTCTTCTGTCACTTTTCTGTCTCTTTTCGCTGTCCCTCTCTGTCATCTCTCACTATTCGCTCTCTTCCCTCTCGCTTCTCACTTCTCTTTTTCTCTTTGTCCTCTCTTCTCTGTCCTCTCTCACTATTCTCTCTTTTCTCTTTGTCATTTCTCACTATTCTCTTTCTTCTCTCACTTTTCTGTCTCTTCTCTCTGTCCCTCTCTTTTTTCTTTTCTATGTCTTCTCACTTCTTTCTCTCACTTTTCTCTCTGTCCTCTCTTCTCTCTGACCTCTCTCACTATTCTCTCACTCTTTCTATTCTTATTGCCCTCTGCATTCTCTCACTGCTCTCTTTCTCTGTCCTCTATAACTTATTTCTGTTAGTTCTCTCTCTATCTCTGTTCTCACTCTCTCTTTGCTCACTTTCTGTTCTCTCTCTTTCTCTCACTCTCACCCTCACCTCCCTCTCTTTTTTCTCTGTTGTCTCACTTTTCTCTCTGTCCTCTCTCTTCTCTCTCTCTTCTCTGTTTTTTCTCACTTTTCTCTCTCCTCTCACACTTTTCTCTCTTCTCTCTGTTTTCTCTCTGTCTTCTCACTATTCTCTCACTCTTTCCATTCTCTTTGCTCTCTGCGTTCTCTCACTGCTCTCCTTCTCTATTCTCTGTAATTTATTTCTCTTAGTTCTTTCTCAGCCTCTGTTCTCACTCTCTTTGCTCACTTTCTGTTCTCTCTCTTTCTCTCCCCCCTCTTCTCTCTCTCCCCCTCTTTCTCTCCGTCTCTCTCTCCCTCTCTCCTCCCCTCGCCTCAGAGTCTACACTGAGAGACACATTTCCTCTGTAGTAACGGTGTGGCGTCAGCCTCCACACGAGAGGAGCACACACGGCTGGTCTCTGTGCTCTGTGGGGACATCACATTTACTCACATTAATTTCCTGGAGACTAATTTTCCACATTATGGCATTAAACTCTCCATGTAGACAAGCAGACCCCTCCTGACCAAGTTACAGGTCAGATCTGTGGACACACGGCGTTCTCACAGCAAGAACACAACACCCTGTCCATGGGATGATGGGCATGATGAAAAACAAGGACAGTTGTCATAGTGATTGCCAATTTAAAACTCAATATGGCTTTTGAATGATCCCCATTTTGGTTTCAGCAATTTTTGGGGACGTCACATTAAATTTGAGCCTTATCCTAACCTTTTCCATAGGATTTAAGTTAGGCAAGTAACTAAATTTAACTTATATTAACCAATAACTGAACTTTTAACCACGTTTTTTGACCAATAATAAAGGATTTAAAGAGTTTTTTTGTTTGTTTGTTTGTTTTTTACTTCAGTGGGACATATTAACATGTTTAATAAATTTAATTTTTGTTTTTGATGCTCTGAGCTCCCCATCCCTTTGTTCTGAGCCCTCCGCCCTTTGCTCTCCAGTTTAAGTCACTCCCCCTTCAGAGCGCTTTCACAACACAGCCAACGTGCATCCCGCTAATGAAACTACCGCACATCACATCAGGTTTGTCAGGTTGTTGTATACAGTTTTGTATCATGTTTTTGTATATTTATGGAGAACTGTGTATTGGACACTTAGAGCTAACCATAAGGAGGGTTCGAACAGGGCCAGGGAAACACCGCTAAATTACTCAAACATGCGTGGATGACATCTAAAACCTCTTTGGCACGTTTTGTTGAGGGAACCTTACAACATGGTAGAAAGACAGGAATCCTTTTTAACATATTTTAACCTGTATTTGAACTTTAAACAATGTGGCTGCCCATTTTTGTCCCCATAAGGCAGGTCCCTATGATTCGAGTGTGTGTATATTGAGATTTCAGTCCCCACATTGTGATGAATACCTGTCCCGGTACATGCAGGTCGCACGCAGGCTGCAAAGGGCCAGATAAGAACATGAGAAGCAGCCCAGTCCTTTGTTTACCAGCACAAACACTCATCAAACCTGGACACAGCCAAGATCTGACCAAACCCACATTACCTCATACCAGTGTGAGGCTGGACATGGGCCGCAAAGCAGAAAGACATTTTTAAAGCTATTTTCTGATCTGTTTTATGTTGTTTCCTCATCACAAACATACCTGGAGCTGTGTTTTGTTTAGTTCACTCGAGTTTTAGCCTTGTGATCCCATGTGGTAATACAGGAAGTGCTCCACTGTGTTTTAAAGGGGCAATGTTGATGCTATATTACTGTTTCCTCATCACAAACATACTCATAGTTGTGTTTTGTTTCATTTACACATATTTAACACACAAATCCTGCATATTTAGGCCGTGTTCCTCTCTCAAACAGAAAACACATTCCACCTTGTGATGTCATTAAGTGGTAATACAGGAAGTGCTCCACTGTGTTTTAAATTCCATACACCTTCACTAGAATCATTTGGATGATTTCAGCCCTGGAACTGCCAATCTATCTACTGAAATAAAGGTAAAACATAGCTGCTAACTTGAAAACTACCACTTTATGACATCACAAGGTGGAACAGAGCATTTTAAGCTTTGGAGATGCTGACGGACTAATAATAAAGGGTTACTCAAACGTGTGAATGAAACAAAAACACACCAGGTATATTTTTGATGAGGTAACAACTTTATAACATGTCTTAAACTCACAGGAGTCAATTTTGCGTAATATAAAACCTTTAAAATGTGCAAATTATAAGATTATAACTATATATCAGAAACAAGCACAATATGACTTTTTTAAAATATATGTCTGTGAACTGTAACCTAGAGACCCAATGTATATTCGTCATAGGCGTAAAATGTAAGAAATTTGACCAGGCAGCACCATCAACACACGAAAACACATAAAGATCACCATATCATGTGGCGAATTTACAGCTTAACTTTTTTAGGTCGGATAATGAGAGGAAAGTAGCACGGATCAAAGTTACAGTGTCAAACTTGTTACCCACATGTGTCAACTAAATAACGTCTCGCCCAGCACGAACATATTAGCAATCTGAGGATGGATGTAGAGGAAATGCTAACTTGACCAAAACTACAATTAAGATGTCTGCCGCGCTGTTGGCTCTTTCATTAAAGGGAATTTTTTAAGTAAATTAGTGGCCTGTCTAAATGTTGCTAATAACACATCTGGAGACATCCCTGTGGTTCGGCTGTGGTCCGGGCAGCACATGCAAAGATGTGGCCATGCTGGATTGTAAAGTGGGCTGGTTAATTGGTTTGGACAGCTGTGGAGTGAGACTCTTCACTGCAACATCGAAGAAGTGACAATGTTTTTTATAATCATTCGTCTGTTTCCTATTTCTTTAAAGTAGACCTATTTTGCAAAATCGTCTTTCCAGAGCTTCTAACCATGTTGTTTTCCCTCTCAAAGTTGTATTTAGTGTGAGAGTTTTCTAATGTAAAGTAGTTGTATTTGTTTCTTTTATTAAGTTGTTTTAGATAAATATTGCAATGTAAAATGTCCACAGTATAATGATCCATGGACATCATAGGTTGTGTACTGTCTATAAAACGTCTTTATTGTCCTATAATACCTATAGCATTACCCTCACAGCAAAACTCTGCTCTGGCCTCTTAAAGAAAACTGAAAAGTGCTAATAAACACATTGAGGTGGTTGAAAAAACCTTACAAAGACGAGTGGATCTGGAGCCGTATCGTGTCTCCCTGATTTCAGAGGGTGTGATTGACATGGACTACTAAGAACCAGTGCAGATTTTTACAGAATCAACAATCGAAGTACCAAACTATGACTTATTTTAGGCAAAAGAAGTATATTTTGTTCTGAATGTTATGAGAATTTTTGAGCGATATCTTCTGTTTTTGAGAGACATGTGATACAAATTAGCGCCTGTGGTTGGACCGTCATATGTTTGGACAGAGATTTTGCATCCTCATTGGTCCAGTTCCAGAATGTAGAAGAGTCTTGCTGTTCGGAATGCATAAGGTAAGTGAGGAATAACTTTGGACTTCTGCAAACTGTTTACAAATGAAGACAGCAGAATCTGATCTAGTTCGAAGTTTGATACACGTGATCTCGTTGATAGTTTGGATTAAAGCGGCTTCACACTTGATGGTTTGTGCAGGAATGTTAACAGGCATCATAATTATAAAGGTCTGTGGTACATTGGCTTAAGTGACAAATCTCTACAGATCAGTGCTGTCTTTCACTATCTGGATTATCTGAGGTCTGGACCGCATCAGTCCATCAACATCTTTTCTATATCCAGAGTCATGAGGACGCAGAGGCACGGAGCTTCTTTCACACCAGAACAGAGTCTGTAGTCATGACTTAAACTATTAAAGATGCAATCTGTAGCTTTTTGGTGAAAGGGTGGCCACCATGGAGATGTTATTGTTTTGCCTGAAATGTTCCACAGTATGGCATTAAACAAATCTATCTTGCATCTCTACAAGTACATGTGTTTTGATAACACATAAAAAAAAAGTTGGAAAAACATGCATTCTTACTGTGAGGGTCCTGTCTCCACAGATCTGACTTGTATATGGCCAGGTGACGTTACTTGCTTGTCTCCATGGAGTTAGAGGAAGTTTAATATTATTCTGTGCAACATTTGATGGAAATAAGCAAGTGGAGGGGCCTTCACTAGAAAAGTTACCAATTGAACTTTAAGGTATTTTATACTTTTGTATTCATGAATGTACAATTACATCTGAACCGGGGTTGCCTGTGCCTTAACCTGCAGTTAGAGACACATACACGTTTTTCTCATTCTCAGTAATGGACAGGCCTTGTGTGATGCTCAGAACCTCCAGAATTCACTCACTGAGCTGCAGAAGCTGCACTAGCACTGATGCATTATTGGCTACAGGTTTAGGTAGTGACCATTCAGATCAGAGTGAGTCCTTTTAGGTTTAAATCAACTGGATTTCAACATTGACACTAGCAACCTAAACTCGTGAGGGTTGTTGGTGAAACTCATTTTGCTATGTTATCAGAAAAAATCCATCCATCCATCCATTTTCTCCCGCTTAATCCGGCTGGGTCACGGGGGCAGCACGCTGCCCATTACTCTGTGCACCATAGACCCCTATGAACCCCTCTGCAGGTGGTGAGCCCACAGGAGGGAGGAATTCCTTGACGGTCCTTGATTGTAAACTGTTCATAGGGGTGTTACATGTTTTTGGTTGATGGGAGGAAACCGGAGTACCCGGAGGAAACCCATCCAGACACGGGGAGGAAACATGCAAACTCCACACAGAAAGGCCCGGGCGACCCGGGGATCGAACCCGTAACCTTCTTGCTGTGAGGCATGAGTGTTGCCACTCAGCCACCGTGCCGCCATCAGAAAAAATAAAAATAAAAAATCAATATATCGTACGTGTTTTCCTCATATCTGAGAATCCAGATTCTTTCATTTCATTTCAATATCTAATTACTTCTAATGGAAATATCTGTATGAAGTTAGTCGGTCTTGGTGTCAAAAATACTACAACAATCTACCTCTACAACTCTTGAAACTCCCATAAGCAAACATCACATCCGGCTGAACCATGCAGCTTTCCACGTCTCCCCTTTGTCTTTTCTCCGCTGTTTAGTCTACTCCTTTAAACATATCTACATTCTCGCATTCTCATAATTTCGCGACGTAAACTTTCATTTTCCACGTTTATTTCCTGAAAAAAAGCGAATATCTCCAATTCAATCCTGCTCCAATCTCGGAGAACAAAACCTCCACCAGGGAGGGGCCGTTTGCTCGTTTGTTTAGGCCTGGGTAGAAGATAAGTTTTTCTTGTGGCTTTTGGAGCAAAGACTATTTTTTTCTTTTGTGGTTTGACAAGGTTTTTTTTTTTTTTTTCGTGCTCTTTTGTGGCCAGCCTGTGGGAACTTGCTGAGTGAGATGTAGTGATTCCTGGAGTCAATGCTATCGGATGGAGCCACGCGAAAACACAGGGCTGGGTGAAGAAGGACGACAATGAGAACTGCGAAAGAGTTGACGAGAATGGAATCAACAAACGGAGATGGTCAGATATGTACGAATGGATAAATAAATGTAAGATTTAAGGGGGAAAGCCTGACCTGGTTTGGTGCTTTGTGTGGTCAATTCAACAACACATTTTTGCATTTACGAGGAGAAATCATATAAATGTATGAAGCAAAATTGTTCAAGAAAATTGGTTACGTAATCACAGATAACAATACCACAGTTAATGTAGCATGAAGGCGACCTGGTGGTGCAGTGGTTAAGACCCTCGACTCACAACAAATCACTGTTCTGTCTATGTGGGTTTAGTCTTTTTGTGCTCCAGTGAAGATAAAATACATCCTGACAGTGAAAAAACCATTATCTAGAGAAGTTAAAATGACTTAAATTGAGAACATTTTATTTTGACACAACACAGTGAGCAGTTTTTGAAACTTTTTGCTTTTTGAACTCAGTTTTTATCACCATGTCATTCAAAGGACACAAGTAAAGGACAGTTTAATTGTGTAAAATGAACTATGTTTTCTCTCATATCCATGGAGACTGTGCAAGAGGTTAGCTAAGGAGCAAACTATGGAGATATGAGAAGCTACAGGCTTTTTACAGCATATGTAAAGACCTTCTAGAGTAAACACTTTGAGTGAATGAACCATTTCGTCACCAACCGAAACACCAGAGCAGAGTAAGAACAAGGCCTTTCCTGTTGTGTTTACCTGTTTCCTCCTGGACACTTCTGTGATGGGACGGGCAGACACTGGCGGAGGAAGGCTCTCCGAAGACTCAAAGTCTGCAGAAAGGATAATAGGGACAAAACTACCATCTGTGGACGCAATCTATACACAGGGCTCTCAGAATAGTGCAGGAAAGATCTGGAAGCCACCCTGTTCACACTCTGCTTAAAGCTTTCTACCATGTTATAATGTTGTTCCCTCATCCCTCAAAATATGCCTGAAGGTTTTCGATGTCATCCGTGCATGTTTAAATATTTTAATGATCTCTATTCGAACCCTGCTTACGTTTAGCCGTAAGATTCTGTGCAATGTTTAGCCCAGAAGCCCACGTCACCCATGCTCCCACAGGACAATTCTCCATAAATATATAAAAACATGATACAAACTGTACATAATAACTTGACAAACCTGATGTATTGTGCAGTAGTTTCATTAGTGGGATGCACGCTAACACGATTGTGTTGTGGTAGCAAAAGATGGCCAAAGTGTTGTACTGTTTACGTATAATTTTACTACTTAGTGCTACCTCATCATTGTGTGCAGTATACATTTGTTATTAATAGTGGTATACCTCACTGCTGCAGACCTATATGCAAATTATGTATAGAATGTGTATTTGTTTTGTGTGAACGCATGCTTGGAAAAGGTTTGAACCGGCTACCCTCCCGCGTCATGCCCAAATCCTTAACCTAATGCACCACTCTCTTCTTTGTGATCCTAATTGCCTTAATAGCCTAAATAAATTCTTGTTCGAACACAACACAAGATGAGAAATTACCACATGTGTTGCCATAGACTTTAATACTTTTCCCACAGCAGATAAACACACAGACAACATGTGTTCAATGGTGTTTTTATGACTGGGGCTAATTCACACCAGTCCCGTTCTCCACTGTGATAAAAAGCCATGGCTGGTTTGGCCCGAGCAGAAAGGAGCCACAATTTTCTCATGTGTCGCCGTCTTCAAACCCAGAGCAAATCACTCACAGCCTGCTTGGATCATTCACCACGAGTTCGCAGTAAATATGTTCGAAACAGTTCAGAAAGACACCAATCTTGTCTCAAATAAGGCAACGCTGTAAATAACTAAATTTTAAAGCTACTTTCTGATCTATTTTAGAATGTAGAAACATAACCCAGAGTTGTGTTTTGGTTCATTCACACGTTTCACACACACATCCTGCATATTTAGCCGGAGTTCTTCTCTCAAACTGAAAACACTCTGTTCTACCTTGTGAGGTCATGTGGCAATATTCAAGAAAGCGCTCCACTGAGTTTTTAAGCTCCACACACCGTCACATAATTGGTTTGCACAGGGGAGGGGCTAAAGCTGCGTTCAGACTGCGATGTCCAGGGCGTCCATGGCGTTCTGTGAGTGCCTTGTTTTCCCAGTGTCTGTGAAAGATGGCAGAACAGGAGAAAGAGCAGCTTTAGTGAATTTATTACATAAACCCATCAGCAGAGGCGATCGACTCAGCGGCGGCGTATATATATCGCTACTCTGCTAATGACACGTGTAGAGTTTCTTGTTATGGTGTTTGTGGCTCCCGGGTCTTTCTGTTTCTTCTCCTTCTTCCAGATAATAACGTTGCTACATCACTGTAGGGTAGTCCCTGATTAGTTGACGCCGCTCTGAAGACGCGCCACAGAAACGCAGGATGCCCTGGATGTGCGTCCACATAGACTTTGCATGTAAACTCGATGCCCTAACGCTCGGGTCTGAACTCAGCTTAAGGGGTATTTAAGGGGAGCTCTGCTTGTTCTGTTTGCTCTCTCCTTGGCCTGACGCTGTGGGTACTGGTTCTCTGTGCAAGTCCTGCTGCTGTACATATTTTGTTTTATTTTTTGTCTCCCATGCTGCACTGTAAATACTGCACTTGTTGAACTGCATTTGGCTGTGGTATAAATACAAATCACTAAAGTAAAGTTTTGCGACTGAGCCATATTTTTTCCATTTTCTTTAAAATGAAACCTGTGACAGTTTGTCTTATTAAAGCCCTGATTTTTTTTTTTTTTAAATGTGTCCTTACTGTGAGTGGACTTGAATCTCCACAAACCTGACCCTTATTTGGCCTGGAGGAGGGCCTCCTGCTTGTTTTCATGTTAATAATAATGTTCCTTTGGCTATAATTTTCCACAGTATGGCATAAATCTCCTCTATCTCCATGGAGAATGTTCTGATGGTTTTAATGTTCTGTTTCCATATCATCATGCAGGTGACACGCCACCTCCAGAAATGAACTGTACCTTGAAATTTACCTTGCACTTAAATAATATTCTTTTCTACAGTGTACACCCAGATGCCCTCCCAGATGCAGCTGCATTCTGGTCCTTGACTAAAGCCGGTGCTGATTTGACTGGAGAAGCACTCAGCCGAGCAGCCTCTCCACCCGCTGCACTTGTTTGGGAGACAGATTCCGTTTAGCCGCTAAGTGTCAGAATAACATAATCACAGTGTTTGGGTAATATGTGGTTAGCCCATAGCTAACAGTAGCACTTAGTATCTGTAATAGAAAAACAATGGGGTGTCTATCGCTAACCTCGCTCCACCTCCGTCCCATCTAGGCGCTCATTTTAATTCTATAAAAAGATGCATATTATTTCACTTTGCAAACCGGTGTTAAAGGCGCTGTACCTGGTTTTTACCGTCATAAAAATGTCATAATGTTCCAGGTTTGATTCCCTTTCTGTGTGAAGTGTGCATGTTTCTCCCTGTGTTTGGGTTTTCTCCAGATTCCCCCATCAACCCAAAAGCATGCATGATCCTGGAGATGGGTCTCTGCTCCTGACAGCAGTATTGGTAGAAAAGTGGGTCAAATGCAGAGAATGAATTTCAGGGACCAAAACACTGGTAGTGCATCTTGCAGTTATTCCTCACTTATCTTATGCGTTCGTAGTCGTTGTGATAAGCATTTTTCACAACTTTCAGAGACCAGAGCAGTTTTGCTGTCATGGTTACGCTAACATCAACCGGCATGCTAACAGGCACTTCCTGATGACAATAAAACACTTTATAATTCGATGTAGACGGTACACAACAGACTTATCCTGACCTTAAGAGCTGCTTATACAATATGGAAAAATGTGGGAAATATCAAGAACAGAACTAAACCAGTTATTATTAAAGATGCACTATGTAACTTTTCTGATGGAAGGTCCTTAAACTTATCTAACTCCATGGAGACAAGACCAATTTACACGTCAGATCTGAGGAAAGGAAGGCCCACTTATTTTTAAGCTATATTTCTGCAATGAAAACATGTTATTGGTAGCCACTGATATTCATATTTTTTATGTTTAATGCCATACAGTGGAACATTATTGCCAGACAAGACTGGAGACTATGGGAAAAAGTGGAGTACCCCCTTCCAGACACAAGTATAACATGCAAACTCCAACCACTGAGAGAATCTAACCCGCAGCCTTATTGAAAAAACTGGACAATCTTAGGTTTAAGGCTCACTGTGCATTTTAAGTATTTACTGACTGTAATAGAAAAACATACAGAGACGTTGTGTTTGTCTAGTCTTAACCTCACTCCACCTCCGTCCCAGCAAAGCGATAATTTAAATTCCACTAAACGATGGATAATTATTCACTTTCTAAACTGGCGCTCTACCCACCAGGCACTTGGAGTCAGAGATTTCACCGCTATCTGAACGCACGTGTGAACTGATGGGTAGAAATGACACAAAAACGCAAAAGAATGGAGCGTTTAAAGTCTCATTCAAAATCACAATACGATCATTTCTTTATTATATACCTAAAGGCGAGTCAGTAGGTTGGTGTTTTGAAGAAAGTGGCTAAAATCTAAGTATGGTGTCTCCAAATGACTTTTTAACCTTTGTGAGTGTGTGTGTTACAATAGAGTACATATACAATGAAAATAAACATGTTTTTTGCTCAAATCTGTTGCTAAAATAGTATACAAAGAAATGCATGAAACAATAACCAAAAAAAGAAAAAAAAAAAAAAAAAAAAAAAAAAATGGGTCCTCCACCACAGTGATCAACAATTCAAAACACTATGTCCACCAAATGTGAGAAAGCCCTCATACTGAACTTTTATTTTTTTTAACCTATAGTTTACTAGGAAGTCCTTTTTGGCTTTTTTTCAAGGGAGACGTGACCAAGAGGCGCCTCGGTCCGTATGGTAAAACAGATTAATTGTAAAATATCCAAAACATGTAAAATATCAAGCTCAACATCTGCAAAAGTATAGATTTAAATGAGTTCAAGTGGGGTGGTTCCCTGGGGAGGATTTAACCATTTTTGGTGAAACAGACCCCGATGAAGCAGGAGGATTACTGTGTTTTTATAATGCTTGGGATCCAATGAAAAAAGAAACAAATCTGTCAAAAATCTGTCATAAAAACGTGCAAAATGTCCATAGAGATGCCGAAAATATTTAAAAACAAATTACACAAATGAGATAATCTGTTGGTTCATTAGTGTTAATTACATTTATCATTATATAGGGTCAAAATACTTTTTAATGAATGGTAAGTTTTGTATTTAGCGTCTTTTATTCTCCATTGGTTGAACATTAATGAAATTTCTGAGGTCTATAATTTATTATTGTTTAATCAGCTACTGCTGGAAACTATTTAATGATTTGAAAACTGTCCATCCATCCATTTTCTTCTGCTTATCTGGGGCCGTCTACAGTCTAAGCAGGGACTCCCAGACTGCCTTCACCCCAGACACTTCCTCCAGCTCCTCTGGGGAATGACTTGACAACCATTTGACTTTACATTTTTTGTAATTTAAAAGAAAAAAAAATACATATTTGTGTAATAAACCAACTTAATAACAACATTTAAATGCTTGAAATCCTTTTACACATTTAAACAGTTGCATGGTGGGAGTGACTAGAATTCTTTTTTTCACAGCAAGAAGGTCCCATGTTCTTTCCAGTAACTTGTCTTTTATTTATTCTTTTTTCCATATCAACCTAAAACCTGCCAAATACACTAATCCACCAGCAACTTCTGACCAAGATCTGGAGACAAGTCCCACTGCTCCTGACAGGTCGTCCAAGCAGCACGAAAATGAATACGAAAAAGAAGAAGCAGGAAAAGAAGAGGAGGAAGAGGAAGAAGAGGAGGAAGAAAAAGCAGGAGAGGAGGAAAAGGAAGAGGACGAAGATAATAATGAAGGTGAAGAAGTAGAAGAAAAAGAGGACAATAAAGTCTTCAAATACAAACTGTTTCAGATGCAAAACCTCATACTTCATATTTTTGTGAGTCCATTTCAAACCAATTTGTGGTTCTGGTCGTCACCCAAACATGAACTCTGCATTTTCTGAACTCTTCTCCGCATAGAAGGACTTACACACAACACAACAACACAAACCAAGCACAAAAACACAACACAAACCGAGCACAAAAACACAACACAAACCGAGCACAAAAACACAACACAAACCAAGCACAAAAACACAACACAAACCGAGCACAAAAACACAACACAAACCAAGCACAAAAACTAACAATTTTCTTACCGGGCTGTTGTTTTGAAAGAGAAAGTGATTTAAAAGCTCAGTGGGATAATGGCAATGTTTTTGTAATTTTGTATATTCCATCTCCAAGTTTGTGATGCGCGTTTGAACAAATGGCCAAATTATTTGCAGTTTTATTCCGTTTGACTTGTTCATGGCTGTTTACCCACGATGCAAGCTGGGAGAGGTTTCTCCAAATTGTTGACAGCAGTGAGCACAGTTTGAGGAGCTTAAATCAAACGACAAAATGAGTCACCTCCTACACGGAAAAAGACTGGTACATTGTGTAAATAAAGAATTATTTAATCCTATAAATCATGAAGAAAAAATCTGTTCTGTATTCCCAAGATGTCCATGTTTTTTCTTTTTTTTTTCTTTTTTTTTTTCTAAAATATGGTCATTTTCGGCAGTAGCTCAGGTGGTACGAGCGTTTGTCCACTGATCCGAAGGTTGGAGGTTCGAATCCCGCTCTTGACATAAAAAAAACATCATCGGCTGAGCGGGCAGATCCACTGACGCACAGGTTGACGGTTTGATTCCAGCTCCCACAGATGAGTGCTGTCGTTGTGTCCTTGGGCAAGACGTTTAACCCACCTCGCCCCCAGAGTCTGCGTACACTGGTGTATGAATGTGTGTGTGAATGGGTAAAGCGTTTTGAGTGCCTTGAAGATGGAAAAGCACTATATAAAAATGTGAATGTTTCCCATTTTTCAATCCAGGGCTGAACTCACCCAACTGATTCTAGTGAAAACGGTGGAGCTCTTCCTGTATTACCGTATGACATCACTAGGTGGAACTGAGTGTTTGCTTGAGCAAAGAACTCAGCCTCAATATGCAGGGTTTGTGCGTTAAACATGTGAATGGAGAAAAACACAACTCCAGGTGTGTTTGTGATGAGGAAACAACATTAGAACATCAATTTTGTTACTCTCTGTTATTATATTATATTGTGATGTTTGAGCTACTGTATCCAAATAATTTTCCTTGTGGATCAATAAAGTTTGTCTAAGTCTAAGATTAAAAATACGGGGCCTAATATGGGCCGTTTACTCATTTCAGTGTTCAAATTACTTAACTAACTCTGATACTATTAACTCTCAGCATGGCGGCTGAGTGGCAAGAAGGTTCTAGGTTTGATTCCCGGGTGACCAGGGCCTTTTGGTGCAGAGTTTACTTCTCCCTGTGTCCAATAAAGTGTACTGTACTTTAACAGTAACTCTAAAACCTTAAAGGAACTATATTATTTTCTGATCTGTGTTATAATGTTGTTTCCTCATCACAAACAGACCTGGAGTTGTGTTTTGTTTCATTCACACACGTTTAACGCACAAATCCTGCATATTTACGCTCTTAAGTTCTTCTCTCAACTCTGTTCCACTTTGTGATGTCATGTGGTGATACAGGAAGTGCTCCATTTTGTTTTTAAACTCCACACACCTTCACTAGAATCATTTGGATGATTTCTGAACTGGAATTGCCATTTTTTATTAAACACCGCTTCATGACATCACAAGGTGGACCAGAGCATTTTGAGCTTTGGAGATGTGGACAAACTTATAATAAAAGGTTGCACAAACGTGTGAATGAAACAAAAAACAACTCAAGGTGTGTTTTTGAGGAGGTAACAACATTAAAACTCACTTAAAACTCACAATAATCAATTTTTCGTAATATATGACCTTAAACCTTTTGCGCTCCTTGACTTCTCATTGCACTACCAGCTGGAGTGAATTTCTCAAATAATTGCAAATAAAACTGAAGCTGGACAATACCGGATCACTCAAACACGCATGAATCAACCAAAATAGAAGATTAGGCTAAGACAACCATTATAGAAACTCATATAAACTGATTTCTGTCTCCTTGGAGTAAAACATTACAGCTACAAATCCTGGATCCTCTTGTTTGAAGGCTAAAGTGGTGGTTTGGTGCAGCTGTTTGGAGAGTGGTTACAGCCAGTGATAGTGATTCAGCGGAGAAAGTGGATAATGACCATGTTGGTGCAGTAAAGAAAAAGACACGCTAATTTAAATGAGCGAGGTGACAGAGGAGCGAACGGCTAGTGTAATTATACAGACTGAAGCCGGCACGGGGAACACTGTTTTAGGAGTAAAGTGAACGCTTGGATAAAATTGTTTATTTGTGTAGAAAATACGGTAATTCTGTGCCATATTAACCAACAAAATCACATTTTGTAAGAGGAAAAAAATGTGATTTGCCTTGATGTTGTTTTAAAGGTGCATTGTGTAACTTTTCTGGTGGAGGGTCCGGCAAATTCTTTTCCCCATGGAGATGTTATTGTTTTGTCTGGAATGTTTCACAGTATGGATTTAAACCTTTCTATCTACATGGAGCCCGAACCAGACCAAGTTACAGGTCAGATCTGTGAAGAGGTGACCCCGCTCGCAGTCAGAATGTTGTTTTTCTAGGTATTTTTGAGCTGTAAAACCACCTGTAATTGAATAAATGTAAGGTCAAACTGTTTAATGTCATACTGTGGAACATTCCAGGCAGAGCAATGACATCTCCATGGAAACAAGCAGGTGATGGGCCCTCCACCAGAAAAGTTACACAATGCAACTTTAACGCTTATTCCGCCTAACCCTCTTAGAATACAATACAAGATGAAAATCTATATACAGAAAAGAAGTGTAGAAAAGAAGTATATAAGTATAAGTATATAAGTATATATTTTAGTATACACATATGCACATGCAGACACACAAACCTTAATTACACAAATCACATTTCTGAAGGGAGTTTAGGGGTATTTTTCCAGGAGGTTTTGTACAACGCCTTTATTCTCTTAATTTAAAGCCCCCAGTGTGTAACTTTTAGCGATTAAAAGCATGTCTGTGTAATCCCTCAGTCATTCAGATCAGAGGTTCCATAGGAAAAGAACATTTTATTCAGAATGTTATTTTCTTTTGCTATGGGAAAAAAAAGCAATTTTTGTGTTGTTTTGCACTGATAAACTGAACACAAACCTGACTTATTTGGCCTGGTGGAGGGCATTATGACACAGGGTGCATTGTGTAACTTTTCTGGTGGAGGGTCCATCAAACGCTTTTCTCCATAGAGATGTTATTGTTTTGTCTGGAATGTTTCACAATATGGCATTAAACCTTTCTATCTATATGGAGACCAAACCAGACCAAGTTACAGGTCAGATCTGTGAAGAGGCAACCCCTCTCACAGTCAGAATGTTGTTTTTCTAGGTATTTTTGAGCTATAAAACCACCTGTAACTGAATAAATGTAAGGTAGAGCTGTTTAATGTCACACTGTGGAACAGGCAGAGCAATGACATATCTACAGAAAAAAGCAGGTGACGGACCCATAACCAAAAAGTAGATGACGTCATCTACGAGATCCAATGCAAATCATGCAATAAATCATACATAGGGGAAACGGGCCGGGCTTTTCACATCCGAAAAAAGGAACACCAAAAGGAATGTGAAAAGGAAACATCAGGGAGACTCACCAGAACACAAAAAGACAAAGCATTGCAGGAAAACCTAAAATCCGCCGTATCAGACCAGTGTAAAAGAAATAACCACATTATGGATTGGGACGGGGCACGGGTCATTGGATCGGAAAACAACAAGTTCAAACTCTGGATCAGGGAGACCACTGAAATCAGGAAACGAGGCACGGACAGAATTAACCAAGATGACGGAGCGTTTCTCCTTTCACACACCTGGGACACCCTCCTCCAGAGACCACCAGGCGACGGGAGGCGTGGTCAGTCTGAGCGACCTGCCAGGTCCATCAGGCTGACCACGCCTACAGGAAGTAACAACAGCTGACCACGCCCACAGGAAGTAACAACAGCTGACCACGCCTACAGGAAGTAACAACAGCTGACCACGCCTACAGGAAGTAACAACAGCTGACCACGCCCACAGGAAGTAACAACAGCTGATATACGACACGTCACCACCAACACCAGGGACAGTTCTGAAGACGCAGCAGCTGAAACATGTCAACAAGGTAAATACATGTTACTGTATTGTCTTTAAATAAAAACCCAAGAAGTTTAAGTGTTGCTTTGTTTAAACTATAACTATAATAGTTCCTTGTGGATAAACTGTTCTTACATTTTGAACTTTGTGTACAGATTTTCCTTTTAGGACTCTGTTACATAGAACTGACTAACTGGCTTGACTGGTGTAAAATTATGATAAATATTTACCACAGGTACTACCGCGCCAAACCAAGGAGTTATTAGAAAAACACGAAAAACTGTCACATGTACTTTATCCTTAAACAGCTCTGTGCCTGTTTCTATGCACTTTGAAAACTCCAGGATTACACCAGCGGTTTTACAGGTTTAAGATAATTGAAAACAAATTGACCTGAACCTGAATTACTGACTCGCGCTTTCCAAAAAACACACCGTGCGTATTTGGATTTCCACATTTTCCAGCCCCTCTGCGGTTTTAGGTTAGATCTGTATAAAACAATTTGTCAAAACCTTAAACTGCAAATCCATCAGCGTCAGAAGCTAGTTTCGTGTTCCCCGCTGCCCTGTAAGTGAAGAAATATCCGGAAAACTCTCCAACTGCTTTTAAAACTTTCACATGTAAAATAATATCCCTAATTGTGGCTTTTTAATATGAACTGCACATACATAATTATTTCACATCTAAAACCTAAAGTAGTCTTTTCTTGCGTAACTTTATAAAGAAATTGTACTTTTCAGAGTACTTTTATCGCATTACTTTCACTCCTGCTTTACATGTTTCAGAGGTGGGTAGTACTCACATTTTCTTGCGTAACTTAAAAAAAAAATACTTTTCAGAGTACTTTACTAGCAGCATACTTTTACTCCTTCTTAAGTAATATTTTTATTGAAGTAACAGTAATTGTGTTTTGTATGATCTGCACTCAGTTACATTTACTTGAGTAGCTTTTTAAAGAAATTATACTTTTCAGAGTACTTTTCTCGCAGTATACTTTTACTATTTCTAGAGTAATATTTTTATTGAAGTAACAAAAACTTTCACATGTAAAATAATATCTCTAAATGTGGCTTTTTAATATGATTTGCACATACATAATTACTTCACATTTTACACCTAAAATAGTGTACATATATCAGAAGTACAAGATACTCACATTTTCTTGTGTAACTTTTTAAAGATATTTTACTTTTGGGAGTACTTTTCTCGCAGTACTTTTACTCCTACTAGAGTATTATTGAAGTAACAGTAATATACATCATTATTTCACATTTTAAATCTAAAATAGTGTACATGTATCAGCTGTGGGTTGTACTCACAGCTTCTTGCATAACCTTTTAAAGAAATTGTGCTTTTTAAAGAAATTGTGCTTTTCAGAGTACTTTTCTAGCAGAGTACTTTTACTCCTGTACTTGGCTGATATTTTGTAAGAAGTAACAGTACTGTACTTAAAGTTTTGGCTCTTCTTCCCACTGTGAGTAAGTCTACAAGTGACAAAAGCTTTATGTGGAAAATATGAAATGATTTGAACACTTGTTTCTTGCTCCGGTCCTTCAGATATGATTTTATTTTTTATTTTTTTTGTGTCCTTTGAAAACACCAGATTTTGCGCTTTATTTAATGTTTGTTTAAATCCGATTACAGTTACTAAGTTACTCTTACTTGACTAGTAGTTTTCCCAAATACTTTTTTACTCTTATGTGAGCAGTGTATTTTTGTGGTATTCAGTACTTCATCACACAAGTTTGGCTTGATTTGCACAGTATTAGTGAGAAAAAAATAAGAAAAAAAGAAGTGTACGTGCAGTTTTCACATTACTTGTAACTGAAGAAATGCAACTGACATAAGTTTAATGCCCTACTGTGGAACATTTCAGGCAAAGAAATAACAGCACATGAGACAAACAAGTAGCGTGCCGTCCAACCTATAAGTTACACAATACATTGTTAAGGAAAAACTCAATAAAGACAATTTTAAATAAAAAAAAAAATAATAATAATAATCTATGAAAATTATCCAGTCTTTTTGAATGTTCTTGACATGTGAGAAGACAGATTTCAAACAGGACGACGTAAGTATGTAAGTGAAAATGAATCAAAACTCCACGTATTATTATTTATTATTTACTTTTCTTCTTATTTTTATTCCTTAATTTCTTTATTTTGTTTATAGTTCGTTCGTCTTGTCTTTATGTGTGTCTCTGTGTGTGTCTGACATGTTGACGCTTGATGTAAAGAACAATAAAAAAAAAAAAAAACTCCTCCGCTTGGTATTTGGGTGTTATTTTATTTGATTACTGCGTTAAAAGCTCATTTTTACAGAAGGCATTAAATGTATCACTATTGCTGAGGGAGGGTCAGTGTTTTTAATAGATTTTCATGCAAAGTTAAGAGTCAAACAGTGTGATGAGGGTCGGCTCCATGAATCCTGCTTCAAACTGGAACTGACTCATGTTTGAAAAATGTCACGCAATGTTTTTAACTCTATTATTTTGCACAGTCACATGGGAGTACATAGCTCATGCTGTATTTATAAAGTTCAATGCCATACTGTGTGGAACATTGCTGATGAAGAAACAGCATCGTCGTGGAGACAAGAAGGTGGCTGAGAAGCTACTAAAAAGTTACATTGTGCACCTTTAAAGGGCCCGTGTTACGCTGTTTTCTGATTTGTTATTATGTTGTTTCCTCATCACAAACACACCTGGAGTTGTGTTTTGTTTCATACGCACATGTTTAAGACACAAACTCTGCATATTTAGGCAGAGTTTTTCTATCAAATACATGAAGTGCTCCACTGTGTTTTTAAACTCCACACATCTTCACTAGAATCATTTGGATCATTTCAGCTCTGAAATCGCCAATTTCTACTGAACTAAAGGTAAAAGGAGCTGTTAAAGGTCCAATATTACACTAAATTGACTCTTGTGAACTTTGCACCATGTTATAATGTTATTACCTCATCAAAAACATACCTGGAGTTGTGTTTTGTTTCATTCACACATTTGAGTAATCCTTTATTATTAGTCTGTTTACATCCCCAAAGCTCAAAATGCTCTGTTCCACCTTGTGATGTCATGTAGTGGTAGTTTTCAAATTAACAGCTACATTTTACCTTTAGATCAGTAGAGATTGGCAATTCCAGGACTGAAATGATCCAAATGATTCTAATGAAGGTGTGTGGAGTTTAAAAACACAGTGTACTTCCTGTATTAGGTAGGGCAAGTTTATTTGTATAGCACAATTTGTACACAAAGTAATTAAAAGTCCATCCATCTTCTCCTGCTTAATCCGGCTGGGTCGCGGGGGCAGCACGCTGCCCATTACTCTGTGCACCAGATCCAGACCCCTATAAACCCCTCTGCAGGTGGTGAGCCCACAGGAGGGAGGAATTCCTTGATGGTCCTTGATTGTAAACTGTTCATAGGGGTGTTGCATGTTTTTGGTTGATGGGGGGAAACCAGAGTACCCAGAGGAAACCCATCCAGACACGGGGAGGAAACATGCAAACTCCACACAGAAAGGCCCGGGCGACCCGGGGGTCGAACCCATAACCTTCTTGCTGTGAGGCACGAGTGTTGCCACTCAGCCACCGTGCCGTAATTAAAAGTGCTTTACAGAATAAGAAATACATTAAAATCACAATACAAACAAATCAAAACATAAATAATCATTATAAAATTAATAAAAAGAGTAAGAGACATTAAATGAGAGAGAAGAGTGCAGAATGAAAATCTTTCAGTCATACGCAGCTAAACAGAACCGTTTTGAGCCTGGATTTAAACAGAGTCAAAGTAGAGGTCTGTTTCACATGTTCAGACTGTTCCAGGTTTTAGCTGCATAAAACTGAAACTCTGACTCCGCGTGTTTAGTCCAGACTCTGGGCATCAGCAGGAGGCTGGTCCCTGAGCTCCTCAAGAGTGTGAGATCGTTCGTATGGCTCTAACATGTCAGAGATGTTCTTTGGTGCTCGGCCATGGAGAGACTTGTACACAAGTAGAGCCACTTTAAAGTCTATTGTCTGAGCCACAGGAAGTCAGTGCCTGAGTATTACCACATGACATCACAAGGTGGAACAGAGTGTTTTCTGTTTGAGAGAAGAACTAAACATGCAGGGTTTGTGTGTTAAACATGTGTGAATGAAACAAAACACAACTCCAAGTATGTTTGTGATGAGGAAACAACATTATAACAGATTAGAAAATAGCGTAACATGAGCCTTCAAGCAGCTCCCGATAGGAAATCTCTCATCCATATATCAACCAATTTAAATCAACTAAATAACACTGTAATTTAAATCATCCAACGCCTCCAAACCCAAAAACAGCACCCAAAAATCTTCAAGAGACACCCCAAAACTTCATGTTGCGGTTGCTGGTGCTTACATAAAGACAGATCAGTTTCAGTTACATGCAGAAAATAGATCCCAGACGAGCGGAGCAGTGACAGCAGGAATGATCATGGAGTCGGCTGGGGACATCCTCGCTGAAATGAGAGGACGCGATGGAGAGAAGACCAGAGCGCACCGCAGAAAGCTGGGAAGTTTGGAATGTTGTGGGTTTCAGAAATATTCAGAAAATGCAAAGAAGCGCAGAGAGGGACGGGAGTGTGCTAGCTTTAAATGCTTCCATACCGCGTCGTGAATATAAACGAAGCTGGTTGTATACATAGTGTGGTTGTATTAGCGGGGATGTGATGGTCCGAGTCCAACTGCAACTGGGAAGCACTAGGCGAGGACAGTGGATTTAAATATTCAACACTATCATGGTATGTACAGAGCCGTAAAGCAGTGGGTTGTGATTCTTGGATTGTTCTGCAAAAGGTTTTTCAATGAGAGCTATTATGTGAAACAGACTCTTGAGAGCTTTTAAACATGCTATAGATGTTTCTCCTCCTCATTTAAAGGTGCATTATGTAACTTTTTGGTTGGGAGACCATCACCTGCTTGTTTCTATGGATATGTAATTTCTCTACTTTACATTTATTCAATTACAGGTGGTTTTATAGCTCAAAAATGCCTAGAAAAACAGGTATTCTGACTCTGATTGCAGTTGCCTCTCCACAGATCTGACCTGTAACTTGGTCCGGTTTGGTCTCCATGAACATAGAAAGATTTAATACTATACTATGAAACATTCCAGACAAAGCAATAACATCTTCATCCTTTTCTCCATGGACAAAAGAATCTGACGGACCCTCCACCGGAAAAGTTACACAAGTGGAGTTAATGTGGACCACGCCTCAACCTCCTCGCCAGCCAACCACAGCTCATCTCGACCACGCCTTCAATTACCCAGAATCCCCATTTATACAGCCCGACAACACCGTCCATGTCAGCTCTCTCCGTCCGTGTCTCTCGTCCATCCTTCAGCCCGAAGACATCATCTTTAAGGAGGGGGGGTTCCGAATCAGCTGAGTGACCATTTTGGACTGGAGACGGAGCCCCCACCCTGAGTCTCCCTCCAGCCATCACATCTACCCCACCGTCAATAAATATCTTTATGGTATTCCATTGTCGTGGCGTGGTCCTTTGCTAGTGAATTTTATATGGCGCTTTTCCACCTTCAAGGCACTCAAATCCACTCACCCGTTCACACACACATTCATACACCAGTGCACACAGACACTGGGGCCGAGGTGGGTTAAGTGTCTTGTCCAATGACACAACGACAGCGTTCATCTGTGGGAGCTGGAATCGCACCGGCAACCTGTGGGTCAGTGGATAAACGCTCTACCAACTGAGCCACTGTTGAAGTTGTAGTTAGAGATTCGTGCATGTTTGAGTGATCTTTAGTATTCAACACGTCGACACTCCGATCTACACAACCGCTGCTCTGTACAAACCTCATCGCCCAGTTGTATTTTCTTAGTCTGTGATAAATGTAGGATTCGGCAGCGTCACATAGTCATTTTGGCACAAATGAAAACATAATCCATAGGAGGCGCTGACGGCATGCGGTACTTTGTGATGACGTTTATCGTGACGTACCGTGAAGGAGCAGGTGGGAATTGGCTCCCACTGGGCTCCGCAATTTTCTAATCTGGAAGTCAGTGGACGTGTCGCTTTTATTAAGTCATTTTAGATCAACATTTAAAACTTAACAATGATCCACAGGTGTCATAGATTATAACTCTAAAGCAGACAAAAGCGCCATAACTTTTTAAGGGCCTGTACCTGACTTTTATTTATTCTAGATCAGGAAATTACTGAAGTTTTACTCCATGTGGTATATTGCAAAAATAAATAAAGACAAATCATATATATATATATATATATATATATATGTGTGTGTGTGTGTGTATATATATATATATATATATATATATATATATATATATATATATATATGTGTGTGTGTGTGTGTGTATATATATATATATATATATAATAAGGCATTTTGATTAACAAGCAAATAACTGCTATTACAGACAATTATAGGATCGGAACCATGTGGAAGCAACTATCTGTGAAATTTGCCAGCGTAACTATTTTCAATATAACACTATCGACTAAAAGGAATGAAAATACATCTCAGTATTTGTGCAATAAAGTACTATATGATTTTGTTTATTGGACTTACTGATCTGATTATTATTGGATTTACTGATCAGGTTATTGGAGGAGAGCCTCTTCCTGCTTGTTTCCATGGAAATGTTACTTTTTTTACTGTATTCAGAATACTTTTACTTTCCTAAAATTAAAGGGATGCATGGAGGTACTTCATCGCACAATTTTGGCTTTGAATTGCATGGTATTAGCTGTCTGTCTGTCTGTCTGTCTGTCTGTCTGTCTCTTTTCTTTCTATCCATCCATCCATCCATCCATCTATGTGTATGGTTTTAACTTTCTATTTCCACGGAGTCATGCAGGTGACATGCCTCCTCCAGAAAGTTACATACTGTCACCTTAAGTGAATTTAAACAACATTTAAACATAAAAACAAAGTGGATTTGTTTAGTGTGCAGAGTATTTACTTAACGCAGTTTAAAATGGTAAATTGTTTGTTTACATATGTCTCTGTGACTATAGTGGACACAGGAGGTGAAAGGTCACGTAACAGCTGAGCGAGCATTCTGACATGCTAACAACAACAAACAATGGAGCGCGAGCCGGGCTTTGCACACAGCACTGTCGCAGAGGGGACGTCCCGGCATTGTCCTGTGGCGCTCGGCCCCTCCACAGCATAAACAGAGCGGTCACACGTGTGAAACCTGCCCCGCCGGACGATAGGGATCTGCCCCCGCCCCCTGAGTGTGTGAGAGAGGGAGCAGCGTTTCTGGGAATTGTATGGGGCTATATGGGACCGATGGTGCCCATGTGCGCTCATTGTTTTCACTTGTTATAATGACTTCAGATTACAGCCCCTTTCAGCACTTAAGATGCCCCAGAGATGTGAGTGAGGGCGACAAGAGGTGAGGGAGCAGGTCGTGAAGTTAACTTACTCAAACTAGTATCAGTCAAGTCAAACTTTAAGGTTTAATTAATACAAAAATATCCAATGCTAAAGCCTAATTAGGAATAATACATTTTTACAACATGATAAAAGTATAAATTATTGTGTGTAAAATCCTTTAATCGTCCAGGTAGAATCCATGGCAAAATGAGAAATTCAATTTGTCAAATGGACAAAAGTTTATTTGGTCGAATACGTTTATAAATTATTATAAATGTATTTCCAAACAAGGACCAAAACAAGGACCAAATTTAAGAACTTAAGACCAAATTTAAGAACTTCAAAACTCAAAATAAGATTAACATTTTTGTAAAATAGAAGAGACACACATTTTCACTTATAACTTTTTAAAATTCTCACAAACATTTTGAAACCAAAATAAGACACACACAGTGTGTTGGTAGAATGGCTATAATAACAATTGATCATTAAGCTTTACAGTGTTTTTGAATCAATAAGTAATGAATAAAAAATATATTAAGTAATAAACAGGCTTTCAATAAGGCAGAACCCAGAATCGACCCTTGGGGAACTCTCATGAATACATAAAGTAATTATTCCCTAGCTAAATTAGTTGAGTTTACTCAAATAAGAGTACTGCTACTATATCAGAGTAAAAATATTCTTTTAAATAACGTTTGAATGTAGTTCATTTAATGTATCCTGTGCCAGTGCCATAACCTGCATAGAGAACACACACCTCATGTTAAGCTCAGAACCTGCAGAATTCCCTCAGTGAGCTGCAGAGGCTGCACTAGCACTGATTCGTGATTAGCTGCAGTTACTGGAGTTTAGGTAGTGCTTATGAAATCAAAAATCTACATCTCACAGTTCCTTTAAATGCATCTCCCTCCACATCTCATCAGATCCTAATGATTTAGAAACACATTCTCATTCACCAAAAGTCCCACAGACCAGGGAGCTGACCCACATGTCCCTTTAGCGTGTGGTAATGAGGACAGGCATCCCGAAGACGGACAAAGGCCCTCAGCGCACACAGGGCTGATTGGAGGAGACGCTTCACCTCATAGAACCCCTGCACCTAACAGTAAAGCCTATGGAGAATACAGTGAGAAACTGGACGTCACTTCAATGTACCACAAGTGTTAATGCGTGTTTAACTAGTGCGGGTCACAGGGTCAAATGCTGTCTCACAAAGTGCTTTTGACACTCCCACATGCAATATAGTGTAGGAGTGTGTACAGATTGGAAATGTTCTCAAGTGAAAGCAATGTACATGTGTAGTAGCATATGTGGAGTTGGAAATTAGCAATACAAATACCTGCTTTTGTGGCTATGTTTAACTGCGCAAATAAATGACCAAAGGGTTAAGTAGCTAAAAGTGCACTGAAGTGAGTAATGTTATTTCTATTTAAAGGCCCTGTATTACACAAAATCGACTCTTGTGAACTTTAAGCCATGTTATAATGTTGTTACTTCCTCAAAATCACACATGGAGTTGTGTTTTGTTTCGTTCACACATGTTTGAATAATCCTGCCTTATTAGTCTGTTTACACCTCCAAAGCTCAAAATGCTCTGTTCCAACTTGTGATGTCATGAAGCAGGAGTTGCAAGTCATACCTGTAATTTACTTTTCGTAAGATAGATGCATTTTATGGCATACAGTGGAATTAGATGGTGGATCCTCTACCTGAAAAGTTGCATAGTGTACCTTTAATTATGTGTTGAATCTAAAAAAAAATGTGTCTGCAATTTTCATTTTTATTTGCAAGTTTTTGACAAATCTCAGCAAAGAACAAAGCATATCAGATGGAATTTTACTATAGGTAAAATCACACATAACAGTTCTGTGTCAACTATTTCAAAAATGCAATACAGGCAAAAGTTACGGGTCACACCTGTGGAGAGGCAAGCCTGCTCAATGTAAGAATTCATGTATTTCTCAGTATTTTTGGCAATAAAAACACCTGCAGTTGAATCCAAGATAGCTCAGACTAATACCATACCGTGGAGACAAGCATGTGACAGACCCTCCACCAGAAAAGTTACATAATGCACCTTTAATTAACCACTGACATGTTATTTTCTGTCTTGTGAAAAAGTTGAGTCACTCCATCCAAGGAAACGTATTCAACCAGAGCATACCCATTCTCCTTAATCAAACGCCTCAGTGAGTTTTGCTTGTGTCTCTTCCCTGATGAGCCCTGACAGCCTCCCCACAGAGCGCTGGATTTACCACCCTCCCTGAACTCCTCACCAGCAATAGACACACAGATGCTCAGTGGACTCCCAAGGGTGTCTCTGACAGGAAGTGGGACGCGCGGAGACAGGAAGTAGAGTCAGGGATCCAGCGCCGAGCCAGTTTCACACCACTGCTATTCTTCTGAAGGGGCCCCCGGGGAAAAACAGCTAAAACAATGCATGACAAATGAAGACACTGTAAACAAGCTGGATATGAAAAGACATGCTATGCTTTATTAACAATCTCTTCAATCACTTTTGGAATAATAATAATCCATAGGACACATCATAATATAGAAGTGTTTTGCCCAAGGACACAACACTTGTCAGCAGTCTCTGTGTTAGTGGGCAGACATCTCTACCAACTGACCACCTGCCTCCACAAATGACGATATTTTCACCTGTTTGAATGAAGGGTCAAAAAATATTAGGAACTCTTTATTTTGCACTATACTTCATCAACTTGCAGTAACATGTAACTTAACTGTAACGCCCATGTTATGACGTTAAATAACAAGTTACTCAAATGTAATGTGATGCGTAACAACCTGTAACATGATGTAACTCAGTTGTATATAAATGTGTAACTCAAATGTTTAACGCAGTAACAACCTGGAACAACATGTAACTCAAATGTAATGACATTTATGTATAACATGCAATTCAAATGTACTGTATTATGTAATAACCTGTAACTATATGTAACTTTAATGTGATGTAAGGCAGGGAAAGTTTATTTGTATGGCACATTTCGTACACAACGGATCTAATTTTTACTTTACTTTACTTTTTTATGCATTTTTACACCGATCAACACAAGAATCAGCAGGCAACACTCGTGAGAGCACAAAAAATAAACATATTTGGCATCTTAAAACAACAATTGAATAATTATTATTTTATTGCAACATTATATTTAGAATTTCATACTCCCACTGTCAGTTTGAACAATTTTAAACAAATCACGGTCATTTCTCCGTGATTAGTCCGTAGATAAAATGAGTTCTCACACTGGCGTTTGTCATATAATTATAAATATAAAAAGAGCCAGTCTTTTGAGCAGGTGTTTGACATGAGCCGATCCAAAAGATTCAGATCCCACAAAGGAGCCGAAAGTCCCGTCTCTAACACTGTGTAACAACCTGTATTAACATGTTACTCAAATGTAATGCAATGAGTAACAACCGTAGAATGTACTTCATACCTGTGATCAAATGTAGCTGCAGTGTAATGGAACGTGTAACAAACATGTAACTCAGATGTAAAGTAATATGTAACAACCTGTAATAAGTAACTCAAATGTTGCACAATTTGTAACTGTAATAATACTGTAATAATAATGTAACTGAGGACTGAAAGAAATTATATAATTCCTTTCAATAACTAAACTAATGTAATTCAATTGTAGCACTTTCCAGCAACATGTAACTCAAACCCTTGTGTAACAACTTGCAATGATTTGTTTATCTAATAATTGTGACTGTTTGAAGAAAATACTAACTTACTGATTTTACCTCTGAATATTTTTACTGAAGACCATCTTTAGACATGTTGTAATGACATGGGAATGGTTTCCTGGTGGTATACTGTGTCCGGACTTTGGCCTCCTGACCGCTGCGTATGCATAGAGGGTTTTATGGTCCTTTTATGGTCTATGTCCCGTGGTGTCTGTGGGAAGACCTGGACAGCCCCTCTCCCATACGGCTCTCACATCCCTCTCCTGCAACAAAAAAAGACAATTCTTAGAAAGGTTACATGTTATGATATTAATACAGTTTTATATTTTGGAAATCTATTTTAATTTAATGGAAACTGAAATAGCATAATAATACATGAAAGCTTCAAATGTTGGCATTACACAAACATCAACATCAAGACTTTTAAAGCCCCATTCTGTAACATTTCAGCCAATAAATGAGACTATAAATAGCAAAATAAAACTGCTTGGCCAGAAACGTATTTCCATGGAAACTGTAAAACAATTCATTTATCTTATTTTTACACACTGGGGCTTTGAATTGCTGCAAATATTTTATCAAATATGTACAACTGTGTTTGATGCTACAACAAGGTTTTCCTGACTGTAATCTTAGCATCAGATCTGAAGATGGTTTCCCAGACACATTGCGTTTGTCCACTGCTCCTTACCAGTTCACCCAGCAAGTGTGGTTAAAGACTGGGTCAAATGCAGAGGACAAATCTCACAGGGACAGTCAAGTGTACCTAGCCACCATGAACCGGAACCTCGAGTTATTTGGCCTTGCACCAAAGTCCATTTTACCTAGAATCATGACATCAGCCGCTCTTCGGTGCTGCCTTCCTGTCTCCTGGAGTCTGCTGGAGCGTCGCCATCGAGCAAACAAACACCCTCATAAAGTCACTGCATATCCACAACCAAGATGGATTGAAGTCCCGACGGGTTCATAAAGACCCAATCCAAGGGAGGGGCCCATCGCGCAGGAAAATGGTACATGTTCTGGCAACATAACAGAAAATCACAACAAAAAGTAAACGGTTGATTTGACGTTAATAGGTTGCTTTCATGTGAAAAATTCGAAATGGTTTGCACTGTAAAAGAATTTTATGGTTGTAGTTGAAGTAAGTAAGAGAGTAACAAAAGCTGGAATTAAGTTAGGTATCTATTTTCTCTGTCGATGCAAAATTACATTGAAACTGTTTATTTAAAGCAACACTGGGTAGCCTTCTAGACATGAGATAGATACGTTTATGTCATACTGTGGAAGATTATAGCCAAAGGATCAAGCAGATGGAGACCTTCCGCCAGGTCAAGTGATAGTCAGGTTTGTAGAGATGCAAGCCGCTCACATGTTTTCTATGTTTTTCAGTTCAAAACTAAGATTTATTTATTTTTTTGGTCGTGTTTTTTGATCGTTTCATGTGGGAAAATCAGGGTGCTAGACAGAAACCTTGGTCACGATGTTGATTTCTGCATTGACGCATTCCTCAATCAGTGTCTAGATAAACTCTCACGAGCAATGAGTGACCTCAGTGCACCGTCTTGGGATCTTGGTTAGGAGATCCCAGCTGAAGTATCAATCAGTCTGTAATGTGCATGTTTTGGATTAATACTGTATGTCACACCAGAGTATACCTAGCAGAAACCTTTTCAGAGATGGGGAGAACACGCAAACTCCACATCGAAAGGCCCCACTTGGTCTGGAAACCAAGCCCTTGACCTAGAAGGTCAAGGGCTTGGTTTGACAACTTACTGCCAACAATTCACACACAACACAATTTAATCTTCAGAAAACGTAATATACTAGTAATTTTTCTCTAGAAAGTCACTTACCCACACCTTATGGGACTTCTGATAACACCACAAGACTCATTTACCATCAGTGAGGAGGAAAACAGGAGGCGGGGCAACACAATACTTGGCCTGCTTTCTGAAGGAAGTTAGAATAGGTCCATCTATCCAATCAAGGACCTTCATCCGGGGCCGGGGTCAGAAGATCTAGAGTGAGTGGAGCAGCTACTTCCTGGAGACCAAGGTAGACGCTAACTGCTAACGTCCTGTCTGATAGACTGAACGTGTAGGTGGAGAGGTTCTTCCTGGCGTCTTGGGGGAGGTGGAGGGACGCCATGGATCAACAGAAGTGGGGACTTCCTGGTCCCTTGATGTGAGAAGCATCAAAGGTACAATCTTCCTGGATTCATCTGTTACATGCAATGATGTCTGACAAGGCTGAGAAAAAATTCAGTTTGGTCAAAAGGCATGTTGGGTCAAAGTCTGTGGCGGTTACAGTAATATAAGTAGTAGTATAGTCTCAGGGTTAATAAATACATCAGTGAATCTCTATTTTCTTTATCTTGTATAGATTGATCACAATTTTTGATTCAAATTTAAAGGCACACTATGTCTTTTTCAAGGTTGTTTTGTCTAGAATGTTCCAAAATATGGCATAAAATCTTTTCTATCTTCATGGAAATAAGTGACCCCACCAGGCCAAGTGACAGGTCAGATCTGTTTTGACAGACAGGAGCGTTTGTTTACCTGTTTTAGATGTTTCAGCTTCTTCCAGTGGCTTTCCTCAGAAGTGTCACGTGACGGTGTAGTGATGTGTCTTTTGACATTGCTGCTTACTTGGTTTTATGAGACAGCAAGGGAAGCTTACGCCCCCTAGTGTCTGACGCCTTCTCCAGTACTGCATCCTGTGTGTGATAAGGTGTATGCTCCCTCGTCACGATTAATGCTCCTTGGACCTCGTTTGCGGATCTTAATGGCCTCTCTGATCCGGCGGTGGTATTTGTTGCTTTCAGTCCGCTCATTATGTGGTTTTGTCTCTTGCTACAGTTGGATATGGCTAAGGTTTTGGTACTGGGAAAACCATGTAAAGCAACGTACAAGACACGTCACTACAACAGGTGATGCTTCTGAGGAAGGCTACAGGAAGTAGGTGAAACATGTAAACAGGTGAACAAACGTCCTGTCTGACAAAAAGAATTGATAATTCTAAGTTTAAAACTGAAGAAAGAATGAACTTTTACCAAAGAGATCAGATCTGTGTAGAGGCGATCCTGTGTATTTCATGGTGAAGGTCAAAACAATATGACTGGGTATTTACCAAATTGTGAGGACTAAAATCTGTATACACACTCAATTCAAGGGAACCTGTCTTCCTTATGTAACTTTTCTGATGGGGGGTCTGCTGGTTGTCTCCATGGAGATGTTTTTGCTTTGTAAAATTCCACAGTGTGGCATTTAATATATCTTCCATTTATTCAAGTGCAGGTGTTTTTTATTGTTTTAAGAAATACCTGGAAAAACATGCATTCATACCTGTGTGCGGTCGCCTCTCCACGGGTCTGACCTGTAACTTGGCCTGGTGGCATCAACTTGAGTTAAATAAATGTAATAAACTTAGAAAAGTTGCATATAGTTCACCTTTAAAATTAAAACACGGGTTAAAATAGGTTAAAGTTAGAGTTTAGGTTGGTGGGGATCCATCTCTAGGAAATTAGCCAATGTAATATCCCTAAATAGCATGAAACATAACATAATATGCGCTGGTCTGTGTTGGAATTGAACCACCAACCCTGTGGTTATAAGAAAACAATTTCCAGTTCAAATCCATCCAGTTCAGATGTTCAGCCTTCAGTGCCAGTGCAGCCCTGACCTTACCTCACCATCGGAACAAACACTGGGGAAATCTCCAGTTTGGGAGAACAAAAAATAAAAATAAAATAAAAAATAAATCTTTGCTCATTAAATTTAGAAAATTCATGTTGTCTTTTTATTATAAAGAAACTTGTTCTCTTCTAATAAGACTCATATTTAGTTTAAAAAAAAAAAAAAAAAAGTGTAACTAATTAACTCAATCATGTGTTAATGCGCATGTGATGTAATTCTGTTCCACGACAGCTGCCATTGTGACTGATAAACTGATATACTGCTTGTAATTATTTATTTTGGTTTCATTTTATGTGATTTAATAATTTCCTTTGGAAGCCCCTAGACTGCACTGCACTGCCATCGTGTGGACTCTCACTAGAAATGCAGTTTAGTTTAACTATTTCGATTCTGTTTTATTTACCTTTTTGTGGTTTCCTGTGTCAGAAATTACAAAATTATGTCTCTCTTTTTAAGAATTATTATTGAGAAAAATAATTTTAATTTATTCACAGCTTTTTTTTTTTTTTTTAATTGTTTTTATTTATGTTTTTATTAAGTAGGCCTTGTGATATTTAATTAAACGTGATTAACTGCTTAGTTTCAACAATTAAAGATTATGCTGTATCACACTTTTTGATCTCTTGTTCATAGGCTTGTCTTTTTTATTTGAATATTTTTTTGGTTATTGCCTACAAAGTATAAATTAATTTTGTCGAGCTAGTCTGAACTATACGGTCATAATAATTTATTTAGCCAAAATTCAATTCTTGCTGCTGTTAAAGATCTTTGTGTAAAACGTTTTTGAAGAAAAACGAGCTTGCAGTCTACAGAAGGTGACAATTTGGACTGTCACATGACATTTCGGAACCACAACTCCCATGAGTCCACAGCGCGCACCATAACAAACACGAGCTGCGTGGAGAGCGCACGGTCCAACAGAGACAGCAGACTGCGTAAAAGAGTCGACACAGCGGCGCGTACGGATCACTTTTACCCCCATCCATGGAGCGAGTGCCCGCGACGGACGACTTCTACAACCATGGCTAAGGACCCGGAGGTGGAGCGCATCGCCAAAAAACTGGACAAGATGGTGCACAAGAAGAACACGGTGGGTGCGAGAGGGCGACCGACACACGCCAGCCGCTGCATCCCCAAAAAAAGCGCACAAAAGGCGGTCAGGTGATGGGGCCAATGCGAGCTGAGATAAAAAGACGGTTCTGGAAAGGCGTGCGTGCTTGGAGAGGCTGGAAACAGGGACCGAAAAGCGTAAAATGGCAAAAAAATGAATGAAATTTATTTATTTTTGTTTTTTTGCAAGTCGGAAAAGAATTCGAGTACGTGCCAATTTGACTCCCACACCTTGAGTTAATTAAGTGTCATTGTGGCGTGCGTGTGGCAGTTTAGTTTTGCATTGAAAAACACATTGCTATTTTTATCTTATAATTTTAACTTTTGTTTTTGATGTTTTCAGAAAATGTTATGAGATATGTTGTGCTGTTATATTGGCTATTTATGTATTATTTTTGCTGTTATAACCAAATTAACAAATTAAATTAGGCTATTAGTCATTTAGACTACTAGAACTTCTACAATGGATTTCTTTCTCCATTTGATTGTTGATAAAAATGCTCTGTTGGTTATCGCTTCATCATTATAAAGGCTAATCTCAATAATAATAATTTCATTTGGAAGCGTATTTTGTTTAGTTTAGTATTTTTTTCACTCTTCAACTTAATGGTGTCTTGCATATTTTTAAATGGCAATTCAGTGATTTAAAATAATATTGGTGATTTAACAGTTTATTTTTTTTAGAAAACTTTGTAAGGAGTTGACAAAATGCAATTTCAGTAGTTCTTTTGCTAATTGTTTTACTTTAAGCCAGAATCTTCACTTGGAAAAATCGAGAGTAACATCACACAGTGGAATTTTAATTTTCTCAATGCAGAAATAGAAATTTCAATTAGACCATTTTAAATACAGATATTAATACAGTTGCCAACTGAGAAAATCAAGCTTTGAATGAAAAATAAACCTAAGACATTCATTCATTGTTTGTAATATCAATGGAAATATCCCTTTTAATTATTTTTGTAATTAAAATTATTTTTGCGTGACAGGATGGAGCTCTGGATTTGCTGCAAGAACTAAAGAATATTAAGATGTCATTGGAGACACTGCAGGTAAAGAACTTAATATCTGCAGTTTTAAGCTTCAAGTGATTTATTTTTATTATTTTATTTTTTTTTTACATTTTGTTTTTTGCAGGGTGAAAAACTATTCTGACATAACTGAGCCACTAGGAAGTGTTGTGTGTTACGGAAGATGCAATGAGAAATATGGCCCACAAACTGTTAGAAATGAAAAAAGAAATTAAGCTATTTAATACTGTGTTTGGAGTTCCACAGGGCTCTGTCATGGCTCCGTTGATATTTCTCCATAACCTTAGCCTAGTCAAGTGATGTCAACTGCTAACTAACAGACATGGAAATAATGGTGTTTGTGTGAAAAAAAAAAAAAAATCTTGGGCACAATGAATTTTTTTGATGTTCTAGGTGTTCCCCAAGGTCCAGTACTGGCTCCTCTCTTGTTTCCTCACACACACACACACACACACACACACACGCACACACACACACACACACACACACACACACACACACACACACACACACTGGTTTACACAGTTCTGTTTTTCCTCTTGCAGTCAACGAGAGTGGGGATGTCTGTGAACGCTGTGAGGAAGCTGAGCTCAGACGAAGAGGTCCAGACTTTGGCCAAAGTTCTCATCAAATCCTGGAAGAAACTGATTGGTATGTGACCTTCATAGCAGCTCTTCGTGTTAAGCATTGAGGAACGTGGCCATGTAAATAAGTTGGACTCCACCTCTTGCTTGTCTCCATGGAGATGTCATTGTTTTGCTTGGAATGTTTCTCAGTATGGCATTTAACTTCATGACGACAATCAGGTGAAACCAGAATACATTTTACTTTTTTTTTTTTTTCTATGTAGCTGTTACCCATAAAAAATATTAAGGAATAAATGACAGGCGAACGTAAACCACGTAATCCCAGCGTGCCGCAAATCAGTTAAGTTAGAAATGTAGGGAGTTTGATTGACAACCTAACAGCCAATAGATAACGAGGTAGACTCTTTATCTATCTGGCTAATGTTTATCTGGCCCCACCATGTCCATAGTTGATGGATTTTGATTATTTTTTTGGTCATCATAATTACAAGACTGCTGCATCTTTATAATGCTATCACTGACAATTTGAAACAAAAAAAAATCCTCCATACAACCTTGAAGTATTAGATTTTGGCATTAAGGTATATCAGATTTGGAAAGAATGTATTACTGATTTATTCATGTCTGTTTCAATATTTCTTTTAGACGGTGCAGAGAAAAAGTCTGAGGAAAAAGAGATGAAGCCAGAGACGAAGCCAGAGCCCCTGGTGAGGTCTTCATCCACTTCTAAAGACGCAGGCCATGAGAAGAGGTTTGAGCTGACACGAAGTTGAAATGCAGTGACAGGTTTTCATGTTTTTCTAATTATGACTTGGTTTAGTTGGATAAAACCTGTGGTGAGTATTTATTGTAGTTTTACTTCAGTTAAGTGGCAGTTTATAGAAATAATGTTAGGAAGAAAAGTACAAAAATACAGAAAGTAGCGGTGAGCTCTAAAACTATATCCCTCTCTAACACGGAAAATTCCATCTAAAATCCAAGAACAATTTAGGAGCAAGGAGCACATTTCTTTTTTTACGGAATAAAGGTGCGTCATCGATTTTTATTTAAATATTTTGTGTAATTTAGACACATTTTGGCCCTTTTTAACAGTATGGTTGCTAGGTAACAGTTATGACTTCTAAGTGTTTGCCATATCCGCTGCCATGTCCAACCAGGAAGTTAAATTGGAAAACTTGGGTCCTATATTTCCCAAAATGGACTCTTGTGAGCTTTTAGTCATGTTATAATGTTGTTTCCTCATCAAAAACATATCTGGAGTTGTGGTTTGTTTCATTCACGTGTTTGAGTAACTCTTTATTATTTGTCTGTCTACATCTCCAAAGCTCAAAATGCTCTGCTCCACCTTGTGATGTCATGTAGTGGTATTTTTAGTTAACCAACAGCTACTTTTTACTCTTGTTTAGTAGAGATTGGCAATTCCAGTGTTGAAATTATGCAAAAGATTCCAGTGAAGGTGTGTGGGGTTTTAAAAACACAAGGTGGAACAGATTGTTTTCCGTTTAAGCCTTAACTTGCAGGGTTTGTGCGTTAAACATGTGTGAATGAAACAAAACGCAACAAAACATAACATAGATCAAAAAGCTGCTTAATATAGGCTCTTTAAATATACTAGTGATATGTGTTTAAGCAAGAAAGTACTCTAATCTGTCATATGCACTTTGAATTCATTTCGTATTCAAAATCGTGTACATTTAAATAGTTTTAATGTTTTGTCTTCTCCGCAGTCATAAAGCTGAAGAGCCGCAGACCCCCTCCCCGTCCTCTCGTATGACCTCGTTCCCCCCGGTCCCGGTCACCACCGACAGCGTCCGCAACAAGTGTCGAGAGCTGCTGGTGGCGGCGCTCCAGACTGACGGTCAGCCAACAGAACCTTCTATTCCATTTTGAAGATTTCACCGTTCAAAAGATAGAATACTCTGTTTTAAATTGTTACTTGCTATGGAAACGGTCCTAATTTCTCAACGGTCCTAATTTCTCATCATTCTATTATTCAGGTATTTTTTCTTACTATCATTATGGAGATATGTTTAATGCAGTGGATAATTCCAGGATCTCCACAGAGAAACAAACTCCACAAGAAAAGTTACATAGTGCACATTTAAATTGAAAATGAGAAGAACATACAGTACTACTGACTCCTAATGATTCTGAATGTACTTCAGGATACTACAAATCCTGTGGAGTTGACTGTGCACATCTTGCTGCACAAATTGAAGACCATATCCTTTAACTGTCGCATATGTTGGAGAATGTTTTGATAGAATTACGAAAATGCTGACAAAATACAAAAATATGCAGATTTGTCCATAACTCAGCCCTCACAGATCTACCAGGAGTTTAAGTCCACAGACATGAAGTACAAGAGCCGCCTCCGGAGCCGGATCTCCAACCTGAAGGACCAGAAGAACCCGGACCTGCGGCGGAACGTTCTGTGTGGACACATCGGGCCCCAGCGCATCGCCAGCATGAGCGCAGAGGTCAGGGACAGAACCGCTCTCTGAACTGAGTAAAGGATCATTGTGGTTTATGTGACCGCTCGTGTGGCAATCTTGGACAAATTCATTAGAGTTTTTTAAGACAGAAATAAAAATATACCTGTGTTTTGTTGTTTTCAGGAGATGGCCAGTGCAGAGCTGAAGCAGATGCGTGAGACTCTGACCAAAGAGTCGATCCGGGAGCACCAGCTGTCCAGAGTGGGCGGGACTGAGACCGACATGTTTGTGTGCAGCAAGTGTAAGGGCAAGAACTGCACCTACAACCAGGTAAGACTTAGACTTAGACAAACTTTATTGATCCACAAGGAAATTATTATTATTATTTTTTTTAAGTATACATGTACCACAACTGCATCTACAATCAGGCAATATTATAACATACACTACTACTACTACTACTACTACTACTACTACTACTACTACTACTACTACTACTACTACTACTACTACTACTAATAATAATAATAATAATAATAATAATAATAATAATAATAATAATACATACATACATACATGTAATACAATATAGTACATGCATATAATACATACTGTAATACTATCATTCTAACATACTATAACATACTATAAGAAGCAGCTTGGATGAGCTGCGAATTGTATTCGACCAAATAAACTTTTGTCCAGTTGACAAATTTAATTTCTTATTTTGCTGTGGATTCTACCTGGACGACTGAGGGATTCTACACACATACTATAATACTATAATACTATAATACTAATACTATAACTGTACCTACAACCAGGTAAAACCACCAGTGTGTACAACTGTGGAGTGAGGCACACACATATACAGTAGGTACTTTGCATCAACATACTTATTTTACCAGCCCATGTATTATACAGGGGCCATGGGCTGACACGTATTTACTTACTTCCTGCTTGTAGTTCTTTTGGCTAAAATCTTCCACAGTGTGGCCATTACTGTTTTATCTTTGGTCAACACAAGGGGGGACTGGGCAGTTTCTCTGAGTAAATAGGGACTGAGGAATTGCAGGTTGTGCAGTCATTTATCAGGATGTTGTGTTCACACTGATTCAAGAATTTGAGTCAAATATTCTTCTGGCCCAACCTAAATAATACATCCTTTATTTTGTAATGCTTAACAGACTTAAGTACAAGATGTTAGTTTGTTTTACCTGAATCAATATTAAACGTGTTCTGTGCTTGTGTCCCAGGTGCAGACTCGCAGCGCCGATGAGCCCATGACCACATTTGTCGTATGCAACAACTGTGGCAACCGATGGAAGGTAAACTCTACAAACTAAACATGCACACACAACATTAAACACAGGAGACAGAGAAATATGGCTTATTGGACTGGCTTTAATGGTACAATAAGGTTTTGTAGATTATTACAAATAGCGAGAAGGAGAAAATCAACTTTTTAACTATTTCCATGTATTGTTGTTGTTGTTGTTGTTGTGTTTTTTTTATTTATTTATTTTTTTTTTTATTTTATATATATTTATATTCCAATATTAGTCTATTTATGCAGAAAGGAAAAAAAAAAAACATGATTCCACATTCATAGTGTAAATTATGTAACGGGATTTTTATGAATGAATGGCAAATATCGAAGTAGTATTGCAGTAACAGCCAGTGCCCACAAGAGGGTAGCAGAGACTGTCCGTAACAGTGCTTAATGCTCTGGCTGCAGTGAAATAATAGTCCAATAATTACAGAGCAAATGACCGTAAACTAAGGCAAAACAACAGAATTTTGCCATTGAATTCTTGCCTAACCTCCATTTAAAACGTCAGGCTCTGTAGTATGATGTTACCAGACTGAGTGGAAACACTTTTTGCAGGTGGTTTCTATTGTTTAACCTTATTAAGCTCCTCCCTCTCCACACGCACGATCACCTGTCCTTCCCTAGCCCCGCCCCCTCACCGTTGACTTCCTCTTGACGCTGGGTCAAGGTGAGGAGACCAATTTAAGTGTTTGTGTTCGCTCAAGGTGCAAGCCTGACTGAAGCTGTTTTGGATCATGACCGTAGATTACTGTTGATATGGAAATGTGTCAGCCTTTTGTCGTAATGTTGTTTCCTTGTTCACAAACATACTGGGCTTTGTTTTATTCACACATGTTAAAGTAATCCTGAATATTTATAGTCCGGTCTGCTCAAAACTCTATTGTATATCTCTCTATTTTTCAAAGGCTAATTATGATCATTTCACTGCTTAAATTGCTTTTACTAAGATACTTGCGTACTGTTTTTTTCTATGACTAATGCCGATACTTTAGAATCGATGAGCTCTGCCAAAAGTCAAGCGTTTGAACACACTTTTTTATTTACATTGGAGATTGTTCCTGAAGGCGTCAAAACTATGAACACACGGAATGCAGCAGGAGAATTCATCCTGAAGCTCACTGAGAGAAGGCCCAGGGGTTTGCAACGGTTTGAATATAAAGTATAAAAAAATATATTTGCTACATAACTCCATACATCCTGCATCATGTATTTGACGTCTTCTGTGAGTATAAAATGTTGAAAAAAAGAAAACAAAGAAAAAACACTGAATGAGAAGGTGTGTCCAAACTTTTGACTGCTAGTTTGTATTGATCAATTTGAAATGACTCCAGTCTCTGCATTGTGTAATAGAAAGGGAATACAATGGAATTATAATAGTTATTAACATTGTTATGAATTATATTAATAATAATACATTATATTTTAGATGTCCAACAGTCTTTACAATGGACACTGTAAACGCATCACATAAATCACAACCCAAACTAAATATCAACCTGTGCTGAAGATCGATTAATATTGGGCCTCTTTAAATACATTTGTATATTTTCATAGTATTCATTTAAATCACAATATTCTCAAGATGACATATTATAACTTTATACCTAAATTAATTGATAATGTATTATTTTGTCAATGTATAATTATCAAATTAACTTGATTACAGACCTCTATACCATCGATAAATGACTCTATAACCATTTCATCATCCCATAATGTTTATTTTTTTTTTGTCTTGTTTTGCAGTTCTGTTGAAAACCCCAAATATCTTTTCCTCCGAAGACGAAGTGAACTGACATGGATGAAAAACAACAAAAGATGTATTTTTTCTTTTCGTATAATTTCACATTATTAAATTATGAAGATGTAATATATGAAGAAAAATGTGCCAGTTCTAAGCAGGAGTTCTGTTTCTTTAGTACAAAGCACTTAGGTTAATTTTGATGTAGATAAAAAAATAATGATTAAAAAAAAAAAGATTAAATTGTACTGAGGCCTTGTGAAAACGGTGCCTTTCTTTGATAAACTTTGATGCCACATATTTTGCATTTTCTATTAAATTTGCTCTTGGATTAAAATGTTTGAGTGATTTTGTGTGAAAAAACAAACACATTTTTACAGAATGAAGCTAAAGGTGTAATTAGGTGTAAAGAGGACCTGCTTGTCTCCTTGGAGATCTTATTGGTTGGCCTGGATTGTTACACAGTATGGCATTAAGCGTATCTATCGCCATGGAGACAAGCGGTTAAGTGAGATCTGTGCAAAGGAGATCTTGCTCACAGTAAAAATGTTTGTTTTTCTAGGTGTTTTTGAGCTGTAAAACCACCTGTAATTGAATAAATTCCAGGCAGAGCAATGACGTATCCAAAGAAACGAGCAGGTGACTGACTCCCAACCTAAAAGTTAAATTTTTTTGAAAACTGTAAAACAAAATCAAATATTTCAGAAGTCGTTTTATTCCCGTTTTTACCCGTATACACATTTCAAAGCAGATCCAGAGGTGCAGATGGCTGGAGAGAGGCTGAGGTGGAGAAAAAGCTGTGTTTGTTGTGGAAACAAGACTCGAACTGTTCACCACAGCTGAAGAGCGTGTACTACCTAACACTCTACTGCACCGTGATGTGTATATTTATTAGTAGTACTTCAGTATAAATGAGTATGAGGAGAAAAAACTGAGTATAGCTTTATATTTTGCATTTATTAAATCACAGGTTGCTGTTGTCAAAATATCTTGAATATATATTATCTTAAATCTCAATGGTGATAAGCAACACTACGGAACATTTTTAAGCAGAAAAATATAATGTAATGTTTAATTATTGGACTTAAGATGCACTGTGATCAGCTCATGTGATGTAGCCATCTGTCCATCTTTACTCACCCTGGACCAGGATCAAGAAAGACTCCAGACTTCCATCAGCACATGCTCCAGCTTCTCCTGATCATCTGGAGACTAATGAGACGTGCATGTCCCAACATCTCATCAGGATGGTCTCCGGGACACAACAGAGTTCCAAATATTTAAAAAGTATCCGAACTGGAAACTCCAAAATATGGGCCATGTGAGCAGACAGTAAACACGTTTGTATTTGCAGGAAAAACTCAAATGAGGGAAAACTGAACTGTTGCCAACTTCTTCTCAGTGTCAATAATAAGTAAAGTGGGTCAAAGTTCATCGAGCTTCAGGGCAACGCAAAGAACGGCCGTAAAAGTCGCCACCTGGAGTCTGCAAGGCAAATGGGTATTCTATAGGAGTATTTAATTTAAGTTTAACTTCTAAATCACAAGAGGCAGACCCCGTACTCCTGGTGGGGAAACTTTGACACTGGAAGTAGATGGTTCAAAACAAAACAAATAAAATTAAAAATAAAACTGAATGGGATATTATAGGTAGTCACTTTTCTCATTCTCCATTTGTGAATCACAAAACTATTAAATATCTCCAAAAGTATATTTTAATATGATTTTCAGACTAATGAAACTGTGGAGAGTTTAGGGGTTTCAAAGAGGACCGCCACAAGTTAATCGATTAATCACAACTAATCGATTATTGTAGTTGACAACTATTTAAATAATCGAATAATCATTAACTGGTTTATACAGGGGCATAGAGAAGTTTTCTGACTCAAACCATATGAAGAATTACAAACAAATCACTGGATTTTGTGTTTTTGATGAAAACGCTCTGGTAAATATGTTCCATCAGGATGTCCTCGAGCGGCTTCTCTTCAGCTTTATCTGAGTACAATGTAGGAAAATCACAAAAGCCACGGAATTAACCGAAGAAATAAACACTAGACTAATCGATTAGCAAAATAATCGTTAGTTGGGACCCTAGTTTGACCCGCCAGTGGCTCCCTCCTCATAATGTCGCTCCTTAATATTAAAAAACTGTTTTTGTTTGTAGGATCTGGCAACACAAATTACAAATCAGACAGCCCTGAGAACCAAATACCACCATGTAATATTATTTTTTTTATATAATATAAATGTGAATAAATCAAACATAGCAGTTGTGATCAGTTAAATGTTAAATTCATATCTGAGAAGGCCGAGAGTGTTTTATTGAAATACATTTGACAAATTTCACGACCTTTTGAATGGTGCTTGTTTTGACCAGGCAGTACACTCAGTAGTATTAAAAATCTTTCTCTCTAAAACTCAAATAAAAGCACACACAGCTCCATTGCATGTTCAAAGTTTGTTTATATATGTACATTAAAATCACAGTTTTAACAAAATATAAAATAAATAACATTAACAATACTAAGATAAATGCATTCGGAGTCACCAGTCTGGATAAGACCTAGACATCTTCCATATATATATATATATATTTTTAAACTTTTATTATTTTTTCTTCTGTATTTAGTTGTGTTGTTCGCCTCTGCAGATAACCGCTAACATTGGTAACTACATTTCCCATAATTCCCGTGAAGTACTGGTCATCCCATTCACATATATTCTGTTGAGAGCAGACAGGAGACGAAGCTAGTCAGTCTATCAGGTGTGTGAATAAGGCTTCTGTGCACAATACATTCAACTATTTAAAGCTGCACTGTGTAACCTTGCTGGTGGATGGTCTGCCGCTTGCTTGTCTCCATGGCGATGTTATTGCTCTGCCTGGAATGTTCCACAGTTGGCGTTAGATTTCTGAATTAAACTACTAAATGTACTTTGTGTTGTGTGAGCTACTGTGTCCAAGTAATTCCCCTTGTGGATCAGTACATTTAAATCTCCATGGAGACGAGCAGGTGAAGTTACAGGTCAGATCTGCGGATAGGTGAGCCCGCTTATTAGTTTAATGCCATACTGTGGGACATTTCAGGCAATATATAACCACATAACAATCATGGAGACAGAAGGGAGACGTGTGGGGCGATAGTGGCTCAGTGGTGCCACAAGCTGAAGGTTAGAGGATCGATTTCAAGTTCTGTTATTGTGTCCTTAGGCAAGACACTTCACCCACAATGCAAACACCTTTAAGTGACTGCTGAGGCTACAGAAGTACGAGTATCTAACCCCCACCAAGTATGGAGTGACTGAGTAAAGACTAAAGTGTCATTCATAAGCCTGTAAAGCAAAATTATTACTATTATTATTATTATATCCTCCACCATGGGAAAAGTTACATATTGCATCTTTAATATTTTCAGTCATGATTTGTGGAGTGACTCAGGATTATTCTCTGTTTTGGCCTGGACGCTATAACTAGACACTAAAATATTGCGTTTTGTCTGACTTGTGCCAAAATTGTATTTAAGATTTGCCAAGTATTTTGTTTTTAAATCAAGATTTCGCGCACAGAAGACTGAAATCTGAACTGCTGAACTAATACAAGAATCCCATGCTTTTCAGAAGATGTTCGCAGAGGTCAAAACTACAATGTTAGTAGTTTTTAGACAGAAAAAGACCCCATAGAGACCCAGGGACATATATATACGGACATTACATTCAATCCACCTTTCCTCTCCTGTCTGCTCCATTTTAATATATATTTCTAAACGCTTTTCATCATATATACTGTATCTTTATATATATTTTTTGCACCTGGGATTTCCTCCCACTCCCCTTCCTGAATCGACCAACCACAACCCAGCCCGGCGGACCCTGCAGCCAATCAGGAGGCGGCGTTCGAGCAGGCAGCCAAACAGTGGTGAGGTCAGAGGTGAGAGGTCACAGAGGCAGAGGTCGTCAGCAGCAGTGCCTGTGATTGGACGTGTGCGTGTAGGACATTTGTGTTACTGTATTCAATATGGCTGATTAAGCATGAATTCACTTTTTGGTGTAATACTATGTAAAAAAAAAAATGCTATTAATGTATACTTAAAGTGCAAATGACCTGTTTTTCATGTTTTCTAATTATTATTATTACTTGGTTTTGTGGGTTAGTACCTGTGGTAAATATTTATCATAGTTTTACATCAATTAAGTGGCAGTTTGTGGGGAAAAAAGATGAGAAGAAAAGTACAAAAATACAAATCTACCGATGCTATCAACACGAGAAACTTCAGCCAAAAATGTACCCTTTATTTAACAAAATAAACGTGTATTTTTCTTCTATTTAATTATAACTATTGCGCAATTTAGACCACATTACGGTTGCTAGGTAACAGCTAGGGAATTACCTCTACGTATGTCATACCGGCCGCTTGTGTTCAAACAGGAAGTAAGATTAAAAACTTCACTTTAAAAACAGAATAAAACTAGGCGAGATTTTTTAATAAAATCTTCAGTAATGTTTTAGAGAAATAAGTAGTCCAACCTAACATACGCACTTTCATTTATTATCTGAATGGGACTAGTTTTCCGTCCGTTTTGGCCCTATTTTGATCCATGGTGGTGTGAAATTTAACGAGAATTTATAGTTTTCGCCATATTGTTTGTCAAGGTAAGAATTTTGCTGACGAAAACTCCAAAAATACAATAACACATATGGATTAAAAATGTGATTATAGTTTACACATTGGATTGAACACGCACAGTGGCAGTATAATATATCAATAATTCTGTATCCAAGCTTTTCTTAATACAAATTCTAATAACGTATAATAAAACACAGTCTATACATCTATACCATTTGTGTAGCTTTTACAATAAATGGTATTTTGAATTTCTAACGTCACCCAGATTAAGGGAAATTATTATTCAAAATTTCCTGGGGGAGAACACCCAGACCCCCTATATTCAGTACCACCGGTGTCAAAATAAATACTTTTTAAGTTAGTTCATTTGAATAGACCCTTTAAAATCCTGTGTCATCAAAATGCTTCAGAAAAATCTGGAATGGAGGAAACTGGAGGCAAACTGAAGCTGACATAATATATTCACAGTGATTAACAGATTACCAGACCTAAATGCTGATGGTTTTACTACATTATTTTATTGTTTTAACGAGGACTAGTGGAGTTAAATAGAGCTTCTATTTTATATTTTTATTAGATAGTCTTTATCTTTATTGTGCAGCACTTTGGAAACTGTTTTGTTTATGAAATGTGCTATATAAATAAAGTGGATTGGACATTATAACAAAAAATAAACTACAGTTTTGAATTTCCATGGTGGCCATATTAGTTAGTCTGCTTCTCTGTTAACGGAGTTGGAAAAATACAGTTTTCTAACCTCAAAATCGTATTTGAGCTTCACAAAAAGTATAATTTACGATGAAATGTGCAATATCTCTGTAGATGAAGTGACAAACTGTAGTGGACTCAGCTTTTTGTAAGGATTGTCCAGAAAAAAACTAAAAATCTGGATTGTATATAAGTATCACATTATGTTCCACTTCACTTTTGCCTCCAGCTGTCTTCCGAAATTTAGAATGTTTTTGTTAACAATGTTTAAAGGGTCTACAGTGGATTGTAATACTTTTCAGTAGCAGTCAAAGCAGTAATACTATGAGAAGTACCAATGAACAAATAAAGTGAAAAAAAGATGTATATTTCAAGATTAGATTAGAATATTTTCAGATGACAATTCTAATATTTTTTACATTTTGAATTTTACTTGCAAGTGACTACACAGAATAGTTGAAACTGGCTTTTTCTGTGGTTGGCCCCAAACTTTGGAACGTTCTCCCTCCTCACATTAAAACCGCCCCTTCAGTCAATTCTTTTAAGTCTCGTTTAAAAACACTTTTACTCACTGACTTTTAACACGGCGTAAGAGTTGTGTGGTCCTCTGACTGTCTTTTATTGGTTTTATTTGCTATTTTTCTATTTGCCAATTTTAATATACATATATATATATTTTTTTTAAATGTTTTTTTTTTTTTTTTTTAATTGACGGGCTTGTTTATTTATTTATTTTATGCTTTATTTTATTTAATGTATTAATTGACAATGTGCCTACTCTGCGCAGCACTTTGGAGACTTTGTGTTGGTAAAATGTGCTACACAAATACAGCACTCTAAACCAGATACTCGTGTGTGTAATATTGTGTAATTGTTTTGTTAAAAAAAAAATTTAACGAAATTCAAATGTAGCCATTGAGTACAGTAACACAAGTAAGAGTGTATGTTTTCGTAAGCTCCAGTGATTATTGCGACGTGTTTGGTGCGTTCAATGAAAATCAGTACAATTTCTCAAGTCTTTTTGATTCTGGCGGGAAAAAAAAAAAAAAAAAAAAAAAAAAAAATCCAGGAATTGGAGAGTGGGAGAAATAAAAATGAAACAAACTAAAACGTAAATATTATTCAGTTGTCACATATAATAGTTTTCCTTTAAAAAATAGATGTCCTTTTTTGTAAATCAGTAGTCGGAAGGAAGTTGAATCCATCCAATAGTCTGTGTGGTTCTCTCCAGCCAAAAAAAAGTTAAAAAAAAAACAAAAAACAAATTCTAAAAATTCAAAATAAAAACTTTTTGCTGTTTTTGAGTAAAGGGAAATGGATGAGCACCCTGTGAGTTTTCCAGTTACGGAAATATGAAAAAAATCACAAAAAGGAATGACAAATTGTTCGTACATGTCCCGAAAATGACCATTCATAAAATAAGGCGAGAGAGAGAGTGGGCGGAGCCTGTCCACCACTGACCAAATCTCTTAAAGGTGATTGGTTGGTTGGAATTCTCGTAGAATCCATGGCACAGATGCGTCTTCCGTTTTCTCCCAGTGAAATTCAAGGACGGTCTCCCAAAATATAACGTTAATAATAAGTTATGAGGATGTCCGCAAGGGATCGTTTTGAGGCAGTGAAAGTATACTGATCGGTTGAAAAGTCGATAAAAAATGGATACAGGATTTTATAGGCAAGATAGATGCACTAACTATATCTGTCCTAACCATTAGTTATACCATAAAGATGCACGGTGTAACTTTTCTGAATTATAGTCCCTATCACCTGTTTGTCTCCATGGAAATATTGGTTTGGTTCCATAGCGTGGCATTAAACTTATCTTTTTCCAATTTATCTATTCCAAAATAAGTACTGATACTTTGTAGTGATGTCAAGATAGGGGTGTTCTACATGTATCTCTATGGTGGAATGTTCAGCAGTTGTCATGGTGACACAATGCACACATCAGTTCACCTGTTGTAGTTCCAACCAAGTCAACAACTCCTGGTCAGATTTGGTTAAAATAACGCTCAGATTAAGTTTAATTTGAGTAACAGAACTTCTAACAGAGCAGTGCTTTCAGTTAGCTTCACACCCCCAGAGAATGTTGATGACATCAGCTGCAAAGTATCAGTAATGCCCAACATGGAAAACTCCAGGCACCGCTGTTACATCTCCACGGAGACATTCAGGTAGAGGATCCCCCTATCAGAAAAGTTACACAGTGCACCTTTAATAAGCCATAATTTTATAGCAGTTTTGGTGCAGTACTGCAAGTTTAGTACTAGTACTAACAGTCATGTGACATACTGCAGTAATCTGATTCAATAGTATCTGCTTAAATAATCTATATAATTATTAATAATGTATAAGTTTAGATATTGGTTTGTAGTGTCAAAACAATATTTTTCTGAGACACTTTTGAGCAATACTGAACTGGGTATTGCATTGTATAGAAAATACGAAAAATATGAAAATTAACACTTTCAGGGACTTTCAAAAAAATAAACAATTGGAACGCTAATATACAAACATGACGGTGACTAGGCTTTAAGGGCAAATTTCATATTCTAAAATTTCAAACTTTTAAAAGAAGGGGTGAAAATCTAGGAGTGTTTCAGAGCCTTCTAGAAGCCGTGTGATCAGTCTCGCAGGAGTGGACGTAGGGAGCTAAAGTCTAGATCCCGACCAGGACTAGAACCAGGATGAGGACCAGGACTTGGACCGGGGACTAGGACTCTGAGGAGGTCCGAGAGCCCCCGTGGACCAGGGACTTGTAGATGCTGGAGGAGAGGAAGCGTGGGTAGGAGTCCCTGTGCATTAGAGTGTAGATCTGCAGCTGGGCGTCTTCAAACGTGTGCGGCGTTGGCTCCTGCATCTTTTTGTTGATCACCTCTCGCACCCGGGCATCCAGACTCACCTGAGGAACACACCGGGAGAAAAGGAATTAGACTGACCGAAAAGATCCAAGCATTAAAGGGCCCGTATTAGATTATTTTCTGATCTATGTTGATTCCTCATCACAAACATACATTTTATTCTCACGTTTAACACACAAACCCTGCATATTTAGTCTGAGTTCTTCTCTCAAACGGAAAACTGTTCCACCTTGTGATGTCATGTGGTAATACAGGAAGTGCTCCACTGTGTTTTTAAACTCCACACACCTTCACTAAAATAATTTGGATTATTTCAGCCCTGGAATTGTCAATCTCTGTTGAACTAAAGGTAAAATGTAGCTGTTCACTTGAAACTAGTGCATGTAGTTTGAAACTTTGTGTTATTGTTATTGTGACAACCCTAAAGCATAAATATTGATACTTTGCAGTGGCATCATGGTGGTTGGTTGTACATGCATGTCTGTGACGGAATGTTTGGCTGTTACCATGGTGGCACTATGCACACATTAGCAGACATAGCCAAAATCGCTTTAAGACAGTCTGAAAACTCAAGAAAAAATACAAAACTGATCTAAACCTCACATTTTCAGGAGCCTGTGATCAAATTGAGCGTTCATGTTCCCATGGAAATTACAGTTTTCTTAAAATTTTCCTGGGGAAGAACTCCCAAGCTCCCTCTGTCTTCTGTACCGCCTGATAGATTCAAGTAGATAATACAATTCAGAGATTCTCAATGGCCTAATACCTACAACACTTGTTAACTTACCCCATCTTAGTCAATACTAAGGAACAGACTCAATAGTTAATACAGATTCCGATAATAATAATAATAATAATAATAATAATAATAATAATAATAATAATAATAATAAATATTTAGACCAGGCGTGTCCAAACTATGGCTCATGGGCCAAATGCGGCCCTCAGACAAATTTTTCTTGGTCCTCAGGCTTCCAGGTGAATTGGCCCAAATTACCTTGAGCAGTTTTGGCTGCAAGTTTTTTGAAACTGGACCTTGATAAGACGATATTTAATATTCATTGTGTGGTTTTTGAGGATCTTGGCATGAATAAAGGACTGACAGCTCATTCTAACGTGTTAAACATGAATATTTCAATTATTCACTGTACTGAGCCCCAGTCTATGGCCCTCTGCTTCGTCTGTGTTTATATATGTGGCCCTTGGTGAAAAAAGTTTGGACACCCCTGATTTAGACAATACAATGTAATTTTCAACATTATATAATAGTACTTTCTTTTATATTACTACGTGGCCTTATATCTGTGTAATCCCTCAGTGTCCAGGTAGGTTCCACAGTGGTCCATGGGCGTGTACTAGTCTTATCTACTATCTACTACCTACTAGTCTTATACTTGTTCTGATACAGCTCCAGATCATTCTAAAGCTGCTCAAGAAAGGTTCATTTCTGGTCTGTGAATGTCACTTTTTAGTATCAATACCTGCTCAAATGAACATCTAGATTCAATACTAGCTTCAGTATCGATGGGTATTTATATATGTATTGATACTTTTGACCACCCTGCTCCATACAGTGAAGTCTAGTAACTAATGGAGACAATCTGAGACAGTTTCACCTCAACAGGAGCCTCTTTGGAAGGTGGGAGGAGGCCCGAGTATAACAAGAGAAGCATTAGGAGCATGTGGTGGATGCACAAGCTGAACTCCGCACAGAAAGACATTGTTGATCTCATGACCTTTGTGCTCTGAGGAATCCATACACTCATTTCAATACATTTCATTGTGTCGCCATTAAGAACCCTGCTGTTATGAACTGGCCTACAGGGGAATGGGTTGAGTTGAATGAAGAGTAGGTTTTAGGCGACAGAACTTTCTGGAGGCCAATCGTAGTTAATACAGATGGGGGAAAGCTAAAAAGAATATTATTAAAATGCAGATTTTTGTGGTTATACAGCAAGTAGGGACTTAACGATAATCAAATTTTCACGATTCGCATCTCACGGTACGATATTTACTGCAATAGTTTTTGAAGGTTAACAAAATGGTGAATGTGCTACTTTTTCTTTTTTAAATGCCTTCGCAAGACTTTGGTTCTATCATCGTCTAAGGAACGAACATTCAAAAATGGTTATTAACAGGTATTTCTTCATGTAGTTTGCGCTTAAACAGAGCAAAGCATTATGGTCTATGTAGTTTCCTCATTTTTTAACTGTTGCTGCACCATAACAATGAATTTAAGCAAAGAGACTGGCCCGGGATATTATTGTGAGACTTTTGACGATACGATATTACCATATTTCGGTTATTGTTACATCCCTAATAGCAAGATGTAAATTGTAATTACTATTATATTTGCGACAGTGGAAAGGTAAGGAAGATAGTGGAAGAGGTAGATTGAGGAGGGAGAGAGAAAGAGAAAGAGATAAGGAAGATAAGGGGAGAGAGGAATCAGCAAGTAAGACAAATTGAGCCGTAGATAGTAATAGAAACACAAGAAGGAAGATGAAAGAGAGAGTGAGAAGAGATAGGAAAGACAAGTAAGAAAGAAAGACTAAAAGACAGTAATAGAAAGACAGGAAGCAAGAGAGGAACATGAAAGAGAGCGAGATAGCAGACTGGATCCCAAGGTCACCAGACACCAGGGCACACTGCCAAAATCACACCTCTCCTATCTGTTCATACCCAGCCCATACTACGCTATAAACTATAAAAAGAACAGAGAAGACGAGAGGAGGAATTCACTGCTTCCTGTGCAGAGGCCTACTATAGTCCACACGCAGTAAAAATGAGAGACAGTGCCTTTAACAAACAATTATACCATTTGTGTAGTTATTATAATAATAAAATAACCTGCTTTGAATTACACCATAATGTTTGTCCTCCATTCTGGTCATCTAAAATCTAAAATCATTTAAAAACTCTTGAGAATCCATCCGTTTGCTTTTGATAGGTTGAGACTGACCAATCACAGGAGAGTACTGTGGTTTGGGCGACCGCCAGCGTAGAACAAACCAATAAAAATAGTGACACTGCCAAATGTACTTCAACATATTTTAGCAGAAATATTTAGTTATGAAAAACACGCAGAGGGAAGGGCTTTGCGTATTTGTGGACGAATAAGACGCCCGCGCTTTTCTCTCAACTACGATTAACTAAAGTTTGATTTTCCAACTTGTTCCACTGTTGTGACGCTTTGACCAATCAGCATGAAGCATTTGTTTAACTGTTCCAATCACTGGTTGCGATTGATTTGAGTGAGAGCCATCCGAAATTGATGTGTAGAAGTCTAGTCAGAAGAGGGCTGCACATATCAGTCAGGCGAGGTTAGGAAATCACGGTTTTCCTGGGGGTGAACACCCAGACCCCCCTGTCTTCAGTACCACCTGTTACAAGATATATAGATACAATTAGATAATTCAGCAATTCAGGGAGCCTCAATAGCCTCTCCTATCTGTCCAAACGGGGCCCCATAGTGCGCTATAAACTATAATAAGCCCAGAGAAGACAGCGAGAGGAGGAGAGGAATTCACTGGTTCATGTACAGAGCCCTACTACAGTCCACAGCGCTCATACAGATAAGTGTACGTGAAAATCCCCTCTCTAATGTTATGGCATGTGACACGTCCAAATACAGGCTGCTGTGATGAGAGGCAGTAAAAATAACCCAGTAGCACACACGAGCCTGGAATACACTGGACAAAGAGCTCATGTTCTCGGGGTCAGCGCGAGGGTCAAACTGTCACTGAGTCAGGTATTCTTAGATGGGCTCTCGTGAGGAGTGGGCATGGCATGGACAGGTTAAGGAAAGGTTAAAGAATTAAATATCTGATATGTGTTCATCATCTTGACAGTATCAGGCAGTTTAAAATGCTTCCACTACAATGCAGCTATAAATTAGAGCCATGTTGTCATTCCTCAGCGTTGCCAGCAGAAGGCAACACGTGTTCTCTGTGATGTTGAAAGAAGGAGGAAGCAAATTATAATATTTTTTAATTGCAAATCGGTTGAAAACTTGGTTGAAATTGAATACTCAAATTATGTTTAAAGCAAGAAGTTACGTACATGCATCAGGTTATTAAAAAGTTTAGAAAATGATCTTAAATGGTACACACATTTCAATCCTTCTTATATTCGCTTACTATCAAAATACTTACAGTGCACCATCATACCTTACATTTGTTTACCACCTCCATGTTAAAAAATATATATATTTACTTTGATAAGTGCCTTTTTGAAAAGTTGTGCAGACCTAAATTGTCCTTCATGTTGTCAGTTACGGTTTCATTCCAATGTTTCTTCTTTCAGTAACTGTAACACTAAAATACACGACCAGTCAAAAGTTTGGAGACATCTTTCGGAAGATTATTTACACTGTCGACCCCCAGTGAAGGCATCAGCTACGAGTGGACAAATATGGAATGTAGTGAATGAAAATTAAACTAAAAATAAGTTTGCTTTGATCACTGCTTTGCACTCTTTGCGTTTTTTGACCGTGACGAGGCACAGCTCTGAAGTGAAAACCATTTCAGGAGAATTCACCATGAAGCTCATTAAGAGAAAGGGTTTTGCAACAGTGTCAACCAAGCAAAGGCTCTTTTAAGGATTTGAACTAAAACTAAAATAACTAAACAACAATATTTAGTTGTGATATTCAACTTTTTTCTTTACATAACTCCATATATTTGATGTCTTCTGTACAGAATGTAGAAAGTAGTAAATAACAAAGGTCGCTCCTCTAGCCATCACACCGACACCGCTACTCCCACAGACTAGAGTACCTCTTTGGGGGACAGTATGGAGATGTAGTCCTCGTATATGGAGCGCGCCTTCTCCTCGATGGCGTTTTTGTTCATCTCCTGCTTGAGGTCTTCACAGGCCAGCCAAAACAGCATGTTCTCCTCACTGTACTCTGTGCGCAGGAACTCCCGGAACACGTTTCGACCGGCCGGGTTCTTCATGAGCTTGTCAAAAGACTGAGACCAAAGGCGCATCTCCTCCACTGATGGTTTGGTGCTGAGAAAAAGAGTGAAAAGATTGTAATTAAAAGGGCTGTACCTGAGTTTTCCTATTTGTCTGATTTGTTTTAATAACATGGAGAACAGAACTAGTTACTTAAGCATTTTTAAGGTTTTTTGTATGAGGTTTGCAGCAGTGCAAATGCATTGTTAGCATTCTGTTCTTTCACTAAGATCAGTTAAAGGTCCTATATTAGATAAAATTAACTCTTGTGAGCTTTAAGCCATGTTATAATGCTGTTACTTCCTCAAAAACATACCTGGAGTTGTGTTTTGCTGTTTTGTTTCATTCACACATGTTTGAGTAATCATGAAGTGGTAGTTAACAGCTCCTTTTACCTTTTGTTCAGCAGAAATGGGCAATTCCAGGGCCAGAATCATCCAAATGATTCTAGTAAATGTGTGTGGAGTTTATAAACACAGTGGAGCATGTGCTGCATTACCACATGTCATCACAAGGTGGAGCAAAACACAACTCCAGGTATGTTTGTGATGAGGAAACAACATTATAACATCAGAAAATAGCGTAATATGGAGGATTTTAAACAGTTTGCAGCAGTCCAAACTTGTTCCTTACTTTCCTAACACATTCCTGTTCAAGATCAGTTTATGAACACTTTTCACAACTTTCAAAGGCCAGAGTGAATTTTAGTCGTCTGATTTCTAGAGTTATCAGATTATGGAAATGTCGTTCAGACAGTTACATCTGATATGGTAATCTGATTTCTTTCTGATTTGTCACATCTGTGCAGGTTTTGACAAGGAAATTTAAGAAAGGACCAAAATTAAAGAAATAATATTAAAGTAGAAGGAGAGCTACTAAACTCTGTGTGTGCTGCCTCCACTGACTACTACAGTGTCAAGAACTACATGACATCACACAGGACTGCCCTGATTACAGCAAGGAATGTTCCACAGTATGACATTAAACAGCTCTATCTTACATTTATTGAATTACAGGTGGTTTTATAGCTCAAAATTACCTCGAAAAACAGGCATTCTGACTGTGAGCGGCGTCGCCTCTCCACAGAGCTGACCTGTAACTTGGTCTGATTTGATCTCCATGAGGATAGAGAGATTTAATACCATATTGTGAGACATTCTTCAGACTTCCAAATACAAAAGTAACTATAAAAATCCATTGATGAACTGACACATCATTGGGTGTGTTTGAGGATCAGATTTCTTTTGTGCATGGAAACACACAACAAAAATCAGATATAACTATTGGGTTCGTTGACATAGTTGGCAACATTTCTGCCTTGGAGATAAGTGGACTCACCAAGCTTCACAGTTTGGTATGGTCTCCATCTTTGTGTCCTGTGATATCCTCTTCCTCCTCCTCCGTTTCCTGCGTTCCTCTTCGTTCCTGAAAGTGACACTGACATGATAAAAGGGCTTTCAGACATGGAACACTCACACACGCTACTGTACATGCTCAGACACACAATAAAATCAGCACAAAGTCACAGTATGAAATATGAAAACGATTTCTGTCAATGGAATTTAAGATCATAAGAGTGGAAGTTTGACACAGTGAAGTGAAAGCAAGACAATTTATACATTTTGGATTAAGGTTGGTCTGTAATCCTGATTGTTAACCAGATTTCTTATTACTACTATATTTTATTAGGATTATGTGGATGCAAGTGAACAGCAGCCAAGAGGGGAAAGTATGGAGCGGGTTAGCAGGAGTTTTTTTGAGGTGGCAGGACAGTTTAATCCTCTTTGTCATTTATGAAGATGCAGTTTACTAGTACTTCTCCAAATATATATAGAAGTTTCCTAATCATTTTGAGAGCTATTGCTAGCTCCTCTCCTTTAAGTCAATGAATCGATGCACAGGGCAAGTTTTTTAGTTGACCAACAATGTCTTTAGTCGACAACAGCCCTAAACAAAACTTAGTCCTAGTGGGAATCCATAATAACTCCAGGTCAGTGGAGATATTATAACGCCTGATCTCGTCAGATCTTGGAATCTTAGAAAGGCCTGACCTGGTTACTGCTTAGACGGGAGACCACTGGGAATATCAGGTGCCACAGTGGGACAGCAGTGCAACCGTGTCCTTAGGCAAGACACTTCACCCACATTGCCAAGTACAAATTTGGTGTGGGTATGAGTGATGGATGGAGGGGCCAGTGGGGCAGATTTTGGCAGCCTCGATTCTGGTTCTACCCCAGGGCAGCTGTGGCTACAACAGTAGCTTACCACCACCGAGCCTGGAGTGAGTGAATGAATAATGCCCGTGTCTTATTAAAACCCTAACTCTTTTAATAATGAACTAAAAAACACTTCTTAATTTGCTTATTACGCCTTGCAGAAAGAACTGTGCCGATGACAGTGAAATACAAAACAATAATTACATCGAGTCCTGTCAACAATAACGGTCTCACTAAACTGAACAGTTCCCATCCCACAGGTAAAGCCGGGGAGTCGTACCATGAGCAGCTACAGCAGCAGCACCAGCAGAAGCAGCAGGCGTTGGGTCGCTGGGAATTATGGGTAGTGGTGATGGCCCGCCCCCCTCCTGTCCCGCTCAGAGCAGAGGTCTCAGTGCGCCCGCCCCCCATGGCCTCGCCCCCTCGCTCGCCCGGGACAGGACCTGTGTACTGGAGAGAAAGAGAAAAAATCGTCATATAAACTATTCACATTCTCATTAGTTTGAGATCTGAAGATTATTCAGTTAATCAACATCGGTAAGTAACTACAAAATAAAAATGGTGAATGGTGATTTTTTTTTAAGCAAAAGATGTTACACCAAAAAAAAAAATTACACCAAAATATAACATCAAATAAACTGTGAGGCCAAAATTGTGAATTGAAATTTCAGACACCAGTGTTTTGCTGTCACAGCAATGTTAACAACTAGCATGCTAATGGCACAGTTTCTGATTCCTGGACAATAACCGCTTTATAATTAGATATGGACAGTACACAGCAGACTTAACATCATAATGATTAATAAGGTCACCAAAAAATTTTTAAAAATGTGTGAATTTTAGGAGCAAAAGATCTTCTAAAATGAGAGCAAAACATAAAATAAATTGTGAGGCCAAAATTGGGAATTGAACTTTCAGATTCCAGAGTTTTGCTGTCACAGTAATGCTAAAAACAACTAGCATGCTAATGGCGCAATTTCTGATTCTCTGACAATAACTGCTTCATAATTAGATGCAGACAAGCAAAAAAATGTTCTAAAATGAGAGCAAAACAGAATAAAATAAACTGTGAGGCCAAAATTGGGAATTGAACTTTCAGAGGCCAGAGTTTTGCTATCACGGTAATGCTAAAAACAACTAGCATGCTAATGGCACAGTTTCTGATTCTCTGACAATAACCGCTTCATAATTAAATGCAGACAGTTCACAGCAGTACAAGCAAAAAAATGTTCTAAAATGACAGCAAAATATAGCATAAAATAAACTGTGGTGGCTAAATTGTGAATTGGGTTTTGCTGTCATGGTAATGCTGACAGCAACTAGCATGCTAACCACACACAACATGCTAAACGTGCACTTCCTGATACTCAGATAATAAAACACTTAATAATTAGATGCAGACAGTACACATTGGACTTATTTTGGCCTCAAGATCTGCCTGGACTGGGGCAAATACATCAAAATACATGGACAAAAGTTACTAGCCCTTTAAAACTATTCAAAATTAGCTTTGAAAACTACATTCTGTTTCAGTAAATACTATTTTTATTATCATCATTGTGGCATCAAAATCCAAGTACCAATTAACAAGTAATTGGACAACACCGTTTGCGACTACAATCTTTTAGCGGCCATCTTACCATGCAATCTCCCTACAGACACTCCCGCGCGTTTAAGTCCGAACGCAGAATGTGTCTTTGGCATGTCAACACGACGAGGTGTAAGTCTGCGGAAATCTGACCTGCTACAACACACGGGCTAAAAATGGCCGTCACATGACCACGATGTTGACAGTAATCATATGGAGAAAGCGCGACATGCTAGTATGACAACTCTGTGCAATTTAACATTCAGATATGTGATAAGTATAGACGATAAACAATAAAAAATACTGAAACAAACTTATGCCACTGACACGATAAAACAAGAGCAGATTTAAACCACAAAAACTATTCTAAATACACAATGTTGTTAAAGCTGCATTGTGTAACTTTTCTGGTGGAGGGTCCGTCAAATGCTTTTCTCCATGGAGATGTTATTGCTTTGTCTGGAATGTTTCACAGTATGGCATTAAACCTTTCTATCTTCATGGAAACCAAACCAGACCAAGTTACAGGTCAGTTCTGTGGAGAGGCAACCCGCTCACAGTCTGAATGTTGTTTTTCTAGGTGTTTTTGAGCAAAAAAAACACCTGTAATTGAATAAATGTGAGGTCAAACTGTTTAACGGCATGCCGGAGAAATTACATATCCATAGAAACAAGCAGGTGACGGGCCCTCCATCAGAAAAGTTACACAATGCATCTTTAAAACAACATAAGCTGCAATACATAAACAGCAAATTGGAACACTTTCATACTTAATTTGCCTCATACTTATTAATAAAAACGTCCACAGCTCAAAACGTATGATATAACAAAAAAATAACCCAAAATTCTTCATTAGTGCAAAGAAAATGTACAGAGGATAAATACTGAACACAAACGAGTACTGCTACATCTATAATTTATTGAACATTAAGTCTGTGTAGTAATTAACGGCCGTCACTTGATGTTGACAGTAATCACAAAGAGGAAGCGCACAAGTACGACATCTCTGTGTGCAATTTAACATTCAGATATGTGAGAAACAGACAAGGATCTTTCAGAAAATGTTTTGGGCATTTGTTTTAGAAAATCAGTATTTGTACACGGTATAATTGTCAAGGTTTTTCCAAAATTGGAGGGCTACACGTAAGATACCGATTAAAGCAAACCAATTATGCAAACATTTTCAGACCTTTGAACCATGTTACAGTTATTTCCCTTTCACGTTTACCCTCTCGGAGCGATCTGTGCATGTTTAAGAAATCTTATTATTATTTTTAAGATGCCATATTGCTGATCAACCCCCAAAGAGGTGGCCTATTTTTTTCCTCCTTTTTTACTTTCTTAATCAGTGATACATGTCAGATTTTGCAGCGCTGCGTAGTCATTTCGGTACAAATGAAAGCGTGATCTGCAGCTATCCATCGGAGTTGCTGACTCTTTGTTGTGATGATGTCTATGGCGATGTGGTTTAAATTGCGTTCAGAGAAATTGACATAAAGACTGAACAGATGAGTCGACTAAAACTCGTCGCAAAAGCTCTCAAAACTATGATGTATCGCTGTGTATCTGACCCAAACTAGACTCACAAGACTACACCTGCACGGGAGTTCATGCAAAAAAAAAAAAAAATATGCAGAAAAAGTTGTGGCTGTCCTTTTTACATATACAGTAAATACCAAAAGTACAAAATCTTCAGCTAACTCACTCACACCTTTTCCTTCAGATGTTGTCCCATATAAATCCACATTATATACGTAAACATAATGATAAGTTGACTAATACAACCGATTAAACAACAAAAGGACTTTTTTTTCCTCCATTGTTCACTCCCTTTTCCATCCATAAGCATTATTTCAAATTCAAAAACATGAAATGCCAAAGCAAACGCACTCGAGAGGCGTTTAAAGGCCAATAACACTGCAGACAATCCCTAACATGTGTCCTTATTAGTAGAAACAGCTTCAGACCCATATCAGCTCCAGGGAGCGGAGAGACGGGAGGGCCATGAGGAAGTAGCCGGTGTAAAAGAGGAAGTGAGAGAGGAGACAGGGCAGCAGTGTGGGGGCCATGTGATGCAGTTGTGATCACATGCAGCTCAATCACACACGCAAACGGGCTCAGGTTCACAGAAAAGCGTTTACATATAGATACAAATACACATTTAAAGGTGCACTGTGTAACTGGCGGAGATATTACTGCAACAGTATTGGGATAAACTTGCTAATCACAATCGGCACGGTGGCTGAGTGGCAACACTCATGCCTCACAGCAAGAAGGTTACGGGTTCGATCCCCGGGTTGCCCGGGCCTTTCTGTGTGGAGTTTGCATGTTTCCTCCCCGTGTCTGGATGGGTTTCCTCCGGGTACTCCCGTTTCCCCCCATCAACCAAAAACATGCAACACCTATGGGTGCATGTGGGCTCACCACCTGCAGAGGGGTTCAGGACTACAGATGGAAATTAGCTATGAGCTACAATCTGGTACAAACATATCTGCCACTGTGCTTAATGTAATTGTACACTGTCCTAATAAACCAATAAAATACTAAAACACAATGGCGACAGGTTAATGGTCAGATCTGTAGAGAAGCAAGCCTGAACATGGTAAGAATTCATGTTTTTTTTATTGTAATTGAACAAATGCAAGGGGGGTATGTTTGCCCTAGTGTGGAACGTTCCAGGCAAGGAAATAACATCTCCATGGAGACAAGCAAGTAGCAAAGTACAAGTTACATAGTGCACCTTTAAATGAACTGAACCATATTTTAACTCCATTTAAATGTTATAGTTGTGCCTTGAATGTTCCGCAGTATGGCACTGACCTTATCTATACCTGTATTTACTCAATTTAGGCCTCTTAGTGCGAAAAAATAAATAAATAAATAAATCATGTATTCTTCCTGTGAAGCTCGCCTCTCCACAGATGTGTGACTTGCTTGTGTCCATGGAGATATTGAGTTTAATACTGTGAAACATTCAAGATAACGCAATAGCATCTCAATGAAGATAAAGGTGGCAGACCCTCCACTAGAAAATGTACTTTTAAAAAAGTTAAAAAAAAAAAAAAAAAAAAGTATGACATTAAACTTTTTTTTTTATAATAATAATTGAGACACATCCATCATCATGTGGTAATACAGGAAGTGCTCCACTGTGTTTTTAAACTCCATACAGGAGAATAGAAATATAGAATCATTTAGATAATTTCAGCCCTGAAAGGTAAAAAGTAGCTGAAAACTACCACTTCATGACATCACAAGGTGGAACAGAGCGTTTCAAGCTTCGGAGATGTAGACAGACTAATAATAAAGGATTTCTAAAATATGTGTGAATGAAACAAAACACAACTCCAGGTCTGTTTTTGAGGAGGAAACAACATTATAACATAAGTCAATTTTGTGTAATAATGGACCTTTAAATTGGACACGTGATTAATTGTCTTCTTTGAGTTTTAAATGCAGGTTTTAATGTATTCCGAGGTAAAAAATAATTGTGGCACGTGCACACTTTTTAGGTAAGGTAAACAGATGATGCAACACAAACATTTGCGTGCTAGCAACTGTGTGCTAAACTAGATAACAGCATTTAGCATCTTTCCATGAAGCATACAAACCAAACAGATTAGCTTCAGTGGGACATTTTGAGGTCATGTGTGACTGTTTTTTGCAACAACATCCAAAGAGGGAGGGATAGTAAATATACAGAAATACTGCATACAGATCATTATAGTAACAATAACAACAAACCAAAAACTATGTCAAGAACTATGTTGAAATTCACATTTTTTGCTGATTTTTATTTATTTATTTATTGTTTTTTAAGGTGCATTGTGTAACTGTTTTGGTGGAGGGTCCGTCAAATGCTTTTCTCCATAGAGATATTTATTCCTTTGACTTGGCATTAAACCTTTCTATCTTCATGGAGACCAAATCAGACCAAGTTACAGGTCAGATCTGTGGAGAGGCAACCCCGCTCACAGTCAGAATGCCTGTTTTTCTAGGTATTTTGGAGCTATAAACCACCTGTAATTTAATAAATGCAAAGTAGAGCTGTTTAATGTCATACTGCAGAACATTTCAACCAGAGCAATGACATATCCATAGAAACAAGAAGGTGACGGACCCCCAAATAAAAAGTTACATATTGCACCTTTAAGATAAATTTGTGGGCCTTGATATGGATTATAAAAGCGAAATATCGGTATCGACAAATATCGGCCTGGTTAATAAGCCAAAATTCAATACCGGATGATCCCTACTAATAAATCTTACACTCCAACAACAGTAGCACTGCACTAAAAACACTGTGTACAGTAAGCACAATGGCTTTGGCTAAAATGACAAACCTCAAAGTTCAGCCGAGTTCTCTGTTTACACACTACAGTAAATACACTCAAGTTACAAGCGCTGGCAAACCCAAGCAAGGGGCGTGGCTTCAGCTCAAAGGGGGCGTGGCCTGTCCCGATAAACGCAAGATACACAGCGGCCAGAAGGACATCAGTGTTTCCATAAAAAAAAAAAAAGCTGTAGTTTTCAAGTTAACAGCTCCTTTTACCTTTTATTCAGTAGTGTTTGGCAAATCAAGAGCTGAAATTATCCAAATGATTCTAGCGAAGGTGTATGGAGTTTAAAAACACGGTGGAGCACTTCCTGTATTACCACATGACATCATTAAGTGGTGGTTGGTTTATGTGTTAAACGTGTGTGAATGAAACTAAACACAACTCCAGGTATGTTTTTGATGAGGAAACAACATTATAACATAAATCAGAAAATAGCGTAATAGGCCCTTTAATATTTCTGATAGGAGGCACAACCAGGCCGAATTACAGGCCAGATCTGTGGAGAGGCGACCCAGTTCACAGTATATGCCCCGTCTAAGCCTTTACACAAACCTGACTCGTTGCTGCATGTCTCCATGGAGATGAAATGTTACACAGTGCGGTTCTAATTTTGATACTAAGCAGTCTGCAAAATCATGAATGTGTCACAATATATTCACATATTTTCTCACTCAAAATCCAAACACAATGACATTTGTATTTGTATTGTTGCGTCACTATTATTACGCAAACAGATATTAAAGGTACAGTGTGTAACTTCTGCTCTTACTGTTAAGAAAGTACTCAAATCATCACACAAGTTGAACACAGGCAAGTTGTTCCCATTCTCAGTAATGGACATGCCTCATGTGAAGCTCTGAACCTCCAGAATTCCCTCACTGAGCTGCACAGGCCGCACTAGCACTGACTCACGGTTGGCTGCAGGCGCTGGGGTTGAAGTAGTGATGATTATGATGTTTTTTTGTATAGTCAAGACTACACTGCATTACAATTGTTATTACTGAAAGCCACATTCGATTTGAACATGTTTACTTCATATCTGCAGACAAGATGAATCAAGTTCATGAAATTTAAAATCAAAATCTTACAAACAGTTCCTCTAACCAAGCCGTCAGCGCACAGAGGAACGCCACACTCACAGCTGTGATGCCAGCAGGGTTCCAGTCATCACCAGCTCGTTTGGTAAATCAGTGGGAGGGATTACGACGTTAGAATCTCTGCACCAGATCACCAGTGTGTGCCGGCCGGACTGAAGGTGGACTCGAGGAAGGAGAGGGGATTAAACAGCAGATAATGTGGCTTGGTGGAGCTTTTAACCATGTAATTATGTTGTTGGTCTAAAAGAGTACACACTTTCCATTTACGTTACAAGGATGTATTGATTCTTTGCAGCTAAATGAATCAACGTTGCCTGGGGGTGTGATGCTAACTGTAGACAATGCTCTGTCTGAAGCCCTGTTACTCAAATTAGACTTAATCCGAGCTCTATTTTAACACAATCTGAGCAGAAAAAGCTGCCTTGGTTTTTCAGTTCGATGAAAATCAAACACCTAAACAGGAACATGAAGATTATTGATCCCAGGCTCCTGAAAATGTGTTGTTTAAATCCTTAAATTTTGTCTTTTTTCTTGTTTTGTCTGCGTTTGTGAATGTGCGCATTGTGTCACCATGGTAACCAACACCCCCAGCATGACGGTCCGATCTCGCCCAGTTCATATGGGTGTGATTGACAGGAAAACGAGCCAATCAGGGAACAGCATGGCTAAAGAGGGGATATTATGCAAAAATGTTTAAAGCACTTTTTTTTGCTTACTACCATGTTATAAGTTTGTTCCCTCATTATAAACTTGCCTGAAGAGGTTTTAGATGTCATCCATGCATGTTTGAGTCATTTAGTGATCTCTCCCAGGCCCTACTCGAAACCGCCTTACAGTTAGCGGTACGATTCTGTGCAATGCCCCGCCCACAAGCCTGCGTCACCCATGCTCTCACTTTCACTCAGCTGCAACCAAAAGCAAATTTCTTAGTAAGATCTCCGAAGCGATAAAGGTGCATTGTGTAACTTTTCCCCATGGAGATGTTATTGCTTTGTCTGGAATTTCACAGTATGCAATTAAACCTTTCTATCTTCATGGAAACCAACCCAGACCCAGAAGTTACAGGTCAGATTTGTGGAGAGGCAACCCTGCTCACAGCTAGAATGCATGTTTTTCTAGGTATTTTTGAGCTATAAAACCACCTTTAATTGAATAATTGTAAGATAAAGCTGTTTAGGCAGAACAGTGACATATCAATAGAAACAAGAAGGTAACGGACCCCCAACCAAAAAGTTACACAGTGCAGCTTTAAGTACATGTGTCGTAACTCCAAAACACACATAACTATTGTACTGTGTGATCTTAATTTGTCTATCCTCAGGTCTCATCCATCGCTGGGAGCAAGGAAAGATGTTTTATGGTTCAACAAACACCAGGCTCTTTCCTTGGCTCCTGTCTGGACTTGTTCAACACTGCTTAAGAAAAGTAGCACACTTCACTTTCACAGATCCCCGGGCCAAAGCGTGAGGAGAAAGCACGTCTCAAATGTCCATAAATCCAAAGCGGAGAGCCAAACGGTGACAGAGGCGAGCATTCTCAACACGGATCAGCTCCCAAATCCATCCTTTCTCCTGTCCTTATAAGGAAGCACCAAACATACAAACAGCAACACAGAGGCAAAAGCTGAAGACGAAAGCTAGTTTTCCTGAACCTAATCCGGTGAGGGCCATCAGAGTTAGGAGAAATATCAAATTGTGATTTTTCTGACAATTTCTATCATTGCGATTGCGTTTAGATTTCGTTTTAATAATAGGATTCTGTTCAAAGTTAACAACAACTAATTATAATGTTAAGCTCTATACATTATTATAATCTATGACACCCGCGGATCTTTATGTTTTAATTTGCACATTTTAAATCGCAATATTTTTCTCAAAATGACTTTATAAAAGAAACAACTCTGCTGTCTTCGGTGTTAGAAAACTGTGGTATCCAATGGGCGCTGTAAATGTCATCACGACAAAGAGAGGTGAAGTTGTCTGCACCTCCAATGGATAGCTGCACATCTCGATAGAAAGTTTTTTTTTTTGTTTTTTTTTCAATTGTACCTAAATAACTATGCAGTGCTGCTGAATCCTTTGATTAAGAAAATAAAATTGGAGAACAAAGTAAGTACAGAGCAGTGGGCGTATGCTGGTGGCGGTGAAAACAAGGATTTATCGGCTGGTCTTGAAAATAAACGACTAAAGAATGCTCAAACATACACAAATCAATCCAAATACAACTTGGAGAGGGTAAATGAGAAGGGGAAACAGCTATAACGTGGTTAAAAGCTCTGAAAAGTTGATTTTGCATAATAAGTTTGCTTTAAACGCTATTAATGAGACGTGATTTTATTATTGGTGACATCAAAATCTGGACTTTCCGAGATAAAGGCACATGAATGCAACCCCGACATCTCAGCTCTCTACAAGAACGCAGCACCAGTCGCCGTGAAACAGGAAGTGTGCTATTAGCATGCCAGTGTTTGTTGGTTTTGATGGCAAACTCTGCTCTTGCCTTGGACAGTTGCATACAAACAGGAACACAGAGGCTAGAGCTAAAGTACAGATGAACAATTTTCTAGAAACTTTGCGATTGCGGTTAGACTTGTAATTCATGATTTAATTAAAAAATTCAAATTTAAACGTGTCCAGAAGAATTGACAAAAAAACTGACATATGAACTAACAAACTAAAACAAGAATTACATTTCAGAACATGTTTGTACAGATCCAAACTACAAAGATAGCAGTTTTTAGGCAAATTTTGTGGAGCAAATTACTTCAAAAGCTGCAGCCTTCCTAACAAGGGTAGTAAAGTAAATTAATATGTGTCAAAACAAATGTTTGCAACGATTTCAAATTACAATTTCTGAGGGCTAGAAAAATAAGAGAAAAAGTTTGTTTCAAGACTGTCAAGTGCGGTCAGGACAAGATCTCATGCCACAAGATCTCGCAAAATAAAACTACCACAAAATCGAGTACACATGAGGGAAACGATGACGATGTGAGACTGAGATTTTCCATGTTTACATTTGGCTCAAACAAAGAAATAGTCACGAGCTGGTGAGTTACACTGGAGTTCTACAATGACAGGAAAAATATAAAATAAAAAAAAATAAGGCCAAAACTGAGAACTTGTGTCTCGTCCCATACTTTATTATAAGAATACGGAATTTAACAGCAATATTTAAAAAGAGCAGCTTGTCTCCATTGAGATTTTATTGATACTTTGCAGCTGATGTTATCAATATTCCCTGAGGGTGTGATGCTAACTGGAGGCTCTGCTCAGTCTGAAGCTCTAGACTTTAACCTGAGCTTTGTTTTAACACAATCTGACCAGAAATAACTGACTTAGCTGGAACGACAGGTGAGCTGATTTGCCATGTTAAACAAATCCCTCTCAAATAACATAACAGCATTAGCCAACAGTTTTCCAGTTAGACACTTTCACAGTTTTTGTAGAAAACCAAACTCCAACCAAACAGGACCATGAACGCTCGTATTGACCACATTCTCCTGATAATATGTTGTTTAAATCCAACAAATTTGCATTTTTTCTTGAGTTTTCAGACAATCTTAAAGCTTTCTTGGCTGTGTTTGCTTATATGTGTATTGTGTCACCATGGAAACTTCTGAACATTCCCTCATAAATAATGATGTAACTGCAAATTATCAAATGCTTGGCCTTAAATGCTCCACAGTAGGGCATTGAACATGTGTATCTTCACTGAGACGAAAAGGAGACACCACTAATGGCCAAGTTACAGGTCCGATTTGTGGAGAGGCGAATCTTGCAAACATCTTACACATTTCTATTCAATAATTCCATTCGTACAATTTAAAAATAGAACTCAGACTTTCACTTACACCCACAGTTGCCGTTAAACACACCCAGAGTTACTGTTTAAGAAAGTATTACTAAAACCCACACAGAGCCTGAAACAGCCCCACGAGTCTGCTCAAATTTAGCTCCAAACCTTTAAAACCAATTGAGCTAACCTAATGAAGCTAAAAAGCAGAACTAATGCTGCCATGCCCTTTGCACGGGAGGCAGCTACAGCCAGGAGAGAGATCCAAATACACACTGGCCACATTTACATGATGTTTGACATTTTTTTCTCCTTCGAGTTTACATGGAAATAATAATTACCAATTGAGGTTTACATGGAAAACATGTTAAATCAGCTTTATTTAATGTCTGGGGGTCAGGAAGGGTTCTGATTGGACAGGGACATGAACCTATTTACGCATTTAAAACACAAACTTCAGCTGCTACCGGCTTTTTATCATCTTGGTTTGGTTAGTGTTTTTCTGTTTTCTGCCATCCACTCTTTTCATTATTTGTAGTTCTTCCAGGGAACTTATTAAAATAACTGTTTCGGTTCAATACCAACGTTTGCTCCGGGCCGCCATCTCGCAGTGCGTCATCACGTCAGAACGGCCGGAATTATTTTTAAGTGGAATAAACGTTTACACGATCGAGGAACAAATTAATTTGGCTTTAAAATCAGAATAAACCACCCACTTAATTCGGAATTAAGTTTAATTCCGAATAATCATTTTCAGTAGGAATTAAGTGTTTACATGGTCTTTTTAAAGCGGAATTAACTTTTATTCGGAATTAACTTACTTTTAATCGGAAGGAGATAGACTGGCTTCACACATAAGCCTGTCACGATATAATGCCACACTGCAAAATGACAAATCTAGCCAAATTAAGATTACTTGAATTAAGAAAGTAAAAAAAAAAAAAAATCACAACTTTCTGAGGTAAAAACACATGAATGCAGCAGGAAAAGGTGGAACAGTAAGTCTGGGGTTAGCATGCCAACATTTGTTAGATTTAAGGAAAACTGCTCTGGCCTCTGAAAGTTGCATACAATCAGCAAACTGGTTGTAAAAAAACCCTTATTTATGAGAAGTGTCATGGCTAAGAAGTACAGATGAACAAATTGGGGGAAAAAATACGTACAGTAACTGCAATTTTTCTGAGAAGCGTTTCGATAGGCCTGTCACTAAAGGTGAGAGAAGTTACAATTTCCACAAGACGAGACATGAGACTGGACCTACGAGAACGAGACGAGGTTTTGACATTATTTAGGCTATAATAAAAACATTGTGCATTTCAGTTCCCAGTTTTAGCCTCACCCTTTACTTTGTTTAATATTTCTGATGCTTTTTTGGGGTTACGCACTCTCAAAAAATGTAACTCGCCAGTACTCAAATTGTAAAAAGATGAGGAAAAAATCTCACGAGATCGTTTTTACAATGTGTGCACAATCTCAAGGTAATTTTGTCTCGCGAGTTAAGACGACTTGATTTAAGAAAGTTGTATCATGATCTGAGTAAATTTCACTTAAGTAAAATAAAATAAAATAAAAAATAAAAATAATGTGGGAAGGATGAGGTTTGGGGTTAATTGTTGGGGTACACAAGGAGCACCATTTAGGTTAAGCTCTCTGTTGATTTGCTATTATTTTTCTGTACCCCTTATTTTTATTTCTGTCAGATGTATCCGTTCTCCCCCATGTATGAAAAGAAAAACATTAATAAAAATTGATCGCAAAAAATAAAAATGAAAATACAACTTTGCTACACTTAAGCTGAGACAAAACTCTGCACTTAAAATAAGAAACAAAATCTTATGTTGCTTAAATTAAACTTACTCCATTGGTAGATAATTGTACGTGTCAAGCTGAATCTACTCAAATCAAGTGAAATGTTTTTAATTTAAGTCATTTTTACCTACCTAAACTTTGCTTTTTGCTGTGTATAGAGATATAACGCAATACACGAATATTGAAACTATTTTATGCCATTGAAACGATTAAAACAAAGTAATAAAATCCTAATAAAGCCGTTTTTAAATATACTGTATCATTAAAAGGCTTGAACCAATAATTTGCCATAGAAGTGACTTATTCTACCCTCTACAGCTCAAATCTTGGCATATTACAACAAAAATAACAAAAATCTCCCCAGTTTTGGAAAGAAAAAGTACCCGTGATAAATACTGAGACTCAAAATATACTGTCCTTGCATTCATACACTGAAAGTTAAGTTGATATAGTAATGATCGTGACAGGCCTTTTCACACATACGAGGAGTGGGCGATAGGGACGTAACAATAATCGAAATATCGTGATATCGTATCGTCAAAAGTCTCACAATAATATCATGGGTCATTAGAATATATCGAATTACTAAGTCTTTTTGCTTAATCGAATAGTTATGGTGATTTTAATGTCTTTCTTTGTGATTTTAATGTCTTTCTTAATCTGTAAAGCACTTGGAATTACAAATAAACTTGCCTTACCTTGCCATGGTGCACAAAAACAGAGCAAACTACATAGACCATGATCCTTTGGTGTTGTCAGTGCAGACGACATGAAGAAATAACTTTTATGAAGCACTTTAAATCTTAATTCTTCATTTTATAACAGAACCAAAGGCGTTTCAAGGCTTTTAAAAGGAAAAAGCAGCATATTCACTATTTTGTAAGCCTCCACAAAATATTGCAATAAATATCGAACCGTGAGATACATATCGTGAGAATATCGTATCGAGGGATTTAGTGGGCGATACTGACCAAAATGAGTATCTGAATATTTTAGTTGTATTACCTCGAGATTTCAAAACATCGTCAGGAATGTGCTGTGCATAACTGTGTATCAAGTACTGCATTTTAAATTGTTTTATTTATTGATAATTTGCAGCTAATGTCATTAACATTCCCTGGGGGTGTGATGCTAACTGAAAGCACTGCTCTGTTAGAAGCCCTGTTATTCAAGTTAGTCTTAATCTGAGTTTTATTTTTTTTAAAACAATCTGACCAGAAAAAGCTGACTTGGTTGGGATGACAAAACTACAACAGGTGAGATGTTTTGTGCGCTTAAACAAGTCCCTCGCACATAAAATTACAGTTTTTCAGTTAGCTCTTACCTTTTTTTATTGAAAATCAAACTCCTAAACAGGACCATGAACGCTTGTATTGATCACAGGCTCCTGAAAATGTACCATTTAAAGACTTTTTTTTGGCTCACGTGTGCTTTGTATCACCATGGTAACTTCTGAACATTTTGCCAATAGAAACACATGTAGAACATCCCCAGCGTGATGTCACTGCAAAGTATCAATAGACGATAAAGTCAATATTATAATTATCATGCATTATATTATTCATAGTACGCAATTTACTTCAGGAGACCTTGGTATTTTACGCTGTCCAACTTAAAGGTGCACTATGTAACATTTTCTTGTGGAGAGTATGACATTTAAGGGGCTGTACCCGATTTCGTTTATGTAATTAAGTATGTTTTACCCCAGTTCAGATATGTTGTAAAGCATTTTACAGTAAAAATGAGACAGATGTCTGATAAATACGCAGTTTGCATGCTAATGGTTGTTAGATTCACTGTGACGCTAAACTCCGCTCGGGTCTCTAAAAGTTGTGAAAACCGTTTATAAACTCGTCATTACAGTGAATAATTAGGATACTCGAAATGCATAACATATGGTAAGTGAGAGATAACTTTGGAGCACTGCAAACAGTTTAAAATGAACCAGTTCTGTTTTTCACATTTGTAAATCGGTAAAAATCAGGTACAGCACTTTTAAACTTACCTATCTCGCGTTTATTTAATTACCTGTGTTTGTATTGTTAAAAATGTATGTATTCTTTCTATGAGCAGGGATGCCTCTCCACAGATCTGGCAAAGCAATAATATCACTATGGAGACAAGCAGGTTTTCCACCATAGTGACATACAGCACCTTTAAAGGGACTGTACCTGAATTTTATTTTGCCTAGTTTTACTCCACCGTAGAGACTGCAAGCATTTTGCTGGATGAGAACCATAAGGAAACAACACTTGATAGCATTACGTAGCATATGTTTGTTAGCATTATGATGGCAATGGCAATGCTGCTAAATATTAAGTCGCAGATGTTCCCTAATTTCACTGAATTTTAAGTATTTTGCATCCAAAAGTAACCAAAAACGCTTCTAATAGTCTGGATAAAGAGTAGGAATTAAGCAGGGAAAAGGATATTAGCTTTATTTAGACAGACTTAAGAGAGATAATACGGACTTGAAAAGAGCCACCTGTGTTCTGGCCTTGAGCTCCTCGTCCAGCCAAAACATCTACTAACAGTTCCATCTAAACCCGAGCCAGAGGAGAAGGAGGAGAGTTATTCCCTTAAATGAGAGGTTGCTGGTGTGATTTCAACACCGCATCAGTAATAAATCACCATTCAAGTTCTACATCGGTAAATAACATTAAAAGCTCCTTCACCACACGCCTCTAGTTTAATATCAACTTTGAATAGACATGAGGAAAATGTCTATTCAAAGGGTCCGTCACCTGCTTCTCTCCATGGACATGTTGCCTGGAATGTTCCACAGTATGGCATTATACTTATTTATATCTACGGAGACAGCAGGTGACGCCACAGGGCCAAGTTACATGTCAGATCTGTGGACAGCCGAGCCCAGAATGCAAGTCAATAAAGAAGTAAAAAAAAAAGTCACTGCGTAAATGCAAGCTGGATATGTTTAATGTCATACCAGGACATTCCAGACAAAGCAACATCTCCATGGAGACGAGCAGATGGCGGACCCTCCACCAGAAATGTTACACAGTACACCTTTAACATGGTAGTAGTAATAGTAGTAGTAGTAGTAGTAGTAGTAGTAGTAGTAGTAATTAATATGGGCCAAATATTACACCAAACGTCTACAGACCACTGTAAGACTCCAGGCCAACCATAACAGCACACATCTGTCTCCATAAAGCAAGTTACACCCGCAAGCGGCAATGAAGGGCCTTTAACCCCACTAAACCTGTTGTTTGGCCATGTTGCCAACGTTTACCTGAAGCATGTACTCAAACAAATTCATTATGACATTAGACTAGACATAGAACTAGACTTCAATTGCAGCTAGTTGGGATTTTAAATAGATTTATATTTGCATTTGGGAAATAATTAAAGGTCATATATTGCGCAAAATTGACTCTTGTGAACTTTAAGCCATGTTATAATGTTTTTCCTCCTCAAGAATATACCTGGAGTTGTGTTTTGCTTCATTCACACATGTTTGAGTAATGTTTATTATTAGTCTGTCTACATCTCAAAAGCTCAAAATGCTCTTTTCCACCTTGTGATGTCATGAAGTGGCAATTTTCAAGTTAACAGCTATCTCTTACCTTTAATTCAGTAGAGATTGCCAATTCCAGGGCTGAAATTATCCAAATGATACTAGTGAAGGTTTAAAAACATAGTGAAGCACTTCCTGTATTACCTGTTTTCTGTTTGAGAGAAAAAATAAAGCCTAAATATGCAGGGTTTGTGTGTTAAACGTGTGAATGAAACAAAACACAACTCTGGGTATGTTTTGACAACATTATAACATATTTCATAAAACAGAGTCATATGGGCCTATTTCCTTAATATGTGTTCAATTATTCACTTTAAATGATTATATTTAATTGGCACAGAAAGTGATTTATAGTGTTTACTGTTATCTTGGCATGACTAAAGACAACGTTGATAAATATCACATTTTGTTAAACCAATCACGCCCTGTTACTTAATCCTTTTTACAAAACTGCATCTGAACTATTACACACACACACAAAGATTCACAGTTATGCAACACGCTCCAGGCATTAAAAGTCCACAAATTAGGACTTACCCTGACATGTTCCCTATTGTTTCTTTACCACAACAACAATATAGTTAGGGCCCATATTACGCCATTTTCTGATCTATGTTATAATGTTGTTTCCTCATCACAAACAGACCTGGAGTTGTGTTTTTGTTTCATTCACACACGTTTAACACACAAACCCTGCATATTAAGGCTGTGTTTTTCTCTCAAACTGAAAACACTCAATACCGGAAGGGCTCCACTGTGTTTTTAAACTCCATACACCTTCAGTAGAATCATTTGGATGATTTCAGACCTGGAATTGCTGATCTATACAGTACAAAAAACAATGAAGTAACGACATACTAACCTCACAAGAGTCCATTTCGTGTAATATAGGACGTTTAAGGAGTACGATCAAGTAGGGTAAGTAGCAATAGAATCGAAAACGCAAAAGCTGCAATTTTGAAACACCCTAATTTCCAACCTATCCTTTGTTAATTTGCATACGAACTGCTAACCCTGTAGTTTACATCTGCACAAACATGTTCTGAAATGTGAATCTTGCATTAGCTTGTGAGTTCATATGTCAGTCTTTTTATCAATTCTTCTGGATGTGTTTAAAATGTGAACTCTGAACAGAATCCTATTGTTGAAACATAAACCGCATTGAAAGTTTATATTTTCCTCATATACGTAATTCGAAACTATGCACAAGGTGTCAAAAGCAGAGTTCTGTAGCGTAGCCAAAAATTGTACTCAACTAAAAGTGACATTATTTAAAATAATATTATGGAGGTAGAAGTACTAAGATGAACCTTATAAGTACTAAGATGAACATTGTATTTGGGAAAACTACTCAAGTAAGAGTAACTGTGAACACGTAACTTCTGATTAATAAATTCTAAATCTGGTATTTTCAAAGGATAGACACAAAAATGAAAAAAATGAAACATAGCTGAAGGAACAGTGCAAGAAACACAAAAGTTCAAATCATTTCATAAGTACGAGTAAAAGTACACTGCTAGAAGTACAATTTCTTTCAAAAGTTACTCAAGTTAATGTAACTACCCACAAAACTTCTACAACTCAAGACTTACCCTAACTTACCGTAATAATTTCTAATTTATTTTTTTTTTCCAAAGGACAGACACAAAAATGAGAAACAAAGGCAAGAAACACAAAAGTTCAAATCATTTCATATTGTCAGCTTAAGGTTTTTGTCACTTAGACTTACTCAAAGTGGAAAGAGTAGGGGTACTTTTACTTAAATAGAAATATTAGTCAAGTACGAGTAAAAGTACACTGCTAGAAAAGTACAATTTCTTTAAAAAGTTACTCAAGTGAATGTAACTACGCACCTACCCACCTCTGATCAAAACGTCTACAGTTCAAGACTTACCCTAACTTTCTTCTTGTTGCTTCCTTATCACAATCGAATAAACCGACAATTAGTGTATAAATGACATACACTGGGTTCTCTAACCTGAACTCGAAATGTCAAAGCCGTCAACATTTTAGGAACTGAGAGCTATAGCCCGTTTTCAATGCTGATGACAATGCAGCTTTCCTGAGTGTTGAAATGGTTACAACACGTCCAAGAGAATTTCCTTCACAATGTAATCTGGCGTTTCAAGCAATCTGACCAAATATTGAACAGACCCCAGTTTAGATATAGATACACGGTGCTAAATATATATATATATATACACGCTACTGTTGACATTGTGCGGAGTAGAGAAAGAGCAGGGACTGTTCAGTGGCAGGTATGGAACAACTTAAGAGTCTAAAAATAAAACACTTTGGACAGCGTAAAGAAATATGGGGTTCTGGTTTGAAGCTATAAATCATCCTTCTGAATAGATTTTAAAGGTGCGCTGTGTAACTCTTCTGCTGGAGGGTCTGTCCAAAGCTGGACACCATGGAGATGATACTGCTCTGCCTGGAATGTTCCACAGTATGACATTGAACATCTCTAAACTACATTTATTCAGTTACAGGTGGTTTTATAGCTCAAAAATACCTTGAAAAACAGGCATTCTGACTGTGAGCGGGGTCACCTCTCCACAGATCTGATCCGCAACGTGGTCTGGTTTGGTCTCCATGTAGATAGAAAAGTTTAATGCCATACTGTGGAACATTCTAGACAAAGGAATAACATCTCCATCGAGAAAAGAATTTGACGGGCCCTACACCAGAAAAGTTACACAATGCACCTTTAAATGAGAATTTATAGTATCTACGTGCGTACCTAGAACTGTTGCTTTGAATTTTGCATGGATGAAATACCAAAAACTTGCAATACTATGATAACTACTTTTTATTACTTACTACAAACTTCAAGGGCTGCAATGATTACTTGAAATAATCTTGAGTAGTCGACTTAAAATATATACTACATTATATAGTATACTTATTCGTTAATAATAATAATAATAATAATAAGTAGTGGTATTATATTTGTAATTGTATTATTATTATCTGAACTATACATCCTTTCAAACCCATGCTAAAAGACCTTTTATAACAGAGACAGTCGGGATGTAACGATGTCCAAATCTCACGGTACGATATTTACTGCGAAATTTTGGCGAGGCTTATAGAATTGTAGATAGGATACTTTTTACATTTAAATACCTTAACAAGACTTTGGTGTGAATCATTACTGTCATAATCCCAAGAATTAAAAGTAAAAAACGTATTTCTTCATGTCGTCTGCGCTGAAATGCATCATGGTCTATGTAGTTCCTTATGTTTATTAGCTGTTGCTACTATAAAACAAAGCATTTATAGGCCACGGGCTAGGATAGTCACGTGTGCACCCCCCCCCACAACCCTATAAATTTGGTATCACTGGAAACCTTGGGATGTCTAGATTACAATTATAACTGGTAACAGTAAAAACACTGGGATTTGCTATGACATATCAATAGTTTTATTGACCTACCATAAAACTCATGAAATGGCTGAATGCGAAACCTGTGATTTCGCCACATGATACAAAGACTCAGTAAATCATCAATTTTTCACTTAAATAAACATATAAGGCATGAAATGAAAGCGAACTCTGTGCCAAATCATTCCCTTTTTAAATGATATGTCTGTCTTAATTGTGTCTGAAGATATGCTTTAGTGAAGTATGACACCATATAAACAATAAATGCTCGTATGACAATACATGATGAACATGACAATAATTTTGTTTATGAACTTAAACTTCAACTTTTTTTTTTCCAGTTATTAAGCAAAAATATGGACAAACAAAATATTGCCTTAACAACATTCATACAAAAGCAATACCAGTATGTTTAAAACTATCATTACAACCAAACTGCATATACACATATAACTGTACAATGTCAGATTTGGGAACTGAAAATGCCTGCCTATTTTATTAAAGCACAATAAAACCGAAATTTTCTCATTTCTGATCTATGTAATTATGTTGTTTTCTCCTCAAAAACATACGTGGAGTTGTGTTTTGTTTCGTTTACACATGTTTAACGCACAAATTCTGTATTAAGGCTGAAATCCTGTTAACTGGGTCAGGTACATCAAATCACGTAGCTACTTCTATTTGCAAAGAGATAGTTTTTAGTGGAATTTAGTGGAGTGAAGTTGTCTAGGCAACTAACAAACCAAATTATTAGAAAGTACATAGCAATGAGCATCCACAATACTAGCTACTAATACTACAATTACTACAAAAAGTATCACCAACCTCGACAGATTGAGCAGTTCCCAACAGACCGACGAACCCTGCCAGAACTCAACGTGTCATCGCATCCATCAAACAATGTCTATTTCCCCACACTGAAAAACTACCAAAAAAAACAAAAAATGTAAAATAAATATCCACGATTAAGATACAAAAAACCCCATGCAACAGCAATAGCAGCAGCAGCAGCAGCAGCAGGCAGGAAATGGTTGTGACACTCGTAGCTTCCCGCTTTGAGTGTGAAACTTGATGAATCAGACCTGGCTTCTCTTCCAAAGAAAAGAAAAAAAAAGTAAAACCACCCATCCCTTACTCGTGCGTACAAAGAGGAGATGGATCTTAACATTCCCTGGACAGCTAGGATCCAGTTCAGACATGCCAAAGAAGTTGACAAAGAAGCACCAAACTTGGCTCATTTCACTGCGCCGACCCCCAGGCGAAGGAAAACCAGAGCGTCCATTAGGAAAGCACTTCTCCGTGAGTTGTTAAGGTGTAATTTTGAACCAGTAAAGTCATTTGGAGACAGATGAGGTGCGGGTAGAGAGGAAAAGACCATATATGGAAAGAAAGTGTAGAAAAATAGAGGTGAAGAGATGCACTGTTGTGTTGCTATGCAGTTGTATAATTGCAAGGTGAGATTTGTTAATTTTGGCCTAAATAAATAAATTCAAACCATTATAAAGAACACGTTTTTAAAAAGGAAAATATTAAAAGTCCTATATTACGGAGTTGGAGCTGTGTTTTGTTTGAGTAATCCTTTATTATTTTCAAGTTAACAACTACGTTTTAGCTTTTGTTTAATAGAGATTGGCAATTCCAGGGCTCAAATTATACAAATGATTCTAGTGAAGGTGTATGAGTTTAAAAAAATAATCCTGTATTACCACATGACATCACAAGGTGGAAGAGTATTTTTTGTTTGAGAGAAGAATTCAGCCTAAATATGCAGGATTTGTGTGTTTAACAGGTGTGAATGAAACAAAACACAACTCCAGGTTCATTTGTGATGAGGAAACAACATTATAACATCAGAAAAGTTCAGTTTTTTTCCTATGTATTTGAGGTAAAAATAAGTCATCTGTGTAATAATATCTGCATAATACTAAATAATAATACATCTGACTTATATAGCGCTTTTTTGGACACGCAAAGACGCTTTACAAACAAAACTGGAATCATCTAACGTCTAACAATAAGGCGTTCTATTGTCCAAAATCAGAGAGTGCACAGTTAGCATGCTAGTTGTTGTTAGCTTTGCATTTTTTGTTACCATCTAAAGAAGCTCCTGAAGTAAATATGGGCCGTGCATGCTCTGTTTGAGACTGTTTAGCTCAAAGCAGTGGGTTGAAAACTGGTATATGAAAAAAGAATTCACCCATGATGCGAAAAAAGCATCTGATGACTAAAAAGAGGAACTGACAATAAGGGCTGAAAAATAATAATATTGTAATAATTCAGATTTCAGTTCACAGTGCAAATCCTCTCCATAGAAACGTTATTGCTTTTTCTAGAATGTTCCACAGTAGAGATTAAAACTATTTATCGCAAGGGAGACAAGCAGGTTACAGCACTACGCGACATTACAGGTCAGATCTCTGGAAAGACGCCCCTATTCACAGAAGGAATTACTGTATTTTTGGAGCAATAGAAACACCCGTAATGAATAAATGCTGGAGGGATATGTTTAAAGTCATACCATGGAACATTCCAGGACAAGCAATATCATCTCCTAAGATTATTTAGAGCGAAAACTGACATATGAACTGCTAATTTAATAGAAAAGCTGCGGAACATCAGCTTTTCAGTTCGACTCAAAACTTAACTTCATCTTTTTTGTTTTATATTAAACTAAAATATTTGGTTTACAGAGGAAATTCTATTGCCTGAACCTTTGTGATTTGGGAACTGCACAAATTCAAAATGGTTTTAATTCAGTTAATTGTGCCTCGTCTACTAAAATAAGCAAGATTTAAATTCATACAACTGCATTACCAGAACTTTTGCAATATAGTGCCACAATATAAACATGTACAGTGTAAGTTTGCGGAACTGAAAACGCCCCATTTTACTGAAGCATGAAAAAACTGCGTTATGACTTATGATGAAACTTTTTTTATGTTTTGAAACAATTTTTCTATTTTCTGATCTATGTTATAATGTAGTTTCCTCATCAAAAACATGCCTGGAATTGGGTTTTGTTTCATTCACACACGTTTAAAACACAAATCCTGCATATTTAGGCTTGCATATTTATTTGCTTAAATCAGGAAACAACATTATAACATAGATCAGAAAATAGCGTAATATGGGGCCTTTAAAGTGTAATAAGAACAGCAGCGATAAAGCAGAAGAAGAAGAAACAGCAGTGAAAGAGTTTTGTAGTTTTTTACCAGCACGTCCGTCATGTTGCGGGGGTCTGCAGTGGGTTAGTGGGCTAGTCCTCGGCGATGTTAGCAGCACGGGCACATGCATGTCATCCCCCTGTGAGCGCTGGACCTCTGCGGGGCATCCAGAACATCCACACAACAACAAATACGCAGGGGTATGTGAAAAAATGTAATCAAAATATATATTTAAAAAAAAAAACAAAACAGGAAGCCCACAAAAAAAAAACGAAACCAAAATCAGAATTCATGACCACAATGATTTACAGCAAAAATGTAACGCAAAAAATGTAATTTGGGAAAACAAAAACGTAAGAAAAATTATAAAGGAAAAAAATTAAATATGAGTACAAAACATGCCAAAACCCAAATGAGCAACCACAAGTCACAAACACACACACACACACACACACACACACAAATTTAAAACAATTTTGATTATGAAATAAAATTTTTAAACACAACAACATGGGTTACAGACACAAGCAGCCGACAAAATGTGCCGAAAAATCAAAACGCACAACCACAAAATGATTTACAGTACACCATAACAAAACACACACACACAAACAAAACACGAGACACACAAAATCATAAATTCAACGCAATTTCACCCAAAAAATACACAAAAATACATTTAATTTAATTCACCGCAAAAATGTGAAATGAATGAAATCAAAACGCATGACCATAATTTACAGTACACACAAAAAAAACATGCATAGTAAATGATATGGAAAAACACAAAACAAATACACACAAATGCAGCGCATATGGGCAAAAATGTGAGTAAAACATGCCAAATGACAATGTAATTTCCACAAAAACATGGGTCCAGGCAGCACAGTCACACAGAAAGAAAGAAAGAAAGAGAGAGAGAGAAAGAAAGATATAAAAAGTTAAGTGAATGGTAAGATAAAACTGTCAAAGTTACAGTAAAACATTGTAAACATCACAGGCCCAGAGTGTGAAAATAGAGGCATTCATCAGAGGCATGTTTGAAATACGGGAACGTGTGAAGGTCCTGCATCTTGGAATTTCCATTACTGTCCCGTATATTATGACGTTTTACCACTATGCAGTCTAATCTTTTTTTCCTTGATGTTTTAATTGCTAAAAAACTCCTTACTGTTCTTACTGTCCTGTTTCCATGGAGATAGATATGTTTTAAAGGTTTCACAGTATGGTATTAAAGTGTTCTATCTTCTTGGAGACTAAACCAGGCCAAGTGACAGGTCAAATCTGTGGAGAGGCAACTCTGCTCACGTCAGAATGCCTGTTTTCCGAGGTATTTTTGAGCTATAATTTAATCTCCAATCATTTTTTTTTAAAAATCAGTGATACACGTAGGATTCGGCAGTGTCATGTAGTCATATTGATCCAAATAATAAAAAAAATTGTGATTTGCAGCTGTCCCTCAGAGATGATGACGCTGAAGGCATCATCAGCTCCCTTCGGACACCACAGTTTTCTAACGCAGAAGTCTCGTTTCGGACTTGTTTCTTTTATAAAAATCGTTTTAGATGAATATAGCGATTCAAAATGTACAAATTATAACATAAAAATCCAGGGGTGTCACAGATTCTAACTATATAGCAGACACAAGCACAATACGTCTTCTTTAAATTTATCTCCATGGAGACAAGCAGGTGACGGACCCTCCACCAAAAAAGTAACATAGCGCACCTTTAGATCCGAAATACAAGGCAGAAGTGACGTGTTATTATATTCTAGTAAATGTCAGTAAACATGTACATCTGTTTTAGCATCCACAGCTGAGGATTCCCCCGTAGAAAGTGCCCGATCGGGAGCATGAGACTGTCATTATGTGCGCAGTGGTCGCTCATCATGTCAATTAGAGCCAATAGAGAAACCCGAGGGGAGCAGACCAGCCTCTTAGCCACAGAAACAACCTCGCTGGGTTTGTAAGGACCGTGGTACTGAACGGTAAATAGTGAAAAGGTCCTGTACGCCATTTTCCCCATGTGTTTGAGCAAAGTTTCAGAACAGATATATTTTAAGTAGCTTTTGAGGACCGTCTGGATCTAATTATGAAGCATTTATTGTCAAATAATCAGGAAGTGTGTGTTAGCATGCTAGTTGTTGTTAACTTCACTGTACATTCATTAAAGAGGGTGCATTATGCAACTATTTGTAGCTTTCTACCATGTTATAACATTGTTCCCTGATCGATAAAATGCCTGAAGAGGTTTTAGGAGTGTGCTAAGCTTGAACTTTCTCAAACCCAACGTAAGCATTAGACAGAATCTAAAACGCGATTAGCATGCTAGTTGTTATTAGCATTCCCTTGACAGCAAAACGTGTGAAAAATGTTAATAAACACATCGCCATGAAGTAAGTAGGATGCTTGTGGGTGGTAACAAGCGGTCACCAGGAGTTGTTGAGTGACCGGTCTTGCTCAACAGCACAACATTATGCATTGGACAGTGCTGGAATCAAACCACCAACCTTATACTGTGTGAGTTTATGTCAGTGTATTCTGCTTGCGCTGTTCTCAATGGATTTATCTGGGAAAATACTGAATAAATACATTATCTTACGCAACTGTAAAAGTAAATAGTGAATACTGTTACGCAGGTTGTTTTCCGTTTGCTGTGTTCATGCTTTCGCTGGCTTTGCGCTATAGAAATCTGACTTGGGACCTGACTAATTTCCAGTATTGATCTAAGAAATAATTAGGACGAGCGAACGGACATTTTTTGGAAACCTCAGTTTGAGTGCGTCCACAATAGCCATCTGTGGACCAATCACGTTTTATTATTGCAATAAACAGGGTCAGGCTAAGGTAACCAGTTCAGTAGGGTTTTGTTTTTTAATAGAACTTGAATCAGGTTAAGGGAAAAATTGTGCTGATTTAAGGCCACTTGATATTAACAAGTAAGGAGTACTATTAATTAATGGCGCTGTACCTAATTCTTCAAAATGGAAACAGAACTATTACTGTTTATTTTTCCCTGTTTGCACTGGTCCAGTTACTCCTCACTTTCCTAGCGCATCCCCAGAATCCTAATTTTTCACCACACCAGTTTTCAACGGTGTTTCACAACTTTCAGAGACCACAACGCTTTAGGTGTCATAGTCATGTTAATACAACTAGCATGCTAACACTGGCAAAGGTGGACAGCCAATGCACTTTTGTCCCAAAGCTCGTTCTTCCAGGTTTGCAGACGATACAGGGTTTTACAATGAGATGCAGACAACGGTCGTCTAATTTGATCTATTACACTAGTATACGGGTACCCCAGGTTTAGAATCCTATTATACTTTTATGAAATGGGTAATAAAGACGTGTTTTCAGAGACATTTGCACGTGTTACAGAATATTACTATTAAACTGAGTAATTTCACTGATTGATTAGTCACGTTTTTCCGATTAGTTGTTGTAGTTTTATAGAAACTTGACGGTGATGCTAAAAAGCTTCTAACCACGGCCTTCTGTTGTTTGCTTCTTTCCTTCTCATGTGTTTACGTAATCATGTGTGGAGTGTTCTTTAAAATAGATTTAAATACTTAATCTGAAGTTTCTATTTGAGCAACTGAAACCAAGAAGTGCTCCTGAATGTTTTAAAGACTGCACTTGGCATACAATGTTTTCAACTATTTATTGTAGGATTTGGACCTAAGTATAGTGTTTTGTTTCAGGTTTTTTATATTGAAATGACAAATAAATTCAGATTCTGATTCTGTTTTGAATGTCCATACACCTTCACACAGTGGCTGAGTGGTTAGCACGCACACTTAACAGCAAGAAAGTTCCGGGTTCAATTCCTTGGTTGCCTGGCCCTTTCTGTGCACAGTTTGCAGGTTTCACTCTGTGTCTTGAAGTCCTGACCAAGCCTAACTCAAGAACATGGAGATGTGGCAATGAGGAGATGCCCCAGCAGCTTTGAAGAATGGGTCAAATGCCGAGGACAAATTTCATTACGGGGACAATAAAGTGTACCTTATCTTACAGGACTTGTTCTGATTATATCATCACTAAAACTGCCTTTACTACGAAGCATTTATCTATTAGTGCCATGTTGAAAATAGCCATCCACTCAGATAAGTGTTCCAAAACAACACAGTTCCCAGTTTAGGCTAAAAGACTTTGAGAAACGATCCATATCCGATCAAGTATTTCAGAAAACCAGAACAAATGCTAATAATAAAATCCCATTGGCTTTCCCAGTGTGGCACTATTTTAGAACTCATTTATTTGGACAAACCAAAGAACAACATACAGAAGTTCAAATTTAGTAACCCAGTGACTTCACGTTTAATGCAATAATATCAGTATTCCTCATGAGAAAGAGTCACAAGCGCATATGGCTCAAAATACAACTTCAGCTTTTGTCCTTATACTAATATTTGTTGTTCGTACTTCATATTTTCTAATGCCATGGGAATTCTGGCTTACCCCCATTCCCAAAGGGCATCATTTATCAAAACTGAGAGATAAGAAAAAAGAACTTATTTTTAAGTATAGGCAATTACAATTAAGATCTGAGTTCCCAGTAAACATTTCGAACACCACAATTAACATTTGAGAGAAGAATGACAGGTTAAATGCTAAAGTAATCCAATAATTACATGCATTTCAGAACATGACGGAGTATTACGCAAAATCTACTGCTGTCTGCCATGTTATAACGTTGTTCCCTCATCAAAAACATGCCTGGAGAGGTTTTAGATGTCATCCATGCATGTTTGAGTAATCAACTATCTCGCCCGGGCCCTCAAACCCACCTTAAGGTAAGATTCTATCCAAAGTTGAGCTCACAAGCCTACGTCACTCATGTTCCCACACGACAATTCTACATAAATATACAAAAACATGATACAAAACTAAACACAACAACCTGACAAACCTGATGCGATGTGCAGTAGTTCCATTAGTGGGATGCACGCTGAAGTGTTACGATATCGCTCTGAAGAGGGAGTCATTTAGAACTACTTAGAGACTCAAGAGTGTCAAAAACAAAACTGGAACTTAATAAACTTGTTATTATGTTGTTTTCAGCAAATATAGCATTTTGAAAACTATGAAAGGTAACATGGTGATCTAAATATTTTATGGGTTAGCAATTACTGGCCCATAAAAGTGTAATTCCTCCTCTTATATCTATAAAAAAAAAACACAGTTGGCTGTTTTTAAGGTTACGTTGGGGACCCCATGGACACTTAGGGAGATTGTGTGATTTCCAGAAGACATTATACCGTATATATGAAAGTGCATTATGTAACTGTTTGGGTGGAGGGTCCGACACTTGCTTGTCTCCATGGAGATATTAATCCTTTGCCTGGGAAGTTTCACAATATGGTGACGCAATATGGTGATCAAATCTGTCTAAAGGCGAGCCAGCTGACAGTAAGAATGCCAGCTGCTCAAGGTTTTGATTATTGTTGAATGCCATACTGTGGAACATTCCAGGCAAGACTATAACATCTCCATGGAAACAAGCAGGTATACAATCCTCGCACCAGAAACAGATGCTGCTTTGGTGATTTGAGAATTGATTTGAGAATTTGAAGCATTTGTTTTGACTGTGGCTAACCCTGCAGCCCTACCACATAGCAAACACTATGCTGGTCAAGGTTTGTCAAATACATAAAATACTGCAAAAAAGAGGAAGCAAGTATCAGACTGAATGGAGAAAGACGCCAGGAAGAGGAAGTATGTACCAATAGTCAAGAGAACGGAAAACCCCAGTTAGCACCAGGCACATGAGCAATGCGAGGATACCCAAAGTTAGCCATGTAGGATTTTAAAGTAATAGATGAGGAAGATATTGCTGCCAGACTGAAATAAATGAATGAACCTATTTTTAAAACCTTATGGACTGCTGATTAAATAAGGCTGAGCCCTTCTACATTCTGTTCAAATCCAGAAGAGTTTGGTATCAGGCCACAGAGCGTGAAAATTTTGCGTCATTCATAACGAAAAGTATCACTTCTTTTACCTGAGATAAATATCAGTGTTTTAATTACTGATTTTGTAAAAAAAAATCTGTGCTTTCTCAGTCCTTTATGTTGTTGTTTTTTTTTTTTTTTTCTTTTTAATCGTTGATGTAGTAGTATCGGATAACTCAATGAGAAGAAGTAAAGCAGGTGCGGGAGGGTCGAGTCCCATCATAACCTCGCCTAAAGCATATTCTGTAGCTCTGACTTACAAACGAGGGCACATTCGCGAGGCGCACCTCCACAGATACGACGACCAGCTGCAGTGGTGCGCAACACATTTGTTTTAAAGTGCGCGGGTTTGGGTGGGGTCGGGTCCCAATATTTTAACCCATTTCTTTAAGCCGAGTGGGTCGGGTTGAATTTCATGTCGGGGTGGACGAGGCGGTGCTGACCCACGCATCACTATTATGCAGCCATGTTTGTTTTTAACACAAATGGACCATGCATCTCTCTGATTGGTTATCCCACCTGTCAATCACGCCCTCTGAAATCAGGGAGACGGGATACAGCTCCAGATCCACTCGTCTTTGTAAAGTTTTGTCAAAGCAGCTGAACAGGTGAGATAAATTGCCCATCCCTGTGCTGCCTTTTGGCTTACTTCATCAGGACCTTTGTTTTGAGACTTGCTCTTGTAACTTGAGACTGCCACAGGAAATGGGCAGAAATACAAGTATACACTGTGCAAGTATAAATAGGGGCAGATGATATCTAAGACTGAATGGTACAGCATTAAGTTAAGTTCAAAAGGTTTTAACTGGAATAAGAAAATAAACTTTAATTAGGTTTTAATGGGTGAGTGGTGACGCAGTGGTTTGTGGTCTGACTCCTGGATCTGTTTGCATATTCTCCCTGTGTCTTAATGGGTTTATACATAGGACCAGGGAAATTCTAGAGCTCGGCACTGCTGACTGATATTGCTACATAGGGGTTGCATAGCCTGTTACTTCTCTAAATAACAGCTTTGACAAACTTGGCCAGTAGAGCTTAAGTGAGAAAAAAAAAAAAAAAAAAGATGCTTGACCGAACCAGCAAAAACACATCAGCACCATTTGACATTTTTTCACATTTCAAACACTGAACTGTCCTAAATCTTGAAGCTACTTTATTTCTGCTTTCCAGAGCCTGTTCCTCAAATACACTGCGCACTCAAGACTATCACACACTAATAGGACAGAGCTGTACCAGTGATTGGCTGCCTCACTTTAGTCAGTTTTGAGCTTTGAGTGTCATGATAGAAATTCAATATATTAATATTAATATTAATATTATTTCTAAGTGCAGTGTCTTTGGAGGAGGGTCAGGAAACTGTCACTGTTAAAATGTTTGAAACCTGTTTGAATGAACATGAGTCCGGTTGGGTCTTTTTGAGGCGCACACTTTAGGATTCAAAAGTCACACTCACAACTTCACACAACAGACTGAAGCTGTGACCGCCACCAGAGACAACAACATCCAGAGTAAATATCAGACTAGTTCATTTGTTCTTTTGATAATTGAACTCGATGACAGTGAAATAGTCACAGGCTTCCACGTGATTCTCATCTATCAACGTTTCTGACTGAATAAAATAAGTTTTGTCTCTCATTCAACAAAATACCTTTTAAAATGTCTGTCAGTCTGTATCGATAAGAGCAGTAGTACCAATAAATCCTTAACAATATCCATCTCTACCTTTAACAGGTGAATATCTTATTCTTATCTTAAAAATAAATAAATAAATAAATAAAAAATTGAAATTTCCCCACTGTGGGACGAATAAAGGATTATCTTATCTTATAAACTGAACAAAAAAATCACTAACTAGTTGAAACACTCTTTATTCATTTCACCCTATTACCAAAACCTTTGTAATTGACACTTTTGATTTTCCAGTCCAGATAGAGAACAAGGTGAGAAGGCTGAGTCATTAGATCTGTTATAAATGTCTTTAAACTATTGATGTAACTAAGGTAAGAGTTCACTGTTAAAACGTCATATCCTTTTGGTAAGATACAGGATATGATAAACCATTAGATAGAATCAAAAAACAATTTCCACATGTGAGTAATACTGAGGAAGCATGGTGCGTTATGGTAAAGTGGAGATTGGTGCATTGATAAACCAATTTAACTTCATATAAAAAATAATAAATACTAAAGCCGGCCTGCACAATTCATTTTAATTTTAATTTTAATTTTAGTAAAAGCATGTGGTTTGAAGCAGAGTTCAGACTTTGCTGCAAGAAATTTTGTTATTCTTTTTGCATTTAAAGGTGCAATATGTAACTTTTCTAGTACCGGATCTGCCACCTGCTTGTCACCATGGAGATGTTGTTGCTGTGCCTGGAATATTCAACAGTATGGCATTAAAGTTATCTATTTAGCATAGGTTATTTATTGCGCAAGAAATATGTCCAAAAACATGAATTATTACTGTATGTGTTGCTCCTGCTCCAGATCTGGCCTGGTGGTGCCATCTGCATATCCCCATGGAGATAGAGTAGATACATTTAAAGCCATACTGTGGAACATTCCAGAGAAAGCAATGGAGCACAACAATGACCATCCGCTACAGTTCCAGAAGTCAATTTTTCATTTATTTTTCCCATAGACTTTTCGAAAATGTTCTAATATTAAAAGTTTAAAGGCATCGCAGATTTTAACCAGCTATGTGACGACTAATATCAATAAGTCCAAAAAGCATTTAAACGCAAAAGGCAAAATGTTTTAATAATTTGGTGGTTTATTAAGTTTCAGAAACCAATTTTGATTCAACTTAACAGCTCCTTTTACCTTTAGTTCAGTAGAGATCGGCAATTCCAGGGCTGAAATTATCCAAATGATTCTAATCAAGATGCATGAGTTTAAAAACACAGTGAAGCACTTCCTGTATTACCACATGACATCACAAGGTGGAACAGAGTGTTTTCCGCTTGAGAGAATAACTCAGCCTATATATGCAGGGTTTGTGTGTTAAACGTGTGTGAATGAAACAAAACACAACTCCAGGTCTGTTTGTGACGAGGAAACAACATTATAACATAGATCAGAAAATAACGTAATATGGGGCCTTTAAGTTGACTAAATAAACTTGGTAGAAACCCACCCAGACACAGGGAGAACATGCATGCCAGCTGACCACCTTTGTCCACCTTTCTCTCTTATAGTTGTTCTGCACAACCATTTAGGCTTCTGTCCCTTGTCCCTTTTATTTAGAGAATGCTCCTCTATTATTTCATAGATGCCATATGAACTGTATAAAATGTGAGGCTTACACAGAATACATTTTTGTTTCTTGTTATGAAATCAATATGTATTTTAGCTACTTCCTTTCAGGGTTGTAATATTGGCACCTGTTGCTGTGTGTGTTCAATTAAAGTTTCATTGTGTAACTTTTCTGGTGGAGGGTCCACAACCTGCTTTTCCTCATGGAGATGTTATTGCTTTGTCAGAAATGTTTTACACTGTGGCTTTAAACCTTTCTACCTTCATGGAGACCAAACCTGACCAAGTTACAGGTCAGAGCTGTGGAGAGGCGACCCCACTCGCAGTCAGAATGCCTGTTTTTCTAGCAATAAAACCACCTGTAATTGAATGAATGTAAGATAGAGCTGTTTAATGTCATATTCTGGAACATTCGAAGCAGAGAAATGACATATCCATAGAAACAAGAAGTTACATAGTGCACCTTTTATAAAAACTGAAACTCAAATGGTATTATTGCAGTTCCTATGGGGGGAAAAAAAAACTCAGCTGTCATTTCTAAGTGTATAAAATAAATGATTTCATGCACTACGGAGTGAAGCAGTTTGAATGAGGCTAAAAGCTAAAACTGCTTAACATACATCAACTATAAACCTGTACTAAACAGGGTCTTCTCAGGGTTAAACCAGACCAGGACTATGATGAAGAAAGTAGATCTAAACCTGGACTAAATCAGGTCTAACCCAAAACTAATCTGACCTAAATCAATGAATTGATTTCAGGCTTAACCGAGGACCATTAGGACTGAGGTACTACTAAATTCTGTATTGAACTGGGCCAGAACTAAACCAGGAATAAACTAGGTCCAAGCAAGAACTAAACCAGGACTAAATGAGCTAAACCAGGACTGATTGAACTACTAAACTAAACTTAAACGAGAGACGTGTGTGCATGCGGCTACGTTCGTGGTTACGCTGCTGAGGAGGAGTGAAGGTGCTACTGAAGGAAAGGAAACGAGGAATCGAGGAGGTAGGAGAGGAGGGGGGGAGGTAGTGGGAGGGGGGAGGGAGGAGGTATATCGCGGAGAGACCGACCTTTTCCTTAACACCGGAGCGAACGGAAAAGCCCTGCCGCTGCCTGGAGCCCGAGCCACGGCCACAGCACCACCCATGAGACCGCCGGGGTGGTGGGTGTCTCCATGCGCTATGCAACCCGCCCTCTCCAAAACCCCAAATTTATACTCACAATTTCGGCATGAAGAAGGTCCGGAGGGCGGTATCCGTTGCGTTTTCGGAGGCACATCCGTATGCTGCTTCGCTTCGTCGCTTCCTCTACCGCTTCGCACCGCCGCTTTGGGTGCGTTTTTTCGCTCCGCGTAATAACGGAGGAGGCCGGGGGTTTTTGCGCACCGTGCCGCCCGCCGCTGGTGCCGCTGGACCGGGGAGAGCGAGTCCGTGTAACCGCCTCCTCCCCCTCCGACGCTCGGGTTTTTTCCCACAGACTGTGCCGAGAGACGCGGAGAGAGAGCCCAGTCCGATCACCGCCCTGGCTGGCTCGCTCCGGCGGCCGTGCGCATGCGTCGAGCCACCACACGTTCATTCACATCTACGGGGCTCCACTATTTCGCAATGGATGCTCTTAAACCGAGCGTTTTATTGAATTAAAGTCAGTACTCGGAATTCTACTACTACTATAGGCAACTACTACTAAATAACAGACAATAATTGTGGTTTAAACAAAGTATTACTGGAAAAATAAGCAGATAGGCCTATATTATTTTGTTGTGCAGTTTAATTTGAAGAATAGTCGGTGGAGATTGGATGCAGGTTGTATTGCTAAAGGACTAGCTTTTTGTTAATTATTAATTACGTGTTTTATTAAGGCTAATTAAGGTGTAGCAATTAGTGGTACCAAATAAATAAATAAAAATTAAACATTAGTGCCTATTACAGCGTCATTGATAATAACATATAAGCGTTGCAGCATCAACAGAATACATGTTTCTGTAGTTTAACTTGAATTATAATATCTATAATTAGTTTTAGGTTTAGAAATTTTGTTTCTAAACCTAAAAAAGGTTCATAAAACCTAAGTTTGATTTTATGAACTTTAGTCAGAACTTTCTATGACCTGAAGATTCATTTTAAGAGCTATAGTCAGAACTTTCTATGATTCTATGAGAAAGCTGCTTAAAATTCTAATTAAAATGTACTATGCAAACTTAGGGTTGAATGTGGACAGTGAGGGGAAGGTAGGTGAAGTGTCTTGCCCAAGGCAGTGTGTCAATTTGGTACAAAAATAAATAAATAAACGAATATTAAATTATAAAGTGATAACACGAATTACTGATTTAGTATCATAAAGTACAGATTTAGCAGGATTATGTAATATAAGTCGAATATAGTTGATCATAATAGTGAAAAAATGAATTAATGTAAGCGCTTTGTAGTTTTGTTGAAGGGAATATAAAAGTCATTACTACGTCCAAACCAACTAAACCAAATGTACAGTTTTCATGACTTTTTATACGTTTAGCAATCAGTGGGTCAGTAGGGGGCGCCATTTACCAGGCATAGATGGAAGGAAGGGGCGAGGAAGGGGGCGGTTCACTGCGGAGCAAAAGAGTAAATAAGGCTTGTTATATAGACAACAATAAGACATCACATATTGCATTTACAGAAATATATATGTGTTAAGGTTTGGGTTAAGGTGCAGTCATTTTTTTGTTTTCCGAGAGCAAAATTTGTCCTCTGCATTTGACCCATCCTTCAATGCAGTTGGTTTAACCTGCATCAGTGACCCATCTACGTATTTTGAACTAGAACTGATCAGGATTACATAGTTGGAAGACTGTTGTTGCATAGACTGCATGTTTTATTTTAAATATGATAATGTTGAAAGCTAAAATAATAAATCAAAAATAAATTCTAGGAAAGCCACAACAAGTGTCAACCAAAAAAGAGAGAAAAAGAATAGTAGAAAAGGTGTAGGACAATTTACTGTATGATTTACACAAGTATAGTACATTTATAAACTACACATAAGCCATGAAAAACTCATACATCTTTTTTAACTCAACAAATATTACAGTTTTACATTGTATTATTGCGCCCCCTATGGATAAATCGCCACATTAGCAAGTACTTTTGATATCTATTTTAAGCTCTAGTCTCTGATAACATATTAGTGGAAAGTACTATAGACATTTGAAATATTTTTGCCATTTTCTTCATTTAGAGCTATAGCCCTACTGCTAATAGAGCACAAACATATCAGTATTATGATTTAATTTGATTTAATTTAATTTAATTTAATTTAACTATTGTAACTGCATTAGATCCAATTCCCCAACTTGTTGAATTGCCTGTTCACTGTCATTACACTTGTAGCCACTAGGAGTCACTAAAACCGCGCTCCAGTCCTCCCCATTTAGAACCTAATAATACAGGCATCTATCGACCACCACTTGTTCCATACACTCCCTTTAATAATAGGCAATGTCCTTCAAAACCTTAGCTCTTTCAATGTTTCTCATATTGCTAATTTTCAATGGTTTGCTTCAGATAACACAAAAGCTCGAATTGGTTCCACTGAAAAATGTGAAGTGGTGTGGTAATACGGGATGTCTTTTCACCCGCTAATTAGGCTGCGTTCAAGACATGCTACTTAAAACAATTACAGATGGAGAGTATGGGTCTATATAATCCTATGGGAGAGAACAAAAAAAATCGACTTTATCCTTATTTGTACCTGATTTCAAACCATGCTTTAGTTTGAACCATAAAGGGACATCGCTAACCTGCTAGCCGCTGCGTTTCAGATAGGAAGTGAACATGGGTGTGTTTCAGCTCCATCGATTACGGTTCAAATTCATTTTCTATTAAAAAAATAGTTGCCCCTTTCTCTGTAATTGCTGCTGTCAGGCTCACCATAGTCATGTAATGGTAGTTTTAAGGTTAACAGCTATTTTTTATCTTCAGTTCAGTAGAGTTTGGCAATTCCAGGTGTGAAATTATCCAAATGATTCCAGTGAAGGTGTGTGGTGTTTCTGTGTTTTCTGTCTGAGAGAAGAAGTCAGCCTAAATAAGCAGGGTTTGTGTGTTGTTAAACATGTGTGAATGAATCAAAACACACCTCCATAGTGAAATATGAGCCCTTTAACAGTTTAAGTGCTTGTTCCCATGGAGATGTTATTGCTTTGCCTGCTTTTGCCATAGATCAGATCTGTGGAGATGCGACCCTGCTCACAGAAATAATGCATGTTTCAATAAAATCATCTTATTGCTTGAATGCATGGGTACCTTTAAGGCCATAGCGTGAAACATTTCAGGCAAAGGAGTCGAGACGAGCAGGTGGCAGACCCCTAAACAGAAAAGTTCCATGTTGCACCTTTAAATTGTTGGTTTGTCATGGTGTAAGTATGCTGAAAACCACTGCATTTCTAAACTAAAGTAAATTCTTAATTCTAAATCTTGTGATATTAAAATTCATTTGAGAAAACCCTATTTAAAACCACTTATATTAAAATACGACTTTAATTTGGTGAAATTTACCAGGCCACACAGGCGACGCTTTTATTCGCTCATTTCTGATTGCTCATTTTCACCGAATTATTAAAGTTATTAAATTTGGTTCCTCGTTTTAAACCAAATTACTGATATGAATAGTTTTCACAGTCACAAGGTTAGCGGATCATTTTCAACCTGTTCTGTTCTTTTGTCCAAATTCAACTTTTTGGTTGCGGTCATGTCAAACTACTACTACAGGTAAGGCTTTTTTTTTGCTATAAATCTCACATTTACTTAAAGCTGCACTATGTAACCTTTCTGGAAGAAGATCCACCATCACCTGCTTGTTTCCATGACGATGTTATTAAAGATTTTTCCACAGTTGCCAAGTTCGCTTCTTTATGCTTTCACATAATAAAATAGTGGCTTTTTAGTATATAATCATAGTCTTTCAGCTCTGTGTCATGTTTACTGATACTTTCCAGCTGTCATCAACATTCCCTGGGGGTGTGATGCTAACTAGAGGGTCTGCTCTGTCTGTCTGTTTTATTTTAACACAATCTGCTCATAAAGAACTCACCTTGCTTAAACTACAACAGGTGAGCTGGTGTGTATCTGTGAAGTAACATTACAGTCACAAACAGGGTAAATGGGTCTGCTTTAACTAGTTGCTTTTTTTGTTTCATAAATGTAAATTGTGCCAGACTTTTAGAATTTTTCCAGTGGGATTTCATCAATATGGAACTCTAAAAATGAAACTCTGGACTTCTTACACTCTGAAAGGTTTAAAACTATAATTTGTATTTATAACAATTATTATCCCAGCAAATTCAAATACAAATATGTACTTTAAACTCAGGGTTATTTTGGGTCAGTACCACATCCCATTTTATTATTATTATTTTTTACATTTATTTTTTTTATCTTGGTAAGGCGTCATTTTCTCCCACTGTGAACCCCATAGAGAAAGGATTAGTGTATACAGCAAAAGGAGGCCACCTCATTTCATCTGTCCAACTGAGTCTTAATCCTGGCCACATCTTCTGGCTGCACCTCAGAACATTTATAACAGGGATCACGTCCAATATATTAGAGAAATTACACGTCTGTACTGTACTGAGGGCTATACATGAATTCAGTTACTGCGTAGGAACTTGCTGTGTGTAAATGTAGTAAACAATAGACAAAACAAAACAAAAAAAGACAAAATTTCACATTACCTTATACACAGGATGAAGTTCAATGTACAAAGGTGAGCTGTTAACATCTAGAGTGCCATACGGGAAGGAGTTTATGAGTTTACACTTCTTCCTACTCCTTTTTGATTAAAATGTTACTACTGCACAATATGTACAATCATATTTCATGTTGCTCAAAATAAAATGAACTGAGGGCTCTTAGTGGCAGCTCAGTCCTTATTATCTTGGCCCACGTCATCAGAGGTATAATACTCCCTACAATGGAAGCATAGCCAGACTGGACTGCAGTAGATTGGAATGGACCACACTATCACAATGTTTTTAGGGTTCTACTGTCCCGGTGCTGGGTGCTGTACTGATGTAAATAAACATCTCCTGAGATTGAACTCCAGCGTCATGTTTCTTCTCTTCAATTTATTCTACCTCCAGGGTGAATACATGTGAGATGCTGCAGGTTTTTTACACCATATGTGGCAGCAAATGTGGTAGAAGATCTTCAGAGGAAATACGCTGAGACCTTCCAGAGGAAACACTTTGAGGGAATGGTCCGTTTCATCACCAACTGAAAGAACTGGGTGGTGTAAGAGTGAGGGCTTTCCTGTTGTGTTCACCTGGCTCCCCCTGGAGGCTGCTGTGATGCTACAGGACACAGAGGAGGGATACTTCCTCTCCTCAGTCTGCCCTGACAAAGATCTGCTCATCCTCCCTGACCAGTCCTCCTGATAAACTGCACTGAGTTCCTTGACTGAGACACAAAGGCCACTGAGACGAGAAGTGTAAATGTTGCTGCAGCAAAACTTGAATTTCCCTCAGGATCAATAAACTCTCTCTAAACAGGATACTCAGAATGCATAAGGTAAGTGGTAAATAACTTTGAACCACTGCAAATATGTTTTTCACATTTTTAAGACAGTACAAATCAGGTAGAGCACCTTTAAATGCAAGAATAATTACATACACGACTTATATTATAAACCCAAGGACACTGTACAGAGACAACATGATAATTTAATTGCAATAAAAGAAAACATCCGATGACATAGTTTTGAATTATGATCAATAAAATGCTAGACGGAGACTAGAGAAGCAAGATTACTCATAACTGCATTAACACGAATAACGGGCTCTGCTTTAGATGGACCTAAGTGAGTCATCGAACCAATACGCAACACAGACCAGTCAACTCTGCAGATGCGTGCTGATCCTTTGGGACCCTCCACCGCCCACGTATGTTTGATTTGTCTATAGGAGATAAAGAGATAGCACCACCAGGTCGGAAGAAAGGATAAAGGAGGATGGAACAAAGGAGGGGGAGGTAGAGAAAAGATTAAGAGAAAAAGGCGGGGGCCAAGAGATTTGTATTGGCCAAGTAGGTAGGGCTGAGTGATATAGCGGGATAAAAAACAAATAAAATGGCTTTTCTTTCATTTAATTTGAATTTCATGAGCCTAATCAGTGACATTTAACACAAAGCGTCATAAATATTCAACCAAAGTACTCTACCGCGAATGACTAGGAATGTGTTCACTGACAGAGGCTTGGCTGCAGACCGCTCAATTAAAAAGATCCAAACTGATCATGGATGATCTGACGAGTAAATAATGCTTAATTGTGTGTCACATAGTTTGAACTTTTGTCCCACTATGCTTTACTGCAAAGGTCTGCGTGGCCAAATTGCGCCCAAATTTCCGCATTGGCATCTAGATAAAATTTAATGTTGGTTCAGTTTCCTTTAATGACTGTGCACGTGGGTCTCATCAGATTGATTTGTGTAGCCCTCAGAATAGACTTCTACACATCAATCTGGAATGTCACTGAAAGTCATCGGAACCAATGATCGGAGCATTCAAACTAATACCGACTGGTCGAAGAGTCACAACAGCAGAACAAGACAATAGTTACATCCAGTTGAGAGGAGCTTTTCTCTCGACTAAGTCTGATCTTACCCATCCACAAAGACACAAAACACTTCCCTCTACACGTAAAAAAAAAAAAGTCTGGATTTCTAGTAAAATACTAAGTACGTCTGTCGGTGTCGCCATATTTGTTTTGGTTTGTTCGGTGCTGGCTTCCACACAAACCACGGTGCTGCCCCCCCAACCATCACATACAAATACTTCAGCTGGAGCTGAACCAGAAAGACTCTCAAGAGTTTTTGAACTCACAAAAATCGTGAGAATTGGTCTTGCTGGCAAAGATAATAAAGGACAGCCCCACCACACACTGCCCTGACCCACAGATATGAAGAGTCCCCTGACAAATAATCGTTTACGAGAAGCACGGCTCCAGTGATGCTGCAAGAAGACAGAGCTCGGGGGCGATGCAGGTGAGCTTATTAGAATCAGGTTCTTTATTTTAAAAATGGGAACATCTGCTCTCAATATCATTTTTAATGACCAAGAAAATATTACCTCCATCTGCTGGCACCAGAAAACCAACATTAAATAAAGATAAAATGAAAAATCAAACTGGATTTGATTAAGGTTGTGTCCTCTGTACGTTTCAATGCTGCTGACTCATCAGGACACCCATCTTCATAGTCAGGATTACCATGATGAAGGATTAGCCTAATGTATGTTTAGCTTGATGAGGGACATGTGAGTACCCAGAAGAAACTATAATAAACAGGGAGAACATGCAAACTTCATCCATCTTTGGACACCAATCTGAAACCTTCTCGCTTTGAGAATGGAAAGCTATGCTAACCACTCAGCCACCATGCCGCCAACCGTATAATGTTTGTATACCTTAGCAGTTCTCCTAGCAGCTCCTTTACGCTAATGCTAACATGAGGACACACTGTGGACTAAAAGCCTTTAATGGACGTCTAGACTGAGAGTTGAGTGCTGCAGTCTCCACCGGTTTGCAAGTGTGTGTTTTTTGTTTTTTTTTCTTCCGGACAAATTATAAAAGCATTCTTTAAGACGTAGTAACAAAATATTCGCTTTAAATGTCAGCATGTAGGAAGCTTCTACAATCTCAGGCTTCCTGCTAAGGAGTGAAGATTGCACAACTCAAATTAAACAACTCTGACAGTGTGAAAGTTTTATGTTTTCCTCCCCTTGCATATTGTATATTGAGGGTTAGGGTTAGGTTTAATTATATGCATTAATTGCAATTTTTGTGAATAAAATGACTAAAATTAATATCAAGTATATAATAAAACAATGTAATAATTCTGTAAAAAAAAAAAAACCTGTATGTAAGATTTTCGTTTCCTGATGAAGTGCCAGTTTGCTGTTTGTGCTGAATTGAATGCTGTGATCAGAAACGTTGTATACAAATTTATGAAGCGCCTTGAGGATTTACAAAATGAAATTATAAATGTTTTAATAACGCCTGAGCAGAGCAGTGTCAGGTTTGCTTCTGAAGTCTGGAGGCACTAGAGGAACTGCTTATATGGACAATAGACCATTCTTACTGTTTTTGTGTTTTCTATCTTTTCTTTTAAATGTTCTATATGGACCCATTGGAGTCCAAAATAAAAGCTTGAATTGGAAAATTGAATTGAATTGAATTGAAATTTTGATTTTTTTTTAAACGCAAATTCAAATGTAATGCTGATTTATTCTTAATTACAAACACATTAGACATCGTGGCCAAGTTGTTTATGGTATAATTTGGTGTTGCGGTTCTCAAGATGATTATCCAATCAGAAAGCAGAATGAGGTTTTTTAATTGGGTTGGGCTTTACCTTCGGCAGGCTGAAAATAGTCTGGATTTAAACTACCACAAAATGACATCACAAGGTGGAATGGAGCATGTTGAGCTTTGGGCATGCAGACAGCCAAATAATCCAGGATTACTCAAACATGTGTGAAAGAACCAAAACACAATGCCAGGTATGTTTTTGAGGAGGTAACAGCATTATAACATAGCTTAAAGCTCACATGAGTCAAGTCTGCGTAATACAGGACCTTTAACTTGAAAAGAATGTAAACAAACTGCTAAATATGTCTCCTGTAGTGACTCAAACTACAATTCCAGGTATGTTTTATTCAGGCGCTGTAGAGCTCATAAAAATGTCTTAAGTACAATATGACCTTTAAAAAGGAAAAGCCAGATTTCCCCTGACAGATGTTTTGAAAAAGGACATGGCGGTGTTGATGTGAGAGAAGATAGCTGGACATTTCTGTTTTATCCTATCACACTGACAGACAGTCAACGGCAGCCTGGGACCACAAAACAGATTTTTGTCAACTCGAGACATGATTCATCTGAGCGATCCAGATGCTCAGAGGAGAGGACACTCACATATTTTGGTTTATTTCTAGTAAGTGCACTGACAATTTTAAGCTGTCGATAACAAAAGGAAAATTGATTCTGCCAAGTGGACAAAAGGTTTTTAACAGTGAAAATGTTTGCAAATCATCCAAGAAGCTTCTTAAATCTGAAGGTAGCGTTAGTAATGAAACTCGCACGTTGTTTACTGAGCATCTATGATTAGTCAAAGGGCCTGTACCCAATCTTTCCCATGTATTTGGACAGTACAGACTGCAGTACTGTCTGCATATGCCACAGACTGTATATATAAATGGACATAGCTAATAAATTCCAAATAGGAAGTTCGCATGCGGGCGCTTCCAGATCCTTCTGACCCTGGTTCTCATTGACTTACACTGGAATATTGTCGCTTCTCTCTGTAACTGCCACTGTGAGCGTCGTCATTTTGGTCTTAAATGTTCGTATTAACCCACGCTACATGATCCTGGGGTTTTTCTCTGATATCTTGCCCGTTAAAAAAATCCTATTCATAATATACTGTAGAGCCTGGCTCCAAATTCGCCCTTGTAAACGAGCTGGAATGCTGTGGGTGATGTCACACTCACTTAGTGCACTTCTTTATACAGTCTATGGCCTATGCTGTTAGCATGCTAGTTGTTGTTAGCATTACTGCATCAGCAAACTCCTGTTAGGCGTCTGAAAGTTATAAACTCATTGCAGTGAATAATTAGGATCCTCAAAATGCTAAAGGTAAAAGCAGATTTGGACCTCAGAACTAGTTTTGTTTTTCATGTTTTGATGACAGTGAAAATCAGGTTACACAGCTACATAGCTAATCTGCCAGTTTTCCAAATAGGAAGTGAGCATGGGCGCAAACTGGGTCCATCAGAGTCAGGTTCCAAATGACTTCTAGTGAAAAATGATCGCCCCTCTCTCTGTAAACGCTGCTGTCAGGCTCGTCATTGTGACTTTAAAATGTTCGTTTTAACCCGCTCCATGTGATCCTGGTGTTTTTATTTCAGTATTTTGCCTTTAAATTAAGATATGAGCATTGATAACAGGCCATTCACGTGCCTTCTTTCCCTGAAGTTGCTCACAAGGCAAGTACCTTCAACAACCTCGCTCCTGATTGGCTCTGTGGACCCAGATTTTCAAATATGGAACCAACAAGCTATGGGTGACGTCACAGTTTCCCAAGCAATTCTACATGCAATTTATGATAAAAACCTACACAAATGTCAAAAAGAAGACAGATAATGATCCGATTTTTGGTGTGCATCTAGACTTACAGCCAGTTTAATATAGTCTTAGAAGTCCTCGGGTTTTCATTACAGAGGAAACACTTAACTTGACAGAAATGGCCAGTCATTTTGAGTCGCTAGAAGGTTGCATGCATGCGTCTGACCGCCATGTGTGTGATTGAGTGGTTTTGGACAGAAGCCGAGGGGAATGCTAAACAGGCTGCTGATAAGGTGCACCGGAGATGGGATGAGAGGGCGACAGAGGAGAGCCTGGTCCGACATGAATGCAAATACACCTGCAAAACCAACAAACCAGCTGTCTGCATAACACTGGGAAATAGGTTTGTTTCATTATTCATTTGGTTGCTACGCATCAAGTTTGCATGATAGATTCTGATCTTGATCGATGCGTTACCTCAAAAGTGTAAATTCAAAGCTCAATAGCGCTTAGCCTGGCTGTTTATTTAATCATTAGTCTAATTAACTGAATTTATACAACTCTGTTTCACCTTGTGATGTCATGTGGTGGTAGTTTTTAAGTTAACAGCTACATTTTACCTTTTGTTCAGTAAAGAATGAAAATTGTCCAAATGATTGTAGTGAAGGTGTATGGAGTAAAAACACAGTGGAGCACTTCCTGTATTACCAAATTACATCATAAGGTAAATAATGTAGTAAGGACCCTTTGACCTCTACATATTTCTTATTCCTCATAATGCATTTACCCATGATGTACCATCTGGCTCCTGTCACCTTGAGCTCGGACCATGACCTCTCTCTTTTGACTAAACATCTTTAAAACAGCTACAATTTGGAGAAGGGTCCCCACACACTGGTGTTTTTGCTTAGTGCTTCTTCCCCAGAGGCATTAGTAAAATGATGGGCCAAATGCAAAGCCTAATTTCCCTATGGAGCAATTAAAGTTGCACTATGTAACCTTTCTGGTAGAGAAGTCACCTGATTCATGAAGTTATTGTTATTGCTCCTCTTGGAATGTTTCACAGTAATGCACTATAACCATTACAAATGAGTCTCTCTCCAGGGAGACAAGCAGGCGATAGTGTTTTAAATTGTTCATAAATTGGAATGAGGATAATGCCGTACTGTGGAACATTCCAGGTAAAGTAATACTATGATTACTATGGAAATGAGCAGATTATACAATTTTTTCCTTCTTTCCTTTTATCCCCTTAAACTGAATTAAGGATAATACTGCAATGCTATCACCATGGAGACAAGCAGGTGATACTATTTTTTTTTTCCTTTTTTCTTAAATTTAATAAAGGATAATAGATACTGTGAGACATTTTAGGTACACCAGTGGAGACAAGCAGGTGACAGACCCCCACCAGAAAGTCCTTGGAACTTTTCAGTGCTTTTAACCATGTCATAGTTTCTTTCTTTCTTCTAGAAGTTGTATTTGGAGTGATTCATGCATGTTTTGAGCAGTCTTTGTTTTCATGTTTTCAAGACGTCACTGATTCGATCAACCCCCGTTTTCACCACCACCAGCATACGCCCACTGCTCTGTACTTGCTTCGTTTTCCACTTTTATTTTCTTAATCGGTGATACACGTCAGGTATGGCAGAGTCTCATAGTCATTTTGGTAAAAAAAATTTTTTAAATCTGCTACTTGCGAGCTTGATTTGCAGCCATCCATCGGAGGTGCCGACAGCTTCATGACTCTTTGTTGTGAAGACGTTTACAGTGATGTCTGCTCCCACTGGGCATCGCAGTTTTGTTACACGGACGTCAGCAGCCTTGTCTCTTTTAAAGGTTTTAGTAATCCTTTAGTTTGTCTACATCTCCAAAGCTCAAAATGCCCTGTTCCACCTTGTGACATCATGAACTTTTCAAGTTAACAGCTACTTTTACCTTTAGTTCAGTAGAGACTGGTAATTCCGGTGCTGCAATTATACAAATGATTCTTGTGAAGGTGTGTGGAGTTTAAAAACACAGTGTAGCACTTCCTGTTCTACCACATGACCTCACAAGGTGGAACAGAGTATTTTGTGTTTGAGAGAAGAACTCAGCTTAAATATGCAGGATTTATGTGTTAAACATGTGTGAATGAAACAAAACGCCAGATATGTTTTTGATAAGGAAACAAAATTATAACATAGATCAGAAAATAGCAAAATATGGGCCCTTTAATGGGTCATTTTAGATGAAAATTGCTATTTAAAATGTCCAAACTTTAACATTGTGGTTCACTCATAGATTATAACTATATAGTAGACACAAGCACAATGTGTTCTTTAACCTGTTTTTTTTTTTACCAGAATCTACTACTACATTTTTTCCCAACTTTTTGCCTGTTAAGTCTCAGTTTTCTAATCATGCTATTTACTTACTTTGGACCATCGTTATTAACAACACTTAAATCAGATGAACGAAATTATTCCTTTTCGTAATTGCAGTGGGGAGCAGGGAAGGCCTCCTCTCTGCACTACCAATTTATGACTAATTTCCACTTTCCTATTTCTCAAAACGCTACAGCTGCAGATCTAAAGGTTAAGCCATCTCAAATCTCAAATGTGGAAAATCTCTCAAGGACGTGATAAATATTTAAAAAGTAAAAACAACGGTATTTGGATCCCTGTAAGTCTTGCAAATAAAATGATTTGCAACTATTAGCACTCTGAAAAGCACGTTTAAAGTTACGTGAAGTTGGAAGTGTCCGTCACAGCTGCGTTGGTCGTCTACAGTGGCCATTTGCTATCAAAACTTTTCGAGATAATTGGTTTGGGAATTATGGGTGAGTGGACTGCAGTTTTTAGCAAGATGGGCCAATGTTTTACAATGTTTCAGTCAATTCTCCGATCAATACAGGCTTAAATTGGCTCATTTATTTTCCAGCGCTGAACGAGGGGAGACATTAGAAGGGGAGAAGTAGGGGGCAGGAGTTTCCATGGATCTTCTGTGACAACATAAGCAACTGTGGGTCAGAGTGGGTGGATGGACGGAGTGGTTCAGGGATGTGGTTCAGGGAGTGGTTCAGGGATTAATACATACAATTTATTATACCTGTATAATATTTGAGACCTGAATATTGTCAATTTAGAATCATTAAACTTGGGGAAACCTGGGAGTGGCCAGTCAGACCGTGTGGAACATTTTGTACAGTAATGTCCTAAATGCAATGACGTATCATGCGGCTGTAATTTGAAGTTGCTCTACAGCGCCCTCTGGAAATTGTGAAATATGGAAATGTATTTGTCATAAACATTTCAAATCTGGAAACCATATTCCCCACATGAAACTGAACAATTTCTATCTCCAGTTGTTGTGTAGCTGTGACAATGTCAGAAAGTCTCCCATTGTTAGATGCTATTGCTTTGCATGTTCAGCTCAGACAGTTATAGGTCAGATCTGTGGAGATGTGAGCTCAGTAAGAATTCATACTGCATTTTTTTTTTTTTAGGTATTTTGAGCAGTAAAGCACATGTAATGAAATAAATGCTACATAGATATGAAGGCTATGTTTAATGCCATACTGTGCAGCCTTCTAGAATAATAATGAGTATTTAATTACATTGTATTTTTATTTTAGTTTGTTCGTTTTTAAATGTGAATCTAAAATTGTAGATAATGGTAATCTTGTAACATTTAAATAAAACGTTTTTAATATTTTTATCGCTCAAAACATGTGTCAAAGCCGCTGATGTGCGCCACCCGCACACACTGGAGCCCGGACTTACCGGCACCTACATCAGCAGGATGATTTTCAGCCCAATGATGATAAATCCAAGAAAAGAAAAGTTTCTGAAGAAAACAGAACGCTTAATGCTACGTGGGCAGATTCATTTGCTTTCACGGCTGATGAGACTGGTACACGCGGTACACGCGACAGTGGATCATTTAAGTTTGGATTTTTATTTCCTACGAGGAGGACTCAAATAATAATGTGTTTAATGCAGCTTTGCGCACATTTGTTTACGTTTTACAGAAGCGACCCAGTGAACATTATACGTTTACTATCCGTTTAGGATACGTATACAATATATGTATACTATGCGTATAATTTTGGGCTAGTTCATAGGACGAATATATGTATACAGTATACGTATATTATCCGTATACAATATACGTTTATTATCCGTCTACTTTTGGGCTAGTTTGTAGGTCTAATATACGTATATAGTATATGTTTAATATACCTATACTGTATACCTATTAAGAAGTGGCATAAATATGTTTTTTTAAATAAAAACAAATGAAATTTAAGTTTAAACAGTTTTATTATATTAATCTACAATGCATCTCTTCTGCATCCCTTCATTTGAAGACGCCTTGGGGCATTCTTCAAGTAGGCTGCACAAGCTTCTGCCACGGCCTTCTCATTTGCAGTGGAATCGCACTTCTGAACAGCAGCTGTAAATTTACAGAAATAGTCACTTACAGTTAATATGTAGTAAAATGGCAAAATTGCATCTCTGCACAGAATGTTTTTAGCACACACCTCAAGTTCAGATGTTTGCGACTTTAAAATGTAATATATCATTATCATTTCATGCAAATCACAAAAAACAGTAGTTTGAGACTTTTACTAATGTTTACTATGCAGTAAACTACGGTTACAGTGAATTTTATTACTGTATTCCCATTTAATGCGGCGCACATTTAATTTTGCAAATTTAAAATCAACTTTTTCTTGCAAGTGACCATTGAAACGCTATTTTAAAATGGCGTCCATTAAATTTTCGCTAATTTGGTCATATTTGCAAAATTCGCATAATAAAATTGCAAATATTAAGGGGACAACAGTATATTTAGTTCTGATACTTGCAATCCATTTAATTTATTTTCCAATTTTGAATTTGCAATGAATACCGAAATGAATATCAATAGAACAAAAAGTATTTCATGAATAATACAATATGCATATTATGTGGGTGGATGGATATTGCAAAAATTATAGATGTGTACAGTCTGAATAGGGCAAATGATTTTTATTTTGACTCACCTACAACAACTCCATAAAGTCTTGTAGTTTTGAATGGGATTTTTTGCCCGCCACCTTTTCCCATCATGTTCATCTGAGAAAGCAGCTGCTCATTGAACAACCTAATAAAATGAAAAGCATACATTTAGGTAAAATATATTATTTGCTTTTGATATTAAACCAGTGTTTCTTAAATAGTCTTTTAATGTCATACATCTTACCTTTTGAGTATTTGGGCCGTACAGTTTCTTAGATCAGTGCCACCAACTCGGGAGAGTTGAGAAATCTGAAGAAAAAAAAAAAAATTATATATCATGTATTATATGTATGAAATCATCATAAATATTAATTACTAACCAGAAGCTTTCTTTCCCTTCGATCGCCCAGCTCATTCTCTTTCCTCTGCATCTCGTCTAATGTCGACATCTGGACAACATGGTAGTCCGAGTCTTTTGGCTCGTATCTTTTGCCAATCCTCTTCACTTCCTCTTCCAGTGTTATAAGTTTTTCCATCACTTTTCTTTGAAATCCTGACAATACAAATAATAAATTATATATATATAACAAATCAACAAAGAATGAATAAATGAATTTAAGCATTGGATAGTCATCCTGTCCCTTTGATCTGGATGGCTTGGCTACTTGCCTATGTGATCTGGGGTTTGATGTGAGTTGGCCTACAGTGTCTGAAGCAAATTTCATAAATAAATGCACATACTTACAAGACTTTCAAGTGAGGTAGTATTCTTCTTCTGGTACTCTCGTTTGTACTCTAACTTCTTCAAACTCATTTTATTGAATGTAGACAGCTATCAACTTTGGGTTATGGAAGTGGGATGAAGCATGCAGGAGTGGTCAGACAATGGCCAACACCATGCAAGGGATACTGGAGAGTATGGAGTACCTGTAATGAAAATGTAAACAAGAACATTCAGCAACATTCACATTAAGATGAACTAGATTCTACAACAGTACATTAGTATCAACCATGCAACAATCATTGTGAGAGCTGCAGCTGTAAAATTATGTGTGTAATAGGACAAAAACAAACTAAAAACAATCAATCTGACAATCAATTAACATGATTTGATTATGCCATTGTTAAGATAAAAGTAGTATCATTCTATTCTCACTTGATAAATCCACAGCTTGTGACAAGGGAAGTTTGCCTTTATCATAGCACGTGTTAAAGACTATAGCCTGAATCACACACGCCACATAATGGAGCAGTGCAATCTTGGGGAGCTTGACTAATGCTATAGAATTATGGGGATTCCCCATTGGGCTATTTATAAACACCCGACCGTTGTGTAAAATAAACATTTGGCTATGATAAACTGGATGCTGTATACTATACTGTATGCAACAACTTTGGGGTCCACTCTATAAATTATCCTACATGTCTGAAAATGTGCATCCTTGTCAACATATAAAGTGTACAGTCTATATTTCAATAATTTACTATACAGCCCAGTCACAGAACACATGTGGCAATACCCTATATTTACTACATTATAGTCAAATCAACGTTTTGTCATTGGTCGTAACTACAAATACACGAACGAAGATCACAGTTTTGTTATTTTCAAACAATAATTTCAAATAAATGTAAAATTTTAGTCAAGATTGATTAACATTAAATTGGAAGACTCACAATATGCTACATCACATGAGGGAGATCAAACAACAGCAACTGGCAGCAACACTATGCTTATCTTTGTACAAAATATTTATCAGTATAACTAGTATATCTTATCAATGTAATACAAATGTTATTTTATGCCGATGCCACATACTTACCTTGATATTTATAGATTTCTAACAATATCCACAATTATTGACAAACACATGTAAAATGGCGTCCTTGTTATGACCGGTGCATTGTGGGTAAAAGGTCCCGGTCTCCAATTTTAGTGTGTCTGAGGCCGTGTCTCATTTCAGGGTCTGCATCCTCCGAGGCTGGTTTTCAGGCCGCATATGCCACTTCCGGCGCGACAAGGCCTGTCCCATTTCATGCAGCCTCCGAGGATGCAGCCTGAAAACCGGCCTCGTTTCCATGGAGATCAGGCCGCGAACGAATTACGTGAAAATGTATCCTTCGCGGCCTTATATTTCCCAGCATGCACCGCACGCTACTTCTTCTACGGGAAAAAATGGAGTCCGCGGCTGCGTCCCCTACCAGCTGCAATTTTACTTTCAAATGTAAGTCCTGGTTTACCTCACCTACAATTAATTCTAAGTTACTCGCTACATGAAACTGTTCATAAACAAGTTCACTTAAGTTGAACTTAAGATGTTAAGTTAAACATATGTATGAAGGTAGTTGTTATGGCTTAGTTTACGGATATTGTTGTATTAGCGGTTAGTAGCGTTATCCCTTACACTTGTTTATTAGCTTAGCTGTTGTAATGTTGGATATTCTCCACTATGTAAGAATATTTTTGTCTTCAGGGAACAAGGAGCAGACCACCCGACTAACTGAGCTGAGGCAGGAGAACGACCACCTGTTCACCAGGGCTAAATTCTCCGTGAACATGGCTTGGAGGTAAGTATTAAAACAGTGCTATATGCTCCTGTTAGATAATATAACATCAGCCATGAAAACTATGTCAGCGCTGGCATTACTGCCATTTGAAAACCTTTTTCATTTGTACATATGTGAGTAGTTGTGAATTAACCTGTGGTTTCCCCATTTATTTCCTATGTTCTCCACAGCCTGTACTTCTGTGATTACTAAATAATGGCCGGGAAGCTGGTGATCTGAAAAGTATACTACACAATGTAGTACTATCATGTGTAGTAATGTAGTAATATCACAATGGAGAACTAAACCTACCTATTTGTCAGTAGACAGTTGTTCACAAATAAGCTGGACTTATTAAGTGTTATTATCCATTATATCTCCCTTACAAAAGCATCTTGAAAACTGTAATAAAAAAAGACATAATTAACTACATAAATGAAAGGACAGCGTGTGCTGCACGGTTATTGAACAAATGTTTGCAGTAACACTAGGAGATCTGTAACAGATTTCATATTATATATAATATAATTATAAATGTACTGTATTTATTATTATGTAAATGTGAATGTTTATGTTCTGTTTGACTCAGGACAATACTGGAGAAGTTAGGCCTGCAATAATAAGGGCTGCAAATGAATCATGCTCATATTGAAATCTAAATTGTGAAAATATGTGTGGGATTCCTCTATTAATTAAGATGTTTTGATTTATCTAAACGGCCTTTGGATCTGAATGTATATACACTGTGAACCAAATTTACCTGTAATAGTTTTGTAGTTTTCTTAATGTGTGTGTCATTACAGGTTTTCACTCTGCAGGACAGGACTTTGATCAGTCAGACATAAGGCCCATTCTGCTCTTCCTCCTCCAGAAGACAAGGGACACATCACACTGAGTGGTCCAAGTGCACTGGGTCATGTCTCCACTGTCCATGCTGACTGTAGAAGACCTGTGGGGTCTCTGGTTGCATCAGGCCTCCCTCCTGCACGTGCTGCTGCTGTCCCTAATGTGTCCTAACAGTGATGTTTAGGTTTAACTTCTAATTTCCTGCACAAGTAAAAACATCTTAATCACTGAGGAAGTGTCCCATGATAAATGTGGCCTTATATGACCTTAACAAGTGTGTGAGACAAAACTAAAAACATATAATTTGCTCATGTTTATTTAAATGTTTTTCAGTCTATACTGACATTTGAATCATGGTGAAATGTGCCACTTATTTGATGTCTCTTTTGAGAGTAATTAATTACATGTACTATAAGAATGTACTATTGTACTGCAATTAAGCAGTGGTAATCCACATGATCATATTTTACAAAGATAATTTGTTCATTTTGGACTGTCACCTGCTTCAGCAAAAAGGGAACAGAATTTGAGAGTTCACTGACATACAGCTGTTTTTACTCACCTATTATTGAATAAGATAAGATATGCCTTTATTAGTCCCACAGTGGGGAAATTCCAGTGTTGCAGGAAAATGGAACATGCAATAAAACAAGATAATAGATAATGGCTAAAAAAAATAATAATTTAGAAATAGACTTAAAGATAGACTCTAATTTTGTTCCGGTGGAGCAAAAGTATAAAATACAAAATATAAAATACCAAAAAAACTATTATGTACAATAAAAGTAACAGTGCAGCATATGAACAGAGTAAATCTCAGTAAAGTGACTTCAGTATATTATGTTATTTACAGTAATATGACTATGTTTATGTACAGACAGGATAAATATCAGTAAAGTGACATGAGTGAATTGTACCAGAGGTCTTCAGTGTTGCACATAGATAGAGTTGAATGACACATGTTCAGTGTTAACAGTGTTCATTGTACAGTCTGACAGCAGCAGGAAGGAAAGACCTGCGAAACCTCTCCTTCCCACAGCGAGGGTGAATCAGTCTGTCACTGAAGCTGCTCTCCAGAGCAGACAGGGCGTCCTGCAAGGGGTGACACTCATGGTCCAGCATAGAGATGACCTTAGCCAGGACCCTCTTGTGTGTAATGGGTTCAATGTTTGACTTTTCACATCAAGATAAAGGATTTCCAGAAGTTCCTTTGAATGTTTAATAAAGCATCTTTTCTCAAAGGAGAGATGTCTTTCTTTATAAACTGATTTAAATGCATTCCCTGTATAAATGTAATCCTTGGTCAATATAAAAATATTTAATAATGATAATAATAATAATAATAATAATAATTAATAATGCATATCTCATCACTGTATTTGAAACTTTAAGGTAATTTAGCCTATTTCAGATCTATCCCAGAAATATAACACTTTTGTTTTGCAAAAGTTAAACATACGTTTTCGTTTCAGCCACAAGATTTGGATGAGAATTATTAGAATAACTTGGTCTCAAAATCCGATAGTTCAATTACCCACGCGTAATCTTTGTTATTGATCCGTGTGCGTAATCTGCGTGGTGCGTGTTGTTAGCATTAGCGTTAGCAGCGTGTCTTGGTTGCTGGGCGACGGGAGCGGCTCCGTGGGCTGGGCCTGTCCCATTTCGCCAACGGCCATGCGGTCCTCAGAGGCTGGTTCAAAGGCTGCAGCCTTCACAGCCTTCGAGGCACCCGGCCTGTGAGGCTGGAGACCCTGGAATGAGACACGGCCTGAGTGATGCGGGCGCTGTCTGACTGCAGCGCCGCAGGCTGTGCGGTTAGCATGAAGTAGCAACACTCGCTAGCGCTGTTGTCAGCGCACTAAAACAGTTTATCGCCGTGTGGCAAAATAAGTTATGATGCTAAACCAACAGTAGTGTGTGGGAAACGTCTTCTGATGATACAACTAGCCTAGCATCTGCTTTAATCTGCCGAGATTGCCGATACAGGACAGGACAGCGGCCGTTCTGCAGGAGACATGCGCAGTAGCGCGCGAGTGACGTCATCGACAAATTCGCTCACCTCATTGGTAGGTCTTTCAGGGATACTAGACGTCGAGTATGCGTGTAAATTATACGTCGAGGATTGGGATAACGCGAGAGGTTTAGTATACGTCTAACTAAGGGGTATATACGTATAATCCCCTGCTATCCCTAAATTATACGGATAGTATGCGTTTACATGTTCACCGAAACTTAAAAACACATGGCTAATTTGCATAAACTATAAGCGCTGAAAAAACAGATCGCTCCTTGTTCCGCTTCTGTCAGACTAAAGGGCAGGACTCAGTGGAATATGCGTGTTCTTTCTGTGACTGAGGGATGTTCTGCCTATGGTGAGTCTGTTCTGCGCTTCTATCGCGTTGGAGATGTTCATGTTAAACTTTTCAGAGATTATACGTGTGCAGGTCGTACGTGTGCAGCGCAGTTCTTTATTTCACTCATGCACTTTATTTATGTTGCTACTGTTGTGATGAAAAGACTGAAAGGTGTAAATAATTCTCTTAAGACTCGCGCTTATGAGCTGTCTTGGTGCGCAGCTCCGTTTTCTGGGAGTTGTAGTTTTGCCTGTAGTTCCTCTGGTTAGCGCTGGTTTAGAGTCAAAAGGGTTTTGTGGCTCCGGGTGTTTTCTTTTCTGTGGGAGACGCTCCAAATGGCTCTTTGAGTATTTAAGGTTGCCGACCCCTGGCCTATAGCGTTGGAACAGTTGCCATGGTGATTCCCGCCAGGTGAGCGTGAGTCACGTGAGCACAGGTGGCTTATGGGTGCCTTTAAATATGGCGTCGGTCGGGAGGACGTGGCACTGGGAGCCAACGGATACTCGTGTGTTTTCCGCTTCGGTTTTTACGATCTTTTAACGCGCATTTTCACAACAACAAAAGGGAGATATTCTAAGACCATCGCTGCTGCATCACGCCGGACTCCGGAAAATGCGCCAAACGTGCCCTGCCGCTCAGATCACCACGTCACCACGTCGAGCCACGCGGAGGACTCCAGATAAGTTTTACCTGTTGCCTGACCAGCCAAGACCGGACATGTTTTTACAACGTTTAGTTTATAGGGCCCATTGCGTTAAAATGGGATGTTTTTGAAGTCCCTCCGTCGTTCAGGTAGGATCCATGACAAAGGAGAAAATCAATTATGTCACTGGACAAACTGAATTGAATTTCTCCTTTGCTATAGGCCTACATGTCCCCTTTTGTTGTACAGTTCCCCCGTCGCTAGACAGTTCCCCTTTGTTAGACAGTTTCCCTTTGTTATTTCCCCTTTGCGATGAATTTCCCCTTTTGGCGGGATGTTGGAGGTTCTGGCTGCGCACGCAACTTTACCTGTGTGTGTTTTTTTGTGAATTCGAACAATTATCGCAATTAAATGTTTATGTATTTGCTGAACTGTTCATGCCTGTTTAATGTTAATGTCTGTACTAAATTTGCTCCTCGCTCTGGTTGATTTTTTTTTTTTTTTTTTTTTTTTTTTTTTTTTAAATGCAGTGTGTGGTTTGAATAATGCTGTGATGGGGTTTCATGTGACATTTGCTTCGCTTTTGTTGAAACTAAATGCTGTGTGTTATTTCACATTCTGGATTTGTCTAAATGCAATGATTTACTAAAGAAATGGAATATGAAAGGAAAAATCAGGGTCAAACTGTGTGGCCTTAAGTCCTGAATTTTTCTGGTAAAAGGGAGCACAAACTCAAAGAAATGCAAGGAAGGAAATTATCCCAGAAATGAACACGCTCATGAAACAAAACAAAATACACTGAGGTAGGCGTACTTGACGAATTTCTCGTGATGGAAATTAATTCTTTGCTTTTTGAGCCATTTTTCGACCACTGCTGCTGCTCACGACCCATCTCCAGGTCTTGAGCTTTGGTCCAGACCATCAGGAAGACCACAGGTGAATAAACCGTTAAAGTATTTACTAAGTATTTACAATTAACACAAGCTAAAGCTAATGCTAAATCTACTTCATGTCTTGCAACTGTGAGACATGAAGATCATCTGCGGCAACTGTAGCAGATGTTTATTTTATTTGAATACAGCTAAGGTTAAAACATGTTTGCCATATTATGTTACTGGATTTTGAACATTGCTAAGCTAAACCATGCTAATGTTACTTTATATTATTTGAATACAGCTAAGGATAAAACAATGTTTGCCATATTATGTTACTAACCCTTTCTAATTTTCAGGTTTTATGATGGCGTCTAACCTTTTTTTTTACAGGGAGCAGATTTATGTTTATTTTAAACTGCTAAGTATTTACTTATTTATAACACAAGCTAATGCTAAACCTACTTCATGTCTTGCAACTGTGAGACATGAAGATCATCTGCGGCAACTGTAGCAGATGTTTATTTTATTTGAATACAGCTAAGGTTAAAACATGATGTTTGCCATATTATGTTACTAACCCTTTTTAATTTTCAGGTTTTAGGATGGCGTCTAACCTTTTTTTTTACAGGGAGCAGATTTATTATGTTTATTTTAAACTGCTAAGTATTTACTTATTTATAACACAAGCTAATGCTAAATCTACTTCATGTCTTGCAACTGTGAGACATGAAGATCATCTGCGGCAACTGTAGCAGATGTTTATTTTATTTGAATACAGCTAAGGTTAAAACATGATGTTTGCCATATTATGTTACTAACCCTTTTTAATTTTCAGGTTTTAGGATGGCGTCTAACCTTTTTTTTTTACAGGGAGCAGATTTATTATGTTTATTTTAAACTGCTAAGTATTTACTTATTTATAACACAAGCTAAAGCTAATGCTAAATCTACTTCATGTCTTGCAACTGTGAGACATGAAGATCATCTGCGGCAACTGTAGCAGATGTTTATTTTATTTGAATACAGCTAAGGTTAAAACATGTTTGCCATATTATGTTACTGGATTTTGAACATTGCTAAGCTAAACTATGCTAATGTTTATATTATTTGAATACAGCTAAGGATAAAACAATGTTTGCCATATTATGTTACTAACCCTTTTTAATTTTCAGGTTGTAGGATGGCTTCTAACCTTTTTTTTTTTTTTACAGGGAGCAGATTTATTATGTTTATTTTAAACTGCTAAGTATTTACTTCTTTATAACACAAGCTAATGCTAAATCTACTTCATGTCTTGCAACTGTGAGACATGAAGATCATCTGCGGCAACTGTAGCAGATGTTTATTTTATTTGAATACAGCTACAGGTTAAAACATGATGTTTGCCATTTTATGTTACTAACCCTTTTTAATTTTCAGGTTTTAGGGTGGCGTCTAACCTTTTTATTTATTTTTTTTTTACAGGGAGCAGATTTATGTTTATTTTAAACTGCTAAGTATTTACTTATTTATAACACAAGCTAAAGCTAATGCTAAATCTAGTTTATATTTGAATACAGCTAAGGATAAAACAATATTTGCCATATTATGTTAATGACTTTTTTTTTTTTTTTTTACAAGGAGCAGATTTATTGTCATGTCGATTTCAATTTATTTCTTCATAACACAAGCTAAAGCTAAATCTACTTAATTTTAAGTTGAACAGCTAAGGATAAATATGTCATATAATGTTATTAACTCTTAAATATTGAACATTGCTAAGCTAAACTATGCTATTTTTTGTTGTCCACTGCTAAGACAAACACTACTGTAATGTATAATTTACATGTGGTGGTGGTTTGGTGTCTAACCTTGACATGCTAATTTTACTTTTTTACAGGTAGCTATGTGATACTTAGCCTATATAAAATGTGGACTACTGAGAAATGAACCTTCGCCTCTATTTGTCAAAGTCAAAAAGCCAAAAAAGGATCCAGAAGAGGAAGTAACTGCTGAACTATTTTTTTTTTTTTTTTTTTTTTTTTTTAAATCAGAGGATGTACCCAAAAATAAGGAATTAATAAAGAGAATATATCATGTAAAATGGATAAAAAAAATTCACCCAAAGAAAAAATACACCTTGCAGTGCAAAAATTCTGCACCAAGTACGTCAAAGCAATAAAATGGAGCTAATGAGAAAATAGAGCGCTGTGGAGCTAACTATCAATGTGCAAAAGCTAAACAGTGACTAAACCATTATATATTTGAAAAATGGATTGCATTGTGGACAACCAAGCATGTCCTGGGACTAATCTGGAGGAAAGGAGTCTAACTTTGTCTTAAAGCTTCTGCAGTGGAAAAACCCAAAGCCCAAATCCAAACTGCACTAACAGCCCTATCCTGAACGCTGTGTAAAGAACAGATGCTGGACAGAGGAAACCAAACAATACATACAAAAATAAATAGCATCTTTTTTTTATTTGTATTTAAACAAAAGCAATGCAAAGAAACTGTCTTTTATGATGCACAAAAAAGGAAGTCTGTCTTTCCTTCCTTTGGGGTCCCATGATCAACATTCATTCAAAGGCTGGAAGCTGAGAGAATGGCACAAGATGGAACCAAATGGAGATGTTCAAACCGGATCACTTTAAAGTGTACTTTAGTTATCCTGTGTGAGGGAAATTCACTTTGTATTTAACCAACTTAACATCAACCAAGTGTTGCTGAGGCAACATCAGGAGCAGTGAGCTGCTGCCGTACACATGTGAGTGCTAACCACTCAGATACTGTCCTATTGGAGGACATTACACACTTTGAATATACTGACAGTCTTGAGTTCTGGTCCAAGGGTTGAGGCCCTTGTGTTTTCTTTTCCTTGTGGCTTTGATGGCCCCAGAGTGGGGCACATATGGACTGAGTGAATGTAATGGTTCAAACCCAAACGCTTGAACGTTTGGTTTGTGACTGAAATAATCTTACAGGTTTGATCTTTCCCTGCTGCTGGTTTCACAGGTTTTATTGGTCTGTTCATGCAGACTTAAACCAGGTAGGTATTTGTGAGGTTCTCTGTGAACCTTGTATCATCTCAATACACGGTCTGAATACGCTGAGGATTCTTATGTTACTCTCTAAGGCTTTGGTTTTGGGCCTAAACTGGTGTGTGCCAGATTCTAAATATTGGCACTTTTATGGAGACTGCGTGGTCTCCTTGGTCTGATCTGATCTAAATGTGGACCAGATTTAAACAGACTGGTAAAACGTGATGATCACATGGGTCTGAGACTAAAACCCCTGATTTCTAAACTAACACTTCCACAGGTTTAATTGTTTGTTTTACTTGGCTTGGTCAGTTCCAGACAGACCTGGTTCAGACTAAGAGACTGACCTTGGCTTACTGAATGTGATGTGTTTTGTATTTGATTTTGTCTGAACTGGTCTAAATGTGGACTGGTTTGAGTGTAATGGCTCTGGTCCTAACCCTTACACTGGACTAAAATACTGGTTATTCTAAACTAACACTTCCACAGGTTAAACTGATTTTTGTTTGTTTAGAGTTTAAAACGAGGTCTTAACTGACAATCTTGGTTTTTTGAATGTTTTTGTATGTATCTGAACTGGTCTAAATGTGAGCCAGATTTAGACTGGTTTAGAATGTGAGGGCTCTGGTCCTAACCCTTACAATGAACTGAAAATACTGGTTGTTCTGCTCTCCTTAACTCTTTCACAGGTTTGCATTGTTAATGGTCTGTTCATTTTAACCTTAAACCAGTTTGAAATATGTTGACATTTTTCTTTGAACATTGGAATTTAACACAAAGTTAAATCTCATACTAATGTGGGTCAGTACTGCCATTTTGTATTTTGTATGTTGTTTTGATGATTCTAACCCTAACTCTTCTGAAACTAACTTTTTGTTGGAGATCTAAACTTTTACCTAAACTTTTAAATTAGTCTTTATAGGTCCCAGAGGCTGCTGTTTGTGGTAAGTATCTCTGCACGCACCTACTAACACACTAACACTACAAAAGCACGGGCGGTGGGTCTAATCCAGCCACAGAGGACGCTGTGTCCCTCTGTGCCAGTCCCCAGCCTGGACAAATGGAGAGGGTTGCTTTGGCGTAAAATCTGCCGCCTTTATCTTGATCACACGTATTTGAGTAACCCTTTATTATTTTTTTATCTCTTATCTTTAGTTCAGTAGAGATTGGCAGTTACAGGGCAGAAATTATCCAAAATACTTCTTGTAAAGGTGTATGGGGTCTAAAAACATAGTGGAGTAATCCTGTATCGTTTTCTGTTTGAGAGAAGAACTCGGCCTAAATATGATTGGTTTATGTGTGAATGAAATGACAACGGAAAACAAAACTTCCAGGTATGTTTTTGATGAGGAAATGGGATTATAGCATAGATCAGAAAACGGCCTAATACGGGTCCTTTAAATGGTACAGGAGTTAGAAGCATTCATTTAAAAAAGTCTGCCTTTGTCTTTGCTCAAGAACCTTGTTTTATCATCTTATTAACTCATTTATATACTTTTCATGAAGAAACCATAACGTCAAATACTTATTACTGGGGATTACTTTTTGCCATATCATACAGCCCAGATCAGAACTTAAACATATTCAACTTCAAACAGGGGTCTCCAAATTTTTTCTTCCGGTGAGCTCCTTTACAAAACGAAAATGCTAGAGAGCTACTAATTTTAGCAGTCGCAAGAAACTGTAAATCTAGGAGCCACAGCCTCGGGTGGGAACAGTTGCATTTAAAACATAAGCCATTATCCAGTTTTAGTGCACAAAGTCACATATCAGAATTGTATATTTACACTGGCCAAAGGCATTAAATTTGGCAAATTTGTTATTCAGCACAATATGTATAATTTTGGAAGTCCCTTGGTGAAGAGATACAAGTTGGAGACCCCTCACTTAAAATCTAGTCAAGACTACCGTTGAACCATTTACTTTTACATATCATTGTTGCATTCAGTTCTCTTCTGGTCCCTTCTTTTCTGTTTGCTCTGTTGTCCCCACCTCACTCTCTTCTTTACGAGCTCCACAGGCTTCAATGAGGTCCATCTGGCTGCTTGAGACTCTGGACTCAGTCACCGTGGGCTTGGGTTTCCTGTCAGAAACATTAAAGCTTCGGGACCTGTAATATGGAAGAAACCGATCATCTGCTACAGCCAGGTAGTCAGTGGAGTCTGATAAGTTCCTTCTGGCTGGTATTTTTGGTGGCACTGGTGGAGGAATGTCTGGAATGGTTTCTACAACTCTTTCTTGCTGTTCAGTCTGTCTTGAAGAGTCTTGAAATTGCTGCGCGAGATTTCTAACAATTGAAACTTTCAGCATTTGTCCAGAGACACTTGGATGTAGTTTATATTCTAAATTTGCTGGCTACTGATTTGGTGTTTGGCTAACCTGCTCCAGTAGTGATTTGTAGTCCGCTTGCGTAAAGTCACCAGGTTCTTTTGGATTGTAGATGATGCTACTCATAGTTCTCTTCTTTGAGATATGATCCTCCTGAAGGCATAATTACAAAGACTTAGTTCTTTGTAGAGAAGAACCAACTGGAATATCAAATGTTGGAATTGCGCTTTGTGGCTCATCTGGAGGGCTGATTATTATTGTACTCAATGACCTACGTTTGGTCAGGTGCGATGAAACAGTCTGTTCTTCTTGTGGATAGCATCTCAACGATTTTGTACGTTTTGGAGGTGATGATGGACGAAGTCTATTCTGATCTATGAGTTTATCCAAGATCTGTGTACTTCCCTGTAAATCTCTGGTTACTATTTCCTGACTTGAGCTGAGAGGCTTCTGCTCACATGGAGAGATCAAGATGTCCACTGTTGACGCTGCCTGGCGGAGGAGGGAGTTGTAACTACTGGTCAGTTCCAGTTTGTCCACTCCGGCCAGCTTCTCCAGAGCCACAGCCATTCTTCCATGGATCTCCTCCAGCTGGGTGAGGCGCAGGTCCACGGTCTGCAGTGAGGCCTTCATCGTGTTCTCCCTCTCATTCACCTCCTCCAAATGCATGGACATGTTCTCCACACTGCAAGGACAGATCAGGGTTGAGGCTACCTGAGATAACTCCTCCATGTCCATGTTGAAGCGGTAGAGGCTGTATCCGTCGGCGCTGTTGACGCTGCCTGGCGGAGGAGGGAGTTGTAACTACTGGTCAGTTCCAGTTTGTCCACTCCGGCCAGCTTCTCCAGAGCCACAGCCATTCTTCCATGGATCTCCTCCAGCTAGGTGAGGCGCAGGTCCACGGTCTGCAGTGAGGCCTTCATCGTGTTCTCCCTCTCATTCACCTCCTCCAAATGCATGGACATGTTCTCCACACTGCAAGGACAGATCAGGGTTAAGGCTACCTGAGATCCACAGACTGTATAAAGTGGACTGAGTCTGAGATCTCCCATGGTAAAATGAAGCTTGTTGAGGCTAGCAGTAATAGGGGCGAATTTGGAGTAGAGTTCCCTATTTGTATCTTAGCAGCCAAAGAGCCAATCCAAAATGAGGCAGGTGAAGATGATGCCCCTTCAGGTTTGATTGACAGTGTTGTGAAGCGCCCGCACCCTATTAAACCAGTGATTCGGGCGCATGGCAACACTGTCAATCAAACCTGTTTCTAACGCTAATGGATGCGACCTCAGAAAGAAGGTGCCTGATTTGTCAGTTATTAATTTTCATATGTTGATTAAGGGACAAAATGGTAAAATTAATATTTTAAGACCAAAATGATTAGTCTGCCAACAATGGTTACAGAGAGAGGAGTGACGATACATGCTCACTTCCTTCAGAGGAATCCGAATGCTCAGAATGACTGACCGCTCAGAGGTGACTTTTATGTGTTCATCACTGGATGACTGCTGCTCGTCCTCCTTCTCCCTGAAGTACTCCTCCACACACTGCTCCTCAAACTCTTAGAGGTTTTTCAGCTCCTCGGGATTCGGCCTCAGCTCTGGGAAGAAAAACAAAACAGATTTCATCATATTCATGTTTTAAGTTTGTGCTGTAATTATCCCCATCCAAAAGCTTCTTAGATTGAATTCTGTGCCCTTTTGACAAACAATTGAGTCTTATCTGTGTAGATTTGAGACCATAATGAACATTAGTTACAGTAGCTGATTGTAAAAGTGTAATTTAGAGAATATACACACTGAGGCCGCGGTCCTTCTCGTCTAGCTCCCCCTCCTGTCTCTTCTTGGCACAGCGCTTGAACAGACGGCTCTGGAGGATGTACAGGATGATTAGGGGAGGAGGAAGAATGGGGCGGTCGTGGAACGTCATGATGAGCTGGTATCTCTGGAACTTCCACACCTGATTTGAGATGGACTTCACCTCAAAGAATGTCTTGCGGTGGGAAAAACAGTTTACAATTGGCAAAAGAGAAATATAAATAGCAACTGCATTGTAAATTGTAAATATCCCATGTTTCTAGAGATCAACAAAAGTTTTAAAGGTGCATTACATTAATAACGATTTTGCAAAAAATGGCTAAGAGGGTTGCAAATGTATCGTACATTTAAAAGATGCATTAAGACCTTTGCTAAAAAAAAAATACTATACTATAATTGAGGAAATCCAAACTTAAAAATAACAAATGGTTAAATATGTGTGTCTGCGTGCCTTTGGTTGGTCAGCCACACCTACTTTCTGGGTACCAAGGGACATCTAAACCAGGTTTATGAACATTAGGTCATAAATGAAAGTTTTAAGTGCTGTCAGATGTCTGAGAATATGAAATATTTCAAATTCCCTGGCACAAAGTATTTCTCAGTGTCAATAAAAGGAAAAAAAAGGTAAACCTATCTATGTTCTTTGTCATTATTCAGCATCAGAAACGGAAGAGGACTCCACTCACTTGAAGACGGCGATGAGCAGGTTGACTAGCAGGATGTTGGCGACCAGCAGGTAACAGGCCATGATGGCCGGAGTGAGCCAGGCCCCAGGGATACAAGGGATACAAGGAGGCAGCTTTTTCCCATCCTCATCATACAGGTGCTCACCACAAGGGGCTGCCTGCAAGAGTCTGTCTGTCTTTGTGTCAGTCATTTGTTTGTTTAAATAAGTGAAGGTTAAGTCTGATTAACAAACACTCACGGGTTGATTTCCATGGCGTAGACTTGTACGAATCCCCAAGTAACACAAGAAAACGAGAAAGATTCATAAGCGTTAAATTCACATTTATACTGTGTTATTTCAGAGCAAATATACTGTTGCCTATATAGATGCACTTATTTTGCTTTAAACTGTCTAATCACACGAGTAATTTCGCTAGAGCAGGTCTCATTCTGATCAGTTAGTCACTATCATGAATGTGATATTCCATCCATCCATTTTCTCCTGCCTAATCCGGCTGCACGCTGCCCATTACTCTGTGCACCAGACCCAGACCCCTATGAACCCCTCTGCAGGTGGTGAACCCCTCTGCAGGTGGTGAGCCCACAGGAGGGAGGAATTCCTTGACGGTCCTTGATTGTAAACTGTTCATACAGTCCCTGACAAAAGTCTTGTCGCTTATCCATTTTGTAGAAACAAAAGCTTATAACCTGACTTTAAATTAATCAACTGGTTTTAGAAATGTCTCATATGAAAGCTAAAATCCTCCCAAATTATGCTCAATATACTAAAATAAATTTGCTTCACTGAAGAAAGATTGATCATTTAATGAACACAGAAAGGTCAGATTTTGGCAAGACAAAAGTCTTGTCGCCTTGTCATATGATGCACCCAATCCTAGATTACAGCCTCACCTGTGATCAGTTACTGATCAATCAATTAGTGGGTGTGTATAAAAAGAACCCCAGCACACCAGACCTTCACATCAACTGCCACTTGACCTCTGACAACATGCCTAAGATCCACCCTGAGACCAAAGCGTTAATTATCAAGAGGCTGAAGACCAGATCCACTGCTGAGGTGGCTGACACCTTCAATGTGTCTCAGCGTCAAGTACAAAGAATAAGAAAAAGATCTGAAAAGACTGGAGATGTTTTTGACAAGCCCAGGTCCAGCAGACCCCGCAAGACAACTGCTCGGGAGGACCGTTTGTTGATTCGAAAATCCAAGGCCAGCCCCTTTTCCACTGCAGCAGAGCTCCACCAGGCCTGGTCACCTCAAGTCCCTGTGTCAACCAGAACAGTTTGTAGAATTCTGTCTCGAAATGGCCTCCATGGTCAAATCAGTGCACAGAAACCAGCACTAAACAAAAGGCAATTAAAAAACCGTGTGGCATTTGCCAAGGCCCACAGCCTGCTAAAAGGATGGACACTGGAAAAGTGGCAGAAGGTGGATTTCTCAGATGAATCCTCGGTTGAATTACATCACAGCCGCCGCAAATATTGCAGGAGACCTACTGGAGCCCGCATGGATCCAAGATTCACCCAGAAAACAGTTAAGTTTGGAGGCGGAAAAATCATGGTCTGGGGTTACATCCAGTATGGGGGTGTGCGAGACATTTGCAGGGTGGAAGGCAATATCAATAGCCTAAAATATCAAGAAGTATTAGCTACCTCTTACATTCCCAACCATAAAAGGGGTCAAATTTTGCAGCAGGATGGTGCTCCACATTTGCAGGGTGGAAGGCAATATCAATAGCCTAAAATATCAAGAAGTATTAGCTACCTCTTACATTCCCAACCATAAAAGGGGTCAAATTTTGCAGCAGGATGGTGCTCCATCGCATACTTCTATCTCTACATCAAAGTTCCTCAAGGCGAAGAAGATCAAGGTGCTCCAGGACTGGCCAGCCCAGTCACCAGACATGAACATCATTGAGCATGTCTGGGGTAGAATGAAAGAGGAAGCGTGGAAGGCAAAACCAAAGAATCTTGATGAACTCTGGGAGGCATGTAAGACTGCTTTCTTTGCTATTCCTGATGACTTCATCAACAAATTGTATGAATCATTGTCAAACCGCATGGATGCAGTCCTTCAAGCTCATGGAAGTCATACAAGATATTAAATATGGATCTCACAGCACCACTACTTAATTCACTGACGTTATGCAACATATTTTTGTATTTGAAGTAAATTATTTGTTAAATTTTCTGTAGGCGACAAGACTTTTGTCTTGCCAAAATCTGACCTTTCTGTGTTCCTGAAATGATCAATCTTTCTTCAGTGAAGCAAATTTATTTTAGTATATTGAGCATAATTTGGGAGGGTTTTAGCTTTCATATGAGACATTTCTAAAACCAATCGATTAATTTAAAGTCAGGTTATAAGCTTTTGTTTCTACAAAATGGATAAGCGACAAGACTTTTGTCAGGGACTGTAGGGGTGTTGCATGTTTTTGGTTGATGGGGGGGAAACCGGAGTACCCGGAGGAAACCCATCCAGACCCGGCCCGAATGTTATGAAATATAATAAAAGTGAACACTATAGCGCCCCCTAGCATAGACGTGAAACGTCTACATTATCAGATCTGGACCAAATTCAGGGATTAAATTCTATGCATGATTACAAGCAAATAAATGTATTATGGACATGGGGCAATTTTCACGGTTGGCCAGCAGGGGCGCAAATACACCTCAGAAAAATAGTTTAAAATGTATTACACGCACATGCTTTGTCCTATAGCACTGAAATTTTAATCACTAATGTTTGATTTCAACTTGATTATAAAACAATATAAAGTTTATGAAAAGTGAACACTATAGCGCCCCCTACCATAGACATAAAACAACTACATTATCTGATCTGAACCAAACTCGGGGAATAAATTCTATGCATGATTACAAGCAGATAAATATATTACAGACATGGGGTATTTTTCACGGTTGGCCAGTAGGGGCGCACGGACTCCCTCAAAACCATTTAAAGGTGCATAATGTAAATTCCTGATGGAGGATCTGTGCAAATTTGGGGATGAAATTCAGAATCAGAATCAGAATCAGAAAAGCTTTTATTGCCATTGTCAGTGAACACAATTCACAGACTAGGAACTTGCTTTGGTGATAAGGTGCAACATAGAACACTGAATAATAATAATACTAATAATAATAATAATAATAATACAAGTAGAGATATCACAGTTTGAAAGGATAATAATAATAATAATAATAATAATAATAATAATACTTTATTATTATTATTATTATTATTATTATTATTATTATTATTATTATTATTATTATTATTATTATTGAATAAAGTAAGAGCATGCAAAAAGATTAAGATATATAATAAAAATAAAAATAGTCAAGTATATACAGAGCATCAGAACAACAGTGCAAACCGACAGTGCAAAAGAGCAAGTGACGTGACATGACTTATTTAAAGTGACTGGTATTATAAAGTGTCCTTAGTACAGGTGTTATAAAGTGTTCATAAAGTGTTTATGAGTCCAACGGCAGAGGGGAAGAAACTGTTCTTATGGCGAGAGGTTCTGGTCCGTATGGACCGTAGCCTTCTGCCAGAGGGAAGTGGCTCGAATAGTCCATGTCCAGGGTGAGAGGGGTCAGCTGCTATCCGGCCTGCACACCCCCGAGTCCTGGAGACGTACAGGTCCTGGAGAGATGGAAGGCTACAGCCGATCACCTTCTCAGCAGAGCGCACAATGCGCTGCAGTCTCTGTCTGTCCCTGGCAGTGGCCCCAGCGTACCACACAGTGATGGAGGAGGTGAGGATGGACTCAATGATGGCCGTGTAAAACTGCACCATCATCTGGGCAGGCAGCTTGGCTTTCCTCAGCTGCCGCAGGAAGTACATCCTCTGCTGGGCTTTCTTGATGAGGGAGCTGATGGTCGGCTCCCACTTGAGGTCGTGGGTGATGCAGGTGCCCAGGAAGCGGAAGGAGTCCACAGTGGTGATGGAGGAGTCTGTCAGGGTGAGGAGAGGCAGGGGGGCTGTGACTTTCCTGAAGTCCACGATCATCTCCACTGTCTTCTGGGCGTTGAGCTCCAGGTTGTTGCTGCTGCACCAGGACACCAGCCGGTCCACCTCCCTCCTGTAGGCAGACTCATCGCCGTCCGAGATGAGCCCGATGAGGGTGGTGTCATCCGCAAACTTAACCAGTTTCACGGAGTCGTGGCTGGAGGTGCAGCAGTTGGTGTAGAGGGAGAAGAGCAAGGGAGAAAGTACACAGCCCTGTGGAGATCCTGTGCTTATAGTCCGAGTGTCCGAGACATTCTTCCCCAGCCGCACGCACTGCCTCCGGTCCGTCAGGAAGTCAGTGATCCACCTGCAGGTGGAGTCAGGCACGTTGAGCTGGGCGAGCTTGTCCTGGAGCAGAGCAGGGAGGATGGTGTTGAATGCAGAGCTGAAGTCCACAAACAGGATCCTGGCGTAGGTTCCCGGGGAGTCCAGATGCTGAAGGATGAAGTGGAGGGCCAGGTTGATGGCGTCGTCTACAGATCGATTGGCTCTGTAGGCGAACTGCAGAGGGTCCAGGAGGGGGGAGGTGAAGGACTTGAGGTGAGGCAGAACCAGGCGCTCAAATGACTTCATGACTACAGACGTCAGCGCCACAGGCCTGTAGTCGTTAAGTCCGGTGATCCTGGGCTTCTTGGGGACGGGAACAATGGTGGACAGCTTGAAGCAGGCTGGGACACGGCATAACTCCAGGGAGATGTTAAAGATGTCCGTGAAGACAGGAGCCAGTTCTTCAGCGCAGTGTCTCAGGGTGGAAGGAGAGACACCGTCCGGACCTGGGGCTTTCCGTGGGTTTTGCCTTTTAAATGTCTTAGTCACATCCTGCTTGGAGAGTGTGAGGGCAGTGGGGGAGGAGGAGGGGTCTGAGGTGGGCTTGTCCATTGTAGTCAGTGGGGTGGGGGAGGGGTGTGAGACTTCAAATCTAGCGTAGTAGGTGTTAAGCCTTTCCGCTAGTTGTCAGTCATCCACAGCAGGGGGGGCTTTGGGTCTATAGTTTGTGATCTCCTTCAGACCTTTCCAGACAGAGACGGAGTCGTTGGACCAGAACTTCTCCTTCAGATGTGTATTGTATCTCGATTTAGCCTTCTCCACTTCCTTGCTAAATGAGTACTTGCTCTGTCTGTAAGAGTGAGGGTCACCACTTCTGTGCGCCTCCTCCTTCTCCTTCCTCAGCTGCCTTAGTCTGGGTGTGAACCAGGGTTTGTCATTGTTAAATGACACCCTGGTGCGAGATGGAATAATACTGTCCTCACAGAACTGGATGTATGACGTCACTCTGTCCGTGTACTCATCCAGATTCTCTGCGGAGGTCTTGAACATGCTCCAGTCCGTTGTGTCCAAGCATGTGCGAAGCTCCTCCACAGCCTCGCTGGTCCACCTTTTAGAAGTCCTCACTGTTGGTTTGGAGAGCTTCAGTTGTTGTTTGTATGTGGGGATGAGGTGAACCATGACGTGATCAGAAAAGCCTAAAGCAGCACGTGACACGCTCCGATAGGCCCCACTGACTGTTGTGTAACAATGATCCAGCGTGTTCTGCTCTCTCGTTGGGCATTTAATAAACTGTTTGTATTTTGGTAACTCCTGGCTCAGGTTTCCCTTGTTAAAGTCGCCGAGGATAATAAGTAGAGAGTCCGGGAAGGTTCGTTCCACATCCAGTACCTGTTCCGCGAGTGCGCGTTGAGCCTCGTGCACGTCCGCGCATGGCGGGATGTAAACAGCAGCCAGAATGAATGACGCGAACTCACGTGGCGAGTAGAAAGGTTTGCAGTGAATGAAAAGATATTCCAGAGCGGGAGAGCAGTGTTTGGAGATCACAGTTACATCTGAGCACCAGGCGTTGTTGATGTAGAAACAGACCCCTCCACCTTTTGTCTTTCCCCCGGAGAGGGCCCGATGTCTGTCCGCGCGGAGGAGCTGAAATCCGTCCAGGTGTAACGCGCGGTCCGGGATCTGCTCGCTGAGCCATGTCTCCGTGAAGCACAAGACACAAGAGGAAGAAAAGTCTCTGTTACTCCTCATCAGCAGCGCCAGTTCGTCCATCTTGTTGCTGAGTGAGCGAACGTTGGACAGGAAAATCCCAGGTAAGGGCGTCCGTGTGCCGCGTCTCCGAAGGCGCACCAGAGCCCCTGCGCGTTTTCCTCGTCTGCGGCGTCTCACTTTTTTGGCCAAAAAATGAACTAAATCAACTGCAGGCACTAAAAAAACTGGCAGTAGATCAGCAGAAGTCGTTGTTCTGATGTTTAGGAGCTCTTCACGGGTGTAAGAGCACGCAGACACACGATTTACGCACAAAAACAGACAAAACAAAGAGCACCAAATCACCAGGGCGAACATACGCGGCGCCATCTTGGATTGTAATCATTCTACGAATGATTACAAGAAAAACAAATTTTGGACATGTGGCATTTTTCATGGTTCGCCAGCAGGGGCACACTGACTCCTACAATATATTTAAAGGTGCATTATGTAATTTTTCCCGCGGACGAGCTGGCAGCCTGGCCGGCTCTCGGGAGGAGCGAGTGGCGAGCTGGAGCGGTAGTGGGTCCCCAGCGGCTGTGCAGGGGGGTGTGCGAACCGGGGCGAGGGCCATCATAGCTGCGCGTGGCTTTTATTATTATAATTTATAATAATAATAATTATAATTATAATTATAATTATAATTATAATAATTATTATTATTATGCCATAGCCGCGCGTGGCTATGGTGGCCCTTGCCCCGGTTCGCAGGCCCCCCCCCCCCCCCCCCCCCCCCCCCCCCGTGCGGCCGTGGGGGCCCCGCGATCGCTCCGGCTCGCCACTCGCTCTTCCCGACAGCAGCCCAGGTTGCCAGCTCGTCCATCGGAAAAATTATATTACGCCCCTTTAAATATGCCCCTTTAAATATATTGTAGAAATCAGTGCGCCCCTGCTGGTGAGCCATAAAAAATGCCACATGTCCAAAATATGTTGGCCAACCGTGAAAAATTCCCCATGTCTGTAATATATTTATTTGCTTGGAATCATGCATAGAATTTAATCCCTGAATTTGGTCCAGATCCGATAATGTAGTTGTTTTATGTCTATGCTAGGGGGCGCTATAGTGTTCACTTTTCATATACTTTATAGTGTATTATATTCAGGCTGAGATCAAACATTAGTGATAAAAAAATTCAGCACGATAGGACAAAGCATGTGCGTGTAATAGATTTTAAACTATTTTTTGGGGGAGTATTTGCACCCCTGTTGGCCAACCGTGAAAATTGCCCCATGTTCGTAATATATTTATTTGCTTGTAATCTTGCATAGAATTGAATTCCCGAATTTGGTCCAGATCTGATAATGTAGACGTTTCATGTCTATTCTAGGTGGCGCTATAGTGTTCACTTTTCATATACTTTATATTGTTTTATAATCAGGTCAAAATCAAACATTAGTGATTCAAATGTCAGTGCTATAGGACAAAGCATGTGTGTGTAATATATTTTAAAGTATTTTTTTGAGGTGTATTTGCGCCCCTGCTGGCCAACCAGATCTGATAATGTAGACGTTTCACGTCTATGCTAGGGGGCGCTATAGAGTTCACTTTTATTATATTTCATATTTCATTACATTCGGGCCGGGGTCACGCAGTTGTGATTTGAATTTGAGCTCTCTAGGCCAATGCCTGTGGCCGTGAGAGGTCATCGAAAAAACAGGAAATGAAGGCGTTTTTCGCCGGCGTGCTACGGGCAAACCGTAAAGAGTTGAGAAAAAACATTGCACACTTTTGTGAACCCATGTCTGTAGATGTGACATGTCAAATCTGAGCTCATTTGGACTAAACACAAGACTTAAACCTTTTTCCACACACCCAAGTCAAAACGGCGCCGAATTTTTGATCCAATATGGCCGACTTCCTGTACGTCACTGGGCAGTGTGACAATGACATTTTTTGTTTGTCTCCTTGAGCTCTATCACTGCTCCGAATTTCATCAGCCTACGCCAAAATATGCTTTTCAGCTGCCCATAGACTTTGAAATTTTGCATTTTCAAGGGGGCGCTGTCGAGTGGGGTCACTTTGGTCATTGTCGCGATGCCCATTTTATCAAATTTTTCGCCGGACCGGTCGATCTGATACCCCCATGTGGGACTTTTCGTCGACGTTCAGGGGGTCAAAATCGCGATCGTTTGCAAGGGAGAAAAAAAATAAATAAATAAAAATAATAATAATAATAAGAGATTGTAAGAGCACTAGAAAATGAAACTGCTAGATACTGTCTGTAGCTAAGAAAGTATTTTTATAGTCATCAACCAGGAAGTTGGCGCCAAAAGCAGCGCTCTGATTGGCTACACTTGGATAATTCAACCTAATAGTTTCACTTTGCCATCAGAAAATGAATACATGTGGATATTATTATGTGTCAAAGGGTTTGTGAGAGACACATTTAAATATCAGATCTATTCTTCATCAGTGTGGAGGATTCATTTGAAAACTCCGACAGGTCCTGATCACTTTCAGCGAGAGCTGTCCCAGACTGATGTTGAAAGTGCTTGAAATAGATGCACAAAATTTACTAGTACAAGTATTTCTACTACACCATATTATATTAATTGGGCTTCTTAAATATATTTGTTTTAACAAAACCTTGTTTTAACCATGTACAAGAGATCCACATTTTATCAAATAAAACATTAAATCAAGTTTGAAGCATTTCTGGAAATAAAAACATGAATTTTTTACTCTCATCTTATAAAATGATTAGCAATTCTGACAAACAGTCTGAAGACTCTTAACAGCAAATAAGGACAGAGCAGATGGCCAGACAGTGTGGCATTTGAGGCTTTAAGGGTTAGAAAAACATCGTCACACGTATCAGTGTTTAAGACAAAATAATAACTCTGACATTTAAATTATTTTAGATGTTTTGTTGTATAACATTAAATGCGACTTTAACAACAACAATATATATATATAGAAAATGACCCAGACATGTGTCAAGAAGTCACCATAGTCTGTATATAAATCAACATAGCTAACCAGCGTCGCGTTCCCAATAGGAAGTGAGCATGGGTGTGATTTGGCTCCATCAACTCCACCTGTAATTGACTTTACATTGAGAAAATGTCACCCCTCTCTCTGTAACCGCTGCAGGGAGCCTCGTCATTTTGGTCTCGAAATGTTTGTACTAACCTGCTCTACATGATGCTGGTGTTTTTATTCCTCCATTTTGTCCAATAAGAAATTTATACTCTTAATATGTAACTCGGCTCCAAATTCACCCCATAACTGCTAGCCTCGTGAGCCTCATTTGACTGGAGCTGAACGCTTTGGGTGACATCACACTGCCTTAGTCCAGAGGCAGGAGTATATGTATGTCCAGGTATGTTTTTGACAGCAGTATAGAATGGTTAAAAGTTCAAAGGTCAATTTTGCCTAATATTTGTTCTTTAATTTGACGACTAAGTGACCTTCCATACGCATATGTCAGTTTATACAGCATGAAATATCGAGGTAGTAAAAGTATTTTGAAAGCCCTCTCCTCTATAAAACATGGCGTACCGTATATGAAATGGTACATATAGTGGCTCATTAGGCTTGCGCTCCTTGACATCAGCTGAAATGTCACTGCAATAAGCTAAAAGGTCAGCAGGTCATTAAACATAGATATTGTTCCCTCGGGTCAGTCAAACCGCCGTATGAAGGCCGAGCACAGATCTGTCTCCGGGGACGTTTACAAAAGCAGAAAAATAAACAGATTGGCGACGGTTATAGACTCAAATATGCCCTTAAAATGTTAGTTTTACTGGAAGTTGTTCATCTGGAAAATTGCAGTGGGATTCCAAAGACAATGGGTCAGACTGTTTGGTTAGAAAAAACATGAAAATGAGGGTCCACGAGCTTTTTTGCACCAATCCAGATTACTAGGTTTTGTAGGCTGTTTGGTTGAGAAAAAAAAAAAAAAAAAAAAACACAGCCTGTAAATCATTATTTTGTTGTTATTTTTAAAAGATTATCATCTCCATGGATATGCTGATGCTGCACTTGGAATAATCCATGGTATGGCATTAAATAATCACAGGTGTTACTGTTGCTCAAATTATCTGGAAGGGGTTGCTTCTCCGCAGATCTGACCTGTTACCAGTTTGTCTCCATGGAGTTAAATACATTTAAAGGTCCTATATTACACGAAATTGACTCTTGTGAACTTTAAGTCATCATATAACGCTGTTACCTCCTCAAACCTGGAGTTGTGTTATGTTTCATTCACACATGTTTCAGTAATCCTTTATTATTAGTTTGTCTACACCTTTAAAGCGCAAAATGCTCTGCGCACCTTGTGATGTCATGCCGTGGTAGTTTTCAAGTTAACCGCTACCTTTTACCTTTAGTTCAGTAGAGACTGACAATTCCAGGTTTGAAATTATGATTCTAGTGAAGGTGTATGGGTTTAAAAACACAGTAGAGCACTTCCTGTATTACCACATGACATCACACGCTGGAAATCTGCAGGGTTTGTGTGTTAAATGTGTGTGAATGGAGTCCAATGCTTTGTGCTTTGTAAGTCCATATGTATTTATTCTTATCATTTGATGCTTACAGCTATTGTGTTTCGCTTAATTTTAACTGCTTTCAGGGGAGGAGCTTGGAGTAGAGCCACTGCTCCTCCACGTCGAGAGGAGCCAGCTGAGGTGGCTCGGACATCTGTTCCGGATGCCTCCTGGACGCCTCCCTCGGAAGGTGTCCTGGGCATGTCCCACCGGGAGGAGGCCCCAGGGAAGACCCAGGACACGCTGGAGGGACTACGTCTCTCGTCTGTCCTGGGAATGCCTTGGGGTCCCCCCGGAGGAGCTGGAGGAAGTGTCCGGGGTGAAGGAAGTCTGGGAGTCCCTGCTTAGACTGTTGCCCCTGCGACCCGGCCCCGGATAAGCAGAAGAAAATGGATGGATGGATGCTTTAATATTCACTGCAGCTCTATTGGGAAACATGGTAACCTATTTTGTATGCTTGGAAATAAAGGCTGAATATCTTTAAGGACAAATAAACAACTGAAATCAGAACTAGTTAATTTTGAACAGTTTGCAACAGTCTAAACTTATTCCTCACTTACCTTATAAAGGCATTACGAGCCTTCTAATTATTCACACTACGTTTACATGCGTTTTTCACAACTTCATCCGCCTTGATACAATACTAACAACAACTAGCATGCCAACACGGAGGGCATCAGCATTAATTCCTGGTTCACGGACGAGAACAAAAACGTGATAATTAGATGAAGGCAGCACACGGATTTCATTTTGAGCTGTATTTTCGATATATGTGCAATATATGTACTGGGGAAGACAAATTCTACTTTATTACATAACATTACATGAAAAGAATATCAGTGGGTACAGCGCCGCCTCCTGGAATTTCCCATCTACACTGAACAAAAGATAAAAGGTAGAGACTAGCTTGAAAACTTCAGCTTGTACTTTGTCATGAAATATCCAAAAGGTGAATTCACAAACGTCAAACCTGATTCATTCTTTTAGTGTCTAACCCTGTATCTGCATCTGGATTAAATAACATTGGCCGATAGAACGTTACGATTAGGGTGACCATATGTCCCTATTTACCTGGGACAGTCCCAGTTTTGAGCCCTGTGTCCCCTGTCTCAGTGTTATGCAAGAAATGTCCCCGTTTTCCCCATTTCTGACGAATTTGAACAGTAAAGAGGGGAACATATTGTCATTTGTTTAGGTAAAATATAGAAACCATGCTTGAAAATGACCATAAAACCAAAAAAAAAAAGCAAGAACAGTCCCTCAGATTATGACTGAGCCACAAGTGAGTTGAGAATGGACAATGTCACGTGCTCTTTTCAGTTTTATTTATACCAACCATCCCAATCTACGTGTGTGCCATCCCGATGTAAGTGTGAGCCAGTTTTTAATTGTTTTTAAATCTGGTCACCCTAGTTATGATGCCATCTGAAACCCAGCGATAGAAAGAAAACAACTGACACTGAACTACCACATCTCGCTGGCTGTTATGTCTTAGCCTGAGCTATAAACACTGCCTGTCTGGTCTTTTATCACCAGTCAGATGTTATGCAAATGTGCGGAGGGGTGAGGAGAGGGGTGCCAGAGGGACCGCTAAACTATCCCACCGAGAGGAGCCACAATGAACCGTTTAGAAACACAGAAGAATGGACACAGATGATGTATGGCTTTTCATAAGGACGAGGTTTAGCTGGAGGAGATTCAAGATGGAGAGATGTGTCTGCGGGCAGGAAAATGACAGAAGAGGAGAGAGAGAAGGGGGGATTGTAATTGATACTTTGCAGCTAATGTCATCAACATTCCCTGGGGGTGTGATGCTAACTGAAGGCTCTGCTCTGTCTCTAGACTTTCAGCTGAGCTTTATTTTAACATAATTTCACCATAAAGAATTGACTTGGAACTGAGTTGGAACTGCAACAGATGAGATCATTTACTGTTAAAGGTGCACTATGTAACTTTTTGGTTGAAGGCCCATCACCTGTTTGTTTCTATGGAGATGTCATTGCTCTGCCTGGAATGTTCCACAGTATGACATTAAACAGTTCTGCCTTATATTGATTCATTTACAGATGGCCCGAAAATACCCAGAAAAACAAGTATTCTGACTGTGAATGGGATTGCCTCTCCACAGATCTGACCTGTAACTTGGTCTGGCTTGTTCTCCATGAAGATAGAAAAGTTTAATGCCATACTGTGAAACATTCCAGACAAAAGGAGAAATTCAATTTGTCAACTGGATGAAAGTTTATTTGGTCGAATACGTTTCGCAGCTCATCCAAGCTGCTTCTTCAGTTCAATCTCCATGGAGATTGTGTAACATTTCTCCACCAGAAATGTTACACAATGTCCCTCTCAAATAACATTACAGTAACAACCAAGCTAGCATTAGTCAACAGTTTGTTTGTTTTTTTGTTTGTTTTTTTTTGTTTAGCCCTCTCACCATTTTTGTTCAAAATTAAACTAAAACAGAAACATGAGCGCTTTATTGATCACAGGCTCAAGGAGTTTTCAGATGATCTTAAAACATTTTTGGCAGTGTTTGCTAATGTGCACATTGTATCACCATGATAATTGATGAACATTCCACCATAGAGATACATGTAGAACACCCCCAGCATAATGTCAAGCGAAGTATCAATAGGAGTGGCTCAGCGGTTAGAGCGTTTGCCCACCAACATGAAGGTCAACAGAGGTATCCTTGCTCAGACCAGTGCAGGCTGTTATTATGCTGTTCTTTTACTTGACATATTAATTATTTATGTAGAATATACCCTGGGGCCTTTGCTTGGGATTCAGAACACACACTTCTTCAAGATGTCAGTCTGGTTTCCTTGACTTCTAATCGCCGTGATTGACAGGTGGATTATCAGGGACACGCATCGTCCGTCTGTATTTGAAAAAGTAAAGGGAAAAGAATATCACAGGGGGCTGAAAAATATTGCAGAGAAACCATGAGAGAAGCAGTAAACTCTGTTAATTTGACTTTATACAATCTATCCTGGTTACAGATAAACAAGTGGACTCCAGTCAAATGAGGCTCACAGAGGCTAGCAGTTACAGGAGCAAATTTGAAGTTCTTTTTTAGGAATAGGAAATTATTTATGGACAAAATAGTGAAATGAAATGACCAGGATCACGTAGAGTGGGTTAATTTGAACATTTTAGACAGACAGATACTTTATTGATCCCGAGGGAAATTCAAGTTTTAAAATCCGACGACAGCAGTTACGGATAGAGGGGCGAGGTTTTTTCAACACAAAGTGAATTGGAGCCGGAGTTAATGGAGCCAAAAGCGCCTCCATACTCACTTCCTATTTGGAACACGGTGGCTAGCAGGTTAGCTATGTCCATTTACATATACCAGGTATGCCCAAACTATGCCCCATAGGCCAAATGCTTGCCCTCAGACAATTTTTTTCTTGGCCCTCAGGCTTCCAGGTGAATTGGCCCAAATTACCTTGAGCAGTTTTGACTGCAATGAAAATCTACCTTGATAAGACAATATTTAATATTTATTGTGTGGTTTTGTGGATCTTAGCATGAATAAAGGACTGATAGCTCATTCTAACGTGTTAAACATGCATATTTCAATTATTCACTGTACTGAGCACCAGTCTATGGCCCTTGATTGGCCCTCTGCTTCATCTGTGTTTAGATATGTGGCCCTTCATGAAAAAGTTTGGACACCCCTGACATATACAGTCTGTGGTGACCAGTGACCCTCTTCGTTTCACATGCGTCTTTTAAAATAACTCATCTGATTTAACTATTACATTTGGCTGGAACAGAGCGGGTGGGGACCAGACTGATATTAATCTGTATAAAAACTATAGAGATATCATTCAGGATATGCCAGGCCATGCAATTTTTCTATGCAAATCACATGCATTCTCATCCGTAAGGGACCAGTGCCATAATCCATCACAGAAAGTTATACAGCACAATCATTTATTATGTGGTTTTGTTTTTGAGTCTAAAAACATTCATTAGTTTTGCTCAAAGGCCGTACATGCATTTGTTTGGGCTGCTAGGTAAAATTCTTGTGAGCTTCAAGCCTTGTTATAATGTTGTTACTTCATCAAAAACATACCTGGAGATGTGTTTTGTTTCCTTCACATGTGTTTATTATTAGTCTTAGTTTATTAGTCTTCATCTCCAAAGCTCAAAATGCTCCGTTCCACCTTGTCATGAAGTGTAGCTGTTTTCAAGTTAACAGCTACCTTTTAGCGTTTGTCCGGTAGAGCTGGGCAATTTCAGGTCTAACATCATCCAAATGATTCTAGTGAAGGTGTATGGAGTTTAAAAACACAATGGAGCACTTCCTGTATTACCACATGACATCACAAAACCTTCAAGTCACTATTTCTTTAACCATGGCCTATTTTAAACAATATCTTATAAATCACATAAAAAGGTAGACGTTTTGCATAGTATTCAACCTTTAAAAAATTAAATCTTCAATAATCATGATGGGCAGCTAATACAATACAAATACATGCGTTCCTACCCTGGTATTGGCAAGATTAAGGTTCAATAATAATCAGATTAGCATGAGCTGGCTGGGCAGGTTAAATGAAGAGGCTGTATTCAATGGCAGACAGGATATGAAATGCATTGACAATCATCTCTGGGTTAATACCAGGTCCCTGTGGAGAGCCTTGATGAGATTCTAATGAAAAGGGTTTTAGATAAGTCCACAGGTTAGAAGAGGACAGAGGTTTGGCTCAGATAAAATGAGGATCAAAAGGCTTTAAAAGATACCGGGTCTTGCTTCAGTCATCCACGGAAATGGTAAAGACGTCATGGGGCGGAAATCGTTCAAAGAGAGAGGTATCGTTTCTTTTTTTTTAGGTTTGAAAATTGGGACACATTTGTTTTTGTTTTTTTTTTTTAAGTGAGTAAAATCGTTTAACTTGATTCAGTGTCTGATTGGGTTTCATTTGAGGGTTTGGAGACTTAGCAATTTTAGCATTATAATTTCTCTGGCATTAATTAAATGTCCTATATTACACAAAATCGACTATTGTGTTTCGTTCACACGTTTGAATAACGTTTATATTTAGTATGTCTACATCTTCAAAGCTCAAAATGCTCTGTTCCACCTTGTGATGTCATGTAATGGTAGTCTTCAATTTAACTTTTACTTTTTGTTCAGTTGGGTTTGGCAATTTCAAGACTGAAATTATCCGAATTGTTCTAGTGAAGTTGTTTGAAGTTTAAAAACGCAGCAGAGCACTTCCTGCATTACCACATGACATCACAAGTTGAAACTGAATATGCAGGATTTGTGTGTCTGTTTGGCAAGTGTGAATGAAACAAAACAGGGTTAGGGTTGGGTTTCTTTTTGATGATGAAATAACATATCAGAAAATTGATTTGCCCCGAGTTCGGGAAGGCGTGACCCGAATTTGTGTCTTCATATGCGGTTCTGAAGCCGCTGCGCTCCTCATGTGTGTGGTCAGTGTGACTCTGAGCTGCTCTGTCATATCGTAACCACCAAACATCAGCAACGCTATAGTAACAGCCAAAAAAAACAGAGGGGCAGACGGAGTGATGGACATAGAGACGCAAGATACTAACTTTTTACTCACCTCACGAAAAGTTGTAAATTTAAACTTCAGCATCTTATCCATATTATCCATAGAATTTGTCCTCTGCAAATAATGACACCCAGTCCACAAAACAGCGCTGTGAATCCAGTTTGAAGTGTTCTTTAAAAATAAAAAGGCGAGAGTAGTTCCTCACGTGTGTCTGTTTACATCCACACAGCAAATTTACTTCGTGTGTACTTTATCCCCAACTTTCTATGCATGTAAATCATGATGTGTGGCGGCCTTTAGTCAAATAATTTAGGTTTACAAAAGTACTGGTAACAGTAGATGGTGCTAGGCCCATATGTGACCTATGGGGCTGTATATTGAAATTTAACAAAACCTGCTATTGCCTCTGTTGCTACACTGATTAACCAGTCAATTAACCAAGAAAGAGTTCAGGCAGCGGAAATGAGGATTGTTATAGACCTAATTTCTTTGCTTTATGCTTGAAAATGGCAATCTAAAGAAGTCCTATGGGTGCTATGATGGAGGGGGTGCTGTGATGAATGTTCACGAAACTGGGCAAAGCAAGATGGCGGTACACAGCTGCTAGATTTGGCAAACGACTTCCTCCTCAGATTGCAATAACTTTTCGAATATTCCACTGTATTACCAACACAATAATCCTCCACAACAGTAGCCAGCAGTGGTGGAATGTAACAAAGTAAAAGTAGTAGAGTACTATACTGAAGTATACACTTTTGGTATCTTTACTTTACTTAGTAGATTTTGAAGTGGATACTTTTTATTCTTATTTTTATTTCACTACTATAATTTGAGAGCAGGTATCTGTACTTTCTACTCCACAACATTTCTGATCCAGACTGACAAGTATTTTTTTTTTTTATTATAGTTTGAGACCTGCTGAAAAGGCGGAGTTATTTTGTTCATGTTCCTAATTTAAGCAAAGACAAATATACAAATAAAAACTAAGAAAAATCATTACACTGTAAGCCTTATAAGACCTCAAAATCTGAGTGAAATGCTTTTATTTTTTACTGTTTAAGAACAATTAAACAGGTACATTAAAACTTTTACTTAAGTTGATTTTTTTCATTTGATACTTTAACATTTGCTTGAGTACAAAACTGGTATCCAGATATACTGTATGAATGACTTTTGAGGTGATTGGTCGAGAAACAATGACTACAGGCTGTGATTGGCTGAGATACAAACAAGGACAAAATAAAGTCTCCCTGATTATATATATTAGTGCTGTCAAAAATAGTGCGTTATTAACAAGTTAACGCATTTTTTTTTATAGAGAGATTAAGGGTCCTTGTGATCTAGTGAACTATTTTTTTTCATAGACTGTGGTCACTGCTCGTAACATTAGAAAAACTACAGGATCCGGCTGTACACAGGAAGGAAAACAATTTGTACGAAACTGAAAAGTCTCGGCTGGAGGAGGTGGGCCAAAGCACGGCACGGCCGCCCATGAACATGCACACGCCCAACTTCACCACACAAGCCCTGCGCGCACCGATGCCACCCACACAAGGAAAACACTAAACAAAGTCAGCTCCAAAACATACGGTGAATCCACGCCCACCCCCGACAAGGACCGCGGACAGCGACAGAAGCCTTGCAGCCTGTGTATATATATATATATATATATATATATATATATATATATATATATATATATATATATATATATATATATATATATATATATATATATATATATATATATATATATATCTCAACCTTTTTCCAGACAATGAAGTAGTTTGAAGTGGTTTTTAGACTAATACCTCTGTGATATCAAGTAAACCCATGTGAACCTGCACTGTGTTGATCAAATACACACTGTAGTTGATATGACACGGCCGAACTCACCCCTTATTGAGTGTAAACAAGGCATCACTTTCATTTTTAGCAGTAATTTTCTACATCTTTCTAACCGAGCATCACTTTGTTTTGCCCTTTTCTGTCAGTACAAACCAGCGTGGCATTGTCCTCCCAGCAGACCCAGACACTTGGCATGTTTCACGGCTCAGGACGGCCGTTAGCAGACTTTGATTGACCAATTAAATTAGCTCTTTTGGATTCAGCGCTCTGATATTGGCAACAGTGTGACGGGTTTGGACCAGGGCGTCTTAATGGCAGAGCTGTCAGTCCACATCATTGTAGAGGCTGAGGACTGATTAGAGAGTGGAGCATATAGGACAAGTACAAGGTTAGCACATACATTAAGCCCCGAGCCCTAGTCAAATGCAGTGATATTAATATAACATGAAAAGGTTGTGATGAAATTACAGTATGGATCATGATAATTGGTGAATCAAAAAATTGCACACTACAGAATTCTGAAGTGGTGTGAATGCTCAAGATGCAGAAATGTTGGACCAGGTTCAGGTGACTTTATTTGTACCTGTAAGTAGATTTGTTTTGCAGCAATTTTCAGGTTTGGCATTTATACACATAAGACAATACAGACAAACATTCAAACTGGTTCAGAGTCACAATTTAATACAAATATTAGAATGCTTTGTTCTGCAGCTTGGCACGTGGAAACTGCATCCTGAAGGGAGGAGGTGGAACTCCACAGATACAGATTGAGAGTCACAGCTCACAATATTGTACGTGTCTGGTGTACAGGGCCTCAAGACTCAGTTGCAGTGAGTCTGCTGGACCATGTGACCAGTCTAAAACACGTGTTCCACATAGACTTTACCTGTAAACCCAATGCCCTTTGACGCCGCGATCTGAATGCAGCATAATCGTGTATTTCCAGATGCTCAAAGACAATTTACAGTGCATTATTCACTGTGACTGTAGCCACGGCTGTCCTGGGGCAGATTGACAGGAGGGAGGCTGTCAGTCTCTGCCGTCGCCTCCTCTGATCACCACAATCACTCCCGGCCACGCCACGTTTATAATAGGCAATGTGGCTGAAGTGCCTTGCCTAAGGACACAACAACAGTTTTGGCACCTGGTATTCCCAGTTCTGATCAGCACACTGTTGCTGTGTCTTTGGGCAAGACATTAACATACAAATGTGCTGTGTGAGTGGGTGACTGGTGAATGTCACAAGGGCTTTTGTCAATAATAAATCCTAAAAAAATGTTTAGAACATTACTTTATTTGAATATCTTTCCTTGTTTAATTCATAAAACCATCTGCTCACTGCATGCTGTGGGTGCCCAAAGTTTGTCAAATATGATATGTGGCACAGCTGTTAACGCTCTTGCCTCACAGCAAGAAGGTCCTGGGTTTGATTCTGGGGCAGTGCTGGGCCTTTCTATGTGGAGTTTGCATGTTCTCCCTGTGCCTGCATAGGTTTATCCTCCATCCATCCATCTATCTTCTCCCGCTTAATCCGGCTGGGTCGCGGGGGCAGCACGCTGCCCATTACTCTGTGCACCAGACCCAGACCCCTATGAACCCCTCTGCAGGTGGTGAGCCCACCTGCAGAGGTTAAGTAAAAGTCAAGCAATAAAAAATTATGTTTAACGTGCTGTAGAGCCAAAATAAATAAATAAATGCATAAAGGTGAAGAATTTAAGTATTTTTTTCTTTTTAATTTTTGTCTGTGGTTAGTCAGAAAAGGTTTGTGGTTAGTTTTGGTTTAATCTCTCTAGTTGTAGAGTAGGACAGCCCCTTGAACTGTTCCTAATTGGCCTGCGTGTTGGACATGACTGGCAGTGTCTGTGTGTTTACTCCCCCCATACACCACAAAGTAAAAGGTGACTGTCTAAAAAAGAGTTTTCAAGTTGTACTAAATCAGTCTGTCCTCTTAGAGGCCAGAGACAAGGTTTCATATGCAGGAAAGCTGAGCAGGAACCTCTGCAATCACCAGGGACAACTCACTCCACTCAGTCCTGACAGGAGCTGAAAAAGGAAAATCCTCCTCTCGCTGTCAGAAATATACGGCAGATATACTTGACTTTGACTTTTGTGGAGACAGTCTATATTAAATCTGTGGTAAAAAAAAAGAAAAGAAAAGAGAAAACATTCTAAAAAAAACAGTATGTCTTTAACATGATTCACATTATTAAGCAACATATGTGTAAAACATGCACTTGGAGATGGAGATTCATTCCTAACATCCAGACCCTTCCTTTCTGATATCATTATTAAGTGTAATTACATGGTAATGAATACAAAGTTACACTTAATACATGATATTAAGTTAAGTTGTTCATCTTTTCAGTATGTTGTACAAGGGTAAAACTGATGTGTATACTGCTCATTTAAAGAGGCATTTCACATGTCACTTTTCTGACAGCCAAGGAACGGGTCTGATCTGTGGAGAGGTGTTTATTTTATTTTATTTTATTTTTTTCAGGAAGCTGGAAAAAACACTTCGAGCTTCCTGTTCTATGTTTTTTGAGCTTTTGAGGATTTCTCGCCATTCAAAAGATACAATATTTGGTTTTAAATAGTTAATTGCCATGACAAAAAGCAATTTATCATCATTCTGATACCCACAGAAAGACAGATAGATTTAATGCCGAAGTATGGAGTATTCCATTCTAGTAGCTCCAAAGAGACAAGCAGGTGGCGGACCCTCCACCAGAAATCTTACATGGTGAACCTGCTTGTCTCTATGGAACTGTTATTGCTTTGTCTAGAATTTTCCACAATATGGCATTAAAATATATATCGCAAATGTATTTAGTTACAGGTGTTTTATTGCTGAAAAATAAAAACATGCTTTCTTACTGTGAAGGTCCTCGCCTCTCCACAGATATGAGAAGATGTTGTCAACAAATCAATTACATGGAGACTCCAATCTCCTGGGAGACAAGCAGGAGACCTCAACCAGAAAAAGTTACATAGTGCACCTTTACATGACTTTACATTCGAGCGGGAGTAGTTAATGTTGCGAGTGATGCCGCGTTAGCTCCTCTGACCATGAAACCTGTTACTATCATCTCAGATCAATAGTTTTTGTTTTGGACCAGCTCACTTCACAGCTCAGATATCTATTGATTTTGCTGCTTTCTCGTAATGGGGCTTATTTCAGGCCTTTTTGATAGAGACCACTTATCATTTTTCATATCTGTTTGCACTGGCGCCTTATTTGATCCAGGTCTCCAGATTATTTGTGAAAGTCAATAAGGTAGAGTCTCAGGCACACTATTTATAGAGTATTTAATTTTGGTTTGCACAGATAAAGTAAAAATGCTTTGGGCTATGTTATGCTATATCTGTGTTACAAAGTTTTAGCATTTCTTGACCCAAACAAGGCACTGCTGTGAAGTGAAATCCATTTCAGGAGACTTCATCAGGAAGCTCACTGAGAGAAGGTCAAGGGTTTGTGACGCGGTCAACAAAGCAAAGGGTGGATACTTTGAGGAACTGAATATAAGAGTTATTTTCCTTTGCAACATAATTCCATAAATCTCACTTAATATGTTTGATGTCTTCTGTGTGTATAAAATAGAAAGTAGTAAACACCGAGACTAAAAAACTGTTAGTGAAGGTAATGCCACATATCTGTAGTGCAAAAAACTTCCACCCCATGACATCATTAAGGGCCACTAGTGGTTCAGACCAATCACAGAGCAGCGTTGTGGTTTGGGTCAAAGGTGAAGCTTCCGACCAAACCAAAATAAACATGGAGATGGCAGCAAATATATTTTGGTCTATTTTAGAAGAAATACGCACTATTTTGTCTGTGCTTTGTACATTTGTGGATGTGACGTCTGCTTTTCTCTCAACCAGATTTAACAAAAGTTTGATGTTTTGATTTGTTCCGCTGTTGTGACAATCAGCTTCAGATATTTGTTGTTCCGTTCCACCTTTTTCTTTCCAGACTGATAGATGTGTAAAAGAAAAATAGAGGGAGTATTTTACTTCTATGGGGTATTAATCATATTTAGATCACCGTGTTACCTTTTATTGTTTCGGAAATGCTATATTCGCCGAAAACAATGTATTAAGATCACTTTGTTTTTGAAGCTGTCTCTCCTCCCTTTGCTCTTTGCCTTTAGTCACTCCCCGTTCAGAGCGCTATCACAACACGACACATGCATGCACCCCGTTAATGAAACTACTGCACATCACATCAGGTTTGTCAAGTTGTCGTGTACAGTTTTGTATCATGTTTTTGTATATTTATAGAAAATTGACGCAAGGGAGCATGGGTGACGTAGGCTTGTGGGCGGAGCATTGCACAGAATCTTACAGCTAACCGCAAGGAAGGTATGAATAGATCGCTATATTACTCAAACATGCATGGATGACATCTAAAAGATTACATAATACCCCTTTTAAAGTTCACTATTCAAAGTTCTGTGGTCTAATTTGTATTTTACCTGTCAAAATGCTGATGTTTTAGCCGGGTCAACGATTAAAATCTTTGTCATTGTACACTAGCATGCTAACAGTGCATCGCGTTTCACACAGGCTCATTTTGACCCAACACACACTTTCACATTATCTGCACTGAGGCAATAAGCATTTTTCTTTATTACATGAAAAGTTGGTCCCTTTGAACCCGAGATAAGCCATAAAACAACCTTTAGGTACATTTTACATTACATTCCAACAAATTAGTTTTCTACCAGTGAGATTTATTCCTCCAGGACCCTGCAGTGATCTGTAAGAACACCGTCTGTATTCCAGAGGCAGAGGGGAAGAAGAGAGGAGCTAATTTATCTCCCAGCAGAGGACCCGCGAGCACTAACCAGGTGATTAATAGCTCCTCTGTGTGGCCCAAAATCCTGCTCCGGCCCCCATTCTCCGCCTGCCACGTCCAATCACGTCGCGGCGAGCCAAATAAGGGTGCCGGAGGAAGGAAGTGAGAGAGAGGCGCTTGTTCACCTTGAGGATAAAAGGCGGCGGTGATAGGGGAGAGGATGGGCCATTGTGTGTGTCAAAGACTTTAATAAGAACATCATGGTTAGAGGCAGGGCTGTTCAGACTGTGTATCCGTGTGTGTGTGTGTGTGTCCGTGTGTGTGTGTGTGTGTGTGTGTGTGTGTGTGTCCGTGTGTGTGGAGGTGTTTGTGGGCTGGCGGGGGTACGCTAACCTGCATCAGTGGGTACATGGGGTGGTGTCACGTTGTTAAAAAAAAAAGGTGAAATTTATTTGAAATTTTCAAAAAGAAGCTAAATTGCACAGAACGTTTTAAAGGATGGTGGAGATCAATACCATTAAAGGGCCCATATTACACTGTTGTTTGTTTTTTTTTTTATCTCTGTTATAATGTTTCCTCATCACAAACAGACCTGGAGTTGTGTTTTGTTTCATTCACACATGTTTAACTCACAAACTCTGCATACTTAAGCTGAATTCTTCTCACAAACAGAAAACACTGTTCCACCTTGTGATGTCATGTGGTAATACAGGAAGTCCGCCACTGTGTTTTTAAACTCCTTACACCTTCACTTTGGACAAATATTTCTGATTTAATTATTGCAAGGTATGTATTTTTTAATTAATCCAAACATTCAAAGCCAAGTAATAACATCTCCATGGAAACAAGAAGGTGACAGATCCCCTTAACAGAAAAGTTACACCACCTCAATTATGAACCAGCTACGTTTTACCTTCTTTGTAGATCATTTTGTGATTTCTTTTGAAAGACAAAGAGGTTTGTTTTTACCTTGACACGTTTCAGTGAGCATCTGTCACCTTCCTCAAAAACGTGTCTCTGATCAGCTCATCTTCAGGATGTGGTCTGACGGACCTGACTGCTCTGAGGCCACGCCCCTCGTCGCTCCTTCATCTCCGTGTAGAAATGTTTTGGACTTGTGTCCTTCTGTTCCAATTATCTTTGAGTTTTCTCAGTCCATGATGTTTTTAAAAGAACACACAAAACAGTTCAGACTGTTGTGATGTTACGAGGTGAACACAATCTATTATTTTTTAAGCACCACCGTGTTTCTTTAAGTAGTACATCGCCTGCATGATTCAGAGCAAGGATGTTTGTTATACGTTTTTCAGTGCTATAATGAAATAAAAGGCTTTCATTTTATTTTATACAAAGATTATCCAACAGTCCATCATATATGTGTTTGTTACCATGGTATTATATTAGATGGAACCTTTTCCATTTGTTGCTGCTTATCAGCTCCTCAAGGCAGTCCTCCATTGTTCAGCCCTGCACTAGTTTCGCTCTGTCTCTGCTCCATTGTTACTGATGGTTCAGTGCTTTGTGTGAGCTCCTCTTTCTCTGCTCCAAGGCGCTATCAGCAGAAGCCTCGCACCTGTAACCACTCGGCGATGCATTCAAGTGTCTGCTTCAAGGTGGGAAATGCTACACACGACACAACACCTTCAGTAACACTGTGAGAATGATACAAAACGCTGCATGGGTTTGGATGAGATGCACAGCTGAAGGTTTGTTAGGAGCGTGTGAGGAGTTGGTGATGGAGGATGAAGAGGGAAGCCACAGGTGAGCTCCCTGCAGCACTGAAAAGAATGAAGTCTTGACAGGGAGAAGGTGTAATAAAAGTCAAAATGATCACTTTTAGTTAGATCAGAGCTGTTTACTTTTCTAGTGTAATTCAAAGTACTTTACCTTAAATAACCATTCAGGCACTTGAAACGTTCTTACAAATGGAAACGTTTTACCTGAAATGTTCCACAGTAGCATTAAACTTATCAAGGTGTATTTATTGTCAATTCCAGGGCTGAAATCATCCAAATGACTTTAGTGAATGGAATTTTAGTTTAAAAACACACTTCCTGTATTACCACATGTCTTGAGTGTTTTCTGTTAGAGTTAAGAACTCAGCCTAAATATGCAGGGTTTGTGTGTTAAACATGAGGAAACAACATTAGAACATAGACCAGGAAATAGCAGAATATGGGCCCTTTAAACCACAACACAACCTGACATGACAACAGTGAGAATGATAAAAAAAAAAAAAAAACTCTCTGTGCTGGTTTTTGAGATGCACAGCTGAAGGTCTGTTAGGAGCGTGTGAGGAGTTTGTGATGGAGGATGAAGAGGGAAGCCACAGGTGAGCTCCCTGCAGCACTGAAATGAATGGGTAGAGAGAAGCTGTAATAAAAGTCAAAATGATGCTCTTTTCTACTGCTTTTGTGAATTCAAAATGACTTACCTTGAGGAATCGTTCAGCCGTTTGCAGCAGTCATACTACACTGGTATTTCTTATTGTATAACTTGAACGTATGGATGGGACAATAAAGAATAATATCATTGATCATGATAAAAATGGAAGACAATCGTTATCCTTATATAATTGTGATAGTCGCCAATAGAAATAGTCATCATTTTATCACCAGAATGTGCTGAAAAAAGCTACTTATCCTTGATGTTTTTGATGTAAATACAACTCTCTAACAGTTGTTTAAATATGGACCTTATTCATAATATTAAAATAAAATAATGGATATGAATAATTATAAACTTTCACCAACTTTAATTATTATTGTGATATAATTGTTAATCGCAATTATTTTGGCCATAATAAACATGACATCAAAATTATGTAGCTTTTGACTGAAATGTTATACTTTTATTGTTTTTATTATACATATTTTATTACATTTATTATTTTAGGTGTAGTATTAGCTTGAACTCATATTCCTTTATCATTTTTAGGACTTCCAGTGTTTCCTCTGTAGGAGCCCTCTGCACCGGGAGCAGTGGTCGGCTGCAGCTGCCGGGGTCTGTCCCATGGGCTCCTGGTGGAGGGATGGTGCTTGGGCCTCTTCTCTCCCCTGTGTCCTGGTGGAGGGATGGTGCTTGGGCCTCATCTCTCCCCTGGGCCCTGTAGTGGCTCCTGGTGGCGGCAAACGGCTCTCTGCTCCTGGTGTAGACGGCTCCTCTGATGGTGCTTTCCCAACTGGATCATCTGTATTCAGGCTCGTGGTTTACTATGTGTAGTTTCATGTATTTTAGCATGTTAGTATGTGTGTGTGAGTGTGTGTGCATGTGACTGTCTGGGTTGTTTGGTTGTGTGGGGTCGGGCAGCTGTGTGTGGGTGGATGGAAGGAAATATGGGATTGTTTTCAGTCACTGTAAAGCACTTTGTTCTAGATTTTCTGTATGAAAAGCGCTTTATAAATAAAGTTTGACAGCTCCAAGTTGAGGGTTCGTGTTACATAACATTTTATAATTCCAGTAGTCTAAATTCTATGGTGGAACTTGCTAAACTGGTCAGCAAGATGAATTCTGGTATTGTGAGTTAAAAAAAATCATGAGAATCCATCTGGACTTGTATTTGAACTCCTCCGTTTGAGGCAGGTGGCACCCTCCCCACCCACCTGAAGAGGGCACCACCTTTTTCCAGTCGAGAACCATGGCTTTGGATTTGGAGGTGCTGATTTTTATCCAGCCTCTTCACACTCTACCAAAAGCCACCAAACTACCCCCGTGCACGTTGCAAGTCCTGGTTCGATGAAGCCATCAGGACAACATCATCCAAGAACAGCAGAGACGAGATCCTGTGGTCCCCAAACTGGACCCTTTCGGCCCCTGACTGTGCCTAAAAACTGCCCATAAAAACAGAACTGGTGACAAAGGGCAGCCCTGTCGAGTCCAACATTCACTGGGAACAGGTCTGACTTACAACAAAAAAAAAAAAAAAAAAAAAAGTAAAATAATTTATTCTGATGATGAAGATTATATTTTTATTGCTGTTATATTGATTCTGGTTCAACTAGTTCAACTTTTGACAAAAACACAAAACGGTAAACTAAACTGTCCTAGTCCTGGTGTGTCTCCTGGGCCTGTATGAAGGTCTGGACCACAGCCTTGGTGAGTAGAAGGAGCACAAACACAGCGGTCATCCCAGCGTACCAGGTGATCACCATCCAGAGAGCGGGGTAGAAGTGAGGATGGGACAGCACTGACTGGCTCTGTCCCATATGAGAATGCACCAACACGCGGATCTGAGCTATCCGTCGCCCCTGGAGCCAGCAGTAGTACACGCCTGCAGTACGAGGAGTCAACAATATCAGGTACAGTAGGAGTTATGGAGCTCAACAGCCCATATTTTTCTATTTTTCCCATAGAGTTTTTGAAAATAAATAAAAATAATAATAATAGAGTGTATGTAAAATCTCTTTCTGAAACCTTATAACTGCTACGTTATTAAAAGGTTTCGCCAACTTTTGTGTTTTAAATGTACTTTTTGCACAATGTAACTTTTTTGGTTGGGGGTCCGTCACCTGCTTGTTTCTATGGATATGTCATTGCTGTCTCTGAAATGTTCCACAGTATGATATTAAACAGCTTTACCTGAGCATTTATTAGATTACACATGGTTTTGTAGCTTAAAAATACATTGAAAAACAGGCAATCTGACTGTGAGCGGGTCGCCTCTCCACAGATTTGACCTGTAACTTGGTCTGGTTTGGTCTCCATGAGGATAGAATGGTTTAATACCGTGAAATATTGTGAAACATTCCAGACAGAGCAACATCTCCATGGAAAAAAGCATTTGACGGATTGACGGATAAATTTTTTGAAAAGTCTGAGAAAAATTAATGAAAACTTCCTGAACCGGAGTGGACTAAATTTCCTTTTAGGCACAAATAAAAGTCATTCTGATTCTGAAGATTTATAGTAAAATCTGGAGTATACTTATGTTAACTATGGTTTAAATGAGTCTAACCTGTGACATGCACTTAAATGCAAATATCTCAAAAGGCCTGAAAGAAACGCCCTCACCTGAGTCGGGAGCCTGTGCCGGGCTGAAAACCAGATGGTGTCCTGTGTCTATGCTGATGCGGGGGGCCTCTCCTCCAGGGGGCGCTGTGTGCTCCCTCCTCAGGATGGGAGAGTCCTCTTTGTCCCAGGCCACAGCCAAGTGGGGTTTGGCTCCAGGGCACCCAATGGTCAGGATGGTCTCTGCCTGGTGGGTCAGGTAATACACTTTGACCCCTACAGACCGACCAGAACTGCAAAGAGATATTTATTGTTAGTAATTTCCCAAGTAACTGTCCAATTAACTCCCCTTGTGGATCAATAAAGTTTGTGTAAGTCTAACTCTAAGTTAGACCATAATAGTGGCAAGACACTAACATCTCTGCAAAAAGGTGGCTCTATAAAACTGACGAGTGATACTACTGCTTTTTGTTTCAGTCCTATTCAAGACATTTTACGCATTAGCAAAAGAGTTTATACAGAAAATGCAATGTTTTCTGTCTGACTATATTACTTTGTATTGGTACTTTGTCACAGCTAGAGTGAGATCACTACTGCACGCACAGTTGCCCTGGGGCAGACTGATGATGGACTGCCATTATTTGAATTAATGATGCCCTACACTTGTAATGCGCTCGAAGCCTCTCAGAGCACTACACTGTCATCATTAGCTACTCCTGGAGCCACAGTTGCCCTGGGGCAGACTGAAGGAAGGATTCTGCCAGTTTGAAACATTGGGCCCCCTGACCACCACAAACAGTATGTGACACACCACATTTATACTATACTGTTTGTGTAAAAAGTGCATGAAGTGTCTTGCCTAAGGACACAACGATCTGACCTGCAGGTTGGGGGACAAATGCTCGAACCACTGAGCTGCTGTCGTCCCACTGAAGTCATGACTGTGTGTACTGGTATACTTACCCATAACCAAGGAAAGCCATGAGAGACGTCACTTTGGGTGGAGGAGGAGCTTGTGGTGGACAGACCTCCTCACACTCCCTGACCTCCAGCACCGCCCCCTCATTGCTGATTGGTCCAAACACCCTTAGCACCGCCCCAGAGCCGCAGGATGCCACAGTCTGATTGGCCAGTCGGTAGCGCACGTGCAGGTAGCGGGAGTGCACGTAGCAGAGCCCCACTCGGACCTGTGACGGGGAAATATGAGACACTGTCAACACCAAATACATAATGTACTTTAAACATCCTGTCTGCATCTCATTATGAAGCATTTCATTTTCCAAGAACCATGAAGTGCACGTTAGCATGCTAGTTATTGTTAGCAAACTCGGCCCTGGTCTCTGAAAGTTTTGTGCTTATAAACTCTCTCATTTGGCTGCTGAAATTTGTAAGAAGTATCTATTCTGATAAAATTTTGTGCTGAAAAGACTGTCAAGAGATGAAAGGGAACCCATACCAGACTATTCTCCGAAAATACACAATTCTTAAAGACAATTTATTATCTTGCAGTACTGATATGTATTCATTTTGGCCCACAGAGGAATAAAGTTTGGACATTGTGCTAAATGAATGCAGTAAGTGAGGCATAACTCTGGACAACTGCAAAACATTTTTACACTGTGAAGTTTTGGGTCAGTGTGTTCTCATAGAGCTGGGGTAACTGAGTTTATTCTTTTAAAATGCAGTTTTGTGTTTTCCCCAAAGAGAATATTGTAAAAGCAGAACAAAATCAGAATCACTATAGTAAAGTATAAGAACCCAAAACAAAGAGCTATGAATGATCTGGGATTTAGTGGCCCACCTCTGATTCACCTCTCAGATTTAAAATACATGCTTTTTTCCTTTGGCTGTTTTGAAAATTGTTAATACATATTTAACATGTTAACTTTTTCCTCATATCATATCAGATTTAAATACCTTTCATAACTTTCTTTATCCATTTAAAGGTCCTGTATTACACATAATGGATTTTTGTGAGCTTTAAGCCGTATTACGTTGCTACCTCCTCAAAAACACACCTTGAGTTGTGTTTTGTTTCATTCACACATTAGAATAATCCTGCATTATTAGTCTGTCTACATCTTCAAAGCTCAAAATGCTCTGTTCCACCTTATGATGTCGTGCACTGGTAGTTTTCAAGTTAACAGCTCCCTTTTACCTTTTGTTCAGTAGAGATTGGCAATTCCAGAGCTGAATGACATCTAAATGATTTCAGTGACGGTGTATGGAGTTTAAAAACACAGTGGAGCACTTATGTTTTACCACATGACATCACAAGGTGGACAGAGTGTTTTCTGTTTGAGAGAAGAACTCAGTCTAAATATGCAACATTATAAGAATCCATTGGACTAGGCCAGTTATCCAGTTTTCCTGATTTTAGAAAAGTTAGAAAATATGAATGAGTTTTTATGAGATTTTGATTTAAAAAATTACAAAAAAAAAAAAAAAAAATCCACTCTGACCTGCTCTCCGGGTCGTCCACAGCGGTCACACACAGACCAGGGCTGGAAACTGGTGAAGGTTTGATACAGAGGGGCAGAGTTGGACTGACGCGTCCTTCGTCTGGGGCTGTTGGACAAAAATAAATGAAAACAGGTCCCTCCATAACCTGGCCCCTCCATATCTCACTGATCTCCTCTGTTATCACTGTCCCATCTGCCGCCTCAGATCAGCCGACACCAACCTCCTCACACCCCTCATCAGGACAAAGCACCGGACCTTGGGGGACCGAGCCTTCGCTGCTGCTGCCCCCTCGCTCTGGAACTCTCTCCCAAAATTCATCAGGAACTCGGACTCATGCAGCACTTCAAATCACAACTAAAAACTCACCTGTTCAAGCTGCGTTCCCCCCATGATTCCACCTGTTTCTTACAGTGTTACATCCTATTTTGTTTGTTAAGCGTCTTGAGTGTCCAAAAAAGCGCTATACAAGCCTGATGTATTATTATTATTATTATTATTATTATTATTATTATTATTATTATTATTATTATTATTAATAATTAGAATGCTCAGAATGCATAAAGTAAGTGAGGAATAACTATGGACCACTGCAAACTGTTTAAAACAAACTAGTTCTGTTTTTCACAATTTAAGACTGTCATGATCCTCCAGTGTTTGTCTGTCTCACCTGCCCTGGGAGGAGTCGCCTTACACCTGCTCCTTGTCATCACTCACCTGAGATCCATCCCCAGTCTACTCCTGCCTGTATCAGACCGGTTCTTTCTCCACTCCCTGCCAGTTCGTCGGTTTTACCACATCAGTAACTCGCTCATGGCTCAAGCTTCTCAAGATCTTGTTTTTTGAATCTGCTTTGTGTTTGTTCCCGGACGTTTCGTAATTTTTGTTGTTTCTGCTTCCAATCCTCCCTGGATCTCCCCTCTCGGCTCCCCTGTTCATCTCGTGGCTCGTTTTCCTCCAGACCCCCCTGTCCTTGTGCCCGCCTGCCTCCACCGGATCCCTTTGCCCATTTCCATATCCATCTGTACAATAAACCTGTTAACCTTACCGGAGTTCTGGTTTGCTTTTGGGTCCTACATCCGTGCTTTATAACAAAGACAGTAAAAATCAGGCCTTTAAATAGCTGTCTGAAGAGCAGAGTTATTGGAATGGGTAAAACTACAAATATGGCATCAGTATCATGGACTGGGGCGAGTCAATATAATGGAAAGAACAAGAATTCCCGATTTCATTCTTCCTTGTATTGATCAATCACACTTTTCTAAATTGCATGCATTAAAAAGTAATAAATAAATTCCTCCCAATATTAGTTTCCTGAAGATAAACAATACAGACTTTTAATCACTGCAATTTAACACAAAGAATATGCAAATTTCTTCCTCCAAAGTCATCCATCTAACAAAAAAATTAAACTGACAGAGAATTGGATGTGGACGTCTCCATTAAAGAAGACGTATTGTGCTTGTGTCTTATATTTAGTTATAATCTATGACACCCATGTATCAAAAAGTCCTAATAAAAGAAATTCTGCTTGAAAAAACGCCGTAAACACGATCACAACAAAGAACCAGCACCTCCGATGGATAGCTGCAGATCCCAGTAGCGAGTAGCTGATTTAATTTTATTTATTTTTTTATCTGCACCAAAATTATTACGCAACCCTGACAAATCCTACGTGTATCACCGATTCAGAAAATAAAAACGGAGAACAATTAGTAAGTACAGAGAAGTGGGCGTATATCGGTGGTGGTGAAAACGGCGATAAGCGATTAAAGATGACTAAAACCTGCACGAATCACTGCAAATACAACGGCGAGTCAGTAAATCGTGAGGGGAAACAACTCTCAAAAGTCGATTTGCATAATAGATCTGATTTAAAAAGACCCAGGCTGCTCCACTGACGATTAGAATGAAAATTGATGAAAATCTTATCCATTTCACGGCCCTATTCTTGTCTATTACAAGCGTACAGTTCGTAATCAATATGTTTACCTCTTCATTGACGAAACATGTTCAAATGAGTAATAAGAGTCATTTTGTTTGCACTGAAATCCCGCCATGTTTCCTGGGAGCCAACGAGACAGATGACGTCTGTTTGCTCCATCTCCATACAAATACATGAAAATATCAATAGACTTTATGGAAATTATCAGCCATAACTGGGTGTTTATGTCATTTAACTTTTTTTTCACTTTGTCACGTATGTCCGAGAATCAATCGAACATCTTTAAATAGAAGGTCTGTGGGGGCAGATAGACTATTGAGTTTTGCGATCCCGGTTAGAGTCCGTAACGCGTTAAATTGACTGTTAGAAGCATTTGGCGCTTGTTCCATTAAAGGAAACATATGTAAGATTGTAAATTTGATTGTAAATTTCAAAAGCATGGCCTATTTTTGTCTCAGTTGAACATGTATAGCTTTTCTGCGTACATCTGGTCATAGACAATGTTGGGAAGAATACTTTGAAAATGTATTTAGTTACAGAATACTGAAAATACCTGCATTCAAATACATTTTGTGAAGTATTCTGATACACGGTCCAGTTAGAGTGCGCTATTCTGAATATTTTCATGTGGGGTTGATTTCTGCGTAACTTTTGTGACACTTACTTGTCTCCATGGAAACGCCTTTGCTTTGCCTGGTATGTTCCACAGTATGACATTAAGCACATCTATTTCCATGGTAACCCCACCAGGCCAAGTTAGAGGTCAGATCTGTGGAGATGTTACCCTGTTTACAGTATGAATCATGTTTTTGGTTGAAATTACGAGCAATAAAAACACCTGCAATTGTGTTAAACATAAGAGTTAAGTTTAAAGTCATACTATGGAACATTCAAAGTAAAGTTATGTAATCTCCATGAAGATGAAACCCACTACACAATGCACCTTTAAATGATAATGTAAACATAGGATTAAAAACAGCTTTATATTTGTTTCAGTCTTTTTATGCTTTTATTTATCGCTGTTCAGAGAAGGGAAAATCACACTTACACGCATCACAAGAGCCGTTTTATCTTTTTCTCGCTAATTATGTGCAGTTTGAAGCCTGAATTGTGTGATCAACTACTGCCACGTATTCCTTTGATTTTAGAAAAGCAACTCTATTCTGAATACCACCAAATGAAAGTTACTGTACTAGAATATGGGTACTCAGAATTAGTATTGAGAAAATGTATTCTCTGTACATGTACACAGTTACTTCCTGGTCACAGATTATTTTCATTATCTGATCTGATTGTAAGGTTCTATATACTGAATATGTCTTACTATATGGGCATGAGTCTAAGCCATTAAAAATGACCAAATAAATAAATGTCAAACAACTTTGCTTCAGATTCCTCCAACTTTGTAATTTACCCAGCTAATAAAATACACACTGAGCTGATTGCATTAAGATTCAATTATTCACGGAATTGTAGCTTCGTTAATTGTTCCAGTCTCTTCTGAGCTGGTCTGATTGGGGACCCTGACTCTAGCACCAGCAGCTTTATTATTTTACTACAACATTGATTGCATTAATATCATTAATATGTTCAAATCACCTTAATAATTTAATGTCATTCAAAACAACAGAAGTTTTGGCAGAGTATTTTTGAATCTTGGCTCTGTGCACAATGGTACCTTGTTACTTGTGGACTCTTGGAACATTTGTGTAGCCATTTTGTTAATCCCTATGGAAGATTTTGCAGAGAAAATCAATAAATACAGATCAGGCAGTGGACAGCAGTGATGAGCGGGTCGAACTGTACAATAACTCAGTGAGAAGTACAGCAGGTGTGGGTCGGCTCCAAACACTCGCTCTTGTATATATCCTGTGAGTGCGTACGGGTTGTAAATAGTGTATTTCAGTGTAAACACATATAGGCTACAAAACCACAAAGACGCTCTCCCACAGATAAGACGGTCAGTTGCAGTGACGCTGTAATGGAAATCTTTACATAATTATTCACGTAATCAATTATATAGGTTGTGTATAAGTTAGCTTTGTGGTTTCTTATGAAATTAATCAGTTTTGGACTTTTTCTTGAAGTTTTCTTGTGAAGGGGCCTCTTGCTGCCATATAATGTATCTCTGTGGTATTTTTCCACTGGATTCAACTTGTTTTTCATTTGTTATTCTGCTGTGAATGACCCAGCCCTGTGCTGGCCTGTCCTTGTAGAGGTGTTATGTCTTGACTTATGTATTTGCATCATTCCTGTGCCCCCCGAGGGGTATAAAACTCTGTATGCTTTGTTATGATCACCAGATTAGGGACAGATTCCTCTGTCAGGGACAGTGAGGGTGAGGCACAATTGCTTCAATAAATTAGACTCTTCGATTCAAGACAACTTTCCAGTTTTATTCTTTGCAGCTTAGAAAAACCCACAACGCGCAACACATTAGTTTTAAAGTGCAAGGGTCAGGCCCCAATATTGAGCCTGGGGGGATCGGGTTGGATTGTAACTCGGGTTGAGTGCCTCACCACTGGACAGAGCTGCGGGTGGATGTCACATGTTTAACACTTTACAAATGAGCTGTCCTCACTGGAGGACACTTGTGTTCTTTTGCTGTGTGTAATTTTGGAGCCTAATAAAAGAAAGCTCGGAACCTCCAGAATTCACTCACTGAGCTGCAGAGGCTGCACTAGCACTGACTCATGATTGGCTGCTGGTGCTGGGGTTTAGATAGTGACCGTTCAGATCAGAATCCTTTTAGGTTTGAACCAACTCATCATAAACCTACGAGGAGCTGTGTTTTATTTCATTCACACGTTTAACACACACATCCTGCATATTGAGGCTGAGTTCTTCTCTCAAACAGAAAAGACGCTGTTCCACCTTGTGATGTCATGTGGCAATACAGGAAGTGCTCCACTGTTTTTTAAACTCCATATACCTTCACTAGAATCATTTGTATGATTGCCAGCCTCTGCCGAACTAGAGGTAAAAGGAGCTGTTAACTTGGAAACTACCACTGCATGACATCACAAGGTGGGGCAGAGCATTTTGAGCTCTGGAGATGTAGACAGACTGATAATAAAGGATTACTCAAATGTGCGAATGAAACAAAATACAACTCTGGGTTTTTGAGGAGGCAACAACATTCTAACATGGCTTAAATCTCACAAGAATCCATTTTGTGAAATATAGTTCCTTTAAAAGCTGAATATCGGTATCGGCAAATCAATTATCAGCCACAGCAGCAGGCCAAATATTGGATAAGTGTATCGGCTCAAAAAATCCATATTGGCCCATCCCCTCATAATTGCCATGGCAACAGTCCTAATTCCACACCATTCGGAAACCCGTGCGTCGATGCTGTTTTGGGTGCTTACTGCGCTTTTCATTTATAATTCATGTCTTGTTTTTTATGTGAGCGAGGTTTCTCAGACATTGTTTATTTGGGTTGTGTTCTTGTGAAGTATTGTGCAAACAGTGAATAATGGATGGATTTAAAAAGGTGGTGATGACATAATTTTGCAGTCTCATTGCCATTCCGAAGCACACGTCTTGAGTAATGTACGTCCCCACTGTGAAGGTCACTGTATGGTAATGGATCACTCCACACAGCAGCTCCTCACTCGCCATTTTCAGTCACATTGTCAACTCTTGAGGTTTCATATTCACAATACCACAATTTTTATTTAATATTCATTTATTTGTTTACATAAAATTAATTGTGTGATTGTTAAAGGTACTATAAAACGCAAAATTGAGTTTTTATTCATGTTATAATGTTGTTACCTCAGCAAAAACATTCCTGCTTTGTTTCGTTCACACATGTTTGAGTAATTCTTTATTATTAGTCTGTTTACATCTCCAAAGCTCAAAATGCTCTGTTCCACCTTGTGATGTCATGAAGCTGTAGTTTTCAAGAGCAGCCCTGGAATTGCCAAATGCTTCTAGTGAAGGTATATGGAGTTTAAAAACACAGAGGCGCACATCCTGTATTACCACATGACATCACAAGGTGGAGTGTTTATGTTTATGTTTAAGAGAAGAACTAAGAAGGCTAAATATTCAGGGTTTGTGTGTTAAACATGTGTGAATGAAACAAAACACAACTCCAGGTCTGTTTGTGATGAAGAAACAACATTATAACAGATCAGAATATAGTGAAAATAGTGTTATATGGATTGTTTAATGTCATCTTTTCTAACCTGTCAGTAAAGGTGATCCGGCGTGCCTCTTGTATGTCCAGGTCGTAGGCATAGAAGAAGTCCCTGTGCTTGGATCCACAGATGTAAACCCCGGAGTGGACGGGGCTGACCCTGAACACGAGGAGGCTGAACAGGCGGATGGATACGCGGCTGCTCAGGTCTGCGCTGTGAGGGAGCGCCCCAGGATCCACCACCTGCAGCCCATGGTCATCAGAGAGGGTCTGAGTCTGCTCCGAGCTGGACGAGTGCTTTCTGTAGAACCACACCACCGACTGCACCTGACAATGAGGACAAAACACAGATAAGTTTGTGTGTATTATTATTTTTATGTATTTATTTTTTTGTAATTTTTAATAATGTTAAAGCCTTAACTTCCAATTAATAAATAGACTAAAGTAAAAGCCTTATTTTTCTAATCACAACAGTTTTTTTTATTGCTTTCCACTAATGTTCCACAGTATGGCATTAAACCTATAAATCTACTGTGCATTTATTCAATTACAAGTGTTATGCTGAGTTCAGACCACAGAGCTGAAATTGCGCCAAACGCTTTAACATCTGAAGGCAGATGCTTGAAACTCGTTAATGCGCCGGATTTTACCAAAGGTTCCATTTTTAACCTCTTGACGCTTGAAACATGCCCAGAAACATTGGACTAGATACTTTATTGATCCCAAAGGAAATTCAAATCTAGCCTAGACACCCATCCCCCATAGACTTTGCATGTAAACCTGATGTCCGTAACAAAGCGAAGAATTTCTTTAAAAATTTACATTTTTTGAACATGATGGCCAAGTTGTTTATGTTATAATTTGATAATAAAAATAAAAATAAGAATAAGTTTCGGTTGCCAGTTTCAATGGTGAAATCCAGTTGGTTTAAACCTAAAATGTCTCTCTCTGATCTAAACGGTCTCTACCTAAACCCCAGAACCTGCAGCATCATGAGTCAGTGCTAGTGCAGCCTCTGCAGCTCAGTGAGGGAATTCTGGAGGTTCTGACCACAATATTGTTCATCTGCGAGGAAAGATTTCTGATGGTGGGGAAAAGACGTGGCTCAAAATGGCAGGTGATAAGTCTCTCAATCAGACTTAGGTTTGATTATCAAGTTGATAATGATTGTTGATAATATGTTGATAATAATTGATTGATTGTTTATCAAGAGCATCTGCACTTTGGAGTCTTGGTCGCAGAGTGAGTTCTTCTCCCTTTGTGTGTATAATCAATCCAACCAACAGTCAAGACCAGCGCTCCTCAGTAACAGCAGTGTGAACGCTAAATTTAGTATTTAACATCTAAAAATCTCCATTGGTTTAACATTAGAGTAACAGTAATCTTTAGTTCATGACAGCCCAGCCCTGTCCTGTTTTATGTTAGCTCCGTGATAGCAGGTTAGCACGTACCTCTGGAGGTTTGCAGAGGCAGGGCAGCTCCACAGTGGTTCCTGAGACATAGGCTGCGTTCATGAATGTGAGAAAAGCTGGACATGCAGTTTGGGCAAAGATGTCCTCTCTGTCCTCTGGTGCTTCGTAACTCCACACCACAAGAGGGACACAGAGCCAAAATACTACTGTGCTCCTATGCATTTGTCTGAAGGATGCAAGACATTTCAAAACATAACAAGTTTGATTTGAGTCAGACGGGCTGTTGTTGTCAGCTGTGAGAATCGAGGAAGTACAGGAAAATTGTGTGAATAATTCTGCGTTCTTGTGGTCCTCAGGAAAATTGTCTTACAAGTTGAAAGACCTGCACCCCAAATTTTGCACCTGACATCACCTGCTGTGTGAATACAAAATCATCTGATGTTTTCATTTGTTAAGGGCCCATATTTTGATATATTTTTTCATATATTTATGTTATAATGTTTCTTTGAAGTTTTGTTTTGTTTCATTCACTCATGTTTAACGCTCAAACCCTGCATATTTAGGCTGAGTTCTTCTCTCAAACTGAAAATACTTTGTTCTACATATATATACATATATAATGTGGTAATACAGGGAGTGCTCCACTGTATTTTTAAACTCTTTCCACCTTCGCTAAAATCATTTGGATGCCCTGGAATTGCCAATCTCTATTAAACTAAAGGTAGCTGGTAACATAAAACTACCGCTTCATGACATCACAAGGTGGAACAAAGCATTTTCAGCTTGATGAGATGTAGACTAATAATAACAGAGGATTAATAACAATGACTTAAATGTGTGAATGAAACAAAACACAACTCCATGTATGTTTTTGATGAGGTAACAACATTATAATATTGCTTGAAGCTCATGAGTCCATTTTGTGTAATATAAGACCTTTAAACAACATTTATGGGTTTACTGTCAGTTGGACCTATTGCAAGAGTAATTCATATGCTCAAGAAAGACTCAGATTCATAGTGAGAGTGAGTGGTGAACATTCTGACCTTTTCCTCCCTCCACCCTTCTGTGGAGCTCCTCTCCACTTTACAAATGTGTGTCATAGCGGCAATAAAAACGGGAAAATCATCAAATATGATGACGAGAAGTGCATGACTGTGGATTTTAGAAAAACAAAACAAAACCTCACAAGCATGAAATCACTTTAATTAAAGGCCACACCACTGAGCGAGCACCTTACACCTTTAGACCCTCATTGATTGAATTGAAATTTGACGAGAACAGCGAGGGGGTGTGTGAAAAGGGTCAACAGCGAGTACATCGTTTGAGGAAATATTTTCACTTTCATCAAACCATAACAACTATGTTTGATCATGCTTTTATTAAAACTGATTTATTTTTCTATTTAGCATCATGGTCTGTGGAGGAGTATCTTTAGACCAAGTGTGGTGACCAAGATGTGTGTATGTTTTTCTTGAGAGATTCTAATTGTTTTGTAATGTGATATTTTGTGATTTTACTCTTTTGTATTGAAATGTATAGGATTGTGTTGGCTGCTTCCTTGGTCAGGTCTCTTTTGAAAAACAGATTCTGAATCTTAATGGGACCTCCTGAACCTAAAGGTAAAATAAAATAGTGAAATGGTCCAGTCATCTGCTTGGTGCAGCACAGACAGGTCCAGAGGAGAGCTGCCGCTATCTTAAACACCCAAGATGTTGAACCCAGTGCTACAAAAACAGCTGTCACTTTTCTGAACAAACTTTAGATTGCATCTTTGTCATGATCACAAATTTAGAAGTAAGATATATTGTTAAAAAAAAAATGTACCATTGACATAATATCCCTAAAGCAATATTATACTCTAAAAACTATGACAAATGTACATTTATTAGCAAAAACCACACCTCAACAATGGAATACGATAAGATATTTATTGACGATGGATGGATGTGAAGGCTGGGAGGAGACTCAGGATGGGGGCTCTGTCTCAGGTGGTCAGCCCAGCCGATTCAGGATGAAGGATGAACAAGAGGCCTGTATAAAGAGGGCTTCTGGGTAATTGAAGGTGTGGTTGAGGTGAGTTAAGTGTAAATAAATAGAAAATAACTGCTAAAGTGTTTCTAAGTGTATCTATAATGAGTCATAGTTATTTATTCATCCCTGTACAGCTCCAATCTTATCGTGGAAACAGCAGAACCATAACCAAAATTCCCCACTGTTACAAAGAAAAGTCCCTTTGCACGATAAATATTGACCCCCAAAAATAACTGAACGATAAGTCGATATAGTAATTATCCACCATGACTTGGACTTGGACTTAGGCAAACTTTACTGATCCACAAGGGAAATTATTTGGATACAGGAGCGCATTCATCACAATATAATATAATAACAGAGAGTAACAAAAATAGATGGTAAAGCAAAAAGAGCAAGAGGCAGGTGTCAAATGAGACATAATTATAAAAATAAATGTATATGTACGAGTCAAAATAAAATAGAAAAATAAGTAATAAACTATAGCTGTGATTTTATAGTTTATTTTATAAACAAGAGACAAGAACGACAATATGCAATACTATGCTGATTGAAAGGGCATTAGATTATACGTTACTTGAGATTAAGTTGTACAGCTGTAAGGAGTATTATCTGTTACATAAGGGTGAGTTGTTGTACAGTTGTAGGGAGTATCATAGTATGAATGTAGTCCTGTATCTCTCACTGTTTGAGTGGAGCTGTAGGAGCCTGTTGGAGAATGAGCTCCTCTGTCCCTCTATAGTTGTACAGTTGTAGGGAGTATTATCTCCTCTGTCCCTCTATAGTCTGGTGCAGTGGGTGAGTTGTTGTACAGTTGTAGGGAGTATTATCTCCTCTGTCCCTCTATAGTCTGGTGCAGTGGGTGAGTTGTTGTACAGTTGTAGGGAGTATTATCTCCTCTGTCCCTCTATAGTCTGGTGCAGTGGGTGAGTTGTTGTAGGGAGTATTATCTCCTCTGTCCCTCTATAGTCTGGTGCAGTGGGTGAGTTGTTGTACAGTTGTAGGGAGTATTATCTCCTCTGTCCCTCTATAGTCTGGTGCAGTGGGTGAGTTGTTGTAGGGAGTATTATCTCCTCTGTCCCTCTATAGTCTGGTGCAGTGGGTGAGTTGTTGTACAGTTGTAGGGAGTATTATCTCCTCTGTCCCTCTATAGTCTGGTACAGTGGGTGAGCAGGAGTGTCCATGATGGAGAGCAGTTTGTCCAGTGTCCTCCTGTCCCTCACTGTGACAAATGTCTCCAACTCAGAGCCGATCACGTAACCCGCTTTACGGATCAGTTTGTCAATCCGCCCAATGTCTCTTCATCATCATTCAGGTTGTATTATTTTGTATGGGGCTGCTGATCCTGACAGTAAAGTTCAATACGGACTATAAAGCCGTTTAAGATGCAAAATGTTTCCCAAATTCTCCATTGACAGGATTCGTATCCCTGTTTAACCAGAAGTGCCGCCACAAAAAAGCGAGGTTTAGGAGCGTTTAGAGACAAAAATGGGCAGGGTGGAATAAGGTGGATTGCAACAGCCCTATTTGCACCTCATCTTTTTATAATCTTTTCTAGCTATTCAAACGCTTGACAATGTCTTGCATTAGCTTACCTCTTCTATATCTAAATGAAAACAAAGCAATGAAAAGAAACCATGACCCTCTTCTATTACCTCTATGCAGTACTTTTTAATGGCGTCTACAGGGCTCTTGTTTGTTGTCTTGTCTTTGGATAGTGGCCACAAATGCCTCATCAGAGCGGGTTAGTCATCCTCACCTCCCCCTGAGAACTCCGCGGGCTGCAGCCGGAGTAAATGAGCAGTGATAGGAGCCTGCATGGAGAGTCTGGTCTGTGTCGTCATAGGCCTTAGAGCTAACCCATAATTATGTACAAGACGGTCCAAAAGTACATGCAAACACAACAGAAGAAACTGTAGAAACAAAGGGACACACGCCAGGAAAACGGATAACTGGTCAAGTCCAATTTAAAAGGTTTGATATTACACAAAATGGACACTTGTGAGCTTTAAATCTTGTTATAATAGTGTTACCTCCCCTGAGTTGTGTTTTCTTTCATTTACACATATTTGAATAATCATTTATTATCAGTCTGTCTACATCTCCAAACTTAAAATGCTCTGTTCCTCCCTGTGATTTAATGAAGCAGTAGTTTTCAGGTTAATAGCTACCTTTTATGTTTTGTATTGGCAATTCCAGAGCTGAAATTATCTTAATGATTCTCGTGAAGGTGTATTTAGTTTAAAAATGTACCTGCACCTGTATTACCACATGACACCAAAAGGAGTGTTTTCTGTTTGAGAGAAGAACTAAATATGCAGGGTTTGTGTGTTAATTATGTGTGAATCCAGGTATGTTTGTGGTGAGGAAAGCTCCCAATCTCAAAGGTTCCAATGAAATATTTGGAGAAGCTGATACAAACTCAGCAGTAACAATGCCGTCCGATTTACACTGGGATCAGACTAGGAGAGGCGTTCAACAGCACGGCATAAGAAGCAGCCAGGAATATATCAGATCAGACAAATACCTGCCAAAAGATAGTCCTTTTTATTAGTAATTATAGATGCATGTTTTAATGCTTTTGCTAAATTACTACAAGCACCTGAACGCCTCGTAGCTCTTTGTTCACATCTCTTTGATTCTTTGACCTGCAGTAGACTGGGACAAAAGTGATTTGACTGTTTTTGAGGCAAAGGCCATTTAAATGTAGTTGTTTAGCGCACTTGGATTTCCCTGTGCATGTAAATGTCGTGAGTGACAAAAGTGAAGGGCTGATGGTAACTCAAGAGGATTTGTTATAAACAGAAGGCTGGAAAACTGACTTTGACAAGACAACGCAGAATCTGATGTGTGAGTGATTGGTAGCTACACAATTAGCTTACCACCACCAAGAGACTTCTATAGCAAATATATACATATATACTGCAAAGTATCAATAGCATGACCATCCAAACACTTTTAAATGACAATATAAGCAGCTATTAGCTATGGAGAGGAGTACAGCAGAGAAGAGAGCGGATAAGACAAGACTGTGGGAGGGAGAATAATGAAGCAGCTGCCCATGGAGAGGCAGGTCTGTGTCATCGGCCTTACCGCTCAAACAAACATCCAAAAATATGTCCTCTACTGTCCACAAATATGTCCTCTATACTGTCCACAAATGTGTCCTCTACTGTCCACAAATGTGTCCTCTACTGTCCACAAATGTGTCCCCTGAAGAGTGACGTGATGTTTGTGAATGAGACCTTAAAGGGCCCATATTACGTTTTCTGATTTCTGTTAAGTTTTCTCAGTAGGCAACAGAGAGAGGTTTGGGCACAAAAAAACAAACATATTTGGAATTGTAATAATAGTTTTTTTTTTTTTTGTTTTTTTTTTTTTTAATGAGCCTATTATTATTGTAGCGCAACATTTTATCTAGATTATGCATGATTTAAATGCTACACCCACTCTCAGTTTGAATGATTTAAAACAAATTTTAGCCTTGGTCATTTCTCTTTGGGATTAGAAAGAGAGAGAGAGAGATACTTCAATGATCCTGAGGGAAATTCAAGTTTTGCTGTAGCAAACACTGTTGCAGTTGCTGCAACATTTCTACTGTGGCCTTTGCAGTTTCACAGGAGGACTGGTCAGGGAGGGTCAGCAGATCCTGTGGAAGAGCCAAAAATGCCCCTCCTCTGTGTCCTGCAGCATCACAGCAGCCTCCAGGGGGAGCAGGTGAACACAACAGGAAAGCCCTTGTTCTTATTCCCCTCTGGTGTTTCATTTGGTGATGAAATGGTCTCATTTGGTGACGAAATGGTCAATTTTCTCAAAGTGTTTCTTCTGGAAGATCTTCTGCCACATTTGCTGCCACAGATGGTGTAAAACGCCTTCAGCATCTCAAATGTCTCAAAAAGCTACTTTGCTAGGATCTTGCACGGTCTCCATGGATACGGGAAAAACAAATGGCTCATTTCACAAAATCCAACAGCCCCTTAACGCCAATGCACACTGGGACGCTTTGACGTGCGGCAAAATTGCCGTCTCCATTATGTTCTATGAGCCAACACACACCAGGTGCGCGGCTGCATGCAGCAGGGGTTTGTTGACTCGAGACATGGCACCATGTCTGAAAAACACATGCATTTTACACTTCTGTGGTGAGTACAGAACATTTTCTCTGTGACCGACAAAAGGAGCACTGTAAACTTTGAGACGAGGCACGAGAGCTGCAGGAGAGGCAGGGAAACTCCCGGTGTGTAAACTTGGCAAAACACTGGCCCCTTCCCGCTTCTGTTTGTACAGGGAAACTCTTGCCTCTCGCTAAACTCACTATAACCTCCTCAAACCAACATCTTTCCTTTGCTCCCACAACCTCGCACTGTCTCTTATTTTATAAGTAATTTGCAGATAAAACGCTAATTTATAACACAACAAGAGTTGTGTTAATGCCTTTTTAAGAGCCGTGATGCACAGTGTTCAGTGTGTGTTGACGAGTGGATTCGACGTGCAGCAGATGACAGGCCTCCGTGCTTTGGTGTGCACTGGCCTTTACTCGTGTCTTTTGAACTGCACATGCTGCACTTTTTAATTGATTAAAATCCTATGATATGATGCTAAAAACTGAGCTCAAAAAACAAAAGGTTTCAAAAACTGTTCAGTGTGTGAGCCATGTAGCAACAAAAGTTTAGTTTGTAGCTTATCTCATGTAAATACATAGTAAGAGCCAGTCTTTTTGAACAGAATTTTGAAATAAACAGATCTAAAAGATTTGAATCCTATCCACCTTATTCCGGATGTTGCTGTGGGCGCCGCCATCATCATTCGGGTTGTATTAGTTTGTCTGGGGCTGCTGATTTTTTCAGCAAATAAGTTCAATACAGACGATAAAGCCGTTTTAGAGCCCCCCAAAGAATCAGTGCAGTGTGACTTGTTGGTGCATATGAAATTGAGCATTTTACACAAATGATCCTACTTTATGTCATATTTAAGATCCAAACATTTCCCAATTTCTCCATTGACATGAATGGGATTCCTGTTTAACTGGAAGTGGCACCACAGAAAAGCGTGGTTTAGAAGCATTTAGAGACAAAAGTGGGCGGGGCGGAATAAGGTGGATAAAAGAGATACATTTTCCATTCATTTTTCCCATAGACTTAAAAAATCCAAACATCATGAGTTTGAAGGCAAGACAAACAATTTTATATCACTGGAATTTATGGAAATATTTATGGAAAATTGTGGTGTCTGCCTCTCCCTCTGCTCTCCACTACTTCGTCTTCTCATCCGTGAAATCACCACATTCACTAAAGCGTCAAATACATTTCAGCTCTCGTACTCTGAGTCACTAAATATATCTTTTACTAAGAAGAAGAGACTGTCATTAAATGGGCAATGGGCAGTTCTCACCGACCACTCATTCGTCCCATTTATAGAACTGTATTTTATGTGTTTTTTATCTTCTTCCTCTTAATGTTCAGGAAACTGTGGGACTTGATGGTTTAAATGAACTCTATTTAACTTGCACTTTTATAGTTTAAATAAAATGTGTTACACTCACAATTGATCTTTTTTTTAAACTAATATCTAAAACCAGTTTGGGGTTATTTTGACTTTATTTTTAGTTTACCACATTCCATACATGTTCATTCATAGTTTTGATGTCTTCAGTGAGAATCTACAGCGTAAATAGTAAAGAAAATAAAGACACAAAGTTTGTCCAAACTTTTGACTGGTAATGTATTTTCACAGGGTCCATATCATGCCATTTTTAAATTTATTTTATAATGTTTCCTCAGCAGAAACATACCTAGCATATTATTCTGAGCTATTCTCACAAAACACTCCACTACCACCTTGTGATGTCATGTGGTAATACAGGAAGTGCTCCACTGTGTTTTTTAAACGCCATAAACCTTCACTCGGAGAGATCTGGATGATTTCAGACCTGAAATTGCCAATCTCTCCAATCTGACCAAAAGGTTAAAGGTCGTTGTTAACTTGAAAACTACCACTACATGACATCACAAGGTGGAACCGAACATTTTGAGCTTTGGAGATGCAGACAGACTAATAATAGGATTACTCAAACATGTGTGAATGAATCAAACACAACTCCAGGTATGTTTTTGATGAGGTAACAATATTCTAACATCTCTTAAAAACAAGAATCCATTTTGTGTAATACAGCACCTTTAATGGGAGAGTTAGCATTAGCCAACCATGAAAAAACAGGCTGTTTTGGTGACTGACAACTACTCAAGCACATGGCAAAAAAAAGGAGAAAATTTAATTTGTCAACTGGACATAGTTTATTTGGTTGAATACGTTTCGCAGCTCATCCAAGCTGCTTCCTCAGTTCTGGTCAGATGCTGGCGGACACTGCTTTATATCTGCCTGAAGGGAGGAGCTTAATTACAATGAAAATTACTCTGAGACACACATATTTAAATACAGTTTCAGTTGGTCAGGTGATTCAATATGGAAGCACATGTGAGTAAGCAGGATGGTGTGTGTGAATTCTAAACATGTCAGTCCAGCAGGGATGCATTGTGCTATAAAAACACACAGTGGCACTTTCCAATCTAATCTGTCAACACAAATGACGGCGGGTCATCTCCCAGTGCAAGTCATTCCCAGGAGACAGCTGGTGTTCGTGCAGCAGCTGGGGACTGGAGTGGGCTACATGAATGTGTATGGCTCTCCTCTCATTTCAACAAGGCCCCTTCAGAGCTCGCTGATGCACTCGCCACAGAAAAGCTGCCAAAACATGGGCTAAACTAGTGCTTTGGTGACCAGCGGACACAAGCACACACAGGGAGGGGAGGAAAGAGCAGGAAGAGGGCTGGAATGAACAGACTGAAGAGGGGATGTAAGGAACATGTCTGGTTGTCCTCATATGCCTTTGCTGGAGAAACTACCTTAAAAAGCACTATGTAAGTAAGTGTGAACAAAACCTACCAACAGAGAAGTAAATAGTAAATCTAGCACGCACTGGGGCTGCTGCACAGATCAGTGACGTGTGAAAATGATCTTAACTACATGGACATGATGGCCAAAGTGTTATAATTTTGGGTTTTGGTTCTCAAGATGATTATCCAGTCAGTAAGCAGAATGAGCCTCACATGAGTCTCTCGTTTGGGTTGCCAGTTGGGTTAAACCTAAAAGGATTCAATTTGCTCCGACTCCTCACCACCTGTTGCACTGGCGACCGCATCCCATTTCTCTTTCCTCGATTCTGCAGGAAATGGATGAGGAAGTCCCGCCCACAGAGGAGACACAGTGAGGAGACAGGATATAAACTCCTCACTGAGACCAATAAAGTTTGATTATTTTTTCTGATGACTGCCTCCTGAAGCCTCCCTCAGGTTTGCTCCTTCCTTCCGTGGTTTTCTTTGGGACACCACTTAATATGATACATTTGATTGACAGCTGAAAAATGGAAGATCGAGGAGAGGAATCAAGGAGAAGGAAGCGAGGTAAGAGAATTGAAATGCGGTCGGTGTGTTTTGTCCATTTACTGAGAATGAAAAAAACAGCAGCACGTTGATGACACAACATATTACAGAACTACAACTTTTCTGAGATCGACAGAACTACAAAAGATGCAACAGGAGAGACCACGCAGTAGCACTGACTAAGATGGCAGACTAAAACAAATACAAACATCAGGGCTGGTTTGCCCTGCTTAAAAGGCTTCTTCAGCCTGTTGGCTGTTTTATGGTTAATAATGTGCATCAAACCGCTAGTTTGATGGTGAATACTATTTGATTATGACTCCAACACAACATAATTTATATTGTTAACACCTTTCCCATTTTATACAATTGTCATGTAGTGGAGACAGATGATAACGTGCTGTGAGGAGCACAGTCATTCCAAACAGCTGATTGGTAATGACCAAACTGTAGCACTATTCAAGGCCAGCTGAAGTCACACACACGACAGCATCAGCTCATCTTGAGGAGGAGGGCACGGCTGCAGAATTGTAAGTATGATGATTTCAAATCTAACATGAGTAGCAGCAGTACTAGCTGCCAAAGACTACATTTGACTGCTTGGTCAGTTTTTTTATTTACCCAATTTACATTAAATGCTGAAAGTCTGAAATGACCAAGAACCCTGCAAACAGAGCCCAAAAACAATACATGAGCAATACTGCGATGATTTTGCCTGTGTATACTGTAGACTGTGCAAATAAAGTCAACTTTAAAGCAATGACAAGAGTTCAATTATTTGATTGTTAGATTATTTTTTGGTTTTCTGTTTTGTACAAATTCTTGGTGAAGGAGTTTGTAAAGTGACTCCCCTCTTTGCTTCATTCTGGGTCCTGTGGTGGCAGCAGAGGAGCTGATTTAATGTGTTGCATGAGGCAGTGAGGAGTGGGGGTGGAATCGAGGACCACTCCCCAAGTGCCCTGTGTGTGGCATCAAACCAGGGCCATGTGGCTGCAGTCCCTTCAACGTCCTCAGTTGGAGGGTTTAGCAACTCCTTCAAAACAGAAATGAACTGTTTGTTAGTCCCACTTCCAACAGCTGCAGGTTTCATGCTCAGGCTAGTAATGTATTATTGTAAGGATTCATTCTTTTGACCAAATTGTGATTGTCTGACAGTAGCTGTAACGATCAACACAGTGCACCTCACTTTCCATGTTTTTTTTTTTTTTTGTTCCACTTTTTACTGGCCTATGCAGCAGAGACTTTTCTCTCCACCCTTTTTCTAGACAGCCTGCCTTTTGAGCATAAACCTGGGTATATAGCTACTTATGTCTTTATGTTTATGTTGCTGTTGCCCAATTAGGCCCATGTCCAAAGCAGATGGAGGTAATAAGAGATTCTTCTGAGGCAATTCATTCAAACATACTGATGTAATTAGCTCACTGTTGGATAAAGCTTACATTTAGGTTTATATGTAAGTAGAAAGACAGACACTGGCTAAATTTAGACTATGGGCTGTTTTTTATACCTACTACTATAATACACAGACGACAGGATTGATAAATGTACATTTTACTTACTCCCAAGCAGCCTTCACTTTATATACATATACACTGGCACCTTAACTAAACAGGGCAGCGTGCAATTTTGATCAAATAATCCAACATCCTTTAGTTGACCTGTGTCTGTGATCTTGTGACTGTCCATCTCTATATGTCTATTTGTATTATTGTATTGTCTGTCTGGGTGTTTGTTTTTACTGTGTATATTTGCTTTATGATCACATCAACCTGTCTAGGGACAGCAGATGGAAATTAGCCCTGGGCTACAATCTGATAACATATTTACATATCATGTATATGTTAATAAATATATCACCTGCCCCAAAACGAGGGGTCCAACAGGATCCTGGTTAAGATGAGTTTTTTTGGGGTCTTCATCAGTGACTGGAATGGCAAGTGTGTTATACAGTAACTAGAGGGACTGTGAGAATGTCGAGGCTGCTGTAACAAACCCTCGCGAGACTGCGCGCGAACCAAGATTGCAGCGCCCATCTGCTAGATTAGCAAAACAAACTATTTTCACCTCAGAATCTGAATTCACTACCAGCGCAACACTCCTCCATAACAACAACCGGATATTCCTACCAACACCCTGGAACAGATTGAAAACTACATCGACCAATATTACCAGCGTCATGAAAAACACGGCAGGCAAATCCAAAAACAACCCATCACTTATACCCACCAATGAGAAGAAACGTCTACGGATACCATCATCTCCAACTGCAAGTACAGAACATACACGGACACAGACATACGCAAATCCCTCATGCTGCACAGACATACAGTAGCTGTCATCCTGGCCTCGATTGAACTAAAACTTACCTCCATGGACACTCACATTTCCCTAGTTGAACTCATTCATAAAGAATTCTCCACCTCCACCAAAACCAAATCGAAAAACTATATTTAAAGATAAGCAGTCACTCAAGGACTCTGTCTCCTCACTCACCGCAGAACTCACAACCGTAACCGCAAACAATAAAAAAATGAAAGAGACCATTCTAGATCTGCAGTCGTGCAGCGTATTCTCCGTCATCCCTGAACAACCATCAGAAGACATCGAACAACTCCTAAAAACATTCATGACGACTCAGCTCAGGCTACCCGTGGACACTGTCAAAAACATCACATTCGACTGCGTACACCGCATCGGACCACAACGAATGGACAATAAATGCCCACGACCAATTGTGGCCAAGTTTGAACACTTTAAACAAAAAATGCAAGTGCAACACCAGGGCAAAGAACTTAAAGGCACCAGTGGCAAATACCCAAAAGAGATTCTTCAAAGACGCCAAAAGCTGCACCCAATCCGGAAAGAGATGATGAAACAAGGACATAAGGCTATTCTACTAGTAGACAAATTATACACAGATGGACAATTATATCGAAATATGGATACACCTTGGCTTTTCTAAACAAACTGATGCCAAATCCATAATGCATACTCCCTAAAATAAACTTTTCTCTAATCTGAGGTTTGATATAACAGGACTACCACTGCAGTATAACATAAGTATGCACACTGACACAAATGCGTTTAGACTTAATGTCAAACCCCCAAATCCCACCCCTTCTGCATTTGAAGATGTATAGGTCCTCTTTTCTCCTTTTTTCCTTTCTGTTCATCTTGTGTCACATCGCACACACACACACTATTACAACACCTATACGCCACATACACATCATAACATGTCTACACTGAAATTCCTCTCCTGGAATGTTAAAGGGATGGGCTCGCAGGAAAAAAGAACGAAAATATTAAATCATATTTCGAAAATGGCAGATATCTGTCTAAAACAAGAAACCCATTTATACCCGTGTGATAAATCAAAACTAGCTTTTAAACACACATTCTCACACAAAACAAGGCAGTATCTATATTAATTAAAAAAAAAAAAAAAAACTCTTACCAGTCTTACCAGCTTGTCAAAACAATGCTATTTACTGCTTTTTTTATGAAGAAATACCATTAATATTATGCAGAACTGAGTTAAGCAATATTTTCTGTTTCTCACGTGGCCCCATGGAAAAAATAACTGCCCAGCCCCTGACCTAATATAACAGACACAAAAATACCCCCTATTACAGTCAGTGACCACGGCCCGGTCAGCTTTACACTCAACGTTAATCTACACAAACCCAACAGCAGATGGCGCTTCAATACGTCTCTCCTCAAAGACCCACACTTTGACACACTCATTAAGAGAGATTGGGCATCCTTTCTAGAACTGAATGACTCTCCGAAGTCCTCCCCGTCTATTATTTGGGAAACAGGCAAAACAGTTCTTAGAGGCGTAACAGGCGCCTCAGGCAAAACAGAATTAGAACAAGGACTAAAACAACTTGAAACACCAATCACAAACAATTCTAATGATGAAAATGAAAAAAGAAAAACTAAGAAAATACAAGGCTAAATGGAATAATAATTAAAATACACAATTTAAGTCAACAACTCTGTCAAGAACACTTTCATCACAACAACAAATCTGGAAAATAATAGCCAATAAAATAAAACAAAACAAAGAAAAATCAACAGTAACTACAATAAAGAAGTTCAATCACCGAGCAGATCAATACAATTTTCAAGGAATTCTACGAAAACTTACTCATTCACAACAGACAAAAAAAAAAAAAAAAAAAAAAAAATCAATCAAATCAATTGGTCCAGATGGTTTCCCTGCTAACTTCTATAAGCACTTTTGGAAAATTGAAACTTTCACACATATTTTTAAGACTAATCACAGAAATAAAACAAAACCCAAAAATACCAGACCACATGAACAGTGCTACAATCTCGTTAATTTTGAAATCCAGCAAAGATCCAACCCTCTCTACGAGCTACCGCCTTACCTCTCTTCTCAGTGTTAACCTCAAAATCATCACAAAAACTCTCCCATAGATCATTCCATTCATAATCATTCATAATCCACCCAGAGCAGACTGGATTTATAAAGGGCAGACACGCATTTAGCGACACACGAAGGCTCATCAACATAATAGACCACACAACAACAACAACAAAACAGTTGGACACAGTCATTGTCAGCCTTGATACTGAAAAAGCCTTTGACAACTAACACACATTTACTGATTCAATACAAAATTATCCACAGAACACATTACACCGGACAAACATTATCAAAAATGGATTTCACCTCAATTAACTACACTAACAGAAAAATAAATAAATAAATGTGTTGGTCCTACTCAACAGATGAGAAAAAAGGGGAAAAAATAATTACCAAAGGAACCCAGGGATAATGAAAGGAAAGGAAAAGGTACGAATCAGTTCAGATCTACTAACCCACTGCTCCCATAGATGAATGCTCTTTGTGCCCATGGGCAAGACCCTAGTGTCTGCATACACTGGTGTGTGAATGGCTGAGTGGTTCCTTGATGTAAAACACTTTGAATGCCTTTAGGGTGGAAAAGTGCTATATAAAAATGTGATCATTTAACTTTAAATGTCTTGGTCCAGATTTTTTCTCATGTACAGTATGTAACAGCTTTTCAGCTCACAATATGTCAACTGTGTTCATGGAAATAGAAAGTTAAAACAATACTTCAACATTCTCTATAGAGATAGAACTCTGTTTTATGCTACAGTGTGGAAAAATTATAGCCAAAGGAACAACATTTCCATGGAAAAAAGGAGGAGAAGCTCCTCCAAGCCAAATAAGAATCAGGTTTGTGGAGATGCAAACCGTCCAAATAGTGATTTCCATTTAGTGCAATGAGAACCTCCAAAATAAAATAAGATAAAATAAAAATACTTTTATTCTGGGCTATAGTTTATTGTATTGTAATATTCAGTGCAAACATTGTGTTGATTCTTATGAAAAGTAAAACAACAAGAACAAGTAATGATGCTTTTCAAAAGCTGCTTCCAGAAGGGACTGCATGTTCTGTGGGGTCTTCCTGTTTGGACCAAAAACAAAATGTCATCTCGACCTCAGTCCAGTCTGTTACTGTGGGAAATGACGAGACTACAAGAGATTTATTTAACCTTCCCCGAGCATTCACAAAACACTGTTTACTTCACTACAGCCCCATTAAAGACCACAAGCAATGGAGGAAACTACTTCGTCATCAATTACAATAAAAAACAACTAGTTCTTTCGTTAAAGTCACAATAGTCACATTTTAGTACAAATAGTCTACAAGAAAAGCCTGCTTTTACTTGGTCGTGTTTATTGCATTGGAAAACACAGAATCTCTACAGACCTGACTCATAAATGGTAAATGGTCACATTTTTATGTTTTACACCTTCAGGGCACTCAAAGCGCTGTACATCAAGGAATCGCTCAAACATTCACACACAAACAAACATACACCAGTGTATCCAGACAAGGGGGGTTAAGTGTCTTGCACAAGGACACAACAACAAGTCTGTGGGAGCTGGAATCGTACTGCCAACCTATGGGTCAGTGGATATGACTGCTCTACCATTGATGTTTATGTCAAGAGCAGAATTCGAGCCACCAACTGTCGGATCCCTGGACAAACGCTCTACCAACTGACCTATTGTTGTCCTACTTGGTCCGGAGGAGGTTTCCATGGAAATGTTGTCCATCCTATTCCACATTATGGCATAAGACATCCATCTAAGACATCCACAGAGAATGTTCGGTGTGTTTTTAACTTTCTATTTCCATGGACTCATACAGGTGACGGACCACCTTCAGGAACTTACTGTGCCTTTACGAACTGACTCCAAGTGTCTGTAAAATCTGTATCACATTTTTTTTTTCATGTTAAAAAGGAAAATTAGTCTTGCCCTAAAACAGACAAAGGTAAAAACAGCTCTTTTAACCTTAAGAGCTGTTTTTACAATATCAGTACATGTTTCCCATGAGACCTTTTAAGGGCTGATCTCTGGTTGAAAAAAACAGAGGCAGATTGGCCGCTGAAAGGGCACGGCTGTGTGTTAAATGTTAATAGCAATGATAAAGCTACAAGTGGAAATACTCATTACAGGCCCTATATTTTCTATATATATCATCAGAATGCAAAATTATGTTAAGCTATTTTTGCTTTTCTCTATGTGCTGTGGTTAACTTTGATTTTGAATGCATCTTATCACTTTTCACATTAATGTTTTATCAGCATTGGTGCTTGTGTCTGCTGTATAGTTATAATCTATGAAACCCATGGATCATTATGCTGTATTTTAGACATTTGAAAGTCCACTGATTTCTGGGTTGAAAAATTGTGGTGCCCAGTGGGAGCTGACGTTGCTGTACATCTCTTATGGGGAGCTACACATCACACTAGCAAGAAGGAGGTTTTTTCACTTGTATTTGTGGGCATATACCAGCGGTGGTGAAAATGGGTTGTTCGGAGCAATGACGTCTTGAATACAGGAGATTAAAGATTACTCAGACATGCATGAATCACTCAAAAAGCTCTAAAAAGTCATTTTTGCATAATGGGTCCATTTTAAAGAATATCTATTCTGCAGAATTGACTTTTCAGAGCTTTTAATCGTATTATAGTTGTTCCCCCTTCTCATTCACCCTCTTGAAGTTGTATTTGGAGTAATTTGTGCAATCTTTAATCACTTATTTTCACTCTTTGTTGTGATAACGTTTATAGCGACTTCTGCTCCCATTGGGAAAATGCACAACCCACCTCTGTTTCCCATAGTTTTCATTCGTTTGTTTGTTTTTTGTTTTACTTCCAGCCCTGTGCACCAGAGTGTGATATGGAGAGGACTGTTGAGTTGGACAGAGTGGAGACAGTGCAGTGTGGACCCTGTTAACAGTACGGAGCGTGTCCGGCAGCTGTGGGCATGTCTCTGTCTGTCACTATAACAGGCGCCAGACACTCACACCACTACAGAGTGGACTTGAACACAGAGAGTGTCCTCAGCAGCGCCCAGCGTCCTCACTGATAGCAGTTCTACTTCCTGTCCAGTTGTGTCTCTGAGGTTTTTGCAGAGTCGCACTAAAGTTAATCAATAGTGACAGATCAGGCAGTGTGGGAGGATGTCACTGACAACATGAGTCTAAACAATACTTCACCAGAGGACACTTCTGTGTGTGGACAGGAAGAGGTTTGTGTCTCAATCCTAATCAGTGCTAATGCTAATCTAATGCTAATTTTGAAGCATAATAAATATTTAAATAACACCACAAACTTAATCTATTTATCAGCCCCAAATTAAGCCCAAGATGAGCTATGTGTCTCCATGATTTGAACAAGTGCTCATGTTTTATGGACAGGTGATAAAATCTGCTATAAAACCCTTGATAAACACATAATAGGCTTATGTCTAGTAGCATCACCTCAGACATGTTCAGTATGTTTGAATATAAAAAATAAGGATGTTAGTCCTGTTCCTATCAAGGGTTTTATAGCAGATTTTACCACCCGTCCATAAAACATGAAGAGTTGTTCACAACATTATTACCCAGTGTACCTCAGACAAGCGTTACACCTGACACAGGAACACATGGAATGAAAATACATAGAAATGAAGGCACGTTTCAATAATACAAGATTATGCTTCAGTGAATAAAGAGTAATTGAACTGTAATAGAATTATGCCACTGTGTCACAATTACATTCATGTTGCTTTAAGTTCATATTACACTGACCATATCTTACAGATTTATGACATATTGTCTAAAAAAGACTTGACATTGTATAAAAAGTATACAAATTTGGAATAATATATAGTAATCTCCACAAACAGTCAAACTCTATGGCTAAGGTAAGTTATTATTTTCTGCTAGGTCTGATTTTGTCCATACAGGCTCTTGCACAGCAAGATGGATTCCTGTGATATTTGTGAGTTCACAAACTCACAAGAATCCATGTTGGGCATGTGCCCGATGGTGTGACAGGGCCGACAGGTGATGGGCGACCAATCAAGTCGCAGCACTGAGGTTTGTGTGGAAGCCAAAAGTGAAGCACTCAAACTAACCAAAACAAACAGCGTCAATACAGACTATTTTATTAGTGTAAAACATGCAGAAGGTAAGAGTTTGTGTAATTGTGGACAGGGAAGATGTGTGCTTTCCTCTCAACTGAATGTGACTAATGCTTTTTTTATTTTTTTTTTTAGGTTTGTTCCTCTGTTGTGACGCTTCGACTAATCAGATTCAAACAGTCATCATGACGCTCTGTTTTCTGATCGCTCTCAGTGAGCCGTCCCAGACTGATCATTTGTAACTCAGTTGGCAGGCGGTAATGAATTTTTTTTTTGTTTTGTTTTGTTTGTGGTTTTCAGAAACTAAAACAGTAATTTTGATTAGTAACGACGCTCATCGAGTTAACCTTTCCAACTGTGTGCTTCTCCTGCTGCATTATTAACCCTTTTCCCCTTCTGTTCTATGTTAGGGGCAAAGGCCAGAGTTTACAATAACAGCTGTGACAGTTATGATGACGGATTGCGCTCAGACAGGTTTAGACGAATGGACTCGTATCTCGCGTACCCCCTCTGCTTCCTGAAAATGATCAGGCTAATGCGATTACTGCACCAACATGGCGTCAGTGTGCCTTGCCAGCCGCTACACTACACTAGCTCCACTTCCACATGGGACAATCTAATCCTGCGGTGGACGGAGGGAGGTGTGATTAATGACAGCAATCTCTCCGTGTTCATAGGGCGATCGGGGGATGCTGGACTCCGGTGAGAGGAGAGAAACCAAACTGTACAATTGAAAGGGAATTTTGATGTATTACAGGACGCATATTCTTTACAAATAAAAGTTCTTTTTAACAGACCAGTGTGTTGTTTACACCATGTCAAGGTATGTGTGTGTGTAAAGTGCGACAGTAGCTCAGTCGGTAGAGCGTTTGTCCAGTGATCTGAAGGTTGGCGGTTCAAATCCTCCTCTCAGTATAGCAATTGTTGGTTAGTGCGGTCAATCACAGGTTGGCAATGTGATTCCAGCTCCCACAGATGAATGCTGTTGTTGTGTCCCTGGGCAAGACACTTAACCCACCTCAGCCCCAGTGTCTTGAGTACACTGGTGTATGAGTGAGTGGTTCCTCGATGTGAAGCGCTTTGAGTGTCTTTAAGGTGGAAAAGTAACTTGTATCAAAAATTTGAGTTTAGAGTTTGCTTGTTTTACTCTGAAGGCAAGGCAAGGCAAGTTTATTTGCACAATTCGTAATTCAAAGTGCTTTACAGAAAGAGACTTTGAGGGCTGAAATTAAAACCCAGAAAAAACGACAGTAAAAAAAATTGGATGAAACAAATAATTTTCCATCACAAAACATTCAAAAAGGTATAAATCTGACCAATGTTTGCAATTTCTGTGTTTCCAGTATCAAGCTCAAGACCCACAATTCCCAAGAGAAGGACTTACTACCAACTTAAAGGTCCATTGCACAACTTTTCTGGTGGATGTTCTGTCACCTGCTTGTCTCCATGGAGATGCTAAACCTAAAGCGATCTTAAGGGAGACAACTATAGGCTACATGACAGGTCAGATCTGTGGAGAGGCAACCCTATTCACAGACAGAATCATTGCATTTTTGAGAAACAGGAACATCTGTAATAAATAAATGTGAGACAGATGTGTTTAATGTCATACCATGGAACGTTCCAGGCAAGGCAATAACATCTCCATGGAGACAAGCAGGTGACACACCCTCCATCAGAAAAGTTGCACATTGCTCCTTTAAACATGTATCAGATCAAAATAAAGACAACAGAAGGCAGCCCAAGAACAAATAAAATCAATCAAAGACATCCACAGAACGAATCCAAGAGCTGGAAGAAGGACTCGAGTTGTATGAAGGAGATTGAGATGGATCAGGTATATATAGTTACTGTATATATACTTATACATTATATACTAAAAATGTTTACATTTTTATTAACAAATTACCTTCTCCCAATCACTCTCTGAATCATTCAGGTATTCACTGGCAAACTTCAGGCGGACCTGCACATGTGCCTTCTTAAGCAGAGGGAACTTGTGAGCGCTGCAGGATTTTAATTCATTGCACCTTAAAGTGTTACCAATGGTTTTCTTAGTGACTGTGGTCCCAGCTGCCTTGAGATCATTTACTAGCTCCTCCGGTGTAGTTCTAGGCTGATTTCTCACTGCTCCATGATCACTGAAACATTGAGGTGAGATCTTAAGTGGAGCTCCAGACCAAGGTTGATTGATGGTCATTTTGTATTTAAATTTTCCAACAATTGCACCAACAGTTGTCTCCTTAACACCAGCTTCTTGCTTATGGTTTTGTAGGCCATTCCAGCCTTGTGCAGGTCTACAGTCTTGTCCATGACGTCCTTTGACAGCTCTTTGGCCTTTCCCATGTTGGAGAGTTTGGAGTCTGATTGATTGACTGATTCTGTGGACAGGTGTCTTTTATACAGGTGACTTTAAACAGGAGTCTAATTCAGGTGACGAGTTGATTAGGAGTGTCTCACTGGTCTGTGGGAGCCAGAACTCTTAATGGTTGGTTGGGGATCAAATACTTATTTCACACGATGAAATGCAAATCAATTAATATATTTTCTAGATTTTATTTTTGATATTCTATCTCTCAATGTTAAAATAAACCTACCATTAAAATTATACACTGTTCATTTCTTTGTCAGTGGGCAAACCTAAAAAATTAGCAAGAGATCAAATACTTATTTCCTCCACTGTACTTCCAGACACTCACACCTAACAATCAGACATCTTTTTCCTTGAGCCCTTCTCAGCCACATCCTGCCCACAGCTTCATTTGTAAATCAGACGATACAGGAACAAAAAGTGGCTTTGGGATCGGCATTCATGCAAGGTCAGAACTTTACCAGAACACACACACAATAGGTGAGTATAAGCACCCAGAAAAACCAACACAACTGATCATCTCATTCAATTCTGTATTTGTTGGAGCACTTTTATTGCTGGCTCTTTTCCAACAGATGCAAACTAAAAACTGTCGTGGGCACCTCCATTTTTGTTTATTTGTTAATCTATTTCTTCCATTTTGGTAAATTCTCAAACTGACTCTTAGTGCCCTCTGGTGGTTGGTTAATATAACACAGCCTTGACATTAGAAACATTTGGAAGTATAAATCGCACAGATCTGTTTATGTACGAATGGAGCATAAATGAGCCTTAAACATTACACAAAAATGACTCTTGTGAGCTTTTAGTCACGTCATAATGTTGTTATCTCGTCAAAAACATACCCAGAGTGGTGTTTTGTTTCATTCACCCTCACACAAGTTTGAGTCATCCATTTCCAAAGCTCAAAATGCTCTGTTCCACCTTGTGATGTCATGAAGCAGTAGTCTTCAAGTATTTGTATCACACACATCACACGGTGGAGCATTTTCTGTTTGAGAAACGAATCTTAAATATGGAGGGATTGTGTGTTAAACATGTGTGAATGAAACAAAACATAACTCTGGGTATGTTTTTGATGAGGATACAACTTTGTAACATCAGAAAACCGCGTAATATGGGCCCTTAAAAGGTACATAGTGCACCTTAGATCAAAATATCGGACCTTTAAAACGTGCATAAGACAGAACCCGGGCTGCATAATGGAGGATTCATATGCAGGGCCCACTGACCTTCCTCAGAAAGGCCATCACTTCAGTATTACTCTAGTCTCTCTCTCACTCTCCAAACTGAGCCCATCGCATCTGTGAAAAGGTACAGCTGAAAAGGTCAAAGTGCTCTTGATTTAAAATGTGTTTGATGGTACATATTTCACACATTCTTTGCCATTTATTTCTTGGCCAGTGAGATTTATTATAATGGGATTTTCATTTTTAAGACTTCAAGGTCCTACTGTATATTACACTAAATGGACTTTTGTGAGCTTTAAACCATGTTATAATGTTGCGACTTCATCAAAAACATTTGTGTTTTGTTTCATTCAAACACATTTGACTAATCCTTTATTAGTCTATCTACATCTTCAAAGCTCAAAATGCTCTGTCCCACCTTGTGATGTCATGTAGTGGTGGTTTTCAAGTTAACAGCTACATTTTACCTTTTGTTCAGCAGAGGTTGGCAATTCCAGGGTTGAAATTATCCAAATGATTCTAGTGAAGATGTATGGAGTTTAAAAATGTAGTGGATCACTTCCTGTATTACATGACATCACAAGGTGGAACAGACTGTTTTCTATTTGAGAAAATAACCAAACCTAAATATGCAGAGTTTGTGTGTTAAACATGTGTGAATGAAACAAAACACAACTCCAGGTCTGTTTTTGATGAGCAAATTACATTAGAACATAGACACTGGACAAACTGCTCTCCATCATGGACACTCCTGCTCACCCACTGCACCAGACTATAGAGGGACAGAGGAGATAATACTCCCTACACCTGTACAACAACTCACCCACTGCACCAGACTACAGAGGGACAGAGGAGATAATACTCCCTACACCTGTACAACAACTCACCCACTGCACCAGACTATAGAGGGACAGAGGAGATAATGCTCCCTACAACTGTACAACAACTCACCCACTGCACCAGACTATAGAGGGACAGAGGAGATAATACTCCCTACAACTGTACACCAACTCACCCACTGCACCAGACTATAGAGGGACAGAGGAGTTCATTCTCCAACAGGCTCCTACACCTCCGCTCAAACAGTGAGAGATACAGGACTACATTCATACTATAATACTCCCTACAACTGTACAACAACTCACCCTTATATAACAGATAATACTCCCTACAACTGTACAACAACTTAATCTTAAGTAACGGATAACCTTTATGCCCTGTCAATCAGCATTTTATTTGCACTGTCGTTCTTGTCTCTTGTTTATAGCTGTGATTTTATAGTTTATTTTATAGTTTATTACTTATTTTTCTATTTTATTTTGACTCGTACATATACATTTATTTTTATAATTATGTCTCATTTGACACGTGTCTCTTGCTCTTTTTGCTACACCATCTATTTTTGTTACTCTCTGTTATTATATTATATTGTGATGTTTGAGCTGCTGTATCCAAATAATTTCCCTTGTGGATCAATAAAGTTTGTCTAAGTCTATGTAAGTCTAAGATCAGAAAATGGCACAATATAGGTTCTTTAAAACATCAATATCTGTAAAAATATGTACACAAGTCATGCCATTTTAGAACCAAATATTCTACCATTTCTGTATACTTTTTTTAGCCTTTTATGTTCAAAATGGAGATATTTTGAACTGTGGTCAGTCTCTCATGTGTCATTACTGAGACAAAGTTCAGTGTCTTCTTTGTTGGCAACAATAAACTATGGTCATTTTCAAACAAAATTAATGAAGTTCAATATTTGTGGATTAAAACGCTGAATTCTGAGGGATTGTAGCTCATACATTTTCATGTTTAGTGCCCTCATAGCGTTTTCCTTTTCGCAGTGTTTCGCTAATGTTTCACGAGCTTGTGTCAAGAGCTGGTCTCAACAACAGAGAGGGATCACCTAGCAACGGTTCAATCACGGCTTCTGTGAAAATCAGAGCTGCAAGTCACACTAACTTAGTTTTCATAGCTTCTACCAACTGTCAAGAGTATATTTATTTTAATTTTTGTCGAAGGGTGTTTCCCATCTGCATTTGACCCATCCTCTAACCAGCCGGAGCAACAAACTTTGACAAAATTTTACAAAGACGAGTGGATCTGGAGCTGTATCCTGTCTTGCCAATTTCAGAAGGAGTGATTTACAGATGGATTAACCAATCAGAGAGACAGGGGCTACAAAAAGAAGCCCAGATACTAGTACTATTAACGAGCTAAATGCAACGATTTTTATTTATTTGCGTATTTAACATCAACATCAGCTTTAAAAAATTAACAGCTCCGGATTTCTGTCATTTCCATAGACTGTATATGATAATTACTGAGTTTAATGTGAAACAGAACTGAAATAAGGATAAAAATCACATCTTTCATCTCCTAAAAAAAAAAAAAAAAAAAGCAACGCATGACTTTTAAAAATTGCAAGCAACTTTCTAAAAAACAAGCTCAAAGTTACCATGGAGTTTAACAGTCATGTCCACTTTGAAGTCCAAACAACATGTATAAATGGCTAAAACATAAAACATTTCACACAGTTTTTCCATTTTAAAGCTTCAGAAATAAAAATTTAAATAAAAAAGTATAGGTTGTGATCATTAGTCACCACATATCTGATTAGCAAGCTTTGAAACTTTTAATATTTCATTAGATTTTATTGTAGTTTTCAGAAAAATAAATCATAAATTTGCTTCCGGAACCAGGGAATATGTTATTATTCTAATAAATTCACCAGACATGGAGAGAACATGCAAACCCCACATTGTAAGGCCTGGGATTTGAACTGTTCTTTGTTTCATTCCAACTAAAATGAAACTCAATTTGGACAGTTAACGAAGCAAATTTGACTCCATATACGGTATCACTGGATACAGTTTGATAAATTGGGCCTTTTTTGGAATTTAACTATTTGATTGATGGTTGCACATTGTTGCCGTTTTCGCATGTTGGCAGAGTAGGGGTAGAAGAGCTTCGAAAGACTCTTGGAGAAAACTTTTTACCATTTATGAATCCATTGTGTGGTCCCACTCTCCACCTCCAGCCTCGTCTAAAGGGCCTTTCATTAGTCAAACCTGTCAGTCTGGTTGATGCGTGTAGGCTATCAGAGAAGAATACGCAAAGCTAACGAGGAAGGAGGAACCGGAGGGAGATCCTCAATTCATTTCACATCGGAAACTTAAAGGTAAAACTGAGGAATTTGGGAAAATATTCAGCTGACAAACATTACAATCTTGTTTTAATAATAGGATTCTGGTCAAAGTTCACATTTTAAACTCATCCAGAAGAACTGACAAAAAGACTGAACTGACAAACTAGTACAAGAATCAAATTTCAGAACATGTTTGTACAGATCGAAACTACAGGGTTAGCAGTTTTTATGCAGAGTAAAGGCCGTCACACACTACAACATTTGTCGGTCTTAGACGATTTTTAAACATGTGACAAAAAGTGCACACCACAGACACGAGGAGAATCGTGTGAGATTTTAAATCAAAGTTGTTTCCTGTCTAGAGTAGAACGACTCGCTTTGAGACTCTTAAGTGGTCAAAAGATCAGAGCACTGCACTTCTAGATTATATAGAAGTCAAAACGGTGTTGTCATTTCTGAAACGTGGTGCAATACTTCAGATACATGAAAGAAAAGAAAGTTAGTGATAAAGTACACAGGAAGTAGAGTCTCGATCGTGGATGTAAAGAGACACACGTGAGGAATTACTCTCGGGTTTTTATTTTTAAAGAACGCTTCAAACTGGATTAACAGCTCTGTTTTGTGGACTGGGTTTCATTTGCAAAGGACAAATTCTGTGAATAATGTGGACGAGATGCTGCAGTTTAAATTTACAACTCTACAAGAGGTGAGTAAAAGTTATTTTCGCCTTTTCCTGAGTTGACGCTCTGGTTTATTGGCTGTTACCCTAGCGTTGCTGATGTTTGGTGGTTATGATCTGACAGAGCATCTCAGAGTCACACAGACACCACACACACACACACACAGACACACACACACAAACACACACACACACGCGCACACGCACACACACACACACGCAAGGAGCGCAGCGGGTTCAAAATCGCACCCGAAGTCGGGTCACACCTCCCGGAACTCGGGTAGAAGCAAATCGTAGCCTAAATCGGGCAAATTCTCCTGTAGTGTGTGGCGGCCTTAAGATTTGAGATTTTGTTGTTTTTTGGAGAAAATGATGGAAAATGATTGCAGCATTTCTGATTTGCTAATTGTGTACACTACACTAGCTCCACTTCCACATGGGACAATCTAATCCTGCGGTGGACGGAGGGAGGTGTGATTAATGACAGCAATCTCTCCGTGTTCATAGGGCGATCGGGGGATGCTGGACTCCGGTGAGAGGAGAGAAACCAAACTGTACAATTGAAAGGGAATTTTGATGTATTACAGGACGCATATTCTTTACAAATAAAAGTTCTTTTTAACAGACCAGTGTGTTGTTTACACCATGTCAAGGTATGTGTGTGTGTAAAGTGCGACAGTAGCTCAGTCGGTAGAGCGTTTGTCCAGTGATCTGAAGGTTGGCGGTTCAAATCCTCCTCTCAGTATAGCAATTGTTGGTTAGTGCGGTCAATCACAGGTTGGCAATGTGATTCCAGCTCCCACAGATGAATGCTGTTGTTGTGTCCCTGGGCAAGACACTTAACCCACCTCAGCCCCAGTGTCTTGAGTACACTGGTGTATGAGTGAGTGGTTCCTCGATGTGAAGCGCTTTGAGTGTCTTTAAGGTGGAAAAGTAACTTGTATCAAAAATTTGAGTTTAGAGTTTGCTTGTTTTACTCTGAAGGCAAGGCAAGGCAAGTTTATTTGCACAATTCGTAATTCAAAGTGCTTTACAGAAAGAGACTTTGAGGGCTGAAATTAAAACCCAGAAAAAACGACAGTAAAAAAAATTGGATGAAACAAATAATTTTCCATCACAAAACATTCAAAAAGGTATAAATCTGACCAATGTTTGCAATTTCTGTGTTTCCAGTATCAAGCTCAAGACCCACAATTCCCAAGAGAAGGACTTACTACCAACTTAAAGGTCCATTGCACAACTTTTCTGGTGGATGTTCTGTCACCTGCTTGTCTCCATGGAGATGCTAAACCTAAAGCGATCTTAAGGGAGACAACTATAGGCTACATGACAGGTCAGATCTGTGGAGAGGCAACCCTATTCACAGACAGAATCATTGCATTTTTGAGAAACAGGAACATCTGTAATAAATAAATGTGAGACAGATGTGTTTAATGTCATACCATGGAACGTTCCAGGCAAGGCAATAACATCTCCATGGAGACAAGCAGGTGACACACCCTCCATCAGAAAAGTTGCACATTGCTCCTTTAAACATGTATCAGATCAAAATAAAGACAACAGAAGGCAGCCCAAGAACAAATAAAATCAATCAAAGACATCCACAGAACGAATCCAAGAGCTGGAAGAAGGACTCGAGTTGTATGAAGGAGATTGAGATGGATCAGGTATATATAGTTACTGTATATATACTTATACATTATATACTAAAAATGTTTACATTTTTATTAACAAATTACCTTCTCCCAATCACTCTCTGAATCATTCAGGTATTCACTGGCAAACTTCAGGCGGACCTGCACATGTGCCTTCTTAAGCAGAGGGAACTTGTGAGCGCTGCAGGATTTTAATTCATTGCACCTTAAAGTGTTACCAATGGTTTTCTTAGTGACTGTGGTCCCAGCTGCCTTGAGATCATTTACTAGCTCCTCCGGTGTAGTTCTAGGCTGATTTCTCACTGCTCCATGATCACTGAAACATTGAGGTGAGATCTTAAGTGGAGCTCCAGACCAAGGTTGATTGATGGTCATTTTGTATTTAAATTTTCCAACAATTGCACCAACAGTTGTCTCCTTAACACCAGCTTCTTGCTTATGGTTTTGTAGGCCATTCCAGCCTTGTGCAGGTCTACAGTCTTGTCCATGACGTCCTTTGACAGCTCTTTGGCCTTTCCCATGTTGGAGAGTTTGGAGTCTGATTGATTGACTGATTCTGTGGACAGGTGTCTTTTATACAGGTGACTTTAAACAGGAGTCTAATTCAGGTGACGAGTTGATTAGGAGTGTCTCACTGGTCTGTGGGAGCCAGAACTCTTAATGGTTGGTTGGGGATCAAATACTTATTTCACACGATGAAATGCAAATCAATTAATATATTTTCTAGATTTTATTTTTGATATTCTATCTCTCAATGTTAAAATAAACCTACCATTAAAATTATACACTGTTCATTTCTTTGTCAGTGGGCAAACCTAAAAAATTAGCAAGAGATCAAATACTTATTTCCTCCACTGTACTTCCAGACACTCACACCTAACAATCAGACATCTTTTTCCTTGAGCCCTTCTCAGCCACATCCTGCCCACAGCTTCATTTGTAAATCAGACGATACAGGAACAAAAAGTGGCTTTGGGATCGGCATTCATGCAAGGTCAGAACTTTACCAGAACACACACACAATAGGTGAGTATAAGCACCCAGAAAAACCAACACAACTGATCATCTCATTCAATTCTGTATTTGTTGGAGCACTTTTATTGCTGGCTCTTTTCCAACAGATGCAAACTAAAAACTGTCGTGGGCACCTCCATTTTTGTTTATTTGTTAATCTATTTCTTCCATTTTGGTAAATTCTCAAACTGACTCTTAGTGCCCTCTGGTGGTTGGTTAATATAACACAGCCTTGACATTAGAAACATTTGGAAGTATAAATCGCACAGATCTGTTTATGTACGAATGGAGCATAAATGAGCCTTAAACATTACACAAAAATGACTCTTGTGAGCTTTTAGTCACGTCATAATGTTGTTATCTCGTCAAAAACATACCCAGAGTGGTGTTTTGTTTCATTCACCCTCACACAAGTTTGAGTCATCCATTTCCAAAGCTCAAAATGCTCTGTTCCACCTTGTGATGTCATGAAGCAGTAGTCTTCAAGTATTTGTATCACACACATCACACGGTGGAGCATTTTCTGTTTGAGAAACGAATCTTAAATATGGAGGGATTGTGTGTTAAACATGTGTGAATGAAACAAAACATAACTCTGGGTATGTTTTTGATGAGGATACAACTTTGTAACATCAGAAAACCGCGTAATATGGGCCCTTAAAAGGTACATAGTGCACCTTAGATCAAAATATCGGACCTTTAAAACGTGCATAAGACAGAACCCGGGCTGCATAATGGAGGATTCATATGCAGGGCCCACTGACCTTCCTCAGAAAGGCCATCACTTCAGTATTACTCTAGTCTCTCTCTCACTCTCCAAACTGAGCCCATCGCATCTGTGAAAAGGTACAGCTGAAAAGGTCAAAGTGCTCTTGATTTAAAATGTGTTTGATGGTACATATTTCACACATTCTTTGCCATTTATTTCTTGGCCAGTGAGATTTATTATAATGGGATTTTCATTTTTAAGACTTCAAGGTCCTACTGTATATTACACTAAATGGACTTTTGTGAGCTTTAAACCATGTTATAATGTTGCGACTTCATCAAAAACATTTGTGTTTTGTTTCATTCAAACACATTTGACTAATCCTTTATTAGTCTATCTACATCTTCAAAGCTCAAAATGCTCTGTCCCACCTTGTGATGTCATGTAGTGGTGGTTTTCAAGTTAACAGCTACATTTTACCTTTTGTTCAGCAGAGGTTGGCAATTCCAGGGTTGAAATTATCCAAATGATTCTAGTGAAGATGTATGGAGTTTAAAAATGTAGTGGATCACTTCCTGTATTACATGACATCACAAGGTGGAACAGACTGTTTTCTATTTGAGAAAATAACCAAACCTAAATATGCAGAGTTTGTGTGTTAAACATGTGTGAATGAAACAAAACACAACTCCAGGTCTGTTTTTGATGAGCAAATTACATTAGAACATAGACACTGGACAAACTGCTCTCCATCATGGACACTCCTGCTCACCCACTGCACCAGACTATAGAGGGACAGAGGAGATAATACTCCCTACACCTGTACAACAACTCACCCACTGCACCAGACTACAGAGGGACAGAGGAGATAATACTCCCTACACCTGTACAACAACTCACCCACTGCACCAGACTATAGAGGGACAGAGGAGATAATGCTCCCTACAACTGTACAACAACTCACCCACTGCACCAGACTATAGAGGGACAGAGGAGATAATACTCCCTACAACTGTACACCAACTCACCCACTGCACCAGACTATAGAGGGACAGAGGAGTTCATTCTCCAACAGGCTCCTACACCTCCGCTCAAACAGTGAGAGATACAGGACTACATTCATACTATAATACTCCCTACAACTGTACAACAACTCACCCTTATATAACAGATAATACTCCCTACAACTGTACAACAACTTAATCTTAAGTAACGGATAACCTTTATGCCCTGTCAATCAGCATTTTATTTGCACTGTCGTTCTTGTCTCTTGTTTATAGCTGTGATTTTATAGTTTATTTTATAGTTTATTACTTATTTTTCTATTTTATTTTGACTCGTACATATACATTTATTTTTATAATTATGTCTCATTTGACACGTGTCTCTTGCTCTTTTTGCTACACCATCTATTTTTGTTACTCTCTGTTATTATATTATATTGTGATGTTTGAGCTGCTGTATCCAAATAATTTCCCTTGTGGATCAATAAAGTTTGTCTAAGTCTATGTAAGTCTAAGATCAGAAAATAGCACAATATAGGTTCTTTAAAACATCAATATCTGTAAAAATATGTACACAAGTCATGCCATTTTAGAACCAAATATTCTACCATTTCTGTATACTTTTTTTAGCCTTTTATGTTCAAAATGGAGATATTTTGAACTGTGGTCAGTCTCTCATGTGTCATTACTGAGACAATCAGCATGAAACAAACTGACAAAGTTCAGTGTCTTCTTTGTTGGCAACAATAAACTATGGTCATTTTCAAACAAAATTAATGAAGTTCAATATTTGTGGATTAAAACGCTGAATTCTGAGGGATTGTAGCTCTTATATTTTCATGTCATGTTTAGTGCCCTCATAGCGTTTCCCTTTTCGCAGTGTTTCGCTAATGTTTCACGAGCTTGTGTCAAGAGCTGGTCTCAACAACAGAGAGGGATCACCTAGCAACGGTTCAATCACGGCTTCTGTGAAAATCAGAGCTGCAAGTCACACTAACTTAGTTTTCATAGCTTCTACCAACTGTCAAGAGTATATTTATTTTAATTTTTGTAGAAGGGTGTTTCCCATCTGCATTTGACCCATCCTCTAACCAGCCAGAGCCACAAACTTTGACAAAATTTTACAAAGACGAGTGGATCTGGAGCTGTATCCCGTCTTGCCAATTTCAGGAGTGATTTACAGATGGATTAACCAATCAGAGAGACAGGGGCTACAAAAAGAAGCCCAGATACTAGTACTATTAACGAGCTAAATGCAACGATTTTTATTTATTTGCGTATTTAACATCAACATCAGCTTTAAAAAATTAACAGCTCCGGATTTCTGTCATTTCCATAGACTGTATATGATAATTACTGAGTTTAATGTGAAACAGAACTGAAATAAGGATAAAAATCACATCTTTCATCTCCTAAAAAAAAAAAAAAAAAAAAGCAACGCACGACTTTTAAAATTTGCAAGCAACTTTCTAAAAAACAAGCTCAAAGTTACCATGGAGTTTAACAGTCATGTCCACTTTGAAGTCCAAACAACATCATGTATAAATGGCTAAGTTATTAAAACATTTCACACAGTTTTTTCCATTTTAAAGCTTCAGAAATAAAAATTTAAATAAAAAAGTATAGGTTGTGATCATTAGTCACCACATATCTGATTAGCAAGCTTTGAAACTTTTAATATTTCATTAGATTTTATTGTAGTTTTCAGAAAAATAAATCATAAATTTGCTTCCGGAACCAGGGAATATGTTATTATTCTAATAAATTCACCAGACATGGGGAGAACATGCAAACCCCACATTGTAAGGCCTGGGATTTGAACTGTTCATTGTTTCATTCCAAGTAAAATGAAACTCAATTTGGACAGTTAACGAAGCAAATTTGACTCCATATACGGTATCACTGGATACAGTTTGATAAATTGGGCCTTTTTTGGAATTTAACTATTTGATTGATGGTTGCACATTGTTGCCGTTTTCGCATGTTGGCAGAGTAGGGGTAGAAGAGCTTCGAAAGACTCTTGGAGAAAACTTTTTACCATTTATGAATCCATTGTGTGGTCCCACTCTCCACCTCCAGCCTCGTCTAAAGGGCCTTTCATTAGTCAAACCTGTCAGTCTGGTTGATGCGTGTAGGCTATCAGAGAAGAATACGCAAAGCTAACGAGGAAGGAGGAACCGGAGGGAGATCCTCAATTCATTTCACATCGGAAACTTAAAGGTAAAACTGAGGAATTTGGGAAAATATTCAGCTGACAAACATTACAATCTTGTTTTAATAATAGGATTCTGGTCAAAGTTCACATTTTAAACTCATCCAGAAGAACTGACAAAAAGACTGAACTGACAAACTAGTACAAGAATCAAATTTCAGAACATGTTTGTACAGATCGAAACTACAGGGTTAGCAGTTTTTATGCAGAGTAAAGGCCGTCACACACTACAACATTTGTCGGTCTTAGACGATTTTTAAACATGTGACAAAAAGTGCACACCACAGACACGAGGAGAATCGTGTGAGATTTTAAATCAAAGTTGTTTCCTGTCTAGAGTAGAACGACTCGCTTTGAGACTCTTAAGTGGTCAAAAGATCAGAGCACTGCACTTCTAGATTATATAGAAGTCAAAACGGTGTTGTCATTTCTGAAACGTGGTGCAATACTTCAGATACATGAAAGAAAAGAAAGTTAGTGATAAAGTACACAGGAAGTAGAGTCTCGATCGTGGATGTAAAGAGACACACGTGAGGAATTACTCTCGGGTTTTTATTTTTAAAGAACGCTTCAAACTGGATTAACAGCTCTGTTTTGTGGACTGGGTTTCATTTGCAAAGGACAAATTCTGTGAATAATGTGGACGAGATGCTGCAGTTTAAATTTACAACTCTACAAGAGGTGAGTAAAAGTTATTTTCGCCTTTTCCTGAGTTGACGCTCTGGTTTATTGGCTGTTACCCTAGCGTTGCTGATGTTTGGTGGTTATGATCTGACAGAGCATCTCAGAGTCACACAGACACCACACACACACACACACAGACACACACACACAAACACACACACACACGCGCACACGCACACACACACACACGCAAGGAGCGCAGCGGGTTCAAAATCGCACCCGAAGTCGGGTCACACCTCCCGGAACTCGGGTAGAAGCAAATCGTAGCCTAAATCGGGCAAATTCTCCTGTAGTGTGTGGCGGCCTTAAGATTTGAGATTTTGTTGTTTTTTGGAGAAAATGATGGAAAATGATTGCAGCATTTCTGATTTGCTAATTGTGTACATTCAAATTGCGATTAATCTTGCAGCCGTACTTGAAGGTATCTACAGTACGTAATCGTCCAACTTCCAAAAATTTGACCCCTCACAAGATTAGCTCGGTCTGTCACAATAATTACTACATCGACTTAACGTTCCGTATATGATAGATGGAACTATATATTTTGGAGCTTAATATTTATCATGTGTACATTTTCTTTGACTTAATTGATCCATAAGGGAAATTACTTGGACACTGTAGCTCACACACCACAATATATTACAATAACAAAGAAAAAATATAAAAATCGTAATAAAAGTTCTAAATAAGTAGCAATAAAAAATAGCAAGAGACTGATGTCAAATAAGACATAATTATGTAAATGTAAATGTAAAAGGAAGTAAAAACAAATATAGTACTATAAATACAGTATATCACAGTTATATACAAGAGGTTGTTATGAAAGCAGTGCAGTGAAAAAATGATATGATGATTGACAGAAACACTGGCTTATCTGTTACATAAGGGTGAGTTGTTGTACAGTTGTAGGGAGTATTATCACGCAGGCAACTTGGACTCAAATGCAACACAAAAGAATGCAGTCAAATGCAAAGGCCTTGGTTCAGTTCAACAGAAAGTGTCCTACAATAGGAAAAGCTTAATATGACAAATCAGGCTGATAAACAACAAAGGAAAATATGATTATTATGTGAACTAAAATATCCTCCAAAACTGGGAAATTCTGTATTTACAAAACGGGCTGGGAATAACTCAGAAACAGATTCTTCAAACAGGGAATAATGCAGAATTGGAAACAACAGATTTCAGATTCAGAGTTTCAGACACAGAGCTGGAGAGTCTCTTGACTGGTCGACCCTCGAGCGAGAACTGACTGGGCAGAGGGAATTTATATAGACGACCCTGGGATGATTTGGGAATGAGTGACAACTGAAGGAAAAACAGGGAGGAAGCAAAAGATGGACTGGATCAGGCTGGGAAATGGAGCTGGACTGAGGATAAACATGTAAACAATTGGCAATACTGTGACAAGAATTATCTGTTACATAAGGGTGAGTTGTCGTACAGTTGTAGGGAGTATTATAGTATGAATGTAGTCCTGTATCTCTCGCCCTCTATAGTCTGGTGCAGTGGGTGAGTTGTTGTACAGTTGTAGGGAGTATTATCTCCTCTATCCCTCTATAGTTTGGTGCAGTGGGTGAGTTGTTGTACAGTTGTAGGGAGTATTATCTCCTCTGTCCCTCTATAGTCTGGTGCAGTGGGTGAGTTGTTGTACAGTTGTAGGGAGTATTATCTCCTCTGTCCCTCTATAGTCTGGTGCAGTGGGTGAGCAGGAGTGTCCATGATGGAGAGCAGTTTGTCCAGTGTCCTCCTGTCCCTCACTGTGGCAAATGTCTCCAGCTCACAGTCGATCACATGTCCAGTTTTGTGTCGACATTTTTGTTATTTTAATTGGAATACGATAAGATCTGAGATGGAGAGGGCAGAATAACTAAATTCTATGCCAAATTTTAGGTTCATTCATTTGTTGCAGCTCAGGCCTTAAGATATTTTTGAAACCCTAATTGTTGTGTTAGGGGATTTATGAAGGGACTTTATTTCGTGAACACAATTGATGAATAATTTATCCATGACATTTCCACAAAGTTGTACTGTTAATAATTTCATTCAGATCCCAGATGACTACCTCTGAAACCTTCGCAATATTTCATTCATTATAATATAAAGCAGAATTTGAACTTACCCACACTGTACCTGATCTTTACTGTCTTAAAAACAAGAAAAATAGAACTAGTTTGCAGCAGTCCAAAGTTATTCACCACAACGAGTTTTTAAGCACATTTAAAGGTCCTATATTATACAAAATTGACTCTTGTGAGCTTTAAGTCATGTTTTAATGTTGGAACCTCCTCAAAAACAGACCTGGAGTTGCGTTTTGTTTCATTCACACAAGTTAACAGCTCCTTTTACCTTTAGTTCAGTAGAGATCTGTAATTCCAGGGCTGAAATCATCCAAATGATTAATCCAAACAACTACTAGCATGCTAACACAGCACTTCCGGATTCTCAGACAGTAAAATTCTTTATAATTAGATGCAGAAGGAACTGGACTCTCTACCCCAGACTCTCATCGGTCGACTCAACTTTCAAAACTTACCTCCTCAGATCCTTCAAACTTAAACTTTGGATCCTTTTTACCTTTACATTTCTCTTGCTTGTGAAAGTGGAGGAATTGAGAAGTTGGTTTGAGATGTTGATGATGATGATGATGATGATGATGATGATTATTATTATTATTATTATTATTTACGTTAAAAACAGTAATACAGAAGGGATCAGCAGTGTGGCGTTGCTATTTTGGCACAAATGATTCAAAAATTGCTCATTGCCTGCTACATGTGGTTGTGTTGTGACACTTCAGGGCACCTAAACTCATTTCTTGGGTGTATTCCAATAAAGTTTGACCTTATACAGGCAGTGGCCCTAAAGTCACAAGCTAGCATTAATAATAATAATATTAGTAATGCTTTATTATTGCGCTTTTTCCAGATGCTCAAAGTTGCTTTACAATTTGGTGCATTAGGATAACAAGAGTTGTGCAAGATCTTGTAAGACTCACATAGATCTACTTGGACCGCTCACATGTAGCTCTGAAGCTATTCTTATTCTTATTGTCTGTGTTCTAGTTTTGACAGACCTAGTTCATTTTTAACTCTTTTCAATAGTCCTAAATTATTCCTCACTTTATGCATTCAGGGCACCCTAATTAATCACACAATAAGCACTTTCCACAACTTTCAGAGGCCAGCGCGGAGTTTTGCCGTCATGCTAATTCTAACAACAGTAATATGTTAACAGTGCACTGCCTGATTATTGGACTATAAAACTCCCATCTATCCATCCATTTTCTTATCCGGGGCTGGGTCGCGGGGGCAACAGTCTAAGCAGGGACTCCCGACTTCCTTCACCCCGGACACTTCCTCCAACTACTCCGGGGGGGACCCCAAGACGTTCCCAGGCCAGCCGAGAGACATAGTCCCTCCAGTGTGTCCTGGATCTTACCCGGGGCCTCCTCCCGGTGAGACATGCCCGGAACACCTCCCGAGGTGTTCAGGCATCTGTGACTGAGAACAGGCATCTGTGACTGAGAACCTTATCACTAAGGGAGCGCCCAGCCACTCTGCGGAGGAAACTCATTTCGGCCGCTTGTATCCGCGATCTTGTCCTTTCGGTCATTACCCAAAGCTCATGACCTCAGGTGGAGGATTTCAAGTACAATAAAACACTTAGATGCCAATTACTTGCAGATATTATACAGCAGATTTATTTTGACCTCAAGAGTTGCTTCTATATGTAGCTACAGAACCTTTAAGCACTGGTGTACGCTAATTCAACACTGACATCTAAACTAATATTGAAGAAAGAGACATGATTACAATATTTATTTATTCATTTTGTACGCTGATAAAAAATATACAATTTAAAATCAAGCAGAAGTTCAGCAGAAGTTTGCTATGCATTGACAACAAGCCAGCTAGTATGGTCGCTCAACCCCACAACGGGCCGAAGGACAGCCACTGTGTTCAGCTATGGCCGAAGTCATGTGACACCAACAGTTCCATCAGGTCACCACGGAACGCAAGACAGACATTATTTTACATCTGCAAGTCAAAAGTTTGGACACACGTTTTCATTCATGTTTTTTCTTTGTTTTTGTGAATATTTACATTGGGGATTTTCACTGAAGACATCAAAACTATGAATGACTGCATATAAAACGTAGTAAACAAGAAATAACTCGTAACATGTTACATTTTAGATTCTCCAAAATGACCACCGTTTGCTTAGATCACTGCTTTGCTACTCGTGACATTCCACTAATGAATCTTAAACATTTACTTTATATCTTTCTTCATAAATTTGATGTCTTCAGTATGGAATTACAGAAAAAACATGAATGAGAAGGTGTGTCCGAGCTTTTTACTGGCGTGTGAGTGAATCGAATATTTGGACGCTGTAAAAAGAGATTTGACTTTTTTGTTTAATATAAATTTTAGTGTTTTAAAGGTCCTATATTACACAAAAATGACCATGTTATAATGTTATTACCTCCTCAAAAACATACCTGGAGTTGTGTTTTGTTTCATTCACAAATGCTCAGTTCCACCTTGTGATGTCACAAAGCAGTAGTTTTACATTTAATTCAGTAGAGATTGGCAATTCCAGGCCTGAAATCATCCAAATGATTCTAATGAAGGTGTATGGAGTTTAAAAACACAGTGGAGAACTTGTGTATTCTGTGTTTTCTATTTGAGAGCAGAACACAGCCTAAATATGCAGGATTTGTGTGTTAAACGTGTGAATAAAACAAAACTCCAAGTATGTTTTTGATGAGGAAACAACATTATAACACAGATCAGAAAATAACATAACGTAGGTCTGTGAATTCGTGGCAGAAATACTAAAATGAATATGCAAATGAAACATCAAGAACTATTTGTTTCAAGACTTCAGCCATTTGCAAGTTGCAGTCCACAAGTTTTACAGATACACACGGTCTCCCACACAGCAAATGAACACAAAAGCAACACTCTAGTTTTCTTTCTTTTGACAGCAATAATATATAAACAACATCAATGATAAATATTTTTCTTCGATTTTAATTTCAATATTGTTGTTTTTTTTGTCAACATTCATATGGTCTCTAAAATGTAAACCAATTGCGTTTTCTTAATACAGTGAGTTAAAGCAGCAATGAAATTATTTTACGATGGGTTTTTACACTGAGATCAAATCAGATCAGAAATGAATTTGAAAATATAGTTTATACAGAGGAAAACGGGAGCAGTGACCCTCTTGGAATCCATTCTGAATGCTTTTGTGCTACAGTTTAAGTCACGGCACATTAAATCATCTTCACTTTGAACACACTGACGCACAGAGCTGCACTGGTCTTTATTAAAGGCGCACTATGTAACTTTTCAGCTGGCGGGTCCGTCACCTGCTTGTTTCTATGGATATGTCATTGCTCTGCTTCGAATGTTCCACAGTATGACATTAAACAGCTCAACCTTACATTTATAGCTCAAAAATACCTAGAAAAACATGTATTCTGACTGTGAGCGGGGTCGCCTCTCCGCAGATCTGACCTGGAACTTGCTCTGGTTTGGTCTCCATGAAGATAGAAAGGTTTAATGCCATACTGAGAAACATTCCAGACAAAGTAATAGCGTCTCCATGGAGAAAAGCGTTTGACAGACCCTCCACCAGAAAAGTTACACAGTGCACCTTTAAGGCTTCATATGATTTTCTGCTACAGTTTCTCTTAAAGGGCCAGTACCTGATGTTGAACCATGACTGAAGAGCCCACTTTGTCTTTTATCTCACTGTTTCTATATGGTTCTCATCCAATAACATCTAAGTGGCTATAATTGTCTGTTTCTGCTACTTGTTTCCTTATGGTTCTCATCCAGTAAAATGCTTTTTAAAATGTAAAGGCCTAAGTACTTTTACTACACATTAAAACTTCTCGTAAACCAGAGGAAATAAATCAGGTTCGGGCCCTTTAAACCTGACATACCAGTAATGAGACAGAAATACACGTGACACGTTTCAATTAGGCAGCGTTCCTCTGCGTTTTTAAAGTTCATACACCTTCGTTGTTCAGCGTTGTTCTAATCAATGCAGCCGGAGCCAACCCTTTTAAACTGAAGGCTGCATCTTGTTTAATACGTCAGCTTTCAGTTTAAATGTGAAATGCCTGAATTATGCAGAATACGCCCCCTGTAGGACACACATGTGCATGAAATCAACACATACTTGACTCAAAAATAATAAAATAAGTCTACATTTTTAAAACAGGTCTTCACGATATGACAAAAACTTGATTAATATTATGTAAAGAGTCTGTACTTGGCGTTTATAATCTAGATGAACAAAATGCTTTTTATTTTACAATATATTGCTAAAGCTGCTATTTGTGGGGGGAAAGAATGAGCCCATAGAATATACGCAACACTAGCAGGTCATGATATTTATATACATTTTAAAAGACATTTTGTTGGATGAGAACCACAAGGAAGTAATTACCAGGAACAGACCATTTAACCAATCAGATATATTCAGGGACGGACTGGTACCAAAAAACGGCCATGGACTTTTTTTTCCCAAATAGGCCCACCAACTGACGGGGGGATTGAAAACCTAGACCTATGTTTGACTAACTGACAAATGATCGTATTAGCGCCCTTTGGCTGTTAGGTCATTTTGGTTATTGAACAGGGCCAGTCGACAAAAAAACAAAAACAAAAACAAAAAAAAAAAAAAAAGGCCGGCTGACCAATGGCCGTTCTGGACTTTTCCAGAACCCACAGATTGCCAATCCGTCCCTGGATATATTGGATGAGAACTCTGTGGAAAAAACAAAAGACTAGTGGGACTATTAAAATGGGACTGAAACTGTGGTTCTGAATTCTAGAAATATTATAACTTATTGTATATTTAGACACACGTTTGTCCACGTCAAGAAGTTGTGGGGCTGTGGTTTTGAGCTTCAGGTGTGGGACCTGTGGTTGGGACGGGGGCTTCAGGTGCAAGTCTCGTCTTGTCCAGTTTGTCTTCTTCTGTTATGTCCTGTCTATTTTTGTGCGTCTTGTCTGTTACACATGTCCTGTTTTGTCTGTCCTGATTGTGTTTTGTCTTTTTATGGATTACCTGTCTGTCCTGTTTTTATTTTGTTATATTTTGCTTTATTTTTTGTCAATATGGTGAAATCTTTGGTTCTAATTTTTTGTTGAATATCGTTATTGTTTTTATTTGTGTTTATTGTTGTGTTGATGTTCTGTATGGTTGACTAAGATTGTTGTATCACAGAAGCTATGAATAAAATTTAAAAAAGAGTTTATTCTGAAAAATGTTGTTCCTTCATGGCTCAAAATCAGGTACAGACCTTTAAATTGTCTTCTGTTTTGTTTTATTTTGTTATGTACTGATTTCATGCACATTGTAATGCACTCGTCTTATCTATGACAGCAAAGCACCAATAAAATAGTGTTGTTTTTTTTGTTTTTTTGTTTTGTTTTTAAATCCAGAAAGCAAGCTTCAGTAACACGTCACTTGATACAGTATTTAAGGCAATGTATGTTCATAGACGATTTCACATACAAATTAAATGAAATAAAAAAATGACAACCAAAGTAATGCTGCTTATGTTATTAACAAACTACTGAATAAAATAATCACAGAACTACATAGGAGACAATCATACAGTAAATAAACAAACAAAAAAAAACACTAAGAATTTTCCAAGACAAATGAAACGATCATAAATTAACATATGGAGAAGGCAAAATTCTTGATTAGAAAAACACGCGGAATTTACAATAAAAAAGACATTTTATATATTGAACTCCAACATGTTTACAAGTTACAACGTGGAAATGTGTTCTCTGCATTTGACCCATCCTTCAGTGCCACTATTACGGACCAGTTCTATACCCAGCTGAAGGATTAAGTTTATGTTAAAGCATGTTTAAAGTTCATATGTGAAAGCGGTCTACCTTAAACCCACTCAGACACAGGGAGAACATGCAAACTCCAAACAGTCTAGGAATCAAACCCAAGACCTTATTTTGCTAAACAATATGCCACTCTATTGTAATTATTTAATACTATTGGTTGTATTTATAGCCATTTTGTAACTCAAGATTTATAAAAAAAATATATATATTTGATAATTTGGTGTGTCAGAACCATGAAGTAACACTGTTAGCATGCTAGTTGCTGTTAGCATTACTGTGATGGCAAAACTCAAAATCTAAAAGTTGTGAAATGCACTTTTTTAAAAACTTAATACAGTGAATAATTAGGATGCCAGGAACGCAAAAGTGAGCAAGCTGTTCAAAATGATATTGTTGGTTTTCATGTTTTTAAGAAAAAACATACAGGGAATTTAATGAATCTGATCTTATATTTAAAAAATAAAATAAAATTAAAATCAGGGAACAGATCGCTCTATAGTTCCTTTAAAACACGGGTCAAATGCAGAGGACAAATTTCACTCAAATCAAATGAAAGTACTATACTTAAAACATCAGTCCTATGTGATTTCTATTGAAGATTTTGCCTTCCCATTTAAGACACCATGAATCTAAAGAGCCCCATTGTCCCTTGAAGTGGGGTCAAAGGTCGTGACCCCATAGCCTCCATTTTGCCACTGTGATAGAGTCCTCATAGACCACTCCACGCAACAGTCCAGTCCATCGCCTTCAGTCAACAGCCCAAACCAGTTTAGTTGGATTCAAAATGTCCTAACCTACTTCAGTCAATAATTAAATTTTCAAGCTTTAGGATACGCATTGAATTTTATGTTTATTTTAAGATATTATTGATGAGATTTTTATATTTTTATTATATCCAATAGACAAAGTTTTAGCATCAATAAACTTCAATAAGTGCTTCAATGTAAACATGTAAACAATCATTTAAAGCAATGCTAAATTTGCAGCTAGTATCTAAAATTTTCTTGAACTTATTTTTTTGTAATATAATTTAAACCATAAAGAAGCTTTGAATTAACCTTTCAAAATAAAGTCCAAACTATTTTCTTTCATCTCTTGAATAGCCATTTTCCTCTATCAGTCATATAAAGTTTTGTAAAGTTTAGGAATCTTTTTTTTTTTTTTTCTTTTTAAATAAAATAAAACATTAATTTGAACCATTTTGGTCGCTTAAGCAGTTCAATATTTTTTACACATTTTTGCCCATTTTAGACTAAGAATGGGCTCAGCATGGCACCGTAGTATCACATTCCTTGGCAAGTTCTGAAAGGAATTGTGACAGTTGAACAATCACTCAAAAGTCAAAAATATCCTTTTCTCCAGTCCAACTCAAATTGGTGCATTATAGCAAGGTTTGGTATCTGTAGCTCCGTACTTTTATCAGTGTCCTTTTGGAGACGTAAGATCTTCATTTGGCAATTCATCTATTCATTTTTACGTAGAAGGGACTGGCCAACAAATTCTCCTTCCAGATGTCTTTTTGTCGATTTTCGACGCATTGCGTCCACAGTTTGCAAAGGTACCAAGATCCATTTTTAATTGTACCAATTCTTTGTGAAGTCAGGATGTCCAAGTTAAGTTTTCGACATTCTCAATTGATCCAGAAGGATAACCAAATGAGAGGCTTGGCTCAAAGGCCAAATGTACATGATGAATAAAGATAAAGAAGGAAGTTTAACTTTGGATGAAAATCATCTTGTCAACAGTGATTGAAACCTCTTAATCACTCAGTGTAAATCCGAGCACTAAATATTAACTGGCTTCAGGCGACACTGTACAACATTCTACATTCCTGTAGTCAAATGGCTATTTTTTGTTTTCTTTTTCTTTTTGGTGTGGTAGGATACATACAGCAGGTAAACAAACCATTTCATTAATATAAATGATACGGTTTAATATTTGTGAATTTCAGATTTTTTTTCTGTTTTTATAGGAATACTGGCTGAATGGAAATAAGTCCTTGTCTTGTAGAAAAGTGAGTTTTACCAAAAAAGAAAACAACACATGTATGTAGACTTGGCCTTCACTGACTGTCACTCATCCCAGAGTTTGACTTAAATTGTTATATTATAAGTTATTCTGACTTTAAGCGTTCTTTGAACTAGATCCTCTTCCTCTCCAGCCCCTCATCATCGCAGTCCCCCTCGCCCCAGGCCAGTCTCCTTGTTGGGGGGCGAGAGGGCTCGTGCCGCTAGAGGGCAGTGATCTGTGTCAGCTCTGTGTTGGAGTTCCCTGTGCCTGGTGTGTCTCCTCTCTGTGGGGGGTCCACCCCCACCAAAGGGAGCTCCACGCCTAGTCATGCAGGATTAGGCGTCCCTCCCCCAGGCCCGCCGCCGTCTCCGCCTTTGCAGCTGTAGGCATTGGCCACCTCCCGGGCGATGCTCCTCATGCGGCCAGACTGCTGGGTGTCCAGGCGGAACGGCGAGGGGTGGCAGAACTCCCTGAAGCAGCGTTTGAAGTTCTCGTCCAGGAAAGCGTACAGCACTGGGTTCAGACTGCTGTTGACGTAGCCCAGAGCGATACAGAAGTGCATGAGCACCAGAGTAAAAAGGCTGCTCAGGTTGAAGCCCAGCGACTGAGCCAGGACCATGATCTGGATGGGGGTCCAGCACACCACGAAGGCAGCCACCACCACCAGCACCATGCGCGTGATGCGCCGCAGGTTACGGTCCTTCTCTTTAGAGCCTGACAGGATCCTGACGCTGCGCAGCCGTTTGACCATCAGGCTGTAGCAGATGCTGATGATGGCCACAGGGATGAGGAAGGAGAACATGAAGACACAGGTCCCAAACACAGGGTCCCAGTAACTCCTCGGCTCAGGCAACACCACAATGCACTCCACACCTGGAAAACACCAAGAGAACGTTATAGCAGCCATCTTCCACTTTAACATATGACTGTCACATTTAAATAAAGGATTGGTCTAATGTGTTTTACATTGAGCAAGAACTTTACAATACAGGTTATTCAGATGACATCAGAACCTTTGGAACTTTATTAGTGAATGAGTGTCAATAGTGAGTATAAAAGTCTACAATTCTGCAAAATATTTAGTTTGTACTTGACATTTAAAACGAGAAAATCAGGTCAAAATTGGAAAACCAGTTAAGAGTTAAACAAGAGGGACACTGCAGACTGCACACACATTAATCACTGATACAAACTTTGGATCAGACACAGTGGAACAGTTTCTCTCCACAAATGACATGTTTCTGAGTCTGTGTTTTGAGGAAATAATTATTGTGGGCTGAATCTCTCCACAGACGAAAATTAAACCAAATAAGGCACATTTCTGAAAAGAATAAACACATTTTGTCTGTTAAGCTGAGGAGCATTTTTCTAATAAAATGACGCCAGTGCGTATCCTCGATATCTAGAGGAGAACCCACCTCAATATACAGCAGAACATGCACTCCACGGCTTCAGGAATATTTCAAGTTATTGTGTAACCAAAACTAAATAAATAATCAATTTGACTTTATATATTCTAATTAAAACAAATATGACAAGACAGACTTTTTAAATAACGTCAACTTAAAGGTCCTATATTACGCAAAATTAACTCTTATGAACTTTAAGACATGTTAGAATGTTGTTACCTCCTCAAACACATAGCTGGAGTTGTGTTTTGCTTCATTCTCACTTGAGTAGCCCTATTATTATTATTCTGTCTACATCTCCAAAGCTCAAAATCCACTGTTGCACCTCATGATGTCACTTAGTGGTAGTTTTTAAGTCAGCTTTTTTGCCACGTCAGCTACCAGGTTTAAAATCTTGATTCTTGTGAAGATGTATGAAGTTTAAAAACATTGGAGCACTTCCTGTATTAAGACATGACATCACAAGGTGGAACGGAGTGTTTTCTGCGGGTTTGTGTGTTAAACATGAGTGAAGAAACGACATAACATACACAGAAAACAGCATAATATTGGCCCTTTAAGGAACAAATGTTTTCTTTCTGCTCTCCAGACTGGCTGAAGAAGAACCTGTTGATTAAAAAGTCCCAAGCTGGTCATTGACAATTTGAAACAATTACTTCATGATTCAATTAAAATGACATTAATTACACAGCCCTAACATATGGAAATGACTCTTCTCCGTTAAATGACAGTCTCCATCTCATTATTATTGCAATTAGACAATCTGAGCCCCAACACTGATGTCTTGATGCAAATGACCATTTTAATTGATGTCCACGCCATTCACTCAATCTCCTATCAGCCATTTTGAAATCCAATCGCCAGCTACTTTATGTAACTTTCCTTTGACGCACATATACAGAAATAGTTAGGAGTTTTTGTTTCTACTGGGCCTACTTCTCCACAGATCTGACCTCTAACTTGGCCTGGTGATGTGGCCTGCTTATCTCCATGAAGATAGTTAAATTAAATGCCATACTGTAGAACATTCCAGGGAAAAAACAATAACATCTATATGTAATCAAGCAGATGGCGGACCCGCTACCAGAAAATGTATGAAATGCGCCTTTAAGTAAAACCCCTGCTTTGTAGACCACATGAAACAACGAGCGCTGTATATGTGAATGCTAATGAGCTGATTAAAAATGATAATTACTGTTGTGGATGAGGCCGAGGTGCTAATATTAGGAGACAGGCCCAAGGGAGGCGTATGGGGCTTGAAAGGAAGTCTCCATGTATAATAGTGTATAAGAATACAAAGAATACAAAGAGTACAAAGTCACATAAATGAACAGTGAAAGGAGGCACTTCCACTGCTCCAAAATCCTAATTATTTTCTTGTTGCTTATTTCCGTGTTGCATGTGAAACAAAGGAGCTCACTGGTCACCGTCATTTTCAGTGCTGGAAGAAGTACTCAACTGATACTGGAGCAGAAAAGTAAAAGTAAAAGCATCACATGAAAGAATCTACTCAAGTTAAAGTATTAAAGTGTGTGTAATTAATATGTAATTAAGGGTAAAAACTAAGTAAAGAAGTATTTCGCACAAGATTTTGAGGTCTTATGAGGCTTCAAAAGTAGTGATTTTGAAACAGATTTGTGCTGATTGCTCCTCGACAAACAAAAATAACAAACAATAATGAAAACTATCTTTACTTTTCAGTCCAGTTAAAAAATGTAGTGGAGTAGAAAGTAGTAACACCTGCTATCAAATGTAGAGAAGTAAAACCTCTGTAAAATGTAAAGATACCTACAAAATTTACTTAACTACTTTTACTTTGTTATGTTCCACCGCTGGTAATTCAATCCAAATCAAATTTCTGTCATTGAAGATTCACAGAGTTTAGAGCTTCGTTCATTGATTCTGCAAAAATCTGCTGTTTTTCAGTCCATTTTCTTTATTTTTCTTTTCTTTTTTTCTCGTAAGCAGCCATATTTGGTTTGATATGGATTCTGATCAGCGCAATGGTATTAGGCTGAGGCAGACGCAGCAAAGTCCAAGCCAAATGAATGTGGCAACTTCGCAGAACAGATACATGAACAAAAAACAAAGCACAGCATTATGGATTTAAGAAATGGATCTTATGTCTCCACCCTATAGTACTTAAAATCACAGTTTTTAAGATTTAAGTTCTTAATACCTGCATGTCTGGGATATTTATTAGTGATTTGTGACCAAGCCGGCTCTATGGAACGGTTTCTTAATGTGAATGTTTGGAACTGAATCTTATTTTTAGACTGATGAATGCTGAACCAACACAAGAATCAGCACAAAAGCAGAGCAGACAGCAGTTTTGTGATAAAAAAAAAAAAAAAAAAAAAATGTATGGCATCATATTGTAGTGAAATGTTTTATTTAGATTAGACGTGCAAAATTTCAAAGGGTAAAACACTCTCATTTTGAACCATTTTAAACAGATCTGAGCCTTGGACATTTCTCTGTGATGATTTTGTTGTTAAAATTAATTCCCACATTGGAGTCTGTCATATCAATGAATACAAAAAAGCCTTTCTTTTAAATGCCTCTTTGAAATGAAATGATCCAAAATATTTGAATACCGTAAAAGAGCCAAAACATTTATTGCCCTTTTCAAAACTGAAATGCTAGAATCCCCCTGTGACATCATTAGGTGAAATTGTTAATATATAATGCCATACTGAGAAACATCATCTCCATGGACACAAGCAGGTAGAGCCTAAAACTGGGATAATAAATCCCATAGCACTTGTGGTGGATCCGTCTGCCACTACTCCATAGTGTTAGTATTTTGTTTACATTTTCATTAAGTTAATTATAGCACATAGTTGAATTTAATCCTTTATTTAGACTTATATTTTCAAATTTTGGGTGCACACATTTTAGTTAATATAAGTCTGATTTATTATTACTTACACTTGGAGGAGACCATCAATGCCGAACAAAGGGGGGGAGCACTATTTATTTATTTTGTTTGAAGTTACTTTATTATCACTTGTTTTCTATATTATAAGCATTTGCCTTTTTGTTACTTTAAGTTAGTAGCTTTAGTTAATTATTTAATGTAATTTCCCCCTCTCCTGTGTTCAGTTTAGTCGCCCTCGTCTATTTAAACGCACCTCTTCTCTGTCTAGGGGTTAGTTTTTGTTCTGTTTAGTTGGATTTAAGTTTCCCCAGTTAGGCCTGACTTTTTGTTAATGATTTACTTAATTTGAGCCTTTGTTAAATTACATTTTTATTTGACTTTATTAAATTTAAACATATTTTTTTATACCTTGTCTTTGCCTTTTTTTGTTTTGGCCACTACAGCACTTTACATTACATTATCCATACCCGGTGGTGGAAAGTGCTCACACACACACCACTTTCATACGAGGCAAAGTGGGTGAAGTGTCTTGCCTAAGGACACAACAACTATGGCATCCGGTATTCTCAGCGATTTCCCATCCAAGTACTAGCCAAGCCCGGCCTTACTTAGTTTCTGAGATCGTACGAGATTGAGAATTAAAGGTGCACTATGTAACTTTATGGCATATTTCTATGGCTATGTCATTGCTCTGCCTGGAATGTTCCACAGTTTGACATTAAAGCGGGGTTGCCTTTCCACAGATCTGACCTGTAACTTGGTGTGGTTTGGTCTCCATGAAGATAGAAATGTTTAATTCCAACGTTCTAGACAAAGCAATAACTTCTCCACGGAGAAAAGTATATGGGCCCTCCACCAGAAAAGTTACATAATGCACCTTTAACAATGACCCACAATAGTCGTTAGAATAGTTACATAGTGCACCATACTGAAGGAAAAATATTTAAGCAGTAAAGTATAAAAAGTTGTTCAAAAATCCTTAGCGTTTTTTATAATATATTTTTATTTTACCTATTTTTGTAATTATGAAACAAAACCCATAGCACTCTTCTTTGGCAGGTTCCTGTGAGGAGCTGAGCCTTGTTAAACCCAGGCCACGTCTCATTTCTCTTTTCTCGCTTCCTTCTCCTTGATTCCTCTCCTCAATCCGCCATTTTTCAGCTGTCAATCAAATGTGTCATATTAAGTGGAGTCCCAAAGGAAACCACGGAAGGAAGGAATAAACCTGAGGAAGACATCAGATAAAAGAATCAAACTTTATTGGTCTCAGTGAAGAGTTTATATCCTTTCTCCTGTATCTCCTCTGTGGGTGGAACCTCCTCACGCATTTCCTGCAGAATTGAGGAGAGGAATCAAGGAGAGGAAAGCGTGGAAAGAGAAATGAGACGCGGCCCTAGTGTACAGATGAAGAGTAGAAATCCTTCTCTAACACCTCCTCCTCTTCCTCCTCCTCCTGTAGCCATGTCCATCTCTGCGTGCGGGGGCGTGAAAGGATCTGCCAAGAGTAGCACTTTGGAGTTTTTTGCTTTGTCAGCCTCTTCAGACCCCAGCTAATTCCTAAAGTCTGCTTTTCTGACCAGCCTTGTAAGACCTTGTACTGTCTTTTCGAATCCAGAAGGGTTTGGTATCAGACCATACAGCGTGAAAAAACAAACCTGACCCGGTCCAATCACAGCCGCTAATTTGTATAGTGTGTCTCTGAAATGCAGAAAACATCGCCTCTCGAAAATTCTAACATCTTTACATCTGGGTATTTATTATATAGTTCTTCTTGTGCCTAATAAAGCTGTAGTTGATTAGTCGTTTGGTCGATTAACTGGTCGATGGTGTGTTAGTCACCCAAATGTTTATTTTATTTGAATTACATAGGTTCTTTTGTTGCCTGACCAGCCAGTCCCTTCTGCATTCTGCCTGAATCCAGAGACTTGAACCAGACCATGGAGCGTGAAAAACCTCCGTCCAAACTCGATGATCCAACCAAAGATATAATTAAGTCATAGTGTGGTGCTTCAATTGTTGATTCAGTACAAATCTGCACCGTATCTCAGTCCTTTATGTAGATTTTTCTCATTTTTTATGGGTCAGCAGCCATGTTTGTTTTTGTTTTTTTGACGCAAACGGAGCATGCATCTCTCTGATTGGTTAATTCGCCTGTCAATCACGCCCTTTGAAATCAGGGAGACAGGATACGGCTCCAGATCCACTCGTCTTTGTAAAGTTTGTTCAAAGTGTGTGGTTCTGGCTGGTCAATTACGTTCTTTTGTACCTCAAACCACATGCGATCAGATTTGTTTATTTCAGTGACGCTGTGAAACGAAGGACGAAGAACCAAATCAATTTATTTTTTAAGTTTTTCAGTCTCATTTCTCTTTCCTCATTTCCTTCTCCTTGATTCCTCTCGTTGATTCGGCAGGAAATGGGTGAGGAAGTCCCGCCCACAGAGGAGATACAGGGAGGAGAGAGGATATAAACTCTTCACTGAGACCAATAAGTCTAATTATTTTATCTGACGTCTTCTTCCTAAAGCCTCCCTCAGGTTTATTCCTTCCTTCCGTGGTTTTCTTTGGGACACAACTTAATATGACACATTTGATTGACAGCTGAAAAATGTCGGATTGAGGAGAGGAATCAAGGAGAAGGAAGCGAGGAAAGAGAAATGAGACACAGCCATATCTTTTCTTGATCCATCTCACACCCATTTGAACTCAGGGAGATTCACCTGTGACTCGAATCTTTGTGAAGTATTGGAGAAGTGTGAATTCTGGATCTCAGGCAAATGTACCTAAACTGATATGAAAGTAACATTAGTGAGTGTTGAAGAGTGAAGCCCCTTTAGAGACACGGGCTTTGCTCTTTCTCTGCCTCTTAGTTCTTATAATTACAACAAGCTACTTTTAATTACCCAGCTAAACTTTCACTCCTCCAGAGAGCTGCACTTAAGCCAGACTCAAAAACAAAATACATTATCTGCTGCTTAGCCTGGTTCGGAGGGGAAAAACAAAACAAAACAAAAAAAAAAGTAAACAAATCAAACTAATTAATCTTCTATAAGTAAAGTAAAGTAGTATGAAAAGGAAAGTGAAAAAATAAGAAAAGTTGCTATATCAATTTTATTCAGTTTACAATTCAAAACGTAATATTCTTGTGAATCTTATGAATGGGCACAAGTCCTCAAACGTTGTTTCAAAACTGGTATGTCACTGAAACTCAAATGTTGTGTAAACAGCTACAGCTAAATTTTACATCACAGTTTAAGATGGAAGGTTGAGGCCTGTATACAGTAAGTGAGTAATTCACTGTTTTATATTACCTTTATAAGTATTTGTTAGGGACTGGCTCTACAAATATTAGACTTATTAGTTAAAATCTCAACAACATTTATTCGCCAGAAATAGACTTCTGTATGTATTCTTACTGTGAGTGGGCTTGCATCTCCACAAACCTGACTCACCTGGGCTAAAGCAGGGCCTCCTTCTGCAACATTTCCATGGAAATGTTGTTCCTTTGGCTATAATATTCCATATTATGCCATAAAACGCATTTATCTCCATGGAGAATCTTCTGAAGTAACTTTGTATTTCCATGGCGTCATGCAGATGATATGCCCTGTCCCCTCAAGAATGTTACGTGGTGTTACTTTATTAATTACTTAATTAAAAGGCCCATATTATGACATTTTCTGGTCTGTGTTATAATGTTGTTTCCTCAACATACCTGAAGTTGAGTTTTGTTTCATTTGTACATGTTTAACACACAAACTGTGCATATTTAGGCTGAGTTCTTCTCTCAAACTGAAAACATTTTGTGTGTCATTTGATAATACAGGAAGTGCTCCACTGTGTTTTTAAACTCCATACACCTTAACTAGAATCATTTGGGTAATTTAAGTCCTGGAATTGCTAATGGCTCCTGAACAAAAGATAAAACTAACACAACATGACATCACAAGGTGGACACAGCATTTTAAGCTTTGGAGATGTAGACAGACTAATAATACTGGGTTATTCAAACATGTGAATGAAACAAAACAGGTTTTTCAGGAGGTAACAACATTCCAGCATGATTTAAATCTCACAAGAGTCAATTTTGTGTAACACAAGAACTTGATTCTACCACGTTTGAAAGCTATAGCAAACAATGACTCCACCTTAAAAGAAAAGACAAGAATAGCTCCATTAATTACAGAAATACCACAAACCAGGTCAAGATCTGTGTACAAGCAAAATTATTACTAAGTATGAACTGTCCCATACCAAGGCAGCATTGTTTTACCTACATTCAACTGTACCCTAATATATGACCATAAATTTGGACTGTATATTCACATTCACTGGGTAAACACAGTGATGTATCGTTCCATTTGAAAGAGCAGGTCCTGTGGGAGACATTTACATCGCGTGGTTGGGGACTGTAAAAACTGCACACGTTTCTATACGGCTGTGCTTGGGTCATTGATCAGAAAAGCAGTAAAATCCTGCAGGAGAGCGCCGTAATCATAACCAGCCATCTGAGAGCTAAGTCTACGATGAAAAATGCAACAGATGTACTCTCTAGCCCAATAGTTAGATGTGAAATGTGATCTGCGTGCAAGCTAAAAGAATGCATGGAAAAATACTGTATGTTGCTTTCTCTGATAAAGCAGAAAGGCTTAAATTTTTACTTTTGTTTGCTATTAATGTTATATTGTTGTTTCCTCGTCAAAAATATACCTGGAGTTGTATTTTGTTTCATTCACGCTTGCTTCATTAATCCAGATAATCTTTGCGCAGTTAAAAATGCTTTGTTTTAATTTTGCTCAGATTGTTGCCTCACAGGTAAAAATCATACCGTATAAAGAAGTGGACCAAGGAAGTGCGACGTCATCCATAGAGTTCTGTTCTGGCCAACCGAAGCTCATCGAGGCTAGCAGTTATGGAGTTCCATATTTAGAATTACGACCATGAGTATCATAGCAACCAAAAAGCCAATCCAGAGGGAGGCTGTTGAAGGTCACGCCCCTTCTAGTGTGCATTTCTAGTTTAGGAGGGACCAGGCGCTTAGCAACCCTGTCAATCAAACCTGTTGCTAATGATGAGGGAACGCTGCTATGACCTTTTAAAGCCCATAAAAGACTGAGTGTAAATTAACTGTAAATGAACAAATTTTGCAAGCATGCTATTGTCAACATGCAGCTCTTTCAGAACTCGTCTCCATCGAGATGCTGTTGCTTTTCCTGAAATATTCCACAGTATGACATTAAACTCATTTGTCTTGCATTTCTTCAGTTATGGGAGTTGCACCTTGGCCTTCTGGCATCTGCTTTTCTCCATGACAATATATCAGCTGCTAAACACTCAGAAAAATGAATTTTGGCTGTTGTTGCTTTTACTAAAGTGTATTTTGTTGTTTTTATTTAAATACTTTGATTTTTCACACATTTTTTAAATGTTTGTGTAAATATTATAAAATACATCCTTCTGAGATTCCGTAGCTGACTTGCTTTGTTGCGCGCTCAGATGTGAGCAAACGCAAACGCAGACTTTACCTGCCCTGAACAACGAGGTCTGAGCCCCTTCAGAGTTTTCGCTCGGATTTATTGGTAATGGTTTAATTACCAGTTATTAACTTTGAATGTACTTTACATTGTTACTTATCCTGACATTTTGACTGTATATAATATTCATGAATCGTCATGTATTGGGCTCTAATGAAAAGTTTGCGTATGTCCTCCATTTTGTAAGTCAGCAGACTTTTTGCGCTGGTTGTGGACAGACTCGGGCTGCTGCCTGCTGCATGTGCGCGGACACTGGCGTGGGGGAGAATCGCGGGGCAGACCCGTCGGTGGGTTTTATAAATCCAAGCATTTGATATTGAATAGAAGTTATGGAATAAAATTCCTTAATATAACTGGCAGTACTGGCACTTGGATGGTTCAAAAACTACTGAGGACATATTGTTTTGTCATGTTCTAAATCATTTAAAATAATTCTGCACAATAAATGCAAAATTATTTTAAATGATTTCTGATGCTGTTCTTTTTTCACTTCTGGGAAACTTGACTTGATTTTCTAAGCCATATTTAACAGTGTTGCGTCAAGCGGTTGCATGTAACTGCATTGAGTAAATATGAATGTGCTTTATTCATATTAAGTTACTGTGGTGATGTAAGTTCTGTGTAATGGTATTTAATACAAGTTACTGGATAAGTTTGAATTAGGGTTAAGAAAGCAAATTCTTAAGATTTACCTATGTTGAGTAATTATTATGAAATATATTATAAAGGAATTACGCAATGCAGTTATGTATTTTGTATTCAGTAAGGTTGAGTAATAAAAATAGCTTACATATATTTAATCCATCTACATAGATCCTATTGAAGCATGTTAAGGCCATACTATATAAATATGCTTTTCTCACTGTGGTTGCGTACAACCGCTTGACGCAATGCTTTCAAGTAAATCTAAAGAATAATTTTTTTGAGTGTACGTGGAACATTCCAGATGAAGCAATAACATCTCCATGAAGAAAAGATTTCATTTCACATTTATTTTCTATACGTCTTTTCTGCCTCAGTTGAACTCTGGTTGGAAGGTCTTTGTATCTAGTAACCATTCAACCAGGCACAAACCCATGTGTAAAAACAATGGAGACAAATAAGTGTCTTGCCCAAGGACACAACGCATTATAATATATTTCTATGCATCTCTATGGCATTTGATATATCCAAGGATGCTGTCTGAGAGCTTTTGTATTACAGAAGACATACTGTATTGTGTTTGTCTGCTATATAGTTAATTATACTGCTTTTTGGACATTTTAAAGCACAATATTCATCTAAAACGGCAGAGAAACAAGTCAGCTGATTTCCGGGTTGGAAAATTGCGGTGCCTAGTGATTTATTAGGAGTCGTTAATTCATTAAAGAGGTGGTATTACACTTCTGAGGTGTTTTAACTGCACATAACATAATTAGATCACCCTGTTACCTATGTATGTACTTTCGTCATTGATGCTCTGAGTCTCCCTTCCCTTTGCTCTCTGGGCTACATCACTCCCCCTTCAGAGCGCTATCACAACACAATCAGGTTTGTGAAGTTGCTGTGTACAGTTTTGTATCATGTTTTTGTATATTTACGGAGAATTGTCATGTGGGAGCGTAGGTGACGTAGGCTTGTGGGTGGAGCATTTGACAGAAGTGTTTGAATAGGGCCCGGGAGAAATCGTTAAAGTACTTATACATGCATGGATGGCATCTAAAACATCTCCAGGCAACATTATAACAAGGTAGAAAGCTATAAAAAAATCCACTGGTGGACTTTGTACAGTGCCGCTCTGTCTATCTTTGAATGAAACCCTTCCTTGTGCCATGGGGGTTGTTAGCAGCTGTCAGTTCTGGGCCCGAGGTTCATTTCACACTTGAAGATTCTCACCTTTTCACATACTTCCCATTCATCACCTGTGCTCCGGCGGATGCTTCCAATTTTACACTATGTATCTAATACCAATGTATAGGAAACTGACTCAACTTCCATCTGCGCTCTGTGTTTTGGCTTTGTTTGGGAATGGGAATGTTTTATTGCATGGTGAATTTTCCAGACTAGACTAGGCAATATTTTTTTTAGTAAAATCTCAAATACAAAAATACATTCTCTACCATGCACTAAAGGTCCCAAAATAGACTCTTGTGAGCTTTAAGTCACGTTAAACTGCTGCTAACTCATCAGAAACTTGAGTTATTTTTATTTAATTCAGAGCACATAGACTAGTATACGCCCATGGACCACTGTGGAACCTACCTGGACCACTGAGGGATTACCACATGGAAAGAAAGTACTATGATTTAATGTTGAAAATGTTGAGTGTTGCTGCGAAACAAAAAATTTCATACTTAATTTCGATACTAAGGAGTTTAATCAACACTTCATATTCATTACGAAAACACAATGAAGATGAAAAAATTCTCCTTTTTTAGTAATAGAATGCAATTTTCATATACAAAAATGAATAGTACTTTTTCTGTCTTGGCAGAGATCTAATAAAGCTCAAAATCATACTAAAACTGTACCGAAAAGCTCAAATTTTGTCCAGTTAATGTAATTTTTTGCAGCATCAATAATATCGAATTGTACCTAATTTCGATATTAGTTTTAGTCAATTAGTATCTGATTTTTGGTACTTATGGCAACCCTGTTCTATTGATACTTTGGAGCTGATGTCATCTACATTTCCTGGGGTTGTGAAGCACTGCTCTGTCTGAGGCTTTAATAGACTTTCATTTGCTCTTTATTTTAACACAATTTGACCAGAAACTGAACTGACTTAGTTGGAACTACAACAGGTGAGCTGATTTTAAGTTTCTCGCACTTAAAAGTAGCCAAAGTTTTTTCAGTAAGTCCCTCTCACCTTTTTGTGGAAAATCAAACTTCCAAACAGGACCATGAACGATATCGATCGCAGCTTCCTGAAAATGTGTTGTTTAAATCTTTTTTGTATTTTAGTTTTGTAGTAGAAGTTTTGTATTTTTTCGTGAGTCTTCAGACGATCATTAAACTTTTTTGACAGTGTTTCTAATGAATGAATTGTGTCTCCATGGTAACTGGTGACCATTCCGCCAATAAACATACTTGTAGAACACCCACTGCAAAGTATCAACTGCCTAAAGAAATCGTGGTACCAGAATCAGTACTGAGTATCGAGACTATTTCTTAGTATCAAAATCGAGTTGGAAATATTAGTATAATGACAACACTCGCCACTCTGCCTCTATGCACGTACGACCTGTTAACAACGCAATTTCATCTGCAGTTACATGAAGTGCACACGGACAATGGCGATAGATAAAAATAGCTTTGACCGGGCCATAATCACCTCTGTCTCTTCCATTTGTGGCGGTGGATTTATAATGTGTTTTTCTTCCGCTGCAGGGAGCCACTGTAATCTTTGTGTGGGACTATCAGAGGCCCAGAGTGGAGGATCAGGCCGTCACAGTGAGTCCAAAGTCTCCTGGCCGGGCGGTACAGGGGGGCAGATGCAGACAGAGATTAGAAACTAGCCACTTCAGCGTATACAAAAGCAGCTGTGGGTATAGAGAGGATGAAAAAACAGAAAAAAGATTGGAGAATATGAGAAATTACAGGTGGGATGATATAAAGGGGATGTTAAAGGGCCCATATTGCGCTATTTTCTCATCATTCTAAAGCTATTCAGCAGAGGTTCATTTCTGTCCTGTGAATGTGACTTTTTTTGGTGCCAATACCTGCTTAAACGAGTATCTAATTTCAATGCTAGTTTAAATATCTTCAGGGTATAATTTTCGATACTTCTGACATCCCTAAAAACGTTGGAAAACCAGAGTAGTTTGAACTTTGCTGCACTCTTCAGCTGCATGGTTTAAGGCACATTTTTTGTCATTTTTGACAGCCTTGAGCACCACTGCAAGTTTCTGTCAAAGAGATTTTTCCATCAGACTGTAAACACTTCATCTGTGTTTCCTAAATACTGGGGCAGCACCCAAGGGCGGGTTGTGTTGACTTTATCTGGGTCGTCACAAACTTCCAGCGGCTTCACGGTTCTGTGAGGAATAAAGCGCCTCTACTGTGTCAGGCAGCTGCAAATGTGCTGTAAATATTTAAATTCTCTATGTTTATTGCATCTGTAGGAACATAATTCAACATTGCTTGGGTTCATCACAACATCGTAGAGTCCCTGTGGTTTAAAACAGAGCTGGAGCAGAGCTGGAGAACAAGTCAGAAAAATAACCCTGTGGTAGGATTTACTATAACTATAGCTATAGCTATAATATATGGTTAAAAGCTCTGAAAAGTTGATTTTCCTGAATATTGCACGTGTTTCCACAAAGTTTTGGCTCTCAACGTCTAGATGAATCATGCAGCACTCGCAAAACAACTTCATCTGCGTTTTCTCCTCTTTAATTTTAGCAAAACAAAACACCTCATGCAGCATTTGGTCAGCATTAGAATAGTTAGAAGTAAAAGCTATATTTGATTTGAACCTCGGATCTCAGGGAAAAGTTAGATCAAGTTGATGAAAATTTAATTCTTATCAAACATTTGCTCTGGAAGATTTTCCATTTCTGAGCTATTTAAAAGAGTGGACATGATGTTTGTCTTGAAGAATCTTAGTTTGGTTGTCAATGAAGTCATTAGATTGTATTTATTTATTTAAAAAGGGACAGTGTACACTGATAAACACCAGTAAAAAATAGAATACAAGTGTAAATGTACCAAAGTTAGCGTACAGCTAATTTACATTCGTAGTCCCTTGACATTTAGGACAGGACAAGACAAACACAACAGTTAAACAAACACAACAGTTAAACATTCAATAAGGCATCCAAGTATCACATTCTCACAGGGTCAAAAGTGCATATGTTGCAGTCCGGTTAGTTGTGGCGGTAGCCCATGCTGTAGCCCAGGCAGCTGCAGCAGTAGCCCAGGAAGCCATGGAGGAAGCCCGGGTAGTTGTGGTGGTAGCCCATGCTGCAGCCCAGGTAGCTGTGGTGGTAGCCCAGGCTGCAGCCCAGGCAGCTGTGGCGGTAGCCCAGGCTGCAGCCCAGTTAGCGGTGGCAGTAGCCCATGCTGTAGCCCAGGTAGCACCAGCTCCACGGTGCTCCTCACAGCCTCCGACACGCTCTGCCTGACCTCGGCCGCGGTCCCCGGTTTGCTCAGCCTTCTTGATGAGGGAGGACATGCTGCGGATGGAGTTGACCGTGGGGAGAGTCCTTGACGCGGTCCTGGCTGCGCTCAGCATGGTGACGGTGACGGATCGGGCAGGAGGCGGAATAAACGTTTTCCAGATTTCCAGATGTTGTTTAGTGTGTACATGGCGGCAGTTGTTTTTACTGTTCTCCTTCTAATGTCAGAAGAGCGGAAGTCACATAGTCACTTAAAGGTTCAATATTGCACAGAATTGACTCTTGCGAGCTTTAAGCCATCAAGAATCAGTAACATGTTTTGTTTCATTCACACATTTGAGTAAACCTGCATTATCTACCTTCTTGCCTTTTTTTCCAGTAGAGATTGGCAATTCCAGGGCTGAAAATATCCAAATGATTCTAGTGAAGGTGAATGGAGTTTAAAAACACAGTGGAGCATTTCCTGTATTACCACATGGCATCACAAGGTGAAACATTGTGTTTTCAGTCTCAACTCTGCCTAAATATGCAGGGTTTGTGTGTTAAACATGTGTGAATGAAACAAAACACAACTCCAGGTGTGTTTGTGATGAGGAAACTTTAAAACATAGATCAGAAATAATATGGGCCCTTTCAGGATTCTTCTCAAACATTTGCTCTGGAAGCTACAGAGGTGTTTTTCAGTTTCTTTCATCATCTTCCATGTTTCTGAGCTACATTAAAGAGACATGACGTGACGTTTGTCTTGAAGAATATTAGTTGGTTGTGTCAGTGAAGTCATTAGATTTCCAGATGTTGTTTAGTTTGTACACAGTGGCAGTTGCTTTTGCTCTTCTACTTCTAATGTCAGAAGAGGCTCGCTGTGTATATGTAGAAGCCCTTGATGTTCCTCAACAGTGATAATGAGACACATAGTCATAGCTGCATTAGCATAGCCACTTTCCTATATAATTATGTCTAATACACTTTACATTGTGTTCCCCAATGAGTTTCGAGGGATCATTACCAGAGGAAATTAGGGTCAAGAGTGGACGCGTCTGCTTCTTCGTTTTAATGCTGCTCAGAGCTGTTGAACCTCAGTGAATGTGTTTTGTAATATAATGCTTAAAAGAGATGTTTCTTGTCTGGCGGGGTAGCCTATTCTTCAAAAATTGACGTAAAGCCGCTGTACGTGACTTTACCAAAAAATAAACCAACATAATATGTAACTAGTATGTTATTGTGTTATTGATCTGAAGAAAATGTGTGTCTGTCTGTCTGAACAAGGGCCTCGTCCTACTTGTGTTCATGGAAATGTTCTTCCTTTGTATATGGATTGCATTATTGTATATAGATTGAATAGTTTTATGCTTTGTGTGTATTCTGTGTTTTTTAAGTCTCAGGGACCGCAGGTGGATATTAGCCTGAGAATATAATCTGGTACAAAGCATCTCTTCAGTTTCTTCTTTGATTAATGCTCATGTACGTGTTCCCTGTAAAATCAAATACACTAAACTAACCTTTGGCTGTAATATTCGGTAGTATTGCTTAAAACCTCTTCATCTCCATGGAGAATGTTCTGAAGTATGGTTTTAATTTTCTGTTTCCAAGATATCATGCAGTTAATTTTCCACCACCAGAAAGTTACATATTGGGGCTTTAATATTATGTTTAAAAGACAGGCGCTCTACCTGATTTTTGTTTTGTTTTTTGTTCCCATCTTAAAAACGATAAAAACAGAATTAGTTCATTTAAACCTTACTTAGTGTCCAAATTTTTCACACCTTTCAGAGACCAGAGTGAGGTTTGCTGCCATGGTAATGCTAACAATTAGCATGCTAACGGCACACTTCCTGATTCTAGTTAGATGCACACAGTACAAAGCAAACTTATTTTGACCTCAAGAGCTCCTGATGTACCAAAGCAAGGTCTTTCAGCTTTTCTTCACATTGCATCACATGATTGATAGCCTACTTTGCAGTGACATCACGCTGGGGGTGTTCTACATGTATCTGTGGTAAGATGTTCATCAGTTACCATGGTGATACAATGCACACATTAGCAAACAATGCCAAAAAGATTTTAAGATCGTCTAAAAACACAATAAAAATACAAAATCGATTTAAACAGCACATTTTCAGGAGCCTGTGATCAATTCAAGCGTTCAGTGTCCTGTTTAGGAGTTTGATTTTCAACAAAAAAAGATGAGAAAAACTGTTACTGTGACTGTAATTTTTAACAGTACAAATCATCTCACCTGTTGTAGTTCCAGATAAGTCAGTTCTTCTTCACAATGTATTAAACAAAGCTCAGATTAAAGTCTAACAGAGCTTCAGACAGGGCAGTACCAACAGTTAGCATCACACTCCCAGGGAATGTGACAACATCAGCTGCAAAGTATCAATTCTATCTGTTAAAACGTTGGTACAGCCTCCATCTAGTCCTGCAAGAAACACCAGACAGCCTATAGCCATTTTGCCGTTTCTCCACACATTAGCCCGTGGTCTGTCGGGGAGATTACACAGGGCGGACATTAGTGACACGGGGTTGCTGCTGATTATAGCATTCTTCCTGCCTTTGTGTCCTCGAGCAAGACTTCTGACCCCAATTATCGTGAGCAGTGTACCGTGTCGGGTTATGGATACCTACTGCACCACGGATATTTTCCAAATCACACTTACAGAGGAGCAAAAGTGGTGATGAACAAATTCAAAAGTGCTACGCTCAAGCTACCATCGATAATAGCCTATGTGGAAAAAGACGGGGAATTAAAGTGAGATTATTACTTCCTAGTCAACAGAACATGGAATAAAAGGTGGTTAAATTAAATGTCCAACATCATTTTGACATTAACCACATATGTTTAGTTTATTGTAGCATTTAAAAGGTCCTGTATTACACAAAACTGATCCTTGTAAGCGTTTAGTCATGTTATATAATGTTGTTACCTCCTCAAAAACATATCTGGAGTTGTGTTTTGTTTCAGTATTTTTTGTAATCCTTTATTATTCGTTTGTCTACATCTCCAAAGCTCAAAATGCTCTGTTCCACCTTGTGATGTCATGAACCTACTTTTTACCTTTTATTTAGTAGAGATTGAACATTCCAGGACTGAAATTATCCAATAGGCTCTATTCACGCTTAAGTCACAAACCAGGAAGACGTTTGGAAACATGCGATGACGACTTCCGGTGGGTCTGTTCACAGTAGTAAGTTTGACAAAATCTAGGAAAAATAAGAAAATGGCCCAGTTTTCTTCATCTACACGTCATTGTAGCGTTCCGTTATGTTCGGCTAATCAACAATTACAACCGTACCTCAGTGTTCATCATTTCCCCGCTGACGCACGACTCCGAGTGCACTGAGTATATGCGATTAGAAGAGACAAGGGCGCCCAGCACACACATATGCAGTCTTCATTTTGGATTTTATCAGTCGTTAGGCGAGCCCCATGTCAGGAACTACTCCGGAAGTTGATGTCAGGTGTTTCCAAACGTCTTCCTGATTTGTAACGTAAGCGTGAATAGAGTCTATTGATTCTTGTGAAGGTGTATCGAGTTTAACAAGGTGGAACAGAGTGAAGAACTCAGTCTAAATATACAGGTTTGTGCGTTAAACATGCGTGAATGAAACAAAACACAACTGCAGGTATGTTTGTGGTGTGGAAACAAGATTATAACATAGATCAGAAAACAGCGTAATATGGACGCTTTAAGTTAATTTCTAAATAGCAGGATACCACACTTGAAACTGATAGCTGCAATACAATACAGTCTGAAACAAAGCAGCTGGACATAATGTATTTGCAGAGAGTTAGAGGAGACACCAGAGACAGACGTGTGCTGAGAGGAGAGGGGCTGGGCTGGACTAATAAAAATGATGATTGGATTTAACTGTTGCTTGCGGCTCAGGCAGGATCAATATCACACAGGTACAGATGGGTTCCTTAGAGAGCGAATCAACACCAACGCTACTACTTAGACACAAGAGCTGTAGACGCAAGTGGTGTCCCAGAACACCATAAGACCAAGGATGACTCAAAATACATTACCTGACCAGCCAGAACCACACGCTTTGTTCGAAAAAAAAAACTTTACAAAGACGAGTGGATCTGGAGCTGTATCCGGTCTCCCTGAGTTCAGAAAGCGTGATTGACAGGTGGGTTAACCAATCAGAGAGATGTATGGTCTGTTTGCGTCAAAACCAACAGGGCTGCTTACATGTAAAAAGTGGAAAAAAACAACATAAAAGACAGAGAAACAACACAGATTTTTACAGAATCAACAATCGAAGCACCAAACTGTGACTTAGGTAAAAGAAGTTACAGTATATATTTTGTTCTGCATATTACGAGAATTTTGGAGAAGTCTTCGGCATTTGAAAGACACGTGATACAAATTAGCAGCTGTGGTTGGATCATCTCAAGTTTGGACGGAGGTTTTTCCCACTTTATGGTCCAGTTCCAGTCCCTTCTGGATTCGAACAGAATGTAGGATATACAAATACAATGGGGAAAAATTCAAGATCACAGACTGTATAAAGAAGTGGGCTAAGAGAGTGTGTTGTCACCCAAAGCGTTCAGCTCCAGTCAAATGCAGCTCACGAGGCTAGCAGTTACAGGAGCGAATTTGGAGGCGAGTTCCATATCAGGAATAGGAATTTATTTACGGACAAAATATCAAAATGGGAGTGGGCTAATACTAATATTTTAAGACCAAAATGACAAGGTTCACAGCAGAAGTTAAAGAGAGAAGGACAACAGTTTTTCAATGTAAAGAAGTCGATGGAGCCAGAAGAGCCCCCATGCACACTTCCTGTTCGGAACACGGTGGTTAGTGGGTTAGCTATGTCCATTTATCTACAGTCTATGATCATGATATAAAAGAGAACATTTGCAATAGTTATATAATTAACAACAGGCCTATGTAACTAAGGCTGCACATAGTGGGTTTCATATTTGTGCTTTTTACGTTACAGCTCCAAGTTCTGCCTCCACTGCTACATCTTGAGTCTTTCATTATTAGAGTTTGAGCTTCTGCAGAGCTCCAGACTGTCCGGAAGTGGCACGTCATGATTCCATGGAAAGTTAAAATCTGAATTTGTTACCATACAAGCTGTTTTCTGTTATACTGTGGAATGTTGTAGCTAAAGCAACAATATTTTCATGAAAATGAGCAAGAGGAGGACTTAAAGCCACAGTATGTAACTTTTTAGCTAAAAAATGCATGTATTTATTTTTTCCCCCCCCATTTTGGTTGTCTTTTGCACTGAAAAAACACATGTCCTTACTATGAATGTGCTTGCATCTCCACAAGACCTAATTCAACAAATGTCAAAACACAACATGCCCCACTCAACATATAGAAATAACCTGCTGAATTTCCAAAAATGTCCCCATATTTATCTTTTTTTTTGTGATCAATATTTTAATTGATTTTTAGTATTAATGGGTGGAAAGGTTTCATTAGCAAACAATAAATAAGTGCACGTGTACAAAATTTCGGAGACATTTGACCCTTATAAGCCAAACCCCCTATACCCCCCTGACCCCAGGTATATTAATGAGAAAATACACACAAAAATATACATTTATATATACATATGTAGATACACACACACACACACACACACACACACACACACACACACACACACACACACACACACACACGCATAGATATATGCTTACACACATACATACATACATACATATATATGTATACATGCATATACATACAATAATGGCAACAGTAGTAACAATAACAACAACAGCAGCAGCACTAACAGTAATAACAACAATAATATTATTATTGTTATTATTATTACCATCATCATCATCATCATCATCATCATCATTATGAGTCAAAACACATTTACCTTTGAGGAGACATCTGATAAAAACACAGTACACATCTTTAACACTGTGTTTTTCAACCTTTTTTTTTGAGTTGAAACACATTTTTACTGTGGCACAAAATCCACTAAAATGTTATCAAAGGACACCAATTTGGGCAAAAAAGTGTACATAATGTCTGTGTCACTGTGTCCGGAACTAGGGAATTTGTCATAGTGGTCATTGAGTGTTTTCATTTGGTTCAGAAGTTTGCTCAAAACTCAACTTCAACTTTGTGTAATATGGGACATTTACAGTCTGTTGTCTTTTGTGTCTGCTATAGTTATGATCTATGACAGCTGTGGATCATTGTGTTGTAATCTGTACATTTTAAATCACAATATTCATCTAAAATGACTTAATAAAAGAAACAAATCTGCCGACTTCCATGTTACAAGACTGTGGTGCCCAATGAGACCTGACGTCACTGTAAACATCATCACAACAAAGAGCCGTGCAGCTGTCGGCACCTCCTATAGACGTTAGCGAGTTGTTGTTTTTTTCATTAGTACTAAAATTAATACTTAACACCGCCGAATCCTTTGCATATCACCAATTACAAAAATAAAATAGGAAAATGAAGTAAGCTCAGAGCAGTAGCCATGTACTTGCATGAAAATAAGCAATTAAAGAATGTTCAAATCACTCCAAATACAACTTTGAGAGGGTAAATGAAAAGGAAGCAACTAGAACATGTTTAAAAGCTCTGAAAAGCAGATAATAGGTAACTAAACAACTTCACTATAGCTAAAATAATCAATTGAAATTGGATATTTTTACAAGGCACACCTGGAGATCTCTGAAGGCACAGTAGTGTTCCCCAGCACGCTCATTTCAAATCAATATTTTAACAAAAACAACTTTTGCATGGTATTTTTTTCTTCTTTTTTTCCCCACACTTCATAGTATTCCCATGATCTGTTCTTTGCCCTGGGGCTTCATTACATTGATGTGACCGTCCATCAGCACCTCCACAATCCCTCACTCCCACCGCATTCATATAAGTGAGTGACGTGTCTTGCCCAAGGACGCGACTGCAGCTGGGATTAAACTGTCAACCTTCCCGTTACTGGTCGACCTTATTGCATCCTTAGCCACAGTTTCATCACGAATAATAAATGACGTAGAGTTTGAAATGTTGCATTACTGTGATCTATTCAAGCAATATCCAACCAACAGGCCACACAGTAATTCACACGTTTTTTCATTTTTGTCAGCGCTCGCAAATCCAGTATATAAAATGGTAAATAAACATATATAAACATAAACTTTTTTGTATCTCTCTCTCCCTTACTCTCTCTCAATATTTTCAACGGCCCAAAAATGAGCACAAAAATCGCTCCAATGTGTTTATTTTTTTAACTAATGATTTTAATGACTCTAAGTCCAAAACACAAACCTTTGCAGCAAGCATGGATTTTATTTTTTTGTGTTCAATGGTTTCTCTTCCTCTCTTTCAATAGCTTCTCTCTCTCTCTGTCACTCTCTTTCTATAGGCTCTGTCTCTCTCTCTCTTTCAATAGTCTCTCTCTTTCTGTCTTTCTCTTTCTATTGGCTCTCTCTCTCTCCATTTCTCTTTCAATAGTCTCTCTCTCTCTGTCTTTCTCTTTCTATAGGCTCTGTTTCTCTCTCTCTTTAAATAGTCTCTCTCTCTCTTTCAAGTCTCTCTCCCTCTCTCTCCATTTCTCTTTCAATAGTCTCTCTCTCTTTCAAGGCTCTCTCCCTCTATCTCCATTTCTCTTTCAATAGTCTCTCTCTCTTTCCATAGTTTTCCTTTCTCTCACTTTCAATAGTCTCTTTCCTTCCCTCTCTCAACTGTCTGTCTCTCTCCCTTTCTCTTTTAATAGTCTCTATCTCTCTCCCCTCTCTCTTTCAATCTTTCAATAGCCTTTCTCTCTCTCCCTCTCGCTCTCAATAGTCTCTCTCTATTTTTCTTTCAATAGCCCCTCTCACTCCCTCTCTCTCTTTCAGTAGGCTCTCTCTTTCTCTTTCAGTAGTCTCTCTCCCTCCCCCTCTCTCTTTCAATAGTCTCTCTCTCTCCTTCCTTCTCTCAATTGTCTCTTTCTCACTCTACCTTTCTCTTTTAATAGTCTCTATCGCTCCCCTTCTGTTTCAATAGTCTCTCTCTCTATAGTCTCTCTTTCTCCACCTTTCTCTTTCAATAGTTCCCCTTCTCTCTCTCTATCTTTTTCAATAGCCCCACCTCTCTCTCTCTCTCTCTCTCTCTCTCTCTTTCTCTCTCTCCTTCTCTCCCTTTCAATAGTCTCTCTTTCTCTCCCTCAGTGATTTTAATGGACCGAAAACACATGAATCACTATGACAAAAACAGCACGGACATTGAGGTCAAGTCAAAAAACTTTAAAATTATCACATCATCGTCTGTATTTGCTCCATTATAATTTCTATATCTCTGTGATTCAGGGCAGTAGCTAAATGATCTACGGACGATAACCTCACGGACGATAAAATACCCCGTGACTAGTGAACGCACCACTGAACCTGGTGCTTCCACGGGTGCCGGGTGTATGGTTAATGCTTCATATACTCTAATGGCTGGATGGGTTTTATGTGCGAGGAAATGAGCTATAATTTGTTCGCTTTTAACTTTTATTTTTGTTTTCTCTTACATCATTTAAAAACAAAAGGAGAAAGTCAGCATTAGTTTAGTTAATATGATCTCATGAACAACTGCTCTCAACTGGACTGGTAGTCAAAAGTAGAGGGAAAAAGTCAATTGAAAACCCTGAAAGTGTTTCCACGCGTTTGAGAAGGCCCATTGAAGTTGTAGACTAAATTGAACAAATAATATATACTTTTTATTTTACTTTTAAATTGTGTTTTATTTATTATGATTCAGAATAAGCACTTTGTTAATACTTTGATTGTCAGGTGGATTAGCCAATCAGGGACATGCATGATCTGTCTGTATCAAAACAAACATGGTATCCTGCTAACGAGGAAAAAAGAAAGGAAATAGTATTACTGTCGAATCAAAGAACGAAGCACTAAATTCTGTTAATCTCAAGAAAGCGACAGATGACCAAAGAGCTCCTTCATTTCACGCGTCACTGAAATAAACAAATCTGATTGGACGGCTGTATTTGGTTCTGGCTCGAGACCCGACGAAGAGGATGGTGATATCTCTCTGTACTTTTTTTGAAAGGATATCAGTCCGGACTTGCCAGGCTATAACTGAAAATAATCTTATAACTGTATGTCCCAAATATTTATTTTAACGATTAACATTATAAGACTTTCGGGGGCAACATTAATCAGTAAATACTCTTATTACATCTAATTAAAGTCCCAACCAGGATATCGCCTGAACCGATACCCAGATCCAGCAAATTTTCCTGGATCGGCGCCACATCACAAAATCGGAAGACGTTTGGAAACATCTGGATGACGACTTCCGACGGGCTCTGAAAATGGCCCGGTTTTCTTCATCTAGATGTCGTATTCTTTCTTTTTTTACTTTTATAAACTGTCTATTAATTTGTATTATAATCTGTCTAACTTTAAAAAAAAAAGATGTCATAGTAGCATTTCGTGATGTCTGGAAGTGACACTGAAGACGTGATTAGAGTCCCGTCCCCCATGGAAAGCTTTGGCAGGTTGTGAAGACGCTGCTGCTGAATCCATGGTTTTATCACATATCCAGTGTCGGAAACTACACCGGAAGTCGTCATGTTTCCAAATGTATTCCGGTAAGCGTGAAAAGAGCCTATATTTCGTATCGGTATCGGTGCATCCCTAGTCAAAATTATACGTTTATCATTTCTATATATCTGTATCAGGCACGCCAAATGCTATCAACCAGTCCAGCAGCGAACGCACCACTAAATCTACAGCTTCCATAGACGGCTGGGTTTATGGCAAATACTTAATATATTCTAATGCCTGGCTGCGTTTTATGTGCGAGGAAATGATCTATAGTTTGTTCACATTAACACGACGGCTGCTTCAGAGCCCTCGGAGGAGAATGTGGGTGGCTTTCACTGCAAATGAGGTCCAAGCTCATGACGTCTGATGCAAACATGAAAGCAAATAATTCTCAATATTCTGTTTACTGAAGGTCCCATATTAGGCCATTTTCTGTTGTTTTCTCATCACAAACAGACCTGGAGTTGTGTTTTGTTTCATTCACTCATGTTCATTACACAGACGCTGCATATTTAGGCTGAGTTCTTCTCTCAATTAGAAAAGACTCTGTCCCGCCTTGTGTTGACGTGGTAATACAGGAAGTGCTGCACTGTGTCTTTAAACCTTCACTAGAATCATTTGGATAATTTCAGCCCTGGAATTGTCAGTTTTTACTGAACTAAATGTAAAGGGTATCTGCTAACTTGAAAACTATCACTACATGACATCACAAGGTGGAATAAAGCATTTTGAGGTTTTGAAATGTAGACAGACTAATAATAAAGGATTACTAAAATGTGTGAATGAAACAAAACACAATTCCAGGTATGTTTTTGATGATGTAACAACATTATAACATGGCTAAAAGGTCACAAGAGGCAATTTTGCGTAATTTAAGACCTTTAAAGGTTTTATAGTATGCCAAATTGGCTAATCCTAACCCAAGATGGTTCCGGTCGGCGTAGCCATTTCCACTCTTATGTAATCCCTATGAGGTTATTGCAGAGTCACACTAAATCTATAAATACAGATCATACAGTAGATACAGAGCTGCGTCACTGAAAACAGGTTAAAGTGGAACTAAATCCTGGTACTCACACTATCTAAAAAAAAAAACAAAAACGGAGGGGGAATAAATTAAATTAATATACAAATAAATAAATAATAAATAATTAACAAATAAACAATGGGGTAATGAAAGGAGAGGAAAAGAAAAACAAATAAAAAAATAATAATAACGCACGCACACATACACACACACACACACGCACACTTGCCTTCCCATTTAAGAAGAACAGAAGCCATTCTTTTGTCTCGTCACCCCTTCAAACCTTGATGTCTTGTATCTTGTTAAGGTCAAAATAAGTCTGTTGCTTGTATATGCATCTAATTAGAAAGCATTTTATTGTGCGAGAATCAGGAAGTGTGCGTTAGCATGCTAGTTGTTGAAGTTTTGAATGCAAAAGGTAAGTGAGGAATAACTTTGGACCACTGCAAACTGTGTGTGTGTTTTTTTTTTTTTTTTTTTTTTTTCTTAGAAATTTGCGTTTTTAAGAAAGTTAAACTCAGGTAGAGAGCTTTTTATTGTCTGAGAATCAGGAAATGTGCATCACCATGCTACCATTTTGAATGCAAATGAAAGGTGAATTAGGAATAACTTTGGACCACTGCAAACAGTTCATTTTTTTCATGTTTTTTAAGAAAGTAAAAAGCAGGTACAGCGCCTTTAACTCGTACAGATAATAAAATCATATCTACAATATCCAGTTATGTCATCCTTCATTATTAGGACACTGGGACAAACCTATTACAAAACTGCAATACAGGCACTATCTCTGAGAGCGCACTGCTGATGGTGTTTTGATGAATCGCTCAATATCAGGCCAAAGCAAAAGTACCTAGAGCAGGACACATCATATTCATCTTTTTAACCTTGCAAAAAGAACACTGCCTTTCACAAAAACAGTGGTTAGAGGGTGGATTATTTTGGACATTTTTAAATAGAATTTAAGGAGAACTTACATTTGTTATAGTGTTTGATGTGCTTTTGATTACTGCATGCCCAAGGACTTCATTTTATCTCATGCAATTTTTTATCTTGCATTTATTCAATTACAGGAGCTTTTTAATCGCCCGAGAGCCGGATTCTTATGTGAACGGGGTCGAGTCTCCACAGATCTGACCTGTAAAATGGCCTGCTGGGCTCACTTTTTGTCTAAAGTCTAAAAATGTACAGGTTTAATGCCGTACTGTGGAACAATTGAGGCAAAGCACTAAAATCTCCATGGAGACAAGATGAAAAATTACATAGTACATCTTTAATACACAAACTCTGCATATTTAGTGTTTCTCTCAAACAGAAAACACTCTGTTCCACTTTGTGATGTCATGTGGCAATACAGGAGGTGCTCCACTGTGTTTTTAAACTCCATACATCTTCACTAGAATCATTTGGATGATTTCAGCCCTGGAATTGCCAATCTCTACTGAACAAAAGATAAAAGCAGCTGTGAAAACAACCACTACATGACATCACAAGGTGGAACAGAGCATTTTGAGCTTTGGAGATGTAGACAGACTAGGATTACTCAAACATTTGTGAATGAAACAAAACACAACTCCAGGTATATTTTTGATGGCGCTTGTGTTATCTGCAGCTATCTATAGGAGGTGCCCATTCTTTGTTGTGATGACATTTACGGCAACATCTGCTCCCACTGGGCACCGCAGTTTTCTAACACGTACATCAGCAAACTTGTTTTTTTATTAAGTTGTTTTAGTTCAATATTGCGATTTAAAATGTCCAAATTCTAACATAATGATCCACGAGTGTCATATAATAACTATATAGCAGACACAAGCACAGTATGTCTTCTTTACGAGCTTCTGCCATCGCTAAGGCTGTGAAACCTTTTTGAGATTCAGAATTTTCACGTTTCAAACCAGATAAAAGAATGTTGTGACAAAGTACACAAAAACTGAATTCCTCCCTCGCTCAGTGCCACACTCGTAACACTGCAGCTGGGTTTGCAGACTCCAAAACTGTAAATTAATTTTCATTCTTACAACGACTGCCAAAAGCCCTCCTTGTTTGAGCACTCTTTCGTAATCTCGTCACTATGGTAATTATTTCATAGCTTTGGAGAGGGCTTCAAGGTGATCCTGTGCACCTGCCGCTGTACACGCTGAAAAGGTTCTGGGAAGGTTCAGTCTTTTCTGGCACCATCGCCATCTGTCAACAACAAGTTTGGGAGGGGGGCTGCAGGAGTCATGTAAGGTCCCATACTTGGAGACTGAGTGTGGAGAGGAGTAATTAGAGTCATGTGAAGATGCAAGGGCTGTAAAGGGCCCATTATTACAATATTATGATCTATAATGTTGTTTCCTCCTCAAAAACATACTGGAGTTGTGTTCTGTTTCATTCACACAAGTTTAACACACAAATCCTGCAGATTTAACGGGAGTTCTTATCTCAAACAGAAACACTTTGTGATGTTATGTGGTTATACAGGACGTGCTTCTGTGTGTTTTTGAACTTCATACAACTTTGTTTTAAAAAGCCCCGAAAACCCATCTCTTTAAAACCACCTTTCATTAACTTTATTATTTCTTTTGTTTGCCTTTGTTGGTCTCTTCATGTAAAGTGTCTTTGAGTATCTTGAAAAGCGCTATACAAGTGTTACAGCTGCAGCAGAAGAACATCCAGGGGGTGTGGAGAAGCCTCAAGACGATCTCAGGCTTCAAAGCGCCTCCTGCCCAGACGGAGGGGGATCTGCGGTGGGTAAACGAGCTCAATTCTCACTTCCTGAGATTTGATCAATCACCCACCACTCCCCCCACCCAGCTGCCAGCTCTCACCTCCCCAGCTGGACAATGGGGAACTCCTGCACCTCTTCACACCTCTGCCTCTGCTCTTCAGCCCACCACTACACATGGACTCACCCATCCCCCCAGCCTGCCACTGTCATTTTCTACAGCCCAGGTGAGACTGGAGCTCAAGAAGATCAGACCCAGGAAGGCAGCAGGACCAGACGGCATCAGCTCCAGGCTCCTTAAGTCCTGTGCAGACGAACTGTGCGGAGTTATGGAGCATGTCTTCAACATGAGCCTTAAGCTGAGGGTGGTACCACAACTCTGGAAGACCTCCTGCGTGGTACCAGTGCCTAAGACACCGCACGCTAAAGACCCCAGCAGCTTCAGGCCGGTGGCTCTAACATCGCACCTGATGAAGACACTGGAGAGACTGGTCCTTGGCCACCTCCGCTCCACCGTGAGCTCAGCGATGGACCCGCTGCAGTTTGCATACCGGCCTGGCATCGGAGTGGAGGACGCCGTCATCTACCTGCTGCACCGCTCACTGTCTCACCTGGAGAACCCCGGCAGCACTGTGAGGATTCTCTTCTTTGACTTCTCCAGTGCTTTCAACACCATCCAGCCACTGCTCCTGAGGGACAAACTGGAGACCGCCGGTGTGGACTGTGACCTGGCAGACTGGATCCTGGACTACCTCACAAACCGGCCCCAGTTTGTGAGAGCCAAGAACTGCGTGTCTGACCTACTGACCTGCAGTGTGGGGGCGCCCCAGGGCACGGTCCTCGCGCCCTTTCTTTTCACACTTTACACTGCAGACTTCAGACACAACACGGACAGCTGCGTCCTGCAGAAGTTCTCTGATGACTCTGCCATCATTGGCTTCATTAAGGATGATGACGATGTGGAGTACAGAGGACTAGCGCAGGACTTTGTGGACTGGTGTCAGCAGAACCACCTCATCATCAATGCAGGGAAGACCAAGGAGATGGTGGTGGACTTCCGCAGACGCCACTCTACTGTCACCTCAGTGAACATCCAGGGAAGGGACATTGAGAGAGTGGACTCTTACAAGTACCTGGGTGTTCATCTGAACAACAAACTGGACTGGACTCACAACACAGATGCACTGTACAGGAAGGGCCAGAGTCGGCTCTATCTCCTGAGGAGACTCAGGTCTTTTGGAGTGAGGGGGCCACTCCTGAAGACCTTCTATGACTCTGTGGTGGCATCAGCCATCCTGTACGGTGTGGTCTGCTGGAGCAGCAGCATCACAGAGAGGGAGAGGAAGAAGCTGGACAAGGTCATCAAGAAGTCCAGCTCCGTCCTGGGCTGTCCTCTGGACTCAGTGCAGCAGGTGGGGGACAAGAGGGTCCTGGCTAAGGTCATCTCTATGCTGGACCATGAGTGTCACCCCCTGCAGGACGCCCTGTCTGCTCTGGAGAGCAGCTTCAGTGACAGACTGATTCACCCTCGCTGTGGGAAGGAGAGGTTTCGCAGGTCTTTCCTTCCTGCTGCTGTTAGACTGTACAATGAACACTGTTAACACTGTACATGTGTCATTCAACTCTACCTATGTGCAATACTGAAGACCTCTGGTACAATTCACTCATGTCACTTACTGATATTTATCCTGTCTGTACATAAACATAGTCATTACTGTAAATAACATAATATACTGAAGTCACTTTACTGAGATTTACTCTGTTCATATGCTGCACTGTTACTTTTATTGTACATAATAGTATTTTTTGGTATTTTATATTTTGTATTTTATATTTTTGCTCCACCAAAACAAAATTAGAGTCTATCTTTAAGTCTATTTCTAAATTATTCTCTTTTTAGCTATTATCTATTATCTTGTTTTATTGCATGTTCCATTTTCCTGCTGTTCTTGAACTGTGCGTTGCAACACTGGAATTTCCCCACTGTGGGACTAATAAAGGCATATCTTATCTTATCTTATCTTATCTTATCTTATCTTATCTTATGTATTATTATCCCATCCATCCATCCATTTTCTTCAGCTTATCCGGGGCCGGGTCGCAGGGGCAACAGTCTAAGCAGGGACTCCCAGACTTCCTTCACCCCGGACACTTCCTCCAGCTCCTCCAGGGGGATCCCAAGGAGTTCCCAGGCCAGCCGGGAGACATAGTCCCTCCAGCGTGTCCTGGGTCTTCCCGGGGCCTCCTTCCGGTGGGACATGCCCGGAACACCTCCCAAGGGAGGCGTCCAGGAGTCATCCGGAACAGATGCCTGAGCCACCTCAGCTGGCTCCTCTTGACATGGAGGAGCAGCAGCTCTACTCCAAGCTCCTCCCGTGTGACTGAGCTACTCACCCTATCTCTAAGGGAGCGAAACTCATTTCGGCCGCTTCTATCTGCGATCTTGTCCTTTCGGTCATTACAACTTCACTAGAATCATTTTGATCATTTCAGCCCTGGAATTGCCAGCTGTTAACTTAACTGCCGCTTCATGAGATCACAACATAGAACAGAGCATTTTGAGCTTTAGAAATGTAGACAGACTAATAATAAAGGGTTATTCAAATGTGTGAATGAAACAAAACACAACTCCAGGTCTGTTTATGATGAGGTAACAACACTGATATGGCTAAAAGCTCACAAGAGTCAATTGTGCATAATATAGGACCGTTAAAGGGGGGTGTTACACTTCTATGGGGTAGTGATTGTCTCGTTAGCCTTTTAACTACAAAATTTACTTCATTTTTTATTGTTTTCAAAATACCACATTCACCGAAAATAACATATTAAACATGTTTGTTAAGTTTCAGTTTCATTTTTGATGACTGTATAACAAAATTAACTGAGGGATTCAGACGTCACCCATTATGATAGCATTTGGTTCCAGTCAAATGAAGCCAATCGAGGGTAGCAGTTAGGAATATTTGGAATTCCGACCTCTAGTATCACAGCAAAGAGCCACTCAGGAGCAAGGCTGTTGTCACCTGCACATGCTATTGAGAAAGGGAAAGGAGACACCTGATTGGTCTGTTATTAATGTTCATATCTTGTTTTTTTATGGACAAAATACAGAAATCAAAACCCCAGGATCGTGTAAAGTGAGTTATGAACATTTTAATATTACTGCGGCGATTGGAGCGGATGGAGCCAAATCGCACCCAAGCTCACTTCCTATTTGGAACGTGGCAGCTAGCAAGTTAGTTATGTCCATTTATATACACAGTCTATGCTTCTCGTTCTAAGTCACTCCACCTTCAGAGCGCTATTACAACACAATCAGCGTGCATCCTAACGAAACTACTGCACATCGCATCAGGTTTGTGAAGTTGTAGTGTATTGTTTTGTATCATCCTTGTGTATATTTATGGAAAATTATCGTGTGGAAGCATCAGTCTTATACCTTTAAAGAGGGTTTGAACAGGGCCTGGTAGAGATCACAAAATTACTCAAACATGCATGGATGACAAATAAAGCCTCATAATGCATGTTTTTTGATGAGGAAACATTATAACATGGTAGAATGCTCCAAAAAGTCGATTTCTGAAACACAGAGGACATTCCTGGATTGCCCTTTTCATTGGTAATACAAATAGATTATATATTATAGCACTGTCAAAGCTAGTTTTGTTAGGATAGGACCTTTAATATTTCAACCATGAATCTTTATGTGTATTCATAGAAGTGCCAGATGTGAACACGGAGATTTATTTCAACATAAAATGCGCGAACAGAAAAGCGCCCCAGCTGCAAACTCTCAGAATGACTAGATAAGCAGGCCCATGGAGGGAGAAAATGACTCCATTCAAACAGCTCGTGGAATCAGGTGTTTGCTACAATCTCACGCAATCTCCAATACACTTCTGGCGTTTGGAACCGTTATACAAGCTGTTATTCAAAGGTACACTACGGAACATTTCTACTTGAGGCTTCGCCATTTGTTCGTCTCCGTTTGTCTAGAATGTTCCACAGTGTAGATTAAACCTATCTATCACAAAGGAGACAAGCACTACGCTACATTACAGTTCAGATCCCCCTATTCACAAAAGGAATTATTGTATTTTTGAGCAATAAAACCACCCGTAATGAATAAATGCTGGATGTAAATGTTTAATGGAACATTCCATGCAAAGCAATAACATCTCCATGGAGACAAGACCACCAATAAAGGCCACCTTTAAGTTTGCGAATAGATAAGGTATGAAATAAACGGGAATAGTTCAGTTGGTAGAGTGGTTCAAATCCCGCTTGTGACGTGAACACTGTTGGTAAAGAGGTCAGATCCACAGGTTGGTGGTGCGATTCCAGCTCCCACAGATGAATATGTTGTTGTGTCCTTGGGCAAGACACTTAACTCCCCTTGCCTCCAGTGTCTGTGTACATTGGTGTGCGATTGATTGATTTAAAGTGCTTTGAGTGCCTTGAAGGTGGAAAAGAGCTGTATAAAAATATAACCATTTTACCATTTAAAGGTGCATTGTGTAACTTTTCTAGTGGAGGGTCCATCACCTGCTTGTTTCTATGGATATGTCATTGCTCTGCTTAGAATGTTCCACAGTATGACATTACATACTGTAATTGTGTAGCTCAAAAATACCGAAAAAAGACTCAGACAAACTTTATTGATCCACAAGGGAAATTAGAAGCAACGGAAAAAAGGAAAAAGAAGCATTCTGACTGTGAGTGGGGTCGCCTCTCCACAGATCTGACCTGTAACTTGGTCTGGTTTGGTCTCCATGAAGATAAAAAGGTTTAATGCCGTACTGTGAAACATTTCAAGCCAAGCAATAACATCTCCATGGAGAAAAGCATTTGACGGACCCTCTACCAGAAAAGTTACACAACACACCTTTAAGCTAAGAAGTAAAACCACCAATTTTGCATTTGCAGTTCTATTTTCGCCTCGTACCCTGAAGCTTTTAGTGCATTATCATTTAGTGCGTAGAGGGAATACCGCCCACCCTGACACGTGGTGAAATAAAATGCCCCACAGATGGCAATGGGCCTGTATGTGCAAACACTGAAATGAAAGTGCTTTTATGAGCTAAACACAAACGCTACTAATGCTACACTTGGAGAAGGTCTCTAGTCTATAAAAGCACAAGGAGGTACATGGAGAATAACTTACAGTCAGAGAAAGGTGTTGGGAGCAAACGAGTGGGAGTTAATAAAATGATAGTCTCACACTGCGCTTTCCAGATACACAGTTACTTTATAGTTCTGTGCATTCACTTCCAATAGAAGCTCAATCATTTTATTTATAAAAGGATTTATACGAGAAAACAGCAAAAAGGAGAAGGTTGGGAGTGAGCGAGTTAGGTGAAGATTTGGTATTTCTATGCAAAAAAAGACTAAAGAAAGATTAAAGTCATGATTCATAAGACCTATTATGCAAAATCATCTTTTCAGTTAGTTGTTCCCTCTTCTCATTTACACTCCCAAAGTTGTATTTGGAGTGAATCATGCACGTTTGAGTAATCTTTAATCACTTTCACTGCCACTGGCACACACCCACTGCTCTGTACTTACTTTGTTTTCCAATTTTATTTTCTTCATTGATGATATACGTAGGATTCTATGTAGGAATCACTGTCTTCTGCAGTGACAGTGATTCCCAATAACCAAGACCCATAACTCCACAGTATAATAGTGTTGTCTAAACTGTTGGCGTGTTCACACTCACTGTTGTGCTCCAGCTCCTCCTCCACGTTGCCCATGACCATGGCAGGAACTCCAAAGGCCGAGGCCAGCACCCACACACAGATGTTCACCACCTGGATTCACACAAGAGAGGAGCTTTTATAAGGACCCATTCTAGATATAAGAAATACTGACATCGGGGCAGTGCCTTTCATATGTTTGATTATTAAACGTCGGGATGTAGCATTTCATTTTATTTTAAGCGTCTCCTGCAGATCTGCTTTTGGTGCAGAGTAAAAAGTGTCATTAATTCTCATTATCTTCTCATTTTCAGGTTTCATCTTTAATAAAGGCGGCATTTTGGTGACACTGTTTTGAATCTTTTTGTTCCTTTGTCTTTTCACAGCAAAGTAGAAAAGTATTATTAATTGCCAACAAAGGAGCAAGGGTAAAAAATTGAATGTATGATATTACACATTTACATTGCCAAAAATGTTGTTTTATTAACAGTTAATTTAGTTGTACAGCTAAATGGCTGCTGTGATTGGCTGAAACACTAGGGACAAAGCCTGTATATAGAGCCTGTATATAAATGGATATAGCTAGAGCACTAGTCACCACATTTCAGCAGGCGTGCGATTCAGCTCCATCGACTCTCTCATTCACTTTGTATTAAAAATCTTTGCCCTTCTCTCTGAACCTGCTCCTGTCAAACTCATCATTTTGGTTTGTTTTAACCCGTTCTGTACGATCCTGGTGTTTTTATTTTCCTATTTCAGATATAAACATTAATATGAGAACAATCACGTGCCTTCTTTCAGGTTATTATCTCTTAAAATATAACTGTTTACGCAAAATGTACTCTTGTGAGCTTTAAACTGTATTTGAATCTTGTTACCTCCTCAAAAACAGACCTGGAGTTGTGTTTTGTTTTATTCACACGTTTGAGTAACATTTATTATTAGTCTGTCTACATCTCCAAAGCTCAAAATGCTCTGTTCCACCTCGTGATGTCATGAAGCTGTAGTTTTCAGCTACCTTTTAGATTTTGTTCAGTAGAGATTGGTGGTTCCAGGTCTGAAATTATCCAAATGACTCTAGAGAAGGTTTAGCCCCCAAGACAGCTGATTCACCTTGGCCTTGTGTGGCGTCCGCATGTCCAGGGCTTTGACGGGGTGACACACGGCCACGTAGCGGTCCATGCTCATCACGGTGAGGGTGAAGGTGCTGGTGAACATGTTGTAATAGTCTATGGACACCACCGCTTTGCACAGAGTGTTCCCGAAAGGCCAGAATCCGAGGAAAACGTCTGTGCCCTGGGAAAAAAAATGTAAAGAAAACATATTAGCATTGAGAAATTGAGGTAGATGTAATTTATAAATGTATGTTATAGGAGAAAACGGGTACGTGCCGTTTGGGGGTGTAACGTCTTTTTTCTGTCCTTTGTAGCAAAATCCCAAAAATATTTTCAAAAACAAAGCTGTTCTTCAACAATTGTAAATATGCCTTTTCATAAAGATCATAACATTTTTTGTGTAACTCTTAATTTGAAACATTTGAACATGCCCTGTGGTGTGACCTCTCCTGTCACCCTGCGGGACACTCACTACAAATTTGCAATGTCAAAATATTCTAATAAATGATTTAATATGTCTGCGCAGTGCTAGTTGAATAATTATGTAACTGTCCCGTCTTAATTAGAATTGTATTTTTCACATGAAATACCGTACTGCTGTCACACTGCAGGACATCACTGGGGCACGTTCAAAGTCTTTCAGAAAAGCTTCATTTTACAAAAATAAGAAAATTATCTTTATTAAATTTGTCGTGTATCTTAATTAACCCAGCACTCTTCCTGGTGCAAAAATGACAGACGAACTCCTTCTAGATTTTGTGTTTGTGTTTAAAGTAGAAGTAAAGTTAAATTTAAAGTAGTAATAAAGTTGTAATATTAATAAATAATATACACATGCTTCCCTTTATGCCAACACCTTTATGAACTGTCTCATACATTTATTTATTTATTTTTTAAGAAAAGTGCTATAGTCACACTGCAGGACATTTGAGTGTTTTTTTTTTTGTGTGTTTTTTTTGTGAAATACCATAAAATTAAACACTTCATTCTAAAACTGTATGTCTTTTATAGAATACATATTTGTGCACAGTTGGGTTGAATTTTGGAGGAAGAAAAGTGATTCTGCGGAAAACGGGCGTCACATCAAGTACCCTAATACAGACTGTAAAAAGAAGTGCACTCAGCTCCAGTCAAATGAAGCTCATGAGGCTAGCGGTTATAGGGCCAAATTTCGAGCCAAAGCTGCTGGTTTAGCAGAGGGCAGGCCTTAGCAACGCTCTCAATCTAACCTGCTGCTAGCGGGACTGACCTCGGCGAAAGAAGGTGTCTGATTTGTCTGCCGTTAATGTTCATATCTTGATTTATGGCAGCACCTTCATCGCTACTTGCTCTAAATCGTACCAGATTTTTTTGAGCGGACAACATAGATAGAGGAATCCTTTTTAGAGCTCAGACCTACTTCCTGTAATTTTCACAAACTGCTACTGGACTGATGTAAAATATAACAAATATTTACCACAGGTACAGATCAAAACAAACAGAGTAGTATTTCAAAACATGTAAAACTGTCGTGTGCATTTTAATGGGTTTGTGATGTTGTGCTCTTGGGCTCAACACACCAACTTAATTGGATGTGTTAGGAGAGGCCATTGGTGCAGACTGGAAGCCATTTCTTTGTCAGTCCACCCCAGGGCAGCTGTGGCTACGACTGAGGTAAAGCTAATACACATGTGTAGATAGTGAATGAATCTTAGCCAACATCAGCCAAGTGACTTTAGAGTTAAACGGTGATAAAATAAATAAAATAACCCTTACCATTTGGTAAAAGAAAGTTAAAATGTGTGTTAGTTCACAGGAGGTATTTATAAAACTATACATGGCATCGTTATAAGAGGCAATTAACAGATAAAATAAAATAAAAACTCACCTGGAAAGGGAGTGTTGCTAGAAACAGGGAATCGGCCAGTGCCAGGTTAAAGATGTAGATGTTAGTAGCGGTCTTCATCTTGGTGTATCTGAGAAAACACAGAGGAGGAAAAACACAATTTAAAACAGTGAACATCACAAACACGCACTCTTTGTTGATCAGGTTTGGAAATATAGTAAATAAATTAAAAAATGACGACAACGAAGACACTCAAATATTGGTAAAAAGTGATATTTTGGTATGTTTCAATCCAGTTTGTTTTTGCCAGCTGCCGAAATTGGATCCATATTGGGTCTTTAATATCAACTCATGGCGTTACATACAATACTTTAGTTATATTTTGCACATGATATACTGCTGTTTTTTAAGAACCAAATGCATTTTAGCAACTATATTTCTTTGTTAAACCACTACCTGTGCAAAGTCATCATATGGAATAAATCTATTTTAATCATCAAAACAGTGAATATTCAAGTGTATTAAATAAGTTTTCTTTCACTAAATAAGCAACACAATTGTAGTGCGGTCACACAAAAAATGCTAAAAGATACACAAAAATACTCTACACAGCAGCCCAGGATAATGATACTAAAAATTTAAGATTCATTAACTGTCCAAATTTTGCTATTAAATCCGTATCAGCATTTTGAGATTAAAACGATCTCATTCTTCATTGTTTCTCTTCTCCTAGTGGATTCTGTGTATTTTAAGCACAACTAATTCATTCAGTAATGAGTCTTAATGAACGTTATTAACATGGTGAAGCATGTATCGCATAGCTAAAGTTAGTGCCGTTGGATATTCATACATACTTTATTCCTCTCCACATCCTCCTGACTGCATTTGGCACAAAATATAATAAAATCTGCAATTGTTCACGTAGTTGTTGAGCAGTGGGGGACAGAGCAGTAACCTAGAACAGCAGGACGGATTCTCATGATATTTGTGAGTTCACAGACTGAAGAAAATCCTTTTTGAGGTTTGTGCAGAAGCCAAAGGCGAAGCAGCCAAACATATGACGTACTTCAGCCTATTTTAGCATCAATACAGACTATTTTATTTGTGAAAAAGGTGCAGAAGGTAAGCGCTTTGTGCATTTGTGAACAGAGAAGTTTTCAGCTTGTTCTGTTATTGTGACGCCTCGACCGATCAGATGTAAATAATCTTCATGATAGTCAGCGTTTTCCAGTCACTTTCACCAAGAGCCAACTCAAGATTGATAGACAGAGTGATAGACGTACAGTATGCATCAGGGTGAGCCAGGTTAACTCCTCGCAGCTCCTCGCCATTAAAATGAATCATGTTTCCCGGATGTTTTTTCGAGCCATAGCTTTAGTTGGCAACTAGAGGTCGACTGAAGCTGTTTCGTTCTATTGGATGCAGTTCTTCTACCTGTGTCCTCAGCAGGAATGGGACTAAACACAATTTCGAGACGAGATATGAAATTGGGTCCACGAGAGCAAGACAAGACGAGAGTTTCAAGGTATAACTTTTCTGATGGAGGCTTAGAATGTTCCACAGTATGACATTAAACAGCTCGACCTAACATTTATTAGACAGATGACACATAGTTGGAAGAGATGATGTGTCAAGGAAGATGCTCGTTTGATTGTGTGTTGAACGGTTATTTTGCACTTCATGCACACACCCTCCTCATGGAAAACACACAAAGAAACGCACATGACGCAGCTTTTAAGTTAAAGGCAATTGATCTGGCTGTCGAGGACGGAAATGGATCTGCTGCACGTAAGCTCGGCATCGATGAGTCGATGGTGAGACGTTGGCGACAGCGGCGTGACGAACTGACTCAACGCAAAAAGACGACAAAAGCTTTCAGAGGCAATAAAAGCAGATGGCCCGAGCTTGAAAGCATTTTTGAAGACGTGGACACCTGCGGCTTATAGACAAGCGGGGCCTATATATGTACAATTTTTTTTTTCTTTGCGGTTTATATTCAGGCGCGCTCAATAGTCCGGAAATTACGATAGGATACTTGGAATGCATAAGGTAAGTGAAGAATAAGTCAGGACCACTGCAAACCTTTTCAAATGAGCTTTTCACATTCACTGTGTTTCAGCTTAAGGTATTTTTTGTATTTTATTATTCATCTCCAGGTCCGTGTTTGGAAGTCTAGCTCCCAGCCAAGTACACGCTTTGGAGCTTTGATGTTCTGCAGTTGACGTCGTTACCAGGCAAACTCATACAACTTATATTCTCTTTCATATTATTTATAACTGACCCTTTCGCAGCCTTCCCACTGAAAATACTGCGGCCTATCTTCACAGGTCAAACTCATAATGTCTGTAAAAAAAAATAATCAGAGAAAAATATGTAAACTGTTTGCAATGAGAGGTTTATTTAAAGGTGCATTGCGTAACCTTTCTGGTGGAGGGTTCCAAAGTATGGCATTAAAAAGGGGGTATTTTACTTCTTTGGCGTATTAACTGCTAACACAAAACATATTTAGACCGCCATGTTACCTTTTATTGTTTTGAAAATGTTATATTCACCTAAAACAACGTGTAAGTTTCGCTTTCCCCTCTCTTTGCTCTCTGTGTTAAGTCACTCCCCCTTCAGAGCGCTATCACAACACAATCAGCGTCTATCCCGCTAATGAAACTACTGCACATCGCATCAGGTTTATCAAGTTGTTGTTTGTTGTTCTGCATCATGTTTTAGTGAATGAAACTGAAAACATTGAAAAAATACAGGATATTGCTTCAAATGAACTACAGAACTAACAGGCGTAGATTTGTCAGTAAATATTTCCATATTTTCTGGGTCAAAAACTCTGAAATCAAAATTGTTTATTCGTAGACTCTCTCTCAATCTCTATTTCTATCTATCTTTCTATTTTTCTCTGTCTTTCTCTCTATATATATATATATATTATCTTTCTCTCTATTTCTACCTCTCTCTCTATGTAGTTCTCTCATTCTCTCTTTCTCTAGTTCTACCTCTCTCTCTATCTCCCTCACTATCTTTATCTCTCTATCTCTTATCTTTCCCTCTATCTATCACTATCTAGCTCTTTCTCTCTATCTAGCTCTTTCTATCTCTCTATCTTTTTCTCTCTGTCCTTTTTCTTCTCTCTCTCTTTTTCTCCCTTTTCCCTCTCTCTCTCTTTCTCTCTATTTCTACCTCTCTCTATCTCTATCTAGCTCTCTCACTCTTTCTCTCATTCTACCTCTCTTTCTATCTCCCTCGCTATCTTTCTCTCTCTACCTCTTATCTTTCCCTCTATCACTATCAAGCTCTCTCTCTCTCTCTATCCAGCTCTTTCTCTTTTTCCTCTCTCTCTCCCTTTTCCCTCTCTCTCTCTTTCTTTCTATGTCTACCTCTCTCTATCTCTATCTAGCTCTCTCACTCTTTCTCTCGTTTTACCTCTCTTTCTATCTCTTATCTTTCCCTCTATCTATCACTATCTAGCTCGTTCTCTCTATCCAGCTCTTTCTATCTCTTTATCTATATTTTTCTCTCTCTTTTTCCTCTCTCTCCCTCCCTCTCCCCCGCTCTCTCTCTCCTCATCCCGAACACACAAAACACATTACGTTTTTACCATTTGCACAAACACTCCAGAATTAGACGAGCAGTGGATGAAAGGAGGGTGGTTCGTGGAAATGTTATAACAAGCAGGAGAATCCAAAAAACAAAACAAAAAACATAGAAAAACACACGTGCAGGATGAAAAGACGAGAGGATAAAAGATTTGGAGATGCTTTCGTTGAGATGAGAGTTGGACCAGGGTTACAAAAATAGCGGGGGTCTTGAATTGAAGTGGACTAAAAACAGAGCATGAAAGGGAGTAAAATTGTAAGGTCTGTTTAAAAAGGAAAAAAGAAAGAAAGAAGAAAAAAAAAAGAGAAATATACACTACCAGTCAAAAGTTTGGATTCATCATATATCGAATTAGGTTACAGAGGAAAAAAAAAAAAAGAGGAGTTCAAACTATGGCCCTTTTGTTGACTCTTTATCACTATAACAATAAAAATCACACATTACATTAGAACATGCACCTAAAATTACAGCTTTATTAAAGAAGCTCTAAGCAACTTTTCGGCTGGGGGTCCGTCACCTGCTTGTTTCTATGGATATGTCATTTCTCTGCCTGAAATGTTCCACAGTATGATATTAATCAGCTCTAACTTACATTTATTTAATTACAGGTGGTTTTATAGCTTAAGAAGAGAAAAACAGGCCTTCTGACTGTAAACGGGGTTGCCTCTCCACAGATCTGATCTGTAACTTGGTCTGGTTGGGTCTCCGTGAAGATAAAAAGGTTTAAAGCATTTGACTGGACCCTCCACCACGCTACACATTGTGTGTTTTACTTATTTGTATTATATTTGAGCCTATTGTACTTGTTAATATGTGTATATGTTATGTTTTTGTCATTATGTTTTATTGTCATGTCTTTAAGATGTTTAATGTTCACTGTGGGCTGAGGGGGCGCTGCAATTTCAAATCCTGTGTGTGCAACTGTACTTATGGCTTTTGACAATAAAGCTGACTTTGACTTTGACGCCACCAGAAAAGTTACACAATGCATCTTTAAAGAGGGGGTATTAACTGCTAACACATAACATATTTAGATAACCGTGTTAAAATGCTATAATCGCTGAAATCAACTTATTAATATGTTTTATAATAAGTTTCAGTTGTGTTTTTGATGCTCTGAGAATCCCCTCCCTTTACTCTCTGCGCTAAGCCACTCCCCCTCCAGAGCTCTATCGCAACACAATCAGGTTTTTGTAAATTTATGGAGAATCGTCGTGTGGGAGCATGGGTGAGGTAGGCTTGTGGGCGCTAACCATAAGGAGGATGCGAATAGGGCCTGGGAGAGATCGCTAAATTACTCAAACATGCATGGATGTCTAAAACCTCTTCAGGCATGTTTTTAAATGGGGGAACAGCGTTATAACAGGGTAGAAAGCTCCAAAAATACCCCCTCTTTACTGAAACTGCATGTTGAAGAGATAGAAAGTGCATTCAAGGGAACTATTTGAGATCTTTAAGAAGCAACTATGATCTCAAACGAGAGAGGTACACAGAGGAAATACTTGTCATATTTTCAATTACTGTGTTGTTGAGTCTTTTTCTTCCTCAACAATGGCGCAGTATGACCCCATAGTGAGAATATATGACAACAGTATTTCATATTGTCATAGTAAACACTGCCAGAGCGTTTCCTAGAAGTGGAAGACGTCATATACAAGAGCTTTTGTTGGAGTACAAAGCTGAAAGACCGTGCAATAGATATTTTTTTTCTTCTCAAGTCAGTTCTCCTTTGCAGAGGATATCATATAATACAATACTACAGTTTAGCATTATGAGTATACTGTGTTTTTAGTATGATAGAGGAACTTTATGGTGGGAGATACCTCAAAGTAGTAATCGGACAGTACCACATATTGAGTATTTTTTCCAATTCTGGTTTCAAGGGATTGTGTGAAGCCAAGTGTACTCAAAGATACTATAATCATAACTGAACCTGTGTTGCCCGTGCCTTAAGCTGCAGATCAGATGAACGTCACATCCAAGTTTCTCTCATTCTCAGTAACACAGATTGGCGACAGGAGTTTTTTTCATGGCCAGTGACGATGAGAATTGTTTCATGTCCAGAGAAACCGTTGGCTGAACTCTGCTGATTTTTTATGGGCCAATATGTAGGGCAGATTTTGATTATTTTCCCTAAATTCTGTAACATAAATTTACTACAAACTCACCCACAGCCTTGTTTTATCATAAGCCAACAGCCGATACGCTAAAAAGGGCAAATATCGTCCCGATGTGTCTACCTCTGCTCAGTATCTGGACAGACCTCACGTGAAAGCTCCTCGTCAGAACCTCCAGAACCGCTGGAGTTTAGGAAGTGACCTTTCAGATGAGAGAGAGGCATTTTAGTTTAAACCAACTGGATTTCAGCATTGGAACTGGCAACCCAAATGACAGACAAATATATCAAATACTATGCTAAAACACATTTAATAACATGCACTGACTTGAGCTTGACTTCAACATGTCAACTTATATCTGGGTACACACAGATATAAGTGGGTTTAGTTAATGGAATTTAAAATACAAACCTTACATGATTTCTCTATACAACTCCATAAAATGCATTCATACACTAAGGGAGTTCAAATGCCATTTTACTTTTGAAAGCTGACTGTTTATACCCTATACACAAGCATAGTCTCCATTCAAATACACTTTTCTCATTAATTTTCTCATGCCACGTTCAGTTAAAGTAATCATCTCGGATCAAAAGTTGAAGTACAACGTTTAGTCAAGACTTCGCTGACCTTGGCACTGAAATGAAAATATGCAGCGTTCATATTTCATCGCATTCAAATCACAAGAATACGCCATTGTAAATAATACAGGACTTACAATTGGGTTTTTAACATACTTTATACCATATATTCACTGTCCCTTCTCTGTCCAATAAATGTAAACTGGGTAAAGGATCAAAAACATTTAATACATTTCAAATTGATTTCTCAAAATTTAAGATTTTGCCTTAGTCGCCTGCAGTGTCTTTAATTTAATTTTGTATTTCTGGCAGGATAATTTGGCTGAAAATAACAAAACAAATTGGTCTGAAATTAGAACATTTTCAGAAACATTGAGATGAATATCGTTTACGAAAACAAAGCATACAAAAATTCTGATTAATACCATGAATTCAAGTCATTTCAAAGCAATATGGGCACTTTAATGGATAGATAATTCATGTTTTGCTGTGTACTCATTCTTAATCCTGCTTGAACTTCTGCCCTCTCTATCTTCAGCCTGAACACCTCAAATGAATGTTAATGTCTGAGGTCTTGAGCTACATTTTTAAGCGCACTGAACTTCTCATTCTACATCAAAACAAGTCCAGGATCCAAGTTAGATCAAAAAGCTCAACCTGTGTCTTTTACAAACTGAACACAGCCTGGCCCTCATACTACAAGCTTGTACATTGTATTAATTTTAGATTTAAACTCAGGTATTGATATATTTTTCATATTAAAGTTGTGAGCTTTGTGCGATGTTATGATGCTATGTTATGAGGTTCTTTTCCAGACCCAGAGTTTGTTTTTGTACCTGACAGTTTCGACTTTTCTCTAGCGGTCTTCCTCAAAGTGGTCAGGTGATGAAACTGCCAAACTCTTGGAAACTGAAACAAACTCATGGTCTGAAAAAATAACCTAATAACCTAAATTATCGGAAGACCAGTTGAACCTCGCTGGATTGTTACGATGCTGTTACCTCCTCAAAAACATACCTGGAGTTGTGTTTTGTTTCATTTGCACATGTTTGAGTAATCCTGCATCTCCAATCTCCAATCCTGCGTCTTGAAAATAAGTGATTAAAGAATACTCAAACATGCACGAATCACTTCAAATACAACTTCGAAAGGGTCACTGAAAAAGGTGAACAACTACAACATGGTTAAAAGCTCTGAAAAGTCGATTTTGCAGAACAGACCTGCTTTAAGAAAGAGTGTTTTTATTATCATCACGGTATCGGATGTGTGTAAAATCCCTCAGTCGTCCAGGTAGAATCCATGGCAAAAGGAGAAATTCAATTTGTCAACTGGACAAAAGTTTATTTGGTCGAATACGTTTCGCAGCTGCGAAACGTATTCGACCAAATAAACTTTTGTCCAGTTGACAAATTGACTTTTTGACTTTTTTGACTTTTGCCATGGTATCGGAATTGTAAGTATTTAAACTTTGCCGTGACGTCACGCTGAGGGTGTTACATGTATTTCTAATGGTGGACATTTGCAAACACTGTCAAAAAGTATTTCAAAAGAACATTTTCAGGAGCCTGTGATAAATACGAGCGTTCATGGTCATGTTTAGGTGTTTGATTTTCAACAAAAAGGTGAGAGCGACTGACTGAAAAACTGCTAGACTGTAATTTTCTGTGTGCGAGGCTTGTTTAAGTCAAATCATCTCACCTGTTGTAGTTCTAAGTCAATTCTTTCACATCAGATTGTGTTAAAATAAAGCTTAAAGTATATTCCTTAGTATCAGAAACAAGTTTGACATTTTCGAATGAATGACTCTCGAATGATGTTAAATTAGAAATGCTCTGGATGTGTTTGCCTTTTTAATCTTTGGAAACACAAGATAATGAATGTGCGAGGTTAATAATTAATATGCTCATTTAGTTCGTTCAATATGGCCCAAAAATAAAGGTGCGAAGGTTATTCTGGAATTACAACTGGGAAATGGTAACTTAACTTTAATGAACTTGTTTTTATTACAACCAAATTGAATTGTTATGTAAAGAAAACATGTGGTGTGGGTGGAAAAAGCACATTATTTTCTTAGAACTCTTTTGCATTTTCCAAAATAGGAAAAAACAATGATATGAATACAATTATGTTTAACAGTTTTTCAATACTAAATGAGGAGACTAAATGTAAAGGACGTGCATTTTCAGTTGGAGCATCTGCTACCAGCTCATCTCCATGGGGATGTGATCACCTTGCCTGGAATATTCCACAGTACGGCATTAAGCAAATCTACTGAATTTTTGTTTTTCTTCTCGTCACAACTGCTAAATTCTCTCTCTCTTGTTAGGTCAGTTACATCAAATCGAACGCTCCTTGACGTACAAATGAATGGTGAAGCCAATACTTATATTAAAATGGGACTAAACTAAACTAAACTCCGCCCACAACCACATTTCAAACACAGCTGGTAAACTGGGCGGTACCTGGACGACTAAAGTGGAAAGTGAGGGTGGAGGAGGATATAAGGGGGTATAAGGAACAGTGCGATTGGCCAAACAGCTATCCATACTTCAAACTCCGCCTGTTTCTTAGACTTAGACAAACTTTATTGATCCACAAGGGGAATTATTTGGATACAGTACCTCAAACACCACAAATATAATATAATAACAGAGAGTAACAAAAATAGATGGTAAAGCAAAAAGAGCAAGAGGCAGGTGTCAAATGAGACATCATTATAAAAATAAATGTATATGTACAAGTAAAAATAAAAGAAAAAAATAAGTAAAACTATAAAATAATCTATAAAATCACAAATAATCAGGGGCAGTCTCTTGTGATGTCACCTACTACAGTTGCAGAGGCCACTGGAGGCAGCACGCACTCAGCTTTAGACGCTTTTGAACACAAAGCTGCACATTTACCTAGTTTGCACTAAAATACCCCAAAAAAAGAAAAAATGACAATGAACAGTAGATACAGTAGCTATTTAAAACACCAGTTTAGGATTAGTGTTGAAATATAAAACGTTTACTTCATGATATTTATGTTTCAGTACCTCGACATGGTTCTGATGTTTATTGTCACTAGATGATTACCAGAACCACACAAGTTCTTGAAAGTTGGTTAGTTGTTAACTCAGATGCCAGTTCTACACACCCATTATCTATTATCTGTTATCTCAAATCAAAATCAAAAAGTTTACACACTCAGCCATGACTTTTAACAAGGCTTATGGGTTGGTACCAGCCAAACACTCTGATTATTAATACTTTACGATTTTTGAGCGCTAATGCTAACAGGAAAACATTCAGGGGTCTGGCTTCAGAGTTCTAAAATCGTCCCGGACTAGCCTAGTTGTTAAATGGATGATTGAATGAGCGTCGAATCATGAACCTATTAAAATAACATCTCCTCTAGCCCAGAACGCATTTTTCCCACAGAGCTCAATGACGGGGCATCTACAGCTTTCAAAAAGGTCAGATTTTGTATCCATTTTTATCTTTTTTCAGATCATAAACTCTTTCTCGGCTGATGTCCTTCAGCATGGTCAGTGGGCAGGAGAGTCATACCTGACCGCTACAGGCTAATCTAGAGACATGCACCATTGACCTCGGCCCGTTGACTAGAACAGGCTGCCATGTTTAGGACCCAGGGTTTGGTCGAATGCTGTGTCTACTCATTTTATATCTATGACTGCTGCCCATGTCCAACTAGGAAGTCAAATTATAAATCTAGGAAAAACTAGGCATGATTTTTAGTCAAATTTGGAATATAAAATTGTGTTAAAGGGCCCATATTACTCTATTTTCTGATTTTTTTTTTATAAACCCTACATATTTACACTGAGTTCTTCTTTCAAACGGAAAACACTCCACTGCTCCACCTTGCGATGTCATGTGGTAATACAGGAAGTGCTCCACTGTGTTTTTTTTTTTTTTTTTTTTTTTTTTTTTACACCTTCACTACAATAATTGAATGATTTCAGAACTGGAATTGCCCATCTCTACTGAACAAAAGGTAAAAAGGTAGATGTTTACTTGAAAACTACCACTTAATGACATCACAAGGTGGAAGAGCATTTTGAGCTTTGGAGATGTAGACAGACTAATAATAAAGGGTTACTCAAACACGTGTGAATGAAACAGGTACGTTTCTGAGGAGGTAACAACGTTCTAACATGGTTAAAAGCTCCCAAGAGTCAATTTTGCGTAATATAGGACCTTTAACTACATTTTAGTCAAATGAAAAGACTAACATGCCACACACACTAATAAACACAAACATAATGTACGAGTGTAATTCCAGCTCAGTCTCTCTGTCGCTTTTCTTTTACACCTCTGCATTCTCATTCTATATTCTTCTACCCTCTCCCTCCACCTTTCTTTCTTCACACATTTTAACTCATTGACTTCTCCTCATCACACTTGTTCATTACGAAGTCACTCGGTTGGATCTTTTTATCTCTCATGCCGGTTCAAATATTAATAATCCTCTTGAATTATTCACAGGATGACAGTTGGCCGTCGCCAGGAATACATGAGCTCTCTCCATGTTCTTTTTTTTTTTTTTTTCCCCCCTTATAATTCTATTCTTGGTCTTCGGAGGTAAAGACAAGAATTCTAAGACGAAGTTCTTGTTCAATCAGAAGGAACACACGAAGCAATTACAGTAATAATCTTAACACTTTAGTATGTGGTAAAGGCCTGTCAAGCTCCTGCGTGGGTGGAGAAGTCAGTAGATGTCAATGCCGATGTTATGAGACACTTGGATAGCTGTGGAGCCTGTGAAGAATAGAATAGGTTAGGTAAGGATTATGTAATTTCATCACATTCATAACATTGGCTGATTATATTAAAGCTGAGGTGGAATTTGCTAATAATTCTGTGGTAGGATTTGCCTTTAAACTGTGAATATTAGCCTATTTTCATTCATTTTTTTCCACGCATGATTAACACAAAAGCCCTGCATATTTAGGCTCAGTTCTTCTCTCAAACTGAAAACACTCCACCTTGTTATGTCATGTGGTACTACAGGACGTGCTCCACTGTGTTTTTAAACTCTATACACCTTCACTAAAATCATTTGGATGATTTCAGCTCTGGAGCTGTCAGTCTCTACTGAACTAAAGGTAAAAGGGACCTATTGCATAATATGGGACCTTAAATATCTCTGTAATTACTGGGTAGGTTCACATGAAACAAAAACTGGCACAGAGTTCAATCACTTCTGTATCTGGTGGCAGTATTCACTCACAACTTGTCTTATACGGCGCATTTCGACACAAAGTCATCACCACCTATCACTCATTTACACACATGCATTCATAGTAGGCAAGGTGGGTGAAGCATCTTGCCTAAGGACACAATGGGAGTTTGCATTAAAGCCACTTCTGTCCTACAATGGTATTCCCAGCAGTCTCCCATCCGAGTACTAATCAAACCCAGCCTTGCGTAGCTTCCGAGATCAGACGAGGTTGGACATTGACAAGGCAGTATGGCTTGACTGTTTTAAGTTGAAATGACAGTAATCCCTATTACAGTATAAATACAATAACTTTGCACATAATTTCTAACCAAAAAAGTTAGTTCGACAGTGATTTTCTATATTTATTTTAAAAGCAGTACATTTAGCACAGACAGACTCATGCTCTCCATCTGAAGCTATGAAATACAGTAGTGTTGTCACGATACAAAAATGTAAAATCGAAGAAATAGACTTGATACTCAATATTGATTCCAACGATATATAACACGATAATGAAAACACTCTTTCTTTAGACAATAGACCATTTTCAGCTTTAAAAGGTAATACTTTCTTTCATATTTCCATGTGTCCTTACATCTGTTTAATCTCTCAGTCGTCCAGGTAGTAAAAAGAGCTGAAAATTGGTCATACCACCTCCACCCACCGCCTCCCCTTCAGCTGCTGTTGTATTGTGTTGTGTCTGATTCAAATGCATGTGGTGAAACTCCATAAAAGGGTGACTAACTGGGTTTTGTTGGGTTATATAAAAATCTTTTCATGTTGGTTGAATTCAGGATGGAACAGTATTGAAAAACTGACCCAAGCATGCAAAAAAACACTTTACTGAGCTAAAACCCTTGTAGAATTGTGGATATAGACAACGTGTGCAAAATGGAGTCCAGTGATACCAAACATAACCTTAATAGATCTGAATAAAAATGCATTAGTTGCAGAGCTCTTTTCAAAAATACACATTTACATCACACTATTCATTCACTCACTTCTTCTTGGTACTACTACAAGTGCACTACTCAGTCTGCTACATCTGCCCTGAGGCGAACTGGTGAAAAAGTGGCTTCCGTTCTGCGCCGTTCCAATCGCCACCAATCACACCATCACAATGACAGATTCCTGGAGGCCCTAAACACTGATGTACACACTGTAGGAAAAGTGACATCTTACGACTGAAAGAGGGTAAGGTGAAGCCTGTGCTGTTTTTCTATGTATTTGAACTAAATTTGTCCCTCCCCTGTGTCCTGCAGCATCACAGCAGCCTCTAGGGGGAGCCAGGTGAACACAACAGAAAAGACTTCATTCTCACTCCACTCTGTTGTTTTGGTTGGTGATGAAATGAGACATTCCCATTTACATTTCCTCTGAAAGGTCTCTGAGTATTTCCTCTGGAAGGTCTTCTGCCACATTTGCTGCCACATATGGTGTAAACAGCCTATAGCATGTCATATGTCCATAGGGAGCTCCTCAACTACTTGGCTACTTAGCTTACTTACTTGGATATGGTAAAAACAAACAGTTCATTTCAAAAACTCCAACAGTCCCTTACTTGTGTCCCTTGAACTGCACATACTGCACTTCTTAGTTGGTTAAAATCCCATCATATGACGTTAAAAACTGAGCTCAAAAAACAAAAAGTTTCTAAAACTGTTCAGTATGTGAGTCAGGCAGCCACAAAAGCAGCCAACCACTTTGTTGCCATTAGTTCATTATGAGTCTTTGTTCTTACCTTGTTAAAGCTGAAAATAGTGTAGTTCTTTGTCACCAAATTCTCTAATAGTTTCACTACTTCATTCCTTATGTCTAATACCGCACAAATGTAGTCTCCCAGAAAATAAGACCCCCGATTAGCTTCCATAGCCTGTCAGTTTGGCTAAGTCTCACTACACTACAGGAAATCCTCTTTGCACCAGCCTTCCACCTCCCCTTTGCACACCGCACTGACACACTGCTCCCAACATATATTTATTTGACCTCCCTCATAAGCCTTTCTAATATGTCTGCAGAGAGGAGGTCCAATCCAGTTAACGCTTCCTTCAGGTACTAGTATTCTCCAAGGCCCTTTGAGAGTCTAAGTGCCATCTGACTGAGGTATGATTATCCAGTGCTCAAAGGTGGGATTTGAAAGCAGCAAGGTGGATTATGGGAAAATGAAAGTCGACTACTAAAAGATGAGATTAAAACTGAAGAACTAAAGAACTGAAGAAGCAGCTTGGATGAGCTGCGAAACGTATTCGACCAAATAAACTCTGTCCAGTTGACAAATTAAATTTCTCCTTTTGCCATTAAAGGGACGTAATACATTTTGGTGTCGCTAAAATGCAAATACTACAATATAAACTGATCAAATAAAGACTTAAACCTGCAGATAGAGGAACTTGTTTAAAGGTACATTATGTAACTTTTTGGTTGGGGTCCGTCACCTGCTTGTTTCTATGGATATGTCATTGCTCTGCCTGGAATGTTCCACAGTATGATATTAAACAGCTCTACCGTACACTTATTCAATTACAGGTGGTTTTATAGCTCAAAAAATACCTAGAATAAAAGCCATTCTGACTGTGAGTGGGGTCGCCTCTCCACAGATCTGACCTGTAACTTGGTCTGGTTTTGTCTCCATGAAGAGAAAAGCACCTGGCGGACCGTCCACCAGAAAAGTTACACAATGGACCTTTAAAGAGATAGGTATAACAGAGTTTTCATTAATCCAATGACCGAGGGGAAGAAATTGTTGTCATTGGTTCTGGTCTGAGTCCTGCCCGAGGACAAAGGCTCAAATCGTCCGTGTCCAGGGTGAAAAGTGTGACCTGTGATCCAACCTGCTTAGCCCCGAGTACTGATGGGAAAAAGTCTCATGAACCAACGAGGCCCCACAGCCAGTCACAGCACAATGCTTCCCCAAATCTGTTTCTTTTATTTGTGTTTGTGTCTGTCTTAATCTACGTGAAACATCTTTGAGTGTCATGAAAAGTGCTATACAAGTGTTTTATGTGTTTTACAAGTGTTTTATGTATGTATGTATGTTGTAGTAGTAGTAGTAGTAGTAGTAGTAGTAAAATGAAGCAACTGGGGATTTTAATATATTACAAACAATGTTTATTTTAAGGTTGTCTACCACAGTGTAGGGACTATTGTTGATTATAACAATAACAAGAGCATTAATAATATGCTCGCGTACACATAGTACTTCTGCATTTACACAGACCAAGGCCTCCACGGTTCATTTGGAGGTTTCATTTGGCACGCCCACTTTAGCTCGAGCCATGCTTCAAAACTTTGCTTCATTTCAGAGAGAATGGAGGCTGGAGTCTGTCCCTGGCATTTAGGTCTGCCACAGTAACTAACGTTCAAATGAGATATATTTCTGAGGAAAATATAGACGATAAACAATAATACTGAAACTAATTTATGACACTGACACAATAACCCAAGAGCAGATTTAAAGGTGCATTGTGTAACTTTTCTAGTGGAGGGTCCGTCAGATACTTTTTTCTATGAAGATGTTACTGATTTGTCTGGAATGTTTCACAATATGGTATTAAACCTTTCTATCTTTATGGAGAACAAACCAGGCCAAGTTACAGGTCAGATCTGTGGAGAGGCGACCCCGCTCAGAGTCAGAATGCCTGTTTTTCTAGATATTTTTGAGCTATAAAACCATCTGTAATTGAATAACTGCAGAGTTGTTTAATGTCATACTGTGCTATGCAATGAACCTTTAAACCACAAAAACTATTTTAAATCTACAATACTGTTAAAAAACCATGAGCTGCAATAAACAAATGCAGAATGAAACACTTTTGTACGTAGTTTGCATCTTTACTGAGTCATAGAAGTGATTCATTCAACATTTTACGGCTTAAAAATTATTGTCTAAAAAAAAAAAACGCGCACACACACATTTCCTTCTAGTGCAAAGAAAATTTACACACGATTAATATTGACCCTAAAAATAACATTGTTCAAGCTTTTATATATTGAATGATAAGTTGATATAGTATTTATCGTGATGGAGCAGGTGAGGAGGTGAAGATGGACTTAATGATGGCCCTGGAGATCTGCACCATCATCTGGGCTGGAGCAAGTACCTCCTCTGCTGGGCCTCCTGGATGATGGAGCTGATGGTCGACTCCCACTTGAGGCATTAAGCAGGATTTGTGAGTAAAGTGTCTTGCCTTGGTCTTATACAAGGGACTGACCAGACGGCTTTCAGGTTTATTGGCAACCAGGGTGATATTTAGTGTGTAGGTTATCAGCCTTAAAGGTGCAGTGATGGAGTGTCCATCACCTGCTTCACCTGAATGTTCCATGGTATGACATTAAACACATCTATCTAGCATTTATACATAACGAGTGATTCTAGTGCTCACAAATACAATAAATCTCTCTGTGAATAGGGTTGCCTCTCCACAGATCTGACCTGTTACTTGTCTCCCTTGAGATAGATAGGAACATTCTAGACAAAGCAGTAATATCTCCATGGAGACAAGGAGGTGAAGGACCCTCCACCAGAAAGGTTGCGCAATGCACCTTTAAAGAACCACTAAACGCCTGTGCTAGAGTTAACTCCGCCCATAGTCAAAATTAGAAAAATCCAACAAAGTGGGCGGTACTCGGCGGGTGAGGTGATGGTGTGGGGTGGGGCTTGACCTATGAGTGACAGGCGGGTGACAGCGCCGGTCAGTGAGAGCTGCAATAGCATACTGTTAATGGAGAGCGACAGCGACACAAGTTTCGCCATGGAGCGCAGCGAGGTATAGGCGTGGCTAAGAGTGGCTCCTCACATACCGCCCATAGACCGTGAGCTGACCGCCAGAGGCTGTGCTTGTCACGTAATAACCTGCATCTGACTCATAGGCGGCTATTTGTCCAGCCCGGAAATTCAAATGTAGAGGCCGGTACAGCCATGGCTTTTGACCCATAAGTCAGATTTTTAAGAAATATGCACTAAAATGCCAAAATAAGGCCAGGGATAGGTATACACTTCTATTTTAGACCCATTTACACGCTCTTTAAATAATAACTCATAAACTTTCCTTACACTAAGTTAGCTTTGAAAAAAAACCCTTCTATTTCAGCACTAAAGAGCTTTATCATTTTGGGATGCCAAGGCCCTGCTGGAGATCTACTTTCTAAATGCACCCTGCAGTTGAGTAGTGGACTGAAATAGCAGGTTCTTGTAAACAATTGGCTCCATCAGATTCCACTCTCCTCCATGTTAAGTGTGGCATCAACAAACGAGGCCCAGTGATTGCCTTTTGTTTGGCCTTGCCTCTACAATGACACTTAACTAAAGAGGAAATACTTTCCCACAATGCATTTCTGTCATTGTGGTGCAACTTTCAAGAGCAGCACAGAGTCATGACTTAACTCTAAACAGAGGTGTAAGTGTGTGTTTGAAATAAAAAATGACTCCTGAGATGAAAGCCGGTCTGGGCAGAGGAGGCGGAGATGGAAATACAAATACAAACAGGTAAGAATTCAGATTAGAAACAAAGACAAAATTGTGGTATTTTTGGAATATTTACTTTTACGAGCTTTTAAACATGTTATGTTGGTTTCTCATTAAAAGTGTATGTTAAATTTTCAGATATTTAAACATTATTATGTGTGTCACTAGGTATAAATAATTAAAGGTGTACTATGTAATTTTTCTGGTGGGGGGTCTGCCACCTGCTTGTCTCATGGACATGTTAATGCTTTGCTTGGATTGTTCCAGTATGTTCTGTTTGTTTTTTCCTGTATCCATGGTAACCCATGCAAGAAAGCTAAGCTAAGGAACTAGCTATGGACCTCTGAGACACTACAGATGTTTCACATCAAATTATGGCAGAAGATGTTTCAGAGGAAATACTTTGACAGAAGGCCCGTCTCATCACGAACCGAAACAACAGAGCAAAGTGAGAGTGAGGCCTAGAAAAGTGTGGTGTGTGTCAAATGGCTCCCCCTGGAGGCTGACTGTGAAGCCCAGGCTGCAGAACACAGGACACAGAGGACATAGAGGAGGGACGCTTTTGTCCTGAGGGGTGTTACTAACCTCAGACTGCCCCGACACAGGATCTGCTGACCCTGTCTATATCTGACCAGTTCTCCTGTTAAACTGCACTGATCTTTGACTGAGACACAAAGGACAATGGTGGAGCTAAAAGTTCCCTCGGGATCAATAAAATATCTTTCTAAACTCTATTTTCAGGCAGACAAGCAGGTGACATGTTACTAGTCAGATCTATGAAGATGCGAAGCTTTTCACAATATGAATGCATGCTTTTTTGTTAGCTATGTAAAACACCTAATTGAATATATACAAAGTTTAACACTATGGTCTCCCACCCAAGTACTAACCAAACCCAGCCTTATTAGCTTTTGTGATTAGACGAGATCAGGCGTTTTCCATGTGGTACCGATCCCAGATATCGTCATTTGAAACCCTGCAATCATGTTTTACGTATTTTACCCTTAAGACATTTTTACTGGTTTTAAGACACCATCCATCCATCCATCCATAAAAGTCTGAATTCTTTGTTATTTCACTACAGTTTCTATTTTAAAGCTAATTGCTGGCTTGAGGAGAATTGCTGCTACAAGGCTAATGGCGACCGTAGCCTGCACAACAGTAGGCGGTAATGCACACTCCAAACAACTGCTTTTCTCTAAAGTGGATTTAAATGGCACTTTATTAAACCAATCAGAGTTTAATTCATTCTGAGTGGGACAGATGAGGACCCGAGTGGACACTATATACCCACTAATGAGACCAAGTGGGCCATGACACTAACACTGGCAGTAAGCATCTCCCATAGAAATCATATGAAAGGAGGTGGTAGGCTGTTGCTAAATGGAATTATGATTAGAATAAAATGGTATGATTGTAAAGCGGTGGGTTAGGATCTGCTAAATATATTAAAGGTTTTGCTCTTTTCCACCTTGTGATGTCATGAAGCTGTAGTTTTCAAGTTAACAGCTCCTTTTTACATTTAGTTCAGTAGAAATGGGCAATTCCAGGGCTAAAATAATCCAAATGATTCTTGTGAAGGTGTGTGGAGTTTAAAAACACAGTGGAGCAGAGTGTTTCCTGTCTGAGAGAAGAACACAGGCTGAATATGCAGGGTTTGTGTGTTAAACATGTGAAAATGAAACAAAACAAAACTCCAGGTCTGTTTTAATGAGGAAACAACATTAATCCAGATCAGAGAGTAGTGTACAGTCCCTGACAAAAGTCTTGTCGCTTATCCATTTTGTAGAAACAAAAGCTTATAACCTGACTTTAAATTAATCGATTGGTTTTAGAAATGTCTCATATGAAAGCTAAAACCCTCCCAAATTATGCTCAATATACTAAAATAAATTTGCTTCACTGAAGAAAGATTGATCATTTAATGAACACAGAAAGGTCAGATTTTGGCAAGACAAAAGTCTTGTCGCCTACAGAAAATTGAACAAATAATTTACTTCAAATACAAAAATTTGTTGCATAACGTCAGTGAATTAAGTAGTGGTGCTGTGAGATCCATATTTAATATCTTGTATGACTTCCATGAGCTTGAAGGACTGCATCCATGCGGTTCCACAATGATTCATACAATTTGTTGATGAAGTCATCAGGAATAGCAAAGAAAGCAGTCTTACATGCCTCCCAGAGTTCATCAAGATTCTTTGGTTTTGCCTTCCATGCTTCCCCTTTCATTCTACCCCAGACATGCTCAATGATGTTCATGTCTGGTGACTGGGCTGGCCAGTCCTGGAGCACCTTGATCTTCTTCGCCTTGAGGAACTTTGATGTAGAGATAGAAGTATGCGATGGAGCACCATCCTGCTGCAAAATTTGACCCCTTTTATGTTTGGGAATGTAAGAGGTAGCTAATACTTCTTGATATTTTAGGCTATTGATATTGCATTCCACCCTGCAAATGTCTCACACACCCCCATACTGGATGTAACCCCAGACCATGATTTTTCCGCCACCAAACTTAACTGTTTTCTGGGTGAATCTTGGATCCATGTGGGCTCCAGTAGGTCTCCTGCAATATTTGCGGCGGCTGTGATGTAATTCAACCGAGGATTCATCTGAGAAATCCACCTTCTGCCACTTTTCCAGTGTCCATCCTTTTAGCAGGCTGTGGGCCTTGGCAAATGCCACACGGTTTTTTGATTGCCTTTTGTTTAGTGCTGGTTTCTGTGCACTGATTCGACCATGGAGGCCATTTTGAGACAGAATTCTACAAACTGTTCTGGTTGACACAGGGACTTGAGGTGACCAGGCCTGGTGGAGCTCTGCTGCAGTGGAAAAGGGGCTGGCCTTGGATTTTCGAATCAACAAACGGTCCTCCCGAGCAGTAGTCTTGCGGGGTCTGCCGGACCTGGGCTTGTCAAAAACATCTCCAGTCTTTTCAGATCTTTTTCTTATTCTTTGTACTTGACGCTGAGACACATTGAAGGTGTCAGCCACCTCAGCAGTGGATCTGGTCTTCAGCCTCTTGATAATTAATGCTTTGGTCTCAGGGTGGATCTTAGGCATGTTGTCAGAGGTCAAGTTGCAGTTGATGTGAAGGTCTGGTGTGCTGGGGTTCTTTTTATACACACCCACTAATTGATTGATCAGTAACTGATCACAGGTGAGGCTGTAATCTAGGATTGGGTGCATCATATGACAAGGCGACAAGACTTTTGTCTTGCCAAAATCTGACCTTTCTGTGTTCATTAAATGATCAATCTTTCTTCAGTGAAGCAAATTTATTTTAGTATATTGAGCATAATTTGGGAGGGTTTTAGCTTTCATATGAGACATTTCTAAAACCAATCGATTAATTTAAAGTCAGGTTATAAGCTTTTGTTTCTACAAAATGGATAAGTGACAAGACTTTTGTCAGGGACTGTAATATGGCCCTTTAAAGACGTACTAGATTTTTCTGTGCGAAAAACAGAGCACTACTTCATACAGTTTGCAGTGGTCCAAAGTTATTCCTCACTTATGCATTTCAAGCATCCTAATTATTCACTGTGATGAGTTTATTCGTGCTTTTCTCAACTTTCAGAGACTAGAGCATGCTGCTATGTAAAAGCTAACAACAACTACCAAGCTAACCCACACTTCCTGCTATCTAACAATGCAACACTTTATGATTAGATGCAGACAGCACACAGCGGACTGCACTAGAACATTTCCATGAAAAGCAAGCAGGAGGAGGCTCTTCTCAAGGCCAAGAGTCAGGTTTGTGGAGATGAGATGAGAGCCCACTCACAGTAAGGATGATTGTGTTGTTTTTTTTTCTTTTCTCCGTGCAATAAACACAACCAAAATGGAAAAAAAAAAAAAAATAAAAAATATGTATATATATTTTAATGTATTTTTAGCTATAATGTAAATGTAGCTAAAAATAAAAACACAACTAGCATCAGGCTTAAATGCAGTCAGTTCAAACCTAATATAACAATGCACACTCTAGTTAATATTCTCCTGTTTGTAAATCCTAGCATTTACATTGCAGCAGCGTGTGAAGACTGTTGCTATGGTGACCACGGCACTCTGTATGTTTGCTTTGATTCAATGAGGGATAATGTAATGTGTGATGGAGGAGGAGGAGGAGAGGCCATGGCAAAGGTGCCCCGTCTGGAAAAGGTGCCACCATTTTGTAAATACCAGGCAGTGACACTGCTGGAAAACTCTGGGCCGGATAATAGTCTCGATAGAAAAGGACAAAATGTACGTCAACGGGCTTTTGTGGTTAATGGACAAATTAGCCTCAAATGCCACACCACTGCTTTTAGCTGCTCCTGCACTGTAATACTGCTCCACGATGGAGGGAGGTACGCTACGTGTATGTGTAGTGGTAAATGCTGCGAAAATGTTTTTAAAGTATCAATATTGGGCAAAACTGCACCAATATTTACTTTTAGAATGTACTTAATCTATATCAGAACTTTTATAAGACCACATGATAATTTTATATAAAAAGCTCATCTTTGGCCTTGAAAATGACTTCCCTCTGATCTAAAATACACACTTCTCCACTTTACGAAAATATTGAAAATTTTGGTGGATTGGATATCAGCTTCCAAGATTTTAGTTCAGCCGATATCCCATTTTGGTCAGTAAATTGGTGTAATAAGACGATATACTGGCAAATGTATTAAATATTAAAACTTTAAATAATTATTTAAATTTTTACCAAGCTGTTCTGTAATGGCTTATAATGATTAAAAAACTGTTACAAAACACATGTTTGTGTTTCAAGGGAATAACTTTTTCAAGGGAATAACTTATCTTTTCAGTCTCTGTCCTGATATCGGGTAATATCAGGTATCGGCAGATATTTAAAGCCAAGGTATCTACATTGGTATCGGAAAAAGAAAAGCTGCATCGGTGCCTTCCGAGTCACCAGTGAATCTCCCTGAGTTCAGATGGCCGTGATTGACAGGTGGATTAGGCAATCAGAGACACGCATGACCCAGGTCCATCCATATCAAAACAAATATGGCTGCTCATGAGGAAAAAAAGGGAAGGAAGAAATAACACAAGGGACATAAAAACACCAAAGATTTAAGCAAAACCAAAGAGTGTGACATTACCCATGGCATTTGGTTGCAACCAAATGATGCTCAGAGAGGCTAACAGTTATAGCATCTAATCTGCAACCAGGGACAAATCCGAGCGTGAAATCAAAGAGCCAATCAGGAGGGAGGCTGTTGATGATACACGCCCCCTCCCACTTCCACCATTGATTTGGCATGGAGTGGGTGCTTAGCAACAAGGCTGTCAATCAAAGAACCAGTTCACGCCCATGCCCACTTCCCATTACAACACTGAGGCACTAAGCTATGTCCATTTATATATAGAGTCTATGGCTAATGCACATATATCCACACAGGCAAATGAAATGTCAACCAATGTGCATAGCCATTATCAAAGACTGAACTGGAAACCCTTGGGTCAGTGGGAGAGCATCTTTTCTGACATTCCCTATACAACTGCATCCAACCCAGTGTCACTTAATACATACAACTGCACGACAACACACAGCTCCTACAACTGTCCATTTGAAATAACTATAGGCTGAAGGAGAGAGGTTCAACACTCTGTCATCTCGCCCCATACTTCTGAGACATTTTGTGCTCTATTTGAACACGCAGCTGCACATACGACATCTCCTGGAGTTTGTTTCTTGAACGACTGAGCAAGGCCAAGAGAAAACCTTTACTTTTGTGATGAAGGCAAACAGATAACAAACAGGCGCTGGAGCAAGGATTCACTCATGTTCAATGAACTGTTTTGACAGTAATGTTCCACAGTTTGGCATTAAACGTAATGTATGTAGCCTGTGAACTTATTGTTTTTTTATAGGTCCCATATTACACAAAATGGATTCTTGTGAGTATTGAGCTACATTATAATGCTCAAAAAACACAACTGGAGTGAGTTTCATTCACACATGTTTGAGTCACCTTTTTATTACTAGTTTGTCTTTATCTCCAAAGCTCAAAATCCTGTATTCCACCTTGTGATGTCATGAAGCCGTAGTTTTCAAGTTAACAGATACCTTTTACCTTTTCTTTAGAGATTGGAAATTCAAGGACTGAAATCAACTACATAATTCCAGAAAATGTGTATGGAGTTTAAAAACACAGTGGAGCACTTTGTGTATGACCACATGACATCACAAGGAACAGGGTGAGTTCTGTTTTAAAGAAAAACTCAGTCTAAATATGCAGGGTTTGTGTGTTAATCATGTGTGAATGAAACAAAACACAACTCCAGGTCTGTTTTTGAGGAGGAAACAACATTAGAACATAAGACAATAGTATAATATACTGTAGGACCTCGGTTGCCAGAGCCTAAACCTGCAGATGGAGCACACATCCACGTTTTTCTCATTCTCAGTATATGGACAGGCCATGTCTCATGGGAAAGCTGCAGAGGCTGCACTAGCACTGATTCATGATGGCTGCAGGTGCTGGAGTTTAGGACCGTTCAGATCAGAGAGGCATTTTAGATTTAAACCAACCGGATTACATTACATTGTTTTCAGTAAAAGTCAAATCTGATTTGACACTGATGTGTCCCCAGTTTATGAAATTTAAAATCAAAATCTTGCATACAGTTCCTTTAAAGCCATACTGTGAAACAATCCAGACAAACCAGCAGCATCTCCATGGAGACAAGCAGGTAGCATACCCTCCACCAGAAAAGAAAAGTAACATAGTGCAGCTTTAGTTTCAGGATAAATAGAGAATTCAAACAGAGCACAGTTATAGACTACATGGATTATTAAACACTATGCAATTATTCTGAATCAGATACTCGAGCAGCCTGTTCTGTTGTGATAAGATGCTCATTTCTCAGTCTTCACTTCAATGGAAGAAGTTAATTCAAAAGAAAATTCAGTGTGTGCAATGGTAATAGTTATTTCTATTGTAAAACAAAATTACTTTTTAAACCTGCTGAGGTTTGCATGATTTTATGATGATAAGCTAAAAGGACATTTAAAACTGACTGAGTCATACCCTGAGTATATCTGTAACTGTGTGCTGCATTACCAAAAACAGTGCAAAATAAACCTTACTTCTATGTTCTTCTCTCATGTTGATCTCATTTCAGATGCAGTAAAATCCTCCACATGTCCAGAGCAGATGGAGCTTGGCCGGTCACTGCTCCTTTGATGGACACAAATGTCTGAGGAGACCATCATTAGAACATGATCTCTGCTCCAGGAACCAGCCAGGAACTTTGGCATCTGCTCTTCTGAAATAACCTGAACAATATAACACCTCCCTCAGACTGTACCAGGTCCAGCTGCTGCTGCAGTGTCAGAGCGGGTTTGATACAGACGTTCACACTGCACACAAGGCCATGTGTTCATGTGATAATGATTCATTTTTTAAGGGAAAGGCTTGTATCCACAGAACCACAGCACCTCCACTGGTACCACTGGACTGCAGGGCGTGGGGTCTGAGCTCCTCTTGTTCCTCTAAATTCCACAAAATATTTACAGCCACTGCACCGGAGCTGCACCGTGTGCAGGACATGAGAGCTACAGAACTCTACACACCTGTAACACCTGTAACACCTGTAACACCTGTAACACCTGTAACACAACCATGAAGCCAAAACTACAGAGGTGGTAGGACACATGAGTCCAGGTCCATATATATATATATATATATATATATATATATATATATATATATATATATATATATATATATAAAAAAAAATGTGTTCCTCACCTTCCACGGTGGTTGGTCTCTCTCACCCTCATCAGCTCGGGCCCTCTACCAGAGGCCTGGGAGCTTGAGAGTTCTGCGCAGTATCTTTGCTGTTCCTAGCACTGCACTTTTCTGGACTGAGATGTCTGATGTTTTTCCGGGTATCTGCTTGAGCCACTCCTCCAGTTTGGGGGTTACAGCACCGAGTGCTCCGATCACCACGGGCACCACTGATGCCTTCACCTTCCAGGCCTTCTCCAGCTCTTCCTTGAGCCCCTGGTATTTCTCTAGTTTCTCGTGTTCCTTTTTCCTGATATTACCATCGCTTGGTATTGCAATGTCCACCACCACGGCTCTGTTCTGTTGCTTATCCACCACCACTATGTCTGGTTGGTTCGCCATCACCATTCTGTCAGTCTGTATCTGGAAGTCCCACAGGACCTTGGCACGCTCATTCTCCACAACCTTTGGGGGAGTTCCCCACCTTGACCTTGGGGTCTCCAGCCCGTACTCTGCACAGATGTTTCTGTACACTATGCCCGCCACTTGGTTGTGTCGCTCCATGTATGCTTTCCCTGCCAGCATCTTACACCCTGCAGTTATGTGCTGGACTGTCTCAGGAGCCTCTTTGCACAACCTACACCTTGGGTCTTGTCTGGTGTGGTAGATCTGGGCCTCTATTGCTCGGGTGCTCAAGGCCTGCTCCTGTGCAGCCAGGATGAGAGCCTCTGTGCTGTCCTTCAGACCTGCCCTCTCCAGCCATTGGTAGGATTTCTTGATATCAGCCACTTCAGTTATGTTTCGGTGGTATGCCCCATGTAGGGGCTTGTCCTGCCATGATGGTCCCTCCAGCACCTCTTCCTCTGACCTCCACTGTCTGAGGCATTCCCTGAGCACATCATCTGTTTGGGCCTTATCCTTGATGTACTTATGGATTTTGACTGTTTCATCCTGGACAGTGGTTCCCACACTCACTAGTCCTCGGCCTCCTTCCTTCCGGCTCGCATACAGTCTCAGGGTGCTGGATTTGGGATGGAACCCTCCATGCATGGTCAGGAGCTTTCGTGTCTTAACGTCTGTGGTCTGTATCTCCTCCTTTGGCCAGCTTATGATTCCTGCTGGGTATCTGATCACTGGCAGGGCATAGCTGTTTATTGCCTGTGCCTTATTCTTGCCATTGAGCTGGCTTCTTAGGACTTGCCTTACTCGTTGCAGGTATTTGGCCGTAGCCGCTTTCCTTGTTGCCTCTTCAAGGTTGCCATTTGCTTGTGGGATACCAAGGTACTTGTAGCTGTCCTCAATGTCTGCTATTGTTCCCTCTGGGAGTGATATATATATATATATATATATATATATATATATATATATATTTATTTATTTATTTATTTATTTATTACAGTAAATCAATGTTCATTGAACTTGCAGCACTCCTCGACGCCATCTTTAGAGCAAAGTCTCATCCTCCTCAGCCTCTCCTCCTCCTCTCCTCTTCACCTCCTCTTCACCTCTTCCTCTTCACCACACTGCCTGTCTCTTCTGAGATGTGTTTGAGTTCCTGTGAGACGAGAGCGCTACCCCATAAAAATGTAGTGTAAAAACTTGATTTGATAGCTTTATTTGAGATTGTAAAATATGTAAATTTGTCTTTTTAATCCTCTTGCTGAAGCGGCTGCATTACAAAGACCATCGTGCCTCTGCTCTGACCTGCCTGACCTGCGTGACCTCCCGACACCAAAACACTGAGTAGTGCTTTCTGTAGCAATTTAACCTGAACCCACAGACCTCTGCCCCAGTCAGCTGAGTGAGCAGATCAATGCTGCTGCATAAGGACTAACAGTAAAACTCTGTGTAAATGGTGTTTTTACAGGGGCATTTCAGGTTCTGGGGGCTCTGTGCCAAATATTGGGGGTATTAATCAATATAAATATAAATCATAAGTATTATAAAATACAATCAAAATTATAATAATGCACTACTGTTGTGTAACGCATTTCCAGGTGCAATACATCTCTATTTTTATGAGCTTAATGTCTCTGTACATTATTCCTTCATATAAAGACTAAAGACTAGATGCTTAAGAAATGAAATGATTGAAAAATGAAAAAAGATGCCAACAAAAATTTTAAACAGCTTATTCATGCAGGTATCCTTATCCCCATTTTAACAGAGAGAGGAGCTACACTCTGGAGCTGTTATGTTGTTATATTTGGATCCAATCAGAAAGCAGAATGAGTCTCTCATTTAAGTTTCCATTTAAGTTTAGGTTAGCCTTTATTGTCCCCATATTGAAATTTGTCCTCTGCATTTGACCCATCCTTCAATGCAGCTGGCGCATCTCCTCAGGCGCAGTGGGACCCATCTCCATGATCTTGTTGCTGGGCTTGGTCGGGACTGCCTTAGCTGGAGGATTTGACCTGTGGTGCATGCTGGGTCCTCACTACCTAAGCCCCAGCACCTGCAGTCATCTTTAATCAGTGTTAGTGCAGCCTCTACATTTCCTTTAAAAATGAATTGTCTAGAGAGTAATAAAACCTCCTGTCCTCCATCTGATATTACAGTCCCTGACAAAAGTCTTGTCGCTTATCCATTTTGTAGAAACAAAAGCTTATAACCTGACTTTAAATTAATCGATTGGTTTTAGAAATGTCTCATATGAAAGCTAAAACCCTCCCAAATTATGCTCAATATACTAAAATAAATTTGCTTCACTGAAGAAAGATTGATCATTTAATGAACACAGAAAGGTCAGATTTTGGCAAGACAAAAGTCTTGTCGCCTACAGAAAATTGAACAAATAATTTACTTCAAATACAAAAATTTGTTGCATAACGTCAGTGAATTAAGTAGTGGTGCTGTGAGATCCATATTTAATATCTTGTATGACTTCCATGAGCTTGAAGGACTGCATCCATGCGGTTCCACAATGATTCATACAATTTGTTGATGAAGTCATCAGGAATAGCAAAGAAAGCAGTCTTACATGCCTCCCAGAGTTCATCAAGATTCTTTGGTTTTGCCTTCCATGCTTCCCCTTTCATTCTACCCCAGACATGCTCAATGATGTTCATGTCTGGTGACTGGGCTGGCCAGTCCTGGAGCACCTTGATCTTCTTCGCCTTGAGGAACTTTGATGTAGAGATAGAAGTATGCGATGGAGCACCATCCTGCTGCAAAATTTGACCCCTTTTATGTTTGGGAATGTAAGAGGTAGCTAATACTTCTTGATATTTTAGGCTATTGATATTGCATTCCACCCTGCAAATGTCTCACACACCCCCATACTGGATGTAACCCCAGACCATGATTTTTCCGCCACCAAACTTAACTGTTTTCTGGGTGAATCTTGGATCCATGTGGGCTCCAGTAGGTCTCCTGCAATATTTGCGGCGGCTGTGATGTAATTCAACCGAGGATTCATCTGAGAAATCCACCTTCTGCCACTTTTCCAGTGTCCATCCTTTTAGCAGGCTGTGGGCCTTGGCAAATGCCACACGGTTTTTTGATTGCCTTTTGTTTAGTGCTGGTTTCTGTGCACTGATTCGACCATGGAGGCCATTTTGAGACAGAATTCTACAAACTGTTCTGGTTGACACAGGGACTTGAGGTGACCAGGCCTGGTGGAGCTCTGCTGCAGTGGAAAAGGGGCTGGCCTTGGATTTTCGAATCAACAAACGGTCCTCCCGAGCAGTAGTCTTGCGGGGTCTGCCGGACCTGGGCTTGTCAAAAACATCTCCAGTCTTTTCAGATCTTTTTCTTATTCTTTGTACTTGACGCTGAGACACATTGAAGGTGTCAGCCACCTCAGCAGTGGATCTGGTCTTCAGCCTCTTGATAATTAATGCTTTGGTCTCAGGGTGGATCTTAGGCATGTTGTCAGAGGTCAAGTTGCAGTTGATGTGAAGGTCTGGTGTGCTGGGGTTCTTTTTATACACACCCACTAATTGATTGATCAGTAACTGATCACAGGTGAGGCTGTAATCTAGGATTGGGTGCATCATATGACAAGGCGACAAGACTTTTGTCTTGCCAAAATCTGACCTTTCTGTGTTCATTAAATGATCAATCTTTCTTCAGTGAAGCAAATTTATTTTAGTATATTGAGCATAATTTGGGAGGGTTTTAGCTTTCATATGAGACATTTCTAAAACCAATCGATTAATTTAAAGTCAGGTTATAAGCTTTTGTTTCTACAAAATGGATAAGTGACAAGACTTTTGTCAGGGACTGTACAGCCTCAGCAGATTCCACATGAACACAAATGACTGAAATAATGTCTCTGTAGCGTAACAAAGTTCCTGCACATTTACATGAGGCACCAGCGGGCTTCCATTACACTGAGAAAGGTGATTTCATTTGTGAACGTTACGCTCGGGAGCTTGATTTAGCTGTTCGTTAAAATGTCACCTGCTTCTGTCACAATTCACCCGTGTCAGCAGGTGAATGTACAGCTCCCCCAGCCATAATGTAAGCCCCACCCTACCCACCCCCAGGCAGTAAATAACCCCGGCCTGGTGCATAAATCCAACGCACCCACAGCATTTGCATAAACCGGAGGCTTTGTATTACTGGTTGGATCTTTACTCAGGGCCCACAGGGGACCTTCTCTAACGTGCCTAGAGGTGGGTAGCGTAGACAGAAATTGCATTCAAATAAGAGTTACTTGAAAACTATTCAAGTAGACGTATGAAGTAGTTTTCCAAGAAATGACTCAAATAAGTGTATAAAAGCATTACGGAAAACTACATATACATTTATATAATTATGGCTTAAGTCTAACTACTACTACTGAAGTAAGAGTAACTTAAAGGTGCATTGTGCAGCTTTTCTGGTCACCTGCTTGTCTCCATGGAGTTGTTATTGCTTTCTCCAGAATGTTCCATGGTATGACATTATACACATCTATCTAGTATTTATTCATTTCGGGTGTTTCTGTTGCTCAAAAATACAATGATTCTCTCCGTGAATAGGGTCGCCTCTCCACAGATGTGACCTGTAATGTAGCCTATAGTTGTCTTCCTTGAGATAGGTAAGGTTAATCTCTACCGTAGAACATTCTAGACAAAGAAATAACATCTCCGTCGAGACAAGCAGGGGATGGACCCTCCACCAGAAAAGTTGCACAATGCACCTTTAAAGGTCCTGTATTATGAAAAATCGACTCTAATGAGCTTTTTGTTATAATGTTTCCTCCTCAAAAACAGACCTGGAGCTGTGTATGTTTGAGAAACCCTTTATTATTAGTCTGTCTACATCTCCAGAGCTCAAAATGCTCTGTTCCACCTTGTGATGTCATGTAGTGGTAGTTTTCGAGCTCCTTTTACCTTGAGTTCAGTAGAGATTGGTGGTTCCAGGGCTGATATGATCCAAATGATTCTAGTGAAGGTGTATGTAGTTTAAAAACACAGTGTGAGTGAAACAAAACACAATTCCAGGTCTGTTTGTGACATTATAGAAACGGCATAATATGGGCCCTTTAAAAGTGCACTGTGTAACTTTTTGGTTGGGGGTCAGTCACCTGTTTGTTTCTATGGAGATGTCATTGCTCAGCCTTGAATATTCCACAGTATGACATTAACCAGCTCTACCTCACACTTTAGGTGGTTTTACAACTCAAAAATACTTCGAAAAACAGACATTCTGACTGTGAGCGGGGTCGCCTCTCCACAGATCTAACCTGGAACTTGGGTCTGGTTTGGTCTCCATGAAGATAAAAGGGTTCAAACTTTCCAAACAAAGCAATAAAATCTCCACGGAGACAAGCATTTGACGGACCCTCCACCAGAAAAGTTATACAATTAAGTACGAAAAGATGATTTTACTTGTGAAATTGACTAAAATCACGAGGAAACTTTCTTAATTCAAGTCATTTTAACCTAGAAACATTTCTCTTTTTGCAGTGAGGGTACAGTGCCACTCTGCTCTGCCCAGTTCTCTTAATTTGTCTCAGTGGGAGGTGTTTTACCAATTCAAATGAGAAGCGTGTGTCAAAAATGCCCCTTCGTGTAACAATGGAGAATTTGGGATTTTAATGCAGGTGGTAGAGCGACTTGACTGTGAAAGCTGTTGTGACTGTCCCTCTGGAGAGTCGTTAGCTTTAATAAATTAAGGTAGGGCATCTGAATTTAAAAGTATTTGCGTCTGTTTATTAAAGTCTCTTGCTACTTTTTAATGTTGCCATAATAGTAAAATTTCAAACTCAATAAGGAACAGACTCTGATGCCTCGATGATAATTAAAAAAAACCTCTTTCTTAACTTAAAAGAATGCGATTTTCAACATTTATTCGTAGTATTTTCTTTTATTTTATTTTACCGTGTGGCTTTATATCTGTGCAATCATTAGGAGCAGAACGAGACGAGATTTTGAAATAATTTACTGTTTAAATGAATAATCTGATCAGCCTACAGTTTTGGTCACACGATTTTTAATTGAGTGGGGTGAAAATGTGAAATGTTCTGGATTTACAGCAAAAGCAATGCCAAAATATTCATAAATTGAAGTAATTTAATTTAAGTAGTAACCTAAAAATGTCTAATGGCAAGTTACTTCAAAACTGTAATGCGTTATTTATTACTTGTTACTGTCATTTCAAAGTAATTTATTACAATGCAATATTACTGTACTTAAAATGTAAGGCATCGCACTATTATTGCATTACTTTTAAGTTACTCTCACCAAAATAACTGGAAAAATTAATTTGTCAATCTAAATGTAGCTCCTGACGCTCAATTACCTCATCACACATCGCCTTTTTACTTCTAAAGAACGCCTCAAAATGGAGTAACAGCGAGGAGCGCAGCGGCTTCATAATCAAAAGTCGGGTCACGCCAATCGCAGCCAAAACGAGGCAAATTCTCCTGTAGCGTGTGGCGGCCTTTAATAAAACGTTTGACGTGATTCACAATGACGTTATGTATCTGTTCTGATCTGATCGGACGTTTCACCGCTGCTGAATCGCGCGGTGCTTTTAGCGAATTTGTATGAAGAAAAAACAAAAAAACCACCACTTCAATTCAGGTTAAAACGCAGGTAAAACATTACCGATGTTTCTTTTGTAATACCGTACATTACTGCGTTACAGCAAAAAGCAATGCATTAGAGTAATTCATTACTTTTGAAACACTGATGGCGACTCATACTGTACATCTAATTTATTGTCAGCGAACTTTTGATGCAGTTGTTGCGACGAATAGAGTTAATGTAGATTTTTTTTGTCCAACTGAAAAGAAATTAAACAAAACATTTCATTTATGTTCCAATGGAAGACTGTGTGGGATTAAATAAGGTTCTTCTTCCCACTTTTTCAAGCTCATTTATTTATTTCAAGCAGATTAATTAAATGTTGTATCTATTGTGTTGAAACTATATTTTTATGTGTCGATATAAAGCTATGAAAATGACCAAATTAACTCATTTTCATCTATTTTCTGATCTATGTTATAATGTTGTTTTCTCATCAAAAACATACCCGGAGTTTTGTTTCATTCACACAAACCCTGCATATCTAGGCTGAGTTCCTCTCTCAAACAGAAAACACTCTGTTCCACCTCGTGATGTCATGTGGTGATACAGGAAGTGCTCCACTGTGTTTTCAAACTCCTTACACCTTCACTAGAATCATTTGGATAATTTCATGTCTGGAATTGCCAGTCTCTTAGACTTAAACTTATCCATCCATCCATTTTCTTCCGCTGGGGCTGGGTCACAGGGGAAACAGTCTAAACATGGACTCCCAGACTTCCTTCACCCCGGACACTTCCTCCAGCTCCTCCGGGGGGACCCCTAGGCGTTCCCAGACCAGCCGAGAGACATAGTCCCTCCAGCGTGTCCTGGGTCTTCCCCGGGGCCTCCTTAGACAAACTTTATTCATCCACAAGGGAAATTATTTTTACTCTACTGAACTGAAGAAAAAAGGAGCTGTTAACTGAAAACTACAGCTTCATGACATCACAAGGTGGAACAGAGCATTCTGAGCTTTGCAGATGTAGACAGACTAATAATAAAGGATTACTCAAATGTGTGAATGAAACAAAACACAACTCATGGTTTTGAGCAGTCTTAAATCATTTATTTTCTCTGTACTTACTTTGTTTTCCAATTTTATTTTCTTTAATCAGTGATACACGTAGGATTCACCAGTGTTGTGTAGCCATTTTGCAACAAATGAAAAACAAAAATAAACACTCAGCTCCCACCGGGCACCACCGTTTTCTAACACAGAAGTCAGCGCACTTGTTTCTTTTATTAAGTCGTTATGAATTATGAATATTGTAATTTAAAACGTGCAAATCAACAAAATGATCCAACAGATTATAACTTTACAGCAAACACAAGCACAATATGTCTCTTTTAAATCAAAATCTACACAAATAAACCTTACCCAGAATAGAAAGGACAGCACACGTACCACATACTCACCGAGCACTTAGCCGCTCCCACCCACATTATCATAATAATTAGTGCATCTAAACTGACCATAATTATAAATATGTGCGAGTGGCTGGGGCCTCTATAAATGTTAGCGCTGTAATTAGAAGTGGATTGTTCAGGAAGTAGCCAGAGCCACGGTCCGACTCCAATGGGATAGACCCCTCCTGACCCCAATCTCCAACCAGGAAAATGAATCAATGGACACTTAACGGTGATATGAGTCGGCCATGCGAGTCGTCTTTATAAAGGCCATGCTTAATAACGGCTTAGTTATAACATGATGGTGGTGGAGGCGTGAGCGGAGACTTATTTTTCTATTTAAAGATGCACTGCGGAACTTTTCAAGCTGGGGGTCCGCCACTGTGGAGATGCTATTGCTTTAACGTGATGGTGGTGGAGCGGTGAATGGTGTGATGCTAACTGAAAGCACTGCTCTGTTAGAAGTGCTGATATTTTTAGACTTAGACAAACTTTATTGATCCACAAGGGAAATTATTTGGATACAGTAGCTCAAACATCACAATATAATATAATAACAGAGAGAACAAAAATAGATGGTATAGCAAAAAAAAAAAAAAAAAAAAAAAAAAATAGCAAGAGACAGGTGTCAAATGAGACATAATTATAAAAATAAATGTATATGTACAAGTAAAAAAAAAATAGATAGATAATAAACTATAAAATCACAGCTATAAACAAGAGACAAGAACGACAGTGCAATAATATGCTGATTGACAGGGCATAAGGTTATCTGTTACTTAAGATTAAGTTGTTTTACAGTTGTAGGGAGTATTATTTATCTTTACATTTGGATTGGACAAAAAAAGGGTTAAATGCTGCTGAGTTACACCTGTGGAGAAGCTTGAGTTCCAAAGAGCAGTGCTACATTGAAAATATAAATATAAATAGTATAGTAAATAAAAAAATGTGAGGCCACAATTGAGAAGTGAACTGGACAGTTGAAAGATTATAACTTATGTCATTTTGTCTCATGGTCGTAATCTCATGTTGCCTATTAACAATTCCTGCTAGTGCAAAAGTTGAACTGAAGTGATTAGATTAAATCTGCTGAAAGTGGTTAAAGTGACATTAAAAAAAAAAAAAAAATCTCTTTATGTTTTTTAGTAAGAAAGGGTTTTGTTAAACTTGAGCCTTACACTTGTAATGTGTGGTAGAGGGTTGTTGAATCCTACAGTGTCATTATTTATTCACTCCAAACTCGGTGAGGTAAGATCCTGTTGTAGCCACAGCTGCCCTGGGACAGACTGGCAGAAGAGAAGCTGCCATGGAGATGCTTTTGCTTTAACATGATGGTGGTGGAGCAGTGAGTGGATGAAGTTATAACTTTTCAGGTTGTAGATGCTATTGCTTCGCCTGTAACGTTCCACACTATTATTAAAGATGCACTATGGAGCTTTTCTGGTGAGGCTGTGTCCATGGAGATATGCTAGGGAGGCTGCTTTGGCTAGAATGTACCGCAGTATGGCATTAAACTTTCTTACTATTTAATTATAGATGTTTTTTTGTTTGTTTGTTTGTTTGTTTGTTTTTTTTTACAATAAAAGTTCCCCATTATCCCAACAAAGTAATAATTATTTCAACATGAAACCCTGCCATACGCACTTCCATATTAACTCTGTCCAAATATTTCTACATTTTAAGAAATCAAAACAATCCAGTCATCAAATCTATTATTTCAAAGGGCCTATTTCCTATTTACACTATTTTCTGATCTGTTATAATGTTGTTTCCTCATCGCAAACAAACCCCGAGTTGTGTTTTGTTTCATTCACACATTTAACACATAAATCCTGCATATTTAGGCTGAGTTCTTCTCTCAAACAGAAAACACTCTGTTCCCCCTTGTGATGTCATGCAGTGATACATGAAGTGTTGCATTGTGTTTTTAAACTCCATACACTCTTCACTAGAATCATTTGGATCATTTCAACTCTGGAATTACCAATCTCTGCTAAACAAAAGGTAAAAGGAGCTGTTAACATGAAATTTACCGTTTCATGACATCACAAGGTGGAACAGAGCATTTTGAGCTTTAGAGATGTAGACAGACTAATAATGCAGGCTTACTAAAACATGTGTGAATGAAACAAAACACAACTCTGGGTATGTTTTTGACAACTTAACAACATTATAACACGGCTTAAACTTCACAAAAGTCAATTTTGAGTAATATAGGACCTTTCAAATGTTTCTCCTACTCTCCTTATTTTGAACGCAGACAGTTTTACACACCCCTTCCACACCAGCACTTCCTGTTTACCTATCATTTATCCCTTCATTGGCCCTGCTTCTAAATGACCCTTTTGTGTACGACAAAGAAAACAAAAGCCTTTATTTATGTCTGTATTGTGAAAATGCTTGTCTCCGTGTAAATACGCTCTGAAGACCACAGGCAGCCCCTTTTGGAGTAGATCGCTGTTCAGAACTATCGTATCTCTGTAGCATATCATCGTGAAAGGGTGCAGAGGCCTTGTGGGTAATCATGGGTGAAATGAGTTAGGATAAGGTCCTTTATGGGTGTCGCGTCTCGGAGGACGGGTGCCAAAAGCCGTCTGGTCGCCATGGAAACGGGCTAGCCGCTATCTGTTGCTAATCAAAACTGGTGATTGTAATTAAGAGGTGTGGGGGTGATATTGGCACTTTGCAGCAGATGTCGTCAACCTTGCCTGGGGGTGTGATGCTAACAGGAAGCACTGCTTTGTAAGAAGAAGCTCTGTTACTCAAGTTAGACTTAATCTGAGCTTTATTTTAATACAATCTGACCAGAAAGAGCTGACTTGGTTGGAACGACAATAAGTGAGATGATTTGTGCACTTAAACAAGTCTCTCACAACACACAAGCTAGCTAGCATTGTCCAACAGTTATTCAGTTAGTCACGCTCACCTTTTTATTGAAAATCAAACACCTAAACAGGACCATGAACGCTCGTATTGATCACAGGCTCCTGAAAATGTGCTGTTTAAATCCATTTTCTGTACCATTTTAAAACTTTTTTTGACTCTGTTTGCATTGTGTCACCATGGTAACTGCTGTACTTTCCACCAATAGAGATGTATGTAGAATATCCTCAGTGTGATGTCAACATAAACTATCAATAGGAGATGTAGCAGCTTTGGTTTTAGAATAGAGATTAATTTGGTAGGGATGGGACAAGATCTCATGCCAGATCTGACGAGATTAAATTGCCACAAGATGACAAAATTTATCTCATTTTTTATTTATTTATTTATTTATTTTTTGCATTAGGACTGAACAAAAAAAGGATTAAAATCTCATTTTGTCTCATGGACCCAATCTCGTGTATCGTGTATCGGCTAGTGGATATTGTGTCTTGTCTCAATATAATTTGGCTACTAACAATTTCTGCTAGTGCAAAGGTTGGTCAGCTTTGTAGTGAAAGTAATACAAAAACTGAAACAATTAGAATAAATCTAATGAACGTGTATGGACTTTCAAAATCTTTTTTTTTTTAGAAGGAAAGAATTTTGTTATATTAAAAAAAAAAAACTCCAAAGGCTGCCAATCTCTGTCCACCATCAACACACACACACACACCACTTTCATACTAGGCAACAACAAAACTCCAAGCAAGAATCGACCCTCCGACCTTCTGGTTGTTGGACGTCATGGGAGCATTTAGTCTTATGGACGCCTACATTGGTTTTCACTGTGGGTGAGGTAGACAGGGGCCTCAGGGGACAGTGTCAGCGAGGAGGACCCCAACAAGAGATCTGCAGATCAACACTAGGCATGATACAATACTGAAATGTGGTGTCACAAATTATTTTATCATGGTTAAAATAACTGCGATTAACGATTATATCACGATAATTATTAAAGTTAGATTATGAATAAGTTCCATATTTAAACAACTGTTACAGAGCTGTACTTTAAGAGTGAAAGCAACAATGATCTAAAATAAAACATGAAGTATAAGTAGCTTTTTTCAGCTCATTCTGGTGATAAAATGGCGATTATTTCTGTTGGCAATTATCACTATTATGTGGAGTTAATATGATTAACTTAAGATTCAGGAGCTGGACCACGCCTCAACCTTCTCGCCAGCCAACCACAGCTCATCTCGACCACACCTTCAATTACCCAGAAGCCCCATTTATAGAGCCCGACAACACCGTCCATGTCAGATCTCTCCATCCTTCAGCCTGAAGACATCATCTTTAAGGAGGGGGGGGTTCCGAATCAGCTGGGTGACCATGACCATACTGAGTCTCCCTCCAGCCATCACATCTACCCACCATCAATAAATATCTATATCGCATTTCAGTGTCGTGGCGTGGTCCTTTGCTAGTGAAATAAATATTGTCCCATCCCTAATGAACACACTGTACTGAGGTCATGCTTTTTATTCCCACAGTAATGCAGATTTAATTTACCGTAACTTCCTCGCTTATACAGTACAACATAAATATATTTTATTGTGTTCTTCCCACTCATTATTAAATCAGCTAAAAAACATACCCCAAGTAAGTAAGGCTCAAGTCCTGTACCACTGTCATCATTAACATTTGAATTACCCACACAGTCTACTACATTCTTTACGCAGAGGAAGTTTAAGTGTCCATCTAGTCCGCTTCATTATCTTCATTGTATAGCGGGTTGAGTATTAGCGTTGACTGGTGGTCCTTCTTGGAGCTCTTGGAACATTAGAAGAAATTAATACATTCCAATTATTGCAATGAATGTTCTCGTTCTTCTCCACCTTTTCCTCCTACAGAAATCGGCCAAGAGGTGGAAGTAGAGGTTAGATCTATGTATTTAATGCACATGAGTCAGATGAAGTGAATGTACGATGAACATGACCTATCTGTGTCCCTAGATATAAGATAGAGATGTTCAAATGAAATACAGCTTTTACTGATCACAATTTAATTTACAGAGAGTATATAACATTTCTATGGGATTATAATTGCTAACATATAATATATTTAGATCATTTGTCATTTTGAAAACGCTTTATTGTTTAATACGTTTGCAACTGTAAGGAGGGTTTGAAACGATACCTTGCAGTGACATCAAGCTGGGGGGGTTCTACATTTATGTCTATGTTGGAATGTTCAGCAGTTACTATGGTGACACAACGCCCACATTAGTAAACACCGTCTTAAAATGAACAAAACTGGACAGTCTGAAAAGCCAAGAATAAAATACAAAATGGATTTCAACAACACATTTTCAGGAGCCTGTGATCAATACGAGCGTTTATGGTTCCGTTTAGGAGTTTGATTTTCAACAAAAAAGTGAGTGATTGTGATTGTGACTGTAATTTCATGTGTCAGAGACTTGTTTAATAGCACAAATCAGGTCGCCTATTGTAGTTCCAACCAAGTCAGCTTTTTTTGGTCGGATGGTGTTAAAAAAAAGCTAAAATTAAAGTCTATCTTGAGCTTCAGACAGAGCAGTGCCTACAGTTTGCTTCACGCCCCCAGGAAATGTTGATAACTGCTGAAAAGTATCAACAGATCGGTAGATTACCAAACATTCATTGATGACATCTAAAACTTCATCAGGCATGTTTTGATGAGGGAAAAACGTTAAGTCAATAGTCTGTGCCAGCGCCCGTCAGCCTCACTGTGAGTGTCACTACTTCCTGTCCAATTTTATTTAGTCGTGCTAAAATTCATAAATATTTAAAGATAAAACAGTGCAGCTGTGGGTGAATGTCACTGACAAAATGTTAAAAAGTTCATAAATAAAATGAATACTCACTGGGGGACACTAAATATTCCAACAATGCCACAAACTGAAGTGGTCTACATGAAAAAATAATTGGATGGTCTTTATTTATTTTTATTTTATTTTTTACTATTTTAATAAAAATGACTGTTAGCTTTGAGCTAGCGAGCGTGTTGCTGTGCACAGAGCCTGTTAAGTCAAAAGTAAATTTTGCTTAATACTCCCTTTTTAATAAAGATAAATCACTACTCCTGACCAAAATCCTGTCTCAACGGGCTCTATTCACATTTACGTCACAAAACCGGAAGACGTTTGGAAACATGCGGATGACGACTTCCTTTGGGCTCTGCTGGCGATAGCAACTCTGACAAAATCTGGGAAAACGGCCTGGTTTTCTTCATCTAGATGTCATTGTATTCTTTCTTTTTTCCTTTTATGAATTGCCTTTTAATTTGTGTATTATAATTTATCTAACTTAATTTAAAAAATAAAATAAAGAAGTCACTGTAGTGTTCCGTTATGTTCAGCAGATCAACAGTTGCAACCAGATGTCTGTAAGTGAAATCGAAGGCACGATTATAGTCCCGTCCTCCATGGAAAAAGCTTTGGCAGGTTGTGAAGACGCTGAATCCACGCTTTTATCATACGCCCAGTGTCGGTAACTACATCGCAAGTCGCCATCCGTATGTTTCCAAACGTCTTCCATAAGCGTGAAGAGAGCCTTTACCATTTTACATCACTGCTCTTGTCAGTTTACCCCTTTGGCACTGAAGGACGGATCAAACGAAGAGGACAAAGTCTCCTGCCTTCATACGTCCACCATCATCAAAGCACTACTGCACTCAGCCACCACTGATTCTCATCTATCCCTCCACCCATTCTGTGCCATTATCTAAAGTTCCACCGTCTCCCCATCCCTTTCCTCTGCAATGGTGACTCTCTTCTTTCCATTAACCTTTAAGAGATTGCACAGAGAAAAAAACTTTGACCATAAAAATAGTCCTAAGTGGTCCTGTTTGCCGTTTTGTAGACTGTGAAAAAGCCCAGTTAAAGTTTATAACAGTTATTATCAATTACATGGGCGAAGACTGACATTTCGATGCAGTTTGAAATTAATGAGGACAGTGTGCAGTAATTTAAGTTTTGTTTTTTTATATATATGGTTTTTTTTTTTTTTTTTAATTCACACGTGTACCAAAGTCACACCTATAACTAGCCAATCTTTTTTTTTTTTTTTTTTTTTTTGCTTTTGGTACACCATATGTGCTACAATTCTCTTTTTCTGGTGGAGGGTCTGAATTGTTCATCACCTGCTTGTTTCTATGGATATGTCATTGCTCTGCCTGGAATGTTCCACAGTATGACATTAAACATCTCTCTACCTTACCTAGAAGAACAACATTCTGACTGTGAGCGGGGTCGCCTCTCCACAGATCTGACCTGTAACTTAGTCTAGTTTGGTCTCCATGAAGTTAGAAAGGTTTAATGCCATACTGTGAAACATTCCAGACGAAGCAATAACATTTCCATGGAGAAAAGTAATTGGCGGAAACTCCACCAGAAAAGTTACACAATGCAAATTAAATAAAATTAAAGCTGTACCATATAACGTAACTTTACTGCAGACTGAGGATAACTTTTCTGGTGGAGGGTCCATCAAATGCTTTTCTCCATGGAGATGTTATTGCTTCGTCTGGAATGTTTCACAGTATGGCATTAAACCTTTCTAACTTCATGGAGACCAAACCAGACCAAGTTACAGGTTAGATCTGTGGAGAAACAACCGCGTTCACAGTCAGAATGTCTGTTTTTCTAGGTATTTTTGAGCTATAAAACCACCTGTAGTTGAATAAATGTAAAGTAGAGCTGTTTAATGTCATACTGTGGAACATTTCAAGCAGAGCAATGACATATCCATAGAAACAAGACGATGACAGACCCCCAGCTGAAAAGTTACATAGTGCACCTTTAACTTCATACATTTTCATTAGTATTTTTCCCAACAATGCAGTGGCAAAACATAAAATGGACTAATTCAAATGAAAAGGTAGTTTAAGCCAACTTTACATCTGATGACCTTTTTCTGTCCTTCTCCTCAGCGTGCCGTTAAACCTTCTCAAAATCTGGATAATCCCCACAGCTATTAACTCCACTAAGTTGATATGTAAAAAACCCCATTCAATTACAGTGTCCATCTCCTCTGACAGTTCAAATACCCATAATCCTCTGCTCTGTCACAGTCTTTTCTTCTACACATTTTATCTGCACAAGCTAGCATTAGTGCGGCATTGAATATGAGGCATTAGATGTAGTTTTGCTTATACAGACCATGAGTTATAGTGTAGGTATAGATCGTACATCATGCAGGTAGAAGTGAGCAGAATACAAATATTGGGTATGTAAGTTCTGATAGGTAATATTGAAGAGGAGTCAGAAGCAATATAATGTATGAGTACTGAGCCAGCGCTTTATTGATTTTGCTCTAGTGATGTATGTAATATAGATTGGATGGGAATCAAGGGTACGTGAAATACATAGAGTTTGTTTATAGCTTTAAGTATAACCCATAGATCCCATAGTGTTCTGAGCCTATGGAGTCCGTTACTGCAACTGCATCTTTATTTACAACGTACTACAAAACATAACAATTAAAAACAATATAAACAATAAAAACAACATGTGGATACGCAGGGCCCTTAACTGAAATTTGGAGGCCTGGGGTAAGAAGTTGATGTAAAAATATTCAGAATACAGTACTCTGACTGGACCATGTACCCACTGCACCGACTATAGAGGGACAGAGGAGATAATACTCCCTACAACTGTACAACAACTCACCCACTGCACCAGACTATAGAGGGACAGAGGAGATAATACTCCCTACACTATAGAGGGACAGAGGAGCTCATTCTCCAACAGGCTCCTACAGCTCCGCTCAAACAGTGAGAGATACAGGACTACATTCATACTATAATACTCCCTACAACTGTACAACAACTCACCCTTATGTAACAGATAATACTCCCTACAACTGTACAACAACTTAATCTTAAGTAACGGATAACCTTATGCCCTGTCAATCAGCATTTTATTTGCACTGTCGTTCTTGTCTCTTGTTAATAGCTGTGATTTTATAGTTTATTACTTATTTTTCTATTTTATTTTGACTTGTACATATACATTTATTTTTATAATTATGTCCCATCTGACACCTGTCTCTTGCTATCTTTTTTTTTTTTTTTTGTTACTCTCTGTTATTATATTATATTGTGATGAGTGAGCGTCTGTGTCCAAATAATTTCCCTTGTGGATCAATAAAATTTGTCTAAGTCTATGTATCTGAATATGTTACAAAATACATTTTTATTCAGTGTCCTGTGTCATGGTTCGTGTTTTGTAGTCATTGTTGTTCCATATTTTGGTGTATCTTATTCCTTCAGTGTTTTATTTTGACATTTGTCCTGTCAGCTTGTTGCTTTTACTTTTACTTCCTGAGTGTTGATTGTTTTCCCCATCCTAATGTGTACCCTTTTGTTCTCCTCCGCCCTTTGTTAGTCCTTATCAGTTTTGATTTTTGGATTTTGGTCATCCTTTGTTTGTTATTAAAGAACTTTAACAACAGTCTTGCATTATGGGTCCTCCCTCTGTTTCTACATGACAGTTCTGTAACTATTTTCAAAATATTCTATAACGAATGAACCCAAGTTTAGACTCAAGACGTGTATAACTGTCGCCATTTACATCTGAATTACCCACACATTCTACTACATTCTTCACACAGACAAAGACGCTGTACATGTTAAACCACTTTTGTTAAAAATCTGAGAAATCCTGTTCCGATCTACGCATTTCTGGAAGTCTTTTGTTGTTTTAAGTATTGGAGAGTGCTATTTGTAATACAAGTGTCCAGTACATCTCATTATCCTCATTGTACTGCCGGTTACGTATTAGCTTTGATTGGCACTCCTTCTTGGAACACTTGGAACACTGGAAGAAAATAATACAGTCCAATTAGAGCCATGTATTTCAGTGGGTTTCATATTCTTCAATTATGACTCACGCAATTCTCCACTTCACTTAAAACATATTCCTTTTCCAATTAGATGTTTGTAAATTTCCAGTATTCTTAAATGTAGAATATGAAAGTAGTGTATCAATGCCTTTGGGAATATATTTCATTTGAAAATATTGTGAAAATTGTGTGAATAAAGTATAAAAATGTACAAAGCGCAGATAGGACCAGATCAGCGGGATAAATGAACGCACGTAAAAACATTTAAGATTTTTACATTGATCTGAGTTTGTCTGTAGCGTCACCCATAGTGTTCAGCTCCAGTCAAATGAAGCTCATCGTGGCTGGCAGTTATGGGAGCAAATTTGGAGCTGAGTTTAGGGGTGGGAGATACAGACAAAAATGTATGTCATGATTTTTATATCTCAATATCTTTTTTTATGTGAAATACATCCTTTCTCTATCGACTACACTATTAAGGCTGAGCACAATCATTTTAATTGACCTACTGCAGCAAATAAGTCTAATTAGTCCATCTTCTCCCCATAATAATCTTTCTTATTATGTGGCTTTTCTTTTTAACTGTGGCAAACACATTTTTTCCCCAGTGTTTTATAGTAGTGCTTGTGTATTTCTGAGACAGGGTTCATTTTAAAGCAGGTGGAAAATGAAAAAAAGGTACTAAAACAACAGTGCAGGGTACAGTGTAGCCATGTGTTAGCCCCTGATGCTAATAATTCAGCTCCTTAGCAATCTTTTATGAGAGAAACTACAGTCCACACGGTCCTTTCCTTTGTGGAGACACAGTTCCTGAGTGCATTTTGCAATAAACATTGAGTAACATGAGGCTGTCTGCAGTGGAGATGGAGAAAAAAAGCTAAAAGTGAGCAAAATAAAGCCTCAGATAAATCCTGGACAGATGTTCCCGCAGGTCCCAGTGGACAGTGGATTTTAGTCCAACCTCTGAGAACAGGACATGAAGACAGATAAGCCTGTGAGACAAGCACAGGCAGACTGCAGCTCTGTGCCTTGTGTGAGAGGAAGAGGAGCTGGGGACACAAACGAGCTGAGCAGAGAGCAGCTCTATTTTCACAGGATTACATTATATTGATATTTACGATATGGCCAAATGTATACCTTGTGCAAAATTATATTGATGTATCTGAAATATGTATATACTGTATCACCCAGTGTGTATCATAGCAACCAAAAGTGAGGTTGTACCTGTATCATCAGCCCATTTCACTGGTTTAGCAGGCGGGGGCTGAAAGCAACGCTGTCAATCAAACCTGTTGAAAATTTGTGCGTTCACATGAGCTGGTGCAATTGGGCCGGAGATTCAACCAATCACAGAGCAGTGGGGTGAGGTTTTTGGGTGGAAGTCAACGGTGAAGCGCCCGAACGAACCAAAACAAACATGCGGTCGCCGATGGACAGATGTACTTCAGCAAGAACGCAATAAAAACAAAATGAAAACTATAAGTACGTTAAACTCTAGCAAATAACAACACATCTTTGTATAGAAAATATTGTTGTTTTTGCCAGGCTATTATGGAGCAGCCCAGACTGTCTTCAAGTAAACAGTGACAAAAATGGCTTTCAGGCTAGTTTGACAGACTCAACCTATCCACAAATATACCTGAGAAGTCCACACTGTTTTCTTCGAGCACCGTGGAGCTGGGTGACCTTTGAGTTCAGTGGCTTTTACTTGAATAAGCCAAATCAAAAGTGTCTGCCTGTTGCCATGTCGATACCACAGCCTGGGTTGACAACAGTAAATGTTATTAGCCTCATTTGATGGACTTCAAAACATCGCCAACTCATTTTTGTCTGTGTTAGGTGAGCAATTTGTCATCTGGAACTTGGACTGACATCAGGCGTTTGTTCTGGCCCGTGAAACAAGCCCATTTGGCAGTTGGAGGATAATTGATATTTGGAGCAGTTTTAGTTTAGACATTTGTCCCTTGGCTTTTTCTGTGGAGCAAAAACAAGTTGTAAATAAATAAAACAGGAAGGCTCTGTAAACAGATGACCCGATTGGTCCCGTTCCACGTGTTTGCTCCCGTGCGTTTTCAAGGGGGAGTTAGAGTTGGCCAAAAAAATGACAAATTATGAAAAACCAGGGCTGTTTTTTGCGACCACACGTAACATCTGAGTCTTGTTAGAAAATATTACCAAGTGCAGCACTGTTTTAAGTTGATTATTAAGATTAAGACAGCCGCTGCGTGAAAAATAGGAAGTGAGCATGAGTGCAATTCAACTCTGGTTCCATTTCTGTTTCTATTGAAAAAACGGTGGACCTGTCTCTGTAACTGCTGTTGTCAGACTCGTCATTTTGGTTTTAAAATGTTCGTACTACGTGATCCTGGTGTTTTTATTTCACTATTTTATCTGTAAATCAAGATATGAACATTAATAACTGACAAATCAGTTCCAGCTAGCGTTACTGGTTTGACTGACAGCGTTGCTAAGCCCCCACACTGCTGGTTTAGCTAAAAAGTTACATATAGTGGCTTTAAAAAAAAAAAAATGAATCGATTCCAAAGACTTGTCGTCAGTTAAAGCGACTTAACAAGACAAGTTTGTGGCTCCAATCCCAAACAAACAATTCAACATTTGCGGATTGACTGTGGTTATTTCTTTCAAGAACAGATTTATAGCGATTCTTAGCAGCATCAACTTTTTCTGTGGCCGTGAAGCTTTGTTAGACTTTAACCTGAACTTTATTTTAACGCCGATCTGACCAGAAAGAGCTAACTTAGTCAGAACCACAACGGAAGAGCTGGTTTGTGCGCTTAAACAAGTCTCTCGCAAATTAAATTACAGTCACAACTCCTGAACGCTCGTATTGATCACAAATTCCTGAAAATGAGTTTATTAAATCCGTTTTGCATTTTTTCTTGACTTTTCAGACAATCTTAACACTTTTCACAGTTTGTTTGTTTGATAATGTGTGCATAGTGTCTCCACACTTCGCCGCAAATCGTATCAACTGCCCCTTGCCCTTCTTAAATTATAACACTATCAAATTCTAGAGTGCTTTTTCTTTTGGTCCCCGACAGTAACCGTCTACCATCTACGTTTTGATTAGCCAGTCTCCCGTTGCCGAGAGGCGTCCAGTCCAATTTGTGTACAGCTCCATCTCACCGCCCCAGTTTTGGTCGCCCTAATGAGCTAGCATGTTTTTGCCTTCACATACTCTTTTCTCATAGGGACGAGCTGTCACATGTGGTAGCCAATTTGCAACGCTTTTCTTCTACGCACTAACTCCAGCTATCCAAATAATGAGGTTCTTATATGACCAAAGTGGCAGAGTTGGAGCACCTTATCACCAAGGCTAATATTGGGTAGCGAGAATCACGAAATAGGCCGTGCTATCTGCCACCAGCAGAGCAGCCTGCTTCCATCCATGATTTTGAACAATAGAGGTAGATTTTGGGCACATTAGGAGGGCTCTTGTGTGACACGGTAGAAATATTAAGTAACGAAAATGCAATGGTTTGTACGGCAAAAAGCTACTGTGAATTTTGTTAAGCATATTAAAGTTAAAGGTCTTATATTACGCAAAATTGACTCTTGTGAGATTTAAGTAATGTTATAATGTTGTTACCTCCTCAAAAAGGTTGTTTCATTCACACATGTTTGAGTCACCCTTTATTATTGTCCGTCTATATCTCCAGTGCTCAAAATGCTCTATTCCACCTTGTGATGTCATGAAGTGGTGGTTTTCAAGTTAACAGCTACTTTTTCCCTTTAGTTCAGTAGAGATTGGCAATTCTAGAGCTGAAATCATTCAAATTGTTTCAGTTTGAGAGAAATCAAATTATTTTGACATGACTGCATTCAAATTTGATTTTAATATTTAATTAGAATATTATTTTTACTTTATTGTTACTAATGTATATGGCTATTTTTTTAAATGTCCAATTAAATTTAATTAATTTAAAGTTACTCTAGCCTACAATGTGAAGCAGTAGGCTGATTCCCTAGTCTCACAGATTTTTCTATCAATGAATTCCTATAATCTACTTACAACAAGATATTCTATAGTTCAAGAGGAGTTATTTACTTCTGTGGGGTATTAACTGTTAACATATTTTATTATATTTAGATATCGTTAACTTGTACAACAACTTTTAAAACGGCTGTCTTAACCATTCACTTTGCTGAAAGTACACAAAGAGGAGGAGGGTAACTATACCAGACAAAGGCGTAACTTTGTCTTCAGGATTGGTGGGGACATTTTAGAATGGGGGAAGGGGGGTGAAATCACGTGATTTGGTGTATTCTGGTGAGTTTCATATTGTGCATTGTAACAGCTCAATACCCATTGACGTGGTGGTTTTATCGCCCTGCCACAGCCCCGCCCCTGCTCCAGCGCTCTCTGACAGCCGTCATCCCTCACCTTCACTCTGTCTCTGTGCTGTGGACAGAGGCGCCACAAAACTCTCCAGACCACAGCACATTTTTCCTCAGGACAGGGCTGAACTTATGTTTTACGTTGTAAGTCAATTTGTCAAGTTTTGGTAACAAGTATGATTTCGTGCTTCAGTATGTCGGCTGCATAGACTTGGCTCATTTCATTCATTCACTCTTTTACACTTTTCTATACACTGACTATGAGGCCGATTGTCATCAAATAAACAGCATTTGTAGCTTGACACCAGTAGAAAAAGACTGTCCACTAATTTCCCCCAGTGTCCCTCATCTACTATGTGCATATCTTTATTCTCTTAACCCCGTCTGCAGCCCTCTGCTCGCAGCCTGCTCCCCATAGTGATGTGCGAGTTTGCCTTTTTGTTGTTGGTGTCGTTTTCCACTGCCGTTGTATCTACAGAAACGCGTCTTGTGAACGTGCGATCTTGTATTTATTAAAATCACACTTTGTTTTACTATTTGTAGCAGGTGGTACCTCAGGTTGTCGCTGCTGTACCACAGAGCAACAGTTTATAAGGAAGTTGGCTGTGTTCCCGGGAGGTGCCAGTTTCCGTGGGAGGCCAGAGACCAAAGTTATTGGTAACCTTTAAATAGTTTGTATATGTGATTTTTTTAAATTCATAAGTACATTTTAATCACCTATTTTGTATTAGGGCAGCCACGCGGTTTTTAAAGGCTGAGCTGTGCGACCGTGGAGTTGTGTGTGGGGCTCATGACACACAGGCAGTTTGTATTTTTAAGAGTTTTTGTGTATTTTTGAGTTTGCCATGACGGTCATTGCTACCTGCTGTCCTTTAGTTTTTGTTTTTGAGTTTACTCCCAGTTAGTCTGCTCCAGATTTGGTGGCAGACTAACTGGCTTATTTCTTTGTTTGTTTTTCGTTTTTTTTGGTCCTTCCCCCCAAATACTGATGTCCATTTATGTGATAAACTTTACTGGAACCTGACCGATTGTGGTGATATTTGTAGTGACTATCCCTACCCGATTGCATAGTTTTGGTTTTGGTTTTGCGGGTTTGCCTGCACACACCATTCTGTTCATTCAGGTCTCACATTTACATATAGCCATATTTGTGCCTCTCAGTAAATTCACGGGAAAAACAATTTTACATGTTGAATAAATAACTTAAACTGTATCCCTGGCTCATTACTCTTTTACCCCGGGCCATCACATATTTAAAGTGAATGCACTTGGGCACGTTTAATATGGCTTACACACAGGATACAGTGCAGATAGAAGCTTTAGAAGAGTTTGGGACTAAAGCACTTGGATCATGCAGGAGTGAGGAGCCTACCTCGCGCTCTAGACGTCTCCATCCAGGTGAGGAGCTGTGTCTTTGCACCTGTATATACGACTGCGTAATCTGTGACTGCCTTGTTCACGCTGGAGTATCGTTTGTGTAGTTTCAGTGCGTAGATATAAAACTGTAGGTTATTGACAACTTGGCTGTTCCATGCACACGCCTTTCGCTGTGTTTTTTGGGGGTTTTTTTTTTGGCATCAACAGCATTATAAAGTTCTCCTCTTTGTGCAGGTACAAGACATGCGAAGTCACGTGCCCTCGTTTATCAGAGCTACAGAACATGCAACCCACACATCACTAGCGCCCATTATAAGAGCAAAGGAAGGGGTGAAACCTGGAGTCGCTGATGTAGTTACCGCAGAGGAAAATGTGTGATGCAAAGTTTGTGCAGTTTCTGAAAGGATAGAATTCGAGCGGGTGTGATGTCTGTATGCACATCAATTGGGAGAAAATAAAAGGAAAGAAACGGGGTTGGCGGGGAATGCTGTCTGGACACGATCTGCTGTCCACGGGTAACATAAATATTGGTGGGGACACGTCCACACCAGTCTTACGTAAAGTTATGGCTGAAATACCCGTGAATGGCAGATGATGAGGTGGTGAGACGTGTAATGAGAAAAGCAGCAGCACAAAGAGATGCAAATTCACACTTACAGACAGTGGTGACAAGTTTCTTTATCAGGTCGTGACAGCACTGTCTCCTATGCACAGTGGTGAAAATGTACCATGCAGTATCAGTATTGGGTAGTACTCACTGACATTTACTCATTGTTCTTTGCAGAGTACTTTTCTTGTAGCATTTTTACTCCTACTTAAAGATGCATTGTGTAACTTTTTGGTTGGGAGTCCATCACCTGCTTGTTTCTGTGGATATGTCATTGCTCTGCTTTGAATGTTCCACAGTATGACATTAAACAGCTCTACCTTACATTTATTAACTTAAGGTGGTTCTATACAGTAGCTCAAAAATATCTAGAAAACAGGCATTCTGACTGTGACTGGGGTTGCCTCGCCACAGATCTGGCTTGTAACTTCGTCTGGTTTGGTCTCCATGAAGATAGAAAGGTTTAATATCAAAGCAAAGCAATAACATCTCCATGAAGAAAAGCATTTGATGGACCCAACCTTCAGATCAGTTAACAAACACTCTACCAAACCAACCCTGTATTCTCTCCCATGTATTTCCAGCCATAACCTAGCAACAACGGAGGTTTCCAAGTCATTATTTCATAACTGTACTGTATATGCAGCAGACGTCATGTACCAGACAGTCAATTGTTGATAGCAATTATTATGTACCGACAGCCTCATTGTCTGTATTTGTATTTCTGTTACGCCTTTGACAATATTGACTTAAATTGTACGCTTGTACTTTTGTCTTTTTAGTTTGTACCAGATCAAGTTGGCCAGCGTTATACTATACACTGCACTTTTGTTGCTTCTTAAATGTCCTATATTTAGCAAAATTTGACCTTCGAGCTTTAAGACATGTTAGAATACCGTTACCTCATTAAAAACATACCTGGAGTTGTGTTTTGTTTCATTCTCATGTTTGGGTAATCCTGCATTATAGTCTCACAAATCTCAAACTGCTCTGCTCCACCTTGTGATGTCATGAAGTGGTAGTTTTCAAGTTAACAGCCATCTTTTACCTTTCGTTTAGTAGAGATTGGCAATTCCAGGGCTGAAATGGTCCAAATGATTCTAGTGAAGGTGTGTGGAGTTTAGAAACACAATGAAGCACCTCCTGGATTACCACATGACCTCACAAGGTGGAACAAAGTGTTTTCTGTTTGAGAGAAGAACTAAATATGTGTCAGTGAAACAAAACACTGACACATATTTTTTTTTTTAAAGAACCATTACAACATAGATGAGAAAACAACATAATATGGTTAGAGTTAAAAGATAAAAGCATTAAAAAAAATATACCGTTTAAAGCTGCACTGTGTAACTTCTGGCATCACGGTTCTGCTTAGGTGTTTGATTTTCAACAAAAAAGGTGAGAGCGTCTAACTGAAAAACTGTAATGTAATGTGTGAAGGACTTGTTTAACAGCACAAACCAGCTCATCTGTTGTAGCTCCAACTAAATCAGCTCTTCATGGTCGGATTGTGTTAAAATAAAGCTCAGATTAAAGCCTCAAACAGGGTAGAGCCTCTAGTTAGCATCACGCCGCCAAGGAATGTTGATGACATCAGCTGCAAAGTATCAGTAAGATCTGTGGAGCGTAGAATGCAAGTTTTTCTATGCGCTTTAACACAAAAAAAACAAACAAAAAACACAGAAATCAAACAAATACGAGACAGAAATGATTAATGCCCCACTGTGGAACATTCAAAGCAATAGCAGAAATTTCCAGACAAGCCATTAGCGTAGCCTAGTAGAAACTGACATATAATTCTTCAGAAATGATTCCATCTGGTAACCAAGTTGTGGCATTGGAGAGATAATTAAATTGGCATGGCTCAGTGTTGTGTAAAAATGTAATGTTCAAATTGCCGTCATTTTGAATCTGTAATAAACCTCAATTAGACAATTAGCTTCACGATGACAACGGCGAGGCTACGCATGTCATGAAATATGCCAGTAAACAAAAATGAAAACAGATTTAGTCGTTTATACACTCTCTGTCTCTCTCTATATCTGTCTCTCTACTTTCTGTCTCTTTCTGACTGTCTTTCTCTACTCTTATCTGTGTCTTTGTTTCTCTCCCCTTCTCTCGCTCTCTCTGTCTCTCCCCTTCTGTCTCTCTCCTCTTGTTCTCTCTCCCCTTTTCTCTCCCTTTCTTCTCTCTCCTCTTGTTCTCTCTCTCCCTTTCTCCCTTTTTGTCCCTCTCCTCTAGTTCTCTCTCTCCCCCTTCTCTGTCTCTCTCCCCTTCTGTCTCTCTCCTCTTGTTCTCTCACTCTCCCCTTCTCTCTTTGTCCCTCTCCTCTTGTTCTCTCTCTCTCTCTCTCTCTCTCTCTCTCCCCTTCACTCTCTGTCTCTCTCCCCTTCTGTCTCTCTCCTCTTGTTCTCTCTCTGTCTCCCCTTCTGTCTCTCTCTTGTTCTCTCACTCTCCCCTTCTCTCTTTGTCCCTCTCCTCTTGTTGACTCTCTCTCTCTCTCTCTCTCCCCTTCACTCTCTGTCTCTCTCCTCTTGTTCTCTCTCTGTCTCCCCTTCTGTCTCTCTCTTGTTCTCTCTCTCTCCCCTTCTGTTTCTGTCTCTCTCCCCTTCTGTCTCTCTCCTCTTGTTCTCTCTCTCTCCTCTTCTGTCTCTCTCATCTTCTGTCTCTCTCCTCTTGTTCTCTCTCCCCTTCTCTCTGTCCCTCTCCCCTTCTGTCCCTCATCTCTTGTTCTCTCTCTCTCCCCTTCTGTCCCTCTTCTCTTGTTCTCTCTCTCCTCTTCTCTGTCTCTCTCACCTTCTGTCTCTCTCCTCTTGTTCTCTCTCTCTCCCCTTCTCTCTGTGTGTCTCTCCCCTTCTATCTCCATCCCTCTTGTTCTCTCTCTGTCTCTATCTGTCCCTCTCTCTTTCTCTCTTCGTCACTCAGTGTTTCTCTCCTCCCAATCTGTCTCTATCCCTTCTCGCTCACTCAGTGTCTCTCTCCCCTCTCTCTCCTCATTTCCTTTTTTCTCTATCCTCCTCCTCTCCGTCTCTCAGCCTCTCTTGTCTGTATCCCTCCCTCTATGCCTCTCTACCGCTCTCTTTCTCTCTTTCACCCGCTCTCTGTCTGTCTCCCCTTTTCTCTCTCTTTCCTTTTGTTCTCTCTCTCTTTGTCTCTCTTTCTCTCTCTCTCCACCCTCTCTCACTCTTTCTCTACACCATCTCTGTCTCTATCATGCCCTCTCTCCTTCCCTGTGCCTGTCCTCCACTCTCTTTACTTTCTGTCTCTCCCTTTCTCTCTCACAAACACACTCTCTCCTTTCTCCTCTTCTTCTATATGTGTCTCTCTCCCACACACACTCTTTCTCTGTCACTCCTCTCTCTCTCTCACAAACACACTCTCTGTCTCCCACTCTAGCTCTCTCTCTCTCTCTCTGACTAACCTCCCTCCTCCCTCTCTCCGTCTCTCTCTCCGCACACACTTATTGTCAGAGCTATGTGTCCTGTGTTCATGGGATCCATTAGTGTGTGGAGAGCGTGTCCCATAATGCATTGCAGCGGTCATTAGAAGGAGGAAGGAGCGGTCATTTCCCCACAGCACACAACAGGTCCCAGCTTTAACATACAAACAGAAAAGAGACAGGATTTTACACAAAACTGACTCTTGTTCACGTTATAATGTTGTTACCTGATCAAAAACAGACCCGGAGTTGTGTTTTGTTTCATTCACACATTTCAGTAATCCTTTATTATTAGTCTGCCTACATCTCCAAAGCTCAAAATGCCCTGTTCCACCTTGTGATGTCATGAAGTGGTAGTTTTCAAGTAAACAGCTACGTTTAACCTTTTCTTCACTAAAGATGGGCAATTCCAGGGCTGAAATGATCCAAATGATTTTAGTGAAGGTGTATGGAGTTTAAAAACACAGTGGAGCACTTCCACATGACATCACAAGGTGGAACAGAGTGTTTTCTGTTTGAGAGAAGAGACATGTAGGACAAAACACAACTCCAGGTTTGTTTGTGATGAGGAAACAACATTATAAAATTGATCAAAAACAATATAATATGGGCCCTTCAACTAAATCATATTGAATACTCTAGTGAAAATTTTAGATTTACATAATTTGAATAGTTATTTACATTTAATTTGGATTCTGTTCTCTTGTTCTTGTACTTTACGTTGCAACTCTGGAATTTCCCCACCCTGGGAAAAATAAAGGTTCATTTATAGCACTGCATTTAATCTCACTTCCAGGTCCAATTGGCTGATTTTTATTTATGTGTTATTTTATGTTGTTGTTGTTGTTGTTTTTTGGGGTTTTTTTTGTTTAATTTTGTCACAATGCTGCCTGCCTTCGATCCGGTAGTGACATCACACGTAACAACTTTATTGAATTGTAATTATGATTTTTAATGGTAATAATAGTAAATCACCAAGGTTGCCATTTTTGAAGTTTGATTATTTCTGTTCAGTCTTATTCTGCACCATATTTCAGAGATATCCTTCCTGTGTCTCCGGTTCCGATTTTTGTGTATTTTTGGCCATTTACCTTCGTCAAAAAATACACAGTGTGCTACCTCCAAAAAGATGATGTTGTATTTCATCTGTCGTGGTTCCAACCACCAAAGCAAACCTTAGAGTTGTGTGTGAGCGGATCTGATGGTGCACAGATGGTGGAAAGCTCACAGCAGTGACTCAGTGTTTACACATTCAGGACAGTTACACAGACATTATGGAGGATTCTAACTGCTCTTCAGACCTGTGCTTGTACCTGCCATAACCAGATGTGAAGATTGAAATCCTCTTTGCAACTGTCTATCGAAGTCTGTAGCCTACACTATACACTCCACACTCTACACTCAATTCAGTTCAATGTGTGTGTGAATATTAATTATTCTTCTGTGTTTAAAATGTGATTTTTTTTTTTTTTTTTTTTTTTTTTTTTTCCCCCCCACTTGGATTGTGTGAAATTAACAGTTTGTTTTTCCCGCATCCACAGAAACTGAGGATAGCTTTGGACATCTGAGATGCTACAGGCTTTTTACACCACATATGGCAGCAAATGTGGCAGAAGATCTTCCAGAAGAAACACTGGAATGGGAATGAAATGGAGCATTTCGTCACCAACCGAAACACCAGAGCGGAGGAAGAACAAGGCCTTTCCAGTTGGAAAGGCGCCCCCTGGACTCCGCTGTGATGCTGCAGGACACAGAGGAGGGACACTTTTGGCTCTTCCTCTCCTCATACTGCTCTTCCACAGATCTGCTGACCCTCCCTCCCTAACCAGACCTCCTGCTGAACTGCTCTGAGACCTTTGACTGACACACAAAGGGACTGAGATGTGCAGTGCAAATGTTGCAACATCAACCGCAACAGTTTGCTGCAGCAAAACTTAAATTTCCCTCAGGATCAATAAAATATCTCTCTCTCTTTGTGAACTTTGAAAAGAATCCTATTAAAACTAATCCCAATTACAATGTTTGTCAGAAAATCACAATTTGTGGGTTTTCCGTTTGGACATTTCTTTCAAAAACAGTGAATCTGTGTTCCTATAGAACGAATGAATGCATCTTGCTAGAAATTAATTAGGGTGTCCAGACGTACAGAGCCTCATATTTATACAGTTACAGTGAACATATCTAGTTTTTTGTGTTTTGTATTAGGGATGCACTGATCCATACTGGTAATGGACATCGACGTTGATATCTTTGTTGGACATATAAATCGATGTAATAAGACTATTTACTGGTGATAATTGGTCCGGAAAGTCTTTATTTCTACAAAGTTATTCTGTGGTTACTTCAGGGATAAAAAAAAAAAAAAGCTACATACTTAAATCTATAGTATCGGAACTGATATCGGAGACTGTTAAAGCTAGATTGTTGCAGCCCTATTTTTAATTTTGATGAAGTTTATAATTTTACTTTCTGGTATAAACAGAGCTTCCTGTTATAACCGAAATACTTCAAATTACTCAACCTTCCTCCAATCTCAAACGGTGTCTAACAATGACTCTGTTTTCATTCATAAACACAAAATAAAAATGCCATAAGTTATATTTTTGTAAACACAAAATAACGTTGTAATTGATAGTTCTTTCTCGGGCAAAATCTCTGTGTATCTTGCAGAACAGATTAGAGCTCTGGAGCCGGGGCATTGTGCTGGTGCCGACTAATGAACACGGACATGTCAAAGATAATGGGCTGAATGGAGGCCAGACGCAAGCATGCAGATTAAAAAGGCCAAAATAGCAGAGAAAACAAAAGAGGTTTCTCATCTGCAGATCTGCGCTGTGTTTACGAAGAGAAACACATTACATTGTCTGAAATGTTTTTGCTGAGAGAGGAGTTGGAGCAGTGCAGATATTTGGTGATGGGTGAAAGGAGCAGTGGATGGATGGACACTTATGGTTCTGGAAGGAAAATTTCAATATTTTTTTTGTCCATTTTATTTGGAAAAAAAAAAAAAAAGGCCGTCGCACCTGGTGTACCACTGCTCCGTATTTGTCGACAAAATACGACATGGGTCCCAGAGACTTATTTATTTGGGATGACATGAAGAGTCATTGTGGCAAATTTCATCGTCTTCCATTTCATTAATTTCAGGACCTCTATACAATAACATGGGCACTTTCGGGCATTGCCATGGCAACACCATGCAAAATAAAACATCGTCCCCCCCAGAACTTTTTGATGACCTGAAGAGTCACTGTGTCTAATTTCACTTTCTTCAATGATACAAATAAGTAGTTTTGTTACTTCGTAATTTAGGAAATCTTCCCTTTAGAATAACATGGGCTTTTTCGCGCATCACCATGGCAACACGGTTTCCATTGACTTTTTTCTATCAGGATGACGTGAAGTATTGTCATTCACTGTTGACTCCACTTTATTTTAGCACTTATAAATATTACCCATGGGTGCTTGGGTACTGCTTTGATGTTGAGTGCACTGCGGTCTAAAAAACGAAAACAGACTTTGTGGGGTTTTCAAAATTGGCCAAGGGCTGTCACATGACATTATTTCAGATGGCACTTTTTTGCTACTGAAAACTGCACAGACATTTTCTCCAAACACAGGGAGAACATCTGTGAAAAATGTAAACTGGGCCATGTACACAAATGCCAAAAAGCATCTGCATTTTTCATAAACACCAAAAATCTAATATTTCTTGAGATATCACACAAATGCTTCAGCTTTATAACACAATTTACATTTCACACGTCAACCCCCATCAGTTTGACGAGCCCCAATATTAAAGATAACATGCACTGACAATAACAGAAGCAGAGAACTCGTCTATATTGCATCAGCATATGTCATTTGCATCTCATTTTCCTCAGAAGCGAGATCATTTAGCTTTAATTTGCGATACCAATCCATCTAACTGAGCGCTATGTTAACAGTAACGTACCATCAAAAGCCATAATAGTAAAGATATGCACTGAATTGCATTGGGTAATGTTCTGTCTGGGCATCTGACAATATGAGCTGTCATGGTTGATATAGTGAGGACATAGCAGGGTGTACAGAACCGAATGTGAAGCAATGGGCATGGAAAGCAGTTCCGTGGTTCACATTGCAAAAAATACATTAAAAAACATTAGCGATAATAGAAAATTTGCAAGTAAGAGTGGAAATCAGCCATTTTAGAGCGTATATTGCACAAAATTGATTCTTGTGAGATTTAAGCCATGTTAGAATGTTGTTACCTCATCCAAAAACATGGAGTTGTGTTTTGTTTTATTCTCACATGTTTCAGTAAACCTTTATTATTAGTCTGTGTACATCTCCAAAGCTCAAATGCTCTTTCGGAACAGACGGTTTTCAATTTGAGAGAAGAACTCAGCCTAAATCTGCAGGGTTTGTGTGTTAAACCAGGTATGTTTTTGCTGAGTTCTAGTAATAGCAGCAGCCATAAAAGTAGTAGTAGTAGTAGTTGTAGTGGCAGGTTTAGAAATAGCAGTAGCCTTTTTAGTAATAGCAGCAGCAGCCATAAAAAGTATTTGTAGTAGTAGTTGCAGTAGTAGTAATAGTAATCGTAGCAGCAGCAGTAGCAGTTCAAGTAACAGTAGCAACAGCCATAAAAAGTAGTAGTAGTAACAGTAGTTGTAACAGTAATCAAAGCAGTTTTAGTAACAACAGCAGCCTTAGTAGCAAAAGACACACCTATAACTTGAATTCCACAATCATCTCAACTCCGCGCACGTTTCGGAGGTGTCAAAAAACATTAGAGAAAAAGGAGAATCTGCGATGTGGTCTTTAACCGTGAAAATACTCGCTCTGATGGCGCCTTATTATTCCTCTTGCATTCTGTAAGTGCGGGTCTGGTGTCATTCCGTAGTCTCTGAACTGATGTTACGAGCGTATGAAGTCCCAAAACGTGGCGCCGTTGCCATGGAAACACACGCCGTAGCCCGGTTCAGAGGAGCCGGAGTCGTTTGAAGACTGAGAAATAGCTGTAGTTTTGGGGCCCCGTGGGGTCTGTGCAGTGGAGGAGCTGATATGAGAGAAAAATGTGAAAATTCTTGGTACACTCTGGTAGTTATGAATATGATGTTTATAATTGAGTTGGTTCAGTCTGTGTAGATGGTCCTGTATTACACAAAATGGATTCTTGTGAGATTTTAGTCTGTTCTAGTACTGTTACCTCCTCAAAAACATACCTGGTGTTTGAGTAATCCTTTATTATTAGTCTGTCTACATCTCCAACGCTCAAAACGCTCTGTTCCACCTTGCGATGTCATGAAGCGGTAGTTTTCAAGTTTACAGCTACATTTTTACCTTTAGTTCAGTAGAGATTAGTAATTCCAGACATGAAATTATTCAAATGATTCTAGTGAAGGTGTATGGAGTTTGAAAACACAGTGGAGCGATTCATCACAAGGTGGAACAAAGTGTTTTCTGTTTGAGAGAAGAACTCTAGAAGTCTAAATATGCAGGATTTGTGTGTGTTTTTGATGAGGAAACAACATTATAACACGGATCAGAAAATAACGCAACTTAACCTTTAAAGCCACAGTGGGTAGTGTTTTGTTTTAGTTTTAGTTTTTCCTCGAGTGATGCAGAAAAAAGGGAGCCACTGTCTGTGTAAATGTTCATGTATGTTAGTTTGCAACTTAACCTTTATGATATATTGTGTGCATATATCATAATATCATAAAATTAACCTTATAGGGAAAATATATGCTTTAGGCAAGCAAGATGCAAAGTTTTAAGTTGTAGACAAACCTTTATTATTTATTTATTTATTTATTTATTTATTTATTTATTTATTTATTTATTTATTTATTTATTTATTTTTATTTTTATTTTTATTTTTATTTTTTTTTTATTTTTTTAGATCCAATATGCAGCTTTCTGGAGGTGGCTTCATCTGCATGATTCCATGGAAAAATAAAATTAAAACCATACTTTGGAACATTTTATGCAATACAGTGGAATATCACAAACAAAGCAACAACATTCCCATGGAAACAAGCAGGCCCTACTCCAGGCCAAGTCAGGTTTGTGGAGATGCAAGCACATGTTTTTCAGTGCAATAACATAAATAACAGTGCACTCAAATTGAAAAAACAAAGAAAAATATATATTCTAGTCTATTTTTGGCTAAAAAGTGATATGCCGTGGCTTTAAACTGTGGTGGCTCAATGGTTAGGGCATTCTCCCACCAACCCAAAGGTCAGGGGTTGGATCTCAGTCCTGTGCACTGCAGCTGTGTCATGTTGTGTTCTTCACCCACCTTTACGGTGGCTGAGAGGTGCAAACCAAATTTACAAACTGTAAAACACTTTTACAAAGTTTGAGACAAATTTACATTTTGGAAACCATTTTTACATATCATAAAACAAAATTACAAGTTCTGAAACAAATTTGCATTTCAGAAAACAATTTAACAAGTCACGAGACAAACTCCATAATGAGCCAGAACATACAGAAAATAGTGAGCGATCACACTTGGGTCATTATTAGTCGGTCCACATGCAAGCCACATTACTTTACGTGAAAACCCATCGATACAGCTTGAAATAGCCAAACTGAATGGCTTAAGTTTATCATAACCATCCGCGTGCCACATGTAGTTTGGTCCCATGGAGTGGTACGTTCTTCTGACAAACCTTTGGCATGCTCTCCTCTCACACCCTCGACGATTTAACTCCCGGAGCAAATTCATCACATGATCCCTCTTCACTTGCAGATTGTGCTTTTGTTTAAGTACCTGCCACATCATTCGGTAGCCAAACAGCTGTCCAGGTCCACGAAGTTCCAGTCGAATGGCCCTCATTATGGAGTTTGTAGAGGAGTAATCCTTTCTGCGATATAAACCGGCTTCATTCAGTTTGCTTTTCAGAGACCTCAAGCTGATGTGAACACCGTGTAAACATGACATCATGTCCACGATTACGGCGTACGAGTGTCCCTCATTAAAATATCTTCTACACTGCTGCAGCATATCCGGTCTGTCGGTCTCGTCTGTGCCTTTTAAAAACTCTAAAGACCGGCCACACGAAAAACAAAATCGCGTTAATCGGCTCATATGTTCCCCACAGAACGGGCAAAGCATCACTCGCTCGCTGTCCATCGTGCTTCACCATAAACATCATCAATAGTTCTCATATTGGCCCGCAGTTGGGACATTCCCTTTCCGGTTAAATTTAGCTTGTAAATTTGTTTTGGGATTTGTAAAAGTGTCTCGGAGTTTGTAAAAGTGCTTCGCGACTTGTTAAATTGTTTTCTGAAATGCAATTTTGTTTTATGATATGTAAAAATGGTTTCCAAAATGTAAATTTGTCTCAAACTTTGTAAAAGTGTTTTACAGTTTGTAAATTTGGTTTGCACCTCTCGGCCACCGTACACCTTGCTATGTGTGCAAATGCTTACAAAAAACAATAAGATTCAGCATTTGTGGATTTCTTGTTTGGCTTCTCAGGTAATACCGCCAACATAACAAACGTATTATTAAATTGCATAACTGGCCTCGCAAAACGGAGACTCAAGCCAGGACTGTTTCAAGGAAGTGCTCCATTGCCCATAATGTTATTACACTGTGAATACTGCCAAACACTACAGACATCATATTATCTGCTCCAATCTTGTAAAATGGAAGCCGTAGGAGGATCCAAGAGGGTCTTATCGGATTTGTGTTTCATTAAAAAGACACAAAAGGTGAAAGATGGAAGGAGCGAGCTGTCCATCAATCAACGCCCTAATTAAAATTGGGATTAATTGTTTTTGAATGAGTTTGTGCCTCATGTTGTTTAGTAATACCCGTATGATCACACCATTTTCTGATCTGTTATAATGTTGTTTCCTCATCACAAACAGACCTGGAGTTGTTTTTTTGTTTTATTCACACATGTTTAACGCCCAAATCCTGCATATTTAGACTGAGTTCTTCTCTCAAACAGAAAACACTTTTGTTTCACCTTGTGATGTCATGTGGTAATACAGGAAGTGCTCCACTGTGTTTTAAAACTTCAGCCCTGAATTGCCAATCTCTACTGAACTGAAGGTAAAAGTAGCTGTAAACTTGAAAACTACCGCTTCATGACATCACAATGTGGAACAGAGCATTTTCAGCTTTGGAGATGTAAACAGACTAACGATAAAGGATAACAAACGTGTGAATGAAACAAAACACAACTCCATGTGTGTTTTTCGAGGCGGTAACATCATTATAACATGGCTTAAAGCTCACAAGAGTCAGTTTTGCGACACTGTTGATGTAAATTAAAACTGGCATGAAGATTGAGGAGTATAGATAGATTTAGTGTTAACAAAGTGTCTTAATTGCAACACGCTTTCAGTGAACGTGCTCGTTAGCAGTTTTGAGACCTCTGAAATAAGAGCGAGCAGGGGGCTGTGGTGATCTGACAGTGTGTAAAGTCCCACTGCTCCAGATGGCCAGTCCAGCTCTGAAGGGACTATTTTCTCAAAATAAATAGCCGATCCGAGCAACCTAGCAAAACACTTGCAAAACAATCACAATCACCGTCTGCCAACCATTAAAGGTGCACTATGTAACTTTTCTGGTGGAGGGTCCATCAAGTGCTGTTATTGCTTTGTCCAGAATATTTCACAGTATGGCATTAATCCTTTCTATCTTCCTGGAGACCAAACCAGACTAAGTCAGAATGCCTGATTTTCTCTGTATTTTTGAGCTATAAAACCACCTGTAATTGAATGAATTTAATGTAGAGCTGTTTAATGTCACACTGTGGAACATTTGGAGCAGTGTAATGGACCCCCAAACGAAAAGTTACACAATGCACCTTTAAGAACGCCAATTGCTCTGTTTTATCATTTCTTTTATGCAATTTTAATATATTTGACCACATTTAAATTCAGATTAAGACAATAAAATAACACATTTGAATCAAACAGTGTTCAGTTCACAAGTGAGAGTCCGTGGGCGAGTGTTTACAGTTTAAATACCCATTCCCACCTGCTGTGCTATGGCTTCTCTGCATACTACTCCGAACAGCCTCTTGTATTCAAATCAGCTTGTTTTCTTGTATATTTTATAATTTTTTTCGCACTAGTTCTTGCTCATAAATAAGTGGAGCAGATCCTAGTCCATTTTTCAGAGCTTGACAGGTTCTGCGATTCACTGTGGACTTCAAACCAATGAAATATTTATAGAGCTCAACATCCAGCCTCCACATCTGAATGCATTAGACTGAGAAAGATGAGAGGTTTACAGTGCTTTAGAGCGAACCAGAACACAGTATTACTCTGAGTACTTGTTGAAACTTGAAAGCTACTGTATATTTTATTTTGTAGCATTTAAAGGTCCTACATTACACAAAACTGTCTCTTATGAGCTTTAAACCTTGTTATAATGTTGTTACCTCCTCAAAAACACAAATGGAGTTGTGTTTTGTTTCATTCACACATATTTGAGTGCACTCTGTTCCACCTTGTGATGTCATGAAGTGGTAGTTTTCTAGTAAACAGCGACCTTTTACCTTTTGTTCAGTGGAGATTGGCAATTCCATTAACAAAACTTAGAAAATATGTGTAATATGGGTTCTTTAAGTGAATGACGTCCTGAAACCGAAAAAATGACCAATCAATACATTCAGTTGGCTTTATTTGTGTGCACCTCCACCTGTGATATGATCTAATCCCACTTCGGTTTGGCTTGGAGGCAGGACACGGCAGCAGCTCCCAGTATAATCATACCATGAACTAGTCCATTCTCTTACTGCCATTATAATCAATGGTAAGTTAGTACCCTCCCCACCTCGCCGCATCAGGACCCCCGCCTCCAGAGACACAAGAGAGCCCTGATTGGCTGCTATTTGCAAAGCCAGATGGGGTCAAATCACAGGCCAAAGATCGGATAAGGACCCCCTGCTTCCGAACGCAATCTGGTGACGTGATGAGATTTGCAAATCAGTCAGTCGTGTAATCCCGAGAGACATTTTCGGATTTTGTGAAGGTGGAAATTTGAAAGTTTCCACCTTCACAAAATCCGAAAGTTAAGTTGACTTTTTGACACATTTTTGTGCTTTGTACTAATGCAGTGATAAAATAATATAAGCCATATTGTGTTGAGGTTAGTACTAAACATCAGTGTTAATAAAATACACTAGCTGCAAAACATACTTGAAGTACTGTGGGCTGGAATAATATTATGTACATGAAGTAAAATAAGTATTAGTTTTATCTGGTTGAAATCTATGAACTTATACACTATAATGTTCAATTACAAGTCCATATTTGTCCCTATTTACCCAAGATAGTCCCAGTTTTAAGTGTTCCGTCCCCTGTCCCAGCAGTTTTATCTACAACCAGAGATTTGTCCCAGTTTTATAAATGTCCCATGTCCCAGGTGTCCCTATTTTTGACTCATTTGATCCCCACCAACAGTGAAAAGGGGATATTTTAGGCTATCAAGTATTTTTGTGTAAATACAGAAAACTGTGTTTGAAAATTGCCAAAAGGCCAAAAAAAACACACCCCTCAGATTACATAGATTCACAAGTGAGAGGAGAATGGGCCGAGTGAATAATAGAGAATAATATTTTTAATTATAATTATACCTGTTCATAGGTTTGTTATTACCAACTGACCCAACCCGGGAGTGTCCCAGTTTTTATTTTGAAAATCTGGTCCCCTTAAGCATAGGGCTGGGTCATATCAGATATACAACACTGGTATAATTGTGGTAGATAATATGAATCTTTGATTACCACAGTAGAATTTGGATGTGCACTGCCACTTGTTTTCATGTGAGATGTGACGGATCTCAAACCCAGAGTGCTGCTAAATGCTCAGTGAACACCTGGAGCAGTTTAAACAGTGGCTCTGCAGACGCTGCAGTTGAGACGAGAGAGGGGAGGAAAAGATGTACTTCAGCTTAAGTAGATCTGTACTCTGACAGGAGGACAAAGCTCTCTAAAGGAGCTAGCACTAACTTAAGGATCAGAGCAGAGACATACAGACTGTGTTTTTATTATGTAAAGCAGCCATGTGCTCAGCTCTCAGCTTCTTTTCACTGGCCTGGGAATGCGCAGCCTTAAAAATTCGGTACACAAAGGTAAGGACATGTAGTGATTATGTATAAGGTAACTAAATGTGGAGAAAATGCATTCTTTGTTATTTAGCTTATTTGCAGTAACTAATTACCAACTGAGCAAATTAAGGCAGACAAAAAATGTATGTGACCATATGTCACACAGTCTGTTAAAATAAAATATATAGGCTATGAAAAAATCCATATTCCCAAATAATGCCTTGTGTATTTTAAAATTTTGCTTACAAGTTAGTATGGGAGCACCCTGCCCTAGTTGAGCATACACCCACCACGAAATGGTCACCGGTTCCATCTTTGCCTAAATCCATATATTGAATGGGTCATTTGTCAAGACACTTCAGCCACAGTATTCACTCTGTGTTTGCGAAGGTCAGGGGATCTGATGTAAAGGTCCTATATTACACAAAATTGACTCATGTGAACTTTTATAATAGTGTTACCTCCTCAAAAACACACCTGGAGTTGTGTTGTTTCATTCACACACATCTCAAAATGCTCTGTTCCACCTTATGATGTCATGTTTTGGTAGTTTTACCTTTAGTTCATCAGAGATCGGCAATTCCAGGACTGAAATCATCCAAATGATTCTAGTGAAGGTGTGTGGAGTTTAAAAACACAGTGGAGCACTTTTTGTATTATCACATGACATCACAAGGTGGAACAGAGCCTAAATATGCAGCGTTTGTGTGTTAAACATGTGTGAATGAAACAAAACACAACTCCAGGTATGTTTTTTATATGAAAACAACATTTTAACATAGAAAATAACATAATCAGAAAATAACATCGGAAAATAGCATAATATGGGCCCTTTAAAACTTGCAAAATCACAATCACAACTAGTTCACTAGCAACCCTGACGAAGGAAATATCAACATTGATCAACAGGATCTTGGACACAAAATAACAATTCACAAAGAGGAACAAAAATCTATAAAGCGTATTGTTGGCGAGCTAGCGAGGGTAGCGTTTTTTTCCCCCTTTTTAGTCAATGCGCTGATGTTAGCTAACAAACATGCACCAGCCCCACTGTTAAAAGGTCCATATTTGCAGAGGCTAGCCCACACTGCACTGATGCGTCCATTTATTTGTCTGTGCGCGGCGGAGCAAGCGGTCATAGATTTAAAGTGCTCAGTATTTGCAATCGCTCACAATGCAACAAGAGAATACTGCGTTAGGCAAATGCAATATTAGTTAAAGAGTAACTTCAGTCAGGTTACGCCCAATGTCAAAGATGGGGAAAAAAAAGAAGAAAATGTGTAAAGACCAGGTAGAGATAAAGGGGAAAGGGCAAGGGGTGGGGCAAAGGGGCGGAGTTTGGACATGTGATTGACAGCTGTTTGTTTTATCTATGGATTTGGGTTGTTGTCGTGGCGATTGACAGATAAACAAAATCATCTTTTGAGTAGTAAAAGTACTCAAAATGGTGCCTCTTCATGGGTTTCAGTTTACAGGTAAAATTTGGAGGACTTCTTCCCAGTAAAAAGATATAATATTGTGTTTTAAATTGGTAATCGCTATGGCAACTGCCCTAATGTCGGCACATAAAAACATCAAACAAAATGCAAAATGGTACAGAGTCCGCCACCTGCTTGTGTCCATGGAGATGTTGACTGCATTGCCTGGAATGTTCCACAGTATGGCATTAATCTTAATCTATCTCCATTAGACAAGCAGATGACGCTACCAGTATTAAAAGCAGAAGAACTCCTGTTATTGAAATACTATGCAAAATAGGTATGTTTAATGCCATACTGTGGAACATTCCAGATAAAGCAGTTACATCTCCATGGAGGCAAGCAGGCGGCAGTTCCTCAACCAGACAAGTTTAAGTCTACCTTTCAAATACCATCTCTAAAAAGGTAATAAATAAATGTATTTAACATGAAACTGTCCCACAATAGATAAAAAATTCAAACTGGAATGAATCATAATGAAACACGAATAGTTTTTGAGACAATAAAATGCCATTTTCAACACTAATTACTTTACTTGTTCATATAAACTAGTTTTAGAATCGATTATCTGATTTTCGATACTTTTGACAACCCCAGAAGGAAAATGGGAACACATTGGAATATAAAAGAAAGTACTCTCATTTAATGTTAAAAATCACATTGTATTGCCTAAAGAAAGAGTGTTTTTTATTATCATCGTGGTATCAAAATCGGTATTGAGTATCAAGTTTATTCCTTAGTATCGAAACCGAGTTTGAAATTTTAGTATCGTCACCACAGTACAGGAGACTAGCCGAATGTCAATCAAACTAAACCGGGATCAGATCAAGGTAAACAATCTATTTATTAGCTATTGTCACTCAAAGATCCCAGCTGGAGATGTTCGCATGGTTAAAGTGAGTGGAAGAACCAATCGGGCACGGCTCATTGATTATCATTGTCCACTCTCATTGTCTGTTCCCCTGGGAGTCCATCTACAGATTAAGTCAGACCCAGCCTTAAAGGAGCTCTGTTATGGATCTTTAATGCAATTGGTGGGTTTCAGATGACATCACAGCGTTCTATAGGACGATATTAATGGCTACAGAAGGGGTGCAGCTAAAAATAATTCTTAAAATGCAGCTTTCTGTTGTAATACAGTGAGTTCTCGCATTTAGCCACTATAGAAATGGTCAGGTTCACATTTTTGCATTTACCATTTGGATATTTCATGGCAAAATACGATAAAATCTATATGACATCATCACATCTAGAATATGAAAACTATCAAAACATGTTGGGTATCTTTAAAGGTGGACTGTGTAACTTTAATGGTGAAGAATCCGCCATGTGCTTGTTTCCATGTCATTGCTTTGTCTGAAATGTTGCACAATATGGTATTATACTCATCAGGCTAAACTGGATCTGTGGAGAGATCGCAAGAAAAGATGCATGTTTTTCAAGATAATTTTGATCAATACACCCATACACACGTTTTTTTTTTTTTTTTTTTTTTTTTTCATGCTGCAATCTGAAACCTTCCACACAGCATCTCCATGTTTTTTTTTTTTTTTTTTTGCTTTTTTCAGACTATCCTTAAAACATTTGGCATTGTTAAAGTTGCTAATGTGTGTATTGTGTCTCCATGGTAATCACTGAACATTTCACCAGACACATACTTGTAGAACACCCCCAGCGTGATGTCACATGTCACACTGCGAAGTATCAATCGTACATAATGGTGCTGGAGTCTTTTATTTGTATTCTAATGGAAGTGTATGCCTGGGATCCAGAATACACACAGTACTTCTCCAGTACTTCTCCACAGTTTCAGGTATTTATTTATTTATCACAACTAAGAATAGGGCATTGGGGGTAGGCAAAAACTGGAATTTTTTGGGGGCTTTAACCTCGACTGAAGGAAAATAGGATTACTCAAACATGCATCAGTTTATCTTAAAGTAACTCTGAGTCTGTTAATAATGATGGAACATTGTTATAACATGGTTCAAATGAGATTTTAATTTAGAATTGCATTTGTTCATCCTTTGCGTACACAGAGTTGTATTTCGATTGGTCTGTGCATGTTTGAGAAATTATCTATTGTTCTGCATTTGAGACTTGAGTGCTCAGAAAATCAGTTTTCACCTACCACGTATCTCTGTTTATACGAAAAACCTGAAGCATGATGTACCTGATTTTTATTAAACAAGAGTTTGCAGTGGTCCAAATTTATTCTTCACTTACCTCATGCATTCAGAGCATCCGAATTATTCTCCGTGCTGTTTTTTTAACACACTTTTTAAATCTTTCAGAGACCAGCGCTGGGTTTTACGTGTCAGTAAACCTAACAGCAACTAGCTGCTAACACACACTTCCTGATTACTGGACAATAAAACGCTTTATAATTAGATGATGACGGTGTGCAGCAGACATATTTTGACCTCAAGAGCTGCTATAATACATCTGTACTGGGGCAAGACACATTTTGCTCAAATACATGGGAGAAAAATCAGGCACAGGGTTATTTAAAGCAGACTTATTATGCAAAATTGACTTTTTTGAGCTTTTAACCTGTTATAATTGTTTTCCCACACTGTTTACTCACCAGAAGTTATATTTGGAGAGATTCATGCATGTTTGAGTAATCTTTTATCACTTGTTTTCAAGACCCCATATTGCTAATCAACTACTGTTTTCACAGCCACCGGGACACGCCCACTGCTCTGTACTTTGTTCTCCAGTTTTATTTTCTTAATCGGTGATACATGTAGAATTCAGCAACATCGCAAAGTCATTTTGGTGCAAATGAAAAAAAAAAAGCCTCTTACTATCTTGCAGACTCTTTGTTGTGATGACTGTTATGGAGACATCAGCTCCCATTGGACACCACAGTTTTCACCGGGCTTGTTTCTTTTATTAAGCCGTTTTAAATGAATATTGTGATTTAAAATGTCCAAATTATAACTCATCACCCACTTGTATCATAGATTATAACTATACAGCAGACACAAGCACAATAGGTCTTCTTTAAGCTATACAACAACCAAAAATACGTAATTTCTGTACACGTATTGTCTTAATAATTGCTAACATTCAGTGCCTATCAACATGCCAGAGCGTATTCACCATGTTGTATTTTAGATGCCGAGAAATAGCACGAGCGCAGATGCAAAAATGCTGTGGTGGGCTTTATGTAAATGAGGTTTGAGATGTGTCAGGTGAGACGTGCACCGGTCTGTAGTAGCAGCTTTGGGGTTTAGCTATTTTTAGTGCTATTCTTTGAGGAAAAATGCATTACCCTAGATACAGGGTTTTGATGTGATACTGGGGTGGATAAATACAATTATCCACCAAGCTCTTGGTTTTTCCATTGTCTAAACATGTGCTTATTAAAGGTGCACTGTGTAACTTTTCAGTTGGGGGTCTGTCACCTGCTTGTTTCTATGGATATGTCATTGCTCTGCCTGGAATGTTCCACAGTTCCAAAAGTTACTAATTACACAGTAAAAAACAAAACAAAAAGTCAATTATGTGGTCATTCTGAATTCTCACTACACAGGACACATTATGGACAAAAACAAAACGAAGCTATTCTAATTAAATAATTAATTATTTTTATTTTGTCTCATTTCATTTTACAGCCCCATACATTAGAATAGTGCCTCAAGTGGAGGAGTTCAAGTATCTCAGGGTCTTGTTCACGAGTGAGGAGAGGATGGAGCGTGAGATTGACAGGCGGATCGGTGAAGCGTCGGCAGTGATGTGGTCGCTGTATCGGACCGTTGTGATGAAGAGGGAGCTGAGCCGAAAGGCAAAGCTCTCGATTTACCGTCAATCTATGTTCCTCCCCTCACCTATGGTCATGAGCTTTGGGTAATGACCGAAAGGACAAGATCGCGGATACAAGCGCCCGAAATGAGTTTCCTCCGCAGTCGCTGGGCGCTCCCTTAGAGATAGGGTGAGGAGCTCAGTCACATGGGAGGAGCTCGGAGTAGAGCCGCTGCTCCTAGGTTCTGTCCTGGTTCTTCCCCGGGGACCCAGGACAGAACCCGCTGGAGACGCTGGAGGGACTATGTCTCTGGGCTAGCCTGGGAACGCCTTGGGGTCCCCCAAGGAAAGAAGTCTGGGAGTCCCTGCTTAGACTGTTGCCCCCGCGATCCGGCCCCGGATAAGCGGAAGAAAATGGATAGATGGATGGATGGCATTAGAATAGGCCAGAGAGGTCAAATGTGTTCACTGCATCTTTTACGCTTTTCCTCACATAACTGACTCAACCTGATGTTCCAACAAAACAAATCCCTTTTAGCTTTAGCGTAGCTCCATCTCCAGCCTGACATCTTGGATCAGACAGCACTTGCCCATGGGCCTGAACACGCAATCCTCTCCTCAACATCACACGGAAATGTTCACCTACGCATGTCATAGAAATGGAGCACAGAGCGAGAAGAATGACCCCAGCATGACCTTCTCAAGCTCATGATGCAAGGGCCCGACCGAGTTTTGATATATATACACTTTTATGTCTATGTGCTTTTTATGTAAAGATGTGGCCATGTATGAAGCTCTATGGTAGTGGAGTAAAGCAGTATTGTAAAAATGCGGTTATTTTCTCTATTATGAAAGCTTTTATTTGGCATATCTCAAAAATTGTATATTAAAGATCTGTTATAATATTGTTTGAAATCTATCACTGCGTGACATCACTAGGTGGAACAGAGTATTTTGAGCTTTGCAGATGAATGAATGAATGAATGCCTTTATTTGGCAATTCCTTCACATGTGCAAGACATACAAAGCAATCGAAATTGTAATAGATGTGGACTGACTAATAATAAACGCGTGTGAATGAAAACAAACTCAACTCCAGGAATATTTTTGCTGAGGTACTAACATTAGACCATTGCTTAATGCTAGTCAATTGTGTGTAATATAGGTGTTTTAAAGAACACATATGATGCATTCTTGAGGTGTTATTTCCCTTTTAAACATGCTTTTGTTCACTTTAAGATTATTTTTATTAGTTTTAAAATGTGAAATACTAAAGTCTGCATTTGGAAATGTACTTTATAAACTACACCTTCATTTTGGTGCTGGAGCTCCCTCTGCTGTCAGCAATAGAAAGTAAATAAACAATTGAAGTTCTTATGCCCCATGAATGCTACGCTAATAGAGCACTCTTACACTCTTACACTCTTGAACACAGTTTGACCAGAGAATTAGTCCAGTGATGGTTTATGGATTTAAAATCGCACAGGAGAACTTCAGATTTTTACTTGTGACGCAACAATGAATGTCAGCAAGACTAAGGAGATTGTTGTCAACGTCCTGAGAGGCCACACCCAACACCTGCCACTGACCATCGACGGTGCTGCTGTGGACAGAGTGAGCAGCACAAAATTCCTGGTGGTGCACATCAGTGAGGTCCTCTCCTGGACCCCCAACACTGCATCACTGGTGAAGAAAGCCCAGCAGCGCCTCTACTTCCTGCGAAAACTCAAGCGGGCAAGTGCCTCACCACCACTCATGACCACATTCTACAGAGGAACCACTGAGAACATCCTTTCCAGCTGCATCACTGTGTGGGGCTGAAGCTGCACTGACCACAACAAGAGAACCCTACAGCGCATAGTGAACACTGCCAGGAAGATCACTGGTGAACCACTCCCCTCCCTGCAAGACATATACACCACCCGCCTCACCTGCGATCACAGTTATGAGTGATGCAAGCCACCCCGCACACAATCTGTTCAGCCTCCTGCCCTCCGTTCCTGCACCACCAGACTCATAAACAGCTTCATCCACCAGGCTGTGAGGAAGCTGAACTCTCTCCCCTCTCCACCCACCAGGCTGCCAGGAAGACAGGAATCTACATCTCCCCAAGAAAAGAACTCCCCAAAGAATACTTGGACTCAGACCCCCCTGACTTCCCCATAAAAAGACTCTCTTGTGCCTTCTGCACTATTTACCACGTATTATTTATTTATTACGCACGGGATAGTGAGAAAGATTTTGATTCTTTGTATAAAGAATTGACAATAAACTTTGAACTTGAACAATCCAGCCAATATGCAAACTAAGTTCTCAGAGAAGAGAGAAATGAAACAAAATACAAATCCAGACATGTTTTTGATGAGTGGACATTATAACATGGTAAAAGGTTAAAAAAAAATCAATTTTGCTAAATATGTGTTCTTTCATGTTCATTTTTTTTTCAGATTTCACCATGTCATAGTTGTTGCCCTTCTCATTTCCCCTCCTGAAGTTGTATTTGGAGTGATTCATCTTTATTGTGCTGTTTTCAGCTCTACTGGCATACACCCACGGGTCTGTGCTTACTTCATTATCCAATTTTATTTTCTTAATCTGAGATACACGCCACAGCCATTTTACCACAAATGGAAAAAAAGTTCTGTAGCTGTCGGGGCTGAGCGCATTTGGCTCTTTTTGTGATGACGTTTGCAGTGACGTTCTGTAAAGGGGCCAGAAATCAGTGGACTTTTTTCTCTTATTAGTCGTTTTGGATGAATGTTGGTATTTTAACTGTCCAAAATACGACATAGTGATCCACAAATATCATCATCATTGTAACAACATAGCAGACAAAAGCACAGTATGTCTTCTTCGTCTTTCTTTTGTAAATTTCACAGCACTAATTTAGTTGCTTAATTAAAGGTCCTACATTACGCAAAATTGACTCTTGTGTATTTGTGATGAGGACACAACATTATAACATTGATCAGACACAGCGTAATATGGGCCCTTTAAATAAACTACACATATTTTTAGAACGCAGTCTACATTTTCACTGTTTTGATAATACAATTAAGTGTATTTTTGAAACTGAATGTGCAAGAAGTGGTTTAACAAGTACATTCTGTTTGTTTTTTAACACTGAACGTAAAAAGATGAAATTACTGTTTACAGATCACCCGCTTCTATTCAAAAGAAATATCAAAACAATAACAAAAGCCTTTCACTTCACCTCTCTGCACACGCTCAGCAGCTGCGTTCTGATTGGTCCTTACCTGATGATGACGTACATAACCAGGAAGTTGCCGACCAGGCCGATGACGCAGACGATCATGTAGACCACCACGATGGTCACCTTGACACTAGTGGGCAGTAGCGTGTCCGTCTCATTGTAGGGGCTGCTCAGGTTGCTGTGGAAGAGTGAGTCGTTGTACAGCTGCAGGTGGCTCAGCTCCGGGAACAGGAAGTCGTCCGGGAAGTCCATGTTTGGTCGAAGGGGAGGGGCTTAGCTCACCTGGGGGAAAAGACAAAACAACCCTTTATTGGCAAGGCAAGTTTGTTTGTCTGGCACAGTTTGTACACAAAGTCATTTAAAGTGCTTTACAGAATAAGAAAGACATTAAAATCACAACACAAACAGATCAAAACATAAATAATCATCACAAAATTAATAAATTATTGTCTTTCTGTATTTGACTCATCCTTCAATGCCACCTGGACAAAAGAAGAGGGTCAAACACAGCGCTGGAGGATTTTATTTATTGTCCAGTTCCAGTCAAATAAAGCTCATCGAGGATAACAGGTATGCAGATGAATTTGGAACCAGTATCTATTTTTGGAAATCTGAGCGCAAGTATCATAGCAACCAAAGAGCCAATCATAAGCAAGAGTGTCAAAGGTAACACCCCTTCCTGCTTTGCTAACGCTAGCAGGAGAATCCTCTGGGGACAGAAGGCCCCTGATTGGTCTGTTGTTAATGTTTTATCTTGATGTACGGACAAAATAGCAAAATAAAAACATCAGGATCATGTAGAACAGGTTAATAAGAACATTTTAAGATGAAGCCCACTGCAGCAGAACATCTAAATTCCACCCAGAACATGGAATGCTACTTTAACCTCAGAAGAGGAAGTGGACCCGGACACTGGGCTTTGAAATTTTTCATTATTTATTCCCTTTTGTCGACCATCTGGTAAAAAAGGAACTGTAAAGCTCCCGGACATGTAGAACATGAATGGAAATCTGTAACCAGTTTATTTTCAGTCAAATGAGTCAGAACCGGTTTGTACTCCAAACCCACAAATAAAAAACAAACTGAATTGGATTTTTATAGTAATTCCGCCTACACTTTTTCTTTTTTAGCCAAGTCCCCAAATGTAATTTTTAGTGAAATATGCTAGAGCTTTGACATGGGAACTGTCAAACCCCAACAAGATCCCTGCAGACACCAGCAACACCAGAAATAATCCAGCCGAGACTTGAAATGTGCTGCTCCGCTGTTTTTAACTTGTCCTTATAATGAGAACAGATCAGACAGAGGCCAAAACCGCAGACTCCAGCCATTTGTCTGCGCTCCAAATGATTCAGACAGATTCAGTTTCAGTTGGGGTAATTTTAGTCAGGTGTTACAGGGAAAATCATCCCTCATTGTAAGGGGTTAAAGGTGCACTGTGTAACTTTTTTAGAGGGTCTGTAACCTGTTTTGTTAATGCTTTGGTTTAAAGTAATCTGTCTTGCATTTATTCAGCTACAGGTGTTATTATCGCTCAAAAATATCTTAAAAAAAACATAAATTCTTACTGTGAGTGGGGCCGCCTCTCCACAAATCTAACCTGTAATTTGGCTTGCAAGTCGCCATGGAGATTTTTAAGTTTATGGCCGTACTGTGGAACATTCTAGGCACATCACCATGGAGACGAGCAGGTGACGGACCCTCCACCAGACAAGTTACCTTGTATTTCAAGTCAATTTCAATGTACCCTAATTTCGGGACTATTGAGCGAACCTGCATATAAGCCGCATCAACCAAATTATATCAGAAAAAAAGATGTATACATATATAAGCCGCGGGAGTCCATATTGTAACTTGAGTTATTTACACAGAAAAATGGTACACAGAAAGATTGTTTTATGTTTAATTACCATAAATAAATACTGGTACACGCTTTTTCCGAAAAGTGCCTGCAACACAGCAGTAAAACTACAGTAAAATGGCCAGCTTATAGCCTCTGGAACTCTGAAAATAAAGTTTAAAGTTTAATTTTATTGAAATTAAAATTAAACTTTAATTGAACTCAATGTCACGGAACTGTGATGGTGGTGTGTAGGAGAATTCATTCATGAACTCTCCACACTTGTTTACTGTAGGTATTTTCACCTACCAGAAAAGTCACTGATCGCTATCTTCAGCTTCCTCCAGTGCACTGAAACCACTGAAGTCGTCGTCTTCAGTGTCGGAATTGAACATGTCCTCGTCACACACTTTATCAGTCTCTCTTTCATTGCCGCTCTCAGTGTCACTTTCATCTCGAGGAAAATTCTGCCTTGAGCGTGTGCTGTCCTCTTCATCACGCAGTACTCCAGCCTTTCCAAACCTGTTGGTGATCGTGGATTTTTTCACATGGCTCCACGCTGTCCAGATCCACTGCAAAAGTTGCTCTTCGCATGCAGCCAGTTTTGGTAAATGATTTCTCGCCGCTAGTCATCCCAGCCTCCCACTCAACTCTGAGTGCCACCTTAAATGCACGATTCACGCTAACGTCGAGTGGCTGCAAACACTTCGTCGTGCCCCCTGGAATCAAAGCGGCGCCTTTTGCACTCAGGCTGCATACGCTGTGTTGATTAAACAATAATCACGTATATACCATATTTAACAAATAATACGTACATAAGCTGCATCGTTTTATAAGCCGCAGGGTTCAAAGTGTGAGAAAAAAGTAGCAGCTTATAGTTCAGAAATTACGGCAGTAGTCTTTTTCAACTTTACTTGTTCCTTCAAATAAACTAAAGATCCAAATGAATGGACCTTTATTACGCTATTTTCTGTTCCATGTTATAACGTTGTTTCTAATGTTTCCTCACCAAAAACATACCTGGAGTTGTGTTTGGTTTCATTAACACACAAAGTCTGCATATTTATGCTGAGTTCTTCTCTCAAACAGAAAACAAAACACAACCCCAGGTATGTTTTTGATGAGGCAACAACATTAGAACGTGACTTAAACCTCACTAGAATCAATTTTGCGTAATATAGAACCTTTAAACTTCATAAATTTTGTTCTGCCTCCGCGCACCTCCACACCACCAGACTTGATGTGTGGTTGTGAACTCATTACAGCTGCTGCCAGTGAGGTTTTTGTGGGCTAAAGGAAGGGAACCCCGGGGCCAGACTGGAGCTCCCAGCTTGTTCAAAACGCCTCCGGAAAATCATGACGGAACAAAAATCCAAATCAAAAACTGTAGAGTTGGCAAGGCTGTCAAAATTCACAATAAGAAATGGCATTGGAATGTGATCGGGAGGGTAAATATTATTGGTAAAATGATGTAAGAGTTAAAAGAGAACCTGAAATCAGTGTTTAAAAGTTTTGGTAGGAAATAAAAAGGGCAATATCTGATTTTTACTGTTAAAAATGTGAAAAACAGAACTCCCTCACTTACCTTTTGCATTCTGAGCATTGGTACACAATAAAGCTCACAATGACTAGCATACTAACGCGCACTTCCTCACTATCAGACAATAAAACAGCAATACATCTGTAGACGCATTTTGCTCAAAAACATGGGAAGAAAACGGGCACAGGAACTTTAAGTGGAAGTACCAGCTTTTTTATTTAAAAAAGTCAAATTATTTTTGCGTCTTAGAGTCAAAAAGAGACGGCTTCGTGCTGTCTGCGTGTAATTATTAAGTGTTTTTATCTGTCGCGAACCAGGAAGAAACTAACGCTGGTGCTCTGTTAGCATGCTAGTTGTTGTAAGCTTTACCGCGATGGCAAAGCTCTTCTCAGGTTGAATAATTAGGATGCTCAGAATGCAGAAGGTAAATGAGGAGTAAATTTAGACTTCTGCAAATGGTTTCAAATGAACAAATTCTGTTTTTTTCACGACTCTTTTGAACCGTCGCCGTTTGCAGTTTCTCAAATTTGTACATAAATTCATTTCAGAAAACCAAAGTTTTCTCAAAAAAGACACCTTGAAAATTTTGTTGTGCCAGCTCTGTGATGTATACACACACACACACACACACACACACCCACACACATACAGACACACTCGTGCCTATACACACACACACACACACATATGCATACACATACAGACACACAAAAGTATTCTCAAAAAACACCCCTTGAGATTTTTGTCATGAAAGTGAAGCAGAAACAAACTGATTTGTGAAGGTCGTGAGTTTCTCTGTGATCCACACGTTTATTTCACTTCATGTTTCAGATGATGATTCAAAATGTCGGCCATAGACGCACTGCAGATCTCAGGGCGTTCATCTTTAAAGAGCTCCACTCCTCTCCTCTCCTCTCTCCATTTCTCCTCTGCCTCTCTCCATCTCTTCTCCTTCACTGTTTCTCCACCACCTTCCTCTCTCCCTCCTCTATATCTCCTCTATTTGCATCCTTCCCTCCTCTCTCTCTTCTCACTCTCTCCCTCCCTCCTCTCACTGTCGCTCTCCCCCTCGCTCTATCTCCTCTCTTTCTCCTGCTTCTCCCTCTCCCTCCTCAATCTCTCCACCTCTCTCTCCTGTCTTCTTCCTCTCCCCCTCCTCCTCTCTCTGCTCTCTCTGCATTCTCTGTGTCTCTGTCACTCTCTCTCCTCCTCATTCTGTCTCTCCTTTCTTCCCCCTCCATCTCTCCTCCTCTTTTCCGCTCTGTCTTCTTCCTCTCTCCCTCCTCCTCTCTCTCTATTTCCTCTCTCTCTCTCTGCTCTCTCTTCCTTCTCTGTCACTCTCTCTCCTCCTCATTCTGTCCCTCCTTTCTCTCCCCCTCCCTCTCTCCTCTGTCTTCTTCCTCTTTCTCTCCCTCCTCCTCTGTCTCTAATTCCTCTCTCTGCTCTCTCTTCCGTCTCTCCCCCTCCTCCCTCTTTCCTCCTCTGTCTTCTTCCTCTCTCCCTCCTCTCTCTCCCTTCTCTCTGTCACTCTCTCTCCTCATTCTGTCTCTCCTTTCTCCCCCCTCTCTCCTCTCTGTCTTATTCTTCTTTCTCTCCCTCCTCCTCCTCTCTCTTTCTCCCTCGCTCACATTAATGTTGAATATTCATTAGATCAGAGCTGTACCGCAGTGCTGCTGTGGCTCCCTCAGGTCGGTACACTACAAACACACACACACACACACACACACACACACACACACACACACACATACAGACACACACATATACACGCACACACACAAAAACATGAAAAATATATAATAAAACTAGCTCATTTTTAACAGTTTGCAGTGGTCCAAAGTTATTCCCTACTTAACGTTATTTTGCCATTACGGTAAAGCTAACAACAACTAGCATGCTAACGTGCACTTCCTGATTATTGATCAATAAAACACGAAGCAAACATACTGTATTTTGACCTCAAGTGCTGCTTATGCTTATGGGGCAAGACACAGTTTGGTCACATACATGAACTGAGTATACGACCTTTAACCCACATCTGAACCTTAAACTATGTTGTTGAAAAAAATAAAAAAATAAAAAAAAATAAAAAAATAATTAAAAAAAAATAATAATAATAATACTAATAATACTAATACTACTACTACTACTACTACTAATAATAATAATAATAATAATAATAATAATAAATGATAATAAAATAAAATAAATAAATAATAATAATAATAATTGATGTAATTATTCTGTCCCCATAAAGCAGGCAGGTCCTTAGAAGATAAATACCTGTTGCTCTGCTCCTCTTTTTAACATCATCTTTTAATAAATTATACAGCCGACTATTAAAATATGAAGAGGAGGGATGAGCTCAAACAGTGTTACCATGAAAAGGGAAAACACCGTCTCTCTAAGTGATTATTATTTATGACAATGCAGTATCTATTTTACACCATTAAAGGGCCTATGTACTGTAGTTCTTCTCTCAAACTGAAAACAGGTCATACAGGAAGTGCTCCACCGTGTTTATAAACTCCACACACCTTCACTAGAATCATTTGGATAATTTCAGCCCTGGAATTGCCAGTCTCTGCTGAACTAAAGGTAAAACGTAGCTGTTAACTTGAAAACTACCACTTAATGACATCATAAAGTGGAATAGAGTGTTTTGAGCTAAGCTGGACTCTAAACAATCAGTATCGGTATCGGCCTTGACCCAAAACCAGGACCACACAAACGCAATGAAAAAGTTGTGTCCCTCAAACTGGGCGATTTTTTATTTTTTATTTAATTTCTTTTGCACACACTGGACGATTGTGATTTTAATCGATTTTAATCAAATCAGAGGCAGGACTGTGAACTCTGGAAGCTCCACATTGTATTTTTTTACTTCTTTATTCCATATGCCGTCGCATTTGAACAATTTAAATTAGAATTTTACAATGCCGCTTGTTTAACTGCCCAATAACGCTGTTTTGTAAATAAGAAAGTCAGAACTAAACCTGTCTCATATACATATATAATACTTGTTTTTACAATTAAGCAATTTTTCAAAATGTCAATTATTAAAAACACAAATTAATCAGATTCATTTGCTTAATTGCCCAGAGCTCTGTGTACCCGTGCTTTGCAACTAGAATCACATGAACAGTTGGAACAGGATTTCATTTTTAAAAAAATCATAGATCTTTTTCTTTCACTTTATTAAAATGTATTATTATATTGATTAACACTGATTCAGCACAAGAATCAGCTCAGAAGCAGAGAAGGCAACATCAGACAGAGCTTTGTGCACAGAAAACATATTTGCCATTTTAATAACTGTTTTTTTTAATTAGTCTCTTATTATTATTGCAGTGCAGTGTTTTATTTAGATTCTGCATCATTTCAAAGAGCGCACTCCCACTCTCTGTTTGAACCATTTTAAACAAATCTTCGAAGCCTTGATCATTTCTCTCTCTGATTAGTTTGCAGTTAAACAAGTTCTCACATCGGCTTCAGTCGTATAAATACATCTAAAAAGAGCCAGTCTATGGTAAGAACGCAACCCGTGCACATCCATCCTTACGATAAAGGACGTATTTACCTGATACTTGTCTAAAATCATCTTCAATCTCCGTCCGCCTCCTCCCGTCTGCACACATCCTTTTGTTTGTCCCTTCATTGTCACTGTTTAACTTTGCAGGCCCGACTCTGACACCACAGTGAGCTGGTGTTTGGGCCGGTGATGAATTGTCAGTTAAAGTTAGCAGCCAGCGGCCCCAGCTCATGTCCTTGTAAGGCTAGTGCCATTTCTACGGGGCTCCTGAAGCAGAGCTGAATGAGAGGAGGAGGCTCTGCAAGTTCACGACAAGTGTTTATGGAGGCGTCTTGGGTTTATAGTACTACAGTATATATGACCGAGCTACTGTGAAAGTGAATGAAATGACAAAACGGGAGTTGAAAAGTGTATAGGACTGCAGTTTTCATTAAAAAACCATTCACGCTACATTTAAGATTTTACTAAAAGTCTTGCCTGTTTCTTTTATTTTGGTGAAGTTCCTTTTAAAGCAGAACTATTATGCAAAAATCAACCTTTTTAACCATGTGATAGTCGTTTGCTCTTCTCATTTACCCTCTCGAAGTTTTATCTGGAGTGATTCCGGCATGTTTGAGCAATTTTCGAGACGCTCTGTACGTTTTTATTTTATTTTATTTATTTTTTGTGTGCTATTAGAGACAGTACAGTAAAAGGCAGTCGACGTTTTGACGTGTGTGAGTAGGTAAGTAATAAAAAAGAAGAGAAAATAAGAGGGTAAAAAAAAGACAAAAAAGGAAAGAGTAATTAAGTATATATAATTATAATTATATTTCTTTTTCTTCCTTTGTTTTTTCCTCCTTCTCTTCCTTTCCTTTCATTACCCCTTTGTTCCTTTATTATTAATTACTTATTTTTTTTATTTGAAAATACTTTAACTTTTACTTGAGTATTTCTTTGCTCTGGTATCTGTACTTTTACTTAAAGGTGCACTGTGTAACTTTTTGGCGGCTTGTTTCTTTGGACATGTCGTTGCTCTGCCTGGAATGTTCCACAGTATGACTTTAAACAGCCCTACCTTACATTTATTCAATTACAGGTGGTTTTATAGCTCAAAAATGAGATCTGACGTGTAACTTGGTTTTAGATAGAAGATAGAAAGGTTTAACACCTCCCTGGAGAAAAGCATTTGACGGACCCTCCACCGGAAAAGTTACACAATGCAGCTTTAACTAACAAAAGTACTTCCTTCCATCGCTGCCAGAAGTTACCCAGAGGAAGCCGTGAACACAAACAATCTTTAGTACCTCCATATACACGCGGAGGCTGCTTCTCTTCACTGGAGCTCGTGTGTTGGAGTGTTTGGCACAGTGGGTGGCAGGAGGTGGTAGAACCCTCTGCACAAACGCGTCTCAAGTGTGGGCTTTTAGCTGGCCACGTTTATCTTATCGACAAGAGCTACTGTGATAGAGGAGGTGTCCGTGTCGCTGTGGCGTAGCGCTGGACAACGCTGTACTCACGAAATGTATCCTTAGAGGGGATCGGACAAGAGGAAAATTGAATTGTTTTTATTTTATTTATGTTTTTTTTTTTTACATTTGCTACACGAAATTGACTCATATGAGCTTTAAGTCATGTTATAATGTTGTTACCTCATCAAAAACATACTCAATAGTTCATACATTTTTGAGTAATCATTTATTATTAGTCTGGCTACATCTCCAAAGCTCAAAACCCTCTGTTCCACTTTGTGATGTCATGAAGTGGTCGTTTTCAAATTAACACCTTTTATCTCTCTTTTATCTTTAGTTCAACAGAGACGGGCAATTCCAGGGCTGAAATTATCCAGATGATTCTAGTGAAAAATGTGTGGAGTTCAAAAACACAGTGGAGCACTTCTTGTATTACCACATGACATCACAAGGTGGAGGAAGAACTCAGCCTAAAAACGACTTAATAAAAGAAGGAAGTGCGCTGACTTCCGCTTTAGACAACAAAGCGCCGCATGCTGTTGGTGAGATTATATTAACTAGTTGTTTTTTTTCATTTGTACCATATCCTACGCATATCACCGATTAAGAAAATAAAATCGAAGAGCTACTGGTGGTGGCGGTGAAAATAAGCGATTAAAGATGCACGAATCACTCCAAAAACAACTTCAAGTGAGTAAATGATGAGGAGAAGCAACTGAAACATGTTAAAAACTCTCAAAAGTCTTGGCAAAAGGAGAAATCTGAACTGAAGAAGCTGCTGAACTGAAGAAGCATCTTGGATGAGCTGCGAAACATATTCGACCAAATAAACTTTTGTCCAGTTGACAAATTGAATTTCTCTCTTTCTCATGGATTCTACCTGGACGACTGAGGGATTCTACACACTCTCAAACACACTTGTTTTATGTTGGTTCTATCTCTTTGACCTGCCAGGGACTACAGATGTAAAGTAGCCTTCGGGCTAATTCTGGCATATTTACTTTTTGTTCATGAATATGCATTGTCCCTTTTAAATAAATAAAAAAAAAATAAATAAAAAAAAAGTAGATTTTGCGTGACAGATCTGCTTTAAGATCAGTATTGCTTCTTACAATGTACAAAATATAAAATCATGATAAACATATGTTATTGTTCAATAGTAAAGAGCTAGAAAAAAATCATTTGTATAGAATGAACCAAGTCAAAGATGCTACAGCGAGACCTAAAAACACGTGCCTTACACACACATGCGCATTCACACTGCAGACGAACACAAAATCCACTTCAAATCCTGATCATCAGAAACACGGCGCAGAGCGATGACAAAGGAACATACGAGAACATGCATCAAGATGTGATTCAATCGTGAAATCAGGAGCGGTTTGGGCTAATCAACAAAATGCTCCTCCGCCTCAATCACAGGGCACGAGAAGAGTTTCAGAAAAAAAAAAGTGCTATCGATAATACAGAAATCTCAAGAATGGTAATTGAGATACATACTTTTAACCAATTTTATTTATTTATTTTAGCTTTCTACCGTGTTATACTGCTGTTCCCTCCTCAAAAACAGGCCTGAAGAGGTTTTAGATGTCATCCATGCATGTTTCAGTAATCTAGAGATCTCTCCCGGGTCCTATTCGAACCCTCCTTACGTTTAGCTGTAAGATTCTGTACAAGGCTCCGCCCACAAGCCTGCGTCACCCAATATACAAAACTGTAAACGGCAACTTGACAAACTTGATGCGACGTGCGGTAGTTTCATTGCACGCTGATTGTGTTGTCATAGAGCTCTGAAGGGGGAGTGACTTAGCATGGAGAGCAAAGGGAGGGGTTAAGTGAAGTGAAACTTATAAAAATGTTGTAAAATATGTTGTTTTAGGTGAATATAGCATTTTCAAAACAATAAAAGTTAACATGGTGATCTAAATATGATGTGTTAGCAGTTAATACGTCATAGAAGTAAAATACCGCCTCTTTAAAGTATAACCAATTTTTTAAAGCTCAATTCTGAAAAATTAAATTAACTATTAGGCACATGGGTGACGTAGGCTTGAGGGCAGAGCATTGGACAAGGAGGGTTTGAATAGGGCCTGGGAAAGATCGCTAAATTACTCAAACATGCATGGATGATACCTAAAACCTCTTCAGGCATGTTTTTTTTTTAGAGGTGCATTGTGTAACTTTTCTCCATGTAGATGTTACTGTTTTGTCTGGAATGTTTCACAGTATGATATTAAACCTTTCTATCTACATGGAGACCAAACCAGACCACGTTACAGGTCAGATCTGTGGAGAGGCGACCCCGCTCACAGTCAGAATGCCTGTTTTTCTAGGTATTTTTGAGCTGTAAAACCACATGTAATTGAATATATGTAAAGTAGAGCTGTTTAATGTCATACTGTGGAACATTCCAAGCAGAGTAATGACATATCCATAGAAACAAGCAGGTGGCGGACCCCTAACCAAAAAGTTACACAGTGCACCTTTACATTAGTAGTTTTCAGACACCACGCTTTTACAAGTTTAGTTTACTCTTCCCACTGTGAGTAAGTCGACAAAAACTTTAGGTGACAATATGAAATGATCTGAACGTTGGTGTTTCTTGCTCCGCTCCTTCAGATATGATTTAGTTTTTCTCATTTTGCATTAATTCACATTTTGTCCTTTCAGATAATACACCTCAAATTATAAATCAGATGCTACAGTTACTCTTAAAGGGCCTGTGTTACACTACTTTCTGATCTGTTATAATGTTGTTTTCTTATAACATAGTGAAAAACTGTAAGAAATAAGAGTTATGTTATGTCAAAATAAAGTTTGAAGTAATGGTAGGGAGTAGAAGTATTTGAGGAAACTACTAATTAAAGGTCCTATATTGCACAAAACTGACTCATGTTTGAGCTTTAAGGCATGTTATAATGTTGTTTTCTTATCAAAAACAAACCTGGAGTTGTGTTTTGTTTCATTCACACATGTCACAACGCTCTGTTCCACCTTGTGATGTCATGCGGTAATACAGGAAGTGCTCCACTGTGCTTTCACTAGAATCATTTGGATAATTTCAGCCCTGGACACACCAATCTCTACTGAAATAAAGGTAAAAGGGAGCTGTAAAACTACCGCTTCATGACATCACAAGGTGGAACAGAGCATTATGAGCTTGGGAGATGCAGACAGACGAATACTGCAGGATTACTCAAACATGTGAATAAAACCAAACACAACTCCTGGTGTGTTTTTGATGAGGCAACAACATTATAACATGGATTAAAGCTCAAACATGAGTCAGTTTTGTGCAATATTAGCAGTTTCCTCAAATACTTCTACTCTAACTTATTTCTTGAACCATTACTTCATAATTCTACATGAGTAACATTATTTTAACGTAACATAACTCTTATTTCTTACAGTTTTCCACTTCCTTACCCACCTCTGAATAGTTAGTGCACCCTGTTGCTTGTACCCTGTATTGAATCACATGTTAACCATCAGTCTCCAGTGTACTTGCTTTGCCTGGCCATGCTTTTAAGACCCCACTTATTACATTCTTGTCAGCTCTCCAAGTCCTTGTGAGGGATTGGGACATGGCGTCTAGTATTCAGACAGGACATGCTCAGATAGAAGACAAATACGCCTCCTTTGAAGAGTAAACAACATATGAGGAAAACATTACATACATACTGTACGTATATTACACAAAATGGATTCTCGCGAAAAAGCTATAATGTAGTGTCCTCCTAAAGAAAAACATACCTGGAGTTGTGTTTTGTTTCATTTACGCATGTTTGAGTAATTGTTTATTATTAGTTTGCCTGCTCTGTTCCACCTTGTGATGTCATGAAATGGTAGTTTTCAAGTGAATAGCTACCTTTTACCTTTTTTTCAGTAGAGATTGGTGTTTCCGGGGCTGAAATGATCCAAATGATTCTAGTGAAGGTGTGTGGAGTTTAAAAACACAGAGGAGCACTTCCTGTATTACTGCATGACATCACAAGGTGGAACAGAGTGTCTTTTTCATTTGAGAGAAGAGCTCAGTCTAAATATGCAGGGTTTGAGTATTAAACAAATGAAACAAAACACAACTCCAGGTATGTTTTTGATGAGGAAACAACATTATATAATCCTGACTTAGTTCTTGAAGGAGTCCTGGTTTCAACCTGGTTTAGTCCTGATGTAGTGCTGGTAAAGGCTTTGGAAATGCCCTGGTTTAGTCCTTAGTAGTAGTTTAGTCTTGATTTAGTCTTATTTAGTTCTTAGTTCTGGTTAAGTGCATTCTTGTTCCTGGTTTAGTCTCGGTTTGGACCGTTTATAGTCCTGGTTTAGTCCTAAATTAGGTCTTCTTTATGCAGAAGTGGGTAGAGTAGCCAAAAATTCTGAGAGCAATGTTACTTCAAAATAATATTACTTGAATGAAGTAGTGGTCCAAGAAATTATTCAAATTAGAGTAAAAAAGTGTTTGGGGAAAAGTACTACTCATGTAAGGGTAATTTAAAGAGTAACTGTCAGCAGCTGATTTAGAATTTGAAGTGAAATCCACAAAATCTGGTATTTTCAAATAATTTCAAAGCAATCAAAATTTAAAAACTCAAAGTAATAGTACTGTTACTTCAATAAAAAATATTGCTCAATTAGAAGTAATACCCACCTGTGTAGTACTGGTTTTGTTCTTGGTTAGTACTGGTTACTATAGTTCTGGGATTAGTTCTCATGTAGTCCTGGTTAAGTCCTTGTCCTGGTTTATTCCATAGTTATAGTTAAGTCCTTTATTTAGTCCTGGTTTAGACCTGGTTTGATCCTGACGTAGTCCTGGTAGTCTTTGGATTTAGTTCTTAGTTCTGGTTAAGTCTTGGTTTGGACGGTTAATAGTCCTGGGTTAGTCTGGGTTTAGTTCTTGGGAAGTAGTCCTGGTCTAGTTCTAAATTAGACATCATTTATGGTTTGATGCAGGCCTTGTCCTAGTTTAGTCCTGGTTTAGTCTTGGTTTAGACCTGCTTTAATCTTGGTTTAGACCTGGTTTAGCCCTGCTTTAGTCCTGGTTTAGCCCTGCTTTAGTCCTGGTTTAGTCTTGGTTTAGACCTGCTTTAATCTTGGTTTAGACCTGGTTTAGTCCTGGCTTAGCCTTGCTTTAGCCCTGGTTTAGTCTTGGTTTAGACCTGGTTTAGCCCTGCTTTAGTCCTGGTTTAGTCCTGGTTGAGTTCTGGTTAAATTCTTGTTTAGTTCTCAGATAGCCAAAATGTTGTCCTGATAACAATACTGTTAAATGTTAAAGTTTCATTATGTAACTTTTCTGGTAGAGGGTCCACCACCTACTTGTCTTCGTGAGGTGTTCTTGCTTTGTCTGCAATGTTCCACAATAAGACATTAAACTACTCTTACTTATATTTATTCAATTACAGCTGTTTTTAGTCAATTTCTAAATATTAGCAAGGTCTCCTCTCCACAGATCTGACCCGTAAATTGGCCTGATGGTTGTAAACTGTTCATCTGTGGGTTAAGATAACTTTAATGCACACTGTGGAACATTACAGGTAAGAAAATGACATCTGCATGGAGACAACAAAACCGACATGGTGCCCCTTTAATGTTTAAAAAAGTTTGACTGATTCGGATGCGCAAAACGTCAATCCGTCGCTTCTGCCGTTCGTCTCCTCTGTTGTGGCAACGTTTCACCCGCAGGAACCCAGCATAAACATTATAGTGACACAACAACTGCACACGCTATCCATCCTGACCGTACGCACAACCACCGGCAAGACGGCAGCCCGCACCGCTGTAACGGAATAAACACCGCCAACGTGCCGCATGCGCCCTACCTGTGACCGCTGCAACTTGCCGCTCCCTCGCCGGTTCAGACTTCGCTTCTGCCGCCGCTGAAGCCGCTTCTTCCCGCTCCGGAGATGCCTTTCCTCACCGGGGGTCTAAAAACGCATCCAGGTCCGCGCGTTGTCATCCCCCAAAAAAGGTTAAAGTGGCGGTGGAAAAGTCGTAAGATTCCGCGGTTGTTGGACACGGGCAATTTTACGCACGATAAAGCGAAGGATCTGTCACCGGTCGCTGGGCATGGTTGAGTCCGTGAGCCCGTAAGCCGGAGGAGACTCGTGGTGGATGGAGGAGGGAGTTGTTGGAGGAGGGGTGGGAGTAGCGTAGCCGCTGTTGGGATACGGAACACGGCTGCTGCGCGCTGGCTGGGTCGGTCTGTCTGTCTCTCTCTCTCTTTCGCTGCGCTCTTTCTCTCCTCCTCTAGCTCTTCGCCAGACGCACGTACATGAAAATTCCTGTATGTTTTGCTGTAATTTGTCTGTCACTAATTTGGACACTGTTCAGACGTGTCCCACGAAGCAGTTTGCAAAGAGGAAGGTTGGATAATGTGGATTTAAAAGCGTGTCGGGCTCGTAACGTCATCGGGGAAACTGAATTGCCAAAAATGAAATCTAATGATGTGATCAACTTGAAATGTGATAATAATTAATATGAAATGATAAAATAACAAACTGTTATTTAAAGGCGCAATATGTAACTTCCTTTGCCTGGAATGTTCCACAGTATGACATTAAACAGCTCTACTTTACATTTATTCAATTACAGGTGGTTTTATAGCTCAAAAATACCTTGAAAAACAGGCATTCTGACTGAGCGGGGTCGCCTCTCCACAGATCTGACCTGTAACTTGGTCTGGTTTGGTCTCCATGAAGATAGAAAGGTTTAATGCCATACTGTGAAACATTTCAGACAAAGCAATAACATCTCCATGGAGAAAAGCGTTTGACGGACCCTCCACCAGAAAAGTTACACAATGCGCCTATTAGAATCATAACTGAACCTGGGTCAGTGCTTAAACGTGTAGAATCAGGACAAGCTTTCCTCATTCTCAGTATATGGACAGGCCTCACTGAGCTGCAGAGGCCGCACTAGCATTGATTCATGATGGCTGCAGGTTCTGGGGTTTAGGTAGTGACCGTTCAGATCATTTTAGGTTTAAACCGACTGGATTTCAGCATTGGAAACCATGCAAAATAATACAACCCCCAAAACAGCAACTTGAAAATGGTGAATATATATAAGATAAGATAATCAAATAAGATAAGATAATCCTTTATTCGTCCCACAGTGGGGAAATTTCAATGCATTAAGTATGAAAATTGTGCACTGATTTTTAAAAAAGGTCAGTTGAAAAGCACATGACGTCTGCTCACTTGAGTGACAGCTTCCAGAGACAAATTGGTTTATATGGGACTGTTCCAAATCACACCATTTATTGAATTATTTTTACATTTTCCAGTCATGACGCTCAGAAGCGCCTTGGCCTTTTTAAAAACAAGAGGTTTAAATAGCATACACTTATATCAGATTACAGTTGATTTTCAGTTTTCAATAATATAATATAAATAATACTAAAGTGAAAGTCTTTGTTGTTGAAAATGGCTCTCATGTGAGCTGGAATTTCTGGGGATAATTAAATTACTACATGAATTCTTATATTTTTTCAACATACTTTGATAATCTCGTTCCTATAGGTTACTTTAAAGAAGACACATTGTGCTTGTGTCTTCTATATAGTTATAATCTAAGACACCAATGGAATATTACGTTTGAATTTGCGCAGTTTAAATCGCAATATTCCGCTAAAACAAAAAAGAAAGAACTCTGAAACGTTTTGCTGACACCTCCTATGGATAGCTGCAGATCACACTAGCAAGAAGCTGATTTTTTTTACTAAAATTAGTACATGACGCTGCCGAATCCTACGTGTATCACCAATTGAGAAAATCCATTTGGAGAACAAAGTAAGTACGTCACAGTGGGCGTATGCTGGACAGTTGATCGTCAATCTGGTGGTTTGAGAATAAGACATTAAAGACTGCTCAAACTCAAACATGCACGAATCACTCCAAACACAACTTCGAGGGGGTAAATGAGGAAAACACTTTATCATGGTTAAAAGCTCTGAAAAAAAGCTTGGTTTTGCATAATAGGTCTGCTTCAAACTTTTCTTCAATTCGAAAAGCTCATTCATCACATTTCAGTAATCCCCAAAGTGACTGCGATGTCGCCCATAGCCTTCTTCGGTTTCAACCAAATTAAGCTAATCGAGGATAGCAGTTATAGTGGCTAATCTGCAATCAAGACCCACATTTGGATATTCCGGGTGCGTGAACAGAGAGCCAATCAGGAGCGAGGTTGTTGAAAGTACTCGCCCCTTCCCTTCCCACCCGTACGTTGGTTTGGAACGGAGGGGCCCTTTGCCACAAGCCTGAGCTGTCAATCAAACCTGTCACTAACTAACTATTCAGTCTACGATTGGCATGTATCCCGCTACGGCACATCGCGTCAAGTTTGTGAAGTTGTAGTGCAGTTTTATATCCTACTTTTATATATTTACCCAAAAATAGCATGTGGGAGCAGGGGTGACGTAGGCTTGTGGGCCGAATCTTGTACAAGTGGCGTGTTCCGGCACTCATAAACAGAAGGAGGGTTCGAAGAGTGCCTGGGATAGATCGCTAGATTACTCAAACATGCATGGATGACACATAAAACCTCTTCAGGCATGTTTTTGATGAGGAAACGTTATAACATGGCAGAAAGCCCCAAAAAGTCGATTTTGCAACAAGAAAACATTTGTTCGGTTTAGTTTTGTTTTCTCCATAAAAGGTGCACTGTGTAACTTTTTGGTTAGGGGTCCATCACCTGCTTGTTTCTATGGATACGTCATTGCTCTGCCTGGAATGTTACGCAATATGACCTTAAACAGTTCAACTTTACATTTATTCAATTACAGGTGGTTTTACAGCTCAAAAATACCTAGAAAAACAGGCGGTCAACTTTGTCTGGGTTGGTCTCCATGAAGATAGAAAGGTTTAATGCCACACTGTGAAACATTCCAGACAAAGCAATAACATCTCCAAGAAGAAGAAAAGCATTTGACTGACCCTCCGCCAGAAAATTTGCACAATGCAGCTTTAACGAAGTATAGATGCTAAGTATAGACGGATAGACACTTCAGATTTCTCTTACTTTATGCTTCTTTGACTGTCTTCTGTACCAGACAAAGATTTTATAACAGACTAGAATGTCACTGTGAAGTAAAACAAAAGCATCTCTGAGTGACTGGTCCCACACCAGACGTGCTAAACAAAGAGCTGTGGGTGGAGTGTTAGCCAAATTACTCACTGAATTAAAACAAAGCCCCGAGAAAAGCAAAGTAAAGTTAACGCAGTAAAATTACATCCGAGATGGCATTGTACTATGACATTAAACAGCTCTACCTTATATTTATTCATTTACAGGTGGTTTTATGGCTCAAAAGTCCCAAAAAACAGGCATTCTGACTGTGAGCGGGGTCGCCTCTCCACAGATCTGACCCAAAACTTGGCCTGGTTTGGTCTCCATGAAGATAGAAAGGCTTAATACCATACTGTGAAACATTCCAGACAAAGCAATAACATCTCCATGGAGAAACCTTTACGTCCCATTGAAATAAATAGATCCAAGAACCAATTTTATTTAGTTTCTCCTTAGTTTGATGATTTGTGTAAAGTTAAATAGAAACTGAAGCATCTCCATGGTGCTGAAAACGAAGTTTTCGTTGTATTAGTGAAACTTTACTGCTCCAAGGGCCAGTCGTGTTATTTTTGAGCCTTGATCCACTTAATGATTCAACTTAATGAATAAATGTGGGAACCTGTGATTTTCTCAGCAAGATCTTTCAGGTCTTTCAGTTCAAGTTTAAGGTCATTAAATAATTTGGAGGTATTTAGTTCACAATAAAAGTAGACTTGGACACTTGAAAAACTGAAAAAATGTTAAAAGTGCTGTCTGTATCTGCTAATTACTTGTTCAAGTCTTTAAAAATGTACCAAAAATGTTCTACCACTACATGACATCACAAGGTGGAACAGAACATTTTTCATGGTTTTCCAATTCTGACTTGGTTTGGTGGGATAGTACTTGTGGTAAATATTTATCATAGTTTTACATCAGTGAAGTGCAATGGATTTTTATTTTTTTTTTAGTGCTAAATTTTAAAAAAGGAATATGTTTAACTATATATTCATACAGTCATTAATACACAAAATTCCATCCAAAATTTAAGTGATATATATATATTTTTTTTAAATATATTTTTTATATATTTTTTTTTATTTTTTATATATTTTTATTTCACTTCACTGATGTAAAACTACAGTATTTACCACAAGTACTATCCCACCAAACCCAGTCAGGATTGGAAAACCATGAAGAATACTCTGTTCCACTTTGTGATGTCATGTAGTGGTAGTTAGTTAGTTAACGGCTACTTTTTACCTTTTGTTAAGTAAGGGTTGAAAATTTCAGGGTTGAAATTATCCAAGTGATTCTAGTGAAGGTGTGTGGAGTTTAAAAACACAGTGGAGCATCCATCCATTTTCTTCTGCTTATCCGGGTCCTGGGTCGCAGGGGCAACAGTCTAAGCAGAGACTCCCAGACTTCCTTCACCCCGGACACTTCCTCCAGCTCCTCCGGGGGGACCCCAAGGCGAGAGACATAGTCCCTCCAGCGTGTCCTGGGTCACACAACAGGAGGAGCTCGGAGTAGAGCAGCTGCTCCTCCACGTCGAGAGGAGCAGCTGAGGTGGCTCGGGCATCTGTTCCGGATGACTCCTGGTGTTCCGGGCATGTCCCACCGGGGAAGACCCAGGACACACAGTGGAGCACTTTCTGTATTATCACACGACATCATAAGGTGGAACAGAGTGTTTTCTGTTTGAGAGAAGAAGTCAGCTTAAATATGCAGGATTTGTGTGTTTAATATGTGTGAATGAAACACAACTCCAGGTCTGTTTGTGATGAGGAAACAGCATTTGAACACAGACCACATTTGGCACAAAAAAAATCAATCTTTCTTCACAAATTGCCACTTCACTGATGTAAAACTGATAAATAATGACCACAGGAACAATCCCCCCAAACCAAGTCAGAAATAACAAAACATGAAAACCTGTCATATGCACTATAAGCTGTGGCAGCCCTGCAGGGACATTCTTTTGTCTTTGAATAAACATGTGAGTGTACAGGCCCAGTGTTTGATATTGTGTTCGCGGTGAGGTTCACATAAAACACAATGGTCTGCACACATCATAAACGTCTGTACTGACAACAGAACACTCGGGGCAGGTGCGTAAACAGTAAAGCAATTCATTTCTTCTAAATACAGCTCATTTCAAAGAATAAACACCACTGTTGGATTTTTATTATTATTATTATTATTATTATTATTATTATTATTATTATTATTATGCGTAATAACTGTGTGTGTTCTTTATTTTACAATGCAGAAAACACTGAAGGTGCACCATGTAACATTTTGTATTTTTGGAGATGAACTGATATACATATATAGTATAAAGATGCACTATGAAACTTTTTTGGATGCGGGTCTGCCACCAGCTTGTCTCCATGGAGATGTCATCTGATCTATGTTCTCATGTTGTTTCCTCGTCACAAACACACCTGGAGTTGTCTTTTGTTTCATTCACCAAGGAGACGTAATTGTGCTGCCTGGAATATTCCACAGTGTTGCATTCATATCGGTCCTATGAAGAAAAAATGACGAATAATAATGAATCCTTAAAAATCATGCATTCTTACTGAGAGGGGGGTCGCATCTCCAAAGATCTGACCCATAACTTGGCCCGGTGGCGTAACGTCCTCATTGATATTTGTTTAAAGGTCCTATATTACGCAAAATTGACTCTGAAAATTGACTTCTGAGCTTCAAGCCATGTTATAATATTACCTCATCAAACCTCACGTGTGTTTTTTATTTTATAATGCAGAAAACATTAAAGGTGCACTGTGTAACATTTTGTATGAATGGAGATGGTATTGCTTTGGATCTATTGTTCCACTGTACTCCATTAAAGGCTCCATATTACGCAATTTTCCTTTTTACCTTGACTGATTCTAGTGAAGGTATATGGAGTTTAAAAGCACAGTGGAGCACTTCCTGTATTACCACATGACATCACAAGGTGGAACAGAGTGTTTTCTGTTCTGAGAAGAACTAAGAAGGCTAAATATTCAGGGTTAAACGTGTGAATGAAACAAAACACAACTCCAGGTCTGTTTGTGATGAGGAAACATTAGAACATAGATCAGAAATAGTGCAAGACAGGCCCTTTAAAAAGCAATGGCATCTCCATGGAGACAAGAAGGTGGCGGCATCCAAAAAAAGTTACATAGTGCACCTTTATATATCAGTTCAGATACATCTTTTTTGAAGTTTTGTGTCGTGAATAAACTGCATCCTCACAGCTGTAAGTTAATTGGAAAAAAAAAAAAAAAAAAAGTGCTGTATTCATAATACAGTGGGGCAATCATGGTTTAGTGGGCCAAGTTTTCCCACTAACCAGAGAGTTACCAGTTCAAACCTCTCCAATGGTCAATATCTCTTTATAACAATCCTATACTTATCATCACGTCCACAGTCTCATGTTTTAAACTCATTTGTGCCTTTTGATGACTCCTTGTGTAACTGCTCCCCTGACTCCACTTGCAGTCCCACAATGCACCTGGGCCCTGGGCAGGCGATGGGTTGTGGGTTGGATTCCCTGGGGGGCACTTTGCTGCAGGGGCTGCTGATGCGATTGTGAGCTCAGGTTAGACCTCCACACACACACGCACACACACCAGTGCACTTCACAGCTCTTAGATATTACAGTCTTCACAGTGGAGATATGAGGACCGTCTCACCGCTCTGTACTGTACAATAGTCTGTTTTATTTCTGAGATTTTAAAGAGCAGTGCCAATATTAACTTATTACTTTAAAGGTGACATATAATGATTATTTAGGCTTTTTAGCTAGAATAATCTTTATATGATATAGCTGCTTTATACACAAAAAAACACACAAATGTTGCCTATACACAAGTTTTAAGCGAGAGTTTTAAATCAACTTTCATAAGATATTTCATTATACTCATATTAAGTCCATAGGAATGCGTTATTTTAACATATAAACTTATATATGTAAAATATAATCAAGGGGCCCTGTGTGATTTTACATCAACATCACATCGTTTTCCCAGCAAACTTTGGTAATAAATAAAAGTAAAATATGCGTGAAAATTTTGTGTGAAAATATTGTATCTCTGGACAAAGTGCATGATGTGGTTTGTGGTGGGGGTCCGCTCCTGTTTTCCCTGGAATGTTCCACTCTATGGCATTAAACTGATCTACAGTTTGTTCAATAAAGGTGTTTTTATTGCTCAAACATACTTTGAGTAACATGCATTCTTACTATGAGAGGAGTCAATCCTCCACAGATCTGACCGGTAACTTGGCCTGTTGTTGTCAGTTGCTTATCTCCATGGTGATAGTTAAGTTTAAAGCCATACAGTGGAACTTTCCATGTAAAACAATCCCTATGGAGATATGTGAGTAAACCTCCTCCAGGAATGTTACAAAGTGCAAATTACCGACTAAATCCAAGACAGGAAAGTGAAATGCCATACTGTGAAACATTCTACATAATGCAGTAACATCTCCACGGAAACAAGCAGGTGGAATGTAATATTGTTTCAGTAAATTCTGCAGTATCTGTTATTACACTTAATCATTTATGCAAACCAGTTCTCCTCCATTAAGACTGAAATCCAGTGACAGGACATTTGACACCCACAATCACCGAGGGGCGTCACCATGGAGACAGCTGGGACGTTACTGTGGTGATCGCACAAATGAACGGTAACCTCCTCATCACCACGGTAACTATCATCACCCCAAAGGTTAGATGTCGTTAAGGGCCTCTAATTATGTGTAGAAAGGTCTGAATAATGTGCAAAGGGCTGAGTCAGTATGAAGAGGGTTAAAGACAATAGCTGCTAGAGTCAGAGCTCAGACGTGTCTTAGTGAAGGCAAATTTTATTACTAATTAATTAATTAATTAATAAAATTATCAGAATGTGTCTATTAAAGGCATATGGACTTAAATAAAACATAAAAGTTCCACTGAAGAGCAATTTACTTGAAAGAACAACTGCTTTATTACTTTTTAAAATGAAATACAAGCGCTTCTCACATTAGATTGTTTAAATAATATAAAATAATGCTCCTATTTCTATTTCTAATTTCATCAAGAATTACGTGAATCAAAATAAATATCTAATTCAAACAAGCGCGTGCAAGGAGCCAATCTGACCAGAGCGTGCGTAGCTTTAAGACGAGTTATAATGTTACCGCCTCAAAAACATACCTGCAGTTGTGTTTTGTTTCGTTCACACGTTTGAGTAAAAAATATTAGTCTGTTTACATCTCCAAAGCTCAGTATGCTCCGTTCCACCTTGTGATGTCATGAATTTTGCCTATTTTCTCAGCTCAAAATCCTTCAGTTGTCTTAAAAACATCTTTGTAATCTTTGGGCCCATATTACGTTATTTTCTGGAGTTGTGTTTTGTTTCATTCGCACACGTTTAACACACAAACCCTGCTTATCTAAACAGAGTTTAGAAAACGCTCCACTGTGTTTTTAAACTCCATTAACTTTCACTAGAATCGTCTGCATAATTTCAGCCCTGGAATTGCGAATCTCTACTGAACAAAAGGTAAAAGGAGCTGTTAACTCGATTAGTTTTTCTCATTTCTGTGTTTATACCAGACGTCCTTTGTCCTTCCAATTACACGCACTTCACAAATTATAACTCAGATGTTACGTCCCAACAGTTATTGTGTAACATTTCCAGAGACCAAACCAGACCAAGTTACAGGTCAGATCTGTGGAGAGGCAACCCCGCTCACAGTCAGAACGCCTGTTTTTCTAGGTAGGTTTGTTGAGCTATAAAAGCACCTGTAATTGAATCAATGTAAGGTAGAGCTGTTTAAGGCCATACTGTGGAACATTCCTGGCAGAGAAATTACATACTGTATATCCTTAGAAACGAGCATGTGACCAAAAAGTTACACGGTGCACTTTAAGTCGTAGTTTTACACTTCTACCACTACTTTGCACTTCTAACTTGAGTAACTTTGAAGCAACCTCACTCTCACTCTTACCTGAATATAATTTCTGGCTACTCCACCCACCCGTTTCCATGACAACCGTTGGTGCAGGCAAATTAGCAGAGAGAGTTGGTCGTCATTGGACGGTCGCTGACGAATATAAACCTATAGAACTGATGACACCGTTTAAAAGGGTCTTGGGGCAGAGGATTATGGGGCATTAGAAGTAAGTGTTTTATTGCATTGGGTCCCAGTGCTCATAAAGAGACAGAAGAAGAAGCAGCGTTCAAACATGTGGCTGTGTTTTGGCGATTACAATAATGAATGTGTGAATATCATCACAGTTAAACATACCTGGAAAACACACCTGGAGTTGTGTTTGCGTAATCTTTTATTATGAGTTTGTCAATATCTCCCAAGCTCAAAATGCTCCACCTTGTAGTTTTTTTTTTTTTTAAGTTAACAGCTTCTTTTACCTTTAGTTCAGCTGCGATTGGCAAATCCAGGGCTGCAATCAACCAAATGATTTTAGTGAAGATATATGGAGTGTAAAAACGCAGTGGAGCACTTCCTGTATCACCACATGACATCACGAGGTGGAGCAAAGTCTGTACCACAAAACAAATGTTGCGCTAATACATGGAAAAAAGTACAGCTCCTTAAACACGACAAAAAAAGCACATTATTTCTTGTTTAAAAGGTTCTATAATTTAATTTTTTTTTCTATCTGACATTTTGTTTCTCAAATAAAAAAGGAGATCCAGCGCTCTGACATAAACGAAAAATGCTTTAATGCAGCTCTAGGGACAAAGTGGTCGTCTTCTTCTGGCCACGGGCTTGGATTTAAAATGAACCAAGACCTGTAACGTACGCAATAACAATACAATAAAATACCAACTTTGGAGACGGGACATTTAGAAGTGTGCGCTTATAAACCACTAAATGAAATACATGTACTTGCTATTTATACTTGTACTTTTATCTCCTATATGGGCCTATTATGTGTGATCCTTTTTTCAAGTGTGTACCCACTAAGGCTAAGAAGTATACCATAAAAAGTTGGGTTTAGAAACAGTAACTTACCCTTTTGAAGTTGTATTTGTGTTTGAGCAATCTTTAATGTCTCATTTTCAAGACGCCATTTAGGGACCCCCACATTTTTAAGCATGATTAATTTTGGGACATGTGATCTGCAGCGATCCACTTTGTTGTGATGACCTTTGCTTAGACTTAGACAAACTTTACTGATCCTCAAGGGAAATTATTTGGATGCAGTAGCTCACACATCACAATGTAAAAACAATGAATAAAAATATATAAATGGTGATGATAAATTCAAAATAAGTAGCAAAAATAGCAAAAGACTGGTGTCAAATAAGGTATAATTATATAAATGTGCATATACAAGTCATAATTAAATGTAGAAATATAGTAATACCAATATATCGCAGCTATACAAAAGAGGAGAAACTGCAAAGATGAAATAATGAACATAGGGTTATCTGTTACATACGGGTGAGTTGTTGTACAGTTGCAGGGAGTATTATCTATGACATAAGGGTTAGTTGTTAGTTAGAGTCGTATATGTGTGTGTGTGTGTGTGTGTGTGTGTGTGTGTGTGTGTGTGTGTGTGTGTGCGTGTGCGTGTGTGCGTGTGTGTTCCTCACCTTCCACGGTGGTTGGCCTCTCTCGCCCTCCTCCAGCTCGAGTCCTCTGCCTTTTCAGTACGTTTCAGTCTCCAGCCTTGGTGGTTCTGCTCTGGTGTTATTCCCCTGCCGTTGAGCGTACGCTTTCGCAGGTTGTGTCGCGAACAGGCGGCTTACTCATCTGGCTTCATTTTCTTGCGTGTACCTCTTTAGGCGGCTGGCTAAGCCTTGGAGCCTTTGTTTGGCAGTTTCGAGTGCTTCAGGTATGGACATCTGGCTGTACCTCCTGGGTACTTGTTTTTTCATTGCACCTTTCTGGGCCTCTGACAGTTGGCTCACTTCTCTCTGCGGTTCCTTGATTTTGCCCTCTAACCGTCTTTTCCATGGTGGGTATTGTCTCTCATGGCTCCCATGGTCGCTCTTATAGCCCAGCACCTCTAGGATCACTGCTGCTCAAGTGTATATCAGCTCATTGGTTTCAGTGATGGTTGTATGGATCACTCTCAGTGCTGCATTCACATCTTCTAGGAGACTTTCAGATGGTACTTCACTTAGCCTCTGTAACTGGCGTCGGGGTTGCCTTGTGTTTATTCGGGCCATGATCTTATCTTTCAGGTCAGTCGCTGCCTCGTTCAGCGTGATACTTATTGGGGCTTCGTACCCAATCTCTGGTTGGGGAGTTGGTGTTAACTCCCCTCTGACCTGGCGTCCTGGATCCCTCTTGCCGTAGCATTTGTGTGTTGTGAAGCAGTTGCCGTTTGTGGATGTTGGAACATTGAGCTACTAGTTGTTTGGCCGTCAGTTTGGACTGTGGGTATTGAAGTGACCATTTCTCCCACATCCTGTTCATGTAACTCTCTGACTAGGGTTACTGGAGTAGGAGCATTCCACCAGAGCCTTGTTCTCGCATCTCACATATTTCTGCCTTGTTCTAGTAGCCCATTTTTCATCAAGGTGCTCTGGTTCCCCAGCACCAGACCAAGTCACAGGTCAGATCTGTGGAGAGGCGACACCGCTCACAGTCAGAATGCCTGTTTTTCTAGGTATTTTTGAGCTATAAAACCATGTGTAATTTAATCAATATAAGGCAAAGCTGTGTAATGTCATACTGTGGAACATTCCTGGCAGAGAAATGACATATCCATAGAAACAAGCAGGTGACGGACCCACCACCAGAAAAGTTACACAATGCACCTTTATTTAAAGGCTCTGGACCTGATTTCCTTCCATGTATTTGAGCAAAATGTACCTTGTTCAGTACAGATATTTTGCAGCTCTTGAGATCAAAATAATTTGCTGTGTTTTGTTTGCATCTAATTATAATTTTGTACTACATTTTTTTCATGCACATTTTTTCGGGTGTGCTATTATATATTTTGGGCTATAAACAAACACAAAAGTTATTTAATGTTTCTTTGTACAAAAAGGAATAAAACTGAACAAATGTATTCTATTATGTGTCACAAATAGAAACATTTCAAATCAAACCAAGTGGATGGAGAAGTTTCCATAAACAGGAGGACGCAGCTGCTGGAGAGGAGCTAAAGTGATGCTTAGAGACGAGAGACACAGAGAGAGCACATGAAAGACCAGACCAAGACCGGGACTAGACCGGGACTAGACCGGGACTAGACCAGGACTAGACCAGGACCTGACCAGGACCAGACCAGGACCAGACCAGGACCAGACCAGGACCAGACCAGGACTAGAGCAGGACTAGACCAGGACTAGACCAAGAATAGACCAGGAATAGACCAGGAATAGACCAGGACCAGAACAGGACTAGACCAGGACTAGACCAGAACCAGACCAAGACCAGGACTAGACCAGGAATAGACCAAGAATAGACAGGACCAGACCAAGACCAGGAATCGACCAGGAATAGACAGGACCAGACAGGACCAGACCAGACCAGGACCAGACCAGGACCATACCAGAACCAGACCTGGACTAGACCAAGACCAGACCAGGACCAGACAAGGACTAGACTAGGACTAGACCAGACCAAGACCAGGACTAGACCAGAACCAGACCAGGACCAGACCAGGACCAGACCAAAACCAGACCAGAACCAGACTAGAACCAGACCAGGACCAGACCAGGACCAGACCATAACTAGACCAGAACTAGACCAGGACCAGACAAGGACCAGACAAGGACCACACAGGACTAGACAGGACTAGACCAGGACCAGCCAGAACCAGACCAGGACTAGACCAGAACCAGACCAGACCAAGACCAGGATTAGAACAGACCAAGACCAGGACTAGACCAGGACTAGACCAGGACCAGACCAGGACCAGCCAGAACTAGACCAGGACCAGACAAGGACTAGACCAGGACCAAACTAGGACCTGGCCAGGAACATTCATAGTTTAGGCGAAAGTGAAAATATACAAGTAAAAGCAGAAACAAAAATTAAGAAATTACTTTTGTTTCTGTTGAGCAAAACTTCAAAACTTTTCTTAATCAAAATCATTACATCTAATGCTTTAATAGATCTCAAAAAATATGACCAAATGTGTTTGGTCCCGTGTGAACGTGACAGCCACATTCTGAGTCACATTAAAAGACGAGGCAATTTGGACTAACTTCAGTTCAACCCGTCTCCTCCTGCCTCCGTCTGAGGAGCTGAGCCTGGGTGAGCCTGGGTGAGCCTGGGTGAGCCTGGGTGAGCCTGGGAGAGCCTGGGTCTGTCTGTGTCTGTCTGCAAAAGCCTTTTTCTCTGCTGTCACTGTCACCAAATCCAGTCCTCTGATCATAGGCACAACTTTTTACTACAAATTTAAATAATTCTACCCCATCACAGTGCATTGTGACCTAAAATGACTGTTACAAGCCTTATTAAAAAGCACGAAGGCTATGTCAAAGCTTTGTAAAATGTACCAACATGAATGACTCACTGTATTGTATTGGCCCTCTGCTTCAATCATATTTCAATTTGCAGCCCTCCGTAAAAAAAGTTTGGACACCGCTGGACCAGAAATCCATACTCACCCAAGGACAGATGAACTAGGCGCCAGTGTGAGCCCACCCCTTTGAATGTGGATGGTATCAGGTGTGTTGTGGAGCTGGAGTGGACCATTGGAAGTACAAGGTCACCAGATCAAAGGGAGAATTAGCATGTCCATTCATACTGTATGGAAATCACGGGACGAGGAATAAAGCCGGTATAGAACACAAAAGCGTGAAGAGCACAGGGCATGTTCCTATTAGATACATTAGGCCTGTTTGAATGAATGGTGTTTATATTTCAGGTTTAGCTTATTTGCATGTGATCTGCCATGTTATAACATGGCTGTACAGGCAATGTATAAGGAGTCGTATCCTATTTTTCATGTAGTAATGAACAATGTGTTTCTTTAGATTCATTAAAGGGCCTTTATCACACTATTTTCTGATCTATGTTATAATGTTTTTTACTCATCACAAACACACCTGGAGTTGTGTTTTGTTTCATTTACACATGTTTAACACACAAATCCTGCAGATTTAGGCTGAGTTCTTCTCTCAAACACAGGGGGGTCATTATGTCAATTGGAATAATTGCTAAGAAAAATGAGACACAATGCGTCAATTACGGAGGGCTTAGTGGAGAATTATGGGTTTTAAATCTGATCTTGTGAGGGGGCGCCCTTGTTGCCCCGTCAGACCGGCGCGTCTCTTTCTGTCCTGAGAGCGCGCCTTAGCGCAGAGCCCCCGGTGTTTCCACCTGTTTCCCCGCAGGCCCACACACGTGTCCCGCGGTCCTGTAACCCTACAAACTGTTTTCCCCCGCAGCCTGGACTCTATTCTCCCGTTAGTTCCTCCGGGATGCACGCTCCTTACCTGTGGCTGTCTCCACGCCACTCTCTGGTCACGGGCCAAACCATCATGTGATCACGGACTCAACCATTATTGATCATTTGTGTGTTTATTCCCTGTTTTCTTAAGTTTATGAGGTAATAAAATATTAGCCTTATGGGGGTTATTTAAGTATTACGCTGATATATAATTTGCTTTATGTTTGTGAGCAGAGTTTTTACCAAGTTAAACCTTAAAACCCCATGTCTGGTTCATTGGTGAGCCCAGGGGAGGGGCTAAGGGGCTCGTTCTGTGGTTGTCCTTGGGCTGATTCTGTGGGTATTGGCTTTCTGTGTAAGGGCTGCTGTCAATTATTTATTATTATTATTTATTTATTTTTACTGCATCCTGCACTGTAAATATTGCTCTTTGAACTGTTGTGAATAAAAACCACTTAAGTGAAGTTTTTGCGGCTGAGCCATAATTTTTTCCCTATTTATTCTGCACAAACCTGTGACCGTCTTATTCTGCAAAACTGACTTTTCAAAGCTTTTAAACATGTTCTAGTTGTTTCCCTTCTCATTCAATGATCTACTTTTAACCATGGATGAAGTTTTATTTTGGCCATTAAAGAGTCTATTGCACAATTCTTTACTGTGTCAAAAGTGCAGAAATTGTGTGTTTTGTTTCATTCCTTCACACATGTTTCAGTAATCCTGCATTATTAGTCTGTCTACATCTCCAAAGCTGAAAATGCTCTGTTCCACCTTGTGATGTCATGTAGTGGTAGTTTTCAAGTTAACAGCTCCTTTTAACCTTTTTGTTCAGCAGAGACTGGAAATTCCAGGGCTGAAATCATCCAAATAAATATAATTCTAGTGAAGGTGTTTGTAGTTTAAAAACATGGTGGAGCACTTCCGGTATTGCCCCATGGGATCGCAAGGTGGAGGGTGAACAAAGTGAAGTGTTTTCTGTTTGAGAGAAGAACTCAGTCTAAATCTGCGGGGGTTTGTGTGTTAAACATGTGTGAATGAAACAAAACACAACTCCAGATACGTTTGTGACGAGGAAACAACATTAGAACAGATAAGTTTAAACCCTTTAAATGAGTGAGCATCTTCCATCTCCCCAAAGAACTCTATGCTTGTTGTTTCAAGCTCTAAGAATATATTTACCTGTTTATTTATTAGACTGTTGAAATTCATTCTTGAAACTCCCCATTGAATTTTTCCCATGTATTTGAGCAAAACTTGTCATGCCCCAGTACAGATAAATCACATAAGCAGGTCAAAATAAGTCTGCGGCGTCCAGTTAGAAGATTTTATTGTCTGATAATCAGGAAGTGAGCATTAGCATACTAGTTTTGTTAGCTTTAAGTCGAAGATTGCACTGAATAATTAGGACGCTCAGAATGTTTAAAGTAAGTGAGAAATGACTTTGGCCCACTGCAAACTGCTTAAAATGAACTAGTTGTGTTTTCCACATTTTTATGACTCAGGAACACAGGCACAAAAATAGAAAATACATAGTTGACAGTTATGACGCTAAAAAAGCAGAAATCGCTTCTTTCTTTTGACAGATGTACCAACAGAACTGTGTTAGCGGCGACGTAAATAGTACAAGAAGCTCAAGGTGTTGATTGTGGACTTCTTTACGTATTCTTTACGGTAGTGTGAACGTTGCAGGAAGCCCGTTTTCAAACCAGTTTAACCTTGAGCTACAGATGAAGTTTACAAAAGCACACAAATACAAAAAAATATATATATATAACTAAATTTAAAGGTCCTATATTACACAAAATGGACTCTTGTGAGTATTAAGCCATATATGGGCCTTTTAACAACAACCAGCATGCTAACTGTGCACCGAGATGCTTATACAATATATCTCTACTGGGGCAAGACAGTGTTGCTCAAATATATGGAAATAAATCACGTACTGGACCTGTAACTACTCCATCATCAGGTTATATTTACCAAATGTGACAATTTTGAAGTCAATTCTGTGGATATTTTTATCTCGTCACTTCAGCTGTGGCGTTCTTCTGTCACTGTCCTGTCCGGATGAGATTCTGATGGGCTGTCATTGTGTCTCATGAAAAATAAATGGAGAATCAAAATTTAAAAAGCACTTGTAACGTTTTTGAAAATATTTGAGATTTTGCTGGTAGCTGTTTTATCCGGTAGTCGGGTCTAATATGCTGGAATGATGAAAACACACTACAAACTTGTTTAACTCAAGAAATAATTGTACTTTAGAGAGTTAGGGCCTGCAGGATGCTGAATTTCAAACAGTTCAGTCTAATTTACCCTGACAATAGAGAATTATTAAAAGTCAGGGTTAGAATTTTTATGTAATTGGAAATTTTACTACTTGATCCTCGTTAAAATTGCATTGTGTAACTTTTCTGGTGGAGGGTCCGTCAAATGCTTTTCTCCATGGAGATGTTATTGCTTTGTCTGGAATGTTTCACAGTATGGCATTAAACCTTTCTATCTTCATGGAGACCGAACCAGACCAAGTTACAGGTCAGATCTGTGGAGGGGCGACCCCACTCACAGTCAGAATGCCTTTTTCTAGGTATTTTTGAGCTATAAAACCACCTGTAATTGAATAAATGTAAGGTAGAGCTGTTTAAAGTCATACTATGGAACATTCCAGGCAGCGCAATGACGTATCCATAGAAATTCATCCTGCTAATGAAACCACTGCACATCGCATCAGGTTTGTCAAGCTGCTGTGTACAGTTTTGTATCGTGTTTTTTTGTATATTTATGGAGAACTGTCGTGTGGGAGGATGGGCTGAACAGAATTTTACAGCTAACCATAAGGAGTGTTTGGATAGGGCCCTGGAGAGATCGCTAGATTACTCAAACGTGCATGGATGACATCGAAAACCAGTTCTGGCATGTTTTTGATGAGAGAACTTGTGTCAAAATCTCTTCTCATGGACCCAGTTTCGTCTCTTGTCCCTGCTATAATCTTCACCACTGGTGGAAGAAGTACTCATATTTAAAGTTCAGATACTGGAGCAAAAAAATTACTCAAGTAAAAGTATCACATGAAGACATCTACTTAAGTAAAACTATTAAAGTACCTGTTTAAACTTAAAGAGTAAAAAGTAAAGAGGTAAATAGTAATTAGCTCAAATTATGTGCTAAAAATAGACCGTCGGCCTTTTCTGCAGGTCTCAAACTATAACAAAAATATACTTTTACTTTTCAGTCCTGTTCAAAAATGTAGTGGAGTAAAAAGTACAGGTATCTGCTCTCAAATGTAGTGAAGTAAAAGTAAAAGGTAGCCACTTTAAAATGTAATTACGTAAAGTACAGACTCCTAATATCTTCTACTTTTACTTTGTTACCTTCCACCACTGATCTTAACTCAATCATCTTTGCTTTGTTTAGCTCAGGCACAAACGTTTGCATATTTCTTGACATTTTCGAGCGGTACCTGTCACTTTTACCAAAACAGACAAGCTCCTCTCATCCTTGTGTTACGCCAGTACTCCCCAGTCACTCAAGTCTCAAGTCTCAAGTCTGTCATAATACTGATTTGTGGTCAACGGAAAAAACTCCTTCGATATCCAGAACATTTAGGGTCAAGCACTTTAGATGATGTATTTGTACAGTGTTTTTTTTTTTGCTACGTTCACTCTCCGACTCGCTGGACCCATCCATCTCTTCAGCCCTGCGCGTCGAAGCTTTTGACCACTATTTCCGCTCAGCGCGCACATAAATCTAAAAGCACGAGAGCTGAAATTGGGTTTGTCTTTGCGGACCGTAGCAAAACCGAGAGACAGGAGTTTCGAAGAAGTTTGGAAAAGGAATAAAAATACGCAGAAAATACGCAAAAATAGGCAGATGTGGAAAATGGGAGAGCGTATTTCTCCACAGATCTTATTCGGCTTAGTGGTGCCACCTGCTTGTCGACGTGGAGATAAGTTTAAAGGTCTTATATTACACAAAATTGACTCTTGTGAGCTTTAAGCCATGTTATAATGTTGTTATTTCCACAAAAACATACCTGGAGTTGTGATTTGTTTCATTCACACATGTTTGCGTAACTCTTTATTATTAGTCTGTCTACATCTCCAAAGCTCAAAATGTTCTGTTCCAACTTGTGATGTCATGTAGTGGTAGTTTTTGCCTTTAGTTCAGTAGCGATTGGTATTTCCAGATGATCCAAATGATTCTAGTGAAGGTGTATGGAGTTTAAAAACACAGTGGAGCACTTCATGTATTAACACATGACATCACAAGGAGTGTTTTCAGTTTTAGAGAAGAACACAACCTAAATATGCAGAGTTTGTGTGTTAAACATGTGCGAATTAAACAAAACACAACTCCAAGTATGTGTGGGATGAGAAAAGAAAATCATAACAGAGATCAGAAAATACTGTAGCGTAATACGGGCCCTTTAATGCCATACTTTGGAACATTCTAGGCAAAGCAATAACACTGTGAAGTGTGTGTAACCTGTACTGTTTTTAAAAGATACTAGCATCACAAATGAACCTGGGTTGTCAGTGCCTTAACCTGCATGTAGAGGATACATACAAGTTTTTCGCAGTATATGTTATTATTAGTGTGGTGAAAAACTACCTCAGTGTATTATGAGATACCCAAAAGTGTGTTACGCAGATCTGTGGAGAGGCAACCCCGCTCGCACTCAGAATGCCTGTATTTCAAGGTATTTTTGAGCCATAAAACCACCTGTAACTAAATAAATGTGAGGTAGAGCTGTTTCATGTCATATTCTACTCCAGCAGAGAGCTTTCCCGTAGTCGTGTCTGACACCTTTCTCTGTTGCGGTCATAGAGTCGGGTCATAACAACCATCTATAATACCATTTGCACTTTAAAAACATACCCGAATTGTTCAAATTTGTCAAAACAAATGAACTAAAAGTGCTCCTATATATTTGTTTTTAAAGGGGAGTTTTTCATCACGTTCCCTCGTCTAAAACATAGCTGGAGTTGCATTTTGCTTTATTCATGCTTGTTTCTATAATTCTGTTTAAGATAAGATAAGATAAGATATGCCTTTATTAGTCCCACAGTGGGGAAATTCCAGTAGAAATAAACAAAATACAGCATCACATGAGGACGGGGGGTTGATTCACAAAAGTGAATCAACCCCAGACCATGCTCCTGACAGGGGCATCATATGGAATGAATGCACAAAATAAAAACACCTCCGAGCATCAGCAACATAGTCAAAACACAGTACAAACATTTCACAGGACAAGCAACAGGGGAGGGGAGAGGAGTAAGAAAGTCCAACTCAGGCAAGACAGCATCCGGATCCTGCAGCCACTGACGGCGCTTATACAACGGACCCGCCCACCCGGTCGGGGGTACAAAGCTGCGAGGGGGTTAGGGAGGGGCCAGGCTCCCTCCGCTGTAATCTCAGGGCGATTTGACACCAGCCCGGCCTTGGTCGTGACCAGTGCTGGCTTGGGGAGGCCAAAAGATAAGATTGCGTTGTTATCGTTTTAGAGCGAGCAGCTGCACCAATTCTTTAAACACTGCTCTTGTTTGTCCAATTGGTCTCAAGGTCATCTCTCTATGCAGAGCAGCCAAAATTCTCCTAGATGTTATCCCTGTTGCGAATTAGAGCCAAAGTTCCATCCAGTCTGCGATCCATAGTCGCTAACCTCTCCGAGATGTTTTCCAAAGTCTTTTCCAAAGTGCGGTGCGAGACCACCAAACTTTCCAAGATACGGCTCAAAGTCACAGTCTGAGTATCGGCAGCTTTGCCCATCGTTCCGATCAATCCGGGCAGCCAAGTGGGGCTTTGAACAGCTGCCTCGGTGCTCTGATTTTTCTTGAAAGACAGGGCCACGCCTAATCCAATCAGCAAAAGTCCTGTAATCATGGTTCCGAATAAGTATAAATCTTCTATATCCTCAACGGAAAGCGCAGCCAGACACACAACACGCCACTTGTCCCAACTGTCCATCATGTATCCGGCAGCGTAAGTTCCGGCGGGGCACGCAGGTTCACCCGATCCTGCTTGTCTTGTTGAAAAAATGGTGTCAATAGCGTTCAGAGACCAATTTATCAGATCCATAATAAATTTGGTTTTGGAGAGCAGAGTGGAGAGAGTCACTCAGGGAAAAAGACTAGACACTAGACCAGACAAGACAGAGAGCAGAGCAGGAAAGATAAGGGGCAGGAGAGGAGAGAAAACGCGTCCGCCCTCGCCAAGAGCCAGAAGAAGGTTGGTCGCCAAGACCCTTTACAAGGTTGTCTTCCTGTAAGTGCGCAAAAATCACTACTGTGAAATTTCCCCCAGGTAGCTATCTAATGGAATGGGACTCTGGAAGTTTCCTTTGCTGTTTTTAAGTCCAAAAACCATCATCGGACTCACTGTGAGGATTCTTGCACTCAAATGATCTCTGCAAACACCTATATATTATGCTAAACAGTATGAAAGAAAGTATAAAGAAAAAGCATGTGTGTAAAAGCAGCAGCGTCTCTCCAGCCCAGTTAGTCCTTTGCCTTGTTCCGGATGAGGCCCATCTGAGCTTTGGTTGCTTCATCTCTGCTTCCACTGTCTGCCTCCCGGCGTTTTTGGGGCGTCTTTCTCATTCCTTCAGGGGTTCTGTTTTTATAATGATGTTTCCATTCTTTCTCAGATCATGTCATAACCATAGATCATTTCTGTAGTATTTAACGTGTTAAAAAACATACATATATATCATAATTCCATTGCATTCCTTTGGCTTTGGGATTCCGCAAGTGTTCCATGTTAATTTTATGTTTTAAAGTCCTTTCAGCTGACAGATGAAGGCTGTATTGGACTGTGGTGAAGAACGAGCTGAAAGGCAAAGCTCTCTCTTAGGGATAGGCTGAGGAGCTCAGTCACACAACATTTGACGGCAGAATTGAATTTTTGGTGATGCTTAACTTAGACTAACTGCACAGGTCTTCTATCTTTGACATCACAATCCTGGAAAAATGTTGCATGTTTGGCGAGAGATCAGAGACTAAAGACTTTCTACAGATGTTTACTGAACCACTGTGATTGAAGTAAAACACAACTCCAAGAATGATTTTGATGAGGGAACAATGTTATACCATGGCATAAAGCTCAAAAAAGTAAATTTAACATAATATGTGTCCAATATCAGAATTAACTTTTAGTCCATGGGCCAGAAAGAATTTCGGTATCACTCTGGTGGCAAGGGCTATCAGTGATTTTTGAGAAGGTTCATATCTAAGCGTGATTTCAGCGGTATAAAAGTTATCAGCCTTTGAAGTGTACAAACCCTATATTGAAAATTCACCTTCACCATTTTACTAACAGGAAATTACACTGAACTTTGTGTGTGTTAGTTTTTTTTTGTTTTGTTTTTTTTCATGTGGATAGTCCCAGTATATATATTGAGATATATTAAGACCATGAAACCTACCTATTCTTCAACAACAGTTACAATTAGCAAATGAATTAATTATTGCATGTATATAGCGCCTTTCCTCCAAAGCGCTTTACAGATCATTGTTCATTCACTCCACACTGTGGTGGCAAGCCACAGCTGCCCTGCCCAGACTGACGGAGGCGAGGCTGCCAATCTGTGCCATCAGCCCCTCAGACCACCACCAACACTCACTCCACTTTCTTACAAGGTAGTGTTGGTGAAGTGTCTTGCCTAAGGACACAACGATAATGGCGCCCCACTGTGGCATCTGAGTCCCCAGTGGTCTCCCATCCAAGTCCTACCCAGGCCTGACCTCGCTCAGCTTCTGACATGAGCTCAGGCTTTGACAAGCCACAACTACAAAGCTACACAACTACACACACTTCACTTGTTCTGGGGAAATAAAGACTACAGTGATAAGACTGAGGATGCGTTCACTGACTCAGACCAAAGTGCGAATAAAATCAAGAGCTCCAGCATGTGTGCTCCGGCCTGAAACTGATGACCGGATTAGAGCCTACTCATCAGACGCTTTTCCTCCATGGGCCCAGAGAAAAACCAATATCCCCCACACAATCAGCCCTCAGAACAGAGAGCATTCCCAAATTAAACTTGTGTTCTGATTCTGGGTTTGGAGCGCTGGGAGTCCAGTCTCCTCTGTGCCTTTGTCCAATATCAGTTTGGAAAAGAACAACTATATTACAACCTATGCAACTAAAAGCGAAAAAAATATAGGTAAATAGATACCGCCAAGTTAAAGGTGCACTGCGTAACTTTTATGGTAGAGAGTCCGCCACAGTGCATTCTTGTGTCTCTAATTCCCATCTAAACATGCTAGAGTCACCTTAGGATAAGTGGTTCAATTTTTATAACTGATAATAAATGATAACTTATAAATAATGTCTACTTTTGGTAAACACGCTGAATTTGAACGTATTTTATTATTGTCTTGCATACAGATTTGCCCAGCACTTTCATGGGCTTATAAGACACCACAAAAAAATAGGCCAGGCAGTTGCCAGGTTTAAACAAACATGTCTGCCTCTTGTTCCAGGCTTTATACAGAAATGATGCCAACTTATAAACATTAGAAATAAAACAGCCATTTCATCTTGTTGTTATCATTACACCAGAACATACCAACATCTCATCAAACAAAGAATTTATAAACTCATCATAAAAAGGACACTGCAGTGGAGAAAAGGATCATGGTCAATGCAGTTCCCTCTGTTTTTGTAGCTATATTGCTGCACTATAACTTCAGAAACTTTGAATTTCGATTTATTTTGATTGCCCGCGATATTAGTGTGAGACGTTTGTCAAGTAAACAAATTAAGTCCTTATCCTGAATGAAGTCCCTACCTGAATGAAATCCTAATTTGACCACAGAACGAGTCCAGTGATGGTTTATCAGCTAAAAAACTGCATAGAAGTCTGGCGTTTTATCCATGACGCAACAACCTGGGCAAAATGCAAACAGGTTATTTTTGATTACCCCGCTAAGAAAAACAATGCATGTGCAAACACCCCTTATGAAATAAATGTGAGACAGATATGTCGCCATACTGCGGAACATTCCAGACAAAACAATATCTCCACACGCAAAAAGAGGGACTGTGGGGAAGCTGGCCAGTGTGGTCTTAAGCAGGAGGCAGACTCTGAAAATATTCCATTTGTCCCAAAGGTTTATTCACAATTTCACCATGGTATCGTGGCAAACAAAAAATAATACATATTTACAAAAAATAACTGTGCTCAAAATTAGGCACAAGCAACAGAAATTAATGAAACTAAAAAACCCACGTGTACCCGACTACACTGATGTGACCCTGAGAGGCTGAACTGGTTTTATATTTCCCCCACAAGAAGCTCCTCCCTCCAGGTAAGTCCACGACCTCTTATCAGGTTGGATCTAAGGCAACTTCACTTTAGTCTAAAATTAAACCCGTCGATTTACTACAAGGGCCTAAGTCTCCTTTAAATTAAAGAGCTTAACATGATCTATAAACACTGAAACATCCAAATCAAATATAAAAAAAAAACAACAAACAAAAGGAACTGAAACTAATTCTGCCCTCCACATGGTCTGGTCCAAAACCTCCCCCCAGAGGCTTTAAATATGTCCGTTTCAGGACACGTCCTCTTTTGTCTCCAGACCAGGTGGAGGAACAGGTAAGTACAGAAGTGTCTGAAATGTTTAAGTAAATTGAATAGATTTAACCAAATAAAAAATATTTAAAGTAACTTGACTGTGTTGTTTAACTTAACGGAACTAAACAAAAACTAAATAAAACAAACCCAGGGTAGTTATATTTAGTAGTTTAGTTGATTATAAGAAATTAACAAATATGAAATGAAATTAAGGTGAGTATACAGGGACAAAGGCCAGAAATGTGTCGCACTGCATCTTTAATATGTACTGATTTATTTTCTATTGCTTGCCATTTACATAGTGGCTGGGTAGAGTTTACACCAGATGCCCTTCAGGTCGTACTGAGCTAGATACTGTAACTTGCTTTGCTTTTGTTCAGTCTTTAACATCCTGGTCTCTAAAGCCACTCGTGCAGATGGTGAGAAACTGTGAGGTTCTTTCCCCCTGGAGGACGCCGTGTCACCATATCACTTCACTGGCCAGAGAACACCTGAATATGCCCCAAGAGCGTCTGATGAAGTGGTCTGAGAAGATGTGGAAGAAGAGATTTTAAACCAAGATAAATAAATGGGTTGTAAATGTACAGCTTACATTAAAGGGCCCATAGTACACAATTTTCTGATCAATGTTATAATGTTGTTCCCTAATCAAAAACATTCCTGGAGTTGTGTTTTGTTTCATTCGCACATGTTTAACACACAAACCCTGCAGATTTAAGCTGAGTTCTTCTCTCAAACAGAAAACACTCCTTTCACCTTGTGATCCATCCATCCATTTTCTTCCGCTTATCCGGGGCCAGGTCGTGGGTGCAACAGTTTAAGCAGGGACTCCCAGACTTCCTTCACCCCGAACACTTCCTCCAGCTCCTCCGGGGGGACCCCAAGGCGTTCCCAGGCCAGCCGAGAAACATAGTCCCTCCAGTGTGTCCAGGGTCTTCCCCGGGGCCTCCTCCCAGGGAGGCGTCCAGGAGGCATCCGGAACAGATGCCCGAGCCACCTCAGCTGCTCCTCTTGACGTGGAGGAGCAGCGGCTCTACTCCTCCCGTGTGACTGTTCCTCACCCTATCTCTAAGGGAGCGCCCAGCCACTCTGCGGAGGAAACTCATTTCAGCCGCTTGTATCCGCGATCTCGTCCTTTCGGTCATTACCCAAAGCTCATGACCATGTCATGCGATAATACAGGAAATGCTTCATTGTGTTTTTAAACGTCATACACCATCACTAGTATCATTTGGATAATTTCACCACTGGAATTGCCAATCTCTGCTGAACTAAAGGTAAAAGGTAAAACTACAGCTTTGGAGACGCAGACAGCCTAATAATACAGAACATGTGTGAATGAAACAAAACACAACTCCAGTTTCAAAAGTATAACGTGGCTTAAAGTTCACAAGAGTCAATTTTGCCTTCGGGAACTTCAAAACTGATGCCTTGTGTGCCACTGCAGCTCGTTGTCAAATCTGTAATAATAATAATAATAATAATGGTACATAACACTTGTAGATCCAGACAGACACAAACACAAATGAAAGAAACAGATAAACAGGAGATGCAGTTACTCAAGGGCAGTTTTGAACAGGTGAGTTTTCAGGGCTTTTTTGAAGATGGGGAGTGTGGATGAGTCTCTGATGTGTTTGGATTCTAGAGGGTGCGGGCAGCAGCGGAGAAGGCCCGGTCCCCCCAGGTCTTGTATTGAGTCCTGATGGGGGTAGATAGGAAGTTGGTGCCAGCTGATTAGAGGGCACGGGTTGGGCTGTGGGGCCAGGTTATGGAGGGACTTGGACACAATGGTGAGGATCTTGAATAGGATGGGGAGCCAGTGGAGATCTTTGAGGACGGGGGTGATGTGTTCATGGGAGGAGGCGGGCAGCAGAGTTCTCGATGTACTGGAGTCTTTTGAGGAGTTTGGAGGGCGAACCGTAGAGCAGGCTATTAAAGTAGTCGAGGCGGGAGGTGACAAAGGCGTGGATGAGGATTTTAGCAGACCGAGAGGAGAGGGATGGGCAGAGGCGAGCGATGTTCCGGAGGTGATAGAAGGCGGCTTTGGTGATGCGTTTGATGTGGTGTTCATAGGAAAGGGTCTGATGCCAAGATTACGGAGGTGAGCGAGCCGTCAATGGAGAGGGTCAGGTTATTGTGGGTTTTGATGAGAGTTTTGGGGCCAGTGATGATTATTTTGGTTTTGTAGCAGCTGAGTTGGAAGAAGTTTGATTGAAGCCGGGATTTTATTTCGGAGATGCAATTTGTGAGGGTGGAGTGTGTGGCCGGGGTTATGAATTTAGTGGGTAGGTAAATTTGGATGTCGTCTGCAAAACAGTGGAACTGAAATCTGTGGAGGAAAAATATCATTTTAAAAAAACGCATCTAACATTTCTGGTCAAGGGTACACCGCCTACCTTTTTCCTTGGAAGTGTTATTGCTTAGTCTGGAAGGTTCTACAGTATAGCATTTAACTTATCTATCTTGCTTTTAAAAATGTTGGAGACTCCCAGATGATAAGTTACATAGCGTACCTTTAAAGAACACACATTCATTTAAATGACTTTGAGGGAGGTAGGCAGGTTAGGGTCCCCTTTTTATAACAAATTCAGAAATAAGTCTGGCAAAAACAAGGACAAAGGTCATTTGGTATCAACATTTACACTTCTTTTGCATTTTCTTCTAGTTTAAAGGTCCGATTCTTCTGAGTTTTAAGACATAAAGTCATTACCTCCCCAAAAACATACCTGGAGTTGGGTTTTATTTAATTCCCACATGTTTCAGTTATTACTTTATTCGTTTATCTACATCTCCAAAGCACAAAAAGCTCTTTTCCACCTTTTGATGTCATGAAGCGGTAGTTTTCAAGTTAACAGCTCCTTTTACCTTTTTGTTCAGTAGAGATTTTAAATTCCAGGGCTGAAAATGATCCAAATCTGGGTATGTTTGTGATGAGGACACAGCATTATAACATAGATCAGAAATAAGTCTAATAGGGGCCCTTTAAAGTACTGTATAACTTCAACAACGTGAAAGTACATACAGTTCTAGAAGTTTAAAGTGCTTTGTGCCAGCTCTGAGATCAAACTTTGCTTTACACTAAGGACCCGAACATTTATTGCACTTACCCCAGCTTATAACTGCAAAAATCAAACTTCAGCTACAACCTCAAAAGCAATCCACGCAATGAGAAATAGCACTGAGAATAAATCATAACAGAGAGCTTAATTATGAGCGGCACAGAAATACATACACAGAAATCATTGTTAACCATGTAGTGGACCAAACAAAAAGAAGGCAAAGACAAGGTATAAAAAAAATGTTTAAATTTAATAAAGTCAAATAAAAATGTAATTTAACAAAGGCTCAAATTAAGTAAATAATTAACAAAAAGTCAGGCCCAACTGGGGTCACTTAAATCCAACTAAACAGAACAAAAACTCACCCAATAAGACAGAGGAGCTTAGAGTCACACTGACACCACACACACGAGGAGCGCAGAGGATTAAAAATCACTTATGGAGATTTAAAGTCAGGTCACGCCTCCACGAAATCATGGGGAAGCAAATTGGGTCCTAAAGACTTTAAAGATCCTATGTTACACAAAATTGACTCCTGTGAGCTTTAATCCATGTTAAAATGTTGTTACCTCATCAAAAACATACCTTGAGTAACCCTTTATTATTCGTGTCTACATCTCCAAACCTCAGAATGCTCTGTTCCACCTTATGATGTCAGGTAGTGGTAGTTTTACCTTTAGTTGAGAAGAAATTGGGAACTCCAGAGCTGAAATTATGCAAATGAGTCATATGGAGTTTAAAAAGACAGTGGAGCACTTCCTGTATTACAACATGACATCACAAGGTGGAACAGAGTGTTTTCTGTTTGAGAGAAGAACTCAGCCTAAATATGCAGGATTTGTGTGTTAAAACACGTGTGAAAGAAACAAAACGAGTGAGGAAACAGCATTATTATTAGATAAATCAGAAAAAAACTTAACGGCTTAGCTTAGGTTTACTTTAATCAGGTTTGGCTACCCCAGGGCAAAGCGCAAAAATGTGATGAAGAATGATAAGAAAAGCATACATTACGTCAGTTTTAAATGTTATTAAGTCCTCCACACTAATTTTCCACAAAGATCCAGGGCCCTGAGTGCTTCTTTCCCCAGCAGCAGAACCTATTTGAAAGTCTAAATTGCTAGCTGGAGCCCACGGGCACTTCTTGACAGTACTTTAACTAAAGAATTGCGTGAGCTAAGTATTCATTATGCCATTGTAATGAGTTTAGTTCATCTGACTGTGAAATATGGCTGCCAGCTGAAGTGGGCTGTGTTAAGCATTTGGGAGGGCCTCTGAGCTGTGCCCAAAGTGACAAACACGAAGCTAATAGCGGCCTGTGTTAATAATGTTTGTGACACTCAACAGGAAATGAGATATTAAAGGTTCCATATTACACTGTTTTCTGATTTTCTATGTTATAATGTTGTTTCCTCATCACAAACAGACCTGGAGTTGTGTTTTGTTTCATTCGCACATGTTTAACACACAAACCCTGCATATTTAGGCTGAGTTCTCAATCTGGAAACACTCTGTTCCACCTTGTGATGTCATGTGGTGATACAGAAAGTGCTGCATTGTGTTTTTAAACTCTATACACCAGCAGCTCTCCACCCGCTTCCAAGTAGCTCGCCAAGGGATTTCTGAATCATACGAATTGTGCTGAATAACTAAAATTTGAATTCATTAAATGCCTATTACCATTGTAAATGTATAATTTAGACGTCTTTCTTTGCGCATTAATAAATGGATAATTGTAAAATGTAAATGTTTTATAGGCGTCAAATTATACCCCATCTAAAGGCTCTCTAAACTGAGCAGCTTTTCTGTATTTTTGCTTGTAAAGGTAGCTCACCAGAGGAAAAAGGTTGGAGACCCGTGCTATACACCTTCACTAGAATCATTTGGATCATATCAGACCTGGAAGAGCCAATCAAAAAACTGAACTAAAGGGAAAAGGTAACTCAACTCCAGGTATGTTTTTGTTGAGTTAACACATTATAACATGGCTTAAATGAGTGATTTTTGCCTAATATACAAAATTCAAAGTCTGGGTATTTTAAGGACATATACACATACATGCTGTACCTGATTTTTGCTGTTTGAAAATCATGAAAAACAGAACTAGTTAAAGGTCCTATATTACGCAAAATTGTCTTTAAGCCATGTTATAATCTCGTTATCGCCTCAAAAACATACCTGATTGGTTGGTTGTGTTTTGTTTCATTCAGATATGCTTGAGTAATTCTTTATTATCTGTTTACATCTCCAAAGCTCAAAATGCTCTGTTCCACCTTGTGATGTCATGAAGCGATTTATTATTTTTTATTCCCACAAACTGCCACTTAACCTCCACCCAAACCAAGTTGTAATTACAAAGAAATGAAAACTGTCATGTGCACTTTAAGCGTGATATTGGAACTCTGTTTTTCTCTGACTGACTGGACTTCATGGAGAGCCTCAGGGGAAACGTCGGCAGATGGAGTGGTGACGATGAGAAACCATGACAACAGCCACCACCTACCCCGCCTCTTGAGAGCCGTGCAGCCCTGCGCTTCGTTTGACATGGTATTATTTGGAACCATTTCGCTCTGAAGTGCTGCTAAATTTGTCAAAGCAAAAATGAAAACTGAATGTTCCCCAACTCCAAAACGGTTCAAATGTGAAACGTGTGCCATGTGAAAAAGACTGACTCCGGGTTATCTCTCTGTATACGAGCCCGGGCTGCTGCTTTATCAAATATTCATCAAAGTATAAGTACAACATCTGCAAACAGGTAACCAACCCGCAAATATGACCGCTCAGTGTGCAGAGGTGGGCAGAGCCGCCAAAAAATAACATAAAATAACATAATAATAAAAAAGTATTATGTTACTTCAAAATAATAATAAAAGTTGAAGTACAAAGTAGTGGTCCAAGACTTTACTCAAGTTGATTAAAAAAGTATTTGGGAAAAGTACTGCTCAAGTACTTAAAGAGTAACTGTCTGGATGTAATGTCTGATTTGTAACTTGAAGTGAATGTAGTTGGAAAGACTTTAAAAATGCACAAAATCTGGTGTTTTCAAAAGAAAGACAAAAAAAAGTGAAATTATATCAGAAAGACACAAATGTTCAAATAATTTCATATTGTTCAACATAAAGCTTTTGTCACTTACAGACTTACTCACAGTGGGAAGAGTAACCCAAAACGTCAAGTAAGAGTACTGTAAAGTATAATATTTTGGATCTTGAAAGTTATCAGGTATTTATGGACGCTTGCCTTATTTTTAAAGTTTTAAATGGACTCGCTCCTCCACCATTAATGGATTTTATAAGTAAAAAAAACTACTAACCAAGTTAACACGAGAGCATTGACCAGAGGAGACGGTAACATACAGAGACGCAGGACCAAATTTGGCCAAATGGTGACATTTATCAGAGGATCACATGGAACACATGACCTGCCCATGTCAGGAACTGTGGGTCCTTCTCAACCTTCAAGAACACTCTGAAACACTGGGAGGAACTGTGGGTCCTTCTCAACTTTCAAGAACATTCTGAAACATTGGGAGGAACTGTGGGTCCTTCTCAACCTTCAAGAACACTCTGAAACATTGGGAGGAACTGTGGGTCCTTCTCAACCTTCATGAACATTCTGAAACACTGGTATGAAACTGTGAGTCCTTCTCAACCTTCAAGAACACTCTGAAACACTGGGAGGAACTGTGGGTCCTTCTCAACCTTCAAGAACACTCAATAATAACAAAAATAATCAAACATGCTCACACAGGTAGATTATCTTCTTCTTGGGGCCTCTTAAACTCAGAGAATGGTCTATTGTGGTTAATTTGCGGTCATGTCCATGTACATTTTTGTCTCGTCTGTGTGTTTCTCGAAATGTTTCTGACCTGCCTTAGGACAACAGATTAATATGCACTGTCCTAATTAAAATAAATAAATAAACTACAATGTATTTTAATAATTCCACAGAGGAGTTAATTACATGCAAAAGCAGCTCTTACCACGCGTGTAAAGGTGAGTTTGTGGATTTTATTTTTTTTTAACAAGAAAAGTATAAAGATTAAAGCAACACTATGGAAATAAAAAGTTAAGACCATACTTCAGAACATTCCTTCTTGACAGGTGGTTTAGAATCGATAAAAATAAAGGAACAAAATATTATAGAGGACTGAAAAACACAGCGGATTTCTGCAGAATCAACAAGAGAAGCACTCAACTTAAATGATACGAGACCAATGAGTTCATTTGTTTGACACGTATCGCTGAAAAATACAAATCTGATTGCAGCGGAGGGTGTGGGGACCAGATCAGACATTTATCAATCAAAAGATATTCTGTATTTGCCAGGCACTAAACCAAAATGTAACAGTGACAAAGTAGTTTTACTTCATTTACTTTCTTTCTACTTTCTTCATCACTACTTGAGAGTCATGTTCTCATCTCACAGCAGCCTCCTCCTCCTCCTCTAGAGTCTCCGTCTGGACTCGACCCTCTGCGGTTCTCAGACAAACTGGCCTTTTTAAAATGGACCTTTCAATCTTCAGCTCCACACTGGAGACATGGGAGTTTCAAGTGCACCACTGTTAAAGGGCCTGTACCTCATTTCAAACCATGAGTCAGGCATATGGTTTGGAAATTTTAGCTCTACCCACTTAGTCCTTTCCAGTGACGGGAAGAATATTTTGAAAATGTATTTAGTTACAGAACATTGAATACCTGCGTTAAAATGTATTGTGTAACGTGTTCTGATACATGGGCCAATCAGAGTACTGCATTCTGATACTCATACTTTTACATTGAGCTGAATTATATAATAAGTGTATTTTTGTTTCACTATTTGCAGTGCACTTATGTACTGCTGAATAGAGAAGTAGAAATTGCATTTGCATTCACACAAGAGCAGTGTTTTCTAAACCAAAGATGTTCATTTTGTCTTCTTATGAAATGTGCATTATTTGTTCCCTGTAATGTGTCGCTTTGGTTGATTTGAGGTTATAAGCTTGTGTGCATTGTATTGTTTTTGTGATGCCCTTGATGTCCAAAAAATAATTTCTCCTTCTGGAGACAATAAAGGCTAATTCTGCAGAATGTTTTCAACTGTCTGGGATAGTGTCATGCTGTTGTTTCCTTATAGCTCTCAACTCTCTGCATTTGTCTCTTGAAAATGCAGCACGACTGGGTTTCAAGCGTCTGGGAAAGTGTCAGGCTGATGTTTCCTTTTCAGTCTTTGCCTATATTTGTTTTTTTGTCACTTTGAAAATGCACTATGACAGAGAAGTGATCCTTAGAAACATGTGCCTTCTGGATTAGTTATTACCTGGGAAAAGGTAATAAGGTAAAATGAATAGATGATATTAGCTTTTATAATGCCTGATGTAAAGTGCATTTATCTTGACAAGAATAAATTATAATCAGGTAGTAAAAGCGCTGTGTGTTAGCCTTTGTGTGTGTGTGTGTGTGTGTGTGTGTGTGTGTGTGTGTGTGTGCGTGTGCGTGTGCGTGTGTGTGTGTGTTAGCTTGCGTTGTATGTTTGAAATGTTTCCTGCTGTTCTGGAGTTTGTTGTTGGTATAAAAATAGCTAAAAAAATAGGCTCTACAGGAGAATCAGAATCATCTGCTGGGATCCAGATTTTAAAGACATATTGGTGTACCAAGATATATATATGTGTGGTAAATATGTTCAAATATAGCTTTTACAGATAACTTTTGTAACATGATTTAAGAAAGCAGTAGCTATACTCTGCAAGATGTTTTGTAACTGTCTGATTGCATTGTCCCTGGCAAAAAAAAAACCTAACTAAATAATGAAGCCTCACACTAACTAAATCTGTTCGTAATAAACCTTAAAGGACTCTCTGATCTGACTCAACCCCAGCACTTGCAGCCAAACATGAGTCAGCGCTAGTGCAGCCTCTGCAGCTCAGGGAGTGAAATCTGGAGGTTCAGAGCTTCACATGAGTGAGGCCTGTCCATATAGGAAGGACCACAACCTCAAAATACAGTGTAAATATGAAGTTACTATATTGTTTTGCTCCAGTAAGTGTGACCACTGTATATTGTCTGCATGTAATTATTAAGTGTTTTATTGTCGAAGAGCCAAAGTATGCTATTAGCATGCTAGCTTTTTTTTTTAGTTTTACTGTGATGGTAAATAATTAGGATGCGAGGAATGCGTTGGGAATGAGGAATAACTGGTCCTCTGTGAATTCTTCTATAGTTCTACTTTTATAGCAGTAAGTGCATAAAATAAGGGTCTTTTTGAGATGAGATCCACTCTGCTATAAGCTCACATACGGCTCTTCTTTTCTTGCATGCCGATATTTTCATCCTTTGGTTTTTCACACCTTACTATCCATGGTCCATTTGTGCTCAACAGGCTGCAGCTTCTCCAGATCCACACTCAAACACTCTCGTCTCCTGTAATATGAGACTCAAGTGCCTCTGCTGAAAATGGAGAACTAATGTGTTTCAGTTACATTTGCTAACAACATTGGTGTACTGTTTTTGAGAGGTTTTGTTCTTCACGCTAAGATCAGATGAGCACACGGACAGGCAGGTAATGCTCTGTTTACAAGTGGCAATAGGTAGTAAAAATGACATATCAGGTTGCAATGCATTCTGGGTAGTTTAAAGAGCCGATATTACACAAAACTGACTCTTGTGAGCTTTAAGCCGTGTTATAATGTTGTCCCCTCATCAAAAACATACCTGGAGTTGTGTTTTGTTTCATTCACACACATTTGAATAATCCTTTATTATTAGTCTGTCTGCATCTCTAAAGCTCAAAACGTTCTGTACCACCTTGTGATGTCATGTAGTGGCATTTTTCAAGTTGACGGCTACCTTTTTACCTTTTGTTCAGTGGAGATTGGCAATTCCAGGGCTGAAATTATCCAAATGATTGGATAAATGCAGCTCACAGTAAGAATGCTTTTCAAATGTGTTTTGAGGTATTTTTAAGCTATAAAAAACACTTGCAATTAAGTAAATGCAAGGTAGTTCGTGTCATACCGTGTAACATTCCAAGCCTCTGTATTTCTGTGGATTTTGGATGGACTTTTAGGTGTTGATGACATAGGTTGGGGTATTTTATTTTATTTTATTTATTTTGCAACAAATTGCTACTTGATTGATGTGAAAATATGATGATTGTTTACCAGAGGTACTATCCCACCAAAACCAAGTCATAATTAGAAAAAATAGCCTATATTATTCTGTCAAATACACTTTAAACAGCATATTAAAATCTGTAAGTACGGACCCATGAAAAGAGTCATTGAATATAAGGTAAAGTGGGTCAGTACCAAAGCAGTGTATTATATTGTTTCTTTTGTTGAGTCTTTCTTGTGTGATATTCATTAACCCACTATTATAAATCCAGTCTGAAAGCCCCTTTGAAATCATTTGAGTACCAAGACTGTAGCAGTTAATTGCATTCATCAAAATTCATGTTCATCACTGCAAAGGTTCAAAGATTTAACTTGATTTAAAGGTGCTGTACCTAATTTTTACCGTCTTAAATATGTTATAAACAGAATTAGTTCATTTAAAACAGTTTGCGGTGGTCCCAAGTTACTCCTCACTTACCGTAAGCATTCTAATGCTAATTACTTACCGCATCTACCATGTTATAAAAAAAAAACATGCCTAAAGAGGTTTTGATGTCCTCCATGCATGTTTGAGGAATCTCCCAGGTCCTATTCAAAGACTCCTTGTGGTGTCAATTCTCCATAAATATACAAAAACATGATACAAAACCGTACGCAGCAAAACCTGACGCGATGTGCTGTAGATTCATTAACGGGATGAACTCTGATTGTGCTGTGCGTGTGAATCTGAGCGTAAAAAATGAAACCGAAACGTATTAAACATTTTAATGCGTTGATTTCTTCAAATGTTGCATTTTCAAAACAATAAAAAGGTCCAACTGTGATCAAAATATGTGACGTCTTATCAGTTAATACCCCATAGAAGTAAAATACCCCCTCTATAAATGTACAACTTACTTTCCTCTTTATTGTTGTGATTTTTTTTTTTTTATTATATTTTTTAAAGGTGCACTATGTAACTTTTTGTCTGGGGATCCATCACTTGTTTGTTTCTATGGATATGTCATTACTCTGCCTGGAATGTTCCACAGTATGACATTAAACAGCTCCACTTTACATTTAATCAATTACAGGTGGTTTTATAGCTCAAAAAAAAACAAAACTAGAAAAACAGACATTCTGACTGTGAGCGGGGTTGTCTCTCCACAGATCTGACCTGTAACTTGGTCTGGTTTGGTCTCCATGAAGATTGAAAGGTTTAATGCCATACTGTGAAACATTTCAGCTAAAGCAATAACATGTCCACGGAGAAAAGCTTTCGAGGGACCTACTACCAGAAAAGTTTCACAAAGCAATTTTAATTTTCTGTTTCTTTGACACAACATCAGGATGTGCCATAAACTCAGTGTGTTATGAGCCTCGTAAAACTGCCACACACGCTCTACCGTCATGGGAGATGGCCCGATAGAAAGTGCCATCAATATCTGAGGAGGCTGTAATCCTGGGAACACTGTGTGAAGGGGCCAGTGGGAGCTCCTGTCATTAGCCTTGTAACTGTTATGGACCAGTCTGAGAACATACTGTACGTTACCACTAAGCAGAGAGCTACAAAGGGCTGCATTTCATAACTGTAATAGTTTTCTCTGAATATAGCATAAAATGGGTCAGTACCAAAGCAGTGGGTATGTGTGTGTTGCATCTTTTCTTTTGTCGTGTCTTTCTTGGATGATTTTAATTAAACCGCCATTATAAAACCAATCTGAAAGCCCCCTTTGAAATAGTTTGTGAATAGGACGGACTTTAGGAGAATATCCGCAGCTAATTGCTTTTATCAAAATTCAGTGATCAAAATGAATTTTGATCACTGAACCAAGTACAGCGCCTTTACTCAGGCTGAACTTGGTTTTTACAGTCTTCAATGTATTAAAAAGCAGAGCTAGTTTGTTTTAAATAGTTTGTAGTGGTCCAAAGCTATTCCTCACTTACCTTTTGTATTCCGAGCATCATAATTATTCACCACAATGAGTTTATAAGCGCTTTTCACAACTTCCAGAGACCAAAGTGGAGTTTTGCTGTGACAGCAAAGCAACAACAACAACAACTAGCATGCTAACATGTGCATACTGATTATCGGACAATAAAACGCTTCATCATTAGATGCAGACAGCATGTAGCAGACTTATTTTGACCTCAAGAGTTACTTAAACAACATACTGTAGCTGTACTGGGGCAAGATAAGTCTTACTTACCTGAGCAGACAGAACCGCACGCTTTGACAAAACTTTACAAAGACGAGCGGATCTGGAGCCGTATCCTGTCTCCCTGATTTCAGAGAGCGTGATTGACAGCCAGATCAACCAATCAGAGAGACGCATGCTCTGCTGGTGTCAAAACAAACACGGCTGTTTACTTGTAAAAAAGGGAAAAAACAACATAAAGGACTGAGAAACTGCAGATTTTTATAGAATCAACAATCTAAGTACCAAACTAGAAGAAGTTATATATTTTGTTCTGAATGTTAAGTTTGGACGGAGGTTTTTTACGCTCTGTTGTCCAGTTTCAGTCCTTCTGAATTTGAAAAATATACCAAATTACAGTAACTTATTCATACAATAATATAATAATACAACAGTACTACAAAATTTGAACTCTCAACCTTGTGGCTACTGGACACTCCTCTACCGCTTCACTACCAGAGCTACTTCTCAACCACTCCAGCTGGAAAGATAATGTATTTAGGAAGTACTTTTGAGCAAAAAGTCAATAGCAGAGACTGTTTTCTGCAGTGAAAGTGATATGAAAGAAACAACAATTGGTGCTTGAGGATTCTAGTGGAGTACTTGAAAATGCCCAAAAATATATTATTTCAGCTACTATTCAGAAAGAGGAGAAAAAAGGGTTTCAAAGTATGAGAAAGGCAGTCCAGTGGAGAGGTGGTTTATAGTATTGAATCAAATGTTATTATGATGAAAAGAGCTTCTCAAAAAAGACAACTGAACGATGCAGAAGAAAAAAGTTATTTATAGCTATGAAAGGATAAGGATCAATATGATTTTTGTGAGTTTCTTCTTATGGTAAATCTTGTTTTACCAAAATGTGAGCAGGAAAACAGTATGTTAGCCTGGTGAAGTTAGACTGGAGCTCTGTGCCTTTTATATGAATGAAATATACCGCTAGTTTTGGTATGGTACGATACCAGGTACTTTTGGGGGTATTTTTTTTAGTACTGGTCAAACCTTATGGGTGAAGTTTTGATACTGTGAAGTGACATCACGCTTGGGGTGTTCTACATGTATCTCTATGTTGGAATGGTCAGCACTTACCATGTAGACGTGATGCACACATTAACAAACACTGTCAAAAAAGTTATATTTTCTCAAGAAAAAATTCTAAATGGATTTAAACAACACTTTCAGGAGCCTGTGAGCAATACGAGCGTTCATGGTCCTGTTTAGGAGTTTGATTTTCACCAAAAAGGTGAAAGTGACTTGTTAAAGAACACAAATATAAATTAGTTTTACACCAATCAAAAAACAATTTGTGAAGAAAAGTGTGAACAATAATCTTATTGTACTAATTTCATACTAAATGCTTGCTACAGTTTAAGTGCAAAACATTTAAATGTTTTAACCTTGAATGACGAATGCTGTTCTGTTTTATGATACAAACTGCAGAAGCTCCGGAATATTTCCAGAATAAAGTATCAGCTAAAATACACATTTATAATTAGACTATACAAAGGCTTTATTAGACGCTCAGACCCTTAGACTTTCAGAAACCTCGACTTGATGCTTCTAGACGCTCTGATATTTTTTTGCCTGTATGTCGCCCTGATGCTGTGAATCCTGCTGTAACATCATTAAAGGGACTGTAGAACGATCTCCGTGCCTCTGCGCCTGTTTTTTTTTTTTTTCCTTCATTTTTGCAAAAATATAACAGAAATCAACAAAAGTAAAAAAAATATGATGAAAATTACAGGACGTGGAGAGTTGCTGACTTCATATTAGGGAGAATTCTATCCGAAAAGGTCGGGAAAAAAATCCCCAATATTTTCAACATTATTTCAACAAGACAAATGTGTTTTCTAATAACTGTATATGTCATATAATAATTTCTGTGTACATTGGAGGTGTTTTGACCCAGTGTACCGCATGGTTGCTAGGTAACAGTTATGGAATTCGATTTCCAAACCAGGAAGTAAAATTTTAAACCTAAAGAAATTCCCAAATTGGGAAAAAAATTCAATTTTTTTATTTTTTTTTTGTTTTTTGTTTTTTATAAAATCTTAAATGATCTTATAGGTCCACTTTTCTGGTGGAGGGTCCGTTAAATGCTTTTCTCCATGGAGATGTTATTGCTTTGTCTAGAATGTTTCACAGTATGACATTAAACCTTTTTATCTTCATGGAGACCAAAACCAGACCAAGTTACAGGTCAGATCCCCGCTCACAGTCAGAATTCCTGTTTTTCTAGGTATTTGTGAGCTCTGTAATTGAATAAATGTAAAGTAGAGCTGTTTAATGTCATACTGTGGAACATTCCAGACAGAGCAGTGACATATCTATTGAAACAAGCAGGGGACAGACCCTCCACCAGAAAAGTTACACAATGCACCTTTAACCTTTGTTTTAGTAAAATGAGTAGTCAAAGCTGTCATAGGCACTTTAACCATCATTTTGTCTTCCATTATTTCTCACTTTCCATTGACGCCTTCTTTAGATTTTTACTTTGTTCTCCTGATCTCATCTTGGATCCTTTCGTCCCTTACGCTCAGGTCTCCCAAAACCTCTGTGAAATGAGCATGCAACGCTACAAGCGACTGAACTGAGGTGGGCATTTGTATTGGCGTTGCGTTGGGGTCTGCCAGGTTTTGTTAATGCCCCGATGTGAGTTTGGTGCTTTAATAACCAGCCTGTCAGGGCCACTCCAAGTCTGAAAACAAAAGAATACAAATGACAGACGGAGAGTGAAGGGAGGCAGACTGTTTACAGCTGTCTCAGAGACGTCCGCCGTAACGTGTCTCAGGTCTGTTTGGGTCAGAATGTTGTCTGTCAGCGGGTTTATAGAGCTGTGGAGACTGTTATGAAACAAATATAATGAGGAAAATATGTCACACTCACTGCTCAAGGCTAGTTCGATTCGAGTTCTGACCGATGCATGTGGCTGTTGTGGGCTCGGACTGAAAATGTAACCACGTCTGTGAATGTGTGGTCTGTGAGAGGAAAGGCTAGAAAGAAATTCAGAAGGTAATCTAGTAAATGATTAGTGATTCTTGTGAGCTTTAAAGCATGTTAGAATGTTCTTTTCTCATCAAAAACATACCTGGAGTTGTGTTTCATTCACACATTTGAGTAACCCAACTTTACAGCTCTGTTCCACGGTCCACTACTAAAAAGTTTTTAAAAAAAGTTTAAAAGTGTACTTTATTGTCAATTCACTATGTAACAGACATTACACAGAGGACTGAAATTGCGTTCCACCGGACTCCAAATGTGCAATTTAACTAAAAACTCACACACATGCGCGCACACATACACACTCATGACATAAAGTGTACAAATGCATCAACAGTAAATAGACGTAGACAAACAGGCAAGCATATATTCTTCCAACAAGAAGGAAGCTTGAGGTAGATGAATGTGCCATATGGAAGGTGCAAAAGTTGTTGAGGTGGAATGAGATGTGCAATACAGTCCCTGACAAAAGTCTTGTCGCTTATCCATTTTGTAGAAACAAAAGCTTATAACCTGACTTTGAATTAATCGATTGCTTTTAGAAATGTCTCATATGAAAGCTAAAACCCTCCCAAATTATGCTCAATATACTAAAATAAATTTGCTTCACTGAAGAAAGATTGATCATTTAATGAACACAGAAAGGTCAGATTTTGGCAAGACAAAAGTCTTGTCGCCTACAGAAAATTTAACAAATAATTTACTTCAAATACAAAAATATGTTGCATAACGTCAGTGAATTAAGTAGTGGTGCTGTGAGATCCATATTTAATATCTTGTATGACTTCCATGAGCTTGAAGGACTGCATCCATGCGGTTCGACAATGATTCATACAATTTGTTGATGAAGTCATCAGGAATAGCAAAGAAAGCAGTCTTACATGCCTCCCAGAGTTCATCAAGATTCTTTGGTTTTGCCTTCCATGCTTCCTCTTTCATTCTACCCCAGACATGCTCAATGATGTTCATGTCTGGTGACTGGGCTGGCCACTCCTGGAGCACCTTGATCTTCTTCGCCTTGAGGAACTTTGATGTAGAGATAGAAGTATGCGATGGAGCACCATCCTGCTGCAAAATTTGACCCCTTTTATGGTTGGGAATGTAAGAGGTAGCTAATACTTCTTGATATTTTAGGCTATTGATATTGCCTTCCACCCTGCAAATGTCTCGCACACCCCCATACTGGATGTAACCCCAGACCATGATTTTTCCGCCACCAAACTTAACTGTTTTCTGGGTGAATCTTGGATCCATGCGGGCTCCAGTAGGTCTCCTGCAATATTTGCGGTGGCTGTGATGTAATTCAACCGAGGATTCATCTGAGAAATCCACCTTCTGCCACTTTTCCAGTGTCCATCCTTTTAGCAGGCTGTGGGTCTTGGCAAATGCCACAAAGTTTTTTAATTGCCTTTTGTTTAGTGCTGGTTTCTGTGCACTGATTCGACCATGGAGGCCATTTCGAGACAGAATTCTACAAACTGTTCTGGTTGACACAGGGACTTGAGGTGACCAGGCCTGGTGGAGCTCTGCTGCAGTGGAAAAGGGGCTGGCCTTGGATTTTCGAATCAACAAACGGTCCTCCCGAGCAGTTGTCTTGCGGGGTCTGCCGGACCTGGGCTTGTCAAAAACATCTCCAGTCTTTTCAGATCTTTTTCTTATTCTTTGTACTTGACGCTGAGACACATTGAAGGTGTCAGCCACCTCAGCAGTGGATCTGGTCTTCAGCCTCTTGATAATTAACGCTTTGGTCTCAGGGTGGATCTTAGGTATGTTGTCAGAGGTCAAGTTGCAGTTGATGTGAAGGTCTGGTGTGCTGGGGTTCTTTTTATACACACCCACTAATTGACTGATCAGTAACTGATCACAGGTGAGGCTGTAATCTAGGATTGGGTGCATCATATGACAAGGCGACAAGACTTTTGTCTTGCCAAAATCTGACCTTTCTGTGTTCATTAAATGATCACTCTTTCTTCAGTGAAGCAAATTTATTTTAGTATATTGAGCATAATTTGGGAGGGTTTTAGCTTTCATATGAGACATTTCTAAAAGCAATCGATTAATTTAAAGTCAGGTTATAAGCTTTTGTTTCTACAAAATGGATAAGCGACAAGACTTTTGTCAGGGACTGTATGTAAGGTGCAAAAAATGAAAGTAGAATTGCAATTGTAAAGTGCCAGAGTGCTAAGCTGCCTGGACATTATTGTATGTGAGATTGATTTGGATGTCACTAACAATAACAAATGTTCATGGTATCTTCTTCAGTGTGCCTGATGGCTTGTGGAAAGAAGCTGTTTCTGAGTCTATTTGTGTGGCACCGCATGCTGCAGTACCACTTTCCGGATGGTAGGAGGGAGAACAGTTTGTGTGCTGGATGGGTAGTGTCCTTGATGATATTGATGACTCTCTTGGAGCAGCGTGATGTGTATAAGTCCTGGATGGCTGGTAGGGGTGATCTGATGATCTTTTCAGCAGTCCTCACCACCCTCTGTAGAGCCTTCCTGTCCACCGCCGAGCAGCTGCCGTGCCAGACAAAGAGGCTGCTGGTGAGGATGCTGCTCTCAATAGCACCCCTGTAGAAGGTGATGAGTGCAGAAGTGGGGACGTTCGCTCTCTTCATCCTGCGCAGGATGTGAAGGTGCGTCTGTGCTTTTTGACTAGGGAGGTGGTGTTTGTGGTCCATGTGAGGTTGTCTGTGATGTGCACTCCCAGAAACTTGGTGCTTTCCACAGACTCCACGGCACTGCCATTTATTGTGAGTGGGGTGTGTGTACTGTGTTTTTTTCCTAAAGTCCACAGTTATTTCTTTTGTTTTGTTGACATTGAGCTGTAGGTTGTCTCTGTCACACTAGTTGATGAGTTGATGTACCTCCTCTCTGTATGCCGAGTCATCATCGTCACTGATGAGGCCCACCACTGTTGTGTCATCAGCAAATTTGATGATGTGATTCGATGTGAATCTGGCACAGCAGTCTACTGCACAGTACTACTACTACTACTACTACTACTACTGTTTGTATCATGTTTTTTGTATATTTATGGAGAACTGTCCTGTGGGAGCATGGGTGATGTAGGCTTGTAGGCAGCGAACTGTAAGGAGGATTCGAATAGGGCCTGGGAGAGACTGCTAGATTACTCAAACATGCCTGGATGACAGCTAAAACCTCTTCTTCAGGCGTGTTTTTGAGGAGGAAACAACGTTATAACATGGTTACGCAACAATCCAAAGTACAACAAGGCTGTGGACAGGGGTTGGGGTTAAGTGAAAAATGAAATTTACTCAGCACTTAAGTACAGTTCCAAAACAATACCGGAATACTCTTAACATGCATCAATCAACTAAAATACAAAAGCACAAGTGACAGAGTGAGGGGAGGCAAAGTGTGTTTATAGCTTTCCACGGTGACATGACCCAGGTCCACTTTGTATCGTAATGTTGTCCGTCAGAGCTGTGGAAACTGTTTTGAAACAAATCTAACGAGAAAAATATCGCACTCACAGCCAAAGGTTAGTTTGACGCACACGGCTGTTGTGTCCGGAGCGAAAACTGCATAACAAAGTGGACTAAGGGAGTGTGACGTCATCCATAGCGTTCGGCTCCAGTCAAACGAAGTGAATTTGGTGTCAGGTTTATATTAGGAATAGGAATTTATTTAAGGGAAAAACAGTGAAATAAAAACACCAGGATCATGTAGAGTGGGTTAATACGAATATTTTAAGAGGCTCACTGCAGCAGTTACAGAGAGAGGGGTGATCATTTTTTTTCAATGTAAAGTCAATTGGAGCCGGAAGCACCTCCATGGTCACTTCCTCTTTGTAACGCGGTGGCTAGTAGTCTGGAAATAGAAAATTACATTTGTGTTTCTTGTGACAACGTGGTGTCTAACAGTGATCAGAAAGGCCATTGGCATAGATTGACTGCCACACTTCAGCCAAACAGCCCCAGAGAAGGCATGGTACACTCTGCGGATTGGCTGTAGCCTCCCATCTCTCCAGGACTTGGTCAGATCACAGCTGCCCCTTCTCACCCTGGACACAGACTATTTGAGCCTCTCCCCTCGGGCAGGAGGCTACAGGAGGTCCATTCATTCATCTCTCAACACAAGAACAGTTTCTTCCCCTCTGCTGTTAATAATAATGATGCAAGAACAGAAGCGAGGCTGCCAATCTGTCAACCTTCATTAGAATAATTTGGATGATTTTAGCCCCGGGAGGAGGCCCCGGGGAAGACCCTGGACACGCTGGAGTGACGATGTCTCCCGGCTGGCCTGGGAACGCCTTGGGGTCCCCCCGGAAGAGCTGGAGGAAGTGTCCGGGGTGAAGGAAGTCTGAGAGTCCCTGCTTAGACTGTTGCCCCTGTGACCCGGCCCCGGATAAGTGGAAGAAAATGGATGGATGGATTTTAGCCCTGGAATTGCCAGTCTCTACTGAACTAAAGGTAAAAAGGTAGCTGTTAACTTGAAAACTACTGCTTCAGAACATCACAAGGTGGTACAAAGCATTTTGAGCTTTGGAGATGTAGACAGACTAATAATAAAGGGTCACTTAAACATGTGTGAAACAAAACACAACTCCAGGTATGTTTATGAGGAGGTAACAACATTATAACATGGCCTAAACCTCACAAGTCAATTTCGCATAATGTAGGATCTTTAAGAACAAAAATCAGAAAGCAAAGAACCAGAACCAGAAACAAATGAGTAACAATGTCAGTCGTCTCCTACAGTAATTTTTTTATTTGAAGCCGATCAGTCCGTGGACATAAAGCGTGTTATTCATGAGACAAATTAACTCCAGTTCATTTAGCCAACAGCACGCCATTTAGTCACAACAAAAGCCTTCACTAATGAATTTAATTAAAGGAAAAACAAACAGCTTAGAGATGCGTTCCCCGTAGGAGCAGCTGTCTGCGCGCTCTGTAGATTCGCTGTAATCTGACATTTAGATACAGTCTAAAGAGAATCATTTCATCCAAAAGCGAGGATACACGTCTGATTTTTCTGTATTTTTATAACTGATACCTGGTTCCTTCCTGCTGTGGGGTTTTACTATTAAACTTTCCGAGTGGAGGGTCCGTCACCGTGGAGATGTTGCTTTTTCACAGTATGATGTTAAACTTATCTATTTCCAAGGAGACAAGCACTAAGCCAATGTACAGGTCTGATTTGTGGAGAGGTGGGCCGGCGTACAGTAAATGCATATTTTTCATGGTACTGTACTTTTACTTAAGTAACAAAATGGAGTACTTCTTCCACCACTGAGTATGACCATAAATTATATAGGCCTAGATGTTATCGCAATGTTTGTCATATCACAATGTAGGCATGTCCCCTTTTATATATGTATACTTTTTAATGCAGTCGGAGTGTTTCTGATTTTGTCTTTAAGAATACACTCACGTTTACCCATTTCAACAGTTTAAATGGCCTATATTATATTTATGTGCAGGCTACTATACTATAAAAGTTACGATATCATGTAGTGATGGGACTTTCGACTCTTTAATGAGATCTGAATCTTTTGGAGCCATTCAAATAAAAGAGCTGTTCAAAACAATGGCTCTTTTTGTATTTATTTATATGAAGCCAATGTGAGAACTCACTTTATCTACAAACTAATCACAGAAATGACAAAGATTCAGGTTTGTTTAAAATGGTTCAAACTGACAGTGGGGGTGTGTTTAATCTAAAAACATAGCACTACAATAATAATACATTTAAAAACAAACTGTTATTATGATGCCAGATACAGTATGTTTTTTTGTGCGTATACTGTAGCTGTCACTTGTGTCTCTTCTGCTTCTGTGCTGATTCTTGTGTTGGTTCAGCATTAATCAGTTAAAAAACAAAAAATAAAAACTAGAAATAAAAAGATTCAGCTCGTTTCAAAACTGAGATCCGGTTCTTATCGTTCACGTTAAGGAACCGTTCAAAAGAGCCTACTCCTTCACAAACGTCACATCACTAATATTCGATATAGCTAATCTGTGGTCAAACTGTATCACACATATTTTTAGAATGCATTAAAAGTGAATAAGGAAGCCCACACTGCCCGCGCTAGACACGTGTATGGAGAAGCAAGTAGATTTCAGAAAATAAAATCCAACCTTTTTTGACGCTAAGCGAGCATAGGCGCATATCCCCATCAAAATACATAGAGCATTCATCTATTGTCGTATTCGTGCATTTATCATCAGCACAACATGTCCCTGAGACAGTTTTGTATCGTTTGAAAGAGCCCAGGTCCAGAAAGGCTGTAAATTAGTGCTTTGAAATGTACTATTAAAATCCTTGTGTTTGATGTGATCAGCCTGTAGACGGTAAATACAAGCCTGTAGACCTGTTACAAGTGGCTAAATGTGCACAATCAAGTCTAATCAGCTTTCCCATTAACAAACATACTGGAGCTGGTGGTGTGGCTGTCCTCGCATTGACAGGCGGCTGTAGTTTCGTGAGGTTATGCACGTAAATGCTGACATGTACAGGTGTTTAGGGCTTAAAAGAGCCAAACTCAAACTGAATGGGAATGGATTTTATTGAAAAGATAAAGATCGGAGAGTGTGAGTCACTCTCTGAGTCAGCAGGGATACCAAATCTCAGGTGATTTTGAGACAATGCACAAAATGTAAGAACACAAAGCTCAGCAGTGGGTGGGCAGTCTGGAAATAAAGTCTATGATTTTTTTTTCCATTGACCTTTGGACAATAATTTTAATCTCAAACTTGAAAAATGAAATATGCTTGACTTTGTATCTATTGTGAACACGTACAGAGGACTAACTCTTACATGGACATCACCTCAGGTCAAAGTTTTGATATCAGGACAATCATTAATTGTAACACCACATATGTGGTATAACGACTCGAATGCCCATGTGGTCGTTTTTACATAGGCTGAACAAAACGGAAACTGAAAAACAAACTGGCTGAACACAAACAGGCTATAAGAACCTGTAACCCCTGTATCCCATGGCCATAAAAGCCTAAAAATCTGTGGAATTAAACGTATTAAAGAAACAATAAGAGGAGGAGATAGACTGACAAAACTACTACAGACAGAGTCCTACTAGATCTGTACTCTCAAGGCCACCCAATTTCCAGGACTCAGTGGAGAGTTAGATTTCTCCCCCTTCCTTTAAAACCACAACCTTTAAATGTGCAATCAATTTCTATTTTTAACATCTTCTTCATGCAGTTGTTTAAGATTAGCCCTCTAATATATTATACATGTTGTATCTGTAGCACTTTTGTATTTTTTCCACTATATATTTTTATGCTATGCATTTTTCTATGTATTGGTTGTTGGGAAGTACTATTTTTATCTCTTGTAGTTTAAATAGCTTGTAGCTAAAAACTGTTCAGCCTACATGTCCCATCATGCACCTGGGGACTGTGGGCCAGCCCAACTTTGAACATGTGACCTACACGTATTACTTTAAATCTGCACTGTGATAATCATCTCGAGTTTGCCCTGATGGAGGCTGAAGGGCTGAAACGCGTTGGTGTGATTTTAATTTTGTCTGCCATGTTAAAGGCTTTTAATTATTTTGTACTTTTTGAGTGCCTCAGCTTTTTCAACTTTGTATTTGAGGCTGGTCCCTACACTGAAGAGCACCAAAAGGACAATTTTGCACAGTCTCTATACATCCAAGTAGCACTCCTGCCCCCTAAAGTTATGCATGACTTTGTTTTTTGTAATGCTTCAGAAGTTGATGTTAAAGACATTTTTTTGTGAACACTGTTGATTAGACCTCATTAAGCTTAGCATAACAAAGCAAGGCCTCTCACGATAATTACCACAGTGACTTATCGTTCAATATATGAAAGCTGGAACAATATTTTTGGGAGTCAATAATTATCGTATACACTTTGCACCTAAGACTCATTAAAGATGCAAAGTACTAAAGTGTTTCATTCTGCTGGGTATTTATTGCAGTTCATGATTGTTGAATATTTTTCGTGGCTTAAATCTGCTCTCAAACCCAGCGCATTACATAAAGAGATGTTAAAATGGGGCAGAGGCTTAGAGAATTGCTTTTTTTGTGAGATTGGCTTTATGGATAAAAAGTATAGTTCAGGTACAATTTGGATTTGATTTATTAAGAAAACATTAGTTATATATAGGTGATGTCAGTTGCTCAAGTAGCAGACTTACTGCATCTTCAGTTCGTCTTTACATTCATAGTAAAGATTCCATGCTTAACGGTAAAACATAACCTCTAGTTTTCCATTATTTGCTCAGACCTGGAGTTAGTGGACAGATCTTTGCCTTTGAGTGCTTACCTGGCAAACACAAACGCATTATCGAGACCTTAAAATAAACAAGGCTGCTTTTTGTCCCCTACAGGCGCCGGTATGAATCATCTGTTTTAAGCAAATTGTGCAGACAAAGAGCTGTGAGCGCAACAGCTAAGATAATGGAACAGACAAAGGGAAGACAAAAATCCGAGAGGAAATGGTTGTTGAGGGTCACTTGAAATGGGCACATAGTGTACATTATGATTCACCAGGCAATACAAAATATGCACACCACACTGCTCATACACTGGTGCAGATACAAGGGTAAAACAGTTAATGTATAGGAAGAATTTACCTCTATCACCAGATTGAATTGCACTCATATAGGGCAAAATGCATGTGCATGTGCCTAAATGTCATCACAAAAAAGATTTGGCAAGTCCAGTGGATAGCTGCACATCACACGAGTAGTTTTTTATTTTTTCATTTGTACCAAAATAACTAAACAACACTGCTTTTCATAGATTGGCCTTGCCTTTATATCAGACTTTAGTTGATTTTAATCCCATCAGTTCTATGTATCCTCTGGCTGTGTGATGTTCTATTACAGCAATTCAGTTATAAATTTTACACAGCAAGAGTCCAAAATCAAGACAGAACTGTGCAATCAGATCATTTCAGTGACTCATGTGAGACGAAGGAACATTTCTCTCTCCTCAGATGAACTGAGTTTAATGCTTTGTTCATTGATTATGCAGAAATGCGTGATGTTTCTTCGCCTCCTGTGTGACAGTGTCGTCCCATCATCCAGCGCGGGGAGGCCATGGTGTCGATTTACATGCAAACGCACTCTCATACCGGCGTTTCACTTACCCGGCCGTTTACCACTACCCCAGGTTCTCCTTGCATAGTCATCACAACAGTCAGGGGTGCACACTTGGTTGTTACACAGATATTCCTCTCGCCATAGTCATTGTTCCATTAACAAACTTTTTTCCATGTCCGCCGTCTCCTCTGTGTGTCAGTCGGCCCACTCAAGTGTTGCAGTCTTCGCAAAATGGGGGTGCGTATGTGTGACGTCACGAGTAACGTCATGTGACTTGCTGTTTTCACAATGGATAATTTTTTTTTATAACCTGTGCTTTGAGCTTATTAGGATATTTTTGTTTTTGGTAATATTTGTGGGGTTTTTTGTATTCATGGGGGAATATCTATTTCTATTCGTAGAGAAATAACCGTTTTTCTTTGTTAAAACGTTTGGAGGAGGAGCCTCATACTATAAAAGGGGCCTCCCACCTCCACAGAAGTTGTGTGTGTTAAGGGGAAGAGCTTTCCAAGGACTGCTACAGATTGTAAATGTGTATTTATTTATTTTTCAGTATTTTGTGCACTTTTGGGAATAACATCACCAATACTATTCTTGACTACACCATACCATTTCTTTTTCTTCAATAAAAACCCACGACATCCTCTTATACATTATTTTCCTTTCTTTTTTCCTCATAAGCAGCCATATTTATTTTGATACAGACAGACCGTGTGTGTTCCTCATTGGCTAATCCACCTGTCAGTCAAATGAACTTACAGACTCACATCTTTGTAAAGTATTGGAGAAGTGACTATTCTGTATCACATTTATGCTTTTTTTTCCAATCAGTTTTTCTTTCAAACAGAGCCGCACACAAACCAAAGTGTACCCTTTCATTCTAAATAAAACCGTATGTGATTCCCCCTCTTCTGTCAGTTGATAAATTGCAGTATTTCGTTGGATTGGGTTACACTGCTGACCTGTTCTTCTGTTAGCGGTGCTTGTGTGGAGTCTCCTTCAGGTCGGGCTAACAGGATTGGAGTGAGCTGAGGTGAGTTCTGGAGGTTACAGAAATGCGGTTTTGCCTCAGAGCAGTTCAAATTACTGCGGCAGCTCTCCTGAATCCTGATCCCACAGCAGCCTGTTTACTCACAATTGTCTCACGAGGACTGCATTTAAAGTGGAGCTGAACACTAAAGCAACATTTTTTTTTGCTCCTAAACGGTGTATATGATGTTTTGACAGTATTGTTTACTTTCCCCAGTCCTCTTTGGCAATGTCAGTGCAAACTAGATACAAAAACAGTGACTGCACTCATTTTAGACAGGTGTTTGTGATTTACGAACATCTGTCTGCAGGGGCCGAGTTCGAAGCGTGGATATCTGTTTGACCACTCATACCGTTCCTTATGACGCCCGTCTTTTCCACCAATTCTCCTCCTTAACCCCACTGCCCCCGGTCTTGGGTCCTCGCACCCCTGTAAGTGCGTACATATGGAGATACAACATACCGAGGGCTATGCTATCATGATATACACCGCTGGAATCAGCAGAAGCACGGCAAACAAAGTAGCTACTCCATTTTCAGCACAGCATGCCACATCTCCAACAGCAGCCCTCTAAATCCTCATTTATCAAAAAACAACTGTCAAACTTACAACTACTGCCTCAAAGCAAATGCGAAGCTCCGAACAACTCAAACAAACCATATATCTACAGAAAGCTAGTTCCATGGTGAATACAACGATACCAGCCACTTTACTGTAAGTCTAACTATCACCAAGCAAGCAGTCAAGAAACACGGAAAAAAGTAGCAATCAAATCAAGCCAAAGTGAACATTTGTCTTACCTTTGCCTTCTTGTCATCTGAAATAAATTGCATGTGTGTAAAAGTCCATTCTGTGGGTAATCCAGTCCAATACAAGTGAAAAAAACAGTCCTCATTCCATATTGTGCTCCACACATTGTAGTACAGAGGTCTGTGTCACCAAGGGGAGCCTTGATTCTGATGTGACACGCATCAGTGGCTCCAACACAGTCGCGCCCCATTTTAAGACTGTGCCAGAAGGAAAACCAGATAACTCTCTCTACGAGGGTCAAAATGGTCTTACACATGCGGTGGACAATGTCACACACAGTAGATCTCAGGACATTAAAGGCCCAAGACACTAGAGTGTGACAGTCCGTGTGTAAGCAAGTAGAAATCTATGAGTACCTCCATGTCCTGCTCCCAACTGTGTGTCTTCTCCCTCCTGACAGGGGCATGAGTGCCTCAGTGGTCCTGGACAGGCAGGTAAACATGGAGCAGGTCTTGTGTGTGTGGTCCAGGTCCCTGTCCAACAGCGGCCCTCTGAAGTTGGGGACTGCATAAATTGGGGTGGCCTGACTGGTGCAGATGTTGATTTGACTTACTTAGTTTGAGAGGGGCAGTTAAAAGGGGCAAATAAAAATCTGTTATCATACTCCTAATTCTGCAGCAAAAGGCATGAATTCTGTACAGCCGTGCCCTCCTCCTCAAGATGAGCTGAGGGTCACTCCTTACTACAAAAACGTGCAGCGACTGTTGTGAAATCCATGTTGAATCTGTCATGTGAATTCAGCTGGCCTTAAATAGGGTTGCAGTTTCTCCACTATCCAACAACCGTATAAAACAGGAAAGGCGTTAACAATATACATGATACTGTGTTGCCGTCATATTTATATAGGATTAGTGTTCACCAGCGGTTTGATGGTGAATATGTTTAACACACAAACCCTGCATACTGAATTCTTCTCTCAAACAGAAAACACTCTGTTCCGACCTGTGATGCCACGTGGTAATACAGAAAGTGTTTCACTGTATTTTTTAAACTATATGTTGGATGATTTTAGCCCTGGAATTGGCGATCTCTACTGGACTACAGACAAAAAGGTAGCAGTTAAACTTTAACTACCACATCATAAGGGAGAACAGAGCATTTTGAGCTTTGGAGACAGGCTAATAGTAAGAGATTTCTCAAACATGTGTGAATGAAACAAAGGTATGCTTTTGATGAGGTAACAACATTCTAAAGGCTGCCACACAATACAGGAGAATTTATCAGATTTTGGCTGCGATTTGCTTCTCCCTGAGTTCGGGGAGGCGTGACCGGACTTTGTGTCCTCGTGTGAGATTTTGAAGCCACTGCGCTCCTCGTGTGTGGTATCAGTGTGACTGAGCTGCGCTGACATATCGTAACCACCAAATATCAGCAATGTTACGGTAACAGACAATAAAACAGAGCGTCAGGGGCGCAAGATACAAACTCAGTAAATAGCAAAAATAATGAAGACTTTATTACGCTCCTCTCGTAAAACTGTACAATTAAACTGCAGCATCTCCATATTATCCGTAGAAACTATCCTCTGCAAATAATGACACCCAGTCCACAAAATAGCGCTTTTAATCCAGTTTGAATTGTTCTTAAAAGTAAAAAGCCGAGTCCTCACATGTGTCTGTTTACATCCACACAGTGGATGACTTCAGGGTGAAGCTGATGTTAGCAATCAGACTCCACTTTATCGCCAGCCTTCTGTGCATTAAAAATCAATCACACTCTCTCAAAGTAAGTCGTTCTACTCTAGACAGGAAACGGCTGACGAGCTAACAACTTTACAGCCTTTGGTACGCGGCGATATCCCGCAACAGTTTTTGCAATCTCAGAGATTTAAAATCTCATAAGATTCTTCTCGTGTTTGTGGTGTGCACTTTTGGTTGAAAAATCCTGTAGTGTGTGGCGGCCTTAACATGGCTTAAAGCTCATAAGACTATTTTGCATAATACCAGACCTTTTACTACCATTAAATAGTGAACTAAGGCAAGAGTCCTCAGGCTGGAGATCTCTTGGAACCAGTAAAAGTAAAATTGCTTTATGCTTTTTATTGCTCGACCCTTAAACTACACAAGGTTCTTGGATGACATGACTTCATCTGAATTCTCTCCCATAGTCTGAGGCAGTGGGGAGGTCTTTGGTCATGTGTATGCAGACCGTCACATCTAAAAGTCATTATGTCCCCTGTACATACACACGATGGGGGACAGGGGAGGGGTGTATACATTTAATCAGTTCATGTGTCTGACCGTAATCACTGAAGGTCAGATGCACTTCCTCCTGAATTAGAAATGCTCCAACACGGCTGCCAACACAAGCTTCGTCCTCTGTATCTGTATTATAAATAATGAAACACGACTTGCAATCCATACAGTCACTGGAGAGTAGCCAATGTTGTTCTATAGTGGCAAGAAAACCGTAAAAGTTTTTGTATCCCTGTCGACAAAGTTTCTACAAGATGCATTTTTATATAAGAATGAACAAAAAAAAAGTTCTATGTATTTTTGGTGGTTTGATGTAAATTGACTCTTTAATGTGTTCTGGACTTGACTGCAGATGGAAAGGAGCTTGTAGCTAAAACTGGCACAGAGCATCTTTCCTCTTTGAGATCAATCTTTTCTGTGCACTGTCCATTTAAATACAATAAATATAACTATTAAATAAATATTTAATCACCAAACCAATATAATATTAGTGCTGGGTGTATCCTCACTGTATTAAAAAGTACTGACTGACAGTGGAAATGGTGAAACTTTTTTTTTTCTTTTAAAGGTTCTATTTGATCTGAAATTGACTATTGTGAGCTTTTAGTCATCAATCACAAGGTGAAACAGAGTGTTTTCTGTTTGAGAGAAGAACTCAGCCTAAATATGCAGGATTTGTGTGTTAAACATGTGTGAATGAAACAAAACACAACGCCTGGTCTGTTTGTGATGAGGAAACAACATTAACATAGATCAGAAAGCGTAATATGGGCCCTTTTTTAAGTTCAGTTCAAGCTGAGATGGAGCAAAAATCATGACAGTCCACAATGATCTCTCTGTACAGTCTGATCACCAAAGCTCCCTCACTCTTCAAGCCAGGCCCGTGCAATCCACGTTTGATTTCTTACTAAATTTCTTCACGTGCTCATCTGCAGCTTCATTTCCTTTAACCAGAACACAGAATGATGTCTTGAGCCGCCTTTTATCTGGTGTGACTGATTGGATAAAACTACATTAGCTAAAACAGGGATAGTTAAGTTAACATTAGTTTAAAATACTGACCTAACACTCCATAAAATTGCTGTTTCATCATTTCACATCATGTCGACGTCACAAAAACCAGATGGGGGTTAGGAAGTAAAGACAGACGCACAGAACCCCGTTTACGTCCGTTGACTTGGCGCCAAAATGCCTAAATTCGGTGCAGTCTGTGGCTGCTGCGAACGCTCTAATCAGGAGAAAGACAAATGTTTTTTATGTGTACCGAAAGTGGTGTGTCACAAGGGAGTTCGTTTTTAAAAAATTACAGAAAAAAGACGACAAAAGTGGATCAACAATCTCCGGCTAAAAACAGGAGCTAGAGTTTGCAGTGATCACTTTGTAACAGGTAAGGATTGGGTTATTTATTAATTAAATTTTTTTTTGGGACAATTATTTAGAAAGACAGGCATTGTAAGTGACAGGTAAACTGTTGCATTATAGATCCTAACTTATCACACAAAAAGCTTCATGTGGTGATAATTTTATTAGTTTACTGCTGTAATTTGGCGTTTTATACCTTTTTATATGCCCAACCAGATACAAAATAGCTGTACGCCTCCAGGCTTTTAAAGGCTTTCATTTAGATCGCAGTGTAATAAGAGGTCTGCAGCACTAGATCATTTATTATATCCATCGCCTCGACGCCAGGCAAATCTTTCAAATTGTATGAAAAGTCCAACTTCTCCATCCCATACGGGTCATAACCTATATTTAAACTTATTTTTTCATGATAGTGGGTCTGTGCCGGCCCGTTCAAACTTTTAGCATCGCTGTCACCCACTGTGCTGAGTTTAGAAGCAGGGCAAAACACTTCCTGCCCCTCATCTGAATTTCATGCGTCATCAAGGTCACATGAGTGAAACCTGGCAATAAACACAAAACCAAATAACTATTAAAAATCCAACTACATACATAAAAACTCTAAAACCATAGACCATGTAAACTTTAAAACCCCTAAACAAATAACACACCTATCCTACTACCCTTGTACAGTATATGAGACTTGGTCCAGCCCGGAACCTTTAAAAAGAGGAGCTCGGTTCCGGGGAGACTCTTTTAGGACCTGGACAGAGGAACAGGAGGTAAGTACCAGGCAAAACACAACACCATTCATTAAAATTGTTGCTTATTGATTACAAACTGACCCTATGTAATGTTTTCCTCTCAAACAGTACATATCATGTCTCTGGGCGTAATACTGATTTAAAGGTGCATTATGTAACTTTTTGGTTGGGGTCCGTCACCTGCTTGTTTCTATGGCTCTGCTTGGAATGTTCCACAGCAAGCTTTAAACAGCTCTACCTTATGTTTATTCAATTACAGGTGGTTTTATAGCTCAAAAATACCTAGAAAAACAGACATTCTGACTGGGAGTGGGGTCGACTATCCACAGATCTGACTTGTAACTTAGTCTGATTTGGTCTCCATGTAGATAGACGGGTTTAATTCCAGATAAAGCAATAACAAGCATTTGGATCCTCCACCAGAAAAGTTGCACAATGCACCTTTTAAAGTAGCAAATGAAGCAAATTATGTCAAGTTAATACCAAACTCAATTTTTATTTATGTTTTATGCTTGAGTGAACGACCTTTGGACCCCACAGAATCACTGCTCTAACATCTGGTAACCCCAATCATGTGATCATATGACATACACATACTATTTCTGTTTCCATTTGTTTATTCCAACTGACTTGTACCAAACCTTCAAATCCAAATCCACTTTATTTGTACAGCACATTTTACTTCTCATCTTGCCTACAGTCTGAACCATACCCGTAGCCTGCCGCAGTGATAGGCCTGACATAGCCTCTGCCTCATGCTCTCGTGCTCCCTCTTCCCTCCGTTCTTCTCCATCTCTCCTCTCCTCTATCTGGTCGTATCTTTTATTGCAGTCCTTATTGGCTCTGTGGAGTGGAGTGATGGTGTTTGTCAGCCTGTGCCTCCCTGTCCAGGCCCTTCATTACTGCTGATGTAAAACGAGTCCTGTCATCGCTAAAAGAGTTTGGCACGGCTCTGGCCTTGCTCTCGGAATGTGCCGGAAACACATCCGTCCTAGTTTAACTGACCAGAGTTATGTGAAGTTGTTAGGTTGAAGACTTCTGGACACACTTTGAAATGATCTGTTGTGCTTTGTGATTTGCAGTATATTATGGTTTTGCAATACCCTCCACCTGTTACTGCATGTTCATTATTGTAGAATTTTTACAGGCAGAACGTAGAATATTGATGGTAGGCAAGAGACGGGCTGCATGACTTTTGGCCGCCGCATTCCAAAGAAAAAGTGAGCATGGGGGCTCTTCCGGCTCCTTTGACTCTGTTTTCAATTGACTTTACATTGGAAAATTGTCACCCTTGTTATTTTTGTCTTAAAATGTTCATATTAACCCTCTCTGCATGATCCTGGGGTTTTTATGTCACTATTTTGACATAAATAAGACACCAAATTCGCTCCTGTAACCACCATCATTGTGAGCTTTACTTGATACTCAACACATTGCATTCGTACTCGTCTATCCACGCCCGGGTGATGCTTCCACACAAAGGGGTTTATTTAAAGGTCTTGTATTACACAACATTCACTCTTTTAGACACTTTTAGCCATGTCATAATGTTGTTACCTCATCAGAAACGTACAGTCGTGTTTTGTTTGTGTAGATGTGTATGTTTGAGTAATCCTTTATTAGTCTGTCTACATCTCCAAAGCTCATGAACGGGACCGTCTCTTCTTGATTTCCTTTCGTTTACAAACCTTTACAAATATGCAAACACCACTAGCACGTAGCACAAGCCTCAGCTACCCACTGTAATCAAGTAATTGAGATTCAAGTACAGCACAAGTCTGATATAAACCTACAGTATAGTATCGTCACAAGTACTCTGGCCTTTAACAGATTTCTTCTTTTCATTTATTGTTCATGAACTAGAACAAAACTAATATTATTCCAGTGATTTGGTAGTTGAGATGATTTTAGTTGTTCATATGAGTGATTATCTATAGCAGGGGTCTTCAATTAAATTTCCTTCCTAAAACATTGCTAAAACCGGGGTCCTCAAAAAATCTGCCAAAATTTAAGTTGACCAAAAAAATAAAATGTGGATTTATGACTTGTGTGGGGTGTATGCGTTTGTGTTGTATTTAAGACAGATTTAAAACAAATATGAAAAAAAAAAAAAATGGAAGGCTGCTTAATGGAAGGTTCGGGGTCTCATGGGCCAGTCCAGATCAGCTTAATTGGGGTCCGGAGTTGGCCCATGGGATCTATAGTGTTACTTGCTGTTACTTTTCCCTTTTTAAGTCATGTAACATTTGGTTTTTAGTTTGTTGATTTGATGTCCTGTTGTCCTCAGTGTATTTTTTGTTGTTTGTGTTTTACTTGCGATGGTTGTTTTGATGTGGACAGACATTTCTTCAATTTTTCTGTCTATCAATCATGCCCATTCGTACCTGTGTATATCCAGGGATGTAAAACCAGTCCTTAAAAGTCATACAACATAACATAAAACATAACACAACTCCAGGTTTGTTTTGATACGAAAACAACATGGTAAGATGCTCTGAAACAATATGTATAAAATATTTTTGTTTCCTTGTATCCCTGTCTATTTGCCTTCCTTCCATTTTTGAGTAAACATGGACACTGTTATTATCTGCCTCTTCCCCCTGCGTCCATGGAATTGTGTATCATTCCAGGGGGATTTGAACTTGCGGTGGCACATCCAGTAAGAAAAACATGTACAACCCAGCAGCCACTAACAAGAATGTGCGACCATCCCCCTCACACACCTGCACAACTACTTAACCATAAAACAGCCCCAGACCTCTGCTCATGTGAAGAAAATCAGGCCACAGGGAGCTCCAAGGAACAAACAAAGAGATGTAACACATTGTTTTGTTCAAGGCATGAGTGAAGTAACCAGACAGGTGTTTGTGTAGTTAAAGTGGGACTAAACTCTGCCCACATTTCAAATAGGGCTGCTGAACTTGACAGAGGACTAAAAGGGAGAGAGAATTCTCTTGAGAGAGAGAATTATAAGGAACATTGGCTGCATCCGAAAATGGGCAAAAATACCTCCTTCCTTGTCCTTCCTTCTCCTTATCGCTGACCTCTGAGAGCTACGTCGTGAGGTCGACTCTAAGGACCAAGGAGGAGGAAGGAACAGTGAGAAAGAGAATGCTTTAGGTGGATCCGGATCCTCCTAACCAGTGGCAGTAACAATAGTCAAAACTGCAACTCTCAGAAAACGGACTACAACAAGCACACCATCTCCAGTACTGTGCCGAGTCGTACGAGAATTATTTAAACCTTTCAGTCTTCATCAAAACGGTAGCCAATATAAATAAAGTGACCGTACATGAGTGAAATGACTATTGAATAAAGAGCTGCGCAAAATCTGCACACGTATAATCTCTGAAAAGAAAAAATGAACCATCTCCATTGCGATATATGCACAGAACAGACTCACCATTAGCAGCACATCCCTCTGTCACGGAGAGAACACACATATTCCTGTCCTGTCCTTTAGTCCAACAGAAGCTGATCGCATCAGCTGCACAAGGAGCATGCTTTTTTTCAGCGCATTATAGTTTTTGCAAATTAAATTTTGTTTCTGTAAATCATAAACAAATGTGCGCAGAGCTGCATTAAACACATTATAATATCAAACGGGCTGATGTGGCTCTATAGTAGTTATGGTTTATATGTTATAAAGTTTATTTATGCAGAAGATTTTAATTAATAATCGTATGCAGTGTATAACTTGTACAATAGTATTTAGAAACGCCCGGCTTGATCTGCGCAGTGGATTGTCGGATACCTCCTTACTCTTTACCGCTGGTTAGCATAGGAAACTTGGGGGGGTTCATAAAGGAGCTATGAAAAGAAGGATAATTGCTCCTTCCTAACCTTACTGATCAATTCAGATGGTCCTTGTCATGGCAGACGATGACGCACATCTGGATCAATGATGATGAAAGGAACTTCCTAAGTGCATTTAACCATTTTTTAGATGCAGCCAGAGAATTATAAGGAACAGTGTGATTGGTCTAACAGATATCTACACTTCAAACTCCGCCCCTGCCGCCAGGTGTTTGTAAACAGAAACTCCTGGCAGTCTTTTGTGATGTCACCAACTACTGAGATCTGCCATTGGAAGCAGCACAAACTTAGGCAAGTGTTTTTGACCAGAAAGCTGCAAATCTATCTAGTTTACACTAAAGCTGATAAAAATGACTAGGATCAGTGGAAAATTTACACAGTTTAGTAGCAAAAAAGTGTACATAGTCTTTATTTCTATTTATTATCTATTCAGGATGACTTCTGTTACAATAATTCAGAAGCTTTCAGAAGAATGCTTGAAGCTAAACCTAACGTCACTTAATTTCTACCTACTATAGTTTTTGATGGTTTCTGGTTTTGCTGTAACATATTCAATTGTGGTATTTTATTTGAAATGTAGGGCAATACAGGATTACTCAAACATGCATAAATCCATTGAAATACAAGAACAGACAAATGATAGTGGAGAACAAGTGGCCATTCAAACTGCAACTCAATTATGAATCTGTGTTTGCTCAGCTCTTAGTTTCAAGTAGAATGAATATGGATTGACGCACGCTGAGATTAGAAAGATTAGAAAGATCAGATCAGAATTAGCTCATTGGATTAACCCAGCTAAAGGAGATTACATTGGACAATCGAAGTCACTTTTTCAATCATACGAATAATGATGAATAAAAGTCAATAGGGAGCTTGTGTGTATCGATCTTCTGTCTCGTGTTGTTGGGAAAATTAACAGATTCAACTTAATTCTCAAAAATAATAATGCCACTCACACAAGTAGCTTCTCCAGACAGGATACTGGTAAATTTTATATTTTTGTCCAATGGGAGGAGCTAAATACAATGAAACTAACACACCCTCGTTGTTCCAAGTAAGGAGTATCTGTTATTTTGCAGTTGTAACGCTAACAAATAGAATGTTAATTGATTAATGCACGTAGGAGTAATTCTGTATTGTCTTGAATTCAAGGCTTGAGTGATTAAAAATTTCTGTTTTCATCTACCCCCTATCTTTATTTGCTTTTACCCTTTATTTCCTTACAATTATCTCAAAGCCACAAACCACTAATTTGAAGACAGTGAGGTGCGTATTTTAAGCACTGAGAAGGTCTGGTTTGAAAGAGGAGTGAAGGAAGCTATTTCATTTTTGAAGAAAGAGAATCTCTCTTTGAACAGAACAGTGTGTTAAGAGTCAACTTATCAACTGAGAAATCAAGACAATCAAAGGCTATTCAGGTGAGGGATAGTCAGGCAAACTACAATAGAGGTACATAATGAGGTTAAAGGTCGAAAAGGTTTCAGAGGTAGTTATCTGGACACAGTTTTTGAAAAATCAAGTTCTCAGGATCCAGATCTTTTGGATTATTTTACGATTTTAAATGTTTTTTGAACATGAAGGTGGAATGAGGCCAGCTTATAATCAAGTCTCACTCCTCTCTTTGGGGGCAGGTTATATTTAGCCCAATACAGTATAAATTCTAGCTTCTTTTCTGCCAGTCTCCACTGAACTAAAGGTAAAAGCTGTCTGTTAACTTGAAAACTACAGCTTCATTACATCACAAAGTGGAACAGAGCATTTTGAGCTTTGGTGATGTAGACATGCCAATAAACCAGGATTACATAAACGTGTGAATGAAAAAAAAAACATTCTAACACGGCTTAAAGCTCACTTTGTGTAATATAGGACCTTTAAAGCGTCTTTGCCATAGTGTTGGTAACTAGCAGCACAGAAAAAACCTGGATCATCTTTGATTCTTAACATGTTTCTCAAAACCTGTATTCAGAGCCTTTTACATAACAGAGCTCCAACAGACCTAAACTTGGCTATTTTATCCTCACAAATTGCAGTCTGTTTATTTAAATGTTTTTTGTGCACAAAGCTCTCACTCCTGTTCCCTGCTCTGCTTTTATGCTGATTCTTGTGTTTAACATTAATCAGAATAAAAATGCATACAAATTTTTCACAAATGAGATCCGGCTCCAACTGTTCACATAAAGGAACTGTTCAAAACTTGTTCGTGGACGTCACATCACTAATCAAGACATTTCAAACATGTCAAAATGAGTCCAGATGAACTGCTACTTTTTCTACACTGGACCACTATGAGGGATCTCATAACTCATAATCAAGCTGCTTTCATATGCACGTTGGGCAGTTTAAATGGGTGATTCCACTGTGCCTGTGGTTTTGGTCGGATGCAGAGAACACACTGGCCGATTCTCATTTCTCTTTTCTCACTTTGTCCTTCTTGATTTCTTTCCTCGATTTTGCAGGAAGTGGGTGAGGAGGTCCCACCCACAGAGAGGAGAGAGGATATAAACGCTTCACTGAGGCCAATAAAGTTTGATTATTTTATCTGATGTCTGCCTTCTGAAGTGACCCTCATGTTTACTCCTTCATTCAATTTGATTGACAGCTGAAAAATGGAGGATCAAGGAGAGGAATCAAGGAAACAGAATTAGGACACGGCCACTCTGTATTTGTTTATAACTAAACTCCACCGCTAAACTGGGCATTTGAGGAATGGTGGTATAAGTACAGTATGATTGGTCTAACATTTCAAACTCCGCCACTGCAGCCAGATGTTTGAAATCAGCAACATCTGGCTTTAATCAGTGCAGTCTTATGCGATGTCACCAAGCACTTAAAATTGCAGTGGCCACAGGAGCTAGGATACACTAACTTTAATAGTCCAATGAGGTTAATAATTTATGTTATTAGGTTCTCTTTCCTGACCAAGAGTTTGTTTTCATATCTGACAGTTGTCAGGTATGAAAACCAGTGAAACTGTACAGAAAACTCAGGCAATTACTCGTCCACCCAAAAGATAAAATAGAACTGGAGCATAAATGTAATGTCATATATGAAATACCCTGCATGTCCTGCAATAAAACATATATCGGCAAAACAGGGAGGGCGTCCAGTGCACAAAAAAGGAACATAGGACAGAAGAAGGATACAAGGAAGGCGTGCACATGAGCAACAAAACACAAAGCAGAAAAAGGAACAACTCAAAGCGGCCATTTCAGACCACTGTAAAAGAGGGAACTACATTATGGAATGGGATGGAGCAAACATCATTGGGATACAGGACAACAAACGTTGGATTAAAGAGGCAATCGAAATACGGAAACGTGCCCACAAGACCATAAACCGGGACGAGGGGGCTTTTTTACTCTCACACACCTGGGTTACTGTCCTGAGGAAGTCGGACTGCAGATGGCGCTGCCATCCTGCCTGCACTAGTAGGAAGATAGCGCCAAAACCTGTATAAATCAGCTGACCGGACAGGTCACAGCAACATCACGTGACCACTCTGAGGAAGACCACTAATGAGCAGGCGAAACTGTCAGGTATGAAAACAAACTCATGGTCGTAAAGAAGAACCTAATAACATAACACTAACTTTTGTGTTTTCAACCAGAAAGCTGCAAACATTCCATAACATTTTGAGCAGAAACCTATGAACTTATTTAGTTATCTCACACTTATTGTTCACTTGTTACAAAATATCTTAGAATTTACCTTATTAGTTTTGAACTGTTTTGACCTGTTCATGCTGCTTCCAGAATTCCCATTTCTCCAACATGTGTTTAGTGTAATTTATACTTGGAATGTTGTATTTCTGATTTATCCAACACCACATGAAGGTGGAATGAGGCCAGCTTATAATCAAGTCTCACTCCTCTCTTTGGGGGCAGGTTATATTTAGCCCAATACAGTATAAATCCTAGCTTCTTTTCTGCCAGTCTCCACTGAACTAAAGGTAAAAGCTGTCTGTTAACTTGAAAACTACTGCTTCATGACATAACAAAGTGGAACAGAGCATTTTGAACTCTGGTGATGTAGACATGCCAATAAACCAGGATTACATAAACGTGTGAATGAAAAAAACACATTCTAACACGGCTTAAAGCTCACTTTGTGTAATATAGGACCTTTAAAGCGTCTTTGCCATAGTGTTGGTAACTAGCAGCACAGAAAAAACCTGGATCATCTTTGATTCTTAACATGTTTCTCAAAACATGTATTCAGAGCCTTTTACATACCAGAGCTCCAACAGACCTAAACTTGGCTATTTTATCCTCACAAATTGCAGTCTGTTTATTTATTTATTTTCATAATCTGTTTTCAGAGACGCTTGTGCATTTTCCAGTTTAGTTAGAGCCAGGTGCAGTCGCACACTTTTATGGTGTCAGATCTGAAGCGTTCCATCCATTTTATGTAGAGCACAAACTGTTGAGAATCGGCTCACATTTCCCACCTGCTTCAGATGAACTTCACCGTTGTAGAACCATCTGTGCCTGAGCCTTTTCCAGAAGTGAAATTTGGTGTGAACATTTGGTAGACCTAATGAAAAATAAATAAAAGCAAAGATGTTTTCTCTGGGCGAGTCGACAAATTGGCAAATAGCCTGTTTTTGCCTACTTGCCATTACTGGGTTTCAAGTAGCCAATAATATCTAATAGAGGCAGTCAAAAATAATGCCGTTAATTATATTTGTATGGTTGTGTGAAATCATGAACGTAAATATGAATGTGTATGTTTCATTATATTTATGTGTTTGTTTACAATAGCAACTAAGATTCAAGATGGTGAGGGTGGTTTTTTTGTCACTTTCTTATGTACAATATACATTATAGGAAGTCTTTGGTCTTACAAGACAGTACAGGATAATTTAAGATAGTTTAACTGCAGACCTCTCCCCAGAGGACCCTTCCCCACAGACTTCCACCAGGATGCACCTCCACCACATGTCCCTACTTTTCATTTGTCATTCATTAGACTCTTAATAAGCAATTTGATTACACTTTAAATCAGTTGTTACCTTAGTTCTCTATTAAATGTTGCTCATTGCATTTATTAGCACTTCAGAGATGATAACTAGTACTACATTTTCCTTTTTAAAATTTATTGCCATAGATAAATCAGCAGTTTAAAACATGTTGTCACAGACAGACATATTTAAATGTTAACATGTAGTCTATTATGGCGTAAATATAGGCATACTATGTAGTTTGTGTGTGTTGTTGTAGACCCTGTGTCTGGTTAAGATTCAGCACAAGTCTGTGATGGTTAAGGTTAGGAAAAGGGTTTGGGCTTGTCTTTAGTGTAAAACAATGTCAACTTCATAGACTTTGGTGGTCTTTTGGCATGGCCACTGTTTGTTTACTTTTAGGGACCTGTGGATGGAGTCCAGTCACGTGAGGGTCCTCTGGATGGAGGTCTGTGGGTTGTCATATCACAAAACATCACAGCTGCATGCACAACCAGTACAACAACATCAGGAATAACGGACACTCAGAGGCACAAAATACACAGGAAATATCAAAAAGGACAAGAATTACTTCCTTACTCACTGGAAACTGTAGCGTTCTTCCACATCCTTCTATCCAAAAGCCTGTATAGAGTAATCTTCACAAGTGTCATGTTTACATAAATCCACGCTGTGAGGGTTGATGAAACTGCTGGAGATTAGCTATAACCTACACCAGTAAGTCATATTTGGTTATTATCACCAGCTTTCAGTCTTTTTCAGAACTACATTTTATGAAATAACATAGTTTTGACTTGCATCTAATCTAGAAGTACAATACTCGTTTTGAAAAGTTTGCACCTTTGGTAACTCACACAACTTGATCTTGTATTGTGCGTCTCTGCTCTGTAGCTCTGTAGTCTTTATGTTGCGACAATCACAAGATTTAAAATCCTGTAGTTTGTGGATTTGCACATCCAACTGTAAAAATACAGTTCTGTTCATCAGGGAAGCCCACTGGTTTAGCCTTTTCTGTTTTTGCTCATTTTTAACCTTGATCTTATCTTATCACTAAGCAAAATTAGATCACTATTGCCACGGAAACGGGAAAGTCACCTTTGACCAACATCATTAACGTGAAATGAGGAAACAGCTCACAATTAGTTTACTGTGGTGATCTTATTAATAGGCTGAACAATCTGGAAAATACAGGCTTTAACCATCCCCAGCTGCCACATTCAGCTGACATAAACAAATAAGGATATTTGTGTCACTGACCCCCCGCTTTTGGAAGTAAATTTCCCATTTAATGACCATAAAACCTATAATTTTATTGATTATCTGCGTCTGAAGCTTTCACAGTTAAGTTATTAAAACATTTCTGTGGATTATTATTTTAAAGTTAAGAGTGTTTGTTCTAGTTTGCCACATCCGGTGTGGATCTGAAGTGGAGCTGCATGCAGTTCTTCTTCCTCTGCAGAATTCGCCCTGGTTGTAGATGTCCACTCTAATGATGGAAGTCTTTCTGAAGTGTACCACAGCTCTAGGCAACAAGAGACAATAGACAATATACTTCATACAGAATCTTTTATGTGAAAGAATTTCAGAGTTAGATTGAAACAATACAGCAAAGATATAGGTGGGACATAATCAGAATGGTATGGATCTGAGGCCAGTTCTCCATTAAAATCTATCCTGTTAATAATATATATATATATATATATATATATATATATATATATATATATATATATATATAAACGAGTAAGGCAAGTCCTAAGAAGCCAGCTCAATGGCAAGAATAAGGCACAGGCAATAAACAGCTACGCCCTGCCAGTGATCAGATACCCTGCAGGAATCATAAGCTGGCCAAAGGAGGAGATACAGACCACAGACGTTAAGACACGAAAGCTCCTGACCATGCATGGAGGGTTCCATCCCAAATCCAGCACCCTGAGACTGTATGCGAGCCGGAAGGAAGGAGGCCGAGGACTAGTGAGTGTGGGAACCACTGTCCAGGATGAAACAGTCAAAATCCATAAGTACATCAAGGATAAGGCCCAAACAGATGATGTGCTCAGGGAATGCCTCAGACAGTGAAGGTCAGAGGAAGAGGTGCTGGAGGGACCATCATGGCAGGACAAGCGCCTACATGGGGCATACCACCGAAACATAACTGAAGTGGCTGATATCAAGAAATCCTACCAATGGCTGGAGAGGGCTGGTCTGAAGGACAGCACAGATGCCCTCATCCTGGCTGCACAGGAGCAGGCCTTGAGCACCCGAGCAATAGAAGCCCAGATCTACCACACCAGACAAGACCCAAGGTGTAGGTTGTGCAAAGAAGCTCCTGAGACAGTCCAGCACATAACTGCAGGGTGTAAGATGCTGGCAGGGAAAGCATACATGGAGCGACACAACCAAGTGGCGGGCATAGTGTACAGAAACATCTGTGCAGAGTACGGGCTGGAGACCCCAAGGTCAAGGTGGGAAACTCCCCCAAAGGTTGTGGAGAATGAGCGTGCCAAGGTCCTGATGAGGGTGAGAGAGACCAACCACCGTGGAAGGTGAGGAACACATATATATATATATATATATATATATATATATATATATATATATATATATATATATATATATATAAGAATATCAGTGCAGAAGTGCATTTGTGAATTTGTGAGGTCACACACTGATGTGGGACAAGAAGGCCTGGCTCTCAGTCTCTGCTCTAATTCATCCCAAAGGTGTTCTATCGGGTTGAGATCAGGACTCATCCCTGTCTTTATGGATGCTTTGTGCACTGGTGCACAATCATGCTGAAGAGGAAGGGGCCATCTCCAAACTGTTCCCACAAAGTTGGGAGCATGAAATTGTCCAAAATCTCATGGTATGCTGAAGCATTCAGAGTTCCTTTCACTGAAACTAAGGGGCTAAGCCCAGCTCTTGAAAAACAACCCATGTCTGAACTGAGAGGATGTATAAACCCAACACATGTGTAGTAGGCACAGTAGGTCCTTTATGATGTAACCAGAGCCTTTGGTGTTCTGATGACTGTAAACAATAAAGCCATTGTAACGTTGCAGGATACGTGAGTAGACCGTTATTTACATGTGGAAATTTCAACAGTGGACCTACATTTGATTTGAATTGTTATAGTATTTCACTAGCAAGTTTGATCAACTTTGATTCTATTTTGAAGACATTATGCTGGCAAACTAGATTTCCTCACACACTGTTGTTACTGTGTCATCATGGCTAATGCAAATGCAGCTTGTGAACGTGTCACACATTACAGTAATCCTAACTATATTACTATCACTGTATGGGCAGCAACCCTGCCAAGACACAGCTAGTTACCAATTCAGTCTTGTTATTCTCGTACTGCAAATAAACTAAATGCATAATGTGCTGTGCATCCACCAAACTTTCACTGTTCAAAGAAACAAATTCAATTCAGTGCACCTTTGTCATTGTATAAATGCAACAACATGAGTTTGTGCAGCCAAAAGAAGATGCCTGTACTAAACTGTACTCAGATCGTGTTTGCCTTTGGGTCAATAACTATGTAGCTAGACAAAGGATCAATGACTGCCCACCATCTAGACTGACGTGATCAATATTAAGCAAGACACACTGCTATTCCTTATTACCTTGTTATCATCTTATCAAAAAGAAAGCCAGCTGTGGGTCCCTTTTTGTACCCAGCGCAGATCTGAGCCCTCCATTTATTAAACGCTGCTCCGGTGTTCACTCTTTTCTGATTCCCGTGAAGATTGCACAGGATAAAACCTCTGTCTTCTTGGACGGTGTTTGGGAAGCCCTTGGAGGCAGGTCTCTTGCTTGACGATGCAGAATCCATCTTCCAACTCTTCAAAGATCACCAAAAACTCTGCTGGGTTTCATTATGGCAGCATCAGGAAGTCAGATCTAATGAAACAAAGACACACATTGCATAACTGACTTAAAGAGGTGATCACAGGGGAAACAGAAAAACTCATTCTGTTCATCAGGCAATTATATAGTGAAATGTAGATATTTTGAGCCTTTAACTTGTGGATTGTGCAAGTTAAACGTGCTTTTTTGGCTTAAAACAACCATGTTATGGATAATAGTTACCAAATAATTCTTAATATTTGAATTTTTGTAAAGTCTATGTGACAAATGAATGGAAAATTTACTTCTGTAACTCAATATACATCAAACTATGAACCATCAAGTTATTTTTGCATCCCAACTAGAAACAAAATGCTCTGTTTTGGAAAGTTTGGCATCTCATTTTGCCTTTTTTCGCTCACAGCTTTTATCTTGTAGTGTGCAGCCTCTGCTCTGTTGTCGCTTGGAAGATCACAACATATAAAATCTGTGTGACCGGCTTTAGTCCATTTGCAGATCCACTGTCCAAGTAAATCCAAGTCTATCCACCAGGAAAGCTCATTTGTTAGCTTTGTTATCTCATCATTAAGCAAAATTAGATCACTATTGCCATGGAAACGGGATCATTGACATTTGTTAACTCACAACTAGAGTTTATTGTGATGTTATTAATAGACTGAACAATCTGGAAAATAACTGACAACCATCCCCAGCTGCCGTGCTCAGCTGATGTAAACACATAAGGGCCAATTATATCTATATTTGTAAAAGCAAATTCTCCATGTTCTTCCAGCCTAGTGCATATAAATAAAGTAACTTAATACAATTTAATACAATCACTGCCTTTATGAGTGACTGCACATAGTAACACATCTACTCTCAAAGTCGAAACTTGAACCGGCGACCCTTGGGTTTAAGACATGTGGTGTATTTCTTACAGTGCGGCTTACACAGAACATCCTGGACTGTTGGAGCTGTTCCAAACAAAATTTACTCTTGGGAGTCATGTTACAAAGTTGTTACCTCTTCAAAAACATACCTGGAGTTGTGTTTCATTCACGCATGTTTGAGTAACACTTATTTTTGGTCTGTCTACATCTCCAAAGCTCAAAATGCTCAGTTCCACCTTGTGATGTCATGTGGTAATACAGGAAGTGCTCCACAGTGTTTTTAAACTCCACACACCTTCACTAGAATCATTTGGATAATTTCAGCCCTGGAATTGACTCAATCGAACAACAGGTAAAAGGCAGCTTTTAACTAGAAAATGACCACTTCATGACATCACAAGGTGGAACAGATCACTTTGTGCTTTGGGGGTGTAAGTATTACTCATCCATATGTGAATGAAACAAAACACCACCTCGGTTATGTTTTTAATGAGGTAACAACAACATCTAACAGACCTTTTATTAAATGTCCAATCATGATGACCTAACCTCAAATCACTAATTCAACATCTGACAAAATCCGTTCCATGTTTTTTTTTTGGTTTTCCCCTCTGCATTTTCATGGTCAGATTGCTTAGTAGCCCGCAGTGCAGCCAGGAACCCATCTACCTCATGTGGAGTGAGATAAAGAGTCCAAAGGGGAGCAGGGTTAGAATCAGCTGTACCACCATACGCACACTATTGTACAGATGAGAGAGAGGAGAGAATGAGCAAACGGGCCGAGGCTGGAGCACAGGGAGCCCACGGAGCACTGGGCAGCCATGGATGTGCTCAGATAAGGGCAGCGCCGCGGAGTGCACAGCTGAATTTGAACAGAAAGACAAACTAGCGTTGTAAACAGATGGTGCGATGTCAGCCAAAACAGTGGGGAAGAATAGAGTCCTCTGCTGACTGTATAAAATTACACAATATTTGGGAGAGCTGTGAGATGAGGGTAATATGGGTTGTTTTATATTTTACTTAAAGGTGCATTGCGTAATGTTTCTGCTTGTCTCCATGGAGATGTTGCTTTGTCTGGAATCTTCCACAGTATGTTATTAGACCTTTCTATCTTCATGGAGACCAAACCAGACGAAATTCAAACCCTCCTTACATTTAGCTCAAATGTTCCACCCACAAGCCTACGTCACCCACGCTCCCACATGACAATTCTCCATAAATATACAAAAACATGATACAGAACTGCACACAGCAACTTCACAAACCTGATGTGATGTGCAGTAGTTTCATTAGTAGGAATCATGCTGATTGTGTTATGATAGCGCTCTGAAGGGGGAGTGACTTAGCGTGAGGAGCAAAGTGAGGGCGAGGACTCAGAAATTAAACTTATAAAGCATGTTAATATGTTTTATTAGGTGAATATAGCAGTTTTAAAGCAATAAAAGGTAACATGGTGAGCTCAGTACAGTATGTTATGTGTTAGCTATTAATACCCCATAGAAGTAAAATGCCTCCTCTTTTATGGTAAAGACTGCTTGTCTTCATGGAGATGTTTTTTTTTTATTTTATTTTGGTAGATATGTTCCACAGTGCGGCATTAAACTTATCATTCTGCATCTAAAATAGTAGTTGACAAAACCAGGCCAAGTTGCAGGTTAGATTTGTAGAGAGATGATCCCACTCACAGCAAGAATGCATATTTTCAAATATTTTTTTTAGGAATCAAAAGACCTGTAATTGAACAAGTGCAAGAGATAGTTTAATGCCATAATGCGGAATATTCAAAGCAAAGTAATAACATTCATGAACACAATCATGCGCCCAGGAAAGTTACTGTAATTTCCGGACTATTGAGCGCACCTGAATATGTAAGCCGCATTAACTAAATTTTAAAAGAAAAGAAAATGTGTACATATATGGGCCGCACTTGTCTATAAGCCACAGGTGTCCACGTTGTAACCTGAGATATTTACACAGAAAGATTTTTTTAAATTTTTAATTAAATACTGGTACATGCTTTTTCCGAACAGTGTAACACGGCTGTAAAACGACAGTATTACGACAGGATTCAAATAATTTCCCTTGTGGATCAATAAAGTTTGTCTAAGTCTAAGGATTATCAGACTATGTCACTTCACGCTCTACAGCGCATGTCTCCTGCAGAAAGAGTCGCTGTCCTGTCTGGGATCATGTTAGTCTCTTGGAGGATTTCAGCAGATTTCAGGCTCTTCCGGGGGCGGGGCTAGGTGTATCGCTCAGGTATGAGCGGATGTCCGACTACTGACGTCTGAGACATTTCTTCTCGTCATTTATGTACTCGCCTGCCTTTAATACATACAGGTCATTAAGACGTATCCCACTCACTAATGTTTAGCATCAGAACTTATTTTATCACAAACTGTTTTAGTGCTGACAGCATCACTAGCTAGTGCTGCAGCTTCACGTTAACCGCACAGACAGCGGCGCTTTCTGCACTCAGGCTGTGCACGCATCCGCTGTGTTGATAATCAAATAATCCATCCATATATTAGCTGCACTGTTGTATAGCGACTTATAGTCTGGAAATTACGGTACATACTGTAGCTCTTAAAGACTCGATCTCATGCATTATTCAGGCTATACAGGACTAAACCGAGCTGAAAAATACACGCCTGCACAATTCAGGAAAAAACAAGCTGCTCTACTTCCACACTTCACTTCAGCTGCTGTGTGGAGACTGCACATTTACATTTTCATTTAACCTTTATTTAACAGGTAAAACATTAAGACGACATTATTTTTACAAACTTGGCCTAGCAGCTGATTATATATAAGCTCACTAAACATTCCTACATTCAGGGATTGACATTACTGTTAACTTGACCGATGTAACGTTGTCTAATCAAATTTAAAGGCAAAATTGACTCTTGTGAGCTTTTAGTCATGTTATAATGCTGTTACCTCCTCAAAAACATACCTGGAGTTGTGTTTTGTTTCATTTGCACATGTCTGAGTAATTCTGTATTATTAGTCTGTCTATATCTCCAAAGCTCAGAATGCTCTGTTCCATGTAATGGTAGTGTCCAAGTTAATAACTAACAGAAGCTACCTTCTACTGTTAGTTTAGTAGAGATTGGATCATTTCAGTCCTGGAATTGACAAATGATTCTAGTGAAGGTGTATGGAGTTGAAAAACACAGTGGAGCAGTTCCTGTATTACCACATGACATCACAAGGCTGAACAGAGTATTTTCTGTTTGAGAGAAGAACTCTAATATTCAGGATTTGTGTGTTAAACATGTGTGAATGAAACAAAACACTATCTTGCATTATAATATTTATATTTGGATTAATTAATAGGTTTAAAATTAAAACAGACAAATTAGTGAGATGTTATCATGGACATAGCTAAACCACTAGCCGCCGCGTTCCAAACAGGAAGTGAGCATGGGCGTGCTTCCGGCTCCATCGACTCCAGTTGACTTTACATAAAAACATTATCACCCCTCTCTCTGTAACTGCAGTGAGCCTCGTCATTTTGGTCTTAAAATGTCCGTATTAACCCACTCTACATGATCCTGGTGTTTCTATTTCGCTATTTTGTCTGTTACTAAATTTTTATTCCTAATATGAAACTGTGCTTCAAAAATTCGTTCTTGCATCTGCTCGCCTTGTGATCTTCATTTGACTGGACGCTATGTGTGATGTACACTCACTCTCTCTTAGTCTACTTCTTTACACAGTCTAGGCGTGCAATTTCCAATTAATTTCATAAAGAAAGTGGCATAACTGGACCATGTAGAAAAATGGACCAAGAATCACGAGTCTCCAAGGCAGTTTTCCATCACGTTGCATAAACAATGAAATCTACATAATGAAATGAAAATAAGTCATTTTGATGGTGGGTCTTTGGAAAAACCCACGCAGTCCGGAGATGAGGCGTAATGAGCCAATTAGGGGCCCCACTGTACATCAAAGCGCACCATAAACAAGGCACTCTGTTGTGTAACCCCTGCACGTTAATCCATTCTCTTAAGTACTTTTGACTGTACACTTTGAGGAAATATACAAACATGACAGATCCTGCATAATAATATTCTTATGCCGGAATATAAAATACAGATCATTTATGTAACTTAACCATTTTAAGTGAAAAGTTCTGCTTGTTGGAGCTATTAATGTATAAAAGCCTTGACTACACGATTGACTTACGCCACTAATGTAATCCTTGTCAATAATGTAAGGTTGTGACATTACTGACTATTTATCTGAACTTCAAGTCCACTATGTAACTTCTCTACCTCCTTTTAGTCTCAATGGAGATGTTATTGTTTTGCGAGTCTCCATAGAGCCAAGCACCAGGCCAAGTTACACGTCATATCTGTGGAGAGCGGCCCACTCACAGCAAGAATGCATGTTTTAGAAGAGATTTTTTTTTTTGAGTGGAAGTAATAGTGCACCTTAAAAACAAAACCATATCAGTTTGGATGAAATGGTTTTGTTTTTTTTATCCATTAGAGGCACAGTGTGTAACTTTTATCTAAAAAACAGACTAAAATAAAAAGCATGTGTTTATTTTGGTTGTGTTTATTGCACTAAAAACAGAAAAACATGCATCCTCCCACTCTGAGTGAGCTTGCATCTCCAGAAACCTGACTCATGCTTGGGCCTACCTTGTGCTTGTTTCCATAGAAATGGCTATGCAGATGGCCGGAAGGTTACGTATGGGTATGGTAAGCTGATATTTATTTTTATGCTAATCTAGAAGGACTTCACGACACAACTCTTACCATTCACGCATATTTTTTTAATGTAATTTTACACTTGTGACGGACTGTGGCCTTACTCCACCTTTCCACCTTTCCACCCCTCACGGCGCATAAGTAAGTCATGACCTAGCATAGCGCACGCTGAATAATGTATAACTTCTGCTTTCGTATAAACCCCATTTGCAGCGTGATTAGCTATAGCTCATGCCTGCTGCTAGAACTAGGTGCCCCATTAGAGACGTGCTTGTGCGTAATGGGCTGTGCATACTGGCTGTGCGTTTGATCATGCATAGAGTCCATTGTAAAGAGGACATGTCCACAGACAGGAGCAGGCCAAGTGGAAGTATTGTCAATTAATGAAAGAGGACAGGGGCATGCGGAGCCGAGAACGCATTTAATTACACCCGGGGAGCTGATTGCGTAGCGACGGACATCCATTGCGGTCACTATGATGCAGCAGAAGAAAAAATGAACACACCGAGAATGTACGGGGGAGGTAGTGGAGAGTTGTACGCACTAATAAGTACAAGTCCTGGTTACTAAGGTGGTCTCTTTGTTTGCAGAACAGTTCATAACCTGGAAGTCTACTGTGCATTTTTAAAGGTGCATTGTCCTTCACAGTAAGAAAGTCTGTTTTTGTTGGTATTTTTGACCTATAAAAAGCACCTGTACGTGACTAATACATAATAATACATACTGTGGAACATTCCGGCAATGACGTATCCATAGAGAGCAGGTGACAGACTCCCAACCAAAAAGTTATACAAGTGGAGTTAATATGATCCTCAACCGCCCTCTCCTCCTCACCAGCGAACCACAGCCCACCACAACCACACCTCTAATTTCCCAGAAGCCATTTGTAGCTGCCTATCCCGTCATCCCAGTTTGTCTCGGCTAACTCGACCGCTCCCTCCCACCCCCTGTCTCGTTTGTCTTTCAGCTATAAGACATCTACGAAGGGGGTCTCGTTCCGCCTAGGCAAATTGATGATTGAGACGGAGCCCCCACCCCGAGTCTCAACCAGCCATCACTACCTCATTCGTCCAGTCATCCATCGTTCATTCATTAACAAATATCTTCATTGCATTACGTTGTTGGCGTGGTCCTTGAGGTTCTCAAACTTTTCGGATCATTTGGTATTGCCTAGAATAAATTTTGGCTTTTGTAGTACCATCAGATCTTCCCTGGGATCCAAAATACACACTTCTCCAATACTTTACGAAGATGTGAGTCTGATCACCATTATGTCTTCCTGAGTTCAGATGGGCATGATTGACAGGTGGAGTAGCCAATCAGAGAAATGCACGGTCTGTCCGTATCAAAATAAATATGTCTGCTTACGAGGAATCAAGAAAGAAAGGAAAAAATATCACAGGGGGATGAAAAACATGGCAAACATTGGACACAATGAGGGAGTGGTGGCCAGACTGATATCCCTCAGTATAAAAACAACAGAAATTTCATACTGGAATTGCCAGACAACAAAATGAGACTAAACCATAAACTAAATTAAATAAGGTAGTTCTAAATTATGACAACCCAAAAGAGAAGTAAAACACAAATAGGTTTGTGTCTAAATTAAACAAGTACTCAAACTGCAGATGACTCCCACAACAAGCGTACATTAAAGGTCCTATATTATGCTAAATTAACTACCTAAATTGTGAGCTTTAAGCCATGTTAGAATGTTGTTACCTCCTCAAAAACGTACCTGGAGTTGTTTGTTTTCATTCACACGTCTGAGTTACATTTCATCATTGGTCTGTTTACATCTCCAAACCTCAAACTCTCTGTTCCACCTTGTGATGTCATGAAGCGGTAGTTTTCAAGTTAACACCTACCTTTTTACTTTTTGTTTAGTAGAGATCGGCAATTCCAGGACTGAAATCATCCAAATGATTCTAGTGAAGGTGTGTGGAGTTTAAAAACACAGTGGAGCTCTTCCTGTATTACATGACAGGTGGTACAGTGTTTTTTGAGAGAAAAACTCAGTCTAAATATGCAGAGTTTGTGTGTTAAACGCTCATAATATCGCTTACCTCTACCTGCTAAGTTACAGATAGATAAATAGATGAATGGATCAATCGATAGATAGGTAGATAGATAGATAGATAGATAGATAGATGGATAGATTAGATAGATGGATAGATGGATAGATCAATCGATAGATAGATGGATAGATAGATAGATAGATCATAGACTCATTATTGTCTTGTTGATGGTCTACTATACTATCTTCTACTATTGTTTGCTCAGTAGATTAGATTTTCCTGGCTGTAGCTGTATTTTAACCTTTTGTAAAACCCTGCCTACAGCTACATCTGACCTGGACGCAAAATCCATGTGTGCCTTTACCATGGTTAATGTTTTTTTGTTTTTTTTTTCAAAACCACATGGTCAGTAAAGGGGAAGAGAAACCCGCCTTCTCTCCTCCTTTTCCTCCGCCCCCCATCCTTGCTGCAGTCGGTTGGCCATTTTGGGGAGGTCTGAGTCAACAGTGTGTTTGCTGTGTCTAATAGAGCGGAGAGGGGGTAGGACCTTGGGACGTCCTACACACAGACTCTCCTCTAGCATCTGAAACGCCTGTCCCCTCTGTCTTTTTCACAATCAGTTCTAATTTGTGTATCTTATTTGTCGTTTCAGTTGGATTTTTTTGACAATTGTAAATGAACAGACATGCAGCTGCAATAGATCGCAAGGAAGTAATACTGTATCAGTGTGTAAGAGTCATTGTCTGGTTAGTTTGTCAAAGAGTTTTTTGCAATTTGGATCATTTTCATCAAACAAAAACTGATAAACACGTAGATAAGTGTTATCTAATGCGTGACGACAGTAGCTCAGTTGGTAGAGTGTCCAACAATCCGAAGGTTGGTGGTTAAAATTGTGCTCTCGATATAAACATCATTGGTATAGTGGTCAGATCCACTGACCCACAGGTTGGCGGTGCGATTCCAGCTCCCACAGATGAATGCTGTTGTTATGTCCTTGGACAAGACACTTGGGCTGCGTCCCATTACCCTGTCTTACCCCTTTATCTATGTCTTTGTCTTGCCCCTCGATACCGAGCTGTGAGGGCTAGAGGTACGAATGTTCCCCTAAGAAATGGGACACCACTCGATTACCGTTTGCTTCTGTTAAGCAAATTGACTTCACACTGATTTCACCTAAAAAGCGCCATGTCAAGGATTATCGGGTACCTCAGCTCGACAAAAAACTAGCTTGTTTATACATGAAAGTTCGATGAAAACGATAACGTCGGCTAAACAGACATTACTAGAATTAAAACCGCAACAACAGTTCACTAAAAGTGTTATTGAATCACCAGCAAAATATGACTTATCTTAAATAAGAGTTTGGTGCTTCGATTGTTGATTCTGGTGAAATCTGTGCCGCTTCTCAGTCATGTGTAATGGTTTCCCTTTTTTTAACTCAAGCCGCCATGTTTGTTTATATCCAAACGGAGCATGCGTCTCTCTGACTGATTAATCTGCCTGACAATCATGTCCTCTGGAATCAAGGAGACAGGATACAGCTCCAGATCCACTCGTCTTTGTGAAAATGGATGGACAAGAATCCAACTGGACCAATCACATGGCAGTATTGTGGTTTGGATGGCAGTAAATATCCACCACTCCTGAACAGATGTATTTTGTGGCACATACAGTGGAGCCAGTCCAGACTGATGATAGTGTGTAGAACTGGACTCAAAGTGCCGCACATCTCATATCTGACTTCTTCCACGTTATTGTCTATGAATCTCCAAATCAGCACATGACCAGGGGCATCAGTGAAATGGTAATGTCTTTATGAGCCACTAAAAGCAGATTAGGTTAGATCTAGCAGTTTTGGCTGCACTTCACCACGTCTCAGCCTGTGTTAAATTAAATCTCTGTTCTGAGTCACTAAGAGAAAAAGGATCACATGGAGGATTTTATTGACTTTTCTCACTCCCAGGACAATTTCACCATGGTAGATTTATCCTATGTTACGCAAAATTGACTGTTGTCACTGAGGTTTAAGCCAAGTTAGAATTTTGTTACCTCCTCGAAAACATACCTGGAGTTGTTTTGTTTTATTCACACACGTTTGAGTAACCCTTTATTAGTCTGTCTACATCCCCAAAGCTCAAAATGCTCTGTTTCACTTTATGACGTCATGATTTTAGTTTTCAAGTTAACAAAACCTTTTACCTTTTTAGTTCAGTAGTACTTGGCAATTCTAGCTGAAATTATCCAAACGATTTTACTGAAAGTGTATGGAATTTAAACACACAGTGGAGCATTTCTTGTAATACCACATGTGGTCCATTTGAGAAAAGAACTCTCCTAAATATGCAGGGATTGTGTGTTAAACATGTGTGAATGAAACAAAACGCAACTCCAGATACGTTTGTGATAAGGAAACAGGATTATAACCGTAAAATACCGTAACATAGGCCCTTTAAAAGCCACATAAAGCTCTATTTAAATCAAACTGCTGTGGCGGACTGAAAATTGTATCCGACACCATATTGCCTTATTCCATATTGCCACCCTAGTACATATTGCATCAGTAAGGCATTGAGTACTCTCCTGTCAACCCACCTCTCCTCTGACTTATCTCCAGTCCCGACATTTGTCTTCCTTTGTTTCCATAGTGACACGCCGCCAGCCCAGAGACCCAAGGCGTTTAGTGCGGCTAGACATACCCCCCACTCCACACACTGGGAAACAGAAGGAGGAGCACGTGTGGCGATCCTGTGTACGCATATCTATACGTTCATGGTCAGACTGGGGCGGCCAAGTTTAAATGGATCTGTAGATTAGGTGTCAAGCGGCTGACAGGGTGGGCAGGACCGTCCTCTTTCACCTCACGTTTTTATCGACACAGGCTCCAGAGGGAGACATGTTCTGTGCAAATAGTTCCAGACTAAAGAATGAAGATGTGGGTTTACAATGTGAAAATGTAGTTCTAAATTACAATATTTGGAATCAGTGGTACTTCATGTTCTTTTAAATACTGTAAATCTTATGTCATTTAATTCAAAAGAACATTAAACTACATTACACAAAATTGACTCTTGTGAGCTTTAAGTCATGTTAGGATGTTTCCTCCATCAAAAACATAGCTGTAGTTGTGTTTTGTTTCATTCACACATTTGAGTAATGCTTTGTTATTAGTCTGTCTATTAGATGAAAATGTTTTGTTCCACCTTGTGATGTCATGAAGCAGTAGTTTTTAAGTTAACAGCCATCTTTTACCTTTAGTTTTGTGGAAATTGGAGATTCCAGGGCTGAAATGATCCAAATGATTCTAGTGAAGGTGTGTGGAGTTTAAAAACAGTGGAGCACTTCCTGTATTGCAACATGACATCACAAGGTGGAACAGATTGTCTTCTGTTTTAGAGAAGATCGCCGTCTAAATATGCAGGATTTGTGTGTTAAACGTGTGAATGAAATAAAACACAACTCTGGGTATGTTTGTGATGAGGAAACATTATAACATAACAGAAAATAGCGTAATATAGCCCTTCAAATGCATTAAGTGAGGTTACACTAATTTGCAATATTATAAGAAATATTATTAATATTATAAGAAAAAATATATATAAATTACGATTTAAAGTGTATAATATTGGAAGTATATGATGCTTCCTATATTGGTCACCTTGGGCTAAGTATTTAACATTTTCTAACTTAAAATAATGTTTGCATTTGGAAAATATACTTTATAAACTTCACTTCTGTTTCCAATTAGGCATTTAAGCACTGGAACGCCCTCTGCTGTGAGCAACAGGAATTAACAGGAAATTAAACAACTGACGTCCTTATCCTTCGCTAATAAAGCCATGGCGTTCTGTGTACACATTTTCACTTTAGAACGAGACCGGTGATGGTTTATGGACTTTTTGCATACAAGTTCAGAGTTTTATTTATGACTAAACTAAACTGATAATATGAAAACAAAGCATAAGGACTTATGCAACAACTCCAGGTATGTTTTTGATGAGAAATGTCAAAAAGGTCAATTTTGTATAATATGTTCAATAAAAAACTACTAAGAAATTGAAATAAAAGAACAAATGAGTTAAGCTATCTTGGTTAACATTATAGGACTTATAGTTTTGATGTCATCTAAAATTGACATTTTTCTTCTGTAAAAGAACAAAGCCTGACACACACTGTACATATATACATATAAAATATACATGATCACCTTGTAAAAACAATCACTAATTCACCAGAGAAGACAAAGTGACCAATATAACCCCCTTTAAGACACTGACGTCCAAACGGAGGCAAATGAGGCAACGCTAAATAATTGGCTGAGACCTTCAAAGCCCTGTGTCTGGGTTGGAAATCACAGTTATATTATTCTGATGGCTTCAAAGGCACCGGGGCCCATCATTGTCCTGCAGAGTTGGTAATGAGCACTCCCAAACACCAAACGGGGGCGGGTCAGATCTGAGACCGGTCTAGTGTGAAAGAAGAAGGGATGAGAGAGCACAAAATGAGTCATCCCAATGGTGCACTGCAAAAAGCGGTATCTAGGTGTAGCATATATGATTGGAAAATACACTACAGAAGTGCACTGTTAGCATGCTTGTTGTCGTTAGTTATGAAAAACCGTCATAAACCCTGTGATTATGATGTTCAGAATACATACTATAAGCGAGGAATAAATATGGATCTCTGCAAAGCACATTTAAATTATAGGCCTGGAGTATTTTTCACTATATTTTTCCCCCAAATCTGAACATAACTTTTATCTCCTGCCATTAAAATGTGAGCAAGCAGTTTCATCAGCATGTAGCCTGCTTATCACTGCTTTGGTGGAGCTGTGGTTCAGAATTTTAAAAAGAAGACAAATGGAAAGCTTTGCCAGAGCATTGCGTCAAAGTGTATTTTTTAAGATGATAAAAAACAAATCGTAATAATACACCATGTCTCTTTTTTTGTTCAGTATTAAAGGCGCTGTACCTGATTTTTACGGTCTTAAAGCAGCTCTATTATGCAAAATCTGTTACATCTGTTTCCTCTTTACCCTCTCGAAGTTGCATTTGGAGTGATTCGTGCATGTTTGAGCATTTTAATCGCTTATTTTCAAGACGCCATTTTGTCAGTCGATCCTTGTTTTTACCTCCACCAGCGTACGCCCACTAGGCTATATATATATTTACTTCGTTCTCCAGTTTAATGCAGGATTTGGCAGCGTTGCATAGTCATTTTGGTAGAAAATGTGTAGTGGGATCTACAGCTATCCACAGGACGTACTGACAACTTCATGGCTCTTTGTTGTGACGACTTTTATGGCGACGTCAGCTTCCATTGGGCACCACAGTTTTCTTTTATTAAATTGTTTTAGGTGAATATTGTGATTTAAAATGTCCAAATTATAACACAATTATCCATGGGGTGTCAAAGATTATAGCAGACACAAGCAGAATATGTCTGAAAAACAGAACTAGTTCATTTTCAACAGTTTGCAGCGGTGATAAGTTATTCCTCACTTAGTTTATGCAGTCCCAGCATCCTAATTATTCACCATAATGAGTTCATAAGAGTTTTAACAAGGACTATCGGACGGCCTCAAGGAAATTCTGGCAAACTGTCCGGCGCCTCAGGAGGGGGAAGCAGTGCTTCACCAACACTGTTTACAGTGCGGGTGGGGGGCTGTTGACCTCGACTGGGGACGTTGTCGGACGGTGGAAGGAATACTTTGAGGATCTCCTCAACCCCACTGTCACGCCTTCTGAGGAAGAAGCAGGGGCTGGGGACTCGGAGGCGGATTCGTCCATCACCCTGGCTGAAGTCACTGAGGTGGTTGGCAAGCTCCTTGGTGGCAAGGCTCCGGGGGTGGATGAGATCCGTCCCGAGTATCTTAAGTCTCTGGATGTTGTGGGGCTGTCTTGGTTGACACGTCTCTGCAATATCGCGTGGCGGTCGGGGGCAGTGCCTCTGGACTGGCAGACCGGGGTGGTGGTCCCTCTGTTTAAGAAGGGGGACCGGAGGGTGTGTTCCAACTACAGGGGAATCACACTCCTCAGCCTCCCCGGTAAGGTCTATTCCAGGGTACTGGAGAGGAGAATCCGGCCGATGGTCGAACCTCGGATCCAGGAGGAGCAGTGTGGTTTTCGTCCCGGTCGCGGAACACTGGACCAGCTCTATACTCTCCATCGGGTGCTCGAGGGTTCATGGGAGTTTGCCCAACCAGTCCACATGTGTTTTGTGGATCTGGAGAAGGCATTTGACCGTGTCCCTCGTGGGGTCCTGTGGGGAGTGCTCTGGGAGTATGGGGTCCGGGGCTCTTTGTTAAGGGCTGTTCGGTCCCTGTATGACCGGAGCAGGAGCTGTGTTCGCATTGCCGGTAGTAAGTCGGACATGTTCCCGGTGCATGTTGGACTCCGCCAGGGCTGCCCTTTGTCACCGGTTCTGTTCATTGTATTCATGGACAGAATTTCTAGGCGCAGTCAGGGGCCGGAGGGGATCCGGTTTGGGAACCACAGGATCTCATCTCTGCTGTTTGCAGATGATGTTGTCCTGATGGCTTCATCGAACCGGGACCTCCAGTGTGCACTGGGGCGGTTCGCAGCCGAGTGTGAAGCGGCTGGGATGAAGATCAGCTCCTCCAAGTCCGAGGCCATGGTTCTCGACCGGAAAAAGGTGGCTTGCCCTCTCCGGGTGGGTGGGGAGTCTTTGCCTCAAGTGGAGGAGTTCAAGTATCTCGGGGTCTTGTTCACGAGTGAGGGGAGGATGGAGCGTGAGATTGACAGGCGGATTGGTGCAGCGTCGGCAGTGATGCGGTCGCTGTACCGGACCGTTGTGGTGAAGAGGGAGCTGAGCCAAAAAGCAAAGCTCTCAATTTACCGGTCAATCTACGTTCCTACCCTCACCTATGGTCATGAGCTTTGGGTAATGACCGAAAGGACAAGATCGCGGATACAAGCGGCCGAAATGAGTTTCCTCCGTAGAGTGGCTGGGCGCACCCTTAGAGATAGGGTGAGGAGCTCAGTCACTCGGGAGGGGCTCGGAGTAGAGCCGCTGCTCCTCCACGTCGAGAGGAGCCAGCTGAGGTGGCTCGGGCATCTGTTCCGGATGCCCCCTGGACGCCTCCCTCGGGAGGTGTTTCAGGCATGTCCCACCGGGAGGAGGCCCCGGGGAAGACCCAGGACACGCTGGAGGGACTATGTCTCCCGGCTGGCCTGGGAACGCCTTGGGGTCCCCCCGGAGGAGTTGGAGGAAGTGTCCGGGGTGAAGGAAGTCTGGGAGTCCCTGCTTAGACTGTTGCCCCCGCGACCCGGTCCCGGATAAGCAGAAGAAAATGGATGGATGGATGGATGGAGTTTTAACAACTTTCAGACACCAGAGCGGAGTTTGCAGTCACAGTAAGCTAACAACAACAAGCATGCTAACCGTGCACTTCTTAATTATTGGGCAATAGAATGCTGTATCAGATAGTACACAGTGGACTTATTTTGACTAAAGAGCTAAGACTTAAGAGACTTATTTAGACTTATTTAGACTTATTATTTAAACCTATTTTGACTTATTATTTAGACATTATTTAGACATACAATATAGCTGTAATGGGGCAAGACACATTTTGCTCAAATACATGGAGAAAAATGCCGGACCTTTAAAGGTGCACTGTGTAACTTTGTAACTTTGGTTGGGGGTCCTTCACCTGCTTGTTTCTATGGATATGTCATTGCTCTGCCTTGAATGTTCCACAGTATGACATTAAACAGCTCTACCTTATATTTATTCAATTACAGCTGGGTTTATAACTCAAAAATACCTAGAAAAACAGGCATTCTGACTGTGAGTGTGGTTTCCTCTCCACAGATCTGACCTGTAACTTGGTCTGGTTTGGTCTCCATGAAGATAGAAAGGTTTAATGCCATACTGTGAAACATTCAGACAAAGCAATAACATCTCCATGGAGAAAAGCGTTTGACGGACCCTCTAAAAAATAAAGGTTATGCAATGCACCTTTAAGCAGAAAGAAGAAAAACAGTGTTTACGATTTAATCAAGGTTAAACCCTCTGAGGCTGTGTCCAGGGTTGCCAGATTTCCTTAAAGAAATAAGCAATCAACCCTACGAAAAATAGTCTTAAAATAAAATGCTGATTGTTGCTAATTAGATGTTTAAATCCGGCACTGCTTTTTATTCTTTTTAAACTCACTTTCATGTGCTTATTTTATATGGAAGAAATTGTACTTTTCAGAGTACTTTTCTAGCAGCATACTTTTACTCCTACTTGAGTAATATTTCTATTGAAGAAGAAGATTTGAACATTTGTGTTTCGTATTCTGCATTTTCGGATATAACGCATATTTTTGTGTCTGTCCTTAGAAATACAAAATTTTGTGCTTTATTTAATGTTGTGTACTTCCATTTACATTTACTTCAAATTATAACATTTAACAATTCTAGTGGAGGGTCCGCCACCTGCTTGTGTCCATGGAAATGTGGTGCTGTGTCTAGAATGTTTCACAATACAGATTAAAACTAGCTATTACAAGGGTTACTAGCAGGTTACAGCACTATGCTACTTTACAGTTCAGATCTGTGGAGAGTCGCCCCTATTCACAGAAGGAATTGTTGTATTTTTGAGCAACAGAAATACCTGTAATGAAGAAATGCTAGATGGACATGTTTAATGTCACACCATGGAACATTCCAGGCAAAGCAATAATATCTCCATGGAGTAAGTTGAGATTTAAATGCCAGTTTGGTTAAGTTTCTGAAATGGGTTTTCAGTCGAAACTTAAAACGTTCAGTGTTTGGAGCAGATAGAACGGTCAAAGGGAGGCTGTTTCAAAGTTTGGGACCAGCGACCGTAAATGTCCCGTCCTCCTGGTCTTAAGTTTGCGGCGGGGACAGTTTAAAGGCAACTTCATAACTTCAGGGCTTTGACAAAAGAACACAAAGACCGCAGTTCAGATAAACATACAGGAGCCAGAGCATTTAACACTTTAAATACAAGCACTGCCATTTGGAATTGAACTTTAAAGGTCTTTATTACACGAAATTTACCTGTGAGAACTTTGTCATGTTATAATGTTTTTACCTCATCACTAGTTTCATTCAGACATGTTTGAGTAATCCTTTATTCTTAGTCTGTGTACATCTCCAAAGCGCAAAATGCTCTGTTCCCCCTTGTGACGTCATCAAGCTGTAGTTTTCAAGTTAACAGCTACATTTTAGCTTTTGTTGTGTAGAGATTGGGCAGTTCCAGAGCTGAAGTTATCCAAATGGTTTTAGTGAATGTGTATAGAGTTTGAAAACACAGTGGAGCACTTCCTGTATTACCACAAGACATCACATGGTGGAACAGAGTGTTTTCTGTTTGACAGAAGAACTCCATATGCAGGTTTGTGTGTTAAACATGTGTGAATGAAACAAAACACAACTCCAGGTGTGTTTTCGATGAGGAAACAACATTAGAACAGACCAGAAAACAGAATAAAATGGGCCCTTTAAGCTTTGAGAACCAAACGCAGTGAAATCAACAGCAGCTGAATCAAAACTCCTAGACTAAACCCAGACTAGACCAGGACTAGACCCGGACTAGACCAGGACTAGACCAGGACTAGACCAGGACTAGACCAGGACTAGACCAGGACTAAACCAGGACTAAACCAGAACTATACCAAGATTAAATCAGGACTAAACCAGCACTAATCCCGGACTAGACCAGAACTATACCAAGACTAAACCAGTGACTAAACCAGAACTACACCAGAACTGAACCCGGGCTGAACCAGGACTGAACCAGGACCAGGACTAAACCAGGACTAAACAAGAACTAGACCAGGACTAAACCAAAACTAGATCAGGTCTAAACCAGGAGTAGACTAGGACTCAACCTAGACTAGACCAGGACTAGACCATGCCTAGACCATGACTAAATCAGGATTAGATCTGGAATAAATCAGGACTAAACCAGATCTTAACCAGGACTAAACCAATGTCCATCATACCTCCTGCACATTAGATATTAGCAGCACAGTGAAGTGTCTGTGGGCTGGTTCACCCTGTCCGTACATCTGCACAGTGTGATTCACAGGCTGCAGACAGAGCAGAGGCGACATTAGCACAGACCGAGGAGACAGAGACACAGTGGGTGAGGCCATTAGGCACAGGAGAAGTGTGAGAAGTGTGAGAAGTGTGAGAAGTGTGCCGCTCTAACATGGAGTGTGTGGAAGATTAGAAATGACATGCTTCACAGGGGGCGCGGTCATAAAGGAAAAACTGCTCTTGTTGAGCCGCTTTAGTTTACATGCGTTTACTGGAGGAGCGCCCCCTGCTGTTTGTTCTTTCCACAGTATGCATATTTAGGTCTCAAACTGAAAACACCTTGTGATGTCATGTGGTAATACAGGAAGTGCTCCACTGTATTTTTAAATCCATGCACCTTCACTAGAATCGTTTGGATCTTTTGCAGCCAGAATTGCCAAACTTGAAGCATCTATTGTTTTAGACATGTTGAAACTTCTTCTGTCTCAACTGAACAAAAGGTAAAACAAAAGGATTTTTTTTTAAAAAGGTAACAACTTAAGGTTATGCTAGTGTATCAAATATTAAAACAGTTCATTTGAGACTAAAACAGCTGTTTACTTTTAAACTACCATTTAATGACATCACAAGGTGGAACAGAGCATTTTAAGCTTTGGAAATGTAGACTACAGGGTCACTCAGACATCTGTGAATGAAACAAAAAACACAACTCCAGGTAGGTTTTTGATGAGGTAACACCATTCTAACTTGGTTGAAGACTGACGGGAGTTAATTTTGCGTAATATATTTATGTATTTATTTATTTATTTGATTGGGACAGAGCATGTTAATGGACAAACATGACACAACATGAATGTAAACACACCTGATTGGAGCCTAACGCAAATTTCCATCCGTTGTCCCAAAGGGCTGGGGTCACGGGGGGCCAAACAATAAAATATTGCACACTCCACTCACTGGACAGTTCCCATTATTGCACACTCCATACATTGCAGAGGATAATATAGGACCTTTAAAAAGATAACTTCCAATACAAGTGTACTACAAAATCTCTGGTTGCCTCAGTAGGGCTAAATGCTTGCTTTAAAAACTAAGTTATTTTTAGCTGATTTTGTTCAGTTTTCGTCAAAAATATCAACAAAAACTATGACTAACCCAAAAACCGTGGACTTAAGAATTGCCAACTGCCATTTTCAACATTTATTAGTTATTAGTTATTTGAGAAGTCTCAAAAATATCTATCATCCTTGAGACGGGGTTCAAATGGCGCTAGAGAAAAACAATCAATACGGCAGAGTGGCATGTTTTTGACTGGGTTGAAAGTCTTTTCAGTTCAAATCGACGTTGCTATTTCTGTAACTTCAGTTTCTCCCCCAGTCTGAGCTCTAATATTCATCAACACATGGCTCTGAGGCAACCGTCTATTTCTGTTCGTAATTATGGAGAGAGATTGTGTTGTTTTAAATCATAAGGTTATTTATACAGACAAAAACAGGCCACATGAAAGATAAGCCGTTAGGAGCTCTGTTAAACCCATGGAAACTACTTTATTTGTGTACAGTGTGTTATATTACTCATATATACTGCTACTTTTAAGAGGTACTATGTAACTTTTCTCCACCTGCTTGTCTCCATAAAGATTTTATTGTTTTGCATGGAATGATGCCCAGTATTGCATTAAATCTCCAAACCTTGTCAAAGCCTGATCTTGTCAGATCTCAGAAGCTAAGCGTGACTGGGCCTGGTTAGTACTTGGATATACTGTACAAGACTAATGCTTTATCATTACTATTATTATAAAGCAGACCTACAGTAGTGGTATGCAAAATTCAAAGCTTTTCTAGCATGATTTGTACTTGTTTGAGGAATCTTTATTCTGTATTCAAGACATTGCTCTGATCAGCCCCCATTTTCACCGCAACCAGCATACGGCCACAGCTCTGTACTTACTTGATAATCTAATTTTATTTTCTTAATGAGTGATAAACCTTGGATTCGGCAGCATCGTGTTGTCATTTTGGTACAAATTTTAAAAATCTCTCTAGAATGATGTACAGCTATCCATCCATTTTCTTCTGCTTTATCCGGGGCCGGGTTGTGGAGGCAGCAGTCTGAGCAGGGAGGCCCAGACTTCCTCCACCACACACACTTCCTCCAGCTCTTCCCCAGGGCCTGGGAGGCATCCAGAACAGACGCCCGAGCCTCAGATTCTCCTCTCGATGTGGAGGAGCAGCAGCTCTACTCCAAGCTCCTCCCGTGTGACTGAGCTCTCATATGGATACCATAAGCGTATAATGGGAAGCACTTCATAGCAAGCCCTTTGTTTTATTGCAACATCAAATCAAACTTTCTTAATAAAGTGCTTTTCATACAAAAATGTAACAGGAAGTGCTTTACAGTCATTAAAAGCAATGCCATATCTAGACCTTTCCAGATAAAACATTTTGAAGTACCATATATTATGACAAATATCACAATAATATTAAAACTACTTTATATCGCTGACACAATAACCCTAAAGCAGGATTATCCCTGTAAACCTTTGTGGAAGTGAACCATATTGTAAAAAAAATAATAATAATAAATCCAGTAGCACATAAATAGCCCAATTAAACACTTCAGTAGTTAGTTCTAGTATATGTAAAGTGTCATAAATGTTAATTATTTGATAAACTGCAGCTCACATATGATCAAATAGGCTTAATACTACCAGTAAAAAATCCCTACTGGTGCAAATAAAAGCTACACGTTATTTTCACTGAGCCTGAAATGTATTATACAGTACTGTCTATCATTTATTCAACAATGAGTTGACATAGTAATTTTTGTGACAGGCCTACCCACAACTGCCTGTCACATGTACACACACACACACACACACACACACACACACACACGCGCGCTAAAAAAACAAAAAAAAACATGAGCGTTTCCATCATGCTCTGCTTTTATCAAAGTCTATCTAAAAAGCACATTTAAATTACATCTCTGCTGTACAAATTTAACATAACTAATTACTAAAAAAGCTAAATATTATATTCTTAATCACAGACTTCTGTAATAATGACTCAGGGTTATGGGAAACTAAGGCTATAGAGAGATGAGTGTTACCAGATCTTTTACTTTTGATCGGCATTGCAATGACCAAGGTTGGAAGTGCACCCTTGGAATCCACTGTTATGGATGTTTATTGAACGTAATTGTTATTAATGGACATGGCAAACTATAATACAGTAACTGACATGTATGAAAGAACCTACTCCATCCATCCATCTTCTTCCGCTTATCTGGGGCCGGGTTGCGGGGGCAGCAGTCTAAGCAGGGACTCCCAGACTTCCCTCTCCCCAGACACTTCCCCCAGCTCCTCCGAGGGCCTGGGAGCTTCATTCAGGGAATTGGGCTTCATACTGTTACTCGCACGTCAACGCACCTTTACATAGGGTTAACATGTAAATCACTCGCCTTTGCTGCGCCAGACGCTTTCAGTGGGAACAGGGCTTTATTCTACAAGAGTTCCCCAGAGTTTGCATGTTCTCCCTGTCTCAAATGCGGACACCAAATTTCAATTCTGCAACAACCCTCATATACTAGGGCTGTACTCAAAATATCAATATGGCAATGTATCTAACGGGCTTTTTGGCAATACTTGTACAGAGATATGTCATAATTTTAATTTTAACAATGATTCTTTATAAACTGACGAGCTGCACTCTTATTTACCTGCTTACTACTGCATTAAGGCTTAATTGGGCTGATTCTGTTGTTGGCTGCTCTTGTGACTGACTGGCTGGCACATTGAGCAGTTTAAAACTTTTTAAATTATTATTTAAATTTTTAAACTTAAATTGACTTAATATTTTGGGATTCTGACCATCTAAGAAGTGCAGCATGTGCAGTTAAATGGATGGAAGTTAAGGACTATTGGATTGTGTGATTTGAGCTTTTTCCTGCAACGGGCTTTCTTCACCAAATATGGCAGAAGACCTTCCAGAGGAAATTCTTGCAAGGATTGACCCCTCTCATCACTGACCGAAACAACACAGTGAAGTTAGTGTGAGGCTTTTCTGCTGTGTGTCCAGAGCTCACCTGGCTCCCCCTAGAGGCTGCTGTGATGCTACAGGACAGTGAGGAAACAGGAGGGACACTTTTGTCTTGAGGGCTACTATGTGCTTAAATCTCCACTCTGGGGCAAATAAAGTGATATTGACTGACTGAGAAGGACAGGAAAATCCATCAAAACATTGATCAAGTTTAACTCTGGTCTTAAGGTATATCCATGTATCAGGATATATTTATCGTGGAGCCTGTATTGTATTGTGAGGTACTTAGTAATACCCAGTCCTATAATGTACTCAGTTCCTTTACCTTTGTTACTGTAGATCACTACTTAAATATTGTGGGAAAGGCAATAGATCCACCATAACCTTATATATTGTTACTTCCATTACAGGTTTCAGTGTGTCTCATACTTAGGATGCTGTTCCGATTTTAAGATAATCGATAAAGGGGTACCCCAAGGCTCTTCTCTTGGTCCACTGTTATTTTCAATATTTATAAATGATTTACCAAATATATGTCGTACTTCACAAATTCACTTATATGCCGATGACACTGTAATTTATTCATCCAGCACTGATTCCTCCATGATTCATCATTCTCTTCAGCAAGACTTCAATATGGTTCAGAAGTGGTTCTCTTCAAATAAACTTATGCTAAATATGAAAAAATCATTTTGTATGTTATTTATGCATAGAAATGCTCCATCAACTCACAACCTTACAATCAACTTTCTTGACGGATCTCCTATGCAACAAGTTGACCAATTCAAGTATCTTGGTGTTCATTTTGATTCTCAGATGACATTTAAACCCCATATTAACTCAATCATACAGAAATTATCTTATCAGTTAAGGATACTTTATTCTTCTATTGATTGTTTCACTTTACCAGTCCGGAAGCGAATTGTAACTCAGCTTCTTTTGCCAATTCTGGATTACACTGATGTGGTCTATCAGAGTGGTACAGAAACCAACCTCCATGCTCTGGATGTCATGTACAACAGCCTTTGTGGATTTATATTAAGATGTCCTTATCGCACACATCATTGCCATATGTATTCTACATTAAACTGGACTTCACTTTCTGTTAGAAGATACTTGAACTGGCTTCAGTTTGTATTCAAATGTCATTATTATAATTACCCATCTTATTTAAAAGAATTTTTATGTCCACTTTCATCAACTTACAATTTTCGACACACTGAACATTTGTTTTTCAATGTTCCTAAATTTAAAAAGGAAATTGGACGTAAAGCATTTAAAATTAAAGCTCCTTATGATTGGAATAATCTTCCTACCTCACTCAGATCGATCACATCTTTTAATCACTTCAAGACAGCTATTCGTAAATATTTTCATATCAATTGTTCCTGTTTCTGATTTAAGAAATTTATTATTTCCTTGTGTATTATATATATATATTTTTATTATTATTATTATTATTATTATTATTATTGCTGTTATTGTTAGTGTGACAAGGTGTTGATTTTTTTTTAATTATTATTTATTTATTTATTTATTTATTTTTTATACTTTCATGGCTATATTATGAGTGGCACATGGAATGTTATTTACTAATTTATTATTATTATTATTATTATTATTATTATTATTATTATTATTATTCGTTTTTTTGTTTTGTTTTTTTTTGTTTTTTGTTTTTTTTTTTACTTCTGTGTATGAGGTACAAGGGCTATTATAATGGATTTGTTGTTGTGTGTATGACTGTTGCTGTTTGTGTTTTGTCTTGATTTGTATTTTTTTTTGTGATTTACTTAATGTTTGTTATGTTCTGTGATGTTTTCTTTTCAGGACCCCCTCGCAAACGAGATGACACATCTCAAGGGGCTATCCTACTAATAAAATAAAATTAAAAAATATATATATTTGACTGTATCACTGTCCAATGCCAAATAAAACATTCATAATGAAAAGGAGCAGTCTGACCTTAAATCCTGCTGTTCTGGAGACGGATCGTGGTCATTTGTATTTTTTGTAACTTTAACCAACTCTGAGCGAGCCTGTGATCTGCAGTACTGTAGCGCTGCCAAAACCCCTGCAGACCACGAACAGCAGTGCAAAGACCGGCTTTGGTAGTTCATTCTCATTGGCTTGTACAAATGTTGATAAGAGGTAATGCTAATCTTCACTAATAAAGCTGGAAAACATGCTACTAGCTTTGAAGTTGGTTATTTTTACTGTTGTTGGAAATTATTCGCGATACAGTACACACAAATATAATAAACTCAAATGCAGGGTGGGAGTAACTAATTACAAATGTGAGTAGATTCTTTGAGTAATAGTATTTTTTTAAAAATAATTCTAACATGGGGCTACACTTACATTTAAAACAATAAAAGTTACTGAGTTCTAATATTGCATTAGAAAATAACTAGTACGTTGAGTAGTATTTTTCATGGGTATTTTTTGCTTTTACTTAGAAGGGTATTATATTTCTATGGAGTTTTATTGGCTAAAAGATCACCATGTTACCTTTTAGTGTTTTAAAAATGCTATATTTGCTGAAAACAACATATTCAGAGCACTATCACAACACAATCAGCGTGCGTATTTAATGACGGAACAATGTTATAGCATGGTAGAAAGCTCCAAAAAGTTGATTTTGCGTCATACCCCTTCTTTAAGTATAATTTTAGTAGCACTACTCGTAATACTGCTCAAACTTAAACATGTAAAGGTATCTGTGTCTGTCATATTTTGAAATGTTCTTTACTTTGGGAAAAAGTGAAAAATCGCAAATGTCTTTAGCTTCACAAATGTGGCACTTTTCCTGTCAAAAATGTGTCAACTCTGAACATAATAGTCACACTTTTTTATCACACCCACTGACACGTCGAGGGCTCAATAGAACCAGTGTTACCAAAGTTTGTCACTTTTCTTTTATCGCTATCTGGAAATACAAGACTACGAGTCAAAAGTTTGGACACACCATCAGTGTTTCAGTCTTTATTTTTACTACTTTACTACATTTGATATACATACAGAAGACATCAAATATATGAAGCAAAATATATGAAATTATGTAGCAAAGAAAAATGTAAATTAATAAAAAAAAATTTAATATTTCAGATTCAAATCCTCAAAGTAGCACCTTTTGCTTTGTCAAAAAAAATGTCAAAACTGCAAATCAAGGATCAAAGCAAGCAAAAGGAGTTTTGAACGGAGGTGTATGGGTGTAAAGGATATAACCCTCCTTTTTTTATTATTATTATTATTATTATTATTATTATTATTATTATTATTATTATTATTACTATTATTATTATTATTATTATTATTATTATTACTATTATTATTTTATTTTTTTAGTAATGGGGGCACTGACAATGTTATTATTGTTGTAGTTATTATTGCTATCATTATTTTTTGTATTCTTTGTATTTTTAATTGTTTTATTATTATTATTATTATTATTATTATTATTATTATTATTATTATTATTATTATTATTATTTATTGTATAATGTTTCTTAAAGCTTAAAAAATGAAGTATAAATTTTTTTATTTAAAAAAAAGGGTCAGAGCAAAGGGTGTTTTTTTGGGTTTTTTTTTATTGTTTTATCTATTTTTGTCTACTTTTTTTTTTTTTTTTTGTAGGGTTCACCATCATAAAGTGGTCAGGAATGTTCTGATCAATATTCAGTTATGGCAGTACAGCCCTGTGAGCCAACTGTTGTGATATTGATTGAATATTCAATTAAGAACAAGCCAATTTCCCATTATATTTTCATTCAATAATTCAACGATTTTCTTCATCATTGTTTCAGTGTTTGTCACCTCCTCCTTAAGCTGTGACATCCGCAGTAAAGGTTCCATATTACGCTATTTTCTGATCTATGTTATACTGTTATGTCATATCTGGAGCTGTGTTTTGTTTCATTCACATGTTTAACACATAAACCCTGCATATTTAGGCTGAGTTCTTCTCACAAACAGAAAAAAAAACTCTTGAATCATTTCGATGTTTTCAGCCTTGGAAGGTAAAATGTTGTTAACTTGAAAACTACCATTTCATGACATCACAAGGTGGAACATTTTGAGTTTTGGAGATGTAAACGTGTGAATTAAACAAAGTTCTTAGGTACAATATTCTAACATGGCCTAAAGCTCACAAGAGTCTATTTTGTGTAATATAGGACCTTTAAAGGAGCTGTACCGGATTTTTACTGTCTTAAAAACGTGAAAAACAGAACTAGTTCATTTTAAGCCCTTTTCAGAGACCAAAGGGGGTGTCGCTGTCACAGTAACATTAACAACTAGCATGCTAACCTCACTTCCTGATTTTCAGACAGTATTGATGCAGACAGTACACAGCTGATATGCGTCGACCTCAAGAGCTGCATATACAGTGTATCTGTACTGGGGCAAGACCCTTTTTGCTTAAATACACAGAAAGAAATTGGTTATAGGCCATTTAAGGGGGAAAAATGGGTTATTAGCAGAAGTTCAAATTCAACTTGTTTTGCTTGTGCGTGTTTATTTTTCCAAAACTGCATACCACTGCTGTTCTGCTTAAATATCAGACAGAATTTCTTGCAGCCGTGAGCACATGGTGCAATAAATGGCAACAGGCTGAAAGTACATAGCCACATAATCATAACTTCCTGGAGCATGCACTTTTAAAGGTCCTGTATTACGCAAATTGACTCAAGCTTTAAGTCATGTTACAATGTTGTTACTTCATCAAAAACATACCTTGAGTGGTGTTTTGTTTCATTGACATGTTTGAGTAATTCTTTATTATTACAGTCTTTGTTCTCTTAAGCTCCTAATGCTCTGTTCCACCTTGTGATGTCATGAAGTGGTAGTTTTCAAGTTAACAGCTCCTTTTAGACTTAGACAAACTTTATTGATCCACAAGGGAAATTATTTGGATACAGTAGCTCAAGCATCACAATATAATATAATAACAGAGAGTAACAAAAAGAGCAAGAGACAGGAGTCAAATGAGACATAAAAATAAATGTATATGTACAAGTCAAAATAAAATAGAAAAATAAGTAATAAACTATAAAATAAACTATAAAATCACAGCTATAAACAAGAGACAAGAACGACAGTGCAAATAATCTGCTGATTGACAGGGCGTAAGATTATCCGTTTACATTTACCTTTACCTTTAGTTCCGTGAAGATTTACAATTTCAGGGCTGAAATTATCCAAATGATTCTTGTGAAGGTGCGAGGAGTTTAAAAGTACACTGGAGCACTTCCTGTAGTACCACATCATCACATGGTAGAAACATAAGAGTGTTTTCAGTTTGGGAGAAGAACTGGGCCTAAATATGCAGGATTTGTGTCTTAAACAAAACAGAACTCCAGGTCTGTTTGTGATGAGGAAACAATATTATAACACAGATCAGAAAATAGTGTAATATGGGTCCTTTAACCACTCCCACCAAGCCCCACCCCCCTAGAGATGTGGTACATGTAAACAGTATAGTATGTAGTATCCTTCGTTAGTTTCGTTAGCCTGAGGGGACATGGGAGGTTTCCACAACAGACTTCTTTCCATTTGTTTTTATTCCTTTAGAGTTTTCCAAGCACCGTGGATTGATGAGGACCATATTTTACCATGGCTGTTCAACACCTTTGGGATTTTAGTTCTGAGAAAGATTTCATATAGGCGAGATTTAAAGGTGCACTATGTAACTTTGCTGGTGGAGAGCCTGCCACCTGCTGGTCTTCATGGAAATGTTAGAGACAAGTGTGCGGCGGAACCGGACAGACAGGTCAGATATGAAACACAAGTTAGAATGCATGTTTGTTTGTTTGTTTGTTTGTGTTTTGTTTTTTACAATATAAACTCCTGTAATTAATTCAAAATTGATGTATTACCGTACTCTAAAACATTCCAGCAGCAATAACGTCAACAAACAAGTGGCAGACCCTCTTAGAAAAGTTCCATAGTGCCTGCATAACTCACAAATGAACATGTTTGTGTCCAGTCTGTAAACCATTACCCAAAAAGAAGGTTATTCGCTCTATTTGAACTAACCTCAGTATTCAAATGTCCAGGCTGCAGATGTTTGTGTAATCCCTCAGTCATCCAGGTAGTTCCATCCATCTTCTTCTGCTTACAATGAAAGAGCCCATGTTACGCTATTTTCTGATCTATGTTCTAATGTTTCCTCATCAAAAACAAACCTGGAGTTGTGTTTTGTTTCATTCACACATGTTGAACACACAAATCCTGCATATTTAGGCTGAGTTTTTCTCTCAAACATGTGTGAATGAAACAAAACACAACTCCAAGGTATGTTTTTGAGGAGGTAACAGCATTAGAACATGGCTTAAAGCTCACAAGTGTACATTTATGCGCAATACTGGACTTTTAAGTAATCTGATGCAGGTATCACAGTGTTTATCGCCTTGGCTAATTTCAACAATAAATTAAATTCTGGTTAAGTTTATAATTTTACTTCCTGTTTGGATATGAGCAGCAAATATGACATAAACAGAGGTTGGGAGTAATACTAAAAGGTGCACTAAAGGCCCACGTGAATTGTAGAAACAGCTATATTCAGACTGTGCCGTGCATGTTTCATTGTATCTCCATCTGAGGATTCATATGTTCGTTTTATTCCTGTATAAAAGCTAGGAGAACATTTCTGTTTACACCAAGGTTAAGATATTCTCTGTAGATTACTGCCGTCTTCACCCTGTACACGTGAAAGATGACTTGTGCTTGAGCTGAAAGCAGTTCACCATTGTAACATGTGCGATTCTAAAATGCTCCATGACCTCAGACTCTAAAGACGATTTATACTGATTTTACACTGATTCAACAATACAGAGGTGATGTCAGCTATTTTTTAATCATAACTAGTGTGTAATGTGCACATGTTTTGGCCTTGTTTTATGGTTGCCAGGTTGGTGGTTTTCTTAAAAAGGTGAAGAAGAAAAAAACTAGTTCATTTGAAACAGTTTACGGTGGTCCAAAGTTATTTCTCACTTACCTTAATACAGGATAATAATAAAATAATAATAATAAGCTTTCTGAGTGTCATAATTATTCACCGCAACGGGTTTAGAAGTGCTTTTTAGAATTGTCAGAAAGTTAACAATAGCTAACAACAACTAGCATGCTAACCCACCCTTCTTGTTTATAGAACAATAAAATTCTGTGCAGTGGACCTATTTTTTTACTTTAAAGTTACAATATGTAACTATGTTTTTGGTGGAGGGTCCGTCACCTGCTTGTTTCAATGGAAATGTCATTGCTCTGCCTGGAATGTTCCACAGTATGACATTAAACAGCTCTGCCTTACATTTATTCAATTACAGGCGGTTTTCTAGCTCAAAAATACCTAGAAAAACAGGCATTCTGACTGTGAGTGGGGTTGCCTCGCCACAGATCTGACCTGTAACTTGGTCTGGTTTGGTCTCCATGAAGATGGAAAGGTTTAACACCAGGCAAAGCAATAACATCTCCATGGAGAAAAGCATTTGACGACGAAATACATGGAAAAACATCTGGTACAGCGCCTTTAAAACAATCTAAGCAAATGAAAACCCTGCACTCAGTCATTTCACATTCTACATGTCATTATAACAAATTCCTCCACTCTGCTTCAGTTTAACCTGGTGCTCTGTTTGTTGATATAAAAAAGCCTCTTGTTGGTGTAACATTTGAACCTTTTGAGAGATTGCTTCAGCTCTTCACCGGCACAATTATCCACAGCACTGAAGCTCTTGACATTTTAATGAGTGGGTTTGTGGCTCCGCTGAGGGGATAAAAGCATCATCGGACCAATACGCACACACACTTCGAGATCGCACAGAGATGCAGTGGTCATGAGAAGTTCCAGTCGTGTGCGTCTGGGCTATGTACACAGACGGGTGTTTTCAATTAGGTTCTCTTAACTCGTGTGATTTGTAATGAGTCAAAACCGTCATACAGACAGGCACAGACTAATGAGGTGTGAGTCATAGTCTGTTGAACACAGAATAAATTAAAGTCTAGAAGATAAAGACGTCTGCCGTGACATGAAGGTAAACAAAAGTGGGTTTGAAAATGAGATGTTAACACGGTAGACCTGGGGGTGTTGAAGAAGAATACTGAGGTGGCTGATGGTTATTGTGCTGCTGTTGTGAGTTTTAATCTGGTAAGACAGGTTTTGTGTTATTGTTAATGTTAATGTCTGCTCAACCAATGATGTTTATGTTGAGAGCTGAATTCGAACCAACTTTGGGATTAATGGACAAAAACTCTGCCAACTGAGCTTCTGTTTGGTTTGGTTATCGACATAAACAAAACATTTTTTTAGATGGAGGAGCCAGCGTCCAACCCACCCTGTACACAGTCAGGTGTTTTCAGGTTCAGTTAGGTTCTCTTAACTCGTGTGATTTGTAATGAGTCAAAACCGTCATACAGACAGACACAGACTAATGAGGTGTGAGTCATAGTCTGTTGAACACAGAATAAATTAAAGTCTAGAAGATAAAGACGTCTGCCGTGACATGAAGGAAAACAAAAGTGGATGTGAAGAGGACACGTGTTGACATGTAGACCTGAGCGTGTTGAAGAAGGTTGAGTCGTAATCTGACAAGCCAGAGAGGTTTGGACAAACTGCTCTCCATCATGGACACTCCTGCGCACCCACTGCACCAGACTATAGAGGGACAGAGGAGATAATACTCCCTACAACTGTACAACAACTCACCCACTGCACCAGACTATAGAGGGACAGAGGAGATAATACTCCCTACAACAACTCACCCACTGCACCAGACTATAGAGGGACAGAGGAGATAATACTCCCTACAACTGTACAACAACTCACCCACTGCACCAGACTGTAGAGGGACAGAGGAGATAATACTCCCTACAACTGTACAACAACTCACCCACTGCACCAGACTATAGAGGGACAGAGGAGATAATACTCCCTACAACTGTACAACAACTCACCCACTGCACCAGACTATAGAGGGACAGAGGAGATAATACTCCCTACAACAACTCACCCACTGCACCAGACTATATAGGGACAGAGGAGATAATACTCCCTACAACTGTACAACAACTCACCCACTGCACCAGACTATAGAGGGATAGAGGAGATAATACTCCCTACAACTGTACAACTCACCCACTGCACCAGACTATAGAGGGACAGAGGAGATAATACTCCCTACAACTGTACACCAACTCACCCACTGCACCAGACTATAGAGGGACAGAGGAGATAATACTCCCTACAACTATACAACAACTCACCTTTATGTAACAGATAATACTCCCTACAACTGTACAACAGCTCAGTCTTATATAACAGATAACCATATGTCCTGTCAATACTCCATCTTTGCGCTGTTTATCCTTGTGACCTCTTGTATAATGCTGAGATATATTTGTATTACTTTATGTCTCTATTTATTTTTACTTGTACATGTACATTTATATAATTATGCCTTATTTGACAGCAGCCTGTTTGCTACTTATTTGGTATTTATTATTACCATTTATATTTTTACTCTTTGTTATTATGTGATGAGTGAGCTACTGTGTCCAAATCATTTCCCTTGAGGATCAGTAAAGTTTGTCTAAGTCGAAGGTTTTGTGTTAGTTATTGTTATGTGCTGAGTCGCAATCTTGCAACAGGCTGACTGACAAAACAAACTTCTACCCAAACGAGTGGAGAGAAAATCAGACACAAATGCACCAAGAGCTTCCCTCCGCAAGTTTTTCACAAAGTCTGTGTCTCTGCTCGAATAGTCAACACCAGCCTGTTTGTGGTACTTCTGGACAAATGAAAATGCTGCCCTGTGATTGGTCCAATGGGACAGATCTGTGAATTTGAGCTCAGGAATAACGCACGGATGAATATTGGTGAATACAGTTGAGGAGGTAAAAGCTGAAATAGAAATAATGGCGAGAGTGCGTTTATTAATGTGGTGACGGGAGTGGTTGAGAGGCAGAGGTAGAAGGTTGTGTTCTTTTTGGAATACTGAACACCTCTTTATGACTTTGCATGAGGGAACGAGAATGAAGAAAAAGATCTCCTGGGGCCTGTTTGAACCCTTCTTATGGTTAGCTGCAAGATTCTGTCCAGCCCACACGACAATTCTCCATAAATAAACAAAAACATGATACAAAACTGTACACAACAACTTCACAAACCTGACGCGGTGTGCGGGAGTTTCATTAGCGGGATCCACGCTGATTGTGTTATGATAGCGCTCTGAAGGGGGAGGGACTTTGTACGGAGAGCAAAACAGATTTGATATTGATACTTTGCAATTGCACCACGCTGGGGGATGTTCTACATGTATGCCTGTGGTGGGATGTTCAGCAGTTACCATGGCGACACAATGCACGAAAACACTGTCAAGATTGTTTAAAAGCTCAAGAAAAAAAAATACAAAAATGGTTTTAAACAACACGTTTTCAAGAACAATAGAAGCGTTTACGGTCTTAGGAGTTTGATTTTCAACAAAAGGGTGAAAGTGACAGACTGCAAAACTGTTTCAAAGCACAAATCATCTCTCCTGTTGTAGTTCCAACGAAAGTAACAGCGCTTTAGACAGAGCAGAGCCTACAGTTAGCATCACACCCCCAGGGAACGTTGACGGCATAAGCTGCAAAGTATCAATACATAATTATATGCCTTCAGAACATGCACACAAAGAGTTCTGAGTCGGATCGTAGGCCTACAAACATATGAAGCGTAGCAGATGGTTCTCCAAACACAACCGTCTAAATGAACCCTGATGGAGCCATGACAGGAGAGCGCTTATCAATAGGATGCCCTCCCTCCCACTGCAATGTGATGTATTTGTAGTGTGGTGCATGCTGGGACCCTCTCGTCTGTAATTGTACACAGCAGTTCAGAGACGCTTGCTCATTTGGAACAGTGAGAATCTGCCACTCTTATCTCAGCTGGAGGCACATCTATTTTCCTGATTACTTTTGACGTTAATGGCTCTTTCTGATACTGAGGTTTATCCACTGTGTTTCATAATAAAAAATGATTTGCTGGATGATGGAAGTAGGAACGCCGTGAAGTAAAAGTAGTAAAGCGCAGTGAAAAGTGTACATTTTAGGTATCTGTACTGTACTTACGTTTGAGAGAAGATATCTGTACTCCACTACATTTTGGAACTTTTTTTATTGTCTGCATTATTGAGACCTACTGAAAAGGCTGAAGGGAAACAAAATATATTAAAAAAAAAAAAAAAAAAAAAAAAAACCCGATTGATTCAGTTCTTTCTTTTAACTTTTTACTCTTAAAGTACATTTTTAAACAGGTACTTTAGACTTAGACAAACTTTATTGATCCACAAGGGAAATTATTTGGACACAGTAGCTCAAACATCACAATATAATATGATAAAAAAGACTAAAAATATAAATGGTAATAATAAATTCTAAATAAATAGCAATAAGAATAGCAAGAGACTGGTCAAATAAGGAATAATTATATAAATGTGTATGTACAAGTCAAAATACATTTACTTCAACATACATACTTTAATACATTTACTTAAGTACATTTTTCATGTGATACTTTTATAGTTTTTTTGCTCTAGTATTTGCACTTTTACTTAAAAATTTCTATGGATATGTCACCGCTCTGCCTGGAATGTTCCACAGTAAGAAATTAAACATCTCTGCCTTACATTTATTCAATTACAGGTGGTTTTATAGCTCAAAAATACCTAAAAACAGGCGTTCTGACTGTGAGCGGGTCGCCTCTCCACAGATCTGACCTGTAACTTAGTCTGGTTTGGCCTCCATGAAGATAGAAAGGTTTAATGCCAAACTGTGAAACATTCCAGACAAAGCAATAACATCTCCATGAAGAAAAGCATTTGACGGACCCTCCACCAGAAAAGTTACACAATGCACCTTTAAGTAACAAAACTCCACTCTCGTTTCAACATGGCCGACACTAACCCATGTTCTCCTATGTCCTGCTTCTGTTTTGTCTTCCGCTCATGTCTCTGTGTGTGTGCGTTTGATCCAAAGGGCAGCTCCATCCCATGTCACTGTGGGAATAACAGCGTGACCACCAGGCGTGTGTGATCTTACATAAAAGACTGGAAAAGGTTGAGATCACCAAAGAGGATCATGGGAAGAGTAGACAGTATAGGGGTATAAGGAGTATATAAGGAGTAACAGAAACGGAACCAGCAATTCTGATAACTCGGGCTGGAGTCGACTACAGAACGTTTTGGTCAACATTCAAACATGTTTTTCAGTCCTTCCACCTTTATCATTCCAGTCGTTTCTGAAAAGGAACTGAACAGCCAAACTCGAAATAAACGACTAAAATAGACTCAAGGTAAATGCAAAAAGTAACAGAGTTTAATGAAAACCGAGAGCTTTTTCTTATTGATGAAAGCAAATTTGGCCGTAAAAGAAAGATATGGAAAATTAAGATTTCATAACAGGCACATTGCAGTGAGGCAGAGACACAAACCAAGTCTGCAGCTCATGTGTTGCATATCAAGCTTGTTGCTAATGCGTTCTAATTTATTTATTTGTTTTGTGAATTTTTCAGTATAACAGAGGCTGAGCAAGCAAAAACAAATGTTGATATTTATGTCTATGTATTTGATCAACAGTTGGAATTAAAATAAAAATTGAAATATTCCATAAAATATAATTGTTAATTTATCATTGTTTTGTAAAACTACCTACCCATATGAACTATTAATATACACATCACAACATGAATTAAGTGTGAAGAGGAGACCACTTTAGAACAGGGACCATAATCATTTTAATTTGTGTCAAATTAGTCATTTATTACCTACGATCAAAACATCACTTTAGAAAGGGGAACATATTCAGAGCTTAATGACTTAATTCATGGCTAATTGGACTCTATTAACACCTACTAGAGAGTGTTTTATTACATAAGAGTGAGCTAAATTTATTAAGTGCAAATAAGTAAAAACTATATTTCTTGTGTTACTAGTCCTTAACAACACGCTTATTACCAAAAGCTTTTTAGAATCATAATTCATGGACAAAAATGGCCTAGTATCAAACTAATAAACAGTAATATTGAGTGTATTCATAGAAAAATGTTTGTAAATGTCTAACTAATATCAGAATAAACTTATGGGGAATTAGACATTAATAAGGGCTGAATAAATACTAATTAATGACAAATTAACCATTTACAACTATGCTAATTAGCAGGTAGTTAGATGTTAATAAGTGTACCCTAAAATAAAGTATTACCTTTTTTAGATAAATTATAATACAATATATTAATAGGCAATTTATGTAAGAAAAAAAGAAAGAATACAATGACCGGGCCATTTTCTCAGTTTTTCCAGATTTACTGCCAACAGAGCCCAAAGGAAGTCGTCAGCTGCATGTTTCCAAACGCCTTCTAGTTTTGTGCGTGAATAGAGCGCATTAAGCACTTTTAAATCTTAGGTCTTTGGATTATGACAGAATCGAAGTTTTGTCAAGGCATTTTAAAAAGAAAAGTTGTGGGGAAGCTGGCCAGTGTGGTCTTAAGCAGGAGGCAGACTTTGAAAATATTCCATTTGTCCCAAAGGTTTATTCACAATTCACCATGGTATCGTGGCAAACAAAAAATAATACATATTTACAAAAAATAACTGTGCTCAAAATTAGGCACAAGCAACAGAAATTAATGAAACTAAAAAACCCACGTGTACCCGACTACACTGATGTGACCCTGAGAGGCTGAACTGGTTTTATATTTCCCCCACAGGAAGCTCCTCCCTCCAGGTAAGTCCACGATCTCTTATCAGGTTGGATCTAAGGCAACTTCACTTTAGTCTAAAATTAAACACGTCGATTTACTACAAGGGCCTAAATCTCCTTTAAATTAAAGTGCTTAACATGATCTATAAACACTGAAACATCCAAATCAAATATAAAAAAAAACCAAACAAACAAAAGGAACTGAAACCATTTCTCCACATGGTCTGTCCCAAAACCTCCCCCCAGAGGCTTTAAATATGTCCGTCTCAGGACATGTCCTCTTTTGTCTCCAGACCAGGTGGAGGAACAAGTAAGTACAGAAGTGTCTGAAATGTTTAAGTAAATTGAATAGATTTAACCAAATAAAATATATTTAAAGTAACTTGACTGACTAAACAAAAACTAAATAAAACAAACCCGGCATAGTTCTGTCTAGTAATTTAATTGATTATGGAGAAATGAACAAATATGAAATGAAATTAAGGTGAGTGTACAGGGACAAAGGCCCTCTTTGTCACAAAAGTATTCACCATTTTGTTACCCAAATTGCAGAAACACTTTTGAATACACAGCTGTACTTCATCACTTAACCTGCACTTCATTACTAAAAATGACTTTTTCATTTCCCTTCTTCAAAATTGTAAACACTTTTCACTGCAATCAGCTGTAAAGAGGTTCTTCAATCAAAGGAAAACGTGACATGTTTACACCTGATTTATGATGATTGTAATAATAGTGTTTACCTGTTGTATTTTTATTTCTTTAAAGTTGAAAAACGTAACTAGTTCATTTTAGAGTTTGCAGTGGTCCAAAGCTATTCTTCACTTACCTTATGCATTCAGAGCATCCCAAATATTCACTGCTATGTGTCCGTCCCCTGCTTTTTTCTCTGGATATGTCATTGCTCTGCCTGGAATGTTCCACAGTATGACATTAAACAGCTCTACTTTACATTTATTCAATTACAGGTGGTTTTATAGCCCAAAAATACCTAGAAAAACAGACATTCTGACTGTGAGCGGGGTCGCCTCTCCACGTTTCTGATCTGTAACTTGGTCTGGTTTGGTCTCCATGAAGACACTAGAAAAATTATACAATGCACCTTTAAGAAAAACCAGTGAATTTTGTCCAGATACATAGAAAAACCGTAGCGTATACCTTCTTCGAATACCAGGTGAAAGGTGAAAGGTTTTAAATGCATTCTTTCTACTTGCATTAGCGGCCCTGATTGGATTCTGCACCCACACAGCTCTGCACTGTTCAAGATCGAGTGTGTAATTAACAATAATGGGGCATAAATATTACTGGTATTAAAGACGGATCACCTCCTGCTTTCTCTAAGGCGCAATGGACCGTTTATTCTATACATAAACCGTGCACAGACTAATGGAATAATAATACATTTTATTTATAACTTAATGTATAATAACTTTGTGTTCAGTCTTACATTGGGGTGGAATGTTACAAATAGTAAAATAGTAGTAAAATAGTAAAAATAGTAAAGTACAGATACATAAAATAGATACTTAAGTACATTTTAATGTATACTTTTTTACTTTTACTTTACATTTGAGAGCTCCAGCCACGACTCCGTGAAACTGGTTAAGTTTGCGGATGACACCACCCTCATCAGGCTCATCTCGGACGGCGATGAGTCTGCCTACAGGAGGGAGGTGGACCGGCTGGTGTCCTGGTGCAGCAGCAACAACCTGGAGCTCAACGCCCAGAAGACAGTGGAGATGATCGTGGACTTCAGGAAAGTCACAGCCCCCCTGCCTCTCCTCACCCTGACAGACTCCTCCATCACCACTGTGGACTCCTTCCGCTTCCTGGGCACCTGCATCACCCACGACCTCAAGTGGGAGCCGACCATCAGCTCCCTCATCAAGAAAGCCCAGCAGAGGATGTACTTCCTGCGGCAGCTGAGGAAAGCCAAGCTGCCTGCCCAGATGATGGTGCAGTTTTACACGGCCATCATTGAGTCCATCCTCACCTCCTCCATCACTGTGTGGTACGCTGGGGCCACTGCCAGGGACAGACAGAGACTGCAGCGCATTGTGCGCTCTGCTGAGAAGGTGATCGGCTGTAGCCTTCCATCCCTCCAGGACCTGTACGTCTCCAGGACTCGGGGGCGTGCAGGCCGGATAGCAGCTGACCCCTCTCACCCTGGACATGGACTATTCGAGCCACTTCCCTCTGGCAGAAGGCTACGGTCCATACGGACCAGAACCTCTCGCCATAAGAACAGTTTCTTCCCCTCTGCCGTTGGACTCATAAACACTTTATGAACACCTGTACTAAGGACACTTTACAACACCTGTCACCTTAAATAAGTCATGTCACGTCACTTGCTCTTTTGCACTGTCAGTTTGCACTGTTGTTCTGATGCTCTGTATATACTTGACTATTTTTATTTTTTTTATTATATATCTTAATCTTTTTGCATGCTCTTACTTTATTCAAATAGTGATACTTTATTATTATTATTATTATTATTATTATTATTATTATTATTATTATTATTATCCTTTTCTAACAGTGATATCTCTACTTTGTATTATTATTATTATTATTATTATTATTATTATTATTATTATTATTATTACTATTCAGTGTTCTGTGTTGCACCTTATCACCAAAGCAAGTTCCTAATCTGTGAATTGTGTTCACTGACAATGGCAATAAAAGCTTTTCTGATTCTGATTCTTTCTGTACTTTCTATTCCACTACATTTTTTAACCGGATTGCAAAGATCTGTTGAAAAGACAGAGTTTATTTTTAACATGTTTGTAATTTGAACAAACAAAAATATACAAATAAAAACAGATTAGGGTAAAAAATATATAATTTCAATTGTTTCTGTTGAAGAAAATTCAGCACAAATCTGTATCACTACATTTGCAGCTTTATTATATCTCAAAATCTGCCCCGAATACTTTTACTTTTTACTCTTTAAGTACATATATAACAGGTACTTTAATACTTTTACTTAATATTCTCATGTGATACCATTACTTTCACATTCCAAATATGAAGTACTACAACTGCTGGCCTCGACAAGCTTCATTTGACTGGAGCCGAACACTACGGGTGACGTCACACTCGCGTAGTCCACTTCTTTATACAATCTACGGTCAAAAGTTCGGACAAATTTTCTTTTTTAATGCATTTTTTCTGTACATTTACCACTTTTTACAGAAGAATATATGGAGAAAGAAATATGGAATATGTAGCAAAGAAAAAAAGTGAAATAACTAAAGATTTTTTTATATTTTAAAGGTGCGTTGTGTAATGAATGTTTCACAGTATGGCATTAAACCTTTCTATCTTCATGGAGAACAAACCAGACCAAGTTACAGGTCAGATCTGTGGAGAGGCGACCCCGCTCACAGACAGAATGTTGTTTTTCTGGGTATTTTTGAGCCATAAACCCAGCTGTAATTGAATAAATGTAAAGTAGAGCTGTTTAAAGTCATACTGTGGAACATTCCAGACAGAGCACTGACATATCCATAGAAACAAGCAACCAAAAAGTTACACAGTGCACCTTTACAGTCAAATCTTCAAAGTAGCCACCCTCTGTGATTGGTTTGTAAATAAAAGGAGTTCTCACATTGGCTTCTGTCATATACATAAATATAAAAAGAGCCAGTCTTTTGAACGGCTCTTTCAAAAGATTCGGATCTCGGATAAAGGAGCCGAAAGTCACTGGTCTGAACAACAAACTGTACAATTAGATCAGTCTCTCCTCTCCTCCCTCACTCTCTACTCCTTCACTCTCTCTGTTGTGCCCTTTTGCTCGAGGAGGTTTGTAACTCACAAAATAAAAAATAAGCACTCGCGGAGATCCAGTATTTGCCTTTATCAATTTATTTTTAAAGAACAAAATATGATATTCTCCGCGGTTGACTTTCAATAGATTTTTTAGTGGTCACAAAATAGTTTCTCTCCTCTCTAGCTGCTGGCACTGCTGTTACAAGTGGCGAGATAAACCTGATTGCAGGAGGAGGGGAGGAGAAATAAAGAAATAGTGCATTTTAATAATACATAAATTCATCAAATTAATAAACATAAACTGGCTTCGACACTCCGGCCCCGAATTGTTGTAGCATTAGCAAAACAATTACCATTTTTAAACAGTAGAGGGAGCCAAAGAATCACAAATTCATGTTAATTTCAAAAATAGCCAGCATTATCATTATCATATGATTCTAGACCAAATTAAGTCAACCAGAAGATCATCAATTATTAGTTCAAAGTTCTTGTTTGTTTGGTTTTTTTTACTCTGTGTCTTCCATAAGCAGACACGTTGTTACCGGGATGAAGGGTTTTTTTGGTGTGAGGCCATTTGCTGAATTAAGGGAAGGTACTCTTTAGTCCACCTTGTCGAAAATAGAATCCAAGAATAGATATGAGAATTTTTTTCACCAATCTTATCAATCTTTCCCAAACTCCACCATGATGGGCAGAAAGTGGGGGTTGAATGTCCATCTTATATCTAATGGCAGGTATGTAAAAATCACTCCTCATCTTTTCACGTGTCATCTGCCTCTTTTCACTTTTATAGGACTAAAGTAATCTATTCCAACCTGACTGAAAAGCAGAACATCTGAGCACAAGTGGTCTTCAGGAAGCTCTGCCATCTTTTGCTCTGTGGGATTTGAGTGCATGCGTCTACAGAATACACAGTTTTTAATGATCTTTTTGGCCAGAGCATTGACCTGAGGAATCCAGAAGTGCTCACGTAGCCTGAAGAGCATGAAGTTTCACCCCGAGTGTCCCACTGCCTGGGGAATGTGGTGCAGTAGAAGATGAGGCAGATGTGAGTGCTTGGGCAAGATGATCGGATTTCTCTGCTCCACTGCTACTGTAGACTTAAATGCGTCGTCCTCCCACTCTTAATATGTTTTTGTTAATGATTGGATCAAGTTTGTAGAGGCAGTGTTTTGAGCTCAAACATTGTCCATTTTTGAGAAGATGCAGCTCTTTGTCGAAATATCTCTCTTGTTCAAACTGAATCAGAGCTCTTTCTGCTTCTTTTGTGTCTTCCACCGTCAGAGTCTGTGTGTCATCACTCTATTTTGGCCTTTTCACTTTTGAGTCTCTCTCTTTTCCTTGTAAAAACTCACTTTTTCTCTTTTGACTCTGATTTCTGTTAACTGTGATGTTTTTTCTCACCTCAGGATCATCTGGTGACATCTCTCCTGGATCTTGTGAGGATTTTGGCCACTCACTCATGTCTAAAAGAAGGGCCTTTCAACCATTTTGACTTCAGGAATGACTCCATATTTAAGCCACATGACCCATCAACTGCAGGGTTTTCTCTTGAGTTGACATGTCTCCATTGTCTTGTGCGGGACAGGTCATGGATAAGTGCAATACGGTTGGACACAAATGTATGAAATCTCTTGGTTTGATTGTTGATATATTTCAGTACAGATGTGCTGTCGGAGAGCATCTTGGAGAGGCATGTGCAGCTCTCACCTCAGCATCCGGTCTACTTTTACTGCTAGTGTAGCTGCTGACAGTTCCAGTCGTGGTTTGGTGATTTGTTTGATTGGGGCTACTCCGGCTTTTCCAAACATAAAAGCAAGATGGACGTCACCTTGGTGGTTTGTATATCTGATGTAGCTTGAGTGCCATAGTCTGATTCACTTGCATCACAGAAATGATGGAACTCAGCTTTTTGTACAGGATCAAGGTTTTCAGGTTTTAGACATCTGTCCACATTAAATCCATTCAGCTGATTTAACTCATCACACCATCTTTGCCAGGGCTTTGAAAACTCATCAGGGATGATTTGATCCCACCCACACTTAGATTTACAGAGTTCTTGTAGGATCTGCTTATCTTTGAGCACAAACGGTGCAAGAAAACCAAGTGGGTCATAGACTGAGTTGACTGGAGATAGAATAGCTGTCTTTGTTGCAGCGTGACTCTTCAGAGCTGCTTTAAAGGTAAATGAATCACTTTGGAGCCTCCAGTGTACCCCGAGTGCTCTCTCCACTGCATGTGGCTCTTTCAGACTGTCTTTGTCCAGGTCTAGCTCCTTCACAACAGCAGCTCAATGGGACTCAGGTATTGTTTCAATTACTGCATTACTATTGCTAACCCATTTGTTTAGTGTGAAACCACCTTGTTTACATGCATCTCCCAAATCTCTGCACAGTGTGATGGCCTGGTTCTCGGTTGGCACTGATGTGAGGCAATCGTCAACATAAAAGTTGTCTTTAATAGTTTCAATGACCACCTCATCATATTGAGGTTTGCAGTTTGCAGTTTGGCGCAGTGCAAAGTTGGCAATGCTTGGAGACAACACAGCACCAAAAAGGTGAACGCTCATCCTTTAGACCTCTGACTCTTTGTGCATATCACCATCAGGCCACCAAAGAAATCTCAAACTGCCTCTGTGATTCTCATTAACAAAGACTTGATAGAACATTGCTTCAATGTCGGCCATAACAGCAACTCTTTCCTTGTGAAATCTCAGCAGGACTCCAGTGAGTGTATTTGTCAGGTCGGGCTTTGAAGAAGTTCTTTGTTCATTGATGTGCCTTGATACGAGCTTGTGCAATCAAAGAAACTCTTAACTTGAGCTTCTTCTTGACACCATGATGTGGTATGTACCACACACAGCCATCTTCTCCTTTCAGCTGTTCATTAGGCGTCTTTTCTGCGTACCCTTTTTGAGAATGTCCTGCATGAATGCAGTATATTCAGCAGGATACTGAGAGTCCTTTATGAAGCGCCTTTTCAGACCTCGTAATCGTTCTCTGGCCACTTCAGTGTTGTTGGCCATCTCCCCTTCTCCTCCTCACTCTCTTTCTCGTCCCTCACTTTTCCTCTTCTCCCTCACCATCTTACTATTTCACTCTTTTGTCTCTCCTCTCCTCCATTCTCTACCTCTCTCTCCTCACTCACTATCTCGCTCAAGAGGAGACTTTTTTTCTCTCCTCTCCTTCTCTCTCTCCCTCACTCTCTCTTTTTCTCTCTCTCCCTCACTCTCTCTCCTTACTCGCTCTCCCACTCCTCCGGTCTTCACTCTTTCTCCCTCGCTCTCTCCTCACTCACTATAAAACTCCTTCACTCTTCTCTCTCCTCCCTTTCTCCTCCTCTCCTCCCTCACACTCTCTTTCTAGCCCATGAACAAAACTATAACTCCAAATTATTATGTTTTGTTTTCTGCAATTTCTTTGACGTTTAATTTCCAGAACAAATAAGAACACAAGCAAAACAAAGCCCTGAGCTCTCTTCTCCTTCACTCTCTATCTCCTCCCTCGCTTTCCCACTCCTTCACTATTCCCTCTCTTCTTTCCCCCTGGCTTTTTCTCCGCTGCTCCTTGTTCTATTTCCTCACTCTCTCTCCTCCACTCTTCTTACTCTTCACTATTCCCCCATTCCCTACTCCACTTTTCTCTCTCTCCTACGTCATCCCTTGCGGTTTCTCTCCTCCACTCTTCTCTCCCTCCTCTCCTCCCTGTCTTTATCTCTTTTTGTATCTCTCGTCCCTTGCTCTCCCACTCCTCTCTCCCACTCTTCTCCCTCTCTCATCCCTCCCTCTCTCCTCTTTCCTGTCCTCTCCTCCCTCATCTCACTCTCCTCTCCTCCTTCTCTTTATCTCTTTTTGTATCTCTCTCATCCCTCGCTCTCCCACTCCTCTACTTTTCTCTCTCTCCTCTCCCCCTTCTCTCATCCCTCCCTCTCTCTCCTCTCTCCCACTTCTCTTCTCCCTCTCTCATCCCTTCCTCTTTCATCCCTCCGTCTCTCCTCTTTCCTGTCCTCTCCTTCTTCCTCTCTCTCTCTCCTCTTCCCTTCTTTCATCCCTCCCTCTCTCTCCTCTCTCCCACTCCTCTCTCCCACTCTTCTCCCCCCATCCCTTCCTCTCTCATCCCTCCCTCTCTCCTCTTTCCTGTCCTCTCCTCCCTCCTCTCCCTCTCCTCTCCTCCTTCTCTCTCCTCTTCCCCTTCTTTCATCCCTTCCTCTCTCCCACTCCTCTTCTCCTTCTCTCATCCCTCCCTCTCTCTCTCTTCTCTCTCCCACTCCTCTTCTCCCTCTCTCATCCCTTCCTCTTTCATCCCTGCCTCTCTCCTCCCTCCTCTCCCTCTCCTCCTTCTCTCCCCTCTCTCCTCCCTCCCTCCCTCTCGTTTCATCCCTCCGTCTGTCTGTGTGCCGCCTGGGTCATTAGCTGATTACACATCCATCAGAATGAATTATACAGCGTGGCCCAGGCGAAAAGACGAGCAGTCTTTGTCATTTAACTCATCTGAACTCTGCAACGCCGTGATTTTTCTTTTGTTTGGACCGTCCACCCCAGAAAACAACTTCAAAACTAAGAAAAGGAGTCAAAATTTTAAAAATAAATAAAAAAAAAAAAGTATAAATCCTGGGCATTTCTTTTCTATAGCCTGTCAGCGATGTTATTCCATCTGTTGACATTTTGTTGTGTTGCTTGTTTATCACAGATTCTTCTATAGTTGCAGAATGGAAAGTTAAATTGAGTTTGTATTTCATCTACGTCTTCTCTCTAAATCTGGTCTCAAAATTGTTCCCAGGGGCTAATTGAAAAAGTGGAAATCTTTGAAATGAAAAAGTCATTGGTTTATAATGGCAGTTTTGTACCTACCACAATGAAATCCATCATCTCATATGGTTCACTGGGGAAGGATTTTATTATATTTTATGTATTGGTTTGCAAATTTGATGTTTAAAATTTGAATAATTTTAAAAAGGAAAGAAAGCTTGTCGCATACAGTCATGTTGATGTATTTTGTTTTTCTCTCTTTTTTTTTTTTTTTTTTTTTTTTTTTTACTGTGAGCGGACTTAAAGGTGCACTGCGTAACATTTCTAGTGGAGGATCCCTCACCTGCTTGTCTCCATGGAAACTGCTTTGTCTAGAATGTTCCACAGTATAGATTAAACCAGTCTATCAAGAGGGACACAAGCAGGTTACAGCACTACGCTACATTACAGTTCAGATCTGTGGAGAGTCACCACTATCCAAAAAGGAATTATTGTATTTTTGAGCAATAGAAACACCTGTAATGAATAAATAATGTCACACCATGGAACATTCCAGGCAAAGCAACAACATTTCCATGGAGACAAGCAGGTAGCGGATCCTCCACCAGAAAAGTTGCGCAGTGCACCTTTAATATTCCACATTGTGGCATAAAACATTTCAGAAAAGTTTCAAGTGATCATTTTGAGCTTTCCTTTCTATACTTGAAAGTCAAAACAACTGATAAACAATTCAACGAGGTGAGAAGAGTATCCAGATTTTTTACTCAAAATAGTACGACTCAAGTAGAAGCACAAAGTAGTGATCCAAGAAATACTCACGTAGAAGTAAAAGATATTTGAGAAAACTACAACTCAAGTAGAAGTGAAATTCACTCAAATCATGATAAAACTTTTTTAATTCAAGTCATCTTAAAGGTGCACTGTGTAACTTTTTGGTTAGGAGTCCGTCACCTGTTTGTTTCTATGGATGTGTCATTGCTCTGCCTGGAATGTTCCACAGTGTGACATTAAACAGCTCTACTTTACATATATTCAATTACAGGTGGTTTTACAGCTCAGAAATACCTAGAAAAACAGGCATTCTGACTGTGAGCGGGGTCGCCTCTCCACAGATCTGACCTGTAACTTCGTCTGGTTTGGTCTCAAGCAATAATATCTCCATGGGGAAAAGCATTTGACGGACGTTCCTCCAGAAAAGTTATGCAATGCACCTTTAGTATTTGCAGTATGAGTACTACCCACCTCTAGTTATTATCCTTGACTTCTGAAAACTGCAGTACATTTCCACCATCTCTCCCCCCCGTTATCCAAGTCCACTATCGTCAACTTTGAGCACTGCTGGCTTCATGTAATATTTAGCTTATTGACGTCGGAATAGCAGCAATAAAAACAGGCACATTCCCACTCACATAAACTCGCGACAAGATGGATCACCTCTCGGAAGAAAAGCTCCGTAAACAACGATCCTGGGGCACGCTGACACTAGAGGAAGGATACGGAAACACTTTGAGGACGACGTGGATCAATATTTGGAATTAAAGGCTGAATTTATGGTGGTGACACTTGAAGACAACTACTAGTGAATGTGGTATTTGACATTGACTTTTACGAGGCTTTTAGGGAATATTGGTGAGTGGGCTGGTGTACTGTATGGGAGATATGATGGGATTAAATGATAGTTTATATATCGTCGATCGAAATGTAGATCTCGAATCCTGGTATCACTGATTAAAGGGCACCATTTTCTGATCTGTTATAATGTTGTTTCCTCATCACAAACATAACTGAAATTAAAAACTACCGCTTCATGACATCACAAGGTTAAACAAAACATTTTGAGCTGCTCAAACATGTGTGAGTGAAACAAAACACAACTCCAAGTATGTTTTTTTGAGGAGGTAACAAAATTATAACATGCTTAACGCTCATAAGAGTTAATTTTGCATAATACAAGCAAATCCAGAATATGTCTTTGTATTTTTTATTATTTACAACCAAAATGACATTTGACATGAGTTAATGAGTGTTTTGCTCACTGATTCTACAGAAATCCACAAAGTTTTTCAGTCCCCAGTGTAATTTTTTATTTTTTTTATTTTATTTTATTTTATTTTATTTTATTTTATTTTATTTTATTTTATTTTAATTATTATTATTATTATTTTATTTTTTTTTGGTTCATTAACAGAAACACTGAACAGATCATGTATGTCCCTGATTGGCTAATCCATGTGTCAATCAGGCCCATTTGAGGAGGGGAGATTCACCAGTGACCAGAATCACGTTTTCGTAAAGTGTTGGAGAAGTCCACAAGTAATATTACTAGATCTTATAGTTTTAAAGGTGTATTACGTAACTTTTCTAATGGGAGGGTCTGCCACCTGCTTGTCTCCATGGAGATGTTATTACTTTGCCTGGAATGTTCCACAATATGAGATTAATCACATGGGGAAAAAAACAGAGGGGGCTGAATTATAGGTCAGCTCTATGGGGAGGCGACACAGTAAATATGCATGTTATTCAATACATTTGAGCAATAAAACACCTCTAACTGAATAAACAGATACATTTAATGCCATACTGTGGGAGATTACAGGCAAATCAATAACATCTCCACGGAGACAAGCAGTTGCCAGGCCCTTTACTACAAGAGTGACATGGTGCATCTTTAATTAAAAAAACCCAAAAACCTTGCATTCTTGGGGTGAGCGGTTTAGCTTCTCCACAGATCTGACCTGTAACTTGGCCTGGTGATGGTACCAGCTTGTCTCCATGGAGATTTGTTCAATGCCAAGGTCCAAGTTACAAAGTGCCTCTTTAAATTGTGTTCTAGTTGTAGTACTTGTAGCACAGATTGAGAAACACCTGTGCTACCACGAACCCCGTCACAGATTTGACTATAGAGATCTTTGGATACAAACATGAAGATGACAAAGTGACACACAATAGCATACAATGGCACACAACAGCACCAGTCGACCCACTTACTGTCCGTCAAACCAGCAGTTCTCTCAAATCTCTTCTTTCTTACAATTCTTTAACAATGCATGTGTCTCCCCTGTTACAATGTTGGATCTTGTTGCAGTTTTCAGAGATGGACGAATTGCGTTTAGACAGGAGGTTGCTGGGGTTTGACATGAAAACTTGTCAAACTGCCAAATACTGGTAGATTTCCATTTGAACTATGCCCACCTTTGCCCATCACCCCTCAGTCACTTCATAGTCACGCACTATATAAAGGACTATGTTGTGCGCTCATTTGATTTGATGTATTTGACTATAAAGAATTCAAACTGATACTTCAAGGGCCCATATTATGCTATTTTCTGATATGTAATGTTTCCTCATCAAAAACATACCTGGAGTTGTCCACAAATGCACGAAGAAGTCCCCTCTGCACTTTTTAAGATCAAAATAGTCAATTTTTCTGGTACAATAGACTGAAGTCCATTGGTCTGCTTCATTTGTTTTGGTTTGTTTGGACGCTTCACCTTTGGCAGTGGCACAAATCTCAGAGCTGGTTTGTGTCTGGACTGAGCAGCAGGAGCCAGGCCAGTCCAAATATTACAAGGATCTTAAAGGTGCATTGTGTAACTTTTCTGGTGGACAGTGCACCTTTAAGCATAATCTAGTTAAATGAGAGGCTCTTTAATGTAAGTCTTTCAAGTACTGACTTTATTTTTACATCATTTACAAATCATTTTTTGACGCCATAAGGAACATTTGTAAGAGCCACAGCTGATCCAGAATCTCAAATGGGCATGGAAGTAATTTGTGGTCCAATTTTCGCAGCTTTTATCCCAGGCTAATAATCACTGGTGCTGACTAAACACGCCATCAGTGGAGGAGCGCGCTTTTAATTACACACTGTGAGCTGAAATCAGCAGCTGCAGTCCAGAGCTGGGGTCAAACTGGCAAACTACGGAAATAAAACCAGGATTTAAAACAATGATGTCTATTCACAAAATGACCTCCGTGGGTAAAGCCCTGGATAGGACACGCAGCAATGCTCGAATTACAGGCTCAGATTCTGCAACTCAATAATACCGAAAGATCGAAAGAGACCGCACTTCCTTCGTGACATTTCAGAAAATAATAATGATGTGGTTTTTGCTTGACAGGCAGGTAAAGTTCACAGTCATTCAAGTTTTATTGCAAATGATTTGATGTATTCTTGAGAAAAAGAAATGCTTGTCTAGAGTAGTGGCGAAGGAGTAGTCAGTAGGTTATAGCCTCCAACTAGAAGGTCACAGGTTTGAATTTCGAAATTGAGCTTGTTATAAACAGGGTAACTATCTTAAAAACTTCTGAATAAAAAGGTAAAAATGGACTACGGGAGTGTGACGTCACCCATAGTGTTCGGCTTCAGTCAAATGAAGCTCACCAAGGCTAGCAGGTATAGGAGCAAATTTAAACTGACTTCCATTTTTGTAATTCTGAGCACAAGTATCACAGCAACCAAAGAGCCAGTGAAGAGCAAGGCTGTTGAAGGTAATGCCCCTTCCTGCTCGCACTGTTGGTTTAAAGCTAGCAGGAGTGACCTCGCCGAAAGAAGGCGCCTGATTGGTCTGTTAATGTTCATATCGTGATTTACAAACAAAATCACAAAATCAAAACATCAAGATCATGTAGAGTGGGTTAATACGAACCAATGATGAGCCTGACAGCTGGTTACAGAGAGAGGGGCAACAGTTTTTCAATAGAAAGTGAACTGAAGCCAGTCGATGGAGTCAGAAACATGCCCATGCTCACTTCTTGTTTGGAACGCGGCAACTAGCGAGTTAGCTATGTCCGCTCATATATACAGTCTATGTTGTAAAGCCTGCAATTATTTAGATAATAGAATGTCATCTGTTTAGAACAAAATATATTTTTTTTATTGAAAATCCTTGTTTTACCTGTAGCGTAGACCTCTACAAACACATTCTGAAATGCAGGGGATTCTTGTATTTGTTTATCAGTCCATGGTTGTGTCCAAAAGTCCACCCTAGCCCCTAACCCCTCACTCACTACATAGTCCTGCACTCTTTAGCGGACTCTATAGGGCACTCATTCTTAGAGAGAGTCAGACACCCAGATCACTACAGTCGGGTCTCTGGGATTCTAACCCTTAAAGTGAAAAAGTCAGCTAAACTCTGATAAAACTTGATTTAATGATCAGAATAAACTGGCACATGAGCATTTATGGACTAATAATAACTGGATCTCATGTAAACAGATTATTCATCTTTACACAGCAATGGTTTATTTAAGAATGTTTTATTCAGAATGAGAATCTACAGTGTCATAAATTTCTGTCTGCTTCATTCAGTCGTCTTCTCTCCAGTTAAAGACCTGTCACTGAACACTAGTGTTTTTCCGACACTCGCAATGCATTGTGGTCTATATTAACTGGACTACTGACCAGCGCTTCCCACTACTTTTACTTTACTGGGAAATTTTGAATTTTTCCCCAACTGGACATTCGGACACTACTAAAAACGGCGTGAGTCCTAAAGAGAGAATAATGTGGACATTCAGACACAGCCCATATTTCAGAATTCTCTCAAATGTGAAAGCTCCTGGAGTTATGTACTAACTTGGCCAGCAAGAATATTTGTGAATGCACAAACTCGCAAGAATCCATCTGGCCTGGGTCCCACTTTTGCGTAGACACAGAATCCTAATTCTAAACATATATTACAAGTCTAATCACAATACAGAAAAATCTCAGCTAGATCTTTTTTCGCAAACCATGAAGCCCTATTTACAACTCGCTCATTTCAATTTATTTTAAGCAGGTGACAAACAGAAAAAACGGAAAAACTAATCATTAATAATAAATTTTATATGTATTTATAAAGCCCTCAAGGTCACTCTACAAAACAGGTAAAAACAGTTCAAGGCAATCCAGATTTACTGAAAGCAAATTGATGCCAATATTCTGCAAGGTTTAAAGGTGTACTATATTTAACTTTTTGGTTGGGGGATCGTCGCCTGGTTGTTTCTATGGATATGTCTTTCCTCTGCCCAGAATGTTCCACAGTATGACATTAAACAGCTCTACCTTCCATTTATTCAAATACAGGTAGTTTTATAGCTCAAAAATACCTAAAAACAGGCATTCGGACTGTGAGCGGGGGTTGCCGCTCCGCAGATCTGACCTGTAACTTGGTCTGGTTTGGTCTCCATGAAGGTAGAAAGGTTTAATACCATACTGCGAAACATTTCAGACAAAGCAATAACATCTTCATGGAGAAAAGCGTTTGACGGACCCTCCGCCAGAAAAGTTCCACAATGCACAATTCAAGAGTTTAGACGCAATTACAACATCAGAAAAGGTGAGTTTTTTTGTTTTGTTTTTAAACAACGGAAGATAATAACAAATAATCCAATCTATAAATTGTTCAACCGCAGCCGTTCATCTTCATGTACTCTTTCTCCTTCACCACCATCTTTATTTATTTATTTTTCCTCAAGCTTTTCCTAGTATACGCTCTATAGCTTCAATTCTGCTAATGCTTTTGAGAGAAAAAGACTTGATTCATTATAACAGTAATTCTCCAAGTGACCGGAGAGAAGACAGCAGAGCGCCAATGTCCAATCTCCAGTGGTGGAAGAAGTACTCAGTTCTTCGGAGAAAAAAAAACTACTCAAGTAAAAGTATCACATAAAAAATCTACTAAAAGTATTAAAGTGGTTGCATGGACGACATCTAAAACCTCTTCAGGCATGTTTTTGATGGTAGCAAAAAAGGAAATTGATTTTGCACAATACCCCCGCTTTAAAGAAGTGTATGCTTAAGGAAAAGAAATTGAACTGAATTAATATTATGCAATGAGAGGAGGAACTTAGGATCACTTATTTGCAGTAACCAGATAGAAATAGGTTAATTCACTCAACACTCGAGAATGCACAAACAAGATACAGTATAACAGTTTTTCTGATGAAGCATAAGGACTGTTTTTAGATCTAAAGAAAGTCTCTTCAGAAATGCAAACACTACATGCCCTCATTTATAGGCTACATACAGAGTTCACACAGCAGAACATTCTTTAAAGTGCGCCCTTGGCTTTGCTTCATTCAAAGATCTTTAGAGCTACTGTAGAGGAACTGATCCGTAAACCTGGACACGTGATCGGCTGTGAGCTGGAGACATTTGTCACAGTGAGGGACAGGAGGACACTGGACAAACTGCTCTCCATCATGGACACTCCTGCTCACCCACTGCACCAGACTATAGAGGGGCAGAGGAGATAATACTCCCTACAACTGTACAACAACTTAATCTCAATTAACGGATAACCTTATGCCCTGTCAGTCAGCATATCATTGCACTGTCGTTCTTGTCTCTTGCTTATAGCTATAGATTTTATATTTTATTACTTATTTTTCTATTTTATTTTGACTCGTACATATACATTTATTTTTATAATTATGTCTCATTTGACACGTGTCTCTTGCTCTTTTTGCTTTACCATCTATTTTTGTTACTCTCTGTTATTATATTATATTGTGATGTTTGAGCTGCTGTATCCAAATAATTTCCCTTGTGGATCAATAAAGTTTGTCTAAGTCTAAGTCTAGCGTCAAAGGGCTGAAATTGACAAAGTTAAAATACAAACATAACAACAACTTTCTTAAGGTACCAAAAGTGTGAATTAAGCTGTCAAGCCTAGACAGCTTTGGGATAAAAGTAATTTGTTCTTTAATGGGCACGTCTCTCATGTGTTCAAGAGGCTAGAAGTAGTGGTAAAGAGGTAGTATGGCTATCCAAGACTACATGCTTTTCAGTTTTATCTCCCACAGTTCAAATGGGTGTGAGTGACAGACAGATTAGACACACCATAACACCTGGATAAGACCTGCAGTGAGTTTGATTAGTGGCCGCTCCAAAGGTACTCCAGCTCCATCCTAGAAACAGTTGTCCCATAGAGTGGTAAAAGGTCAATGTTTTACTCAAAGCACTTTACATCATGAATTAAGTGTCTTGCCCAAGGACACAACAACAGCATTCATCTGAGTCGTACCGCCAACCTGTAGGTCAGTGGATCTGACCACTACTGTGGCCCAAATACAGTGCATTTGTTGTGAAATCAAACTGCCCGTGTTCAGCTGAGATCAGATTTTGTAGGGATTCTTTCACAACATGAACTTTTTATCCTGAGATTAGATACGTTTGATTTTGTTCTAAATTTTATCTGACCAATGAGGTTGTTACTTTCCCATGTGACACTGAAATAAACACAGATGTCATAGATGTGATCCAAAGGTGATCTGTGCGGTGAAGGTGATCTGAGGAAAGATTCTAATTTAAGGGAGTGATATTTCCGTATACATTATGTGTATGTGTGACTTAAAGGGCACCAGGGAAACCTGAAGCAGTGGGTGACCACGTGCACCTGGAGACCCTTCTCCAGCTGTTGAGCCAGGATCAGGACTACCTCAGATGGAGGATTACTCCACTGTGCAGATGCTTTGTTTACATTCAAGTCGCATGACCACTTTAAAAATGGTGGTCAGATTTAGCAGTCTGGTCCAGCGTCCTCCCTGCCCTCTCTGCCCTCCCTCGTCAGTCTCCTCTCCTCTCTAAAGTCATCTTTCAGCCTCTAACTAATCCCTCAGTGATGGATTAGCTCTGCTGCACACAGCCCCTGGACTTGGTCATGTGTGTTTACTATGTGTGTGTGCTGTGTGTATGTGTATGTGTGACTGGTGTGTAGAAGAGGGAGAGAGATTAGACCTGAGATGGACAGTGACAGCCGATAGCGAGGGCATCACATGGAAATCACCTGGAAAAAAGATTTAACAAAGATGAATATATTATTATTATTATTAAGGCTATGTGGCTCTATTCAAACCACATTCATGCCTATATTTAGGTAATTATACTGTGCATCATTCACCCCAAACACTGCACCATGAGTCATGCGAGAGGCCATCATCTAATCAAAGAACTTCATCTCCATGACAACAGGATTCAAGCAAACAGCTCCGTGAATACAGTCGCACTCTCTTCTCTGGTGCTGTATGTGCTGGTCTTTTTGTTTCACCTGTGTCTGAGTACAACGTCAAGATGATGCACGCTGGTGACAGAGGAGAAAGTACAGAGGGACCAAGGTTTACCTGCACAGACAGAGGCCGAGGCGGACGAGTGTCGCTGATATTAATGATTCAGTTTTACAGCTGGTCACACTGGGCCAAGCGCACCATCCTCTGGTCAAATGCTGTGTAGTGTTGACTTTAGATAGTCTCAGGTTGTTCAGAGTTTTGACTCTAAACACGACTATAAAATAAACAATAAAAACAAAACAAAAATCCAGCTTACACAATAACAAATGTTTACTCACCACATCACCCCGATACAATCACTTTAGAACTCATGTAGTGTATAATAGACATAGAGTTAGGGCAAGGTCAATGCTGTATTGGCATTTTCCGACTGTTTTCGTTGAGAGCCATTCCAGATTAATAATGTGTAGAACTCAATTCAGAGTGCTACACAAACACACACACATATATAACAAAGAAAACTGTCTAAACCTCTGCTTCAGCGTGTCCATGGTGTCAAATGAGTCAGAATGAGATCAGTCCCTTGTGGCTTTGATCTGGTCAGTGGCCCATTATTGAACAATCATTCTATCAACAATACAGAGGCTCTGAGTGAAATGCAGGACAGCTGTTGTCTCTGTAGGACAAATAAACTGGCAATTTGCAGCAATATACGGACATCTATTGGCTGATTTCTTTGCACGTGTGGACTGCTTAGGCTGTTGCCATCTGGTGAAAATGTCATGTCAGTAGCTCCTTTGGAAACTTTTAATAGTATTGCCTATGTCTAAATATGTGCGTAGCTCCAGAAGGCTGTTGCAGACTGGTTCTTGCCACTACAGAGTGTGGATGTGAATGAATAATGGTCCACTGCAGTCTCTGAGAAGCTCGAGTAGCACAACATAAATCCAGTCCTATATTTCGTATCATTTATCACCATCACAAAGCATTTATTCAGACATCTTTATGCTCTTGGACACTGTGTCACTTTTATCCAGTGAAACCAAAGCCCATACATAGTAGTAGCAGAGTATTCATGGGCTCAGATCGAAGCTAACTGCATTACACGGCGCAGACTGCAGGGCCGAGAGCTGGGGCAGTTTGTCCACATGGAGCTGCCTGTTGAATCTAAATGGGACGAATGTGCCAAGTGTCCTCATCTGACTGCACTGACTGTCTCCATTAAATGCACAGACTCCAAGACCAACACCAATTGTTGTTGGTGCACTTTTCCATATTTCATATTAACAGCTCGCCTGTTAATAAGCCTATGGGTCACAAAAATACAATTATTTCTACAGGTCCTATTTTACGCAAAATTGACTCTTATGAGCCTTAAACCATGATTGAATGTTGATACTTCATCCAAAACATACCCAGTTTTGTTGTTTTGTTTGAGTAATCCTTTATTATTAGTCTGTCTACATTTACAAAGCTCAAAATGCTCTGTTATGCATTGTGACATCATGAAGTGGTACGTTTCAAGGTGTAAGGAGTTTAAAAACACAGTAGAGTACCACCTGTATTATCGCATGAAATCACAGGGTGTTTCCAGAACTCAGCCGCCACACACTGCAGGAGAATTTGCCCAATTTTGGCGGCGATTTGCTTCTCCCTGAGTTCGGAAAGGCGTGACCCGACTTTGTGTCTCGTGTGTGATGTCAGTGTGACTCTGAGCTGCTCTGTCAGATCGTAACCACCAAACATCACCACGGCAACAGCCAATAAAACAGAGTGTCAGGGGAAGATGGAGTGACGGACGCAGAGGCGCATATACAAACTTGGGATACAGCGAAAATAATGACGCGACTTTATTAATCCCTCTCGTAAAGTTGTCAAGATAAACTGCAGCATCTCATCCATATCCATATACAAACATATTTGAAGTACGTTTTATTACTCACAGTGAAAGTTTTGTGTTTTTGTTTTGGTTTTTTTTCTAAAGTACACTTGCTTTGGAAGTACAGTAAATTAGCTGCAGACTGAATAAATGTGGTACAAAAGTAATTACAGCTTCAACGTGATTTAAAGCAAAACAACCAGACGGTGCCTTCAGCCTCAGTGGTCCCTAAAGAACCAGACATCAGGCTAAAACCATGCATTCTTCTTCTTCAGGCCAATTTAAAAGTGAATCCTGATAATAAAACACCTTAGTCCATTCCAACAGCCTGGGTGAGATGCATTATGGGATTGGGTTCTGAAAGAGTAGAAGTAAACACAGTGAGTCTACAGGGATCAACTGAAATGGAGAATTACTGCTGAGGATGGAGAGAAGGGGGAGGGGAAATGGATGGAAAAGGGAGACGTAAAAAGTGCTTGTCAAAGTTTCTGATTAAAACTTGTAAGTATAAAAATGACGGTTAAAGGTGCACTGTGTAACTTTTTGGGTGGGGGTCCGTCACCTGCTTGTTTCTATGGATATGTCATTGCTCTGCTCAGAATGTTCCACAGTGTGACATCAAACAGCAATAACGTCTCCGAGGGGAAAAACATTTGGCAGACCCTCCATCAGAAAAGTTACGCAATGCAGCTTTAGAGAAGACATATAAAAATCTACTTCAATGAGCTTAACCATATTTTTTTATACTTTTTTTACAGACTTGTTGAAGCCTCCCAAAGCACTACACTGTATTATTAAAGGTCCTATATTACACAAAATTGACTCTTAAGAGCTTTAAGCCATGTTGGAACATTGGTACCTCATCAAAAACAGACCTGGAGGAGGAGGAAACAACATTAAAACATAGATCAGAAAATAATGTAATAGAGAACGAGAGATACTTTATTGATCCCGAGAGAAACTCAAGTTTTGCTGCAGCAAACACCGTTGCAGTTGATGCTGCTCAGTGACCTTTGTGTCTCAGTCGAGGGTCTCAGTGCAGTTGAACAGGAGGACTGGTCAGGGAGGGAGGGTCAGCAGATCTGCGTCAGGGCAGTTTGAGGAGAGGAAGAGCCAAAAGTGTAAGGGACACTTTTGGCTCTTCCTCTCCTCAAACTGCCCTAATGCAGATCTGCTGACCCTCCCTCTGTGTCCTGCAGCATCACAGCGGAGTCCAGGGGTAATCCAGGTGAACACAACTGGAAAGGCCTTGTTCTTACTCTGCTCTGGTGTTTTGGTTGGTGACGAAGTGTTCCATTCCCTCAGTGTTTCTTCTGGAAGGTCTTTTGCCACATTTGTTGACACATATGGTGTAAAAAACTTGTAGCAACTCAAACGCCCATAACTAGCTCCTTTGTTAGCCTCTTGCACAGTCTCCATGGATACAGGAAACTTTTGCTCTTTGAACTGCACCTGCTGCACTTCTTAGTTAGTTAAAATCCCATGATATGATGTTGAAAAGGTTTGTGAGCCAGGCAGCCACAAAAGCAGCCTGCCACTCCATTGTCACGGTAGAGATGGTAATATGAGCCCTGTAAAAAAAAAAAAATCCACAAGTCTCATCAACAGTGACACACCAAAAATCATTTCATTACTTTATCTCCATCACTACCTCCCGCACCTGTCTGTGGGAGGATTACTGCGTATCCAGTCATGACAGCACTTAATTACTTTCACTGCATTCACTCAATATTCTTAAACAGTAGTGCAGACTGAGGAGGGCCCACACTTCATTGACAGAAAATGAAAATTGAACGTTCGTCATGTCTTTTGCTTACAGAAGAGTTTTACTTATAGTATATATATATATATATATATATATATATATTATTTATTTATTTATTTTTTTCCATTGACAGCTGGCTATGTGGCCTCAAGGGGAATAAAAGTTTATATTACTTTAGTAGATACTTACAAAACAGCTGTATTTCCCAAAGGAATAAAACTGAGAGAGGCACTGGCATTTTAAAAGGTGTGCAAGAAAAGTTTGCTAAAAGTTCATGTGACGGTGGAATGGCATCTTGGAGCTGCGTATATGGTTTTGTCAAACAGTAGGGGAAACATACATAGAGAGATAACATTATAGCATGGCTTAAAGCTCACAAGAGTCAATTTTGTGTAATATAATTATAACCTTTAATACTGAATACAAAGAAAGATATCTCTAGTCTAACACAACTCTGCAAAAACCCCATAGACATAAAGTAAAAAGAGAGGAAGTGGTTGGTACGAGCTGTTGTGTACAGAACCCATTATTTCACAAGTACAACCTGGGCTATTTTTCTATCTCAAGGTCTCAGTTTTTTTTGTCATGTTTTTGTGGTGACTAAATGATGAACCAGGTTTTAAAATTGCATTACATCAAAGCGCTCCATGGAAACAAAATAGTTTGCAGATGCACTCTAGAAAAATTAAACAGTCCACCATTTATATGCATTGAAAAAAATGACATTTGAAGTGATAGAGTCTCTTGTTGTTGGTTCAGAGCAGTTCAGGGCCAGTGCATGCATCAGAAGTGGTGACTAACTTTCACACTGTGTATGTAAAATCCCTCAGTCGTCCAGGTAGAATCCATGGCAAAAAAAGGAGAAAATTTAATTTGTCAACTGGACATAGTTTATTTGGTTGAATACGTTTCGCAGCTCATCCAAGCTGCTTCCTCAGTTCTGGTCAGATGCTGGTGGACACTGCTTTATATCTGCTTGAAGGGAGGAGCTTAATTACAATGAAAATTACTCTGAGACAACACATATTTAAATACAGTTTCAGTTGGTCAGGTGATACAATATGGAGTTGTTAACAGTTTCTGTTAGTCATGTGAGTCTATTCAATATGGAGTGGGAGTGGGGGAGTAGTTAGCATATCCATTCAGGGCCATGATGGTGTTTTCACACCTCTGGACCTGACCTGGCTAGTCCCATTGTTTTCCCAGTTTGTTTTGATTTAGGTTTGAGGATAGAGTTATAGATGGGAGACAAATGATGTCTGAGACCCCCATTTCTGGGTGGGCCCCCATTGCGGCCCACCCTGGTTAACCAGGGTGGGCCGCAATCTGCCGTACATCTCCACCTAAAAGCCACAGGCCACTCCTTTGAGGACAGTGAGGTCCAGATCTTGGCCAGAGAAAAGAACTGGTTTGAGAGGGGAGTTAAAGAAGCTATTTTTGTCAAGAAAGAGAATCCTTCCTTGAACAGAAATGGGGGTCTCAGACATCATTTGTCTCCCATCTATAACTCTATCCTCAAACCTAAATCAAAACAAACAGAGAAAACAATGGGACTAGCCAGGTCAGGTCCAGAGGTGTGAAAACACCCATCATGGCCCTGAATGGATATGCTAACTACTCCCCCACTCCCACTCCATATTGAATAGACTCACATGACTAACAGAAACTGTTAACAACTCCATATTGTATCACCTGACCAACTGAAACTGTATTTAAATATGTGTGTCTCAGAGTAATTTTCATTGTAATTAAGCTCCTCCCTTCAAGCAGATATAAAGTAGTGTCCGCCAGCATCTGACCAGAACTGAGGAAGCAGCTTGGATGAGCTGCGAAACGTATTCAACCAAATAAACTATGTCCAGTTGACAAATTAAATTTTCTCCTTTTTTTGCCTTTCACACTGTGCTTGTTCTAATTGTCAGTATGATTATATGAACGGCCTCTGCCTTCCAGAACAATCAGCATGGCCGTCCTCTGTGGTGACTCATTCGTCCTTATGAGATTTCGCACTAAAGTGGAGTGCTCCTGTAACACACTCTGAAGGCTCTGAAGGTTATCTACTCTTCTGATCAACAGCAGGTCGATTTGGGCCAATCCTTGAACTAGAGATGGATTTTAAAAGGGCTGTATCAGTTTTTAGTTTTTGTTTCTCATATTTTACTGGAGAAAAAACTTAAACTTACTTTACTATATGAGAAATAAGAACTTAAAACTGGTACAGCCAGTTAAATCCATCTCTAGTTCGTGGATTGGTCCAAATTGACCTGCTATTGATGACAAAGTAGGGCACGTGCTGTCTGCATTTTAAGTTTTTATTATATTATATAAATGATACACCGCTCAAAAATTAAAGGAACACTTTGAAAACACATTTAGATCTCAATGTGGAAAAAAAAAATGCTGGATATGCCAATGCCAATGGACCTCCACAATGCACAGGACTCACTACAGGACGTGGCGCCCTCAAGACACTCTCATGAAGTCTATTTCTGATTGTTTGTGCTGAGACATTCACATCAGTGGCCTGCTGGAGGCCATTCTGTAGGGCACGGGCAGTGCTCAGCCTATTCCTCTTTGCACAAAGGAGTGAATATGGGTCCTGCTCCAGCTCTCCTAGAGTAGTTGCCTGTCTCCTGAAATCTCCATGTTCTGGAGATTGTGCTGAGAGACACATTAAATTTTCTTGCAATGGCATGTTCGGATGTGCATTCCTGGAGAAGTTAGACAATCTGTGCAACTTCTGTAGGGTTGAGAATGGCCTCATACTCCCAGTAGTGATAATCACTCTAGCCAAAGCCAGAGGAGGAAATTTTAAATGACCTCTACATGCAAAACCAGTCCTGTTTTAGGGGTTATCTCATTGTTGCCACTCTAGTGCACCAGTTGTTCATTTCTATTAAAGATGTGACATCCTTTTGTTTCTAAGATATTGCCCTGTTCAGATTTGTATATTTGTATATAGATTTTCACATTGAGATCTGATGTGTTTTCAAAGTGTTCCTTTAATTTTTTGAGTAGTATATATAGGGTTCTGTGCAGTATCTTTGCTTTTCCTACTACTGCACTTTTCTGGACTCAGATGTCTGATGTTTTTGTTTGTTTTGTTTTTTCCTGGGATCTGCTGTAGCCACTCCTCCAAGTCTGGAGGTTACTACCCTGAGTGCTCCGATGAATATTATGCCTTCACTTTCCTTCCTTCTCCATCTCTTCTTTGAGCCGCTGGGATTTCTCTAGTTTCTTGAGTTCCTTTTTCCTGATGTTCCCATCGCTTGATTTTGCAATGTCCACCACCACAGCTTTGCTCTGTTGTTTATTCACCGCCGCTATGTCTGGATGGTTCGCCATCACCTTTCTGTCAGTCTGTATCTCAAGTCATCACGGTGAATGCTTTAGAGGAATAACACTGTAAACCTTTGAAAATAAACTAGTTTTGTTTCATGCTTTTAAGACAGTAAAATCTGATACAGTGCTTTATGAACTTTGATCCTGCGAAAGAGTAAATGGACTTTTTTACCCTTGAACAAAATTGTAAAAACAGCACTGTGAGATTATGTTTTTGGGTGAGAGGACACTGAAAGTGCTGGAGCGAAAATGTGCGATCTGCAAAAAGGGTCTGTGAATTTAAAGCAAGTCAGAGACACAACCAAGAGTTTATCTCCTCCTTTCACGGTTTGGAAATCAGCTGCCACAGTGTTTCTGGTGGAGGGAGATGTTATTGCTTTACCTAGAATGTTCCACAGTATTGTATTAAATTTATCTATTTCTATGGAGACAAGCAGATCATGCTACTACACCAATGGTGGAAGAAGTACTCAGTTTTGTTACTTAAGTAAAAGTACAATTGCCGAAGCAAAAAAAAAAAAATACTCAAGTAAAAGTATCACATGAAAACATCTACTTAAGTAAAAGTATTAAAGTACATGTTTAAAAAATGTTCTTCAAGAGTAAAAAATAAGTCTTTTGCAAAGAGTTTCAGGTCAGCTTCAAATGGAGTGACTTTGATACAAATGTGTGCTGATATTTTTCTTTGCTCAAACTATGACCTTGATACAAAATTAACCCTGCAGAGTTTTCAGCAGGTCTCAAACAATAATAAAAAATACTTTTACTTTTCAGTCATGTTCAAAAATGTAGTGGAGTAGAAAGTACAGATACCTGTCTCGAATGTAGTCAAGTAAAAGTAAAAAGTACCCACTTTAAAATGTAGTTAAGTACATTTTTTAGGTATCTGTACTTTACTTTACTACTTTTATTTTTTTACGTTCCACCACTGTAGTAGACAAAGGTAATGATCAGATTTGGCTGATTTTAAGTGATTCAAATGATTTCTTAATTTTTTCTAGCCATTTTTGTGTATTTGGTTTGCTCAAAGTTGGGATATAAACTCAAATTAAATGTGCTAAAAAATAATAATAATAAGCCATTTCAACAGGTCTCAAAACATGAAGAAAAGTACTTTTAACTTTTCAATCCAGATCTAAAATGTAGTGGAGTAGGAAGTACAGATACCTGCTCTCAAAAAGTAAAAGTAAAAAGTATCCACTGTAAAATGTACTGAAGTAAAGCCCCTTCCATCTAGCATCAAGGCCCAACATATGCACACACACACACACACACACGCACACACACGCACACACACACGCACACACACGCACACACACACACACACACACACACACACACACACACACACACACACTCTACAGATCATTCAAATCACACTCATAAAGATCAGCCACTTCTTTGACGAGCATTTGAAAACCTGTGCAGGCTAGAACCTGTTGGCAAATGATTCCAATGACTCACAGCAACAGAGGAAAAAGACGATTTAGTGAACGGGAATGTCTTATATTTGGGGACACTGCACTCCTCTGGACAATGAGCGTGTTACTCGAGATGTTTCCTATAATTAAATGAATGCAAGATTAGTTGATATAGTTGTGGGTATCCTCAACATCCAAATACAGTAACATCTAAAAACATCTTACAGCAAGACTAAGAAGCCAAATGCAGATCTTCTGGTTAGTCTGTAGTGGGGCAGTGGTTTTCTGTGTTTAGTTTGCATATTCTCCCTGTCCTGACCCCAGGGTCCCCTCTGGAGGTAGGACTTCCCTCAATACTCAGCCTCTGGGATTAAGAATCAACTATCCTGGTTGGTCACATTTTCATACAGCGCTTTTCCATCTTCAAGGCACTCAAAGCACTTTACATCAAGGAACCACTCACCCACTCATACACCAGTGTGCGCAGACCCTAGGAGCAAGATGGGTCAAGTGTCTTGCCCAAGGACACAATGGCATTTATCTGTGGGAGATGGAATCGCACAGCCAACCTGTGAGCCAGTAGATCTGAAAACTCAACAAATGATGTTTCTGTCAAGAGCGAGATTAGTGGGCAAACACTCGACCATCAAAAGTTAACAACATATAGCATGCTAGCAGCACACTTCCTGATTATTGGACATTAAACCCCTTAATAATTAGATGCAGACAGATCACAGCAGTTTTATTTTGTATGGATCTTTAATCTAAAACACACAATCCGTCTGCTGCTTTCAAATGGGCTGAGAATTCCTGTCTATTCTTCAGACATATTTGAGGAATCAGCCTCCCATCACAGGTCTAAACATTCCCTGAAGACTTTTTAGTGATCTGCTCAGGTGTGACATTGGTTTTCTTTGTTGGTATTTTCACTGTATGGACTGTAAATGGCAGCTGGAATGTGAACTCTTACAACAGCAACAAAAAAAGCTTTGGCATCTCATTCCACAAACCAGTGATGGGTTTATTTTTTTGTTTATTCTGTTTGTATATCCACCTTATTCCACCCTGCCCGCTTTTGTCTCTAAATGCTCCCAAATCGCGCTTTTTTGTGGTGGCACGTCCAGTTAATCGGGCATCCAGTTCATGGCAATAGAGAATTTGGGAAAAGTTTTGCATCTTAAATAAGACATAAAGTCGGTTCATTTGTGTAAAATGTTAAATTTTCATGTGCACCAACAAGTCACACTGCACCGATTTTCTGGGAGGCTTTAAAATAGCTTTACTTTGTTAAACTTTGCTGCAAAGATCGGCAGCCCCAGACAAAATAATACAACACGAATAATGATAGCAGCAAGTATTTTTTTCTCCAGTAAACACGTTTGCAAAGAGACAAGCAGATGGCGGAACCTCCATTAGAAAAGTTACAGTGCGCCTTTAATGTGTATGATTTGAGTTTTTTTCTGACTTTCTGATGTCTTATGTTAATGGTTAAGGTAAGATAAGATAAACTTAATTGTCCTAAAGGAGAAATTTGTCTTGGGCTCACTGCCTGCAGCTTAAAAACACAGTTATACTCACACATACAGTACAGTCAGACAACAGTCAGAGTTCTTGTTGTATTTATTACACTGAAGAATTAAGAAAAAAAAACGCTTCCTTACTGTGAGCGGGCTTGCATCTCCACAAACCTGGCCTAGAGTTGGGCCTCTTCCTGCTCGTTTCCATGGAAAAGTTATTTCTTTGGCTAAAATCTTCCACAGTACAGCATAAAATGTACCTCTATCGATGGAGAATATTTCGACGTGTGGTTTTAACTGTTTTCCGTGGAATCGTGCAGGCTTTTCTTCAGAAAGTTACATTCTGTACCTTTAAATAACCCATCTCTCGTAAATTGAACGATAACTTGATATAGGAATTATCGTGACAGGCCTAGAAGTTACCTAGTTTCCTGGACCATTAGCATGCTAGTCGTTGTACCATAACAGCACTCTGAGCTCTGAAAGATGTTAGATGGTGAATAATTACGATGCTAGTCATGTTTTCCATTTTTTTTTCAGATGGTAAAAATAAGATACTGTGCCTTTGACAGTTACATGGGGCGGAAGAGACACGCCACGTCTGTCTTTCCATATTGAGCCTTGAAATTGCTGCTATGAGAAAGATAATAACATTGTCCTATTGAGCTGTACCACAAGCCAAGGACACTTTTGCCATATTTTATTGCATATCTGTGAGTGACCTCCGGGTGATGGTTGTCTTGGCCTCTTCTCCGAGGCTCATTCAATATTATTTCATTATCGTTCAGAAATGTAAAGACAAAAATACATAAGACTCACAAAGCCACTGCGTTTCAATGTCACGTGACGAATGCAGAAAAAACTAGGAAAAGGGCAAATCAGGGTCAAAACAGGATTAAACCAGGACTATAGTTGTAAAGGGCCCATAGTCCACCATTTTCTGATCTGTGTTATATTCTTGTTTCCTCATCAAAAACACACCTGGAGTTGTGTTGTGTTTCATTCACACACGCATTCTGTTCCACCTTGTGATGTCATGTGTTAATACCGGAAGTGCTTCACTGTTTTTAAACTCCGGTCACCTTCACTAGAATCATTTGAATCATTTCAGCCCTAGAATTGCCCATTTCTGTTGAACAAAAAGTAAAAGGTACTGTAGCTGTTAACTTGAAAACTACCACTTCATGACATCACAAGGTGGAACAGAGCATTCTGGAGCTTTCGAGATGTAGACAGACTAATAATGCAGGATTATTCAAATGTGCGAATGAACTAAAACACAATTCCAGGTATGTTTTTGATGAGGTAACAACATTATAACATGAGTAAAATCTCACAAGAGTCAATTTTGCGTAAAATATAGGACCTTTAAATGCATTTTTTTTGCCTGTGCAGCTGTAAACGCAAAAAAGAAAGCTCAAGGTTCTTGTGAACAGAGCAGATCTCTTTGTTAAAAGATGTAACGCTGTTTGAGTGGAAATCACAGATAACATAACTGCAGTGGGGGAAGTCAGTTTTTTGCACAAGTAGCAAAAATCAAACAGAGATTACAGAGACATCAGACTCAAATATTCTGCTTTAAAAACTGTATGTGGTCCTTTAATTACTGTACCTCTAGATACAACAAAGGAACAGGTAGCAGGGATAGAAGGAACTGACAGTCTCACTTCTGATCAGGGATAGTACAAGTCACATTTATTTAGATTTATCCTGCTTAGTCAAACACTTCTGTTTGTTTTCCAGCAGAATTTCTGGATTTAACACTGGTGTGTGGAGGAAGGGCTGTGTAAAGGCGTGTGCCATCACCTTCAGCGTAAAAGACAACTTAGACAAACTTTACTGATTCACAAGGGAAATTATTTGGACACAGTACCTCACACATTACAATATAATATAAGAACAAAGAGTAAAATATGATAAAAATAACAAATACGATTAAATTTGTAGGATCTATGGGCCTGGCTAATTCACCCAACAAATGAAAAACAAGCCAAATTTCTGGTGATTGCCATGTGTTGTCTCTGGTTGGCTCCAAATATTGCGTAGATGCGCCAAGAGCTTGAGAATAGCTTCCCTCGGCAAATGGAATGTTAATAAAATATTTTCATCTGTTATTCCAGTTATATGTACCCTCTGGGCAAATCAGAAGTGTTGCTGCTGCTATTGTGAAAACTTCTTGTGCCTCCTGCCACACCTCAAATAAAGACACATTCTTTTCTCCCACTGAGAAATGATATCATTATATTGTGCATGACTGTGGCCAAACCTCAAAGCCAGATCTCGTCAGATCTCAGAAACTAAGCAGGGCTGGGCCTGGTTAGTACTTGGATGTGAGACTGCTGGAAAAATCAGCTGCCAAAGTGGAGCACCAGTGGTAAAAACTATTGTTGTGTCCTTAGGCAAGACACTTCACCCACATTGCCTAGTATGAATGTGATGTGTGTGAGTGGTGGTGGTAGTAGGAGGGACTGACGGCGCAGACTGGCAGCCAATCTGCCCCAGGGTAGCTGTGGCTTACCACCTTCAGGTATGGAATGAATAATGCACCAAATTGTAAAGTGAGTGCGTTGGGTGAGTTGTACAGTTGTAGGGAGTATTATCTCCTCTGTCCCTCTATAGTCTGGTGCAGTGGATGAGTTGTTGTACAGTTGTAGGGAGTATTATCTCCTCTGTCCCTCTATAGTCTGGTGCAGTGGGTGAGTTGTTGTACAGTTGTAGGGAGTATTATCTCCTATGTCCCTCTATAGTCTGGTGCAGTGGGTGAGTTGTACAGTTGTAGGGAGTATTATCTCCTCTGTCCCTCTATAGTCTGGTGCAGTGGGTGAGTTGTTGTACAGTTGTAGGGAGTATTATCTCCTCTGTCCCTCTATAGTCTGGTGCAGTGGGTGAGTTGTTGTACAGTTGTAGGGAGTATTATCTCCTCTGTCCCTCTATAGTCTGGTGCAGTGGGTGAGTTGTTGTACAGTTGTAGGGAGTATTATCTCCTCTGTCCCTCTATAGTCTGGTGCAGTGGGTGAGTTGTTGTACAGTTGTAGGGAGTATTATCTCCTCTGTCCCTCTATAGTCTGGTGCAGTGGGTGAGTTGTTGTACAGTTGTAGGGAGTATTATCTCCTCTGTCCCTCTATAGTCTGGTGCAGTGGGTGAGTTGTACAGTTGTAGGGAGTATTATCTCCTCTGTCCCTCTATAGTCTGGTGCAGTGGGTGAGTTGTTGTACAGTTGTAGGGAGTATTATCTCCTCTGTCCCTCTATAGTCTGGTGCAGTGGGTGAGTTGTTGTACAGTTGTAGGGAGTATTATCTCCTCTGTCCCTCTATAGTCTGGTGCAGTGGGTGAGTTGTTGTACAGTTGTAGGGAGTATTATCTCCTCTGTCCCTCTATAGTCTGGTGCAGTGGGTGAGTTGTTGTACAGTTGTAGGGAGTATTATCTCCTCTGTCCCTCTATAGTCTGGTGCAGTGGGTGAGTTGTTGTACAGTTGTAGGGAGTATTATCTCCTCTGTCCCTCTATAGTCTGGTGCAGTGGGTGAGTTGTACAGTTGTAGGGAGTATTATCTCCTCTGTCCCTCTATAGTCTGGTGCAGTGGGTGAGTTGTTGTACAGTTGTAGGGAGTATTATCTCCTCTGTCCCTCTATAGTCTGGTGCAGTGGGTGAGTTGTTGTACAGTTGTAGGGAGTATTATCTCCTCTGTCCCTCTATAGTCTGGTGCAGTGGGTGAGTTGTTGTACAGTTGTAGGGAGTATTATCTCCTCTGTCCCTCTATAGTCTGGTGCAGTGGGTGAGTTGTTGTACAGTTGTAGGGAGTATTATCTCCTCTGTCCCTCTATAGTCTGGTGCAGTGGGTGAGCAGGAGTGTCCATGATGGAGAGCAGTTTGTCCAGTGTCCTCCTGTCCCTCACTGTGACAAATGTCTCCAGCTCACAGTCGATCACGTGTCCAGGTTTACGAAACCTTACGTTTAACGTTTGTCAATGCCCAACTTTAATAATAATACTTCCAAATGGTTTAACAATAATTTGCATTTCATTGTATTTATTTATATTTTGGACTTTAATTATGTGTTTTAAAAGGTGCGTTGTATAACTTTTCTGGTCGAGGGCCACATGGAGATGTTGTTACTTTGTCTGGAATGTTTCACAGCATAGTATTAAACCTTTCTATCTTCAATAGAGATCAAACCAGACCAAGTTAGAGATCAGATCTGTGGAGAGGCGACCTCACTCACAGTCAGCCCCCAACCAAAAAGTTACACAGTGCACCTTTAAAAGCAATACTTATTTTTCTGTAATTGTTATTCCTTTACTTCTTGTACTTTGCTATTGCAGTGTTACAAATTCCTCATTGTGGGTCAAATAAAGGTCTTAGATCTTATTTTGTTTACATGTATAACTCCTTCAGTGCTAATGGCTGAATTGTTATATCGATTTAGTGTTCAAGATATGGAAGATGGAACATTTGTGGGGTCAGTTTTTATCATGAGTACTTTTTCTTTGTACTTCTGGGGGAGTTTTTGTTCCTTTTCTTTTCTACTATTAAATTTCAACAGAAGAGGGTTGAAAGAACTTCTGTGGCTCATTTTAGATGTATCCTAACTACTAAAGTATTTCATTCTGCTATTTTTTTATTATCCTGCTTTTTGGTTATTGTATCAGTGGCAAAATTAAATTCAATGTTATCGTTTATCTATTTCTCATCTATATTTTCTTCACCAATATATCGTCAGCAGAGCCTCACTTCAGATCTCGAGTAGGTCCGTCAATGTTGCGCTGCTGTTGTTCATTTTAATTGTTAATTCTCACCATCTGTCTCACTTATTACGGTCCTTTATTCATTTGAAAACACTGCCCAGCTTGTGTGTGTTGGTCATCACTATTTCATACTTGTTTATTTTCCTCTTTTGTCCTCCATTTTGTAGCGTAATTGTGCAAAGTGTGCGGGTCACATTAGCTACAGCTGCTCCATAGAAAACAATCCTATTATTCAGAGCTCAGAAAATTTATGAAAATGGCGGCGATCAAATTCTCATTTTAAACGCAAAGCTGGTGATGTACCATTAGCGTTCAAGCTTGTCTGTTTAGCTTTGATAAATGGGACTGTTGAGATTGTGTCTTTCGTTTGTCTGGAATGGTATATAGAGCTGTTTTTTTGTTTTTTTTTGTTTTTTTTCTTTATATTTATAGTGTGTGTATACAGTCATGGTTTGAAAGTAATATAGAGTAGATAAAATATATGTAAAAAATGATGATGATTAGTATTATTAAACCAAAGATGTTCATTTTGTCTTCTTATGTACTTTAACTTCTTGGGTTTGGGTATATTTTTTTTTTAAGTCAACACAGTTTTTAGTGAAAAAAATAAATCTATTTTTAACATGTTGGAATGTATCTGTATCTTATTCTCATCCCACTGATATTAAAGGGGCACAACATAAACTTTTCTGATGGGTGGTCCATCAGCTACTTATGGATATTGTTTTGTCAGGAATGTTCCGCAGTATAAAACACATTGAACATACAGTGGAGGAAATAAGTATTTGATCCCTTGCTGATTTTGTAGGTTTGCCCGCGGACAAAGAAATGAACAGTCTATAATTTTAATGGTATGTTTATTTTAACATTGAGAGATAGAATATCAAAAAGAAAATCCAGAAAATAACTTTAAAGAAAATATTTCACTCAATGAAATGCAAATCAGTTTATAGTATTTGAACCCTCTAGCCAAAAAAGACTTAAAGCCCTTCTTTGCAGCACAGAGGTCAGATGTTTCATGTAGTTGATGATCAGGTTTGTGCACATATCAGAACAAAATTTGGTCCACTCTTCTTTGCAGATCATCTCTAACTCAGACCTTCAGCTCCCTCCATAGGTTTTCTATAGGGTTAAGGTCCGGAGGCTGCCTGGGACACTCCATGACTTTAATGTGCTTCTTCTTGAGCCACTCGTCATTTTGTATTTCTTAAATTTTCTAACAATTTCACCAACAGTTGTCTCCTTAACACCAGCTTCTTGCTTATGGTTTTGTAGCCCATTCCAGCCTTGTGCAGGTCTACAGTCTTGTCCCTGACGTCTTTGGTCTTTCCCATGTTGGAGAGTTTGGTGTCTGTCTGATTGACTGACTGATTCTTTTATACAGGTGACTAGTACTCTCAATATTAAAATAAAAAATATTATAAAAATAATAAATAAATATACAAATTATAGACTGTTCATTTCTTTGTCAGTGGACAAACCTACAAAATCAGCAAGGGATCAAACACTTATTTCCTCCACTGTATCTATCTTACATTCTTTCAAATACAGGTGATTTTTAACACTTGTAATGTGCAGGTCGAGTTCCCTCCATCTTAACTTTTCTTTAACTTTCCTTAAGAAAAAATGTGTTGAAACCAATCTGAAAAAATTATCCAGAAGCCACTTGAATCAGAAACGGCAGAAATCTTTCTTACAGCACTGAATGATAATCTTTAAAAGGTGATAAAATAACCGGACGAGCTTGGCAAGGCTCCTCATTGTGACTAAATGGGAGACTTCCTAATACACAGAACAGCTATTATTGATTCCTGTGGCAATTGCATGATGTTCTCTCAGCTCTAAGTGGGACGAGGGGGAGTTGTTTGAGGACACACTATTTACGACTGGTGCCCTTAAGGTCGATGAGATCTGGATCTGGTTCAGCCTCATATCTTTGAACTATGTGAACTCAATTGGCATCAGTCACAGGGACAGCGCGGAGGGGAAGTTAGGACGGAAAATGTGCAGAAATCTGAGTAAACACTGTCCAGTCTCCTGAGCAGTTATGTATAGCATTCCAGTGGCAGAGTGGTTAGCATAGCGCATGGCCATTTCTAGTGTTGCGGGGGACCTATGCAAAAAGCTGTTTAGAGCCCCCAATTTAACATATGTTAAATGTTAGATATTTTCCAAAATCCTTCTACCATGTTATAACGTTCCTTCATCTAAAACATGCCTGAAGACTTTTTAGAGCCATACATGAGTAATCTAGCGATCTCTCATGGGCCCTATTCGAACCCTCCTTATGGTTAGTTAGATTCTGTCCAATGCTCCGCCGCACAAGTTAAGCTCCTTACTGCTCCCACACGACAATTCTCCAGAAATATACAAAAGCATGATACAAAACAATGCGCTACAACTTCACAAACCTGATGCGATGTGCTGTAGTTTCATTTGCGGGATGCACGCTGATTGTAACGTGATAGTGTTCTGAAGGGGGAGCAAATGAAGGAGGGGGGAAGGAAGGAGAAAGGATGACATACAATGGTGACCTAAAAGAAGGTGTAAATATAAAACAGTTTTAAAAAAATAAATAAAAATACAAAAAAATGTCTTTTGGAGATATGAAAGAGATATGAAGGAGATGCTAATTAATGCAAAAGGGTAATAATATTGTATGTATATATTTAATAGAAAAATAAATTTAAAAAAATGATAAATTATAATATTCTATACATTTAATTTCCTTAACACTTGGGAAAAGGAGTGGGAGTCCTACTTCCACTCACTTTTTTCGAACATTCCTTGTGTATAAGGATTGCGAATCTTCATTTTTGGTTGGTTTTCTTATGCTTTTTGTCATGTCTTGATACTGTTATTTTTCTATGCATGTTCAAAATAAACAAAAATAATAAATAAAGATGTCGCCGCATTCACCATAGAAGTGTAATACCCCCTCTATAATCTGAAGCCTTACTGTATAGCCAAAATTAAATTAACTTAAATAACCCACTAAAAAAAAAGTGTGAGTGGGTTTGCATTTCCACAAACCTGGTTCTTACTTGGGCTAGAAGACGACATCATCCTTCTTGTTTCCATGGAAACGTTCCTTTTCCTATAATATTACACATTTTGATATTGGATTGAAACAAAAATCACTGCTATCGCCCATAATAAATACTAATATACTCCCCAAGTATTTTAAAAGGTGCATTAAGTAACTTTTTCATTGAGGATCCGTCGCCTGCTTGTTTCTATGGATATGGCATTGCTCTGCCTGGAATGTTCCACAGTATGACATTAAACAGCTCCACCTTAAAAAATACCAAAAATACCTAGAAAAACAGGCATTCTGACTGGTCTGGTTTGGTCTCCATGGAGATAGAAAGGTTTAATGCCACACTGTGAAACATTCCACACAAAGCAAGAACATCTCCATGGGGAAATAAATAAACAAACAGTCTTTGTAACTCCTTGGCAGATATTTTAACACATCATCTTTGTAATTAAATAAAATTATCGCTCTTCTGTGGCACTTTCATTATTTTCAAACACATTCTTGGATCCTTCCGCCTGTTCTTCACTAATGACTGAGCGCAGACTGCTGAAATGTAGTCTATTCCAAAACTTGTAAAAGGATAAAAAAAATTATAAAAAGTCGTGTAGAAAAGTAGTTGGACTGAAGAATAGTGAACTAATGAGACTCGAACTAGCAAACGGGAGAAAGAAGAGGAGGAACAAAGACTGGGGAGACAGCGCCAGATCAAAAAGCTGCTCTGTGACGAGATTATGCAAAACATGTTTGAAGCAACGCTATAATGAGAGCTCTGGACCACCTTTGCCATTAAACAAGACTGTGGTGAGACCAGTCAAACAGAGTCTGGAGGATTCTTAAAAGTATTCAGATATTCACGCGAAAACTAGTACTGAAACCAGATAGTACTGTGAGCAGTAAGTATACTAAGAAAAGCACAAATGTTAGAAATAAAGGTGCACTGTGTAACTTTTAGTTTGAGGGTCCGTCACCTGCTTTTTTCTATAAATATGTCATTGCTCTGCCTGGAATGTTCCACAGTATGACATTAAACAGCTCTACCTCACATTTATTCAATTACAGGTGGTTCTATAGCTCAAAAATACTTAGAAAAACATGTATTCTGACTGTGAGCGGGGCTGCCTCTGCACAGATCTGACCTGTAACTTGGTCTGAAGATTTAGGGTTTAATGTCATACTGTGAAACATTCCAGACAAAGCAATAACATCTCCATGGAGAAAAGCATTTGACAGACCCTCCACCAGAAAACTTACACAATGCACCTTGATGCACTCTCCCTGAATAGTTTTACTGTGGTTTTGATCTATATCAGAATAAGAATAAGACCACAAGGCAACACTGTAGATAAGACAGAATTTGTTCTTAAAAAGCCCATATTACACTATTTTGTGATCTGTTCTAATGTTGTTTCCTCATCACAAACAGACCTGGAGTTGTGTTTTGTTTCATTCACACGTTTAACACATAAACCTGCATATTTAGGCGTTCTCAAACACTCTTCACTAGAATCATTTGCATAATTTCAGCAATCTCTACTGCACAAAAGATAAAAAATAAAAAAAAAGTAGCTGTTAACTTAAAAACTACCACTTCGTGACATCACAAGGTAGAAAAAAGCATTATGACCTTTTGGAGATGTAGACAGACTAATAATAAACATTACTCAAACATGTGTGAATGAAACAAAACACAACTCCAGGTGTGTTTTTGAGGAGATAACCACATTCTAAAATTCTATCAAAGAATCAGTTTTGCGTAATATTGGACCTTTAATGTTTTGCTTGGTAAAATCAGGGTGAAAAAACAATACAAGAAGAAGAAGCAATGACTATGTTGTACTGAAATTTCTATTCCATTGTAAGCGTTTTAATGATGATTGTGGCATCAAAATAGATATTACGTGTTGAACCTTCTATTTAGTAACAAAATTGAGTTTCATATTGTGACAACTCTAGTCTGGAGTTAAGTGAAAGAGGTCATCATGGGGTGTTGTATAATTGCACCAGTGTCTTCAGATACAAGGTAAATGTGTTCAAATCAAATATAGCTTTTAATAATCATTGTAATGCTGATTTATTCTTAATTACAGAAACATTGTGTGGTTCATGTTACGATTCTCCAGTCAGAAAGCACAATGAGCCTCACATGAGTTTGGGTTGCTGAAATTCAGTTGGTTTAAACCTAAAATGAGTGTCTCTCTTCTGAATCCTCATGACATATCCCCCGGCACCTGCAGCCGATCATGAATCAGCACCACAGCAGCACTAATCTGTGCAGCTGCAGTATTTGCTGTTCATTCACTGACAAAGAGGAAAACATGTATGTGTCCTTTATCTGCGGGATGAAGTGTAATTAAATCCACTTTTTTGCCGCTTTGTGTACTGTGCATATAGTCGAGTTTATAGAGTTTTATAACATGATCCACTATTCCAAGTCATCTTCTGTAGATTTTAAAAAAGTAAAATTGGTAAATGTGCAGCTTGGGGTCAAAAATGTATAAATCTGAGTTTGTGCTGCCTCCAGTGGCCAACTACTGCAACTACTTTTACATCACAAGAGACTGCCCTGACTGACTAGACCAATCACAATGTTCCTCATGTATCCAGACGGTGCCCCTCCTCATCTCTCACTTTTTTTTAGTCCTGAAGGTACTGCCCAGTTTAGCGGCTATTTGAAATGTGGTTGTGGCAGATTTTAGGCGTTCCTAAACTTTAAGGCACTAGTAACTATGGCCAGTGCCTAATCTGTAGATAGAAGACAAATACAAGTTTTTCTCATTCTCAGTATATGGACAGCAAATACTGCAGCTGCAGAGGCTGCACTAGCACTGGCTTATGATTTGCTGCAGGTTCTGGAGTTTAGGTAGTGAACATTCAGATCAGAGAGAGGCATTTTAGGTTTAAACGTCGTTCTTGTCTCTTGTAAATAGCTGTGATTTTATAGTTTATTTTATAGCTTATTACTTATTTTTCTATTTTATTTTGACTCGTACATATACATTTATTTTTATAATTATGTCTCATTTGACTCCTGTCTCTTGCTCTTTTTACTACACCATCTATTTTTGTTACTCTCTGTTATTATATTGTGATGTTTGAGCTGCTGTGTCCAAATAATTTCCCTTGTGGATCAATAAAGTTTGTCTAAGTCTAAGTCTAAACCAACTGGATTTCAGCATGAAACTGGCAACCCAAAGAGACTCATGTGAGGCTTATTCTGCTTTCTGACTGAATAATCTTGAACTAAAACACCAAATTATATCGTAAACAACTTGACTACATTTTTTTGTGATTTAAGAATGAATCAGCAGTTATCAGTAAAAGCTATATTTGATTGATGTCCTCGTATCTGGGGGTAAAGTTTATGGAATTTGAAATCAAAATCTTTGATATTGATCCCTTTTAATCAAACAAAACAAAAAATAGCAATGCCTGCAATTCACCGTGGTATGTCGTATGCACACTTTTTACAGCATAGAAGAACCTTTCGAACCACAACCTTGACTGCTTTTGTCTTGTTTACGTCTTTACCACCTCCGCGCTCATATCTTCGTCAGTGCTTTTACATATTACTGTATCCGCTGAGCTGTTTCGCTGTCCACGTTATTGATTTGGCGAGGCTCACGGCACGGCTCTCCTCCTCCTGCAAACACAATCTCCATTTTGGATGGCCCAGACATGTCGGCGCATTTGAAACAAGTGCAGCGCTTAAAGTGTATATGACATGAAATGACATTATATATTAAAGGTGCACTGTGTAACTTTTCTGGTGGAGGGTCTGTCACATTATTTTCTTCAGAAATGTTATTGATTTGTCTGGAATGTTTCACACTATGGCATTAAACCTTTCTATCTTCATGGAGACCAAAACAGGCCAAGTTACAGGTCAGATCTGTGGAGAGGTTTTTCTAGGTATTTTTGAGTTATAAAACCGCTCCTGCTGTAATTGAATAAATGTAAGGTAGAGCTGATTTAAGTCATACTGTGGAACATTCAGAGCAGTGTCATATCCATGGAAACAAGCAGGTGTCAGACCCTCAACCAAAAAGTTACATAGTGCACATTTTAACTTTTCGGTGAATTTACTTCCTGGTTGATTTTTTTTTTTTTTTTTTTTTTTTTTTTAATGTTTGTTTGAATTTTTTTTTTTTTTGAATGTTTGTTTGAATTTTTTATTTATTTTATTTATTTATTTATTTTATTTTTTATTTTTCATTTTGAATGTTTGTTTGATTTTTTTTTTTTTTTTTTTTTTTTTTTTTTAATGTTTAAAGTGGAACTAAACACTAAATCAACTCTTTCTCACTACTACACTGTGTATATGGCATTTGAATAGAATTATCTACTTTTCCTAGTCAATTTTCTTGGCAACTTTAGTGCAAACTAGGTAAATTTGCAGCTTTCTGGTCAAAAACATAAGAAAATGTGTGTGTGCTGCCTCCAGTGGCCACTGGAGCTGGTTGGTAGCATCACTTGGCAGTACCTGGAGGACTAAACTGTGAAGTGGTAGAGGGGGGCAGGGTCTGGAGGTATAACGTAACAGTGGCCCTTTCCCAAATACTCCTGTCAGTTTAGTACCACATTTATTTAGGTTTATGGACAAAAAATAAATGTGTTTTTAGACACTAGTCCCATCGTCTGAGCATTTACAAAAAGAGAAAATGTGGTTTATTTAGGGCTAGAAAACAGAGTTGAAGCAAGATAATGATTACCCGCTACAGAGGGTTACCACTGTCACTTACAATGACACAGAAATGGCAGTACATTGTTCAATAAAAGCAAAAACAATACTGCCATCTCCATGGAAACAAGCAGCCGCCATATTGAAACTCACATGGCTTTTTACAGATTGCCACTACAGACTGGTTCTTCCCCTCTTGGTCATTATTATAGTCCTAATTTACTTCATTAGACTGAGATGAGTCAGCTGCACACAGTGAAGGAGCTTTCACACTTCCAGCTGACATTGCAATTCAATTAAACACCCCAATAACAGTGAATTGCTGACAGGGGGGTCTACGCCAGAGGTGCACGCCACATTCACACAACTCTAGCACTTGGAATGATTGCAAAGGAGTTTAGCCCATTGCAGTTACTTTAAAGTTACAGTTACAAGTAAGGGACTCCTGTATTTTGTGAAATGAGCTGTTAGTTTTTCCCGTATCCATGAAAAGAATGCAAGAAATGCTAAGGACATTGGAGTTGCTACAGATCTTTTCTACCTTTTTTTCTACCATATGTGGCAGAAGACCTTCAGAGGAAATACTTTGAGGGAATGAACACAAGGGGCTGTAGGATTGTGTGCATTTAACTGTTTGTTTTTCTTGTATCCATGAAGACTGTGCAGGAGGCTAGCTAAGGACATTTGAGACACTACAGGCCACTGAGATATCTATCTATCTATCTATCTTTCTCTCTATATATATATCTAGCTTTCTCTATATATCTCTCTGTCTTTTATATATATATCTCTATCTATCTTTCTCTCTATACTGTATATCTGTCTTTCTCTCTATATATCTATCTCTCTTTCTCGCTATATCTGTCTTTTTCTTTATATATCTCTCTGTCTTTCTCTGCATATATCTCTCTGACTTTCTCTCTATATCTCTATGTGTCTTTCTCTATATCTCTATCTTTCTCTCTATCTTTCTTTCTATATCTGTCTTTTTCGCTAAATCTCTATCTTTCTCTTTATATCTCTATCTTTCTTTCTCTATATCTCTATCTTTCTCTTTATATCTCTGTCTTTCTCTCTATATCTCTGTCTCTCTATCTTGACATGTTTTGTTCATGTTTAGTTTAGGGACCACACACTGCCAGTCAAAAGTTTGGACTCAGTGGGGGGTTTTTTTCTATATATTTACTACTTTCTACATTTGATATACATACAAAAGACACCAAATATATGAAGTACAACTTATGGAATTATGCAGCAATAAAGTTAAATAACTCTAGTCTATATTTTTGGTATAATATTTTAAAACCAAATCCTCAAATTATGCATTCTAGTGAATGCTTTGTCGAAAAAAAATATTTCATGAATGAGAATGAGCTCCATTGAAAAATTTGGACGCATTCAGTGTTTTGTTTTTTGTTTTATAATTACTACCTTCTACATTTTAGATACATACGGAAGACATGAAATACATAAAGCGAGATATATTTGGAATTATTTAGAAAGAAAGAAAAGAGTTAAATAAATCTTTTTCTTTTTTTTTTCTTTTTTTTGATAAAGAATTTCAGGATTTGGGTATAAAATTTAGAATTATTGAACATTTTTACTTACTTTTTTCTTACTTCATATATTTGATGTCTTCTGTATGTACATCCAAACTTTTGACTGGTAATGTCCATCACCTTTCCTGATTGTCCTGTATGTAAAGACTGCATATGGTTAGGTTTCCACAACTTTACTTTATCAGAAATTTAAATTCAGTATGTACTAAGTATAGTTTATTCTTCTCTTCCTCAATTTCACCGAAGTCTGAGCTAAGTCCATGTCTGTCCTGGTAGAAGCAGGTGTGAAGCAGGTAGTTTATCCACTGGGACCAATTATAAATGTACAAACTTCTGAGCAGATGACTCCACATCTGTTTCTTTGGCTTTTACAGGTTTTAAAATAGGCACGTGTCTTATGAGGACATTACACTAACTTCCATTCATTTTCAGGAGACAGATCCTAACCTTAGCCATACTTGCTTAATTTTAGCCTAAACCCAAACCTAAAGTCTAACCTTAACTTATTTAACCCATATGTGAACTTTAAACCATGTTGTTGATCTAATAATAAAGGACTGACATTATGGGGACTGTGCTGTGAATGGCTGGCTAGTCTAGAATGATATCTCTGACATTTATTTTTTATACAGGATATTAGTCCCTCCATTGCACCTCGAGCCAGTCTTAAACATGGCAGTGCAATCAGATTTATTTATTTGTGATGCATGTGAAACGAAAGAGCTCTTCTATCATGATCATCTGTCGTTTTAATTTTAGTTTAGTGCTTCTCTCATTTTCAATCCTGTGATCTTTTTTTTGTTTTGTTTTGTTTTCCACATCTGTTTTGATATGGACCATTCCTATGTGAACTTGGGAGATTCACTAATGACCCGACTGTATTCTGGATCCCAGGTATGTCAAATCTGTACAGATTTTAGTCCCCACAATAATTACATTATTAATAATCTGAAGACTTTGAGATGATCTGCACAGTGGATTGTGGATGCCTCAAAGCTCCTTACCCCCAGTCAGCAACATCCTGAGGTTCCTACGTATTTACAATTTATTATTACTATTTATATTTTTCTTTTTGTTATTATAATATAATGTGATGCGTGAGCTACTGAGTCCAAGTAATTTCCCTAAGACTTAGTAAGTTTGTCTAAGTCTAAGTCTATGCTAAAGGAACTATGAGAGGAACCACAATGTCTCCTTTCCTTCCTTCCTAACTTCACTGATCAATTTGGATGGTTGAAAACTACCACTTCATGACATCACAAGGTGGAACAAAGCATTTTGAGCTTTGGAGATATAGACAGACTAATAATAAAGGATTACTCAAACATGTGTGAATGAAACAAAACAACTCCAGGTATGTTTTTGATGAGGTAAAAACTAATATGGAAGTATAATAAAATCTGGAGGGTGGTGGCGTGTTGTTTTCAATGGCTTGTGATCACTGACGTATCGCGCCAATAAGATTTTTACTTCTACATTACTTTCTGAACACTGGCCTTACGCCACAAAACATGTGACGTCAGAAACGTGCAGTTCTGACCAATCAGAGCGAGAGCTGCTAGAGCGGAGCTGGCGCGGGCTCTGAGGAGGGTTGGACTAAGTCTTACAAAGCTGACTTTTAGGCGCTTTGACAATTTCAAAATTCCAAAAAGTTCATATTGTAAAAATACAGAAGAATCCTTACAAAATCCGACCTTTATGAAAGCTGTGGATGCCCTGTGGGGGAATTCTTTCTGGGCCGGAGCTGCAGTTTCTATAGAGCGGACACTAATCGATCTCTCACGGACAGAGAGGGAGTGTCTTATCCAGTTCTTATTATAGATCCATGTTTAAAGCTCACAATTTGTATAATATAGGACTGTTAATTTTGTTTTAACTTCACTGATCAATTTGGCTGGTTCCCATCATGACTTACGGTGAGGCATGTCCGGGCCAGTGATCAAAAGAAGCAGCTGCCTATAGGCGTATGTAACGTATGTAGTCGGGATGGGGCCTTGGTGTGGGTCACTTCATATTTTCTCCAGAACAGTGACGTGTCTTGATTGCGGTAGAAAATCAACCCATGATGCTCTCTGTGCCTCTGACCTCTGCTGTCAGTCAATGTTCTCCATCAAAGACTAAGTGCCAGTGGCCATTTCGTATTCATATTTCGTTCAGTATGAAGCTGCATCAAAAGAAAACATCTTCTAAATGTATCTGTTAAAGGTTCATGTGATATTCTACAATCCTACATCCTACAGTCCATTTAAAGGGCCCATTTTACACTATTTTCTGTTATGTTATAATGTTATTTCCTCATCAAAAACAGACCTGGAGTTGTGTTTTGTTTCATTCACACGTTTTGAGTTCTTTTCTCAACCTCCTTTTTAAACTCTATACATCTTCACTAGAAACATTTGGATAATTTCTGCCGTGGAATGTAGACAGACTAATAATAAAGGGAGACCTCCAGGTATGTTTTTAAAAGGGTAAACATTCTAACATGGATAAAAAATTTGTGTAATAAAAGACCTTAATGTTTTCTTATTACTTGTTTTGGACCAAACTTTCCTAAAAATCACCATCTGCTTCGTCACAGCTCCACATCTCTCTTGTTTCTCATTAATTTGACACCTTTTAGATACATTTTTCCATTATTCCTTTCCGTTCCAAATGGATTTGTGGTAATTAGCATTCACGGTGCGTTCAAGTCCCCTGGTCTGCTGCAGCGCTCGCCGGAGGTGACATCTGGAGAGCTCCTCCGGGACAAGAATTAGCCACGAGAAGTGTGATTAAAGATGGAGAGATATGAAGGAGAGAGGGGAGAGATATAGAAGGAAGGAGGGAGAGAAACAGAGAGGGGGAGGGAGAGGGAGATACAGACAGAGAGATATGGAGGAGGGAGGGAGAGAGAGATATGGAGAGAGAGATGTGGAGGGAGGGAGAGATACAGAGAGAGAGATATGGAGAGAGAGATGTGGAGGGAGGGAGAGATACAGAGCGAGAGATACAGAGGGAGGCCTGAACTCCCGAAAGGAACTAACTGCTATAGACTTATATATACTTATATATACTTATATATACTTATATATACTTACATATACTTACATATACTTAAATACATTTTACGCCAAACACCTTGGATTTTAAACTAGAGTTGTGGTGCTATGATCAGATCCCCAGAGGTTAGTCCTGAAAACACTGACTGCTTCTCTTCACACGTGTGCAGTTTGAGTTTAAATACCTACAAAGTCACACCAAAACTTTGACTCTGTTCCACAGGAAGGTGAGTGACTTACCGGACCAGCCAGAACCACACGCTTTTATTTTACAAAGACGAGTGGATCTGGAGCTGTGTCTTGTCTCCTTCATTTCAGAGGGTGTGATTGACAGGCAGATTAACCAATCAGTGAGACGCACGCCCCATTTGTAGCAAAAACAAACAGTTTACACATGAAAAAAGGACAAAAATCTACATAAAGGACTGAGAAACTGCGGATTTTTACGGAATCAACAATCGAAGCATCAAACTATGACTTATTCCAGGTAAAAGAAGTTATATATTTTGTTCTGAATGTTACGAGAACTTTTGGTAGGAGACGTCTTCCACAGTTGAGTGACAAACCCTGCCCCGCCACTCTTATTTTTAACCTGCTTTCAAACCTGAACTCATAAACAATAAAATGATTAAAGAGGTTGATTTTACAGATCACTATTGCAATGTTCATTTGTTACCTATCAAATGTGGCAAATAATGTCAAATCATTTTAAATTAGTTCCTCAAACCATTTGTGTGTTTGATATCTGTGCGGGGAGGCTGTGGTGGGGTGTGGGAAGGTTTGGATATTTTGTGTGTGTTTTTTTTTTTTGTTTTGTTTTGTAAAAAAGAAATAAAATTAAATAAAATTTGAAAAAAAAATAGAAAAAAAAAAATTCTGAAATCAGAGAGTCGGCCTAGTTTACATGCACACTAAAATCTCATTGTAATCTGATTTCTGGACTTTTAAAATTATATAAACTGCAAAATCTGATAATCCTGTAACACCAACAGTTTGATCTTAAAAGTTACACTGTGTAACTTTTCTTGTGCAGGGACCGTCACCTGCTTCTCTCCATGGAGATGTTGGCTGGAATGTTCCACAGTTTGGCATTACATTTATTTATCTCTGTGGAGACAGCAGGTGACGCCATAGGGCCAAGTTACATGTCAGATCTGTGGAGAGGCGAGCCCACTCACAGCAAGAATGCAGGTTTTTAAGTGAATAAAGTTACACAGTGCACCATTAAACAGACTGAGCGTGCATTTAATCGCAGCCATTTTGGGTTGCCAGATTGTACAAATAAATCCAGATTATAGTAAACGCAAAAGACTTTCTGAGAAGGGGTATATATGTATTATTTTATTATTTTAGTTAAAAACTGATTTTTGCCTCTTTTAAATCCTTGCATTAGTCGTACCAGTTGGACGAAAGACAAATTGACTCTTCAAAGTTGTGTTTAAACATTCATCAGACTAATGGAGAAACTCTAATGTTGTTTGCATATAGATTATAGATTAATTTTTAATTCTGAGCTGGCACAAACGATGTCACTCTTCACTTTTTCTCCACATATGGCCCAGACGAGCACTCGCCTCAAGTCCAGAAAGTCCATGGTTCTATTTGAAAATGTTAAAATGTTCTAAAACTTATACTTGTCAGGAGTTATAATGTTGAATGAGGCAAAAAAAAAAAAAAAAAAAAGAAAATTACGCTCTTTTCTGATCTGTTATAATGTTGTTTCCTCATCAAAATCATACCTGGGGTTGTGTTTTGTTTTGGGTTGAGTTCAACACCGAGTTCCACCTTGTGATGTTATGTGGTAATACAGAAAATACTCCACTAGAATCATGTGGACAATTTAAGACCTAGAATCGCCATTTTCTATTGAACTAAAATGTAAAAAGTAGCTGTTAACTTGAAAACTAACTAACTACGACAGACAGACTAATAATAAAGGATTACTCAAACATGTGTGAATGAAACAAAACACAACTCCAGGTAACAAGTTTGCCTGAACAAAAACACATTGAAAAACACTATAATTCTTTCTTTGTCCAGAATGTAGGTAGATTTGAGTAACTAAATACAAAAGCTTTCAATGCTACATATTCACAAATACGATCCAAGTTGTTAAAGGTCCTGTTTTACGCAAAATTGAGCTTTAAGCCATGTTCCACCTTGTGATGTCACAAAGAGGTAGTTTTCAAGTTAACAGCTACCTTTAACCTTTAGTTCAGTAGAGATGGGCACTTCCAGGGCTGAAATCATCCAAATGCAAGAGCAATGACATATCCATAGAAACATGCAGGTGACGAACCCCTAACCGAAAAGTTACTTAGTGCACCTTTAAGCATGTGTGAATGAAACACAACTCCAGGTTTTTGACGAGGAAACAACATTATAACATAGATCAGAAAATAGCGTAATATGGGCCCTTAAAGAACCGACCGTCCCGTTGTCTGTGTTCGGGCTCCTCTGTGTGTGTGTGTGTGTGTGTGTGTGTGTGTGTGTGTGTGTGTGTGTGTGTGTGTGTGTGTGTGTGTGTGTGAGTGCTTTTGATCATTCACATAAAAGCTGTTCTTCTGATCTGCCCTCATCGTGGTCGCCTCTGTTGGATCATTCAGTGGGCGCAATCATCTCAGACAATACGGTAATGCGCGGGGCTTTGCTAACATGGAGGAGTCAAGGCCAAACAGAGAATGAGTGAGCGCCATGTTTTCATACACATTCTCTCGTAGATGGAGTCGGTACGCGGTTACATCTAGTCAAGTATGTTTACTGTATGTTTGTTTTTTTTAATTTCATAAACTAACTTGGCTTTACCGTGATGGCAAACTCTGCTCTGGTTTCTTAACTGTAACTTTTCTGGTGGAGGGTCCATCGTGCTTTTCTCCATGGAGATGTTATTGCTTTGTCTGGAATGTTTCACAGTATGGCATTAAACCTTTCTATCTTCATGGAGACCAAACCAGATCAAGTTACAGGTCAGATCTGTGGAGAGGAAACCCCATTCACAGTCAGAATGTCTGTTTTTCTACGTGTTTTTGAGCTATAAAACCAGCTGTAACTGAGTAGCTGTAAGGTAGAGCCGTTTAATGCCATATTGTGGAACATTCCAAGCAGAGCAAGGACATATCCATAGAAACAAGCAGGTGATGGACCCCCAACCAAAAGGTTACATAGTGCACCTTTAACTCATAAGGTAAGGTAAGTGAGGAATAACTTTGGACCAACCTCTACATGAACTATTTTTTTGTTTTTCATATTTTTAAAACAGTAAAGTAAAGTACAATATATTATGCAAAATTGACTTTTGAGAGCTTTTAGCGATGTTACAATGTTATTACATCATCAAAAACACAACCAGAGTTGTGTTTTGTTTCATTCACACATGTCTGAGTAATCCTTTATTATTATTCTGTCTACATCTCCAAAGCTCAAAATGCTCTGTCCCACCTTGTGATGTCATGAAGTGGTAGTCTTCAAATTAACAGCTACCTTTACCTTTTGTTGAGTAGAGATTGGTAATTCCAGGGTTGAAGTTATCCAAATGTGGAGGTGTATGGAGTTTAAAAACACAGAGGAGCATTTTCTGTAATACCACATGACATCACAAAGCGGAACAGAGTGTTTTCTGTTTGAGAGAAGAACTCAGCCTAAATATGCAGGATTTGCGTGTTAAATGTGTGAATGAAACAAAACACAACTCCAGATCTGTTTGTGATGAGGAAACAATATTATAACAGCACAATACGGGCCCTTTAAAGGTTGTATCGAGGATTTTCCAAGGAAAAGTCCTGTTTGTCTTTTTTCAAATGTTGTGCATGCGTGAAAACACCTCCTCCCGCCTCTTCCTTACGCTTACGCTGTTTGTTTATAGCCGGTGTACGTTTAGAATCGTCATTACTGTTGTAACTATACTGTACGTTTTCAAATGATAAGCAGAAGTTTCCTGTCCAGAAGTCATTTAGTGGCCAACGCGTCTTTAGACCCTCTGCTTCAGTGCACGCCATCGCTGGAAGCTACAGCTGGAAAAGCCGCTAAGAACCGTTGCGTTGGTTGAGTAAACAGCATCTTGCGTCTGTCGAATGCATGAGAGGCATGATAATGCTATCATTGACAATTTGAAACAAAAAAAAATCGTCCATACAGCCTTTAATAATGTTGCCAGTTGTGCTAATAAACCTCACAGACAGGGGGCGACGAGGATTAACAATGAGAGGTCAAAGTCATTTACAAAGAAGTGCGTGGCCCTTAAGTATTTTACTGGAGATTTTAGAGCTAATTTATGAGGGACATGTGAAGGAGAAGCTTTGAAAAAACTTTGGTGAGATTACATATTTAGTCAGTTTAATCTAATCTGTCATTTGACACATCCTCAAAGTGAAAAAACAGCAGCTGAGATTAATTATTAATTATTAATTTGATGTAATATTTTAGTTTACATTCTAGTAATGCTTTTTGGAACTGTAACTCACCACTTTTTGGAACTGTAACTCACCACTTTTTGGAACTGTAACTCACCACTTTTTGGAACTGTAACTCACAACATGTAAATCTTTTTTTGTCCAAACCAAATCTAAACACTTGGAAAAAAATCTTGCGAGATCGTTTTTCTCATGTGTGCACAATCTTGTGGCACGAGATCTTGTCCCACCCCTACCTTCTTGTCTCCTTAAAGATGTTATTGCTTTGCCTGGAATGTTCCACAGTATGGCATTAAACAGTGTTCATTTATAACTCAAAACAAATGCCATGCAAATGATCCAGAGTGCACAGCTGATCCTCATGTGGACTCACGCTTAAGTTTCATTTGTCCATTGTCCATTTATGGCACTTTATCAAAGACAAGCTGTGGTGCACATGCTTTTCATTTTGATAATTTTACTCTGTTACTAAGCGGTTACCTGGATGGAGGTGGAGGATAATAGAGAACTTTAAGCTGACTTGTTTTTCTGCATCTTTACGCAGGTGCACACGCCACACTGGATATACTTACTACACCACATTTATTTGGGAATTGCACTTTTACCAGGACTGAGGAGGAGGATTTTAGTTCATGTTATCTGTTTAGATTCAGCTTTAAATTGCACACTACGGACCGTGACTGATGTGGATTATTATGACTAAGAGACACTGTAACGGCTCCACATTGGAGACCTGATTTGGTTTGGGTGGATTTACTGTAAGTGTTCTTCAGCTCTTCTGTTTTACCGGAAAGATGACACACTTCTTTGTTTGGACAAATGTTAAAAATTGAGTACTGTTTGTGCCGTTTCGCACTATTTACTCACACACGCATAGCTGCCGACGTGCTGCTGCTCCTCCAATGAGGTATGGGGCCATGAGCTGGTGATCAATACAGCCACAAGGGCATGTGCCGAGTCACAAGTAACTGAACTCAACTCCTAAGACACGGTTTTCCTTTGTGTTATCTTGTAACGCTGAGTGTAAGTGACTTCCAATCAGAATCATCTGTGTTAAATTAAACTAAACAAGATGGAGGCAGCTTTGCTTTAACTACAGCATAAATAACATTATGTGTCTCTTAACAACAGAAATGACAAAGCCCCATCAGCTCATTGTCCATGATGTGGATGCTGTGGATGATACACTGGAGAAGGGAAGGCTACTACTGCACACACTACACTACCACACTACTGTATGTGTAGTGCTTTAAACCCAGTGCTTTAGCCCATGGAACCGCAAGCAATACTGTGATGTTAAAACAAAGAGAGGAAGGCCATGCTTTATAAAGCTTGCTTACGCACAAAGCATTGCGTAGGCGCTCTTTACGCCAACCGCTGGATTTATGAAACTCCTAGTAAGTGCTGTGCTTTTCTTACTTCTACAGCAGCTAGGACCCTGCTGTATGCTCTGCACAAAGTCTGGAGACGTGGGGAAAGAAGTGACACTTGTGGAGAGGAGCAGAAGTGAAGAGAGTTTGAGGAAATGTTTGATCAGGAAATCATAGACTTCTATAGGCCACAGTCTGTGGGTGTGACCCAACACAGAGAGGATGAAATAACGAGCAGACCTGAGGGAAAACTATTCCTTGGACGGAGCACAGGAGGCTTTGGTTTAATGAAGCACTGGGACTAAAAGCAGCTCCAACACTTTTACTTATGTCTTTATGCACTGCGCGCCAGAGTGGCCTGAGCATGACACAAAGCCACCTGACCCAAACCCAAAATAGGGCCTCCGCACTCACAGAGGTAAGACCAGGCCCGCGCACTCAAACAGGTAAGCAGAGTTTGGATGTTTCGTGTGGACTTTTATTGGCAGAATTACAGTGTCTGATATGTGTCTGATACATTAGATGCCAAATCTGTGTTCTATCTCTTTCCCTGGCCGCTGATCCACGTACCCCTCCCTCGCTCCCTTCGATCTCTTGGGGAGGGCATCTGAATCTCTCGCATGCACTCATAGCCCCCTTCTTTGACCATTCAGACCACCGCATGCACGTATCTACTAGTATATGTGCATAAATAGGGCCATTCCCACACACATCATAGGCATACTTAAAAATACAGCAATAAAACTCTTGAAACACAGTGAGAAAACAATTCAGCTTTATCTGCAAAGATGAGCTGCCTAAATATTATGAAATATTATTAAATTAAGAGATGAGTTGTTGTCACTTTTAGTTTTGTATTTATTTGTAAAACCTTGTTTAAGCATTTGACGTGGCTGCGTGGTGCTGCGTGGAGCGTCTCCTGCGTGTCCCGCATGTCTCGGTTAAACCCACTGATTATCGGCTCATGTTTAGGGAAATCTCATCCACCAGTCACTTTGCTCCTTTTATGGTGAGGTGGAGGTGTGGAGAGGGTGTGATGTGGGTTCATGTGCACAGATTCTAGCTGCAGATGGGATCTATGAAGCACAGATTGCAGGTGGAGTACGGACGAAGACTTTTCTAAATTTGGAGTTTGCGTGGTGCAAGCCTCTGGTGGCCACTAGGTTTACCCTCCTGCTTAGGAAAATTCCTACGCAGTCCTTTATAATTGAGGCCCCTGGACATGAGATGTGAATTAAACTTATGTTTTTTAAATGGTGCTCCAGTGCCTCCTCCAAAGTTAACATGGGACAGGAACATTTATCTACAACGTCACGTGAGATTATTAACTCAAGTCAAACCAGGGCTGGCAGCCTTCCCACTGAAGAAGGCCCTTCACACTGACTGATATGAGTGTGAAGTCTTTAAATAAACCTGCCATAGCCAGTTTGTTGTTTGTAGGTAAATGTGAGCAGTACCTGCCTGGTGAGGTCTTTAGCCTCAGTCAGGAACAATGATCAATAATGAAGCACTTATTGATTCGAGAGCAGTGCATGCTGGGAGGAGGCTTTTAAAGACTATTAGGTTGGTGACCTTAAGATTACAGTCATTATGATAATTATGACAGGGCTATTCGGCGACAAAGATTGACCAAGCCAGAAACAGCTCCATAGTGGAACAGTGGTTAGAATGGCAGACTGTGACAAGGTCTCAGGTTTGATTCCTGAAGTGAGTGTGGCCATTCTTTAAAAGAGCACTGTGTTACCTTTTTAGTAGAGGGTACAGCACTACATCTCTACATGGTGATGTTCTTGCTTAGCGTGGAATCTTTGATAGTGGATAGTTTCATAGTATTAAACTGATATCTCAATGGAGACAAGCAGGTGCACCAACAGGCACAGTTACAAGTCAGATCTGCAGCAAGGCAAGTCTGCTCATAGTAAGAATGCATGTGTTTCAAGATATATTTTGACATTGAAAACACCTGTATGGAAATCCTATTATTGTATTGGTAACAGTGTTACTATGGTGCTAAGGACCCCTGAGCTGCCTGCAAGTGCCTGACCAAATAAACAGTTCCCTTAGGAAATTTACAACACCTATTTTGTGTTTTTTTAAATAACTTAAAAAACATACAAATCTACTGTGTGTAGTATCTATGGAGAGGCTCGCCTCATAGATCTGATCTGGAATTTGGCCTAATTAATTAAAGCACATCTTGAGACAACTAGGGATAAGATATATTGCAAAGTTAATGAAAGACTTTTGCAGCTGATGTTTCACTACTAACCAAGTTCAGGGGTTTGAGTTGGTGACTGTGGCTCCTACAGGAGGGAACGATGGGGCTCCAGGTGTTTCCACTGCTGCAGAGGCTGAGCCGCCGGCACCTGGGAGCCACATCGTTGGATATGATAGATAGATAGATAGATAGATAGATAGATAGATAGATAGATAGATAGATAGATAGATAGATAGATTGATTGATTGATTGATTGATTGATTGATTGATTGATTGATTGATTGATTGATTGATTGATTGACTACATGTAGCCTGCACTTTTATTGTTTTACTAGTATTACAATCACAACTGAGTGTCTTTACCTCTATATAGAGCACACATATCCAATTTAACTCATTCTCAGTATATGGATCGGTCATGTGAAAGCTCAGAACCTCCAGGATTCCCTCACTGAGCTGCAGAGGCTACACTAGCACTGATCCATGGTGACTGCAGGTCCTGGTGACCATTCAGATCAGAGAGAGTCCTTTTAGGTTTGAACTAACTGGATTTCAGCGTAGAAACTGGCAACCCAAATGACAGACTCATTCTGCTTTTTGATTGGACACTTGTTTTGAGAACCAAAACACCAAATTATACCATAAAAAATAGGACATGTCCAATGTTTTTTGTAATTTAGGATAAATCACTCATCAGTAATAGCTATACTTGATATGAATATATCACCTTGTATCTAGGCACACAGGGCAAGTTTATGAATTTTAAAATCAAAATCTTTCATACAGTTCCTTTATTGCCTTGCTGTGGAACATAGACAAGCAGGTGGCAAACTATTCACTAGAAAATTTCATAGTGCACCTTTTAAATGATCCAGCGTGTACAAGGATGTTTCTGGTGGGTTATCTGAGAACACAGAACGGCTATATTTTCTTTTGGTATCTGTTCATTTGTGTCAGAGTAACTGGCTCCCCGCATGTCCGTCCTTCAGTGTGTAAACAAGAGCAGTCAGCCAGCGCTTCAATCCATGCCCCATTGATTTCCAATACAGCTCACAACAACAGACAGATCGGCTGGAGAGACAAGGGACAGCACCCACACTCAACACTGCCCCCTGCTTGTTATTGCTATGGGCAGGGCGTTCACATTCTAGAGTTTCATATTAAAGGAACTGTACGTGTGATTTTGATTTTCAAGTCTTCAGATACAAGGTAAACAAGTCCAAATCAAATATATTTACTGGTAGCAGTTCAAATGCTGATTTATTCATAAGGACAAAACGTTGGACATGAAGGTCTTGTTATAATTTGGTATTTTGATTCTTAAGACGATTAGCCAATCAGAAAGCAGAAAGAGGCTCACGTGAATCTCTGTTTCAAAGCTGAAATCCAGTTGGTTTAAACCTAAAATGTCTCTCTCTGATCTGAACGGTCACTACCTAAACCCCAGCACCTGCAGCCATCATGAATCAGTGCTAGTGCAGCCTCTGCAGCTCAGGGAGTGAATTCTGGAGGTTCTGAGCTTCACATGAGGCATGACCTGTCCATATACTGAGAATGAGAAAAACTTGCACGTGTCCTGTATCTGCAGACAGTGAAAACAGTGGCAGTCCCGGTTCAGTAGTGATTGTAAGAGCTGTACATACAGTTCCATTTGATTTAACAGTGATATTGATGTACAGTATATAATGTGCAGCCCAAATACAGGTAATTGTTTGGAATATAATTTACATTAGAGGTTGGCCCCACAGGTCAACAACAATGTTCTAGCAATAACATATTGATACTTTGCAGTCACATCACGCTGGGGGTGTTCTGCATGTATGTGTATTGGCAGAATGTTCTCCAGTTGCCATGGTGATACAATGCAAACACATTTTCAGGAGCCTGTGATTAATATGAGCGTTCATGTTCCTGTTTAGGTGTTTGATTTTCAACAAATGTGAGATGCAGATTTTCAAAATGTGAGAGTGACAAACTGAAACTGTTGGCGAGCTAGCTTGTAATATTAATTGGAAATTAATTAAAGGACTTGTTTAACAGCACAAATCTGTTGTAGCTGTTGTAGTTCCAACTAAGTCAGCTCTTTATGGTCAGATTGTGCTAAAATCAGATTAAAATCTAATAAAACCTCAGACAGAGCAATGCCTACTGTTAGCATCACACCCCCAGGGAATGTTGACGACTGCTATAGATATACAAATATAAACACACACACACACACACACACACACACACTTGTACCTAAACCATAAATTAATCAAATGTCTGTCCTATTTTACTTTCCTCTCCTCAACATTCTATCAGCTAATTTACATGATCAAATACACACTACAGTTAAAAAGTTTAGACACACAATCTCATTCTTTTTTTTTCTTTATTTTTACTACTTTGTACATTTTCTAGAGAGACACAGAAGATACACACGCGTATAAAAATAGAAACAACCGAATCAGACTTGGCATAAACATGTGATTTGTATGGTCCAACAGCACACTCTACTGACCAATATGTGTCATTACAAACATAATATTTCTAATGCCCGCTGATGACCTTTAGGGGGCGCTCTTCTATCACTCTACACTACTATGGATATGTCACTGCTCTGCCTGAAATGTTCCACAGTATGACATTAAACAGTTCTACCTACATTTATTCAATTACAGGTGGTTTCATTGCTCAAAAATGCCTTGGAAAACACGTACTACGAAACACTCCAGACAAAACAATAACATCTCCATGGAGAAAAGCATTTGACACCAGAAAAGTTACACAATGCACCTTTAACTGTGAACAAAAAGACTGTACAAGTTAACACATGCTCTGTTCTGTTGTAATATCATATCTATAAAAATTGTCTTATTATACCGTGTTCTAGCGGTTTTCACTTGTTCGTGCAGGTTTGATCTCTTCACCCAAAAGCCTACGGCGAGTTCCCAACCCAAACTTTACATAAGAATGAAAATAAAAGTTTTTAGGGCCAAAACAGCTTCATGCCTTTATCTGTAGACTGCGTAATGACGCACGGGAGGCTCTGCGCACATTGTTTACCTTTATAGAAACGAAACTTAAAACCACATGGCTCATTTGCATAAACCCGACCCCGTGCGCGCTCTAGGCTCAGGTAGAAAGGGACTAAAGGACTAAAGGACAAGGATGTGGTGAATTTGTTGGGCGCAAACACACGGGTCGTTTCTCTACACCGTCATGCTGAAATCTGTATTAAAACTAGAGCAGTAGAAGAGAATGAAGAGCGCTTATTGTAGTCCGTTTTGTGGGTGTTCCTCCTCTCAGCCTATTAGGAGCTTTGATTTTATGTATTCGGAAGTAGCCTACGTAAGCAGGAATTCCTCTGGAGCTCCCCAGGCTCCCACCACATGTCCCCGCCCCCTGCTCAGCCCTGCCCTCACACACAGCGAGCAGCAGAGAGGCAGAGCATCTAAAACGAAACTGAAAGTACATTGTTTTCAGCGTATAAACATTAAAATATAAATTCATGTACATTTTCAAACCAGCAAAAGGTAACCCGGTGATCTAAATATGTTATGTTTTAGCAATAATGCCCCATAGAAGTGTAATACTCCCTATTTAATAACATTAAACTTGTAATGCGCTAAGATACCATTGTAGTCATAGTTGCCCTGGGGCAGACTGACAGAACCAGGCTGCCAATCTGCACCACTGGCCCCTCCGACCACCACCAACACTCACACCCCTAGATACCTCACTACTAAATCATCCGTAAATCATTCAAACAGTGGAGGAAATAAGTATTTGATCCCTTGCTGATTTTGTAGGTTTGCCCACAGACAAAGAAAGAAGAAATGTTAATGGTTTAATGGTTGGTTTATTTTAAGACTGAGAGATAGAATATCAAAAGGAAAATCCAGAAAATCACATTATAGAAAATATATAAACTGATTTGCATTTCATTGACTAAAATAAATATTTGAACCCTCTTAGCCAAAAAAAGAGGTCAGACGTTTCTTACAGGTGATGACCAGGTTTGCGCACATATCAGAAGGAATTTTGGTCCACTTTTCTTTGCAGATCATCTCTAAATCATTAAAGTTTTGTGACTGTCCATAGGTTTTCTATAGGGTTAAGGTCTGGAGACTTGCTGGGCCACTCCATGACCTTAATGTGCTTCTTCTTGAGCCACTCTTTCGTTGCCTTGGCTGTTTGTTTTGGGTCATTGTCGTGTTGGAAGACCCATCCATGACCCATTTTCAGTTTCCTGGCGGAGTGAAGGAAGTTGTCACTCAGGATTTTAATGGTACATGGCTCCGTCCATCCTCCCGTTGGCAGAAAAACACCCCCAAAGCCTAATGTTTCCACCTCCATGTTTGACGGTGGGGATGGTGTTCTTCTTAGAATTTCTCTTCCTCCAAACACGGCGAGTTGAGTTAATGCTAAAGAGCTCGATTTTGGTCTCATCTGACCACAGCACCTTCTCCCAATCACTCTCTAAATCATTCAGGTGTTCATTGGCAAACTTCAGGTGGACCTCCAGACTGAGGTCGATTGATGGTCATTTTGTATTTCTTAAATTTTCGAACAATTGCACCAACAGTTGTCTCCTTAACACCAGCTTCTTGCTTATGGTTTTGTAGCCTATTCCAGCCTGGTGCAGGTCCACAGTCTTGTCCATGACGTCCTTTGAAGCTCTTTGGTCTTTCCCATGTTGGAGAGTTTGGAGTCTGTCTGATTGATTGATTCTTTTATACAGGTGACTAGTGAAAACAGGAGTCTAATTTAGGTGACGAGTTGATTAGGAGAGTCTAACTGGTCTTAATGGTTTGTAGGGGATCAAATACTTATTTCACACAATGAAATGCAAATCAGTTAATATATTTTCTATAATGTGATTTTCTGGATTTTCTTTTTGATATTCTATCTCTCACTGTTAAAATAAACCTACTATTAAAATTATAGACTGTTCATTTCTGGCTTTTAACTCTTAGTAATGTAATGACACTTGCACAATTTGATTTATTTCATTGTTTAATATTCTAAATGTTTTTATTTTGTGTTTTATTGGAAAGCACTTTGGTCATCTAAATAAATAAAATAATACATTAAATTTATTGTTGTTATTATTATTATTATCTTGAGTGTTGTAAAGGGCTCTATAAATAAAGTTTGATTGATTGAAATAGAGTGACCACACATTCATTCAAGTTCAAAAGTTTTATTATTTATTATTTAACAACATTTCAACAAAATTTTCATTTTTTCCAAGTTTCTGTAAGTCACATTTGACATCAGTGCAGATCTCAGTTTATAAAATGAACTAAAAAAAACTTTATTCCAAGCAGCACCATAAAAATCTTTTATAAAATAATAGGAATCTGTATTTTATGGAATAAAAAAAAACTCTTCTTTTTCACAGTGACCTTGTAAACTACATTTTTAAATACAAATAAAATTCTATGTCGTCTTTATATACTTTTACCGTGCAAACTACAGAATTTCAAACAACCCTGAAATACGTTGTAAACAAGTACAGTTTCTACAGCTTTCAACACCCCAATATGGTAAAAATAATAATACATAAAACCCCACTGATACATTTGAAAAGCTTAAAAATGCTAAACCTACTTATAAAGGTCCCAGATGCCTTAGCTAACCCATAGGATCAAACATTCACTAAGTATACCCCTGTATGCTAATATGAAAATGCACAGAACTCTTTCCAAAATGAAAAGTTGCAGCATTATTCCAGTCAAATTAAACCATAAAATATCTGATAATCTTGAAAATGAAAATACATCCAATATAACATCTTTAAAAGTCCCATGTTCTGCTAAACCGTCTTTTGTTTTAAGGACATTCCCCATGAATTCTTCTTTTCGTCAGGGCTGCAACTATTTTAGTAGCTTTTTTCTATAAGTCAAATCATAATTTTTTATAGTTATTATAGTGTTATAGTGTGTTTATCAATAATTTATATCCAGGTAATAAATAACAAATATCAAAAGCATTTTACCATCTTAGTGTTTTGCAGTGGTCCAAAGTTATTCCTCACTTTCCTCATGTATAGACTTTATGATTTTCTAGTGTTTTTCACAACTCTTAGAGACCAGTGCAGACTTTTGCAGACATGTTAATGCTAACTCGCACTTCCTGATTATTGGAGTGTAAAAGGCTTGTTAAGCACTTATGCTGCTTCTACAGTATATCAATATACTACAATTTACTGGAGCAAGACAAAATTTGCTCTAATAATAAAATAATAATAATAATAAACTGATCAGGGGTTATTGGTCAGTTGTTGTTGCAGCCCCACATGGTTCAGTCTCATTGTTATAGCCTATAATATATGTAATTCAAATTTAAAAAACATGTGTATGTAAAATATAGGACTTTTAAAGTTACAAATGTAAGACACGCATGTCGTTACTCAGGTCTGATGCACGTGCAGCCCACAGGCACCTTGAAGGGGCAGCGGCAGTAGGAGCTGGTGTTCCTGATTTTTGTGGTGTAGTAGAGCTTCACGTAGATGGGCTTGGGGATGAGACCGGACATGGTGCAGGTGGGTGCACACTGAGCTACCCAGTCGTTCTGGTCTCCGATAGAAGGAGCGGTCCTGCAGCAAAAAGAAAAACACAGATTACTTTAATGTCGTACTGACGGTGTGCGTGTGTCATTTCAAAGTAAAGGCAACTTTCTGGAGGTGGCAGATATGCTTAATGCCATACTGTGGGATATTATAACACATTTCCCTTCTCCATCTTTTTCAGTGCAATAAAAAAAATCTACCCAAATATAAAAACATGCTTTTATTTTAATCTAGTTCTTCTAAAAATGTTCATTCTGTGGCTTTAACATATTCATACTTAAGTCTAACCATTTTTTCCCTTCAAATTTTAGTATAATTTTACCTGACTGGAAACATAGACTATGTAGGGCTAACTCCATAACGGTTACCATGAGTGACCACATTTATTTATTTATTTTTGTGGCCATAAGATGACATCAGCCTCTCCATGTCCTCCACGCTTTGTTTTCCATTGATTATTCATGTGACCTGAACATGTCCTCCCACTGAAATGACTTATCACTATACTTATCGCTAAACTATTTTATTTTTAGAATAAAATGAATCTCGGACACTCACGTGATGGTCCATGGTGCGATGGACTTGTCCTTTAGGTCTGTGACCTGCACGTATTTTGGACGGGGCTGATATGTGCTTTCGATGGTGCATTCAGGGTCGGTCCCACAGGGCGTCGGAAGTCCAAACGTGAGACCAACCATTCCCACTAAGCACTGGAAAAACAACACAAAATAATCTGTTAGACTGGGTTTGCTCATGACAATGACGACAATAAAAACTACAGCGGGTCCATTACCTGCGCCAAACTAGGCATAAAACATTTGTGTCTGTGTTGACATTTTTTCTGGTTCCCACTGCAGCCATGGAAATCGATTTTTGAGGTGGCACTACTGAGCCGTCTTTCAATATTTTTTCTTGGGGTCTTAAGTGAAAATTTATTATTGATACCAGTGACTTGTACGTTATAGTTTACTGCTTCATTTTTGTGATACAATAGGGCTCTCAAATCACTGACTTGCCTCCCTCAAATATTCAGATATAAGTCAGAAAATGGGCACATCAGAGTGGGATGGATTTAGACGTGTGTAAAGGGGGTAATGTATATTAAAATATATTACTGAGTCAAAGCTAATCAGGTATTTTCTGATCTGTGTTATAATATTTCTTCATCACAAACAGACCTGGAGTTGTGTTTTGTTTCATTCACATGTTTAACACACAAACCCTGAATATTTAGACTGAGTTCTTCTCTCAAACTGAAAACACTCTGTTCCACCTTGTGATGTTTTAAACTCAATGCACCTTCACTAGAATCATGTGGGTACTGAACCCACATGAACTAAAGGTAAACAGAGCTGTTCACTTGAAAACTACAGCTTCATGACATCACAAGGTGGAGCAGAGCATTTTGAGCTTTGGAGATGTAAACAGACTAATAACATTACTAATTACTCAAACATGTGAATGAAACAAAACACAACTCCAGGCAGGTTTGTGATTTTTGATGAGGTAACAACATCATAGCATGGCTTAAAGCTCAAAAGAGGCAATTTGCATAATATAGGACCTTTTAACCAGCACAAAAACACTATAGTCTGAATATAAAACTGAAAAGTTTTGAGGTTTATTAACATATTTTGTCCATTTGGAATAAATTAACTGTTTTATTATTCTTACTTAAAGTTAAATGATCTCTCTGTGTGATTAAATTTTTCTAACCTTATAGCTCAGGCTGAAAAAAACAAACAAAAAAAACAGCCAGATATGTAGAATATGAACGTCGCTGCTTAATCTTGACTCAGTAATAAATACAGATGCTAAATAGTCTAGAAGATTTCAACACACATTCCAGCTACTACAACTTCCTTCAACTCCAAAACAACAACAAAAAGCAAAACAGAAGAACTTTTGACCCACAGACTTTGTCACTGAACACAAATAAATCTAATTGTCAGTTTCTGGGTGGAGGGTCCCAATCCTATTCTCCATGGACATGTGAATGTTACAGTGAGTGTGTCATACAACAAAACAGTCGCCATGGAGACAAGCAGGTGATATCACTAAACTGAGTCAATGTGTAAGTGAGTAAATACAAGAGTTTATATCATACTGTGGAACATTATAGGCAAAGCAGCAACACTTTCTTCTAATTTTGTTACAATTAGATTTCTATCCTAACAGCACCAGATTTGTAGCGTTTTTTACATTATTTCAAGTGCAATTTTCTTACTCAGTTTGTCTGTAATGAGACAAAATATCTGAAAGTATGAATGAAATGAATGAATGAATGAAAAGTCCATTCCAAAAAAAAAAACAAAAAAAAATCTACACAGTCAAGATTCACTTCAAAACTCTGCTCATTTAACTGAATTAGGTGTGAATTTGTGAGGCTGTAGCTGCACTTACCAGCAGAGTAGTTCTAGAGTCCATGTGGATCCTTCGGCAGTGTTCAGTGCTTTGCTTCTTGATCAGAGAATTCCCTGGTTTTAGCTGAGTTACTGGGATAGCCCTTTTTATCTACAGCAGCCAGCTATGACGACACAGATCGGTCAGTGATGAGGAAATCCTTGCCTCATGACAAAGTATGCAAACTTTCTACCAGCTATTCTTATCCACTTAACTCCCACAGCCCTGTAATGTGCCTGCAGCAAAACCTAAGCAATTTTTTTATGTTGGCAGCTGGCAGTGACATAGACAGCTCTGAAAATGATTTTTTTTTTTTAATTAGTTTCTACACAAGTTAAAAATGACCTAAATTTAGCTAATTTTTTTTTGTTTTTTATGTAGTTTTTTGTTGTTAAATGTAATCTTTATAGAGACAAGCAGGTGATACTACCAAAGTACGGTGTATTTGAGCAATTAAAACTTGTCTCATCTCATGTTTATTGTCATACTGTGGTGGAAGAAGTACTTTTTTGTTACTTAAATAAAAGTACAGATACCGGAGCAAAAAATACTCAAGTAAAAGTAAAAGTATCACATGAAATGTGTACTTAAAGAGTAAAAAGTAAAAGTATTTTGTGCATATTTTGAGGTCTTACAAGGCTTCAAATGTAGTGATGTCGTATTTTTTTTTCTAGTATATTTTCGTTTGCTCTAACTACAAATGAGTTAAATAAAAATACTTTTACTTTTCAGTCCTGTTCAGAAATGTAGTGGAGTAGAAAGTACAAATACCTGCTCTCAGATGTAGTGAAGTAAAAGTAAAAGTATTCAAATCTACTTAAGTAAAGTACAGTTACCTTTTTTTTTTTACTTCATTACATTCCACAACTGCATTTAAGGCAAGGCAAAGTGTGTAGGCACCCTTCAGTAATACACGTTTTAATAATAATTTTACTTAAATACAAGCATTGATTTAATAGTTTATCATACTGTGAGCATGCTCGCCTCTCCACAGACCTGACTTGTAATGTTACATGGCCTGGAGGTGCAGTGGCGCTTACAAGAACCAACAACATCAGAAATCAACTTTATATTATTTACCCTTTAGTTCAGATGCACTAACTGTTATCTTAAAGGTGCACTGTGTAACTTTTCTGGTGGAGGGTCCACTACCTACCTGTATCCATGGAGATGTTATCGCTTATAGTCTGAAATGTTCCACAGTATGGCATTACGCTTCTGTCTAACATATCTGCCTTTGTTTAAATACAGTTTGTTTGTTTGTTTGTTTGTTTGTTTGTTTGTTTGTTTGTTTGTTTGTTTTTGCTCAAAAATGCTTAGAAAAACATCTGATTTTTTACTGTGAGCTTCCTTGCCTCTTCACAGATCTGACCCGTAACTTGACCATGGAGACAAGTAGGCGATTAATACTCCACCAGAAAAGTTACATAGTGCGTCTTTAAAATCAAATGTCTTAAAGAGTGTAGAGCTTTTGCGGTTTTATTAAAGGCTGACATTTTTCAGGGACATGTTACTGGAATGTTCCACAGTATGGCATTACACTTTATTTATTTATTATGGCAGACGAGTGGAGAGAGTGGATTCTTGTTTGAACGCCAGGCAGTGGGTCTGGTGTAGGAGTGGGGTGACGTGAGCAGTAAATGGTGGTTTCTGGTGATATTTAGAGTTAGTCAGAGTTTATTTAACTTTTCTGGACGAGGGTCAGTCAGATGCTTGTGTCCATGGAGATTTTATTGCCTTGTCTGGAATGTCTCACAGTGTGGCATTAAACTTTTCTATCTTCATGGAGACCAAACCAGACAAAGTTACAGGTCAGATCTGTGGAGAGGCGACCCGCTCACAGTCAGAATGTCTGTTTTTCTAGGTATTTGTGAGATATAAAACCACCTCTAATTTAATACATGTAAGGCAGAGCTGTTTAATGCCATACTGCGGAACATTCTAACCAGAGCAATGACATACGCATAGAAACAAGAAGGTGAAGGACCCCCAGCCGAAAAGTTACACAGTGCAGCTTTAAGGATATAATATCATTTTGTATCTCGATTAGGAGCAGTTTGAAGAGTGGTCGTTACCAAGTAAAATTATTAAATTGACAATAAATTCTAGTTCTTTGTTACTGTGGTTAGAGTAGTTTAGAGTAGAGTAGTTGTTGTTTTTTTTTTTTTTTTGAGTTATTTATTTATACTTATTTTGGCATTATTTTTTATTATTTTTAAATTAGTAAATTAGTGGGGTCCATGTTTGAAATTTGGGGTAAATGTAAAATTTTCCACTGATAATTCCACATTTACCCCTTACTCGATGCCTCCGAGTATACGGGTGATGTCATGGGTGAGTAGACCAGGATTGCAGAGTGAGACGGGGTGGAACCAAGCCTTGTTACGCAGGTGAAAGTAGACACATCCAGGCATACCATTAACCCTTTGTGACCTCATATGACTACATACCTGTTTTTAGCAACTTTTTTTTCTTCAATTCTAGACCACAGTCAAAACCACTACATAAAAAAACAGAAAAATGTTTTTATAACTTATAACATCAAAAAAGGATTTCTCTATTCTAAATTGCAATCATTTTAACTCATTTAGACCTTCCCTCAAAATGAATGAAGGTAATTATTCACCACGATGATTTATGAGCGGGTTTTCACAACTTTCATGACGGTAAAGCTAGCAACTAGCATGCTAACGCTCACTTCCTGATTATCAGACAATAAAAGGCTTTTAAATCTGGTGCAGACAGTACACAACCGACATATTTTGACCTCCAGAGCTGCTTATATATTATAAGTGTAGAGGGGCAAGACAAATTTGCAAAGTTTTCCTTGTAAATTGCTTGTAAATTTCAGTTGCTTGCGTTTGCTTATAAAAGTGCATAGACCAAAATATAGATAAAAAATGCAATTTTTATTTCAAGGTATTTTTATAAAAACATTTTTGTCTCCTTTGTACATTTCATGAATGAACATGTTAGTCAAATAACAGAAGCTTGTTGATTTGGGATCTCTAAAAATGTGATTCAAATTCATAAAAGATGTCTTTAGTTAGTTTTTAACATCATATTAAGGGATTTTAATCAACTGAGAAATGCAGCAGGTGCAGTTCAAGGGACACAGGTAAGGGACTGTCGGACTTCGTGAAATGAGCTGTTTGTTTTTTATCTATCCATGGAGACCGTGCAAGAGGCTAGCAAAGGAGCTAGCTGAGGAGGTAGCTATGGACAGTGTTGTTGAGTTGCTAGAGGCTTTTTTACATCATATGTGGCAGCAAATGTGGCAGAGGATCTTCCAGAGGAAACACTTTGAGAGAATGGACCATTTCGTCACCAACTGAAAAACTAGAGCAGAGTAAGAACAAGGGCTTTCCTGTTGTGTTCACCTGGCTCCCCCTGCAGGCTGCTGTGATGCTGCAGGACACAGAGGACAGACACTTTTGGCTCTTCCACAGGATCTGCTGACCCTCTCTGACCAGTCCTCGTGTGAAACTGCACTGAAACCTTTGACTGAGGCACAAAGGCCACTGAGATGCACAGTGGAAATGTTGCAGCAACAGCAACTGCAACAGCGTTTGCTGCAGCAAAACTGAATTTCCCTCAGGATCAATAAAGTATCTCTGTCTCTGTCTCAAAACTTTCAGCTTTGCAACTTTTTATTAACATGCATAAAACATCCCTATCTCAAAATATATATCAGGTAGAATTGTTTTTATTTATTGGGTATTTTATTTATTTGACATATTAAATATGCTCTTATGTGTACTATATTGGTGTAATTAGATTTGCTAAGGTTGTGTAAGTGTATAACATAACATAGCATATTGTCTGCATAACAATGAAAATTTATGTTGAACTTATTGAAGTTCTTGCTGGTAGGTAGACCACAAACACTAGGGGGCTGAGGCAGAGCCCTGGGGGACACCACAACTGAGGAGAGAGGGCTCAGCCTGGAAGTGTAATTCCAGGCAAAGCAATGTCATTTCTATGTACACAAGGAGGTGACGGGGCCCAGCAGAAAGTGACACTGCATATTTAAAGTAGAACTAAACCGTAAATCCACTGTTTTGCTGTGTTTTGCTGCTAAACTGTGTATACTGTGCTTTAATAACATTATCTACAGTCTCAAGTCATTTTGGGTTATTTTAGCGCAAATTATGTACATTTGCAGCTTTCTGCAACAGATGCAGTCAGAAACTAAATAGCTCTAAGTCTTTTATGATTTTATTCTGACAAACATTGTGATTAGCTTTGTGATTTACGTTTTAAAGGGTTTATATTACGCAAAATTTACTCTTGTGAGCTTTAAGCCATGTTAGTATGCTGTTACCTCCTCAAAAATATACCTGGAGTTGTGTTTTGGTTCATTCACACATGTTCGAGTAATCCTTCATTATTTGTCTGTTTATCTTCAAAGCTCAGAATGCTCTGTTCCACCTTGTGATGTAATGAAGCAGGAGTCATCATGTTAACAGCTCCTTTTACCATTTTACCTAAACAAACGACAATGTATGCCTCTCTTTACTGTTGGCAGGTGTCAAAGTGACCAAAAATAGGGACACCTTTAATATTTCTTGTATAAAACTGGGACAAATCAGTGGTTTTGGATAAATCTGCTGGGACAGGGGACACAGGGCTCAAAACTGGGACTGTCCGGGATAAATAGGGGCGTCTGGTCACCCTACACATGATATCACAAAGTGGAACAGAGTGTTTTCAGTTTGAGAGAAGAGCACAGCCTAAATATGCAGGATGTGCATGTTAAACATGTGTTAATGAAACAAAATACAACAGGTACGTTTTTGATGAAGAAACAACATAATAAAATACTATACTGTAAAACTGTAATATGGGCTCTTTTAATAGTAACATTTTGGTCTAAGTTCACATTTGTTCAGAAGAATTTGAAAGAATAACTAAAATATGAATACAAGAATCCTATTTTAGAACATGTTTATACAGATCTAAACAACACAGTTTGAGTTTTTATGCAGAATATGACAGGATATTTTTTTAATGATACTTGCAATTTGCTAATTGCGTCTGTTCAAACTACAATTTGACTCAGTTTCTTCTTACACATTTCTCACTGAGGTCAGATGGTTAAGAGGATTGTCAGTGTGCCTCCTGGAACACACCACAGTTTGGTCTAAGTTACCTTAGAATAATGTTAGACAGTAAAAAGTGGGCTTTTAGTCTGAATGTACTGTTACATAGGTGGGGCTTAATGTTACCTCAGATTTAGTCAAGTAAACTAACCACAAATAGGCGGATTCGTGCTTGGACAAGTCTGACAATGCTTAGTCATAGCTACAATTACTACAACTGTTGCCTCAGTCGATGATGTGATTTTAAATTTCATTAACAGAATGAGGTAATGCTGATTTATTTTTAAGTTGTTTGTTCATGAGATCATCTAGATCAGCGATCCCCAACCCCCGGGTCATGGACCGGTACCGGTCTGAAAGATGTTTTATTTTGAAAAATTACCAGATTCTCTGTTACATCCGTCTATGTCACTCTTGACGCAGGTCAAGGCGCTCTTCTCGGTCACGTGACAGGTTACCGCTAAAATGAAACCCAGGAGCAAAATGAGTAAAAAACAAACGTCTTTGGAAAGTTTCTTTGCGAAGGGGAAAAGGCCCAGCCAGGAGACAGAAGAGGAGCCTACGACTTCCAAGAAAAAGAATGCTACATTTAACAGACAATATCAGGAGTCCTACTTAAAATACGGATTTATCCCAATGGGAGATTCCCATGCACCAAGCCCACTCTGCATAATATGCGGCATAATATTGTCTGACATTAAACCGGTCCATGGGGCAAAAAAGGTTGGGGACTGCTGATCTAGATCATCTAGAGAACCAAGTTTCAATGATGAAATCCAGTTTGTTTAAACCTAAAATACCTAACTCTGATCTGAATGATCATTACCAAATGGCTTCTGCCCTAAACTCACTGCCCACTTCAGCGTTTACGTGCGTAACCTTGTGAAACCGCGAGAGGATGGCGACACCGGCAGCTCCAGCCGCATATATGCGTACAACACTGGCTCTGTGTTTCTCAATGGGAAAGACGATCAAACTTGTCTGTGCACGTTTAGCCACTTCAGGTCTACAGTGAAAACGGACTGAATAGTCTTGTATTTACCGTCTGTAATGTAATTAACATTTACGTGAGATCAAAGCCTTCTTAATAGTCATGGTTGAGTGTGTAAGGGTTTATTCACACCAAAAAGTCCGAACCAAGGTCCTTAGAACTCACAAAGTCTTCCATTATTCTTGTTTGTTTCACACTTCCTCTCTCAAACCTAAACTATAGTTCGATTCTGTTGTTTCAACACGCTGAAGGGACTATGTCTCTCGGCTGGCCTGGGAACGCCTTGGGGTCCCCTCGGAGGAGCTGGAGGAAGTGTCCGGGGTGAAGGAAGGGTGTCCCTGCTTAGACTGTTGCCCCTGCGACCGGGCCCCGGATAAGTGGAAGAAAATGGATGGATGGATGTTGTTTCGATTCGATTCTGTGTTGAGTTCGGTTCTCACATGTCCCTTCATGCACACTGTGTTGTCACTTTGGCACAGGCAGGAAAAGACCAAACCTGGGGTCCTTTCTTTGATACAGAAAGTAAACAGAATATACCGTAGCAGCAGTGAGCCTCTGTAGACCTAACACAGGTGAGGTTTATCTTTCAGTCACCTTTTATTTTACACTGATAGACTCAGAATGAACTTTTAAATACTCCAAATCAAATACTCGTAATGTAATCTTTTAAAAACACAGTCTCTTCAGTTTGGCTTATTGAAGAACTCGTTTAGACATTATTACGTCTTATAACATGTTTAGTGGTGAAAAGAGGACGTTTTTATCGGGGGAGGGGAGGTGCTGGGAACAAGGCCGAAACGTGCAGATACACAGACATGAGATCAAAATAATCAAAATAAATCAAAATAAATAAATGTAGAAAACAGAAAGATTTGATGGTGATGTTAATGTAACAGCCTTTCAGTATCATATTATAAAACACTTTTTTTTTTTTTTTTTTTAATAATAAATGTAGCCTTAATCATTAAGCTAAATATTTATTCATAGTGGCCAATTGCTATGGGTTTATTTTAGTTTAATTATAAGAACTGGCGACCTATTTTTTATTTAATTTAGAAAGTTATTTATTTTTTATTATATATCTACAGTAGTAACACGAAATGCTATGATTTGTTGTTCATGCTAACAAAAGTTTTGAGCATTAATAACAATGACTGTATTTTTAATTCAGTGTTAATAGTGTATTTGTGTTTTAATATAAGAAATAATGTTCATTTAAAGAAGTTATCAAAATCGAAAGTCGAATCGAAATGTGACTTAAGTGAACCATCCCATCCCTAGTGCCAATACAAGTGGATTAAAGGAATATTTAGCTACTTGCTGTGATTGGATTTAAAGCAGACGGCAACAATGGAATGTGTGTGGAGTTTATAGCAATCATTTATTGTACTGCTCTTTTTAAAAACAATCAAGGTCTAAGGTCTTACGTGCAGTATTCAAGAGCGCTGTGCTCTGGCTCCAAGCCCAGGAACTAAAGTAACAAAAACAATAGGAGCAACCAGGACTTTTTAAGCAATAATATTTTAAACAAAATAAATCCTACTAGTTCCAGTTTTTCTCAATCGTTTTGGCACTTTTATCTACTGAGAATTTGCTCACACACAAAACCTAAACAAAATTTAATCTCAGCAAAAACAGATTTTCATTCAAAACCGATCAATCATCTCCCAAAAGTTTTTCACTGCTCTTTCCTTACTTTGACTCTGCAGCTCAGAAGTTTAGTCCGGCTCTCAGGGACCACAGAGAATCACTGGTTAGTGCAGTTTCACTCTGGGGAATTTTAGCCTGGAAAACCGTGCTTTTATTCTAAGATCTGTCTGTATGATGTAAAATATAAAAGTACATTACCAATTACAAAGTGCAGTATTTGATCAAAAATATGTATGCAGAAGAAAGAAATCAAGAAATCAAACAAGAACTGTATGTATCTGAAAATCTGCATGTATCTATACATGGTGAAACAAGTTAAATTCAGAGATCCTGTATGTTTGTGAATGAGAGCTGTGCAAAGTGCTCTGAGAAAGAACCTGAGAATTGTGTCTGATGAGAATTGTTTTTAATGATTTGACCAGCTGTGCCCCTGTTCAGATGCAGGTTTGAAGGAGTACAACCCTTATTCCGACATACCTCCACTCCAACAGACCGCCACCCCGACATTCCGTCATTCCAACATCCCCTACTCATAGTTTGGAGCATCACTGTTTTTGCCTGAACCAAGACTAAACCAGAACTGAACCAGGATGGAATGTCGGGACGGGCCCAGAGGTGTGCCCACGCAGACTGTCGAGTGACCGCAGGCGAAAGCTAAGCGCAGCCGTCGCCCGATTGCACTTTGTGGATACCCTGCTCCGCAGGCTCGGGGTTCTTTCTCTCTCAAGTCCAAGATCAGTCCTGGTTTAGTCCTGGTTCAGTTCTGGTTCAGTCCTGGGTTCAGTACTGGTTTAGTCCTGGTTCAGTCCTGGGATTAGTCCTGGGATCAGTCCTGGTTCAGTCCTAGTTCAGTCCTGGTTTAGTCCTGGTTTAGTCCTGGTTCAGTCCTGGTTCAGTCCTGGTTTAGTCCTGGTTCAGTCCTGGTTCAGTCCTGGTTTAGTCCTGGTTTAGTCCTGGTTCAGTCCTGGGATTAGTCCTGATTCAGTCCTAGTTCAGTCCTGGTTCAGTCCTGGTTTAGTCCTGGTTCAGTCCTGGTTCAGTCCTGGTTTAGTCCTGGTTCAGTCCTGGTTCAGTCCTGGTTTAGTCCTGGTTTAGTCCTGGTTTAGTCCTGGTTTAGTCCTGGTTCAGTCCTGGTTCAGTCCTGGTTTAGTCCTGGTTTAGTCCTGGTTCAGTCCTGGGATTAGTCCTGATTCAGTCCTAGTTCAGTCCTGGTTCAGTCCTGGTTTAGTCCTGGTTCAGTCCTGGTTCAGTCCTGGTTTAGTCCTGGTTCAGTCCTGGTTTAGTCCTGGTTTAGTCCTGGTTTAGTCCTGGTTCAGTCCTGGTTCAGTCCATATGCGGCGCATCTCGATTGTTTCATCTGCTCAATAAAAAACGCTTGTGAAGTGAAGAGATGTATTTTTGACAGAGTCGCGTCTGAATTCGTATTCGTACTGAAGAAAGCGTAATCGCAAATTTTCATTTCATGATTGTAATTCTTGATGTAGTAACTTTTCAATTTGTATTCTGATGGATAAAATACACACAATACATTTTATGTACGACTGGACTCATTCGACAGTTTACGAATATTTACTTTATGCTGAACTACAGCCAAATATCCACAGATTTCTATCCTATGCACACAAATATTTCTGAAAACTTTGGTACTCCATACATACAGCTCATTCTAGTAGGCCCACGTATTTTTATTAATTACCTTGTTTGTCGGAATGGTGGAATGTTGAAAACAATGCTTAAGTGCCGCCACTCCGACCAAGGGAAAAAAAATGTCAGAGTGCAGGGACGACTGATAAAAAATGGAAATGCCTCCACTCCGACAATTAGACCTCAATGTCGGAGTGGCGGTATGTCGGAATGGCAGCGTGTAACCAGGTTTGAATCAAATGATCAAACTAAATCAAGTTTCAAAAAATGTGCTAAAACGAGAAAAACAGCCTTTTTTTTTTTTTTTTTAAACCAGGCTAACTTCTGTCGCAGGTTGTGTTGCTCTTGGACTAAACTGAGACTGGATTTTTCATACTTTAATAACGCCTTTTACTTTATTTATTTGTGATAGTGCTCCACAGTCTTATGTTCTTAGTCAAATGTATATATTTTTTTGTTGTTAGAAACCTGTTAAAAAGCCACAAGCTAGCAAAGTTGCTACATGTTTGGCTCCTTGCCGTATTTTAGCCATAGTTATCTTTAGCATCCACCCTCAATATCCAGGATACTCTGATGGCTGTAGGTTTATACAACTCATATCCTCATACAAGTTGTATAAACCTACAGCCATCAGAGTATCCTGGATATTGAGGGTGGATGCTAAAGATAACTATGGCTAAAAAATACGGCAAGGAGCCAAACATGTAGCAACTTTGCCTCATACAGGCGGCACGGTGGCTGAGTGGCAACACTCATGCCTCACAGCAAGAAGGTTATGGGTTCGATCCCCGGGTCGCCCAGGCCTTTCTGTGTGGAGTTTGCATGTTTCCTCCCCGTGTCTGGATGGGTTTCCTCCGGGTACTCCGGTTTCCCCCCATCAACCAAAAACATGTAACACCCCTATGAACAGTTTACAATCAAGGACCGTCAAGGAATTCCTCCCTCCTGTGGGCTCACCACCTGCAGAGGGGTTTATAGGGGTCTGGGTCTGGTGCACAGAGTAATGGGCAGCGTGCTGCCCCCGCGCTGCCCCCGCGACCCAGCCGCGACCCAGCCGCGACCCAGCCGGATTAAGCGGGAGAAGATGGATGGATGGATGGATATCCTCATACAAGGATATGAGTTTCCTGGTTTCTCTGAACACATGTAAACAGGATATCCAGAATACTGATATAGTCATAACCAGGATAAGACTCATAACCTGGATAACCACAATAAGGATATAGACTGTTTATATAAATAGACACTTCCAAATAGGAAGTTCACATCTGGCTCTCCTGGCTCCTACTGAACCTGGCTGTCATTAACTTGGCTCTCATTGACATAGTTTTTTGGTATTTTATATTTTTGCTCCACCGAAACAGTGTGTTACATTAGAGTCTATTTTTAAATTATTTTTAAGCCATTATCTATTATCTTGTTTTATTGCATGTTCCATTTTCCCGCTGTTCTTGAACTGTGTGTTGAATTTCCCCACTGTGGGACAAATAAAGGCATATCTTATCTCATCTTATCTTATCTTATCTTGTCGTCCTTTTCTCTCTGAGGCTCATTACCAGGACACCGGAGCCACAGTGACACATCAGTGGATTTGTCAATACAAACAAAGAGCAATGTGAGGTGAAAGTTAATCATACTTTGATTCATCAGGGTGAAAGTCTATTATTAGACTTTCACCCTGATTTCACCCTGATTTCACCATCATTATCTGGCACTTTCAATCAAGTGCCAGATAATGAATAATCACTGAGCAGTTAAGTGCTTTCCCACTAGTCCCACTGAGCTGCATATAAACGGGACTATAAAAGCGCAAAAGCTTTTATAAATGCATATAAAAGCTTCATTTTGAATATAGGAACAAAACCAGTTGACTAACAAATATGAGCCTTCATAAGGTGAAAAATTATCATCATTATTATTATCATTATTTTTTTAAACTTCATTTCTTATTTCATATTTGAGGCTGCTGGAGTTTTGACCTTTGTGGTGTCTGCTCGACCTCTTGAACCCTGTGTATAAATAGTGAGGCCTCCGCATTCTAACCTGTCATGGTGGTCAGAGAGACCTATAACTCTAATGAACATCTGGAGATGCTCAAGTCTTCGGACAGAGAGTGTAATGGGGACGTCCTATAGAAAGCTATATATATGTGGGCAAATCCTTTGTTCGGGGTGATACCAGATCGGCAAGAGGTGATCTCCCAGACCTTATGTCTGTTAATTGGCTATACTCTGTTTTTGTAATAAATAGTATTGCACTATCAGAGCGTCTGTCTTTTTGAATGATTCTTGACATCTCCTCCTCGGCACAAGAACCACACAGCAGGTGAGAAGCTGCATTGGAATTTAAACTACACCTTTGAAGTCCTTAAAATGACACACCGTGTAACCACACATTTCACACACGTTTCAGCATGAGTAACCCTGGTTACTCAGGATTCCTTGTGTATGTGGATGCCAAGGCTTAAGGCTTCCTTGGTGTAAACAAAAGTATTTTGAGTTTCACTGGTAGAAGTGCAAAGACTTTCAGAACCTGAAATATAGTCAATTGCAAATCAAGTCGCTCACCAAAGAAAAAAAGTCACCCAAAATCTCAATCTTAGACGTGACCACCGCTGAAAGTAAAACAATAAAAGAAACCATGTTGGATTCTCCTGTCTTCCCAAACCATCCAATGACATCCCAGAAAAATCAATTAAGGATCTAATGGTTAACCAGTTCCCGAGCACCTTTGGGACTAAAGCTCCTGACCCAGTCCAACATTGTCAAATTTTAACATTTCAAACAAAAAAACTGGCAACAGGCAACCAGCTAAATGGGACCCATTACGGACTTAATGACCAATTTCCACAAAACTCCACCTCACCTTCTCTTAAAGGGCCCGTATTACGCTGTTTTCTGATCTGTTATAATGTTTCCTCATCACAAACACACCTGGAGTTGTGTTTTGTTTAATTCACGCATGTTTAACGCACAAATCCTGCATATTTGGGCCGAGTTCTTCTCTCAAACAAAAAAAACACTCTGTTTAACCTTGTGATGTCATGTGGTAATACAGGAAATGCTCCACTGTGTTTTTAAACTCCATACACCTTCACTATTTGGATGATTTCAGCCCTGGAATTACCCATTTCTACTGAACAAAAGGTAAAAAGGTATGTTTTTGAGGATGTAACATCAGTGTAACATAATTTAAAGCTCACAAGAGTCATGTTTGCATAATATAGGACCTTTAAAAAGAACCTGAGTCCAAATCCCTGTACTGTCAGTGGGATCAGGCCTCCATTGCCATCTGCAGTTCCTTCAAAATACTTCTAGGTTCCCTGTCAGCTACAGAACTGAAGATTTTTGTTGATTTTTTTTAATGTCTGAAATTGACTGACCTCTTTATATCTCTCAAAGCTTCTATCTGTCCATGTTCAGACTGTCATAGTTCATTTTTCACATTCAGTGTTTTTTTGTTTGTTTTTTTACATTACTTTCTACATTGTAAATACATACTGAAGACTCAAATATATGAAAATGTGTCAAGATGTCTGGGATTATGTAACCACAGACACAAACCTGTCTCTCAGTGAGCTTCATGATGATGTCACCTGAAATGGTTTCACTTCGCCCGTGCCGTGTCAGGGTTCATTAGCAGAATGCCAAAAGTGCAAGGCTGTGATCAAAGCAAAGGGTGGGTGTTTTGAGAAAACCTAAATACAGTAGATGTCTCAGGTTATTCTACACTTTATAAATAATCATGAAAATAAACCATTAAAGGTCCTATATTACGTGAAATGGACTCTTTTTCCATCAGAATAAGGAACAACACTTTATTTACTATTCTTAAAAAGCTGTCTTTATGTGCTTGTGTAGTTGTACATGAAGAAATAAACACAATCTTGATAAGGTTACATTTGCGTCCTTGCTTTATGTTTTTGGTACATAATGACACAGATACAACTAAAAGAAATAACATATAACAAGTTTATTCTGAAAACTGTGTCATATCCTGTCGCACAAAGCATCAGGTGTAAACTAGCCCACTCTATCACTGTCGCCGTGTTTGTTATGATGGATGAAGAAAAGTTTTTGGAAGTGGAGAGTCACTAAATTCTGTATGATGCATGTCATCCGTTTTATAAGGATACACAAAGAAAGGAGAAGACATGGGAGGTGGCTGCAGGAGTTGTGGCCGTGGATGGCAGGTTAACACGTCTTTTAACTTCGTAATAAGCGTCCATAACATCACGATGTCCTACTGGTTGTGAATGGCGTCTTTTTCCTTTGCTTGAGTGTTCTAACCATATGTCATGTCATATCCACTTAACATTGAATGGTCTAATTTACTCCCTATTGTAAAAACATAAGCATATGTTTTTGTAATAGCTCAAAATGTTGTAAACTCAGACACAGAATCTTGTTAGGCTGTCTTTGGGATAAGAAGCCTTTTGAGGCCTATTGTTCTAATGCAAATATGATTGATGGCTACTATCCAGTGTAATGTCAACTACACAATTTATGTAATATGATGTCTATGATGTCTATGATTCTGCAAGAAGTTGTGGAGGAGGCATGTTGCAATAACAATGGGGTCCACATTTTCAGGAAGCAGATTTGTCTTTCTGTACAGCAACCTCCACCATGTGGCACTATGCCGAAAGCACATTCCACCACCGTCCTTGCTCTGGACAGCCTGTAATTAAAAAGGCGCTTCTCTTGGTCAAGTCTATGGCCAGAAGGGCCTCATCAAATATGTCTTCAGAGTGAAAGCCGCGTCAGCCACAGTCACATGTGGGACATCACCCCGAGCTGCAGCACCAGGTACAGAGGTGTTTGATGGCACACGAAGAGTTCCATTTTCCATCCCAATACCAAGTGCTGAATTGGCATAGGTGCCTCCGTCACTGGATTTACCGTAGTCTCCCACATGTTTGACACGAAACCTGTAATCTGTAATCCACCAGTGCACAATAATGGAAAAAGTTTTTACAAAACTGAAGTACAGGCTTCCTGAATGGAAAGAGGGGTTTCAATGGCAATGTGTTTGCCATCGAGGACTCTTGAAAGATTTGGGAAGTTCCATTGCTGTCTGAAGCCCTCTGCCACTGCTCTCCATGTAGCCTCAGTAGGTTGGGGTAGGTACTGCTCCATCATTAGTTTTTCTATAGCCTTACAGACCATGTATAGTACAGAGTTCCAGTTGTTTGGCGCAATCTGTAGCTGAAGGCCAGGCTCACAAATGAGTCTCTCAAGGCCAAATACCTATAAATAGAGAGAAAAAACACTTTTCATTACATACATGTATTTTTTTCAGCTGATATGTGCAAATTAAAGTGGAGGTTCCATCTCCAACAGGGATGGGGTCAACACCATCTCCTGCCCCTTCTCAGAGCACCAACGGAAGAATTGTGACACCAACGCCAACAACATCTACAACTCCAAACGGGATGGGCCAGGAGATGGTGTAACATTGGGGACAGGCTTCTGACATGGTTACAGGAACCCCAGCGCCCTTATGTGCCAGCGCATGATGAACTCAGTGAATTGTGCCACTTTGCCTTGAGCCTTTTGCCAATATTGCAAAGGCTTGATAAAGTCAAGAGACAGCAGGCCAAACTGGACATTTTAAACATAATGCACAGGTATGAAAACAGCACACAACAGAAAAAGGTACTCACAGCGCCTGTTTCCTGGCAGTCGCACCTTGGCCCCTCAACCAGGACAGGACAATCAGGTCCTTTCATGAGGTCAACATCCTCATGAAAGGACCTATTTACCCCCCACCCCCACCCCCGACCCCCACTGCAGCAACTCGGCTAATAGGGCCTTTCATGAAGACGCTGACTACACACTCCTCAGAAATGCAGAGGGCTCTTAATCCTTTTACCAAGACTGCCAATAATGGTACAAATAATGTTGCATGTTGTTTTTGCACAAAATTACACATCTATTTGTTTTGTATTTATACAATTTGGGTCATTTTTATACAGATTGTTGTGTTTTTTAATATATTGTGTTTTGTGTTGTGTGTTTTTTACTTTGTATACTTTTTGATAATTGCTGTTCTGTGAGTGCTGTGCCAAAAAAAACAATACTTTATGAAAAACTTAGCTCAGCAACAGCTACAGCAAGTTTTTGGGTTTGTCTCCTGTAGGTTTGACTACTGTAGCAGGCTGCGCACTGTGAGGCAGCTGCAGTACATCCAGAACGCTGCAGCTCGGGTCCTGACCCGAACCAGGAAGTACAAGCACATGCGTCCTGTGCTCTGGTCTCTGCTCAGGCTTCCTGTGGCTCAGAGAACAGACTTTAAAGTGGCTCTGCTTGTGTACAAGTCTCTCCATGGCCTAGCACCAAAGTACATCTGTGACATGTTAGAGCCATATGAACCATCTCATACTCTGGGACCTCAGGGACCGGCCTCCTGCTGGGGCCCAGAGCCAGGACTAAACACGGGGAGTCAGAGTTTTCAGTCTTCCTAAATATGGTGGAACAGAACATTTAAAGATTCAATTCAGTTTCTTCCACAATTTTAAATTACAATCCCACAATAGGCACACACTTATACGTACTTATTTACATGCATTTAACATATTACATATGCCAATATGTGAAAACTGTGAAAAACTGTGGAAAAAAAAAAAATATGGACACCCAAAGAAGCTGAGCAAGCTTATATAATGTGGGGTCCATCACCACTGCGTGATTAATTTAATGGCTTGACAGATTACTTGACAGATTCAGTTTTGGTTAAAGTACAACAATAGACAAGACAAAAAAAGTTTTATTATTATTATTATTATTATTATTAGTAGTAGTAGTAGTAGTAGTAGTATTAATATAATAATAATAATAATAATAATAATAATAATAATAATAATAATAATATACACAAAAGGGAGGAAAAAAAACAAAATTTTAATAAATAAAACAAACAAAAAGAGAATTAATAAACAGAATGAAGTAAAGGGTTCTGTGTCTTTTCCTTTTTCTTTTAGATTAATTAGATTTATTATTATTGTTTGGTTATTTTATTATATATTTAATTAATTAATTTCTTTATTTCTATATGGATTTGGTTCCTATAAATAAATAAATAAATATACACACGCACGCACGCACGCACACATATATATATTTATTTATTTATTTATTTATTTATTTATTTATTTATTTTCTAACTACCAGAGACAGGATACGGCACTGCATATCTATATTATGAGCAAAGAGATCACCATGCAAAAAGAACTACAGCTGTACTCAGTCCGTCAGGCATTATAATTTTCCAGTAGTTTACGTTTTAAGTTGCTTTTAAAAATGGATAATGAGGCAGACTGTTTGATATTGTCATCTAATCCATTCTAAACATTAAAGCTGGTACATTTTAATTTCCTAAATTTCCTTTTAGAAGACCCTTTTTCGTTGTATTATGTCGATGAAAGGGTGAGTACAATGGGATGAGTTCATACGACTGTTTAGTTTGTGAACCACACTGTACATTACACCAACATTGTGATATATAGTACTTTCTGGAAGCTTTAGGAGGCCGTATCTGTGGAAGAGGATTTGTGGGAGAATTTGGCAAAGACCAGGTAATTGCTCTTCTGGCTTTCTTTTGTAATACCTGAAGTTTTGCAGTGTCTGTAGGGTAAGTGTTATACCATATCACACTGCAATAATTCAGGTGAGACTCAAACAAGGATCTACACAATGTTAGATTTTAGATCATTTTTTGACCAACTCATCAATGTGTTTTTTAAAATTTACAGATTGGTTTATATAAATTTCTAGGAATGTAGTTGATTTAACTTGCTGGATAGCTCGACCATCTACTTTTATGTTTATATTTCCATCATTAGAGTCATGTCTATTTGGGAAAAAAAACTATAAAAAAGGTTTTGTTAATATTTATGGACAGTTTGTTACATTCGAACTAAGTATATACCTTTACCAGTATATACCTTTACCAGATTTGTAGATGTAGACAGCCCAGTAATGCAGGATAACTTAAACATGTGTGAATGAAGGTGAGGTAACAACATTATGACATGGCTTAAAGCTCACATGGGTACTTTTTCTGTAATATAGGACCTTTTAAGTTATGACATGTTTCCAATATTGCTAAGCTCTATAGGATCCTTGCCATAAAAAACAAAGGAGCTAGTAGAAAATGCAGAAGCCATAAACAGGATTACTACGGACTGCATTTGAATAAAGTAACGTAGCCTACAGGAGAAAGGAGAACAGGGAATCCCTCAACAAACATGCAAATGGACGTCTGCTTTGTCAACAGCTGAGTCACATGTTCTGAGAAAGTTTTAAAATAAGGGCTTCATGTTCCCACAGCACCGTTTTCTCATATTTAAAAGAATATTTGAAATAAACCCAACTCAAATTACACTATTTTCTGATCTATGTTATAATGTTGTTTCCTCATCAAAAACATATGGAGTTGTGCTTTGTTTCATTCACACATGTTTAACACACAGACCCTGCATATTTCGGAGTTCCACCTTGTGATGTCATGTAATAATACAGGAAGTGCTCCACTGTGTTTTTAATCTCCATACACCTTCACTAGAATCATTTGGATGATTTCAGAGCTGGAGTTGTCAATCTCTCCAGAATTTAAAGGTCATAATACAATTATGTTGACTCTTATGAGCTTTAAGCCATGTTCTAATGCTTGGCAAAAGGAGAAATTCATTCATCATTTGTCTCCCATTTATAACTCTATCCTCAAACCTAAATCAAAACAAACAAAACAGTAGGGCAGCCAGGTCATGTCCAGAGGTGTGAAAACACCCATCATGGCCCTGAATGGTTCTGCTAACAAGACCCCACTCTGTGAAACTGTAAACAAATAGGTGTGGTAGTCTCAGAGTAATTTCACTGTAGTTTACTCTTCCCTTCAGGCAGATATAAGGCAGTGTCCAGCAGCATTTGACCAGAACTGAAGAAGCTCACCCAAGAAGCTTGGATGAGCTGCGAAACGTATTCGACCAAATAAACTCTGTCCAGTTGACAAATTGAATTTCTCCTTTTGCCATGGATTCTACCTGGACGACTGAGGGATTTTACACACATGTTCTAATGTTGTTACCTCCTCAAAAACATGTATACAGTTGTGTTTGTTTCATTCACACATGTTTGAGTAACTCTTTAGTCTGGCAACATCTCCAAAGCTTAAAATGCTCTGTTCCACCTTGTGATTTTACTTTTTGTTCAGTAGAGATAGTAGTAGGCTATTCCAGGTCTGAAATTATCCAAATGATTCTAGTGAAGGTGTATGGAGTTTAAAAACACAGTGGAGCACTTCCTGTATCACCACATGACATCACAAGGTGGAACAGAGTGGTTTTTGTCTGACAGAAGAACTCAGCCTAAATATGCAGGGTTTGTGTGTTAAACGTGTGAATGAAACAAAACACAACTCCAGGTCTGTTTGTGATGAGGAAACTTTAATACATAGATCCGGAAATAGCCTAATATGGGCCCTTCAACTTGAAAACTGCAGCTTCATGACATCACAAGGTGGAAAATGAGACATACCTGGATAACATGAGCAAGCATGATTACAGATTCCTGTATGTTTTTTAATTGTCTTATTCACTTGAAGAATTTGGCTTGCATACTACTATCTAGGCTTGTAGGAGCACAGGAAATATGTCATAACCTGTTTACATCATTATGTGTCTCCGTAGCTCCAGGTGCATTATGGGTAACAGAAAATAGAAACTAAAGGCAGTAGAAAAGTAGTGGATGAAACATACAGAAGGACTTACTCACATACTAAATAAGTATCCAAAATCCTCTGTATATTTTTAGTATTAAATATGTCAACCAAAAGAAGCAGGATATTTAAAACTGGCTCTTTTCATATTTCTGTTTTGAATGTCCCAGAAATAGTACATTTTGGGCCGTTTTTATGCATAAAATGCCTTATTTTCATACATCACATGATAAAAAAACTCATAATACATTTTTTCTTACATTTATGTGAGTAAGCTACAGGAGAAGTTTCAAAATTAAACCTCTAAATGTAAGATTTTTTTCCTGTTCATCTGTAGTGTCTTGCGTTAAATTTCTTGTCAGGTTGCCAGTTTGTGTTGCATCTTAAAGGTGCATTGTGTAACTTTTCTGGTGGAGGGTCCATCACCTGCTTGTTTCTATGGATATGTCATTGCTCTGCCTGAAATGTTCCACAGTGTGACATTAAACAGCTCTACCTTACATTTATTCAATTACAAATGGTTTTACAGCTCAAATATACCTGCATAAACAGGCATTCTGACTGAGCTAGAATCACACCGCCAACCTGTGGGTCAGTGGAGCAAAAACATCTCCATGGAGAAAAGCATTTGAAAGACCCTCCACCAGAAAAGTTACATAATACACCTTTAAGTAGTGGAAGCCCATTTCTCAAGTCTGACCCAGTGAATGAGAGAAGTGAAAGAGCAGAGAAAGCTCTTTCTAAATTTGTCTGATGAAAATAACTTGGGTGGTAAGGTTTTGTAATATTGAAAGCAACATTTATTCGGAAGTCATGCGGCTCAAGCTATTTGTGACTTTTACTCCAAGTTAAGGTTATTCCTGTCTAAAAAAAGTAATACTACTTTAATCCTTTATATAGTTTTGAAAATTTGGATTTCACATGTACTGTAAAAAAAGGCACACAAATTGAGAAACCATCCGTGAAAGTGAAGTGATGATGTAATAGGTACATTTTATGTGACCTGCAAAGTTGAAATTTGTAATTTTTTTTAAATTATTTTTTTTACTTTTGTGTGTGTGCTGTATCACATTTCAATTGGAAACAAAAAGAAAAGAAAAGCTCACATTTAGGACCCCAAAACTCATTTACAGCATCAACATCTATAAAAACAGTTTACAGTATTTATTTTTTCAATTTTGTTTTGGCTGAATCTCTGCAGTTACAAAAGTGCAAGTTACAAAAAAAAAATAAAAAGATATAATAATAATAATAATAATAATAATAATAATAATAATAATAATAATAATAATAATAATAATAATAATAATAATAATAATAAAAATAGTAGTAGTAGTAATAGTTTGAGAACTAAATTAAGAAAATAAATTTTAAAATTTCACATTTTTCACACGTGGTAGTTTTTGTGTAGTATCAGCTTACGAGGCGCCTGGTTACATCTGGCCTTCTGATATACCCTGGAAAAACATCAGACATCTCAGTCCAGAAAAGTGCAGTACTAGGAACAGCAAAGATACTCTCAAGCTCCCAGGCCTCTGGTAGAGGACTTGAGCTGGATGAGGGTGAGCAAGACCAACCACCGTGGAAGGTGAGGAACACATCATATATATATATATATATATATATATATATGATGTCATCCATGTAGAGGAGGTGGCTGATGGTGGCCCCGTTTCTGAGTCGGTATCCATAGCCAGTGCGGTCAATGATTTGGCTGAGGGGGTTCAGACCTATGCAGAACAGCAGTGGGGACAGTGCATCTCCTTGGTATATGCCACATTTGATGGCCACTTGTGCAATATATATATAAAAAAAAAAAAATGTGTTCCTCACCTTCCACGGTGGTTGGTCTCTCTCACCCTCATCAGCTCGGGCCCTCTACCAGAGTCCTGGGAGCTTGAGAGTTCTGCGCAGTATCTTTGCTGTTCCTAGTACTGCACTTTTCTGGACTGAGATGTCTGATGTTTTTCCTGGTATCTGCTTGAGCCACTCCTCCAGTTTGGGGGTTACAGCCCCGAGTGCTCCGATCACCACGGGCACCACTGATGCCTTCACCTTCCAGGCCTTCTCCAGCTCTTCCTTGAGCCCCTGGTATTTCTCTAGTTTCTCGTGTTCCTTTTTCCTGATATTACCATCACTTGGTATTGCAATGTCCACCACCACGGCTTTTTTTCTGTTGCTTATCCACCAGCCATCACCATTCTGTCAGTCTGTATCTGGAAGTCCCACAGGACCTTGGCACGCTCATTCTCCACAACCTTTGGGGGAGTTCCCCACCTTGACCTTGGGGTCTCCAGCCCGTACTCTGCACAGATGTTTCTGTACACTATGCCCGCCACTTGGTTGTGTCGCTCCATGTATGCTTTCCCTGCCAGCATCTTACACCCTGCAGTTATGTGCTGGACTGTCTCAGGAGCCTCTTTGCACAACCTACACCTTGGGTCTTGTCTGGTGTGGTAGATCTGGGCTTCTATTGCTCGGGTGCTCAAGGCCTGCTCCTGTGCAGCCAGGATGAGGGCCTCTGTGCTGTCCTTCAGACCAGCCCTCTCCAGCCATTGGTAGGATTTCTTGATATCAGCCACTTCAGTTATGTTTCGGTGGTATGGCCCATGTAGGGGCTTGTCCTGCCATGATGGTCCCTCCAGCACCTCTTCCTCTGACCTTCACTGTCTGAGGCATTCCCTGAGCACATCATCTGTTTGGGCCTTATCCTTGATGTACTTATGGATTTTGACTGTTTCATCCTGGACAGTGGTTCCCACACTCACTAGTCCTCGGCCTCCTTCCTTCCGGCTCGCGTACAGTCTCAGGGTGCTGGATTTGGGATGGAACCCTCCATGCATGGTCAGGAGCTTTCGTGTCTTAATATATATATATATATATATATATATATATATATATATATATATATATACAGCTCTATCTTACCTTAAATTACAGGTACAGGATTATTGCTCAAAAATACCTATAAAAACAGGCATTCTGACTGTGAGCGGGGTTGCCACTCCACAGATCTGACCTGTAACTTGGTCTGGTTTGGTCCCCATAATGATAGAAATGTTCAATACCGTACTGTGAAGCATTTCAGACAAAGCAATAACTTCATAATAATCAATAATCTTCATGGAGAAGATGTTATCTTCCACCAGAAAAGTTACACAGTGCACCTTTAATATAGACGCCAAAATTTACTTTTTGAACGTTTAACCATCTTACAGTCTGGTAGCAATCCAGACATTTGTCCCAGGAACAAAATCTGCCCTGCATCCTTAAAGATGCATTGTGTAGCTTTTCTGGTGGAGAGTCCGTCACCTTCTTGTTTCTATGGAGATGTGATTGCTCTGCCCGGAATGTTCCAAAATATTACCTTAAACAGCTCTATCTTACATTTCTTCAATTACAGGTGGTTTTATAGCTCAAAAATACCTAGAAAAACATGATTCTGCTGCTTGTATCACAAATACAAGCAGCCAAAATGAGTTTCCTCCGCAGAGTGGATGGGCACTCCCTTAGAGATAGGGTTAGGAGCTCAGTCACACGGGAGGGGCTCGGAGGAGCTGGAGGAAGTATCCGGAGGAAGTGTCCGGGGTGAAGGAAGTCTGGGAGTCCCTGCTTAGACTGTTGCCCCCGCGACCCAGCCCCAGATGAGCGGAAGAAAATGGATGGATGGAACATGATTCTGACTGTGAGTGGGGTATTTTTTCCACAGATATGACCTGTAACTTGGTCTAGTTTGGTCTCCATGAAGATAAAAAGATTTAATATCGCACAGTGAAAAATTCCAGACCAAGTAATAACATCTCCATGAAGAAAAGCAGACCCTACAGAAAAGTTACACAATGCACCTTTAAAGCGTCTATAAGAGGCAGTGATCTCAGATGTGTACGCTGTCGTTTCATTTTTTGTGCATTCAATGCATTTAGCACGTTTGCTAAAACATACTCCTTTGTGTGTTTGTTTTTGTTTTTTTTGTTTTGTTTTTTTAATTTTGCATTGTTCTTATACTTTGACAAACTTTATTGACACACAAAGGAAGTTAAAAATTCTGCACAGTAGCTCACACATCACAATATATTATAATAACAATAGCAAGAGACTGGTATCAAATAAAGCATAATATAAATGTACATGTACAAGCAAAAATAAAATATAGAAATAAATTGTAATGGAAATCTTAACATAATTATTCATGTAATCAATTATATAGGTTGTGTATAAGTTAGCTTTGTGATTTCTAATGAAATGGGATTGTTAATCAGTTTTGGACTTAGTTTTCTTGTGAAGGGGCCTCTTACCTCCCGAGGGGTATAAAACTCTGTATGCTTTGTTATGATCACCAGATTAGGGACAGATGCCTCTGTCAGGGATAGTGAGGGTGTGATTGTGCGAACAATTGCTTCAATAAATTAGACTCTTTGATTCAAGAAAACTTTCCAGATTTATTCTTCGCAGCTTAGAAAAATCCACAACAATTTGGAGTCACAAACAGGCCTTTTCGTCCGGTTCTTTTTCTGTGAGGGTGATCTGCGGCTGGCCACCCTAGGACGGGGGACTTCTGGCCTCCATCCTAGCCTCTGCTCTTCAATTGGAATTGAGGGCCCATCGCTCTCATTGGAAAACGCCGGCACTAAAGGGCCCCAACCATGTGGTGAGTTGAATTTTTTCAAATTGTTCTTTTGTGGGTTTTAATTGCTGGGTTACTTATTCTAAACAAAAAAAAAAGTAGGGAAACTATATGACATTTGGGTAAATCACAATAATAAAGGGTATAGCAATTGGTTAATATAGTAATTACGATTGGCACTCCTTTAAAGAGGAGCAGACAAAGGTCTGTGACCTCGAGTGATCTCTGCTTTGAGAATTAGCACTGTGAGTGTGCTGCCTGTAGATGTGTCCTAGCCAGGGAAAGGCTAAACAGAAAGGGCCAGTGTGTCCTAGCTTACGAGCTAAACAAAAGACGAATAAACCTCTGGTAAAAAATTCTACCCTACGAACGCGTAGTGGTTGACAATCAGCGCTGACCTATCTTTCATCTAGGTAGAGATAGAAACATGGAAGGGAACGGGCAGTCTAAGGCCGTGGCTCAGCAGATCCCAGACACTGATCACGGCAGCAATGTCTAAAAAGTACAGGAAGGAATCTTTGGATTGTCTCCCAATATGGGTAGAGAAATTTGGGTTTCCTGATGGGGGTTCATTCAGTATGAACCAACTCACTAAGCTGAAGGAACATTTGGAAAAGGAAAGGGAGAAAATTTGGGGTTCTAAAAAATTAACAGGGCAATTGGTTTCATGGTTGAATGTATGGATTTCTGAGGCAGAATCTGTGGCCATACCGGCTTGTCAAAGCCTGATCCCGTCAGATCTCAGAAGCTAAGCAAGGCCGGGCCTGGTTAGTACTTGGATGGGAGACCACTGGGAAAATCAGGTGCCACAGTGGGGCGCCAGTCAAAAAAAGCTGTCGTTGTGTTCTTAGGCAAGGCACTTCACCCACATTGCCTAGTATGAAAGTGGTGTGTGCGTGAGTGATGGTGGTGGTCGGAGGGGCCGATGGCGCAGATTGGCAGCCTCGCTTCCGTCAGTCTGCCCCAGGGCAGCTGTGGCTACAGTAGTAGCTTACCATCACCAAGTGTGGAATGAATGAATAATGCTCTGTAAAGCGTCTTTGAGTGTCCTGAAAAGCGCTATATAAAACTGATGCATTATTATTATTAATCAAGAAAGAAAGAGGGCTACAAATTATGTGAGCAAAGCAATAACCTGGGTGATGAATGACTGTGGCATGAACAAAGATAATATTGCGTGTGAGCGTGGATGCCAGGAATGTGAGGTGGGAGGAAAAAGCCCCACATTACACAGACACACCAGTCCACGATCATGCACGCTGGGCCCAGTGCATCCACATATGACACAAATACTGCTGCCCCCACTCGAGCCGAATGACAAGACCCCTGTCAAGCTGCACGCCAGACAGAAAACCGAAGGCCGGCACTGTATGGGGGCCACCAGCAGTGGTCACGCGCAACGCAGCTGCGAGTGCCGGGTCAGCTACCATGACTACTGAGGATGACCTTGACGTGAGAGGTTTGCTTCCAGATGTGTTTGCTCTGGTCCAGAAACTGTACGTGAATGTGAGTAAGCCAAACCTTGAAGATCTGCGGCGGATAGTAACATGCATCCAACGGGGAACCTGGATACATGAATCCCACTGCAGAGTGGTCCCTCGCCTAAAGGAGAAGGTGAAGGAGGTCCCGTCCAACCCAGGTGAAGGGTGTAGCATCACGGTATCCGAGCAGCAAGGGTAGATTCACAAACTGCCCCCAACAACGCTGTAGCCGGAGCAGGCCCGCAGGTTGCTCCTGTCAACTCTGAGAATGGGGTAGGCTATCATGCTGCCTCCTCCGGGAAGAACGAGAGGAGACTACTTGCATTGGCTCCTCCCAATGCAAGCCACATGGGAGACCTCCGGGGGCTCGAACAGGGGCCAACCGATTCCCACCTGCTCCTACTGATCGTGTACTGAGGTCTTGTGGTAACAGAGATTGACTCATCTATTGGTTATATCCATTCACTCATACAGGCACGATCGACATGATACTGATACTCGGACGAGGAGGAGGCCCCAACAGCTAGACCTACTGTTTAATGAACTAACGATGATGTTCGCCAAACATTTGGATATGCTGCTATTATAGGGAGCTTTAATGTTTTTCTTTATACTCATATGATTCGATTATGTTTATTAATTTGTTATGTTTATCATTTTATTTCCTAGCTTTTAGCTTTAGCTATGTTTTTGGGTGCTATCATCCACAAAAACAGCTGTGTCTATTTCTCAACTGTGTTTATGTAAAGTTTATTGTTTGGTTGATTAAGAATAAAAAGTGATTTTATTATGATCAAAAGGGGGGAATTGTAATGGAAATCTTTACATAATTATTCAAGTAATCAATTATATAGGTTGTGTATAAGTTAGCTTTACATAAGGGTGAGTTGTTGTACAGTTGTAGGGAGTATTATCTGTTACATAAGGGTGAGTTGTTGTACAGTGGTATTGAGCATGGTATGAATGTAGTCTTGTATCTCACTGTATTCAGGAGTGTATGTTGTTATTTAGAATTATGTGAAATGACAAAGGAAAAGTTCTGAACACATGTAGAGGAACATGCAAAGCCACAACACCATTTCTAAACCAGAATGTTCCAGTGAGGGCCATAATTTGGAGCTTCCTGTGATTTGTATGTGAGAAATTAATTACCAGACATTTAATTAATTCATTATTGCATTTATATAGCGTCTTTCAAGACACCTAAAGAGCTTTACAGTTCATTGTTTTTTCACTCTACACTCGGTGGTGGCAAGCTACTGCTGTAGCTACAGCTGCCTCGGGGCAGACTGACGGAAGTGAGGCTGTCGATCTGCGCCATTGGTCCCTCATACGACCACCAATACTCACATACAAGCTACTGTCTTACTAGGGAATGAAGGTGAAGTGTCTTGCGTAAGGACACAACAACAGTTTTTGCCACTGGTGCCCCAGCTGAGATTCTGAGATATGACGAGATTAGGCTTTGACAAGCTGGTATGGCCACATGACTCGACCAAATGCCAAGGTTTACTGGTGGAGAGTTTATAACCTGGAACTAGCATTAGTTCATTTAAAGAAATAAGTAATGAGTAATGAGTAATGAGTAATGCTTCCAACCACCACAGGCTTGTGTCCTGTCTGCACGCTCACACACACTAAACACAAGTTTAGTTTCATTCTGTGCCTGATTTTTACTGTCTTAAAAACATTTAAAAAAAAAAAGTTTGCAGTGGTCTAGTGCTTTCTACAAGTGTCAGAGATCAGAGTCTAGTTTTGCTGTCACAGTAAAGCTAACAACAACTAGCATGCTAACACACGCTTCCTGGTTATTGAACAATGAAACACTTAATAATTAGATGCAGACTGAAGAATCCATCACTTGGTGTTTTTTCCCCTTCTTGTATCAATGCTGAAATCTCTTTGCCACATAGTTTCAGCTGACTCAGGTTTGATTTCATGGCTCGTTTGACTTCCCTGTAACCTGTGGCTGTAGACTTACCCATGATTACAAATGTGTTGGTTTCTGTTGGTTAAGCCATGGCATATTGTTGGTCTAAGTGGTTTTATTGAGCCAGGAAAGTCCCGCTGAGATTAAGAATCCCTTCAGTATTCAGAGAAGTACTACAGTTTTTACCACGCCCCACCTCCTCCCCAGCACCACCTCGCCTCCTCATCATCTCCTCATCCTCTTCACTCTCCTCATCCCCTTCATTCTCCTCATCCTCCCCTCCACTCTCCTCATCATCTCCTCATCCTCTACATTCTCCTCATCCTCTCATCTAATCAGCCCTTCACCACAATATTTTAAAGAAACTGCACTTTTCAGCAGTGGTGGAAGAATTAACTCCATTTTGTTCCTTAAGTAAAAATAAAAGTATCACATGAAATAAATTACTAGTAAAAGTATTAAAGTACCTGTTTAAAAATATACTTGATAAAGATTTGTTCTGAATTTTGTTCAACAGAAACAAGTGAAGTAATATTTTGTGGTAAGCTACTATTGTAGCTACAGCTGCCCTGGGGCAGACTGACAGAAATGAGGCTACCAATCTGCGCCATCGGCCCCTCCGATCCCCACCATCACTCACGCACACACCACTTTCTTACTAGGCAATGTAGGTGAAGTGTTTTGCCTACGGACACGACAACAGTTTTTGCCACTGGTGCCTCACTGCAGCACCTGACACTACCCAGGCCCGGCCCTGCTGAGATTCTGAGATCTGACGAGATTAGGCTTTGACAAGCTGGTATAGCCACATGACTCGACCAAATGCCAAGGTTTACTGGTGGAGAGTTTATAACCTGGAACTAGCATTAGTTCATTTAAAGAAATGAGTAATGAGTAATGAGTAATGAGTAAAGCTTCCAACCACCACAGGCTTGTGTCCTTTTAGTTTCATTCACTTCTTTCCTGAGGCGTCAAAACAAATCAGCATATGTGGAATAAAGTACACCAAACATAAGGCTGCCAACCATTACATAAAATAAGGACTCACTCTGTAGACTAATTCATTGCAAAGCAGTCTGTGTGTGTACTGAAGTGATTTTGGAACTTAGACAAACTTTTATTTACAATTTATTGAGCACACTTTATATTATATAGATCCTACACAGGCCTATAGGAATGCCTACTGAAGTAGAGAAAACCCACCCAGACACAGGCAGAACATGTAAACTTAATTCTTCTTGCTAATTGGCTAAAAGCTAACTATGCTTGATCCTTTTTATAGGAGGGTTTGTGACTAAACCCGATACTATTACATCTGCAAAAACTTTAAAGGAGCTGTACCTGATTTTTACTGTCTTAAAAAACAAAACTAAAAAAACATAAAAAAACAAAACTACAGTTTGCAGTGGTCCAAACTTACTTACCTTATGCAATCCAACTCTAAACATCCTAATTATGATGATGATGATGATGATGATGATTATTATTATTATTATTATTATTATTATTATTATTATTAAGTGCTTTCCACAACTGTCAGAGACCAGAGTCTAGTTTTGCTGTCTCAGTAAAACCACTAGCATGCTAACACACTCTTCCTGGTTATTGAACTATGAAACACTTATTAAACCAAAGATGTTCATTTTGTCTTCTAATGTACTTTAAAGTGTATTTACCTATTTCCAGTTCAGAGGAAACTTCTACAGACAAATCCACGGCTGTGCAATGGGCTCACCGGTCTCCCCGATCATTGCAAACTTATACATGGAACAATTTGAACAGAGCCCTGGCCTCATATCCAGGCACTCCACCCACACACTGGTATCGTTATGTTGATGATAATTTCTCAAAAATCAAAATTCAAGATTTGGAACCTTTTACTGCACACATCAATTCTGTAGATCCGAACATCAAATTCACACGTGAAGATGCCAAGGACAACACATTGGCCTTCTTAGATTGTGCAGTAACGATAAGAGAAGACCGGCAACTCCAGGTAGAGGTCTTCAGGAAGCCCACACACACCGACCAATATCTGCTTTTTGATTCACACCACCCACTTCAGCACAAACTGGGAGTCATTCGGACATTACAACATAGAGCCCAAGTGGTTCCTACAAGCGCAGAGGGAAAGGAGAAAGAAGAACAACACGTGGAGAAAGCCCTCTCCGTTTGTGGATATCCTAAATGGGCTTTCAATAAAACCAAGAGAGTAAAGAAACAGGACAACAGAGAACCAGAGCCCAGGAGAAGGGGTGTAACTATTCCTTACCTGGCTGGTGTTTCCGAAAAACTACAGAGGATCTTCAGACAACATGAAATCCCAGTCTATTTCAAACCCACAAACACTTTAAGACAAAAACTGGTCCATCCTAAGGACAAAACACCGAACCACAAACAAAGCAATGTGGTCTACTCCATTCAGTGTAGTGAAGACTGCAGTGAGCGCTACATTGGAGAAACAAAACAGCCACTTCACAAAAGGATGTATCAACACAGACGGGAAAACCAGGGTGGGCCGCAATCTGCCGTACATCTCCACCTAAAAGCCACAGGCCACTCCTTTGAGGACAGCGAGGTCCAGATCTTGGCCAGAGAAAAGAACTGGTTTGAGAGGGGAGTTAAAGAAGCTATTTTTGTCAAGAAAGAGAATCCTTCCTTGAACAGAAATGGGGGTCTCAGACATCATTTGTCTCCATCTATAACTCTATCCTCAAACCTAAATCAAAACAAACTGGGAAAACAATGGGACTAGCCAGGTCAGGTCCAGAGGTGTGAAAACACCCATCATGGCCCTGAATGGATATGCTAACTACTCCCCCACTCCCACTCCATATTGAATAGACTCACATGACTAACAGAAACTGTAAATAAATATGTGTGTCTCAGAGTAATTTTCATTGTAATTTAGCTCCTCCCTTCAGGCAGATATAAAGCAGTGTCCACCAGCATCTGACCAGAACTGAAGAAGCAGCTTGGATGAGCTGCGAAACGTATTCGACCAAATAAACTCTGTCCAGTTGACAAATTAAATTTCTCCTTTTGCTGTATTTACCTTGTTGACATGTTTCGGCTGCTGCTGTTGCATCTTCAGAACTGTCACCGGTGTTGGTGGTGACGTGTCGTATATCAGATGTTGTTACTTCCTGTAGGCGTGGTCAGCCTGATGGACCTCGCAGGTCGTTCAGACTGACCACGCCTCCCGTCGCCTGGTGGTCTCTGGAGGAGGGTGTCCCAGGTGTGTGAAAGGAGGAACGCTCCGTCATCATGGTTAATTCTGTCCGTGCCTCGTTTCCTGATTTCACTGTCCTCCCTGATCCAGCGTTTGAACTTGTTGTTTTCTGATCCAATGGCCCGTGCCCCGTCCCAATCCATAATGTGGACGGAGCGTTCCTCCTTTCACACACCTGGGACACCCTCCTCCAGAGAGCACCGGGCGATGGGAGGCAGGGTCAGTCTGAGCGACCTGCCAGGTCCATCAGGCTGACCACGCCTACAGGAAGTAACAACAAGCTGACCACGCCTACAGGAAGTAACAACAGCTGACCACGCCTACAGGAAGTAACAACAGCTGACCACACCCACAGGAAGTAACAACATCTGATATACGACACGTCACCACCAACACCGGGGACAGTTCTGAAGATGCAACAGCAGCAGCCGAAACATGTCAACAAGGTAAATACACTTTACTGTATTGTCTTTAAAAAAGAACCCAAGAAGTTAAAATATGAAACACTTAATAATTTTTCCCCTTCTTGTCTAGGTGTAATACTATGAATGATGAAATCTCTTTGCCACATAGTTTCGGCTGACTCAGATTTGATTTCATGTCTCATTTGACTTCCCTGTAACCTGTGGCTGTAGACTTACCCATGATTACCAAGCTCTGAAAAGAGGTAAACATGGCATGTTTACCTCTTTTCGCAGATATGCAGATCACTTTTTCCCATACGTGTGTTGAATTTGGTGTTTACAAACTTTGTTCAGTGTCCAATGTCAAGAATATTTTTTAATCATCTGAACTGTACACATATTTGAAAGTTGTTGGGCTCTTGGCATTCTTATTTGGCAGTGTTAACAGAGTGGACTGTATGAACAGATCTGTTGTGCGGAAGCCCCTTTTGACCACTACCTGCCACAAGCATGACTTCTCAATATTTACACACAGTAAAATAGTGAGTACACAGTAAACAGCATCTTCAGTGTTTGTTCCTATTACATTGTACTATTTTGAGCTTTTGGTTAATGGTGGGGGGTTTAAACTTCTGTGGGGTATTAACACTTAACATTAGATCACCAAGTTACCTTTTATTGTTTGAAAAAGCTATATTTGCATTGTATTAAAACATAACATTAGTTTCTGTTTCATTTTTGTTAAATAAATGCAGATGGGTCCATTCCTTAAAGGGCCCATATCACGCCACTTACTGAACTATGTTAAAATGTTGTTTCCTGTTGTTTTGTTTCATTCGCACATGTTTAACACACAAAACCTGCATATTTAGATTAAATTCTTTCCTCAAATAGAAAACAGTCTGTTCCACCTTGTGATGTCATGTGCTCCTCTGTGTTTTTAAACTCCATACACCTTCACTTTGAATAATTTCAGCTTTGAAATTGCCAAACTTCATGACATCACAAGGTGGAACAGAGCAGCTTGGGAGATGTAAACAGACTAATAATAAAGGATTACTCAGACGTGTGAATAATACAAAACTCGAATCGATGGGTTTTTTTTTTTTTTTTTTTTTTTTTTTTTGTAATCAGACAAAATCAAATTACATTTTCAAACCCAAACCCGAGCTCATGGTGACCACCCACCCGCCTCCCTGGGCTCCACATGAACTTTTTTTTTTTCTCCTTTCTCCATGTGTGTTTTTGAGGAGGTAACAACATTCTAACATGGCTTAAAGCTCACAAGAGTCCATTTCGCGTAATATAGGAGCTTTAATAGAAGATATACAGAAGATTCTAATACAGAAGATTTCAGTCATAACATTTGGCAACCAGAACATGGCGTGAGAACAGACTGCTCAGCTTCTCATGACGCTCACCTCACCACATAAAGATATTGAAGTTGGCAACGAGATAAATAGTTCTAAACTGTCTAGTTTGAACTTACACAGTGTTTGCTTGTTTGGTCTGTTGATGGGCCAGTGGATCTTGTGCCAGGATCTAGGTCAGGATTAAACATGGAAGATTACCCTGCTGTGGTCCTCTTTGGTGGGAATTAGACCTTGTACCTTCTTCTTGTGAGGTGAGCATTAGCTAGCCAAAATTTAATGAATGGTTTGTGTCAATGTTGATGACATCACTGGTGATTTCAGAGGCCTTTGAGACTTTCACTGAGAGATTCACTGTTTCTGGAAATGTCTAAACTTACCCACAAATGTTGGACCTCGACTTTGTTTGGGATGGGGAGTTGAGTAATGGTGCCACTTTCTCATTTAACATTTATTTTATTACATTTATTTAGAGAAGACACTGAACTGTTTTTGTTTCATGAAGTTAGGTCCAGTAATTTTGTAAATATTTAATCATAAATAATGTATGAGTTAAATGGGAAATTACTTAATATAATTCTGACCTGTCCTTCAGCTAAAAGTTCATATGACAGGTTAGACCAGTGGTGTACAAACTTTTTTCATCAAGGGCCACATATCACAGACTAAACACAGACGAAGCAGAGGGCCGATCGAGGGCCATAGACTGGGGCTCAGTACAGTGAATAATTGAAATATTCATGTTTAACACGTTAGAATGAGCGATCAGTCCTTTAGTCATGCTAAGATCCACAAAACCACACAATAAATATTAAATAGTGTCTTATCAAGGGAGATTTTCAAAAAACTTGCAGCCAAAACTGCTCAAGGTAATTTGGGCCAATTCACCTGGAAGCCTGAGGGCCAAGAAAAATTTGTCTGATTGCCGCATTTGGCCCATGAGCCATGGTTTGGACATGTCTGGGTTAGACAACTCATTTCACTAAAACAAATAACGTTATTATATTTAAAATTCTTTAAAAGTCTTGTACAATAGTTATGATTAGACTAATAAAAATAAATGCCACCTTAATCTCATCTTTTTTCCCCACATACTACCACTTAACTGATGCAAAACTATAATCAATATTTGCCACAGGTACTATCCTGCCAAACCATAGACCAGAGGGGTCGTGGAGGTACTGCAGGGGTGTCGCAAAATCTTTGGTTGATTAGACTTTTTTTTATTTATTTTTTTTATTTTGTCATTTTGGAAGAATGAGGATGAACTGGTTTTCTGTGGTTTTTGGCTGTGCGCTCCTTCATCACGTCTGTCTCTCTCTCATCATTCCCTCATCTCTCGCTCCCTGTCAAACACGTCGGCCCGGATTTTATAGTTTCTTCTCGGCTACATGTGAAGAGTTCCAATACAGCTTCATTTTTACGCACAGCAGAACGTAAACTCCGCACGTACTAAAGCGCATCGGGAAGGTGTGAGGCAACTTCATTCTCCGGACGCATTAACCAGGCTCCGCACTCCGCAGCCAGACTCCACTCTACCCGCGGAGCGACTGGGAGAGAAGGGGGAGAATGACCGGAAAAGTTCAGTGTCCCATATCAAACTCTTGTCCTTGCGCTATGGCTCCTCTCGTTTAATCCGATCATTAAAAAAGTCGAAAGTTTGAGCCCATTTTCCGTGATGTCGTTGCTCCATAGATCTGACCTTATCAGAGTCACCACGAGCTTAAACTTCAGGCATGAGCTTTGGTCAGACTCAGGCTTATTTCTGTCTTGGAACGAGTTGAGGCTTAAACTGGAGATGGAGCGAGTTTCAGCTTCAGGATTTCAGGATAAGCCTGGATTTGTTAAGCGACTTTGATGGAATACCCCCCTACTATTGAATGTACAATAACAGTCGCTCTGTTCATACACAACACTAGGCCCAGTTTAATATAAAAAACACAATTGTATGACATATTTATAGTAGGGGGTCCCTGCTCCAGCTCTCCATCAGTTTGGGGGTCCCTGGCCTGAAAAACGTTGAAGACCCCTGTATAGACTGTATAAAGAGGAGGACAAAGGGAGTGTGATGTGACTCAGAGCGAGATGAAGCCAATCAAGACTTGTAGTCAAGGGGACAAATCTGGAGCCAGTTTTCATATTTAGAATTCCTAACGCGAGTATCATAGCAAGCAAAAAGCGCATCTGGAGTTAACAGCATTATAACATGGTTTAAAGATCACTATTTTGCATTATATAGGATCTTTAAATGTACATAAGAGCTGGCGTAAATTCAGCCTGGAAGACCTAACTTCACCCCCGTCCACTTCAACACTTCCCCAGAGAGAGTACAGACAGAACAACCTTGCAGAAATTATAAATATTTTCTAAAAGTTAAAGGGGAAGTAGCTGCTCTAAAGTGCTGGGGTGGTTATTTTGGGGCTGTCGAGCGTCTAAATCAGACCTGGTTCCTCCTCACGGGCCAAGCTAAAGCTCTCCCTTCCTGCACACTTTGCAGGATAGCAAACAAAACCAGAGAGCGTATTAGTCATTTAGCAAGTTTGAGCAAGTACGTTTAGTCATTTAACAGGGGAATTTCAGGTGGGCCAAGTTCAGAAAGTTATTAGTCCCTCTGACCACCATTAACACTCACGGCGACACCACTTTCATACTAGGCAATGTGGGTGAAGTGTCTTGCCTAAGGACACAACAAGGAGGTTTGGCAACAAATATGAAATAGTGTCCTAAAGGGAGAGGAGAGAAAGAAGGAAAGGAAACCACACAGGAAACATGAGCGGGGGAAGGAGGCTATGGAGGAAGTATGAGCAAGGGAAGGAGACCACGGAAGAAACATGAGGAATAAGAGGATATGATATAATATGAATATAATAATGGTGTCAAACGCAGCAGAGAGGTCGAGAAAAATGAGGAGGGATGTGGAACCAGAGTCAGAGGCCATCAGCAGGCCACCGGTGACTCTGGTAAGAGCTTTTCTGTACTGTGGGAGGACCGGAAACCACTTTGGATTTTTTATAGAGACTCTTAGATTTGAGGTGACTGTGGAGCTGGATGGAAACAACTTTTTTTTGTAATTTGACAGGGGTACTGGGTCCAGGGTGAGTTTTTTGAGAAAGGGTTTGATTAGAGCAGTTTTGAGGGAGTGGAGAACATGATGTAATAGTGATATGTAGAAATGGATGAAATTCGTGATGTTGTAAGTTCCTAATGCTCTGTTAATGTGTGATATGGTGTGAGTATGTGTGTGTCTGAGAACGGACATTGCGCATTGTTCTTATTGTTGACTAATTGCATTGTGTAATTTATTTCTGTAAATTAGGGACTGCAAATGGAAACTAGCTATTTAGCTATAATCTTGTGCGGAACATCTCTGTTTTTATTATCTTCATGTCTCTGTACATTGTCCCTTCAAATAAAGGCTAAATTAAACTAAACTGTTTGAAGGAAGAGACTGATGAGGGTTTGGATCTACAGATGATGTTCTTGGCCTCCTGCTGTGTCGTAGGGGCGAAGTTTGAAAGGTTGTGTGTTGTTGGAATGTCTTGGGTGGAATTGCAGAGAGATGAAGGAACATTGTCAGTTTTGGAAGTGAAGAAGTCGATGAAGGTCAATCAAAATTCGGGATCACAGTGGAAAAAGTTCACTTACAGACATTCAAAAGAAAAAATCCGAGGCACTCCGACTGTATTAAAAGTCCTTTAATATAAAACGGGAATTGCAATCTGTGTCTGTGGGGTTGTAGTATGGGGTGACCTGAGGTTTGAGAAGATGGTTGACAGTGGAGAAGAGCTGTTTGGAGTTACCTGGGCTGTGGTTGATGAGTGTGGAGTAGTGTTCTGATCTGGCCGTGGAGAGAGCTTTGGTATATAAGAAGTGTTTAAATTCAACAGCAAAACGGCAAAACGGGAGCGTCAGTATGTATATTGAAGTCACCAAACACTAGAATATTCTTGTATGATGTGCACAGTGAGATGAGGAAGTTATGTATGTCAGATATAAATGTTGGTTGTGGTTTTGGAGGACGGTAAAAAAAGAGCTATTGTTACGAAAGGAGGAAGGAAACATGAGTGAGGGAAGGAAACCACAAAGAAAACATCATAGAGGGAAGGAAACCACGAAGGCAAAAGATGTTTGACATGTTACGTAATATTACATTTGACATTAAAACTAATAAAAACATATGTTGGTTTGACTTTGATTTAAAAGTCCTGGTATAATAATATGAAAATAAGCTCTAGTGTAGTTCTCAGTACAGGGTCATTTTGGACAGAACCAGCGCCTGAGGAAAGGCTGTTCCATTGACCACTGATCAGCTTGTGTCTCCTCCTGCCTCTCTCCTGCTCAGCTCCTCCTCTGCTCCTCTACCCAGATCCTCCTCTGTTCCTCTACTCTGCTCCATTCCCCTCTGCTCAGCTCTTCTACTCAGTTCCTCCTCTGCTCCTCTCTCTCCTCTACTCAGCTCCTCCTCTCTTCCTTTCGTCTGCTCAGCTCCTCCTGTGCTTCATTCCCCTCTGCTCAGCTCCTCTCCTCTGCTCCTCTCTCCTTTGTTCCTCTCCTCTTCTCCTCTCTTTGTTCCTCTCCTCTGCTCCTCTCTCCTTTGTTCCTCTCCTCTTCTCCTCTCTTTGTTCCTCTCCTCTGCTCCTCTCTCCTTTGTCCCTCTCCTCTTCTCCTCTCTTTGTTCCTCTCCTCTGCTCCTCTCTCCTTTGTTCCTCTCCTCTGCTCCTCTCTCCTTTGTTCCTCTCCTCTGCTCCTCTCTCCTTTGTCCCTCTCCTCTGCTCCTCTCTCCTTTGTCCCTCTCCTCTGCTCCTCTCTCCTTTGTTCCTCTCCTCTTCTCCTTTGTCCCTCTCCTCTGCTCCTCTCTCCTTTGTTCCTCTCCTCTGCTCCTCTCTCCTTTGTTCCTCTCCTCTGCTCCTCTCTCCTTTGTCCCTCTCCTCTGCTCCTCTCTCCTTTGTTCCTCTCCTCTGCTCCTCTCTCCTTTGTCCCTCTCCTCTGCTCCTCTCTCCTTTGTTCCTCTCCTCTTCTCCTTTGTCCCTCTCCTCTGCTCCTCTCTCCTTTGTTCCTCTCCTCTGCTCCTCTCTCCTTTGTTCCTCTCCTCTTCTCCTTTGTTCCTCTCCTCTGCTCCTCTCTCCTTTGTTCCTCTCCTCTGCTCCTCTCTCCTTTGTCCCTCTCCTCTGCTCCTCTCTCCTTTGTTCCTCTCCTCTGCTCCTCTCTCCTTTGTTCCTCTCCTCTGCTCCTCTCTCCTTTGTTCCTCTCCTCTGCTCCTCTCTCCTTTGTTCCTCTCCTCTGCTCCTCTCTCCTTTGTCCCTCTCCTCTGCTCCTCTCTCCTTTGTCCCTCTCCTCTGCTCCTCTCTCCTTTGTTCCTCTCCTCTTCTCCTTTGTCCCTCTCCTCTGCTCCTCTCTCCTTTGTTCCTCTCCTCTGCTCCTCTCTCCTTTGTTCCTCTCCTCTGCTCCTCTCTCCTTTGTTCCTCTCCTCTGCTCCTCTCTCCTTTGTTCCTCTCCTCTGCTCCTCTCTCCTTTGTTCCTCTCCTCTTCTCCTTTGTCCCTCTCCTCTGCTCCTCTCTCCTTTGTTCCTCTCCTCTGCTCCTCTCTCCTTTGTTCCTCTCCTCTTCTCCTTTGTTCCTCTCCTCTGCTCCTCTCTCCTTTGTTCCTCTCCTCTGCTCCTCTCTCCTTTGTCCCTCTCCTCTGCTCCTCTCTCCTTTGTTCCTCTCCTCTGCTCCTCTCTCCTTTGTTCCTCTCCTCTGCTCCTCTCTCCTTTGTTCCTCTCCTCTGCTCCTCTCTCCTTTGCTCCTCTCCTCTGCTCCTCTCTCCTTTGCTCCTCTCCTCTGCTCCTCTCTCCTTTGTCCCTCTCCTCTGCTCCTCTCTCCTTTGTTCCTCTCCTCTTCTCCTTTGTTCCTCTCCTCTGCTCCTCTCTCCTTTGTTCCTCTCCTCTTCTCCTTTGTTCCTCTCCTCTGCTCCTCTCTCCTTTGTTCCTCTCCTCTTCTCCTTTGTCCCTCTCCTCTGCTCCTCTCTCCTTTGTTCCTCTCCTCTGCTCCTCTCTCCTTTGTTCCTCTCCTCTTCTCCTTTGTTCCTCTCCTCTTCTCCTTTGTCCCTCTCCTCTGCTCCTCTCTCCTTTGTTCCTCTCCTCTTCTCCTTTGTTCCTCTCCTCTGCTCCTCTCTCCTTTGTTCCTCTCCTCTTCTCCTTTGTTCCTCTCCTCTGCTCCTCTCTCCTTTGTTCCTCTCCTCTTCTCCTTTGTCCCTCTCCTCTGCTCCTCTCTCCTTTGTTCCTCTCCTCTGCTCCTCTCTCCTTTGTTCCTCTCCTCTGCTCCTCTCTCCTTTGTCCCTCTCCTCTGCTCCTCTCTCCTTTGTCCCTCTCCTCTGCTCCTCTCTCCTTTGTCCCTCTCCTCTGCTCCTCTCTCCTTTGTCCCTCTCCTCTGCTCCTCTCTCCTTTGTCCCTCTCCTCTGCTCCTCTCTCCTTTGTCCCTCTCCTCTGCTCCTCTCTCCTTTGTTCCTCTCCTCTGCTCCTCTCTCCTTTGTTCCTCTCCTCTGCTCCTCTCTCCTCGCTGTGTCTCCTCTGTGGATGGGCCTTCCTCACCCATTTCCTGCAGAATCGAGGAGAAGAATCAGGGAAGAGGAAAATAGAGGAAACAGAAGGGCCTATGTTACACTATTTTCTGATCTATGTTACGCTATGTCCAAAAAACGAAAATCTGTCATATGCACTTTTAAACTATATGGATTCTGTAATGTTGTGATGTCATGTGAACGCAACTTATCAGTAGTTCACACACTCTGCTCTGTCTGAAGCTGTTATTCAGTTTAGTCTTTAATGTGATCTTTGTTTTAACACAATCTGACCATAAAGAACTGAATTAGCTGAAAATCAAACACCTAAACAGGACCATGAACGCACGTATCGATCCCAGGCTCCTAAAAATGTGTTGTTTAAATACATTTTGTGTTATTTCTTGAATGTTCGGACTAAAGATCTAAAAACGTACCAAGCCGTGTTTGGTAATGTGCGCATTGTGTCACCGTGGTAACTGCTGAACATTCCTCCACAGACGTAAACAAAATCACAACCACGGTAGTTGTTAGTTGTAACATTTTTTTTAATTCCGCTCATGAACTTGATCAAGCACAAGAAAAGCCTTCCACAACACAAGGAGAGACAGAGCGCAATACAGTAATGATAATAGATGGCAGCTGCGCCCTCCAGCAGGGGGCGCAAAATAAACAAAACGAAACAAGCGAGAATAAAAACTGTTTCTTATCCATAGTGACAAAAGCTACAAAAACTAACAATGGTCATCCTTTTGAGGACATATAGATTTAGAACACAGGAACACAACAATAGATTTTAATTTGCGTCTAAGCAAAATTACGGCCCACCCCACCCCAGAAGTAATATCAAGTACTTTAGAAGGACACACCTCAAAATGGCTACTGTCAATTCAATATTTTACGCAACTTAAAGCTACCATCTGTATGTTTATTTGATTATTTTTTTTTACCTGTGCTCTCTGGTCTTCTTCTGTGATACCAAAGCTGGCACACTATCAGACAGCTCTAACGTAGATAGCATCTAGTGGTGGAATGTGAGAATACAACAGGGGCGGGTCAGCCAATCTAATTACAGATGGTAGCTTTAAGGTAATTCATTTTTCATTGATTCCAGATATAAACTGTTTGCCATGGTCCATAGCCACAAACGACAACATGGTGTGACATACTGCTGACCATATCCTTGAAGAAATTTTTGAACAATGTTATAGAGTGAGCTTATGCGAAACAGAATTTGTAGTTCAAAACTGAAATTTAGAAGGAAAATGTTTGTCCTTAAGAGTTTTCATACAATTTGCATTTTGTCAGTTTAATTAAAATATTCTTGGTGGTTGTTTTGACATTTTTCTGTCACTCCAGCCAGACCTTTTTTGGGTTTGTTTTCTATTTAGTGAATATGAGGTCAGGATCTAACCAAATATTAGAAAGGTATTCACAGATGTTCCAAAAGAAAACTGCATTTGGACTTCTAGACATACAGTAGCCTTTCCAAAAAAAACAAAAAAAACAAACATCTTATCGACGGCATCTCATAGTAAAATATGCACACCTTGGATGTTGTATAATGTGTTCCTGTATTGTAAAGTTTGTGCTTGTAGGACTATTTTCAAGTGTGCGAGTAACTGTCAGAAATAGGAGCAGATGTATGTGAAATCAGAAGGCCCATCTATTGACTAAAACTTAAAAAAATTCCAACCTTTATAGAACAACAACATTCCGGGGGGTTTACCCTTTAATCTGTAAAATAATCTAATGATCAAGATTAAAAGAAAATGAGCAGTGCAGTAAAATGGGTAATACGCGGGCCGTATCAAATTGTTTTGGTGACAAAGTTTAAATAATAATCCCCCTAATCCTAAATTTAAAAATGAGCCAAATCTTGATAGGTAGTATCAGTCTACAAGTGCAAATTTGTGTATTATTATATGTATTGTTTTATCAATAATGTATCACTAATAAATGAATTCAATATCAATTTACAAATTTAGAAATCAAACAAAATAATCTTAGCTTTTTGTGTATGAAATCAATCAAAGTAAATCAAGGTGGGCAGAAAAAAAAAAAAATGACACAAAAAATGAATTTGAACGTTTGGAATTTTAACATAATATCGGTATGTGATGAGTAGAAGTTAAGGGAAGGGTATTTGACAGTGGTACATTCTTTGATTAAATTTGATTTCTAAAGACACCCTCCAGTGTTGTTCCTCTCCTTATTCATTCAAATTACCTGCATTTGGCTCCTGACAGCAGATGCTATTGTGGAACAAGCCAAATAGCGAACAATGCAAAAAGTCATACATAATTCAGTAAATATACTTTTCATCAAATTACAGAAACAGTAATCCTTCATAATGAGGGTAATTGTACACGGAATGTTATTTTACCAACAAAAAATATTTTCAGTCCTGATGTTTTCACCTGAACGTTTTTGTTGTTTTTGATTTTTATATGAAACATTAGAGAAACCAAGAGAAAAAACATCCTTGAATCATGTGTCTGTAACCTTTGAATTATAGTAAATATATGCCTTTTATATTAATTGCCCGTGTACACCAGCTTAAACTTTTTGGTTGTTGAACATTGTTGCACAGCAAAAAACTATTTCCAACACCACAGAAAGATACTTCAAAGATACTCTGAAGTTATTGGTCGTTATACATGTAATACAGTAATGCTGAGAGAACATTTAAATAATAATAATAAAAACATCAGCAGACAGGGTGAAACAGAGAGGTGAAAATGTGGAGAATGGGCCAAAAAACAAATTAGAGGTATATTTTCGTATGATTTCTGATACTATTTTTGATAATGAAAGTACAAAAAAAAAAAAAAAAAAAAATCACCACTGCTTATGTCAATACTGTTGTGGTACTTTTGAACAATACATCTAATAGACCAATCAGATCCTTAAGAAATTTGTATGCATTTTTTTAAAAGTAACTGTTTTTTTTTATTTTAAAACACTTACTTCTTTTTAGGTAACAATTTGGTTTCATCATTTTATATTCATATCTGCATTTTAAATTTATTATGATTTCAATTTCAGTTGTGTTCACATTATATTTTGAACTATATACACATTTCAAACTGTAAAAACAACAATGACTTGGTCTGGTAAATAAAATGACAAATGAGTGAATAACATAAAAATATGTCACTTTCTATGTGTGTTTAAACAAAGTTATGAAAAAAATAAAAAACATTTTTGTTTGTTTTTTACATTTTTGAAAATACATTAGCCACACCTCTACAAAGCCGACATAGGTCCAGTAAAAAAAACACTATAGCACTAGCTACACAAGGACTCTAATACCCATAATGCCACGTTGTAAGAATGGACCAGGCAAATTTGGAAAAAGAAATCTTTAACCTTTATCGATTTTTTTTTTTTTCGCCTTTGCCAATGGCCAAATTTTATAATCACAATATCGTCATCGTTCAAAGTTGCCTGATTTGGAGGTAGAAAATCGGAAATATTTTTTACATTTTAAGCGATGTTTTTGCTAACAGTTTATGCTACTTAAAACGTTTGGTCTGAACAATATCTTTAAATCACTGAAGTAACCTGAGAACTCATTTACTAGTAGCTTATGTAAGTTACTACAATTTTCAGTTAAAACCGCCTTGAACGGATGGTCAATTTTCTGAATACTACTTTTCACATCCAGTCTAGTTACCGGAATTTACATCTCGTCATTTCCGTGTTTTATCATCATCAAAACAGCTACAAAAAAAAGACCCTGGCGTAAACAATAACTACAGCGCTAAAAATATCGCAAATTTGAGGCATTTGGAACCTTTTCAGATTGCCGAGGTGTATGGTCGCGTGGGCACATTTTCACCTGTCTGTTTGGTCCCTGCTGTGTAAAGTGAGTGTACAGGTGTGGAGAGGAGGTGGTCTTCTCTAGAGTATCGGAGAGACAGAGGGTCCACTGTGCCTCGATGCTGCTGTTGGCCCAATGTTGGCTCGGAGATGGCGACAAAGTGCACATAGTTGGGGTTAAGTCTAGAGAAAGAGGAAACAGATAAATGTTAAGTACAGTAAAGTATTGAAAATCAGATTCTAATCTATACTAAAACTAGTATCGAAACCGGATACTCATTTGAGCAAGTAACAATAATAAAAAAGTCACATTCACAGGACAGAAATAAACCTTTTTTGAATAGCTTTAGCTTTATTTTGAGCTGTGTCAGAACAAGTATAAAAGCACATAAGCTAGCACATAAGACAACTGAGGGATTACACAGATATAAGGCACATGATAATAAAAAAGTGAGTTCTACGATTTAATGTAAAAAATAAGATTCTATTGCCTAAAGAAAGAGATGAGAAAAAGAGAAAGGCGTTTTTATCGGTATTGTTATTAAGTGGTATTGAAATCGGTATTTATCGGTGCACTTGATGCATTTCATTTCGTACTGTCAAAAATGCAGAGCAAAACAATGACGTATCCATGGAGACGGGCCTTCCACCAGAAAGGTTACACAATGCTCCTTTAACGTTTTGCAGACATACAAACCAATTATGGTTACCCAGCAAAACTGGACACTATATAATATTTTTATTGAAGTAACAGGACTCTTACTTGAGTAAAAGTTTTGGTAACTCTTCCCACTGTGAGTCTGTGACAAAAGCTTTACGCTGAATATTTGAAATGGTTTGAACATTTGTGTTTCTTGCACCGCTTCTTCAGATATGATTTAGTTTCTCATTTTTGTCTCTATCCTTTGAAAATAGTAGTTTTCCCCAAAACTTTTTTTTACTCTTACTTGAGCAATTTCCTAGACTTCTACTTGAGTAATTTTATATATATATATATATATATATATATATATATATATATATATATATATATATATATATATATATATATATATATATACCGTATTTTCCGGACTATAAGCCGCTACTTTTTTCTCACACTTTGAACCCTGCGGCTTATACACCGATGCGGCTCATATATGGACGGATTATTCGTCTATGAACACAGCGGATGCACGCGCAGCTTGAGTGCAGAAAGCGCCGCTGTCTGTGCGGTGAACATGGGTTAGGGTTAGTTAGAACACTCGCTAGCGCTGTTGTCAGCACTAAAACAGTTTATCGCTGCGTGATAAAATAAGTTCTGCTGCTAAATGAACATTAGTGAGTGGGATACGTCTTAATGACCCGTATGTGTTAAATGCAGGTGAGGCGTAAATGAGGAGACGAAACATCTCAAACTTCAGTAGCTGGACATCCACTCGCACATGATCGATACAACTAACCCCGACCCCCCGGAGAGCCTGAAATCCTGTTGAAATCCTACAAGACACTGACATGATACAAGACACTGACATGATCCAAGACACTGACATGATACAAGACACTGACATGATACAAGACACTGACATGATCCAAGACACAGACATGATCCCAGACAGGACAGCGGCTCTTTCTGCTCGAGACATGCGCAGTAGAGCGCCAAGTGACGGGGCGCAAGAGCGAAACAGACAGGTGAAGAGATGATGTGCTGAGGAAGATGCTCGTTTGATTTTGTTTTAAACAGTTATTTTGTGCTTCACGCATACACCCTCCTCATGGAAAACATACGAAGAAATGCATATGATGCAGCTTTGAAGTTAAAGACAATTGATCTGACTGTCAAAGAAGGAAACAGAGCTGCTGCACGTGAGCGCGGCATCGATGAGTCGATGGTGAGACGCTGGCGACGGCAGCGTGACGAACTGACTCAATGCAAAAAGACGACAAAAGCTTTCAGAGGCAATACAAGCAGATGCTCCGAACTTGAAAACTTCTTGAAGACGTGGACACCTGCGGCTTATAGACAGGTGCGGCCTATATATGTACAAAAATAAAATTCTTTGAAAAGGAGGTGTTGCACGCTATTGGGAAAAATGCCCACAGCTTGATCGGAATGAGCTTTTGGTATAATAAAGTACATCTGAAAACTACATAGGAACCAAATTTAAAATGCCCGATTTGCATACAGGAAGTGAACTTTGGCCCAATTTGTACAAGAACTATTTCATGGCTACAATGCTTGAAAAAGCTAACTTTTTTACATGTTTCCGGATTTCAAAATAAACAAATCTTATTTCTGTGATTTCAGGATGACCTTCGGCTCATTTTGGTACCAAATGCATATCCACAGACCCAATATTATCAAAGTTATGAAAGATTTATTCAAGAACTTAATGATTTTTTGCAACTTTTTTGTAAAAAAGTCAATTTGTTTTCATTGATTTCAGTAGGTTCCCATGCTTGCCCACCTAAAATTTTTTCCACAAAGTTGCGTGATATAGTGTTGTATAAACCATAAAAATTTCATAAAAATTTGAGACCGGTAACAGTGATCCGGAGATCCATACATCGCAAGAAGTGCCATTCATCAAAATTAGAAAATCTTGTATTCCACTTGTTTCACTTGTTGGAGCATCAAACAAGTGATGGGGACTACGAGATGTGGGTGTATCAGCATGACAATGATTTGGTGCGTGGCCAAATTCACTCACGCCACAAAAGTCAAACCAAATATAATGTTTGGATTCAGTATGACATGAACGATTCAGATGATCCTATAAGGGGATATTACTGCACATGTCCTGCAGGAAATAGAACAGCTGGCATGTGTGCACATGTCGCATCCATACTGTACTACATTGGGTATTACCAACACTTTCCTCATGATAAACCTTTACAGTCATATTCTCGGCAATATGCCACATCTATTGAAGCAAAATAAACAATAGTCAACTGTCCCCTTTGAAGAAAAATATTTAGAGAAACTATGTTAATACTTACATACATATTATAGTGTTTTCAGTTTAGTGAATTTAGGACATGATAACATTTCTGAGTGGAATCCACAATGATCCTGAAGGCCTTTGATGAAAAAAGTGAGGCCATAAATGCATGTATTTTATCACTTTAAGATGATCGGTGAACATATATACAATCACAAATTATATTATGACTCAATTTATTAATATTTTTGGACATGATCCAGAATATGATCCAGAATACATCCGCACAATTAATAAGGCATTAGAGTATGATTTAGGTCAATATATTTTACATTAAAGAGCATTTAACTATTTTTGTGACAAAAACTGAACCTAATCTCCAGTATTGGACAAATACAAGATTTTCTAATTTTGATGAATGGCACTTCTTGCGATGTATGGATCTCCGGATCACTGTTACCGGTCTCAAATTTTTATGAAATTTTTATGGTTTATACAACACTATATCACGCAACTTTGTGGAAAAAATTTTAGGTGGGCAAGCATGGGAACCTACTGAAATCAATGAAAACAAATTGACTTTTTTACAAAAAAGTTGCAAAAAATCATTAAGTTCTTGAATAAATCTTTCATAACTTTGATAATATTGGGTCTGTGGATATGCATTTGGTACCAAAATGAGCCGAAGGTCATCCTGAAATCACAGAAATAAGATTTGTTTATTTTGAAATCCGGAAACATGTAAAAAAGTTAGCTTTTTCAAGCATTGTAGCCATGAAATAGTTCTTGTACAAACTGGGCCAAAGTTCACTTCCTGTATGCAAATCGGGCATTTTAAATTTGGTTCCTATGTAGTTTTCAGATGTACTTTATTATACCAAAAGCTCATTCCGATCGAGCTGTGGGCATTTTTCTCAATAGCATGCAACACCTCCTTTAGTTGATGCGGCTTATATTCAGGTGCGCTCAATAGTCCGGATATATATATATATATATATATATATATATATATATATATATATATATATATATATATATATATATATATATATATATACACACATATATATAGCGAAGTAACATTACTATTACTTGTGTACAGTTTTTGGATACTCTACCACCTCTGGTCACAGGTCTACAAACATCAACTACTGACCTCCCCACTCATCAACCAGAAGTGGAAAGTTGGTTGAAAAGTCAATAAACTGGAGGGACAACTGTAATGCTGTCTACAAGAAGAGCATGAGCAGACTCTACTTCCTGAGAAAGCTCAGGTCTTTCAATGTGTGCAGCAAGTTACTGGAGATCTTCTACCAGTCTGTGGAGGCCAGCGCCCTGGACTTCGCTGTGGTTCTGCTGGGGGAGCGGCACCAGGAAAAGAGACATTGGGCGGATTGACAACTGTTTCGTAAAGCGGGTTACGTGATCGACTGTGAGCTGGAGACATTTGTCACAGTGAGGGACAGGAGGACACTGGACAAACTGCTCTCCATCATGGACACTCCTGCTCACCCACTGCACCAGACTATAGAGGGACAGAGGAGATAATACTCCCTACAACTGTACAACAACTCACCCACTGCACCAGACTATAGAGGGACAGAGGAGATAATACTCCCTACAACTGTACAACAACTCACCCACTGCACCAGACTATAGAGGGACAGAGGAGATAATACTCCCTACAACTGTACAACAACTCACCCACTGCACCAGACTATAGAGGGACAGAGGAGATAATACTCCCTACAACTGTATAACAACTCACTCACTGCACCAGACTATAGAGGGACAGAGGAGATAATACTCCCTACAACTGTATAACAACTCACTCACTGCACCAGACTATAGAGGGACAGAGGAGATAATACTCCCTACAACTGTACAACAACTCACCCACTGCACCAGACTATAGAGGGACAGAGGAGATAATACTCCCTACAACTGTACAACAACTCACCCACTGCACCAGACTATAGAGGGACAGAGGAGATAATACTCCCTACAACTGTACAACAACTCACCCACTGCACCAGACTATAGAGGGACAGAGGAGATAATACTCCCTACAACTGTACAACAATTCAATTGGATAACCTTATGTCCTTTCAATCATCATATCATTGCACTGCCATTCTTGTCTCTTGTATATAGCTGTGATTTTATAATTTATTACTTATTTTTCTATTTTATTTTGACTTGTACATATACATTTATTTTTATAATTATGTCTCAAAAACAGGTACAGACTCCGCCTGTTTAATCTCTAATGGCAACTGGTTCCACAGCCGTGGGACAGGAACAGAAAACACACGGTCCCCACGAAATTCATAATTCATAACAAATTATGAATTTGTTATAATTCAAACAAATTCATAATTTGTTATAATTCAAACAAATTATGAATTTGCTAGATAACAGAAGAGATCCGAGGCACACCAATATGCGTTGTTATAATTTTATTTCTTCATTGTCACTGAATTTGAATTTGTTTGAATTATGAATTTGTCTGAATTATAACAAATTCATAATTATAACAAATTCATAATTTGTTATAATATTGTAAATATATATTTTAAGTAGGCCTTTTTACATTTGGTAATAATTTTATTCAACTGGGGTTAAATTCATAATGGAATACTTAATTGCTTATAAAAGTACATCCTAAATTGTATAAATAAAATAATTTAAAATGAGAAGATCGGTAGGCTATCGGATCAGGACCCCCCAAAAACTGGATCAGGACATCCCTGTTATGCTGTAGTTTAATTTCAGCCAGGTATCGGTTAATATCGGGTATCGGCACATCCCTAAGGCTCCAGTATCTGTATCGATACTGAAAAAGCTGGATCGGTGCATCGCTAATGGACGTGTGCACTAAACTGTCCACCCACTGTCAGTGATGCATCGCTAATCCTCTGCGCTCATATTTAACCATGTATTTAGCATCACTCGTGGTTTGAAGACTTTCTCTAATCACTGACTCTTTTTGGATAGTTTAAAAATTCAGACAGAGCTCAGGAAGTGTGCAGTTAGCATGCTAGCTGTTGTTAACAAAACTCAGCTATGGCCTTTGAAAGTTGTGAAAAACGCTTAATCCCATTGAATAATTAGGATGCCCGGAATGCTTAAAGTGAGGCATAAATGTGGACCTCTGGAAACCATTTAAAAATGAACTAGCTGTGTTTTTTTTACATTTTAAGACAGTAAAAATCAAGTACAGAGAAACATTGAGGTTAACTGATGAAATATTTAATGTGGTTGGTGGCTTTTATCGATATTTTCTGTTATTATCTAAAAGTAAATGTTATGAAACTTTGCAAACTCAGTTGAACTTAAATTAGTGAGAGAGGAGGGGGTGTTGTTTCTTGAGGTGCACCTGTTTTGACCACTTCTCGGGCAGACTTATTTGTTGACACAAGAGAAAGTCACTGAGGTTTAATATCTATTTTTGTGCATAAACGTTTCCCATCCATAATACGTAATGCACCAAGCTTTTTTCATAATGAATTACTGACATACAAAGCCCACGAATTACTGACATACAAAGCCCACGTTTTCCACTTCCAAAAAGGATTACTTAGATCACTTGATAACTTTAAAGCCATACTATGGAACATTTCTGAAAAAACAAAAACATCTCCACAGAGAAAAGACTGTGAGCACTGGTTGTATATAATGTATTTGTCTCCGCAATTAATGATGTGTATGATTTCAACCTGTTTTCACTTTATAGGCCGCCCTTTCACACTTCGTCAAGGGACAACAGATGGAATTTGTTAAGAACTAGTGCTGTCGTGATACTAACATTTCAAATTCTACTTTGATACTGAGGAATACACTCGAAACTCAATACTGATTACAATATTGCGTGATGATAGCACGATGAAAGTAAAAAACACTCTTTATTTAGACAACAGAATGTGATTTTCAACATTAAATCAGAGTACTTTCTTTTCTATTCCCATGTGCTCTTATATCTGTGTAATCCCTCAGTGGTCCTGTAGGTTCCACAGTGGTCCATGGGCGTATACTTGTCTGTGTGCTCTTATACTTGTTCTGATACAAATCATCTAAAGATATTCAGGAAAGGTTCATTTCTAGTTTTAGTATCTGATTTTCATTGTCATTATTTATATTGGTTGATGTTGATTAAAGGTGCACTGTGTAACTTTTCTGGTGGAGGGTCCGTCAAATGCTTTTCTCCATGGAGATGTTATTGCTTTGTCTGAGATGTTTCACAGTATGGTGTTAAAACTTTCTATCTTCATGGAGACCAAAACCAGACCAAGTCATAGGCCAGATCTGTGGAGAGGCGACCCGCTCACAGTCAGAATGTCTGTTTTTCTAGGTATTTTTGAGCTATAAAACCACCTGTAATTGAATAAATGTAAGGTAGAGCTGTTTAATGTCATACTGTGGAACATTCCAGGCAGAGCGACATCTCCGTAGAAACAAGTAGGTGACGGACCACCAACCAAAAAGTTACACAGTGCATCTTTAATATGCAATGTCCCTTTTCAAACAGACTAAGAAAATTAGAAGTAGTCGTAGTAGAAGTAGTAGTAAATTAATTCAAATCAGGTGAAAGACCAGTAGAAAAGTAGAAAAGTTACACAGTTCAGCTTTACTCTTAGCGTTTGAACCCTACTGTGGTTTGCCCTTGTTTGAATGGTGACTCAGCTGATTTAAATGCAAGGGTAGAAAATGCATTCATTTGGATAGGTGTCTCTCGCTCGCTTTGTTTATTATGGTTTAAGTAGCTGATTTGCGTACAGTGGAAAGGCCACATTAGAAGATACTGCAGATAGAAGTATGTATACAGCGGACTATGTGGGAGGTATGGAGTTTTAACGTCAATGAAACTAACCTATGAATCGGCTTTGGTCCACTGCTCACCACGTCAATAAGGTAAGGTAAGGTATGCTTTAATGTCCCCGTAAGGAAATGTTTCCACTGAAATTATGATTAAATGTGAAATTAAAATGAATCAGCTGAGGAAGTGATCCAAATTTCTCGTGATATAGTTCCAGGTAAATTCTGATTCAAAAAATGCCATACTAACTCAAGAGGATATGGTAGAAGGTTAATGAAACTGCAATATGCTTTGTAAAATTAAAAAAAAAAAAAAACAAGCAAAAGAAAAAAAACAAACAAAATAAAAACTTTGGGTTATTTTGACTCAGTATAATATTTTAGTTAAAAAAAAAAAAGTAAATAAAAAATAAAATGAAAATAAATAAAAAATAATGTTTCTAGCATTTTTTTAATAATTACATAAAAATAAATAATACTATAATATTTGAGTTAAAGAAATGTAAATAAAAAAATCAAATGAAAATAAATAAAAATAAAATATGTTTCTAGCATTTTTTTTATAATTACATAAAAATAAATAATAATATTTTAGTTAAAGAAATGTAAATAAAAAAATCAAATGAAAAGAAATAAAAATAAAATATGTTTCTAGCATTTTTTTAAATAATTACATAAAAATTATTCCTGATTATGGTAATATAGACGGGCACTCATGTTTCTTTATTTCTTTATAATCTGATAATAATTGAAATACCTTTTGTACATAATAGTGCTGTAGCTTTATATTTTACAGTGTTGCGTTAAATTTAAGTCTATTTTCTAATGATTATTTATCTTGATTTCTATTGAACTGTGCATTGCAACACTGGAATTTTCCCACTGTAGTACAAATAAAGGTTCTCTTGTTTCTATCCTAAATGCAAAGGGCTGGGCAAAAAACACTGACAGATCTTAATTTTCTTTTTTTTTTTTTAAATAAAATATAAAGGCTTTCTGTATTTTATAAACCTATAAAATCAGTGCAATGTAAAATAAAAATAGATGAATTTATTGTCCAAAGTCCAAACCACATGTTTTTACTGACTCACTATTAAAGACATTGAGTCATGGGGTAAACGTGCATATGACTCAAGGTCTCTCATGATTCATGGTTTTCTAAATATTATTTGGTTTGGTGGGATAGCACCTGTGGTCAATATAGGGGTGGGACGAGATACAATTTCCACAAAACGAGACGAGACACGAGATTGGATCTACGAGAAGACGAGATTTTGACATTATTTAGGCTATAATAAAAACATTGTGCATTTCAGTTCTCAGTTTTAATCTCACCATTTTTTATTTACTTTATTTACCATTTCTGCTGTCATTGTAGCTCTGTTTTTTTGGGACTACGCGCTCTCAAAAACGGTAACTCGCCAGTACTCTATTTTTTCAATCCAACTGTAAAAACATGGGGAAAAAAATCATTTATACTATGTGTTCACTTCTGGCAATTTTTGAACTTGTGGAAATTTTGTCTCGCGAGATCTTGTCCCATCCCTAAGTAAATATTTATTATAGTTTTACATGAAGTAGAGAGGCATGTTGGTGTGGGAAAAAAGTTTAAATGAAAAGTGCAAAAATACAAGAAGTAGCGCTGAGTTCTAAAATGGAATACCTCTACCTGTGTCATCAGTATGGAAAATGACCAAAATGCAGGGGGAATTTCAGTGCAAATAAAGCATTTTTCTGTTTAAATCTACATTTAAAGGTGCACTGTGTAACTTTTCGATTAAGGGTCAGTCACCTTCTTGAAAAAAGAGAAAAAAAGCTCAAAAAATAAAACAAAACAAAAGGCTTGCAGCTAAATCCAGATATTTCACAGATGATTTACCTCTGCACTTTGCCGCTGCATCTTGTGAACTGAGCAGGACGTCTGCTCTTCTTCTCCTGATCCTTCGCGTTCCGACTCTCGCTCCCGTTTCCCTGTGATGCCCCCTCTGGTGTGGAGGTGCAGTCCTGTACAAAAATAGTCACGCAAAGATATTTCTAAAGATTTGATTTTAAACATGATTCACTGAAAATGTATTGAAATTTAAATAATGGCTGCATTAAAGGTGCATTCCGTTATCTATTTGTCTCCATGGAAATGTTATTGCTTTGTCTGGAATGTTACATGGTATGACTTTAAACATATCCATTTAGCATTTATTCATTACAGGTGTTAAAAATACAATAACTCCTTCAGTGAATAGAGTTGACTCTCCACAGATCTGACTTGTAATGTAGCATAGGTTTAATCTATACTGTGGAACATTCTCAACAACGCAATAACATTTCTATGGAGACAAGCAGGTGGCGGACCCTCCACTAGAATTTCAATTGAGGCTATATCCATATCCGTGAAACAACTATTGTTTTAAAAAAAAATGTCGATAAACACGGCACAAGAGCTGCAAGATTATTCAAACTGTAATTTAATTGCAATTTTGATTAGACACATTTATCAAATCAAAAGGTTGCAGTTTTTTAAGTATAATAATTTCCTAAACAACCTTGTGATGTCATGAGGTAATACAGGAAGTGCTCCATTGTGTTTTAAACTTCACTAGAATTACTTGTATTATTTCAGACCTGAAATTCCAGGAAACATTAAAACATGGCTAAAAGCTCAGAAGAGACATTTAAACAATGCTGGAATACATGGCCATTAAATGAGAGCTAATTATATGGAGCATACCCAGAAGAAATGTAAAATGTAAACAAAAACCTCGCCATGGTTACGATTGTGCACCGTAGATGTGTAATCTACAGAGATGTGAATGAATGCGTCGTAGTGAACAGACACAATAACAAACTTTGAAGCCCGATATATTACTACAAAGACGTATTGCGATAAACTATAATATTGACGCCACTTTATGCCGACACTATATCTGACACTATAACAACAAAGCAGGACAATCCCAGCGAACCATTTTGTAAATAGACAGTGTCATTCAATTCAGTGTCATAGAAGACACTTATTCAACCCTCAAGAGCTCAAATCTAATATTATAATTAAAAAAAAAAAAAAAAAAGTCGATATAATAATTATCATGAGGGACAGTGGACATTGCTCTCATTATCTCCAAAAAGATCATACAAATAAGCTATAATTATTGTAAGGAGTAAAGCGCTCTCCTCCAGTGGGGTTATGGACCTGCATCACACCACAGACTGTATAAAGAAGTGGACTAAGGGAGTGTGACGTCACCATAGCGTTCAGCTCCAGTCAAATGAAGCTCACAAAGCTAGCCATTATAGGAGCAAATTTAGAGCCGAGTTCCATATTAGGCAAAGGAATGCATTTACAGAAAATAGCGAAATAAAAACACCAGGATCATATAGAGCGGGTTAATACGAACATTTTAAGGCCAAAATGACGAAGCTCATTGCAGCAGTTACAGAGAGAGGGGAGACAATTTTTGATGGAGCCAGAACTGCCCCCCCATGCTCATTTCCTATTTAGAATACGGTGGTTAGTGGGTTCGCTCTCTCTGCCTCTCTCTTTGTCTCTCCCTCTCTCTGTCTCTCCCTCTCTCTCCATTTCTCTCTGTCTCTCCCTCTGTCTCTCACTCTGCCTCTCTCAGTGTCTCTCTCTCAGTGTCTCTGTCTCTCCTCTCTCTCTGTGTCTCTCTCTCCTCTATATCTCTGCCTCTATCTCCGTCTCTCTTTTCCTCTCTGTCTCTCTCTTCTCTCTCTCTCTTCTGTCTCTGTCCCTGTCTCTTACGGTCTCTCTCCCTCTCTCACTATCTCTTTCTGTCTTTCCCTCTCTCTCTGTCCCTCTCTGTCTTTCTCTCTCACTGTCTCTCTCTTTCTGTCTGTCTCTCTCTCTCACACCGTCTCTCTCTTTCTGTCTCTCTCCGTCTCCCTGTCTCTCTCCCTCTTTCTCCCTCTTTCTCCATCTCTCCGTCTCTCTCTGTCTCTCTCCCTCTCTCTCCGTCTCTCTCTCTGTCTCTTTTTAAGTCTTCCTGTCTGATTCTTGCGTTCACATCATGGTGGTGGACACTGACCTGGATGTTGAGGCACAGCGAACTCGTGGTAAACTCGGCTGCTGGTGATGGTTTGGCTGGTGTCTGGCACTGAGTGGTATCCTGCATCACAAACAACAACAAAGTCAAACAGCCATGTTCTACAGACCCTTTCAAATACTACGCAGGGGCAAGTCTAGACCCCTTTACCCTTTAGTTTTAGGGGTGCTTCAGAACTCCTAAAATTAAGAGGTCTTTGTTATTTTATTGAGCAGACTGTTTTCTTAGTCTAAGAGGATGTCAAATTTCAGTATCTGTGCTGAAATGTCCCTTGTTTTGCAGCGGTATCAGCATCTTAAACATTTAAATCTCTCTTTTTCTCTCTCTGCCGACACATCTCTCCTCTGTCTGTGAAGCAGGCACCAGCGCTCACTGTCAGCCTCTATGTCACTGTATCTTCTCCTATCGACAGAAAACATACTTTTAATAATTTATTATTCAGGATTCAGTACCAGATCAACAGGTGGTGTAAGTCACTTTGCTAAGAATGTCAAAACCGTCTACTATGATTCATTTATGCCTGACATGACGGATGATGAAGAAACCCCTGGTAGATGACAGTAACACTAGTTCATTCACACATGTTCATTCAAGCAAGTTCAGCCACCGGAAAAAAAACAACTATAGAAGAGGGACAGAGAAGGATAGAGAGAGTGAGAGAAAAGGAGTTGAGAATATAGTTTAATACAATAGTATTGATTGATAGATTGTGATTTCCGTCTAATCAACAGGTCAACAGCCAATCGTGTGGCAGTAAGAGCGCGTGGTGCTGATAAGGATTTATGTTCTGTTGTTTAGGAAAAAGCCGCCTGAGCCACATCGCGTCCCTTTGTCTCCTCATATGTTCACAAGTTTTGACTTAAAACTGCACAATTTGACCAAAAGTCCAGTGTCTTCTCCCTCTGCCTCTGTGTGTGCGTCTGTCTCTACCAGTAACGCACAACTGCATTTAGGTTTAATATATTGTACAAACTCATTTCAAACTTTAAATGTGAATTTCTCTAGAATTATTGGTCCTATCAACACAAAATAATAAAAACTGTAGTGATCCTGACACAATGCCCTTTATGCCTGAAGTCCACATGTCTATGTTTTTAATGAGATGGAAGAAGATTGAATCGAAAATCGAAGTCGATCAGTATGGGGGGAGGGGGGGAGGCCTGATTCTTGGGAAGGACTGAGGAATTTATATGAAGAAATCGAGAGAGATGGATAGAAAAGAATGTCCGGCGTGTTGTAGCACATGGTATGGTATTTTTGGCATGTGCATTACTCTTGTATTACCTCCTTGGTGCTAAGCACCCCTGAACTTGGAAGCCTAGAATGCTTTGTTATCAGCATGTTCACAATTCTGAAATGGAGGCGACTGGAGGCAAAAAGAAGCAGACATAATACATTTTCACTGAGTAATTGAGTCACAGATCTAAATGCTAACGGCTTTAAGACTTAATAGAGAAACAAATTTAACTATTTTATTAACGTTATTTCCTTCGAGATGAGTAAAGTATTTCCTTCTCTCTAACCCAAGAAATCTAAATTGTTAGATGAAGCTGGAGTGCTCACTGGATCACCGCTAAGTGAAATGGCAATCAGGTGCTCTTCGACTTGCGTCTTCATCAGGCCACATGCCCTGATGAAGACGCAAGTCGAAGCGCGTTGGCGTTTGACAATGAAGAAATAAAATAATAGCTATGCATATCGGTGTGCCTCGGATCTCTTCTGTTATCACGAAATCTAAATTGTTGTTGAAATTGTTAATTGTTTATTTTTAAGAGGAAAATTATTGTTTTCTAGCTTTGTACTTGAGCTTCACAAAAGTAAAACTTATAATGAAAAGTGTTTGCCTTGAATCCAGAAGGGCCTGGAACCAGACCACAGAGCATGAAAATCCTTGGTCCTAACCTGGGACAGCCCAACCACAGACACTAATTTGTATAATGTGTTTCTCAAATGCAGAACATTCTGACATTCAGAACAAAATATGTAACTTCTTACAGATGATAATAGTTTGGTGCATTGATTGTTGATTCTGTAAAAAACCGCACTGTTTCTCAGTCCTTTATGTAGATTTTTCCATTTTCCCTCTGACACTCCACCAGTCAATACCTCTGAAACTGAGGAGACGCTAAATGATTTGCTAAAATGCATTTGTAAATGTCTTTATCCCAGGATCTGATATCACTCACATGTATCAGAGTAGTTTTCATTGAGCTGTTTAATGTCATACTGTGCAACATTCCAGGCAGAGCAATGACTTCTCCATAGAAACAAGCAGGTGATGGAATCCAAACCAAAAAGTTACATAGTGCACCTTTAAAGCGCATTTCACCATCTTTCAAACTAATTTTGTGGTGTATTTGATCTTAACGCTACTCAAGCTTTGTGAATGTGTTTTTTTTCCTGATTCAACTTTTCTCAAAGAGCTCAAGGCCAGGTCAGGTATCACAATCAAAACAAACTAAAAAACTACTTTTTCACTTCCTTTTACTTGAAAGTGAACTATGAAACTTTGATGGAAAGTATTGGCTGGAATGTCCCATGGTACGGCACTAAATATAGCTATCTCAGTTACTGTAAGAGTTCATATTTTTAGCAACAGAAACATCTGCGTTTGGTCACCTCTCACAGATCTGATCTTTAACTTGGTCTGGTCTCACTCTGAAACTGTAGATTATTTATACACGCATGAATGAGAAAAGTCAACTCTGGGCACTTAGTAAACACTTGCCTCAAAAGAAATAATAGCCATTGTATTATTATCCCATTTTATTTGGCAAATTAACATGCTGCTGTTTTCATCTCTCTCCAGTCCCGCACAGGTAGACTCACCATGCTGCTGCTGCTGCTGCTGCTGCTGCTGCTGCTGCTGCTGCTGCTGCTGCGTGTGAGGCTGGGGCAGAGGCTGCATTCGTTGCTGTTGTGTGCTCTGCTGCTGTCCCACTGCGCTGGGCCCTGTCTGCTCCTCACTGTCAAAGTTCAACAAGATGCTCCCACTGCCATTCGCCGTAGCAACCGGGCTGCCTGATACCCCATGCCCTGGAACACATGTCAACAAATTAAAAACGGTTTTATGTTTTTTCTAGACTTTATTATGCCTGGGGTGCACTGTATGATTTTTTTCTCAGCTAAGATTTCTGCATGTTTAGATTGTGTGGTGGGTCGCACGGTCAAGTTTATCTGAGTGGATATCTGGCTGTGGTAAAGTGAAAAGCCTAGTGCAAGTTAAGTTTCATCATGACTCAGCTCTTCAGTGTGAAGAGCTTGTGTTTACTGTTGTAATCTTTGTTTGACAAAGATTCACACATTTCAGTACAATACATTTCAAAATGCATGTGTCCAGAAGCATTAACATATGAGAACGAAAAATGAAATCTTAATACAAGAATCACATCTTTGCACACAGATAATCTACAATATGGCAGTAAATAGCATCTAATGTAGTGTCATTTTTGTAGTACATGTTCTGTGTTTCTCTTATATCTGGCCTGTCCCTGGGTTGCCACAGTAAATACAGCCTCTTGGTCTGTGAAGATCTGCATGTAACCCGCATTTAATAAAAAGAGACTTTTATTTTGGTGGGTCCACTTCCTGTTCTGCTGCGCCGACCTTTCCAGTTCCTTTAAGTTTACGCACTTTACTTCCCCTCCCTCTCCGCTGTGGCTGTGGCATGGTCTGTCGGCAACGTCAAACAAAGTGCCTGAACTCGCTCAAACTACGTATTTCGCTTCGCATTTTAAGCGCCTCCGTACATGTTAACTGGTCGGGCCGTGCACGGAGTGTAGCGCTAGCCCGAGAAAATCAAGGTCAGGTTTTTTTAATGGATGGAATCCACTTTCAAAAAGGACAATAAGAACTTGAACCCAACAAACCACCAGATGGCGAGCTAGACACCGACTATGCGGTAGGACAAACTTTTCCCCTGCTGCTTCTCGAACCGTGGATTTATATTAATTGTGACTCTTGAATTGTGGATTTATACTGAATACGATTCTCGAACTGTGAACTATAATTTGGATGAACTTTAATGAAGCCTTGTGGAGAACACTTGGGTATTTTTGGTTAACGGACTCGACTCATTTCCACCTTTTGAACTTTTTTGTATTGTTTTTGTTTAATTTAATTTATCATATATCACTTTAATACACATATATAATAACTACAAACTGGTTGTATGTCTTCATTCACACCTTGGGCTCCTTCACGAACCGCTCTTCTGTTCCGGCTAATATTTTTAGCCGCAGTCATACTGCCTAGCCTCTAAATTAGCGTTACATGCACATAGATTTTTTTTTTTTTTTATGGATTTATTATGAAAAATTGTCTTTGTAAACTTCTGGATGTGTTTAAAATGTGAACTTTGAGCAGAATTAATTTGATGTATTACCCAAATCGTTCAGCCCTCGTTTATTGTGATATTTTCAGTAGCACTATATTTCAGTTGAAATGAGTGTTATTGTGACAGACTTATGATTTCCTACATAGTGAGCCTGGTCCTGAACGCACCATGGCCGTTGCTGCTGCTGTTGTTGTTGCTGTTGGCGCCGGGGGGCTGCTCTCCGGGTGAATACGCCATCATCCCTCCGTTCCCGTTCCCATTGGTGGACGGCACCGACGCCAAAAGACCTGAAATAAAAAACATGTTATCAAATTTATTTATCATTAGAATTAAAGGTGGAGCGCGCAACTTTTCTGGTGGAGGGCCCGCTACCTACTTGTCTCCATGGAAATGTTATTGCTTTTTGAGCAGTGGTAAGTAAAAAATGTACTTAAACAGTATTTTGCGCAGATTTTGAGGTCTTATAAGACTTCAAATAAAGTGATTTGTGCTTAATTTTGAACAACTGAATCAATAGTTTTTTTCTAGCAGTTTTTATTTGTACATTTTTGTTTGTTCAAACGATGAACATGTTAAAAATAAACCCTCAACCTTTTCAGCAGGTCTCAAACTATCATAAAAAACTTTAAATTTTCAGTCCTGTAGTGAAGTAGAAAGTACAGATACCTGTTCTCAAATGCAGTGAAGTAAAAGTAAAAAGTATCTACTTTAAAATGCACTTAAGTAAGTAAAGTACAGATGCCTAAAATTTATACTTAAAGGTTCACTACTTAACTTTTTGGTTGGGGGTCCGTCACCTGCTTGTTTCTATGGAAACGTCATTGCTCTGCCTGGAATGTTCCACAGTATGACATTAAACAGATCTACCTTACATTTATTCAATTACAGGTGGTTTTATAGCTCAAAAATACCTACAAAAACAGGAATTCTTATTATGAGCAGGGTCGCCTCTCCACAGATCTGACCTGTAACTTGCCTCGTTTGGTCTCCATGATGATAGAAAGGTTTGAAACCACATTATGAAACATTCTAGACAAAGCAGTAACATGTCCACGGAGAAAAGCATTTGACAGACCCTCCACCAGAAAAGTTACACAATGCACCTAAGTACAGTACTTTACTACTTTTACCTAGCTGCATTCCATCATTGCCAGTTGCTATGGTGAACAAACAGTGTGCACGTGCAGGTATGCAAGTTTCGGTAGACCTGTTAATGTCATTTTAATAATATTTAACCACAAATGTCACAGAACCCATAGCAACTGGTGCCTCATACTTGTGATTCATACTTGTGGCGGTGTCTGACACTGGGATGTGTACAGTGACCATTTCCATGGAGACTGCTTAAACAGTAAAGAATATTTCTGTAATTGTGTATCGGTACCATTTTTTTTTTTTGTGTGTATTCATAATCAAAAAATATAATAAAATAGCCATTTATTTGTGTTTTTATAAATAATGATATATTAGAGATTATCATGTTATTGCATTACGGTCATTCTGTGATATTTTAGGGACATTTTTCTGTTTTTCTGATACATTGATTCAAATAGATAAAACAAGGATAAAATCAGGATCTTTTCCATCGAGTCAGCATGCAGGGAGTAATCCGACTACGCCCATTGTCTGTTTTTGATTGTTCCCAGTCCACATGAAGGTCAAAGGTCGAACTGCTTTAAAGTTAAGATCAGAGACACAACATTTAGAAATTTAGCATTTTTAGCAACCATTTAAAAACCACTGCGTTGGTTAAGTAAACAGCGTGTTGTGTATTTGGAATGAGTGAGAGGTGAACGTAAACCACGTAAGAAAACCTAGGGAGTTTGATTGACAACCTAACAGCCAATAGTTAACAAGGTAGCCTCGTTACAAAACAAAAAATCCCCCATACAACCTTTAAATAAACCATGCATGATTAATATGCAGTTGTGCGCTCTCTAGTGGCATAATTGAGTATTACAACTATGTGTAAAACACAAGGCAAAATGTTTCACTTGGTAAAGTGATTTGAGTGGGACTTAACATCCACCCACAACCACATTTCAAACAGAGCTGCTAAACTCTGTTTACTTGTGGACTAAGGAAGAGAGTGCGGGGGCGGAGGGGCGGGTCTGGGGAATAACAGGACGGGTGCCAAGCAACGCTGTCAATCAAACCTGCTGCTAACGCTAGCGGGAGTGAAGGCACCTGATTTATCTGTTATTAATGTTCATATCTGGATTTATGGACAAAAAAATATATATATTGTCTGCTTGAGCTTGTATTGCTTTGCCTGGAATGTTCCATAGTATTTATTCGACACATGCTTGGCATTTATACTGGCCTTGCACTTCTCAGTCCAGTACTTTCAGATTGATAATAACTTCCAGACTTCTTATTATCATTTATATTCATAGTATTAGTGGTGTTGCTGTTGTGTTGTGTATTATTTTTTTTGTGTGTGTGTCTTTTTTCAACAGGATCAAGTAGAGCAAGTTATTACAAACGATTTAGGACCAAAATGACAAGCCTGACAGCAACAGTTACAGAGAGAGGGGCACCAGTGAATTGGAGTTGATGGAGCCAGAAGCGCGCCCATGCTCACTTCCTATTTGGAACGCAGCTAGCAAGTTAGCTATATCCATTTATACTGTACATACATTCTAGTCTTACCCAAGCCCCGGTAGCGACTGAGCTGTTGGTAGATCTGCTTCATCCTCTCTATGTTGAGCCTGCTGGCCTCGGCGTGGTGGACCATGGGTTTGGGGTAGTGCACGCCGATGATGCATTTGGCGGTGGCCTGCACGGACTCAGGCGCATTCCAGGGATCGTAGATGTATTTAGCGGGGAAACCTCGGAGGACAGGTAAATAACGTCTGCAAGCACAGGGAGAAATCAGACATGCCAGCTTGTACGGAAATGGAAGAGCGTGTTTCGAACAGGCTTAATACAAGGAAGCAAAAGTCAGTTGTATCATAGAGGAAAAGTTTCATAGGAAAATACGGTACAACAAGTACTACAACAAAGCTAAGAGTAAAAAATATGGGAAAAATGTGTATATAGTTCAAATCAAACAACGTAACAGATAAAAAACATATTTAAATATTGTCTTGTATTATTTTTTGCTTTATAATTAAGAAAAATGTTTAATTCAAATTTGTTACTTCTACTTCTAACTCCGACACTTTTCTTTTTTAATGGCCCAATTAGTAGAAACGTAGTAGGAGCATGCGGTTATTCTTAAAAAAAAAAAAAAAAAAAAAAAAAGTTTATGGAAAATGAAAGCTACAAAATGGAAGCTACAGACATTCACAACACTGCACAAAGTAGTAATGATCTTCATAATGCACTGGAGTGAGTTAACAGCACAGTGCTCGAGCATATAGAGAGAGATAGAGAACCAAGGGCTGTGGTCCCAAGCAACAATTACTTAAATGCAGCCACACGCCACCAAAATATTCTCCAGGAAATAAGCCAAAAGCCGAGGGTGATCTCAACGTTTTGTTTTTTTTTCCTCTGTCATGGAATTCCTCCGTTTTGGACAAAAAAGATCACCTACCTACTTGTTGCGACCTTACCGAGAGTCCCGAGAGCGAAGGGAGACAGACAGAGGAGGGGAGCTGTGGAGCTGTGGGGAGCGGCACAGTGCAGCTCTGAGAGGCAGAAAAAAACAAAAAACAACAGGAGGGTGTTGGGGGGGGCGGGGGTGTAGGTTGGGGTGGGGTTGGTTGGAGTGGTGGTGGTGGTGGTTGGCGGTGGGGTAAGTAGTAGGTTGGGGGTGGAGTTGGTGGTGGGGGTGGTTGGAGTGTGGTTGGTTGGGTTGGTAGTTGGTTAGGGGTTGTGGTGGTGGTTGGTTAGGGGTTGTGGTGGTGGTTGGTTAGGGGTGGGGTTGGTGGTTGGGGTGGTGAGGTGGTGGTGGGGGGGGTAGGGGGGGGAGGTGCCACGGCACTCCGGGTTTGGATCGCCGAACGCTGCCCACCGGCCGGATGGAGCTTAGGAGGACCTCTACTGTAATACGCAGTTAGAAAGCAGAGAGAATTGACCCACCCCGAGCCCACCCGGCCCCCACACCCTCCCGCCCCCTGAGAGGAGCCGGTGCACAAGGGAACAGTTCTGCCAACGGCGTCTACAGATTTGAAAACACATGCGTCTAGAGCAGGTTAGTAAAGGTTAGCTAGAGGAGAAGAAAGTGATGTTAATGTTATATAAAATAAACGGGACATGGCCTTACGTTCAGCGTGCAATGTTCACGGCCCCAAACCCTCTGCGTACTTTTAACATGCGAGAGAATCTTATGGAAGTTAGCTAAGCTTGGAAGTTAGCTCAGTTGGTTAGCTTGGATGTCAGCTGCAGACATTAATAAATGTTCATAATTAAATGAATGCTTCATGATAACTCTCCATCTCACTGTAACATTAGCTTTATTCACTCACTTCTCCAGGGTCCCCTCTTTCTGAATGTTTCTGAATGCAGACCTACAGAGCTAGTGTGGTGCTGGTCGCTGGCAGAAGTGGTCCACTGTACGACACGGCTCCATGCCCCCCTGCCCAGGCCCCTCCCCATGATCAGACAGAGGAGGAGTGAGAAACGAGCTCATGCCTGCTCCCCCGGTCCCCCTTCAGACTGTGGTGGTTGTCTTTTAAGTGGTCAGTGGGCCAGAGCCTCCCTGCTGACTGTTCCCTCCCACAGCCACAGCGCCGCACTCTGGGCTGGCCCACTAGGGGGCCCCCTCATTTCACCAAAAAGGACCACAACCCTTTTGCCAGGAAGATCCGCGACCTGCCAATGACAAGCGGCCCCTGGGGGCAGCGGGTGGTGATGTAATGCTTTGTGTACAGAAAAGATGCAGCTGCAGTGTTAGCTCGCTAACAAGTGATGAAACAGAATGACTGGAGTACTATGGCAGGTGTGCATGTACGCAGGTCTGTGAGTTTGTACTGTGATGAGTGTTGATGTGATGAGCAGTGTGGAGGACAGCCCTGTGTTAGCCAGCCGCTGCTCCAGGGCCACTCGCACCAACAGGGCTGCATTCTCCTAAGCAGAGCACCACTGAACATTTCACAAAGGGCCGGATGAGGGGCTTTGCCCAGCGCTTGGACAATGGACCGGCTCGCGTGGCACGGCACGGGTAACGAGTACCAGCGCTAGCTGCACCACTGCGATGGCAGACAGCTGGTCCAACGCCTCTCCTCACTACCCTCCGGGGAATGCTTCATAGTCCTCTACCTAACGAATGCAGGCCAGGCGTTCGTATTTCCCTACCAAGCGGTCAGAATCCCTTTTGACGAAATGAGACGCCACCGAGTTACAAACCTGCCCAGAGGGCGCTGCTGAGGCGCGAGCGAGATAAGAATGTCCCTCAGGGTAGCACACAAAGAGAACCAAGCGGCCACTGGAGTCTCCACTCACCCTGAGCCCATTCGGGGCGGTCAGGCCGAGACAGGCCGCGCCGGAATGGAGGGTGGAGAGAACAGCCAATGAGCTTAAAAGCAATCAGCTACAATCAACAAGGAGGAGAGGGACAGCTGAACTTTTCTCCCAATCCCCCAAACAGATGAGCCAACACAAACAGCCACATTAGAGAGTTAAACAAGCGCTACGTCTGCCTTGAAAAGTATCAGTCGGCAACAAGTATATCAATATAGATATAGACACTAACGTTACGCACAATACAGGGACATTCACACACACGTACAGCCATAAACACGCAACTGTACACGTCTCAACATAGACCGGCTCAAAAAAATACCATGCTGAAGTTTCAAAATATGAGTATACAACAGGGCAAATTTAAACAGGAAAAAGGGACTTATATGGGCTTTACCTCACTTACCCAGAAGTCTGGAGGTACCCCCTCAACCCCCATCTCTCCAAAACTGGCCCTTCACACTCAATTTTACCTGCATTTATACGAAAGTAAATCTAAACCTAAATCAGAATTTTTAGCACCACTTCTGTTTTTCCAATATGCAGTTATAGTTCCATGTTTTGATACTTCAACCATTTTGAATATTACATTACTGTTTCGAGTGGCCACACTAACTTTGAACTATTCCTAATAATGTTAATAATAATATAGTGATACAGGCACATTTTCAGGTTCCTTTTAGACACCCATGGGTAAAAAGACATGGTGATAATTTTTAGTCATTTTGTCCCATAGTTTGTGCCTGACTTGTTTTGCATGATTATGTTTGCATAACTGTATCATACACAGTTCTATTTATATACAACAAGCAACAAGCAAAGCAGAGACATGAATTCCGTGCCGCTATCTTATGCAGCGCCAATTAATACAACCATCTTTTGAATACTTCCATTATGACTGTATTATGACTGTATTGTAACGTTTACCTTTGGGGATTCCCTTTAGGGTATCGGTCTAGTGTGTGGTATTTTGTCACTGATTCATGCTTTATTAATGAATATATTTATTTTTAGATTTTGGGACTGGGAAAGTGTGTGCAACTAACTAAACTAAATAAGAATTAAATGCTATGCAGAATGGGCAGAATTTTAAAATACGTTTTAACTCCGTGATACAAATAGCGATCCTACTTTTTTTTTTTTTTTTTTTTTTTTGAGGTAAATTTTACAGAAATATTAATTGCAAAAATACCACAAGGAAAGGTTTTTAGATAATGTTTGTAGAAGTTTAAGCTTGCAACATTTTTCTTTTCTAAAAGATTCAGTATTTAATTTTGAATTGTTAATCGCTATGGCTACTAATTTTTCATTATTCTGAGACTCGTAGATTTCAACCTTTTATTTATTTTTTATTTATTTATTTTTTTTGTATTTATTTTTTTTTTTTTGTATTTTATATTTTATATTTTGTATTTTATATTTTTGCTTCACTGGAACAAAATTAGAGTCTATCTTTAAGTCTATTTCTAAATTATTATTTTTTAGCCATTATCTATTATCTTGTTTTATTGCATGTTCCATTTTCCTGCTGTTCTTGAACTGTGCGTTGCAACACTGGAATTTCCCCACTGTGGGACTAATAAAGGCATATCTTATCTTATCTTATCTTATTTTCTGGTAGTGCTATTCAGAATTTGAGGTCCTGTGTAGTTTATAGAGAGTTTATAGAGACAGGGGGAGGAGGGTGCCAATCTAAAACTGTTTTTGTTTTGTTTTTATCTCCTTTTCCAATATGCTGTTACAGTTCTATGTTTAGTACTGCAACTGTTTAGTAACCGCCATTTTGAATATTACATTTTTCAGTTTGAGTACATTTAATTATATCATCTTTGCTGTTTCTTACTCTTGTTTATAACTGAGATATTTTTATTACTTACTGCTATTTTATTTTTACTTGTACATATACTTCTATATAATTATGCCTTATTTGACACCGGTCTCTTGCTATTTTTGCTACTTATTAAGAATTTATTATTACCATTTATATATTTTTAATATAATGTGATGTGTGAGCTACTGTGTCCAAGTAATTTCCCTTGTGGATCAATAAAGTCTAAGTCTAGTTCCTATGTGGTTTATAGAGAGTTTATAGAGACGGGGGAGGAGGGTGCCTTCCAGATGTTCATCAGAAGCAGCAGTAGCGACACCTAGGGGCGGAGGGGGGAGCTGTACCCACCTGATGAAGTCCCCATTGGGGTCGGTGCGGCGGCCAAAGCCCACGGGGCAGTAGCAGTGGAAAAACTGCTGGAAAAATGAACTGCAGGACAGCCACATCCAGCTCCCGGCATTCACGCTCCAGTCTGCATCCAACAGCAGCTCCTCAAACACCTACGGCAACATCAGAGGGACAAAACAAGTGAAATTTTAAAGGGCTGAGGTGACAGACCCCCAACCAAAAGTTACATAGACACACCTATACACGTTTAAAGGTCCAGAAATCTGTAATGATCAGATTTTGGTGTGCATGTAAATAAAAACAGTGACAACACCTTAGAACTTTAATAATACTTGGAACTTGGATAATTTCAGCCCTGGAATTGCCAGGCAAATTTAGGAATGTTGAGTGTTTCCAGTTTGTAGAGTGTGCCAATGTAACTTTTATACCACATGAATTAAATGCCATTTTGAAAAACATTTCAAGCAAATTTCTGTTTGTATGTACACTACCAGTCAAAAGTTTGGACTCACCCTCATACATTCAGTGTTTTGTTTCTTTTTTCTTACTATTTCTTTCTACATCTTAGACATAGAGTAGACATCGAATATTTGGAGCAAGATACAGTCCCTGACAAAAGTCTTGTCGCTTATCCATTTTGTAGAAACAAAAGCTTATAACCTGACTTTAAATTAATCGATTGGTTTTAGAAATGTCTCATATGAAAGCTAAAACCCTCCCAAATTATGCTCAATATACTAAAATAAATTTGCTTCACTGAAGAAAGATTGATCATTTAATGAACACAGAAAGGTCAGATTTTGGCAAGACAAAAGTCTTGTCGCCTACAGAAAATTGAACAAATAATTTACTTCAAATACAAAAATATGTTGCATAACGTCAGTGAATTAAGTAGTGGTGCTGTGAGATCCATATTTAATATCTTGTATGACTTCCATGAGCTTGAAGGACTGCATCCATGCGGGTCGACAATGATTCATACAATTTGTTGATGAAGTCATCAGGAATAGCAAAGAAAGCAGTCTTACATGCCTCCCAGAGTTCAAGATTCTTTGGTTTTGCCTTCCATGCTTCCTCTTTCATTCTACCCCAGACATGCTCAATGATGTTCATGTCTGGTGACTGGGCTGGCCAGTCCTGGAGCACCTTGATCTTCTTCGCCTTGAGGAACTTTGATGTAGAGATAGAAGTATGCGATGGAGCACCATCCTGCTGCAAAATTTGACCCCTTTTATGGTTGGGAATGTAAGAGGTAGCTAATACTTCTTGATATTTTAGGCTATTGATATTGCCTTCCACCCTGCAAATGTCTCGCACACCCCCATACTGGATGTAACCCCAGACCATGATTTTTCCGCCACCAAACTTAACTGTTTTCTGGGTGAATCTTGGATCCATGCGGGCTCCAGTAGGTCTCCTGCAATATTTGCGGCGGCTGTGATGTAATTCAACCGAGGATTCATCTGAGAAATCCACCTTCTGCCACTTTTCCAGTGTCCATCCTTTTAGCAGGCTGTGGGCCTTGGCAAATGCCACACGGTTTTTTAATTGCCTTTTGTTTAGTGCTGGTTTCTGTGCACTGATTCGACCATGGAGGCCATTTCGAGACAGAATTCTTCAAACTGTTCTGGTTGACACAGGGACTTGAGGTGACCAGGCCTGGTGGAGCTCTGCTGCAATGGAAAAGGGGCCGGCCTTGGATTTTCGAATCAACAAATGGTCCTCCCGAGCAGTTGTCTTGCGGGATCTGCCGGACCTGGGCTTGTCAAAAACATCTCCAGTCTTTTCAGATCTTTTTCTTATTCTTTGTACTTGACGCTGAGACACATTGAAGGTGTCAGCCACCTCAGCAGTGGATCTGGTCTTCAGCCTCTTGATAATTAACGCTTTGGTCTCAGGGTGGATCTTAGGCATGTTGTCAGAGGTCAAGTTGCAGTTGATGTGAAGGTCTGGTGTGCTGGGGTTCTTTTTATACACACCCACTAATTGATTGATCAGTAACTGATCACAGGTGAGGCTGTAATCTAGGATTGGGTGCATCATATGACAAGGCGACAAGACTTTTGTCTTGCCAAAATCAGACCTTTCTGTGTTCATTAAATGATCAATCTTTCTTCAGTGAAGCAAATTTATTTTAGTATATTGAGCATAATTTGGGAGGGTTTTAGCTTTCATATGAGACATTTCTAAAACCAATCGATTAATTTAAAGTCAGGTTATAAGCTTTTGTTTCTACAAAATGGATAAGCGACAAGACTTTTGTCAGGGACTGTATATGGAATGATTTAGTATAAGAAAAAAAGTAAATAACTGTACTAAATATTTTTTGACAAAGCAAAAGGTGGGTAATTTGAGGATTTGGTTATAACACATTTAAAAATCATAAACAAAAATATACCGTTCATTTATCCCACCAATATTACCTTTGATATAGGCCTGTCATGATAATTACTATATCGACTTATCGTTGAAACATTTTTTGGGGTCAGTATTTATCGTGTGTACATTTTCTTTGCACTACTAGGATGTTTTTGGTAATTTTTTGACTATACGGAAAGATTTAAGCCACAAAAGGTTGAATAACTAATACTAAAGTGATTCATTCTGCTGCTTATCTATTGCACCTCATGACTTACTTAACAATTTTGTACATTTAGAATAGTTTCTGTGGTTTAAATCTGCTCTTCGGTTTTTGTGTAGGTGGCATGAATTTGTTTCAATATTATAATTCTATATTTTCTTCAGCAATAATCAAACTTCAAAATGCGTTAAATGTGACAGGTCTATTTTGACAGATTAGATTAGACCGAAACTTTATTAGGAAATGACTGTGATGGTGATATGATCATATGGTAATGGCATATTGTTTACTCTAAATGAGTCATACTGGAATAATGCATATTAAAATGTGTATACCTCCCATACACGTTATAAATAATAATATATTTGGAAAGATTACACGTGTTTTGCTTCCATGGAGGAGTTCATTCCAGAAGTCTCTTATCTGGTCATTGCTGGAAGTGTAAACAACAGCAAAATTACCAAAACTATTACTCAACCCTGATTCATCACAAAGATGTAGGAGATAACGACTCCTCCCGCCCACATCCCTGGTTTGGCTCTTAGTATCGTTGTCAAACAAAACCGATGTCATCATGGCAACGGAGTGGTTTGCTGCTTTTGTGGTTTGAGCTCAGTTTTTAACATCATATCAGGGGGTTTTAACCAACTAGGAAGTGCAGCATGTGCAGTTCAAAGGACACAATTAAGGATTGTTGGATTTTGTGCTAGCTAAGGAGCTAGCTACGGACATCTGATATGCTAGAGGCTTTTTACACCATATGTAGCAGAAATGTGGCAGAAGACCAGAGGAAACACTTTGAGGGAATTAACCATTTCGTCACCAACTGAAACACCAGAGGAGTAAGAACAAGGCCTTTCCTGTTGTGTTCAGCTGGCATCCCCTGGAGGAGGAGGAGGAAGAGGAGACACTTTTGGCTCTTTTGGCTCTTCCACTGAGACCTTTGACTGAGACACAAAGGCCACTGAGACGCGCAGTGGAAATGTTGCAGGAACAGCAACTGCAACAGTGTTTGCTGCAGCAAAACTTGAATTTCCCTCAGGATCAATAAAGTATCTCTGTCTGTGTATCTGTCTCTCTCTCTCTGTTGCTAATGCTAGCGGGAGCGGCCTCGGTGAAAGAGGGCACCTTATTGGTCTGTTATTAATCATATCCTATTCTCATCTTCATTTAGGAACAAAGCTGTGAAATAAAAACCCCAGGATCATGTAAAGTGCGGTACAACGTACATTTTAAGACCAAAATGACGAGCCTGACAGCGGCAGTTACAGACAGGGGCGAAGATTTGTGAATTTCAGTCAATGGAGCTGATTCGTGCCAATGCTCACTTTCTATTGGAGCAGGCAGGTTAGTTATGTCCATTTAAAAATACAGTCTATGGTTTGACCAAATGAATAATGAGATAATGCTGCTCCTCTGTTTTTGCTGTGACTAATGCTTCTGATGTTGATACAGTGACTAAGCGGTGGAGCCCAAGCCCAAGAATAATGGTGGGAATGTTTTTTGTATTATTATGATTATTATTATTATACTGCTCATATTATTCTATTTTCTGATCTATGTCATAATGCTGGTCATCAAAAACCTGGAGTTCTGTTTTGTTTCATTCATGTGACTAATACACAAACCCTGCTGACATCACCCGGTTGAATAGAGCATTTGAGTTTTGAAGATGTAGACAGACTAATAAAAAAGGATTACTCAAACATGTGTAACTGAAACAAAACACAACTTCAGATATGTTTTTGATGAGGGAACAGAATTATAACTTCCTGCACAATATAGGACCTTTAAAAAATTTAGATTCTGTACAAATATGCTCTGAAACGTGACTTTTGTTATTAGCTCATATTTCAGTCTTTTTGTCAATTCTCCTATGACTAAGCGATATGACTAAGGAGGTAACAGGGAGTTTGTGTTCGTACCTTCATGCCCTCCTCCCAGCTGATCCACAGATCTCCGCGGGTGAGGAAGCAGGCCACAGCGTGACGGGCCAAGTGATGTATCCAGCCCTCCTGCCTCAGCTGGGTCATGATGGCGTCGATCCAGGGGAAGCCCGTCTTGGCCTCCGCCCACTTGGCCAGGGCCTCGGGGTTCCGGTCCCAGGGGATGCGCACACAGATGGGGTTGCCCTCCATCTTGTCGAAGCGTGGGTTGTTGGTGGCGGCGGTGTAGAAGAACTCGCGCCAAAGCAGCTGGCCGTACAGAGAGAGGGGAGGAGAGCTGTTCTTCTTCACCTGGACATAAGAGGATCCAGGGGGTTTGAGAGGATACTAGAGATAGACCTGTATGATTGTGCTGTTAAGATGGCACCTATTGATCATTGTTTTATATTATGGACATTCTAAATTGCAATATTGATCTAAAATGACTTCATTAATAAACCTGTTCAGCTGACTTCCAGTTCTAAACTATGATGCTGCTTTCCACCGGCTCCCTTCATCACCGTAAACATCGTCACGCACTCTGGGTAACTAAAGTTCACAGCTGACTAAAAGAAATAAGCCAAACCTCCTTATCAAAGCCTGATCTTGTCTGATCTTGAGAACTTGGGAGACGGTCTGTAACACCTGGTGCCACATTGTGACAAAACTGTTGTTGTGTTCTTAGGCAAGACACTTGTACACCACATTGTCTAGTATGAATGTGGTGTGTGTGAGTGTTGGTGATGGTTAGAGGGGTCACAGGGGCACAGATTGGCAGCTTCACTTCTGTCAGTCTGTCCAGGGCAGCTGTGGCTACAATAGGAGCTTACCACCACAGAGTGCGGAGTGAACTAATAATGCATGAAAATGTAAAGTGTAGTTCAGTATCTGTTATGTTCTATAAGACTAATGCATAATGAATATAAATGAATATAAATGAATACACTTTTGTTTGGGCACTACAGTTTTGCACCAGCAGGGGGAGCTGCAATCACCTGCAGTCCTCAGGTAGTTATTTCCACTTAAGTTGTGACTTCATCTACCTGCTGTAGAACTTTGTGATTTTTTTGAAATGTTAAGTGCAATATAAATAAAATTAAATAATTAGCATTTTTATTATTAAAATATCCTGTCTTAATCTGCATAAAAAAAACTGTTTGAAACAAAAATCACAAATTTAATCACTGCACAAGCCAAACTGCAATAACATATTTTTCACAAATCGTTCAGCCCTATCCCAACATTCGTCTCCATAACTGACATCTTTAAGCCTAGAATATGTTACCAAATGAAGATGAAATATACATACAGTATGTTGTTTTTGTGTGTTTGTGTGCATACCTTGCGGTAGAGGTCAGTGAGTTTGTAGTAGAAGAGGCGGCAGGAGAGGCAGCCGAAGCGCAGGTAGGAGCTCAGGCCTGTGGGACTGGCCAGCAGCGAGTTCGCATTCATCCTGGGACGCTCAAAGTTAGCCACCCACGCCTGCACACAGTGTAAAGACGTGAACGATTTGGACACATCATTCTCATCATTAAAAAGTCTATAAGAGCAACGGAAACTTTTCTTTAAAATTATATTGTTAAAGGTATTAACAAAATAATTTATTATGTCAAATTGAGTCTTGCGAGCTTTAAGCCATGTTTTAATGTTGATACTTCCTCAAAAACACACCTGGAGTTGTGTTTTGTTTCATTCACACGTTTGAGTAATCCTGGTTTATTAGTCTTTCTACATCTCCAAAGCTCAAAATGCTCTGTTCCACCTTGTGATGTCATGTAGTGGTACTTTTCAAGTTAACAGCTACCTTTTATCTTCAGTTCAGTATATTGGCATTCAAATGAGAGAAGAACAACCTAAATCTGCAGGGTTTGTGTGTTAAACATGTGTGAATGAAACAAAACACAACTCCAGGTCTGTTTGTGATGAGGAAACGACATAAATGGTAAAATGAATATTGTTCACATGCAGATTTCTGTTGTAATACAGTGAGTTTTTGGGTGTAGTCACCAACTGCTGGGGTTCAGATGACGTCACAGTATTCTATAGGGCAATATTATTTAGTACTGATGTGGGCAGCTAAAATAAATACTGTCCAACTGCAGATTTTTGTTGTAACACAGCATGGTTTTGGGTCGAGGCAATAAAAGAAATGATCAGGTTCCATATTTGGGAATTTACCTGTCCAATATTTCATGGCAAAATACAATCAAATTAATAAGAAAAAACAGCTTTTCTCCCCCATTTGGGAGTATGACATTATCACATTCTAGTATCTGAAAACACCCAATTGCTTTGCCTGAAATGTTTCACAGTGTGGCATTAAACATATCAATCTTGCAGTTATTCAAATACAGATACAGATATGGTTTTACTGGATGTGCAATTAACTGAATTTAATTAGCTTGGGTCTTAATAGTAAAAGTATGTAGTTTAAAACTTTCAGACCTTTTGAGTTTTAATTATACTGATTAAAAATATAAATTGTTTATATTTTATTATTATATTTTCATTCATGTTTAAAGAAAAAGGTTAAATGAATCTTACATCGAGAAATATTTTGGAAAAACATCAATTTTAACTGTGAGCAGACCCGCTCCCCAAAGATCTGACCTGGTGGCGGACCCTCCACTAGAAAAGTTGTATAGTGCACCTTTAGGCTTGAACATAAGAGGTGTGTTTAGAGGTACAGTAATATTTTTTTTCTTTTTTAAAGAATCAATATTGACAATAACAGAAAAATAATTAATATAATATACTAAATGTATTGTTTCCCATTTTGGACATAATATCGTAATTGGTGAACATTATTAAGAGAAGTAAAAGTTTCAAGTTCAAGTACTACAGCTGCAGTACTGACTTTTCTCTCCAGATGGCGCTCTATCCTCGTCAAAGCCTCAGTCTCTCCCCCAGGCCACACAGCTGAAGGCAGGCCCTCTGTGTCAAAACCTGAGGAAAAACACAATAAGAAGAAATGTACATGATATGAACAAACTTAGCAGGTATTAACCATTTTAATTTATATTATCAATAAAAAGTATACTAGGTTTGTATCAATAAAATCCCAACTTAGCTAATATTTTTACAAACCTTTGTGCATCCATTGTTGTTTGAATTAAAAAAAATAATAATAATATTAAAAAACAAAATAATAATAATAATAATAATAATAATAATAATAATAATAATAATAATAATAATATATTGTACATAATATGAACATAATCTGTATGTATTTGCCCCTTAAATTTGTATAAGCTGCTAGAGGAAGTGTGCTGGGTTTTCATTAAGACAATCCCTTACTTCTAAAAATGTTTTTTACAAGCCTTAGTTCAAGTACAGTTGTTTTAATTCATATTTAAAACCAAAAAGTGTAAAGTAACAGTGTCTTTTTGAAGCTGGCTGGGAAATTATTGCTGTCTACACAGTTGCCATATTTCTTAGCAAGCTGCATCCACAAAAACATTTCAAATTACAATATTATGAAGATAATATATGGTTACATCCCTACAGTATGCATTTCACATCTGAACCTGGACTGCCAGTGTCTAAATCTGTATATATAAGAACAAGCCATATGCTGAGGCCACGTCTCATTCCTCTTTCCTCGCTTCCTTCTCCTCGATTCTGCAGGAAATGAGGAAGTCCCACCCACAGAGGAGACACAGCGAGGAGAGAGGATATAAACTCCTCACTGAGACCATTAACGTTTGATTATTTCATCTGACGTCTGCTTCTGAAGCCTCCCTCAGCTTTACGGCTTCCTTCCGTGATCACTTAATATGACATATTTGATTGACAGCTAAAAAATGGAGGATCGAGAAGAATCAAGGAGAAGGAAGTGAGGAAAGAGAAATGAGACGTGGCCTGAAATAAGGAAACTCAGAGCCTCCAAAATTCTCCTGTGAGGCTCATTCTGCGCTCTGATTGTATAACCAAAACACAAAATTATAACATAAATAAATCATCATGTCAAATGTTTTTGTAATTAAGAACAAATCGGCATAGGAATTAGAAATCCACCGATATGGGATATGGGTTTAGAATCCAGAGCAACCGATGGCCAATAAGCTCTGCTGATATTTTGGATCAATTTTGATTATTTTTTTCCCAAATTATGTCATTTTAATTTACTACAAACTCCACCAAGCCTTTTTTTTAACCACAAACCTTTAAGAGAGTGGTTTAGTGACGTTTTGTGCAGCTTTTCATGTTCAAGTGTTAATACAAAGCTTTGCGCGTAGTTTTTAGGCAGCAGATTGACCAAAACAAAATAAAACTGTGTGATCTCTAAGAGGAATTGTTAACACTATATTTGATTTAAACATGTTTACTTCGTATCCGGGGACATAGATAGACCAAGTTTAAGAAATTTGAAATCACAATCTTGCATACAGTTCCTTTAATGTCCTTTACAACCTCATTTGGTACTTTTGACTTTCCACTACAAAATGAGCTCTTCTATCTTGGTACTTGAAGCTGCTTAGACGGAGTACACATGTTGGTAACATATGTCAGTGGCTTTTTAAGAATCAACAAACTTCTGTTGTGAATGAACAGCGACATACTGTATGTCCTGGCATGTTTTACTTTAGTCCGTTTAGGAACATTTGACAGCTTGTGGGACAGTAGTCTGCCTGGGTAAGCTTAAGATCTCTCGTTTGTAAATAGACAGAACAGAACTGCCCATGTGCTTTGGGCTTAAATGAATGAGCCACCAAATGTCCATGGAAACTTGCAGCAGGTGAATGGGAGAGTTAATTTAATCCAGTAAGATAAGAACAGATACTTCGTCTTAAATAAGGCTGCTAATAGCTTGTAAATAGAATGTAGTGTTGTTGTTGTCGCGATGCCATTTCAAACTTGATTTCAATACTAAAGGATTCACTCGATAGCCCATTGATCATTAAAACACACACTTTCTTTAGGCAACAGAATGTGATTTTCAACATTAAAATATAGTCCTTTCTTTTATATTCCCATGTGGTCTTACATTAATGTAATTCCTCAGTGGTGCAGGAAGGTTCCGTAGTGGTCCATGGGCGTATACTAGTCTATGTGCTCTTATACTAAAGCTATTCAGGAAATGTTTGTTTCTGTGAATGTGATTTTTTTCAGTATCGATACCTGCTCAAATGAGTATCTAATTCAATACTAGTTTTAGTATAGAAAAACAAAAACGTGGCTGTTTGCTGCGGGTGTTCCAATCAGTGAGAACAGGTAGAGGGCGCTCTTGGAAAAAGGATCAAAACATTCATTGTGTCCACTAGTTTTAGTATGTGGGCTTTTTATTTTTAATTTATTCCCAGATGAAGTAAACATGTTCAAATCAAATATAGCTTATAGGGATAACAGTTCTAATGTTGTTTTATTTTTAATGACAAAAACCTTTGTTTATGTTATAATTTGGTGTTTTGGTTCTCAAGACAATTATCCAATCAGAATCCAGAACGAATCTCTCATCAGTCTCATCATCAGAAAGGTCGTTTAAAAAGAGTTTGAGGAAATGTTTGATATTTCATGGTAATGTTTGATAACACTGGGAACACTAAAATTTTAACTTTCTGTTGCATTGGATTTTGTAACTGATTCTGAAGGATTTTTAGGCGCTGATTTCAAATCTGAAATTAGTTTTTCTCCATAAGCTCTAGTTTTCATGCAATTTGAGATAGATGAAATAGTCTAAATATGAACTTACGTAACCCAAATCTAAGCGTTTATTATATACATAGATAGATTCTAATATTTTTATCATGCTTCTTTTTTCCAGATCAAACATGGCTTCCTCATCGAGACCTCACTGTAGAAACAAGCCTGATGCCTTCTGTTACATCTGTGGTTGCTACACACTCCATCATAATAAAAATCAAAGATTGCATAAAATCTGTAGCTTGCAGAAAAAAAACTAACTTCAGATTTGAACTCAGCACACTTAAATTGACTGAAAACAAGTCTTTCTTTAAATGCAACATATAGAGTGTTCCCCTGTGTAATCATTGAATTGTGGGATGTTTCATTGTATTTTAATACATGTTTGAATCAAATGTATTTAACCTAAGGTGTGTAAATGTAATTTTTAAAAGTAATGCCCAACTATAATGTTCAATTTGAATGTATTCATAAGGTGGAGGCTTTAATATCAGCCCTTTTGGGTTTTTGCCTCTTCTAGTTGACTAATGAAACATTATAATAATTGACTAGTTGACTTCTAAAATAATAGTTAAGGCCGCCACACACTACAGGAGAATTTGCCCGATTTTGGCTGCGATTTGCTTCTCCGCGAGTTCGGGGAGGCGTGACCCGACTGTGTCTTCGTGTGAGATTTTGAAGCTGCTGCGCTCCTCATGTGTGTGATGTCAGTGTGACTCTGAGCTGCTCTGTCCAATCATAAACACCAAACATCAGCACGGCAACAGTCAATAAAACAGAGCATCAGGGGCAGAGGCGTGACGGACACAGAGGCACAAGATACAAACTCAGGAAATAGTGAAAACAATGAGAAGACTTTATTACTCAGCCCTCGTACAGCGGTAAATTTAAAGTGCAGCATCTTGTCCACATTACCCATAAAAATTGTCCTCTGCAAATAATGACATCCAGTCCACAAAACCATGCTATTAATCCAGTTTTAAAGTTTAAAAGTAAAAAGGCGGGAGTAGTTCCTCACGTGTGTCTGTTTACATCCACACAGTGCACGGATCGAGGTGAAGCTGCAGATTAGAGATAGTGACTGTATTTCCTCTGTACTTGATCGCCAATCTTTAATGCTTTAAAAATCATGCATCTGAAGTATTGCACAACATTTCACAAATAATAATACACAGTTTTGATTTGTATCTAAACTAGAAGTGCAGTGCTCTGATCTGAACACTTAAGAGTCAGGAAACAGCTGATGCGATCGCGCTCACAACTTTAGCCTGTGGTCGGCCACCATATCTCGGTGAAGTCTTTGAGATCGGAGGTTTAAATTTCATATGATTCTCCTTGTGTCTGTGGTGTACGCTTTTTGTTGCACGTCTAAAAATAGTTTATTGTAAGACGGGATTTAGCTGATACTCTAACAGCTACTCTTATTCTCTTATTCTTATATATAACTGCTCCTGTAGTTATTAAGACAACGGCTGACCCTTAAGGAGAGGTTTTGTAATGAACAGCTGGGGGCCACATATGGTTCAGGTGAAGAGGATTTTAATGAATGAAGGACCAAATGTTCAGGGAAACTTGCAGCAGGTGAAGAGGCCCTTTAATCCAATAGAGCAGACTGAGAAGAGAGGCACTGAGACTAAATAAGACACGCTATTTAGAGCTTAAAGCATTTAACTGATCCCTGGATTAAAGGTCTGATAATAACTATATTAACTCAACATCAACCCTTTGGAGCGTTAACCATGTTATAATATTGTTTTATTATCCTTTTTTTAATCTATAATGCTTTATTCTACTTTATTATGTCATTAAGTTGTGTTAGAGTCTTCTGTATTGTTCAGAAGATGACGATTTAAAAAGCTATTATTTAGTTGACTAGTCACGATTATTTCGATTAATTGCTGCAGCCTTAATTCCTATATATTTTTTATTTGTTTTTCCCATGTTATCTGTCACTGGAGCAAAACCTAAACAGTTTTTTTTTGTTTGTTTTTTTCCTGTGATACAATCTTAGTCAGCCATACAGAACATCAACATAACAATAAACACAAATAAAAAAACAATAACAATATTCAATAAAAAAAATAAGAACTAAAGATTAAACCATATTGACAAAAATAAAGCAAAATATAACAAAAAACACGACAAACAGGTACCCCATAAAAAGACAAAACAGACAAAAACACACAGACGGAACATACAAAACCCTAACACTAAACAGTCTTATTATTCGCTAGTTTGAGATAGACTAAATTCAAACTCAGAAACATCTAAAATCATTTTGACTTATTCGCACTAATTTTGACTCTGTTCTGTCCACTATTTGTTTGTATAGGTATGTTTGTTTCCTCACCCAGCTCCTCCAGCGATGGCACCCCGTACTTGTCTCCGTGGTCCTCAGAGATGGGCGTGACGCAGAGGCCCATCAGAGCATCCGACAGCGCGTCCACGGGCATCTCCGGAGGGTCCATACGACTGATCAGAGTCTGGAAACGCTTGTACGTCAGAGGAGGCTGCCCACCATTCAGCTCAATGATCCTACAAGACAAGTTACTTTTAACCTCTAATATTCCGGCCTATTTTTCCTAAAATGTCTGACTAAAATGACTCTCAGTCCAAACTGAATCTGTTCCTGAACCCGTTGAGGCACAGACAAACTGGACTCTTTGTGAAGCTGAGGCGCTGCAGTTTTGGCTCATCTACTCTCAAATGGGACCAAGCTCTACACAGAGGAAAGTGAATTTTTTGGGGTAAATATTGAATGCCTACATTTTTTGAGGTAAATATTAGGAATGGTACAATCTAGCGAGACAAAATTGCCACAAAATGATGTGAGATTTTTTTTCCATGTGTTTACATTTAGATCGGACAAAAAAGGGTTATGTATTGGTGAGTTACATCTCTTACAGTTTCAAAAAGCAGTACTAAAATGTAAACAAAAGTATCAAATGAAATAAATGACAAAACTGAGGTCAAAATTGGAAACGGAACCGTGAAATGTATATATTAGGAATTATGTTAAAATCATGTCGTCTCGTTCTCGTGGACCCAATCTCGTATCTCGTCTTGTGGAAATTTTGTCTCGTCCCACCCTTAGTAAATATAAGAACAGGTATAGCTGACAGCAAATCAGCAAACTGAGCTGATGTTGGGTTGTGACAATTCCCGTGTCAATGCTGAAGCACATCCCACCAAACATTTAGGGATGAGATTTAGGGAATTAGGCAAAAAAGTCCAGATGGAATTCCTATAAAATTTCTATACATTTTTTTTTTATGAATTTTTGGGTTTATTTTTTTTATTTGTGGGTTTGGAGTACAAACTGGTCCAGATTATTCTCAGAATGTTACAGATTTCCATGACTGAGTTCCATTTTATCAGAAACTGGACAAACAGAACATCAGGGCCCTTGGAATTTTATTTTTTAGCTTTTGATTTTAATCTCATAAACTTGACCTATCTGTGTCTCCAGATTGACCTGATTTCACCCCACTCACTGATGCCTCTACATGCGGCTAAACTGCACTTTTTTTGTGGTGGCACTTCCGATTAAAGATCCGATATTACGCAAAACTGACTCTTGTGAGCTTTTAGTCATGTTATAATCTTGTTCCTTCATCAAAAACATACCTGGAGTGTGTTTTGTTTCATTCACACATTTGAGTAACACTTTATTAATAGTCTGTCTACATCTCCAAAGCTCAAAATGCTCTTTTCCACCTTGTGATGTCATGAAGTAGTAGTTTCAAGTTAATAGCTAACTTTTACCTTTGTTACCTAGACCACAAGACTCTAGCAGCACAAATCAGACAGGTGTTTATGTTATTTAAAGGTTCACCATGTAACTTTTCTGTTGAAGGGTCTGCCACTTGCTTGTCTCCATGGAAATGTCATTGCAAAAACATTCATTCATACTGTGCCCACTTCTCCACAGATCTGACCTATAATTTCCGTCACCTGCTTCTTTCCAAAAAGAATATTCCAGTAACCTCTCCAAGCAGGTGGTAGAGTCCAGAAGTTACCATGTTCACCAGTAACCAGGCATTATATCCCAACTGAACTGAACGGAAATGGCCAACAGTCTGAGTGCGGTGTTTGTGTGATGGTTCGTACTTGTCCAGGTCGTAGAGGGTGTGTGAGATCTTGACGATGACTTCCACTCCTGCCTCCATGGCCAGCTTCTTGATGGCTGCATCTCTCTCCTTCCCAAACGGCTCAGAATCATACTCAAAGGTCAGGCGGCTGATTTTCCACTCCTAAAAACACAAATAAATATGCCTGTCACCATAAAAAGTTTAAATTTTTGATATACTGATGGAAGTAAATATAAACAATGATACTGAAACTAATTTATGCTATTGATACAAAGACCCAAGAGCAGATTTAAAGGAGCAACTTTTCTGGTGGAGGGTCCGTCACCTGCTGAAGATATCACAGCTCTGCCTGGAATGTTCCACAGTATGTCATTAAATAGCTCTGCCTTCCATTTATGGGGTCGCCTCTCCACAGATCTGACCTGTAACTTGGTCTGGTTTGGTCTCCATGAAGATAGAAAGGTTTAATGCCATACTGTGAAACATTCCAGACAAAGCCATAACAACTCCATGGAGAAAAGTATTTGACAGACCCACCACCAGAAAAGTTACACAATGCACCTTTAAACCACAAAACATATTTTAAATCTACAATATTGTTAAAAAATCTTGAGCTGAATGAAACTCTTTAGGAGTTAGTTTGCATTTGTAATGAGTCACAGAAGTTGGCATTTTAAACTTTTGCGGGTTTTCGAAATCAAAGGTTTTGCGGGCCTTAAAATGTGTCAGCTATTTTACACAAGCTTTGAAATTGGCACTGACCTAGCTTTAAGATTAAACCCAGATTGTCAGGGTTTTGGTTAGATTAGTGCTGGAGATATTGTATTTCTGTTGTGTGTCAGATCCACACGACCAGGTCAGTCCTTTTAATCTTGTCTCATCAAACTGTACCTAATCGAAGACTTACCGTGGCTCTTCTATTTACTCAATTTCTTGCGACCCATAAAATCAGTAGCTCTCTCGCATTTTCGTTTTGTAAAGGTAGGTCACTGGAGGAAAAAGGCTGGAGAGCCCTGGTCTATATCATCAGAGGTATAATACTCCCTACAACGGAAGCATAGCTGCACTGGACTGCACTAGACAAGAATGGAATGGACAACATTATCACAAGTGTTGGTGATAAATAAACTTGTTTTTACTTCTTTGACAATCTCAGTTCTTGTAGTTTCAGTTAAATAGCGAGTATTATGCAAAATTGACAAAAACAAGCCTGAAGCGGTTTTACATTACATTTTTCATGAATACACAGAAGCATGACATGGGGAGTGGGGAATATGTTGTTTTCGACGACTATAGCATTTTCAAAACAATAAAAGGTACCATGGCGATCTAAATATATTATGTGTGAACAATGAATACACCACAGAAGTGTAATACCCCCTATTTAAAGGTGCATTGTGTGACTTTTCTGGAGGATGGTCCGTCACCTGCTCATTATTATTATTGTTATTGTAATTTTCTTCTCTCTTAAGGGGGGACAACTATAGGCTACATTATAGGTCAGATTTATGGAAAGGAAACCCTATTCACAGACAGAATTACTGTATTTTGTAGCATTAGAAACACCCATAATGAATAAATCCTAGATAGATGTGTTTAATGTCATACCATGGCACATTCCAGGAAAAACACTAACATCTATATGGAGACAAGCAGATGACGCACCCTCCACCAGAAAAATTGCGCAATGTACCTCAAAATGTGTAGTTTTCTGTGTGTTTTTGTAGTTTTTACCTTGAAAAGCCTTGGGAACACATTAGCTGGTTGGCCCCTGATCACAAACAGCCTCGAATTCAGCTTCCTCAAGTTGGCATCCAGATCCTCCAGACACTGAAGGAGAAACCTGCAGAGCAACAAAGAAAAGTCTGAAATTTAACATTTTACATTTTAAAAACAACACATTTTGAAGCATGATATATTGCTACAGAGAAATATCACTATAAATAATAATATTGAACCTACTTTATGTCACCCACACAATAAAAAATAAAGCAGGATAATCCTAGTAAACCATTTTTAAATACAGTATTATTAAAAAGCCTGAGCAGCAACAAGCCCACAGAATCTCTTTTTAAAAAGGCAATAAAATCTTGGACAAAAAACCTCACCCATATCACTCCTGCAATGTTTTGGATAAGTTTAGTTTACTCAGTTTTGATAATTTTGTTCAATTTTAAAACTGTTTATACTCAAAGCTTTGCACAGACTTGCTCCTCCTCCATTGAAGGACTTTATAAAGCTGAAAACTGTGAGTGGGAGGGCATCAGGGCCACAGCTCGAGGAGACTGTGGAGGTAAAACTTTTGGAGAGAAAGTCCATCTCTAGCTACATTTAAACTGCATCTTAAACTGTGGATGAAGGAAAGCCAAGTCTGTGAACACTTTTAATCCAGCCTTTTACTGTTCTCTGTTGTGTCTCTGTAAAACTGTTTTGTATTTTGTATTGTTTTCTGTGTTACCTGCCTTGGGAGACAGATGGAAATGAACTTTTTTGCTATAATCTGGCATCTTTATACTGTAATTACAGATTTCAGTTAATATCCACTGTTCCTATCAAATAAATAAATAAAATAGATAGCAGAAAGAAGCAATAATTAGTCCTGGAAGTGACTTTTTCATCCCCCTACAACTCAAATCTTACCTCACATTACATAAAACAAAGCAGAAACCTCCCCATGACTGCAACAAATTACAGAGACAATAAATATTGTGCAGAGGCAATCCCGCTCACAATGAAAATACCTCATTTTCTGGGTATTTTTGAGCTATAAATTATGATTTCTACAAACATGATCTGAAATTGATGGGCTTCATTGCATTCTATTCATTTAAAAACCAATTGTAATTCAATAAAGGTAAAGTAGAGCTGTTTAATGTCATACTGTGGAACATTCCAGGCAAAGCAGTGACGGATCCTCAATCAAAAAGTTACATAGTGCATCTTTAAACTACCTGTGTAAAGTTAATATGAAAGACACACTCATTTTAATCATCAAAACAGAGAATATGACAAAGGTGTTGCATAAACAAGTGTCTTTTCTCCAAGCAAGCAACAAAATTGTAGCTGTCACAAAATAATTTAGTATAATATACCAAAAATACTCTTGGCAAAATATCGATACAGCTGCCCACGGTATCAATACTGAACCATCAAATTAAACTATCGATATTATGATATTTTTGCACCTCCCTGAACATGACATTCTGTTCCCTGGGTAGTTCTCGGTGTTGACGCGTGTAATCACTGCGTTGTGTTAAATCTGGGGTAAGAATAGTCCATGTCATTTGAACTAGGTGACATTTTCCAACTGGAGCGCCTCTTTGCAATTACTGAGAAAAGGGTTTGTTGTGAATTATCTTCCATTATGCCAAATTATGTAAGAACAAAATGTGACTAAGTAGATGCATTCACCACTTTTCATGCTAATTGGCTAAAACACTGTTAGGGTCCCTGCATCCTGTCCAATTTTGAGTTGTTTTTTTTTGCTGTGTTACACTAATATTAAATGGCCAATATTGCGCTATTTTCTGATCTGGCATTGTGCTTTTTTCATTCACATGTTTAAAACATTGCCATGTGGTAATACTGAAAGTGCTCCACTGTGTTTTTAAACTCCACACACCTTCACTCGAATCATTTGGATGATTTCAGCCCAGGACTTGCCGATCTCTACTGAACAAAAGGTAAAATGTAGCTGATAACTTGAAAACTACCGCCACATGACATCACAAGGTGGAACTTTGATTTTTGGAGATGCAGACAGACTAATAATAAAGGGTTACTCAAATATGTGTGAATGAAAAAAAAAAACACAACTCCAGGTATGTTTTTGATGAGGAAACAGCATTATAACATACATCAGAAAACTTTACAATAACGTCACAAACTAAGACATATCATTCTGGACTTTCACTTAACAGTTTTGGTATGGTCTAGATTAATTAAAAGGTAGTAGCATAGAAATATTAAAGACACTAGAAACACGCATGTAATTTGCTGTAAATAGAGTACTGAAAGCAAAAGGGGCCGGGTTGACACTACTGTAGACTGAACCAAAACTGTAAACTGTGCTACTTTCCATCGCTGACCCCCAACCTGATATTCTCAGATATGATCCATCGAGGATTGTAGAAACCCACAAACATAAACAAAGGAGAGAAACTAGAGCAGATAAGACTGACGAGCAGCAACAAATGGAAAAAAAAAAAAAAAAAAAAAAAAAGCATGATGAATCCTCAATAGTTAGTCCAGAAAGAATTTGAACTGGATCTGACCTCATTTTCAATTTTCCGACAAGCAGGGTTGAAGAATTTAGGAAAAATGCCATAGTGATTTTGGTTGTGATTATATTTGTGAATCATACTTTAATATTAAAGTTCCATTCAAAATTTAGAAGGCTACTAAACTACTAAACAAGAATTACAGGCATTTCAGATGTTTGTAGAGGTGAAAACTACTGAGGTAGCAAGTTACATATTAAATATTTACTGTAAAATTACTATTCCGATTGAATGCAAGCAGCAAATGACAAAAATATCTTGTTTTATTATGTTAATTTTGTCATTATTTGTGTCTGTGATGTAATTTTAATGTCTTTCTTATTCTGTAAAGCACTTTGAATTACTTTGTGTAGGAATTGTGCTATACAAATAAACTTGCCTTGCCTATTATGATTTCTACAAACATGATCTGAAATGGATGGGCTTCATTGCATTCTGTTCATTTATAAATTCATATTTCAGTCTTCTTTCAGATGTTAATGTTAATGAATGAGTTTTATACATGAATCCTGATTTGAAAACGTAAATCGCAAATGTGATCACAATACTTATAATACATTTTTAATACATTTTAAGGATAGGACAAGATCCTCATCAAAAACATACCTAGAGTTGTGTTTTGTTTCACTGACACGTTTTACACACAAGCCCTGTATATGGCCTGTGTTCTTTTCTCAAACTGAAAACACTGTTCCTCCTTGTGATATCATCAAGTGGTAGTACAGCAATCTCATCTGAACAAAGGATAAAACGAATATATGTACTAGTATATATAGTGTTTTAATATATGGTTATTCTGGTGTTTTGTAGAGTAAAGCAGTTCAATTTCCGTTTAACTTTAAAACTACCACTTGATGACCTCACAAGGTAGAATAGAGCATTCTGAGTTTGGGAGATAGAAAGACTAATACTCCAGGATTACTCAAACATGTGTAAATAAAACAAAACACAACTCCAGGTATGTTTTTGAGGAGATAACAGTATTCCAACACATGAGGTAGCCTTGTATAATATAGGACCTTTAACAGTCACTTCCAATTGTCAAACCCTGTGCCTGGACACTTTGACCTGACCCACCTAATGTACTCCCAGTCTGTAGCCGCTAACACTTCTTGACCCAGCACTGGCGCGTTCCACATCCACAGGTAGCTGCCCTCTTTGGGAAAAGTTAGCGCCTGACCCTCATCGTTAGCGGGACCGTGCCGAGTCTGACCCCGTCCCGTCGCGCCGTCTGTAGCTCTAAAGCCCCGGGTGCTCCCAATCCCCCAGGGCACAGACAGTATCCAAATCGCTCCACTGTGGACACGTGCCGCTTGGTCTACCACCAGCCAATTGACCTCTGCTGTTACGAGAGGAGGAGGAAGTGGGACGGAGGGGTTTTTTCTCAATGAACAGGCTAAATGTCCTGGAATGTCCTAAATGTCCAGGCCTTGATATACTTTTCCAAAGAAATTGTACAAAACAAAAATATATTGTTGTTTCAAAATGTATAGTTGTTTTCATATATTGAATGATGAGTTGATATAGAAATTATCGTGACAGGCCTATGCATTATTCAGGCTACTTAAAGAGGGGGTATTTTGCTAAATTAACTTTTTGGAGCTTTCTACCATGTTATAAGGCTGTTCCCTCATCAAAAACATGCCTGAAGTGGATTTATATATCGTTGATGCATGTTTGAGTAATTTTGCGATCTCCATTATTGTATTGTATCATTAAGCATGATACAAAACTATACACTACAGCTTCACAAACATGATGTGATGTGCCGTAGTTTCATTAGTGAAATGCATGCCATTGTGCAAATTGTGTAGGAAAATTTGTCCTATGCATTTGACCCAACCTTCAATGGCACTGTGGCATCTCCTCATGAACGTGGGCATGTGGCGGGCCCAGGGGCCCGTCTCCATTATCTTCTTGCTAGTCTTGGTCAGGACTAACTTAGCTGGAGGATTTGACCTATGGTTGATGGGGGGAGTGCCCGGAGGAAAGCCATTCAGACACGGGGAGAACATGCAAACTCCACACAGACAGGCCCGGGCGACCCGGGGATCGAACCCGGAACTTTCTTGCTGTGATACAAGCCCCTGTGCATTAGTCCCGTCTTATCACACAAGCACAAGCTCGTCTGGTCTCTCAGTTGAACATAATATTTACTGAAGGTGTGCTGTTTGTGAATCCGTGCATACTTCCCCTCTCCTCTCTATACGTCTCTGCAGAGTTAGCCTGATGTTGCTGACTGCCTGCCCACTGCAGCGTCATACTTGTTCCTTATATAACTGTACTGCCCTACATCTGTGTGCACAATCCCTTAGCCTAGTAACCTCATTCTGGGCCCACACGCGCACACGCACATATACACAGTTTCCTCTCTCGCTTTCTCTCTCACAGTGAAAAACAATGCAGTCCACGCTGTGCAGTGAATCAAGTGCAAAAAGCCTTAATATGTGTTTTATAATTTTATAACTAAAAAAGCTTTTAAAGTCACACAGGGATCAGGCAGTTTGTAAGAGCAAGCGGAGGGGACAGGGCATGTTTGAAGAAGGGGGAAATGTTTAATGCAATGAAATCAATACTACTTGAATTGTGCAAAAATACAGTATGCTTTCAGAATTTGTTTTGTTTTTGTTTTGTTATGCTTCATTATCCTACGTGTAGGATAGGGTAATGCTTAAGTCACGCATAAGCCAAGAGATACATTGAATTGTATTATAATTGCATTGTTGAATTATTTAACTGCTCGTATCAGCTAAAATCAGGAACCACTCTCTGAGCCCTCAAAAATGCTCTGTTTGCATTTTGCCCAGATTGTTGCATCAAAGGTAAAAACCCAGACTTTTCCTGCACAGTTTTTAAGCCCATAAACCATCACCAGACTTGTTTGGAATAGTGTTCACAATAGACGCATAGCTCTATAAGCATAGCGTTTGCATTTTCTAAGATGATCTTTTGTTTGTTTTTGGCATGTTCATTCCTGTTGCTGACAGCAGAGGGAGCTCCAACATGTAAATGCCTCATAAGAATCGTTTTATATAGTTTTCCAAATGTAGACACTACTTTAACTGGAAAATACAAATCCCAAGGTGACTATTGTAGGTTTAAAATGGGATTAAAGCCACAAGAATGCATATTTGTCCTTTTATAACAATTAATGGTTTTTTCATCTGTGGTGGAAAGAGTACTGAAAATTTCCTTGAGTAAAATGTAGTCATGTATTACTGCCAAAATTGTAAAAAGTATGCATGAAAAATACTACTCAGAGCATGAGCTGCTTTATAACACAATTTTAGATTAAGCTTTTATACAAAATTTGATCAATCCTCAAGAATTTAATCATTTTAAACCACAATCTGCATATTCTCTGATCTTTGGCCAATCAGAACGGGCAGTGTTGTACTCTGTGTTTGTGGGTATGGAAAGAAGCAGGGACAGCGGTGGATTTGGGACTCGTACAGTACTCCGTAACTTCTAGGATTTAAAAGTTGCACTGCGTAACTTTTCTGGTAGAGCATCCACTACCTACTTGTCTCCATGGAGATGTTATTGCTTGTAAGCCTGTCTATCACAAGAGCGACAAGCAGGTTACAGCACTACCCTTCATTACAGTTCAGATCTGTGGAGAGTGTTTTTGAGCAATAGAAATACATGCAATGAATAAACGCTAGTTGAATATGTTTAGTCATACCATGGAACGCAATAACATCTCCATGACAAGCAAGTTGGTAGAAAAGTTACGCAGTGCACCTTTAAAATGTGGCAAATTACGATTGCATGGCTAGCATTATATTCATACAAGTCCAGGTTTAAAAATCTACAAAAATATATAATTATTAAATAAAAAAACTCCTCATTTACAGTAACTTGAGTATTTATAATTAGTTTCCACATGTTTTTTTAATTGTGTCTACTACATGTTATAGTGTTACTCTAATCAAAACCAGCGAGCCCTGCAGATCAGTGTGAAGTAAGCTTATATAACGTAATGTAAGGTAGAGTACACAGTGTACTTTGGAGTGGAGATATTAACCAGCCTGCAGGCGTGTTCTGTCATGTCATTTAAGGGCAAGTCTGAGGAGCATACGCATGTGCATGGGCCAACAGCTGCATACTCAAGACATGGGGATTAAAGGGATGTTTTTTGTATTTTCTTTTAAATCAGTACCAGAGGAAAACTACAACTGTAAAATGCATAATCAACCTGAAAGTATAGGAACAGAGTGAGCCATGGCATGTTAAAAAAAGAAAAAAAATGTAAAAACGTGTTCTGAAATGTGAAACTTGCATTAGTTTGTCAGTTCATATTTAAAGGTGCATTGTGTAACTTTTCTGATGGTGGGCCCGTCAAATGATTTTCTCCATGGAGATGTTATTGCTTTGTCTGGAATGTTTCCCAGTATGGCATTAAACCTTTCTATCTATAGCGCCTTTCAGGACACTCAAAGCGCTTTACAGTTCCGTTCTATCTACATGGAGACCAAACCAGACCAAGTTACAGGTCAGATCTGTGGAGAGGCAACCCCATTCACAGTTAGAATGCCTGTTTCTGTAGGTATTTTTGAGCTATAAAACCACCTGTAATTTAATGTAATGTAGAGCTGTTTAATGTCGTACTGTGGAACATTCCAGGCAGAGCAATGACATATCCATAGAAAAAAAGCAAGTGATGGACCCCCAACCAAAAAGTTCCATAGTGCGCCTTTAACTTTGCCGAGTAACTCCTCTTGAGAAGCTGTGGTATCAGAAAGCACTGCTACAATGACAGTAAAACTTAAACATTAAATAAAGCAAAAATTATGAACTCAATGACAATTTATTTATCAAAAATTATATTAAAATCTCGTTTTGTCTCGATCTCGTGGACTGAATCTCGACACGTCTTATAGAAATTGTGTCTCGTCCCATCCCTATTTACACTTCTGATAAACCAACAATGTTTTTCCAATTTTTTATTTCATTATTTTTTTTTTTTCCAGATAAACTGCACTTTATCCTTCCCTGCGTCTCGGGTGTCGTGCAGAGTTCATCCAAGTGGAAGGCCTCATCATAAATGGGTCACGATCACATAACCAAGTTTTCTGGCACACTGACCTACATGTCCCCTCCGCCGGTTCACATGTTTCCTCCAACTTAGAGGGCAGAAGAATTGGCTTTCCTCACCTTTATTCGCGCTTTTGTGGTTTGTATTGCTTCCAGTGAAATGCACAATAGTCGTCCATATGTTGTTTTCCACATTGGTTTGGTAATCGTCTAGGGTAACGATTCAGAAAGCTCATAATTTGGTTCATCAAAACTCACCATGATACGTAAAATAAAAAAAGTAATTCATGTTTCATTCATTCAATTCATTCTTTTTATGTACACAATTTCACTGTGTCTTTATAAAAAAGTAGATATTCTATCTCAATTGAATAAAATTATAAGAAATTATTATTATGCCTTTTTTTATATCTGGTAATATTACAAAATAATTTCTTAAAGATGCACTGTTTAACTTTTTGGTTAGGGGTCCGTCCTGTCATTGCTTTGTCTGGAATGTTCCGCAGTATGACATTAAACAGCTCTACTTTACATTTATTCAATTACAGGTGGTTTTATAACTCAAAAATACCTAGTAAAACAGGCATTCTGACTGTGAGCGGGGTTGCCTCTCCACAGATCTGACCATAAAAACTCCACACAGAAAGACAAAACACAAAACAGTGAAGAGTCAAACCCAGAACCATTTCGCTTTGGGTCAAACGTATTAACAATTATGTCACCGTGCTGCCGTCTTTGCCGATCTACACTTTATGCGCTTTTTTCACTTAACGTAACCTGTAATTTCCATAAAACCTTAGTAGATATTGTTACCTGAAACAATATGAGTTATATGGACAATTCACAGTACAATCTCAACGCACAAACTCTTCTCTGGAGGTGAACAGAAGTGGGCCAAACCGCGAATAGTTAGTAAGATTAAAGGCGCACTATGTAACTTTTTTGGTTGGGGGCCCGTCACCTGCCTGGAATGTTCCACACTATGACATTAAACAGTTCTATCCTACATTTATTTGATCACAGGTGGTTTTATAGCTCAAAAACACTTTGAAAAACAGGCATTCTGACAGTGAGCGGGGTTGACTCTCCACAGACCTGACCTGTAACTTGGTCTGGTTTGGTCTCCATGAAGATAGAACGGAACTGTAAAGCGCTTTGAGAGCTTTCTTGAAAGGCGCTATATAAATCAGACTCAGACTCAGACAAACTTTATTGATCCACAAGGGAAATTACCCACAAGGGAAATTATATGGATACAGTAGCTCACTCACACTATTGATTAATTTAATGCCATACTGTGAAACATTCCAGACAAAGCAATAACATCTCCATGGACCAAAGCATTGGACGGACCCTCCACCAGAAAAGCTACACAATGCACCTTTAAATATTGGAAAAGTCAAGGTTTTAGATATTATAGATGATTTGCAGGTGACGTCACGCATCACATGACTTTTGTTCACGACGCCATATTGGACGGCAAAATCCAACACAGTGCCACACGCCCACGCCGCGAACTTTACGAAGTGTCAAGAGAAAAAGTATCGATAATTTGACGTTTTACTTTATCTAGCCTACATTGATTTCTTTCTCAAACATTTTTTTTTATTATTGTGGCCAAAATGGTTTTTCATTGTTGTGCTTTTGGGTGTAAGAGCCGTCAAACTAAAGAATCTGGACTCAGTTTCTATCGGTTCCCTGTTGACGAGGAGAGACGTAGCAAGTGGGTTGCTGCTGTGAAAAGGAAAGACTGGTCGCCAACAGTATACTCCTTTCACCTGAAATGATTAAATATTTTTGAACTTACATATTCATAACTTGTATTTTTTTCTGGTTACAATGGCCATTCTGTATGTATTGGATATCATTATATGGTATCGGTAATTAATAATATATAAAAAACATCTTAAATTGTTAGTGAAAAATATTGCCCATGTGTGTAAATGTGTAATTGTCCCTGACAGGCAGTGTATCCAATTTTAGCAGTCAGTTTACGTAATAATTAGAGTACACTGGTCAACGAGGTGTGATATCACCATCATTTCGAGGCGAAGCTGACAAATGATTGTGATATCACACTGGGCATTTTCAGTATATGAAGTCATTATATATCCTGTGATGATAAGATGTAACTGGCGATATTGTGGTTGGCTGTTGTGAGATGCACAGATGCACTTGTATTTTTTGTCTGAATATTGAAACATAAGAGAAATATTCCTCAAATTATAAATAGATTTTTCACATTTATTTTACAATTTTAAATGAATTTATGTGGTTTCAAACAAATGTTTGTTATCCCATTCATGGCCATTCATAACAATGCGTAGCTCTAATGCACAGGACCAGTCATTTCATACTCAGCCTGGATTGTGTACTACTAGCTAGTAGCTTACCTGAGCTCTCACTACATGATACTGCACACCGCCGTCACCGGGTACAACAACGTCTATGGGACAGATTTGTACATTTTTCACCCATCCAGCAATGAAATAACTGTAAGTGTCCAAGCTTTTGTAACTTTTCAGTTTTTCTCCAGAAAATCGGGATGGTGTGTTTATCAGGTAATTGTATATATCCATATAACACAAATCGGGTTTTGGAAAATAATCGATGAAACTAAAGAATTTATCAACTCCTATAGAGTAAGGATCAATGTCGATCACCTTAACTTTCTCTAAATATCTTTCCAAGTGGAAACTGTCCAATGTCTTGGCTATTTTTGACAGAGCAATCGAGTTGTTTGATGTGTTACCATGATCGTTGCCGTCTCTCTCGCCGTCCAAGATGGCGGTATAAACAAAAGCACATGATGCGAGTGACGTCACTGCAAATCATCTATACAACTTAAAATATAAAAAAAATTCTTATGAAGGAGTCATGAAACAGTCTTTGGTTGATTCATTCATAAAACAGGACAGCAGTCGAAGCCAAGCAGCCATGTTGAAATATCTTGTTAGCAGCAGACAAGTTAATTGGATAATGGCTAAAGGTGTCCACGCAGCTGGCATGTCTGGAGCGCGGTGGAGTAGCGGTTAGCTCTCTCACCTCACCCAGTTTGATTCACACATAGCCCTGGTCACCGTAAATACTCTATCGACTTATCGTTCAATATATGAAAGCTGGAACGATATTTTTTGGGGGTCAGTATATTTACCGTGTGTATATTTTCTTTGCACTACTGGGACATTTGTGGTTCTTTTTTCACTGTAGATGTAGATTGAAGATAAAATAAAAAAGGTTGATGAAAAATACTAAAGTGTAAAGTGCAGCCCATGTTTTTTAAGAATATTTAGAATAGTTTTTGTGGTTTAAATCTGCTCTTGGATCTTTGTGTCTGTGGCAGATATTAGTTTCAAATATTATCGTTTATCGTCTATAAAAAAGTGTTACCATGACAGACCTATTCACACACAAGAAGAGTCTTAAAGGTGCACTGTGTAGCTTTTTAGTTAGGGGTCCGTCACCTGCTTGCTTCTATGGATATGTCATTGCTCTGCCTGGAATGTTCCACAGTATGGCATTAAACAGCTATGCCTTACATTTATTCAATTACAGGTTGTTTTATAGCGCAAAAATATCTAAAAAACAGGCGTTCTGACTGTGAGCGGGGTTGGGTCTCCAAAGATCTGACCTGTAACTTGGTCTGGTTTGGTCGACATGAAGATAGAAAGGATTAATGCCATACTGTGAAACATTCCAGATGAAGCAATGACATCGTAAATAATCAATTTTGGAATAACAGTAATATTAGAATATAAATGATTTGGTACTTGTCTTGAACAAAGTACCACTTGATTTTAGTTTTAGTTTAGACCTTTATTGGACTTGCTTAAATTGCCTACAAAGCATTTACCCGTCTACCTACACTGACATTAGCCACGCTGCTAATTTGTCGTTCCAAATATTTCACTCCCAGTGTTGACCAGCAGAGGGCATCGGACACTTAATCCGAGTATTCAGTTGGAATGTTTCGGAGAACTGCTGACAAATTTATAGCTACAAATTCAATTACGTTTTATACAAGAACCTATATTTTCTGCAAGTTATAAAAACGTGAAATACCAACTCAAAGATGTACAAAAATAATTTAAAAAACACAGTAGTAATTTAAAGGTGAATTGTGTAACTTTTCTGGTGGAGGGTCTGCCAAATGCTTTTCTTCATGGAGATGTTACTGCTTTGTCTGGAATGTCTCACAGTATGGCATTAAACTTTTCTATCTTCATGGTGACCAAACCAGACCAAGTTACAGGTCAGCTCTGTGGAGAGGCCACCCCGCTTGCAGTCAGAATGCTTGTTTTTTTCTGGGTATTTTTCAGCTATAAAGTCACTTGTGATTTAATAAATGTAAAGCAGAGGTTTTTAATGTCATACTATGGAACATTCCAGGCAGAGCAATGACATATCCATAGAAACAAGCAGGTTACAGCAAGTTACATAGTGCAGCTTTAACATAACTCTACTGGGTCACTGACTTCTGCATACTGGAGTTGTATTCTGGTTACCATCTATAAATAACATCGGTGATAAAAACAGGCTAGTGAGCGATGAACCCCGGGGAGTATTGATTTTTCCCCCTGTAGAGAACACAGGTCAGCTCACGTGCACCTACAGAAGAGCTCTCCATGGGGCTGGTTTGATCTCCTCGATTTGCTCCACGGACACTAAACTCCCCTGGAAACTTCCTGCTTGGTTTAGATAACATCCTAAAACTGCCCTATTTTTTATTTTTTTTGTTTGTTTTTTTAGACAAACTTTATTGCTCCACAAGGGAAATTACTTGGACACAGTAGCTCAAACATCACAGTATATTATAATAACAAAGAGAAAAAAATATATAAATGGTAATAATAAATTCTAAATAAGTAGCAAAAATAGCAAGAGACAGGTGTCAAATAAGGCATACTTATATAAATGTATATGTACAAATAGAAATATATCTCAGCTATATACAAGAGTTCGTAAAGAAAACAGTGCAAAGTTGATATGATGAACAGGACATAGGGTCATCTGTTACATAAGAGAAGTTGAGTTGTTGACAGGTATGCTTTTCAGCTATGCTTTCTAGATAAGTAGCTTCTCTCCCGATAGATGGCGCAGTAACATATATATGAACAGATGCCGCTATTCATCTGTTGCTTAAATTTTTTTTTTTTTTTTGGAGGGACGTAGTCAAGGCGGGGGGCAATTATTGTCAAGGCGGCCGCTCTAACTATAAAGCGCTGCGGGAAACACTGTATCAGCACCAATCAAGGATATTTTTTTAATTTAAATTTGTCATTGTATTGTGAATATGTAAACCTACTATGTGAGCTTTGACCATGTAAAAGTAAATATTGTATAAATGTAAGCTGCGTGTCATAAGCTCGAAATGAAATCAGAATTTTGCTGGATCTGATATTGGTCACATGACATTGGTTCATATCGATATCCCGGTTGGGCCTTTAGTTTAATATAGGGTTGTTCCGATATCGATACTGGTATCGGCAAAAGCTCTAATACAACACATTTTCAGGTAGCGGTGAGTACTCAGAGCAAATCACCGATCCGATACCACTGTATTTTCCTGATACATAGCAGGTTAAACACAGACTGTGGAGGCTTAAAACACGCTAACAATAAGAGAAAAGACATTTGTGTTTCCTCTTTGATACCTTCATTTAGCCTTTGGTGTGGACGCTCAACTTGGTAAAATAACAGTGCAGCCCGACAACAGCAGCAACAGCAACAGGGCTACCTCGGACTTAGTGTATTCTGCAGAATTAGCCATGTGCTCCAAGGATGAGTGTCTTTTTACAGGCCTCACTGTTGTTTTTATCCGCACTGTGGTAGAAAGTGAAAGTGCTGCTTATCTGAAGATTATACATTTCACTAATATTTTAGTCTGCAAAATCTTCTTTATTGTTCCATTTTTTTTAAAAACAGCCTTCTAGAAGATTAATTTTTTGCTCTTGTATGTTACAAAATTATGTAGCCTAAGTGTACTTCTTCACACCATGGTATCGGACTGGTATCGGTATCAGCAAGTATACCAAGGCCAAGTATTGATATCAGATCAGATCCCAAAAAAATGGTATCGGAACAACACTAGTTTAATGTAATAAGATTATTTACTGTCTGATGTAGGCCATAATGTTTGAACTTTTATTCAAACAAAGTTGTAGTTGCTTGCAAAATAATAACAACGACAGACCACAACTGGATCGGTTTTGTAATAAATTCAGTGTTTTCTGAGGATACATGCTAACAGTCATATAACCTTATGCTTTAGCTCTGGTGCTATTCAGAAAACCAAAAATAGTCCTCACTTGTGACAAGTATCAAAACCACAGATCTATAACTATTCATTTTGCCCATATCAATATTTAAAGTTCAAGCGCAAGTATAACTAAAAACCTTAAAACCTGCCAGAAACACACTGAAAAATAACAAAGCAAATTGAAATTTCTCAAAAACAGTTTTACGCAGTGTATTGAGGTGTTTGTGACTCATTCAAACCACTCCCACGATCCATTACAGTAACAGTCTGAAGAAAACATCTCAGAAAATCATTCAGAAACCTCAAATCGACTTTTATTTTCCACCAAAAGGAAAAAGCAGGTGACTCACAGCCTCAGAACTCTTGTGTTGCTTTTGTTGGAAAAGAAAATTAAATCCAGTGTGCGCCCAGCTTCCTGCCTCGCACATCCAAAGACTCTGGTTCAATGAATCAGCGTGATAGGAACCGGGTAAAAGGAAAATGTTTGAAGGATTTTACGTGACGAATAATCAGTACGTGACGAGTCTCATGCCTGAACTTGAACAAAGCTCTAGTAACATACCTACTTCTTATAATTTTTGTTTTCATTTACTGATTAAAGTTACACACTGTGAAACTTTTTGGTTGGGGGTCTGTCACCTGCTTGTTTCTATGGTTATGTCTTTGCTCTGCCTGGAATGTTCCACAGTATGACATTAAACAGCTCTACTTTACATTTATTCAATTACAGGTGGTTTTATAGCTCAAAAATGCCTAAAAACAGGCATTCTGACTGTGAGTGGGTCGCCTCTCCACAGATCTGACCTTTATCTTGGTCTGGTTTGGTCTCCATGAAGATAGAAAGGTTCAGTACCATACTGTGAAATATTCCAGACAAAGCAATAACATCTCTGACGAAAAGCATTTGAAGGACCCTCCACCACAAAAGTTACACAGTGGACCTTTGACCATGCATAACATTTCCAAAAAAAGCATATTCAAATTCATCACAGTCCCTCTTACCTCCACCTGTTGACCCCGACGTTGGAGGAGCCAGCGAACCACGGATCCAGGAAGTAGACACAGCGCACGGTCCCCGCCCCTCGGACCGCCTCTCGCAGCGCCGGGTTGTCATGGAGACGCAACCCCTTTCTGAACCAGTGGATGGAGTTTGGAGCCATGGTTTACTGCAAAAAATATGTTTAAAATGTTAATTAAGTCAAGGGTGTAGGGGTGGGGAATACGGACAAAAATTAATATAATATATAAAATCCCATTCATAGAACTTACACTTAAAAGTGCTTCATAACAGTTATTTCTTCATATAATCTGCACTGAAACAAAGCAAAGGATCATGGTCTTTGTAGTTCCATCTATTTTGTAGCTACTGTAGCACCAAAATAATGAATTTAAGCAAAGAAACTTGTAAATTCAATATATTGTGATGGCTCATGATATTACTACGACTACGATTTCGACTTCGACTTCTACTAAATGGCTGAAAAGTCACTAACATTTTATGTAAGATTACACTTTATTTTCTTTTTGTAATCAGATCTTTTTTGTCAGTTTTCAGTTTTTAACATCAGACCCATGGCTATACGAGTGAAAAGTATCTGACGTCACAGATACTGCCCATTCCAATTCAAAACAACAATTCTGTTATGATCTTGTAGACAGAATATTAATATATGCAACAAAACAAAATGTCTTCCAACAAAACATTGCATCCTCATGAGCCAAAAAAGAGGTTTACACCAAGAACGGATGATCGTGTCGCCCTCTTTGAAATCACAGCCAAGACGCATTTAGCCTAGCCGGAATTAAGACATGCTATTTATACACAACCGGGGCGACAGGGAAACACAGCATGGTGAAATTTAGGGAGCAAAATATACATCAACATGAGTCATATAATGTGTTTATAATATAGTAGAGGAGGAAAATACTACTACTATTGTGTTTATATTGGCGAGGTATTACTAAAAGGTAAAGCTGGGCAATATGGGGAAAAAAAAAAAGAATCACGATTTTTTTCTCCCATATTCATTCATCTCGATTTTCAATTTCATTTTTTGATTTTGGATTGGACTTCAGGCATAAAGAGCAGGGTTTCAGGATCACTAAAGTTTTGTTTGGGGTTTTTTTTCATGTTGATAGGACCAATAATTCTGGAGAAATTCACATTTAAAGGTTGGAATGAGTTTGTACAATACATTAAACCTAAAAGCATGACACACGTTACTGCTATCAACAGAAACAGGTGTGATGTCCCTGCACTAAATGAGGTCTTGCGTTTCACTCATGAACGGTTTGAGAAAATAGTCATTTACTTTCCGTAACTTGGATTATAAAGATGAGAAGCACCAGAGGAGAGAAAGAGGAGATAAGGTGAGGAGCTGCGGTCGGATCAGTCAGATTGGGCAGAAGCCAAAACTTGTGAAACGTGAGGAAACTAAGAGAGACGCTGCGGCTCAGGCTACTTTTTCCTCAACAAAAGCATGTAAATTCTCATCAGCACCACACGCTCTTACTCCCACACGACTGGTTGTAGACCTGTCGATTAAAATGCGCTCGCCTTATTATCGAGATTGACCAAAGTAGAGAGTAGAGATCTATCGGTCTTTTGGCACAGCCCTAGTAAATGGTAACACTCAAAGCACTTTATATGAAGGAACCACTCACCCATTCACACACCAATGTACGCAGACAATAGGGGTGAGCTGGTTTAAGTGTCTTGCCCAAGGACACAAGAACAGCATTCATTACTGGGAGCTGGAATCGCACCACCAACACCAATGATGTCAAGAGTGGGATTCGAACTGCCAGCCTTCACATCAGTGGACAAAGCCTCTACCAACTGAGCTACTGAGCTACAACTACAAACTATACTACTAACGATGCACTATATATGTTATGAAGTTTTTTAGGTATACTTTTTTGCATTTGACCCACATTTGATCCATCCTTTAATACCACTGGGGCAACCACTCAGTGCCATACCCAGGGACCCATCACCAGATCTTGAGCTGGTCTTTGTCTGGACTACCTTAGCTGGAAGGTTTGACCTGTTGTGCAGAAAAGTCCAGGAGTTAAAACTGGAACCTTCTTGCTGTGAGTTGAGAGTGCTTGTCAAATAGGGATGTAATAAAATGTGAATCTCTCTGTACGATTTTTTATGTATTTCACGGCACTACATTAACTGCAATATTTTGTGGAGGCTAACAAAATTATGAATACGCTACCTCTACCTTTTAAAAATTCCTTGACAAGACTTTAGTACCGTCATAATCCATAGAACTAAGATTTAAAAGTGCTTAATAACAGTTATGTCTTCATATAGTCTGCACTGAAACAGAGCAAAGGATCATGGTCTATGTAGTTCCATCTATTTTTTAGCTCTTGCAGCACCAAAACCATGAATTTAAGAGAATTTAAGAGCAAAGAGACTTGTAATTCGATATATTGTGATGGCCCACGATATCACTACTACTACTACTACTACTACTACTACTACTACTACTACTACTACTACTACTACTACTACTACTACTACTAGGTCATTGCATTAGAGCTTAATTTATATGAGAGCCAATTTTTATTTATTTATTTTTATTTTTTGGCCAAACAGGAAATACACCAAATAAATAAAACTACTGAGTGCCTTTGCACCTACTCCAGTTAGTAAAATGACTTTGACCCCACAGCGTAGACACGTGGCTAGCTAGGTTGGATAACAACAGTTCAATGAATGAAAAAGCCAAACAATGGGGTCATGTCATTTTGCCATGTGCCAGGAAAGTCATTCACAAAAACGAAATGATTGTTACACAAATGACGAATGCGGGTCAGTGTTTTCAATCACACCTATAACATAATCTTTTCCTTGGACTATTTGACTTCTCCTCTTCAATCATTATCTGTGCACTTGTTAAAATATGTGGTGGTTTTGGTAACTGTCTGGGGTTCTGGCCTCAAAACCAGTGGTGGAAGGTAAACAAGGTAAAAGTAGTAAAGTACTGTACTGTAAATGTAGGTATGTGTACTTCACTTAAAGATGCATTGTGTAACTTTTCAGGTGGATGGTCCGTCAAATGCTTTTCTTCATGGAGATGTTATTGCTTTGTCTGGAATGTTTCACAGTATGGCAAACCTTTCTATCTTCATGGAGACCAAATCAGACCAAGTTACAGGTCAGCTCTGTGGAGAGGCAACCCCACTTCAAATTCAAATTAAAAATCAATTTGTGGGCCTTGCTATGGCGTTTTAAAGCTCGGTATCGGCAAATATTATGGATGTAACAATAATCGAAATATTGTGATATCGTATCGTCAAATGTCTCACAATAATATCGTGGGCCATCACAATATATCGAAACTTTGCTTAAATTCATTGTTCTTCATTCATTCATTGTTCTTTGCTAAAATACAGAGAACTACATAGACCATGATCCTTTGCTCTGTTTCAGTACAATCTACATGCTGAAATAACTTATTACACACTTTTAAATCTTAATTATTTGGATTATGACAAGAGAAAAGCAGCATATTTACAATTTTGTTAGTTTTCACAAAATATCTTAATAAATATCGGTACAGTGAGATGCATATTGTAAAAATATTGTATCGAAAGATTTGGATATTGTTACATCATACTGGTTATCATCTACAAAAATAATAAAAAGTCCATATCAGCCCATATCAGCCCATCTCTACCCATCGCAAAACAAAGCTCGAGTTCTGACCCGACTGTCTACTAAAGGTTAATCTCTGAACTTTTTTTTTCCCGCATTTGAATAAAAATATCTTCCCCATCTCAGCAAATAAGCCCACGTCTCACTGTCCACAATGGAAACTGGGACATGGTTATTGATAAGACATCCAGGCCTGACTCTAGCCACCTGTCCGCCCCGTCCTACCCGACCTCGGAGACATGTGGTTGGGCAGCATGTGGCCACAGAGCAGCCCGGTCAGTGGTGGCAGAGGTGGTGGTGACTCAGCCTAAACTAGCCCAGATCTGACTAAGCGTAGGGCTATTGAACCCAGTGTAGTCCGGATACGAAAATGTCAAACTCGATTTCAATATTAAGGAATACACGTAATGCACAATAGTGATTCTGATACCATGATGATGATTAAAAAATGACAAATAACACTCTTATTTATACAATAGAACATGATTTTCAACATTAAAAGGTGTAACTTTTTGGTTGGCGGCCAATCATCTGCTTCTTTTTCTGTCCAGAATGTTCCACAGTATGACATTAAACAGATCTACTTTACATTTATCAAATTACAGGTGGATTTATAACTTAAAAATATTTAGAAAAACAGGCATTTTGACTGTGAGCGGGGTTGTTTCTCCACAGATCTGACCTGTAACTTGGTCTGGTTTGGTCTACATGAAGATAAAAAGGTTTAATATCATAGACAGACACCTCCAGATCTTTCTAAAGCTTCAGGAAAGGCTCATTTCTGTCCTGTGAATGGGACTTTTTAAGTATCAATACCTGCTCTAATGAGTATAGTTTTGATACTATTTTAAGTGTTGTTTTTATCTGATTTTCAATGATTTTGACAGCACTGATTGGACCGTATTCCAAAAATCAGCTGTCATCAATTTCACCCAAAATGCACAATTTATGCTCAAGAAAGTCATTTTTCTGATTTAACAAAAATAAAAAGTGTTATGATATATTTCTATTTGTCAAATCATAACTAGGGCTGAGTACAGTTATGTTTTTTATACTAGCACCTTAAAGATACCTGTTCCTTTTTTCAGTGTCTGCATTTTTGTGTAAATTAATGATGAATGTTATTAAGGAAATACTTTTAAATCCTTGAATTTTTTTTGTTTCGTTTCGTTTAAGTTTCAGTTTTGTTTTCACAGCATACGCATTTTATATCAAAGGCAAGGCGCACGTGCTGTTTTTTTTTTTGATAAATAACTCTACACTTTTACTGCACGGTTACCTGAACGGAGGGGGAGGAGGATTTTGGCAGAGTTTGGTTCATGTTATCTGTTTGGCATCAACTGAACACACAAACTACAGACTGTCACTGGGCTTATTATTTGATTTTGAGACCCTGTACGGCCCACACTGATACCTGCTCTCAAATGTAGTAAAGTAAGAGTAAAAAGTTAAGTAAAGTACAGATTCAGATACCCTTAAGTGCAGTACTTCTCTACTTTTACGTCGTTACATTCCACCACTGATGACATCACATTTAACAACTCTACAGAACTTATTTGCTGTGAGGATCAGCAGCCCCACTCAAAGTAATACAACCCGAATGACAACAGCGGCACGCACGGCAGCTTCCGGAACAAGGTGAAGAGGTTCCACATTGCCCCATATAAAGAGAGAGAGACAGAGAGAGGGAGAGAGGGAGAGGAAGAGAGAGGGAGAGGAAGAGAGAGTGCTATCATGTTGATCTAAGGAGCAGGACCGACCAGCAGATGGAGAAGAAACAGAGACCAGACTGTCCAAGCTGTGCACTGTGGCTTGGGTGGGTGCCATATTGTGATGGCACAGATGATAGCCGAGTGGCCTATTTAGGAACTAAGGCAGAGGTTCTCAAGCGGCGGTGCGCGGACAAGGGAAGGTCCAGCTAGTTTTAAAGGTCCTATATTGCTCAAAATGGACTTGTGAGCTTTTTAGCCATGTTATAATGTAACCTGTGTTTTGCTTCATTCACATGTTTGAGTAATCCTACATTATTAGTCTGTCTACTTCTCTACTGTCTCTGTCTGTCTAGACTTAGACTTAGACTTAGACAAACTTTATTGATCCACAAGGGAAATTATTTGGATACAGTAGCTACATGCTCTGTTCCACCATGCTTTGTTCCACCTTGTGATGTCATATAGGGGACATTCTCATGTCAGCAGCTACCTTTCACCTTTAGTTCTGTAAAGATTGGCAGTTCCAGGGCTGAATTCATCCAAATGATTCTAGTGAAGGTGCATGGAGTTTAAAAACACAAAAGAGCACATGACATTGTATTGTCACATGAAATCACATGGTGGAACAGAGTGTTTTTTGTTTGAGAGAAGAACTCAGCCTAAATACGCAGGGTTTGTGTGTTAAACATGCGTGAACGAAACACAACTCCAGGTCTGTTTGTGATGAGGACACAACATTATAACACAGATCAGAAAACAGCGTCATATGGGCCCTTTAATACCATACTGTGGAACATTCTTGGCAAAACAATATCTCCATGGTGACAAGTATGTAGTGCACCAGAAAAGTTACACAGTGCGCAGTTTCGGACTTGGGCTGCCTTCGTACTTAAATACACAAAATATTGCAAAAGTATCGATATTGCGATCTTGATCTTGACGCAATAATCGATATCGTAACTCATAATAACACCAAGGTTCTCCAAAATTGTATTAATGATAATGAAGTCCAAAATTAGCCCTGATTTAGTGGTTTTTCACTAGTAAATTAAAGCATGTATTTTTTTGTTTTGTTTTATTATAACTGAAATTTTCTCTCCACAGATCTGACCTGTAACTTGGTCTGGTTTGGTCTCCATGATGATAGAAAGGTTTAATGCCATACTGTGAAACATTCCAGACAAAGCAGTAACATCTCCATGGACAACAGCATACGACAGACCCAGACATGCACCTTTAAGTCCCATTACATTTGCTTTTAGTCTATGGTTTGACCTTCGCTACCAGCAATATATTTACTGTTGTGTCATCAGGCAAGACACTTCAACAGTCTTGCTTCTGTTTCTGTGTTAGTGTAACTTTGGTTTGACTTGGTAAATGAATACAGCTCCGCACGTTGTCTCCCTGGGATAACAACAGACACATAATCACATAAGACAATGGATCAGTCTGTTTAGTGCGGCTATATTAGGATCACCTCCAAATGGATTCACTGCATTATCTCAATACAATTTAATTACAGCACATAGTATCTGAAATATTATTATTCATTACATTAGCATAGATTCTTGCTGAGAACATATTATTCCTATTCACCATTTGGCCAAAAAAATGACATACTATGGGTTTAAATGTCCTATATTACACAAAACTGAGTTGAATCAGGCTGGAATTGGACAGTCTATCTTGTCCTCTTTGTACTGTTGTACTGAAGGATATTCCCAATAGCAAAAACAACAACAAATCTAAAAAATAATAATAATAATAATAATATTTCTACATTTTTGTAAGACGTTTTGGTACATGCCTGTGGAAAAGCTGTTTGTTGTGTAGGGCTGGGCTGTATGACCAAAAATAATCACAATTTTGCTTTGAAAACACCTGATTTTGTGCATAATTGAATTAGTTTTGTCCTTCCAGCTACATTAACTTTAAATTATAAATCAGATGTTATGTCCTGACAGTTACCCTTTAAGTTACTCTTACGTGAATAGTTTTCCCAAATACTTTTTTTTACTTTTGGTCAAGTCATTTCTTGGACCACTGCTTCGTACTTCTACTTCAGTAATATTATTTTTGAGGTTATGTTACTCTTAAAGGTGCACTGCGTAACTTTTTGGTTGAGGGTCCGTTACCTGCTTGTTTCTATGGAAATGTCATTGCTGTATCTGAAATGTTCCACAGTATGTCATTAAACAGCTCTACCCTACATTTATTAACTTACAGGTGGTTTTACAGCTCAAAAATACCTAAAAAGATCTGACCCGTAACTTGGTCTGGTTTGGTCTCCGTGAAGATAGAAAGGTTTAATGCCATATTGTGAAACATTCTGGATAAAGCAATAATAATAATGAATCCATGGAGAAAAGTATTTGATGGACCCTCCACCGAAAAGTTACACAATGCACCTTTAATACAGTTTTTTGCTCCTCTCCTTGACTATGTGTTCGAAATGAGAACTGAAATTACCACCAATACTGTAATAATGTGGTGTATTGTACAAAATATTACTTACATGACTCTCCTGATCAAAGGCCTGTGGATCTGCCCCATTTTAGAAGTTAAGAGTTTAAAACTGTAGGGCATTCTTTCTGATCATAACTGTTATTTAGTGGGGTTTTTTTTAATATTCACACTTAGCATTGCTGGGTTTCAGATGACATCACAGTATTCCCGTGTTTCTCATACACAGACCAATCTGTGACCACGGAATGACAACCGGGTCACAAATTGATTCCGCCTCTTTATTATTTATTCAACGCAATTCTGTCGTTCTTGCTCACACGCAGACAGAGACACAGAGAGAGATCAACAGCCGCGCATACATGTCAGTGGAGGTACGCTTATAAAACACTTGTATGCTCTCCAGACCCGACGCTCTCTTCCGGCGGCGGTGGAAAACTGTTCCTCCCGCGCATCCCACGGAGCAGGATGTTCGCAAAGTGTGATCGTGGGACGTGGAGCTCTCATCAGTCCTTTCACCTGATGGTCGGGGGGGGGGGGGGACCATTACAAAGCCCGACGCAGTCCGGGGGTAGCGCCACACAATGCTACTTGGTCTGTGGGAAACCCTGGTATTCTATAGGGCAATATTATTTAATACAGCTAAAATTAATATTGTCCAACTGCAGATTTTTATTGGTCTTGGGTCTAGTCAGTAATAGAAATGATCAGGTTCGATATTTGGGAATTTACCTTTCTGAAATTTCATGGCAAAAAACAATATAATTAATAGGAAAACTTGCCCTTGCCCCCATCTGGAAGTATGACATTATAACATGCTAAAATCTGAAAACCAACTTTTTTTTTTTTTTGAGCTGATACCGATATCGGATATTTGGATGATAATTTTGCCCATGCCAATATTAGGCTGAAATAGATAGTATAGAGGGCTGCTACTAACAATTATTTTACATATCGATTAATCTAGCGACAAATTTTTCAATTAACTGACTAATCTATCGACTATTTTTTCGATGAATCTGTTATTTAAATTATAACTTTTTATAGAGCAATTTCTTCTCAATTTTCCATTAAGATTCATGTTGTTGTAGTGTATTTTGTAGAAACATATGCAGAGTATGTTACTGTGCCATGCAAGACAAGGACAGAAAATGCTGTTTAACACTACAATATACAGGTCAAAAAATACAGACAAAAAATATCGGCGGCAAATATCGGCTAAATTTTCAATATTGGACCAATACCTCGGGATATCTGGGGAGATACTCTGATTTAACTGTCAACGCCAATAACCAATGTACCATCCCTAATCTGAAACTATAAAACAATTATAAAAATGTCTTTGTAGTGTCACTTTTTCCTATTTTTACTTTTGCACAGCGATTTTGTCAAGCTGAAACAAGTTTACCAGTGAACTGACAACTAATTAAGAACTGAAATAATCGTCAACTCATTTAGAAAAGATAAGTTTTCTGAATTCCACAAACTCCACAACTGGACGTGTGCTGAGAGGAGAGACTGACACAAAATGACATAAGATCTGTGTAAAAATAACGTAAATATACTTTATGAAGATTCATCTAAAGAATAATGGCTACATTAATCAATTAGCAAAATAATCCTTAGTCGTTGTGCCTTTGTTTTAAACAAAATGATCTGTTCCCACGTCTGAAATTAACCGTAACAACAGCATAAACAGCAAAATAGCAGTTTTACGACTACTACTACTACTACTACTACTACTACGACTACTACTACTACTACTACTACCACTACTACTACTACTACCACTACTACTACTACCACCACTACTCCTGATAACAATAATACTAAATTATCTGTTCTCAGGTCTGAAATAAACCATGCCATGTTAATAGTAAAATATCAGTTTTCATTACTACTACTACTGCTACTACTACCACTACTACTACCACTACTACTACCACTACTACTACCACTACTACTTTAACAACAACAACTACTCCTTCGAGCACTCACAATAAGGATAATACAAAATGATCCGTTCTCAGCTCTGAAATAAACTGTTATTCATCACCAGCGTTAATAGAAAAATAGCACGAAAATATTCCTTGGCTCGCAGCTCCACCCGACCAGCCAAGTGATGGAGCTGCATCTGTGACGTACACAAACAGATTCATCATCACCAGGGCTGCGTTCTGATTCATAAACATCGACAATAGCGAGAGGAGAGTCCACGCTAGACCAGTCACTCCATATGGTCCAAATGCGAGGAGACTACAACAAGTGGCAAAAATAGACAGTACCGCAAACTTCATTTACAATTTTCTTAGCAATTATTGTGGTTTTCGGAGTACAATATTATAAAAGTATCATTTGCATGTACGTTTAACACAAAAAATCAGCAGGATTAAACCAGAACTGAACCAGGACTGACTCACCTGCTTGTCTATACAGGGATAAGTTTTATGCAATACTTTGGAGCTTTCTCGATAAAGCATTAACATCTCCATGGAGACAAGGAAGTGGCAGACCCTCCACCAGAAAAGTTACACAGTGCCACTTTAAGTTGGACTAAACTCAATGTTCATTTACAGTTTTATAGCAATGATTATGGCTTTTGGAGTGCAATGTTGTACGGGTAAAATTATGACTTAAAAACACAAAATCAGGTCTAAAGCAGGACTAAACCAGAACTAAACCAGGACTGACATGGCAATAAGCCAGATCACTACATAGTCCTAACAATAACTAATCAAGGTTACAAGCTTTGTAAATGGTAGTTTGGAAAAAAAAAAACATTTTATAGTACGTTACACACCCAACTGACATGTCTTAACTAGTATATTACGTAATTACAAAAGTATTAATATGCCTTACAACAATGTTTATTAGATTTATTTGTGGAAATATTTGCTATGATTTTACATGATAAAATAGTGTTAAAAAGTGTGTGTTAAAAAGCTACAACAGTGATTAAATATAAAAAGTTATGTACGACCAAACGAATACAAAAACAGTTACAGAAAGAAAAATTCCCGTTTAATTACTAGTTTGGATTTCAAGTGGGTAGTTGTGGGACTGTTATAGGGCAAAGTCACCACAAATGAATGACAAAAGCTACATTTTTAACTACAATAAGGCTTTAATAATGGAATTTATTAACATTATTATTCCATTTGTGGCTCTAGCAAATGATTATTACAGTAATTAGTACTAAATTACGTCATTCCTGCTACTGAACTTAATAATTATATAGAAGTTAATGGATACTTGTAATTACAACATCTAAACTTGCAGCACTAACTCTGTATTCACTATTGTAACTACAGAACAGCTTTCCAAATATGGATCATTATAACAACGTGTAACTAATATTTTTCTCCAGTGTTTTTCTCCTAAGAAATCTGTTGTTTACTTCATTAAGTTAAGTTCATTCATTAATATCTTGGCAATGTAAACAGACCTAAGTATTAAACTATTAAGTAGTAAAAAAAAAAATAAGTGGTATTATTTTTGTATTGCATTAATGATTAACCATAAGCGTTGTGCAAAAATAATTTAAAAAAAGAAAAAAAAAAAAAAGAAAAAGTGAATTTTCCAGACTCAGATGTACAGTGGCACCTCGCATGACTTCTTGAAATGGAAATTAGGTCAGTGCGTTTCTTCTGGCTGAGGGTTTGGCACCAGGCATCCACATGTACTTCACTACTACAACTCAATTACAGCTTTATACCTGTGATTATTAAAATTTATTACATATGAACAGCCCGCATACATCTTAAAAAGGAACTAATACCTGGCGTATGTGCAGAGCCCAAAAAGAAAAATGGGGTCACCAGAGCGCAGCTTATGTAACTGGTGGCGCTGTTTGGCGAAGTATACTCAAAAATAAAGCTACAGAAGTGGCCAGTCTAGCCGATCTTACCTTGTACTGGCTCCCGGGAGGTGTAGTTTATGTCAAGCCCAAAGAAAGGATCATTTCTTCGGCGTGCTGAGAAGAGGGAGCCTTGGCTTTGGGTTGGGAGAATTCCTCTTCAGTCTTTGTGGGGTGCTTGCTTTGTGCTGCTGTACTAGTTTGTTTCGTAAGAGTTTGACTGCGCATGCCCCGCCTTCCAAACCCACACCGACGTTGCGTTCCGGTCTCAAACGTAAAAACGACAACAGTGGAGACGTGAACTAGAATTAGTATTTTATCATCAAAACACAATATTATTATTTAGTAGATATATATTGCATGTACACTTTCAAATAGATAATATAATGGGTCGTGGTATTTTAAAACCAGCAAATATGCACGTATCAATATAAAAAACAAACAATGTTTTAACGTTGACATTTCATTGTTCAATTAAAGTGCATGTGATAATGCGTTAAGCTTAAGATTTATTGTTAAAATGCCGAAATTTCCTCTGATAATTCTCGATAATATGCAATTTAAACTGTTAAATTCATCTTTTCCGATTGGCTTTGAACGCAGCACTCGGGTCTGTCAAACGTGAACGGGAACGTGGTGCAGACGCCGCGCTCTGATTGGCCGAGGTCGGGTCACGTGTATAATGCTAGGTCACGTTTAAGAGGCATGGAGGGGCGGGAGTTCGTGCGCACAGCAGCGGGAGAGAGGCGCAGTTGTGGCGGTGTTATCAGCTCTGTCTCCCGGTAGAGAAACAAAACACGACGGCCTCTCTCTCTGGGTCAAATTTATATTACATTCCACGGCGAAACAAAAGCCAGCCCCGTTACCGAATTAACCCGAAGACCCAATTTCAAGTTTTTAAATGGGTGTATGCAATGCCTGGTCCGAATTATTTTGGATGTTTTGGTTAACAGGCTAATCAAAGCTTCAGTCTAGACTAATTGCTTAATAGCCACACATTCAGGTTATGTCTGGCTAAATGAAGTATAAAGTATAGTGTAAAGTGAAGTAAGAAGTATAAAGGGACTAAATCAGTTCTAAACTAGTAAACCAAAACATTAATTTAAAAAACAACAACAACTGCATATTAAATGGTACATTTGTATTGTTGTGGCCTATATATGTTGTATGTTGTGCTTTTAAAAAAGAAAACATTAATTATTGCTCACTGTAGGCTAAACTGCCTAAATAAATTGCTTACTAGTTAGTATTTAGCTGCTAGATGAATAACATGTACTTTATAAGCATTTTAAAATAGTAGGTTTCAGCCTTCAACCCATAGAAAAGTAAATAACAGGAATCAATTTAATCAAAAAATTAATAAACACTTGGACCTAATCTGTGTAGGCTACTTAAAATTACATAATAGTATGCTACATGTTAAAATATTAAAAAAAAAAAAAAAAAGTACTTCACAGTCATAGGCCTAGAAAGAATTAACTTAAACTGTGTAACTTTTCTGTGTAAGCTACTTGTCTCCATGGAGATGTTATTGCTTTACCTCCAATATACTTTTCACTCATCACAGAAACAAGTAGGAGACACCACCAGGCAAATTTACAGGTGAGATCTGTGAAGAGGCGACCCCACTCACAGTCAGAATGCATGTTTTTAAAGGTATTTTTGAGCAATAAAAACACCCATGATTGAATAAATGCATCTTATATAAGTTTAATACCATATTGTGGAACATTACAGGCAAAGCAATAGGATCTCTACTTAAAATTACATAATGGTATGCCACATGTCAAAATATGCCACAGTACGTCACATAGTCATAGTATCAGCTCACCCTACCGCTATTACCACGATTAAAGATGCATTGTGTAATTTTTTAGTTAGGGATCCGTCACCTGCTTGATTCTATGGATATGTCATTGTCCACAGTATGACATTAAACAGCTCTACCTTACATTTATTCAATTATAGGTTGCTTAATAGCTCAAAAATACCTAAAAACAGGCATTCTGACTGTGAGCGGGGTCGGCTGCCCATTACACGTAATACATCTGGCATCCACCGGGGGCATGCCAGAAGAAACGACAGCTTTGGCGTCATGGCTGTGAGTAAGATAGAGGCGTAAGAACAGATTAAAATGGAAAAAGCAGCGTTTGCCATTGATCAGTTTTAATACATAATACCCTCCGTCGTCTTATCGTTTTTTTCATGGAACTGTTATTGCTTTGTCTAGAATGTTCCACAGTATAGATTAAACTTATTTGTCACGAGAGAGGCAAGCAGGTTACAGCACTAAGCTACAGTCCGGTACTGTTCAGATCTGTGGAGAGGCGCCCCTGTTCACAGAAGGAATTATTGTATTGAGTAACAGAAACAGCTGTAATGGATAAATGCAAGATGGAAATGTTTAAAGTGATACCATGGAACATTCCAGGGAAGGCAATAATGTCTCCATACACATTTGGATTTTAGATTTTCATGTTTTTGACCAGAAAACTGCAAATTGACCAGTAAAGTTGCCCAAAAAAAAAGGAGAAGGAACAGTAATGCAATTAAAACACCATATACACAGTTTATGTTGTTCACAGTTTAGTTTAACAATGTAAAAAGAACAATGGATCTAGTGTTTAGTGCCACTTTAACTAAAGAATGCAGATATCCATAGCTGTTTGGGTGATCTTTCTCTCCCTCTCTTGCTCTTCTTCTCTTTCTCTCTCTCTTTCTTTTCTTATTTTTCTCTCCCTCTCTTTCTCTTCCTCCCCCTCTCTCCCTGTCTTTCTCCCTCTCTCTCCCTCCCTCACTTTCTCCCTCTCTCCTTCTCTGTCTCTAATTCTTTCTCTCTTTTCCTGTTTCTCTCTTTCACTCCCTCTCTCTCTCCCGCTCCCTAACCCCCTCTCCCTCCCTCACTCCCTCCCCCTCTCTCCCTCTTCCACTCTTTCTCTCCTTCTCTCGCTCCCTCCCTCCCTGCTTCTCCCTCTTCCACTCTTTCTCTCCCTCTCTCCCCCTCTCAGTTTCTCTCCCTCTTTCATTCCCTCTCTCCTCCTCTCAGTCTCTCTCCCTTTTCCACTCTTTCTCTCCCTCTCTCGCTCCCTCCCTCTCTGCCTCTCCCTTTTTCACTCTTTCTCTCCCTCTCTCGCTCCCTCCCTCTCTGCCTCTCCCTTTTTCACTCTTTCTCTCCCTCTCTCGCTCCCTCCCTCTCTGCCTCTCCCTTTTCCACTCTTTCTCTCCTTCTCTCGCCCCCCCCACTCCCTACTTCTCCCTCTTCCACTCTTTCTCTCCCTCTCTCCCCTTCTCAGTTTCTCTCCCTCTTTCATTCCCTCTCTCCTCCTCTCAGTCTTTCTCCCTCTTCCACTCTTTCTCTCCCTCTCTCGCTCCCTCCCTCTCTGCCTCTCCCTCTTCCACTCTTTCTCTCCTTCTCTCTCTCGCTCGCTCCCTGCCTCTCCTCTCTGTCTCTCTCTTCCTCTCTCTCTTTCACTCTTTCTCTCCGTCCCTCTTGTTCTTCGTCCCTGACCCTTCTTCTCTCGTCATCAGAGTCGTATCCGAGCGTCTCCTCCCCCGGCGTCTCCCACACCGGCAGCTTCACGTTGTGCCCATTCACCGCTGACTAATGCTTCTCATCTTCCCAAGTGTTGGCGTAGGATGGAGCCTGAACCGTCGAATAATGATGTAACAGCTCAGTGTGCGGCGCAGGGCGGGTCTGAACACGGCGGGTGGACTCGGGTTTAGTTCTGCCTTGGGTTACTCGACTGATCTGAAAGTTGCCGGTTCGAGTCTCGCTCTTGGCATCATTGACATCATTGACATCAAAAACATCATTGGTAGAGCGATGAGATCCACTGGCCCACAGTTTGGCGGCGTGATTCCAGCTCCCATAGATGAATGCTGCCGTTGTGTCCTTGGGCAAGACACTTAACCATAGAACTATAATAAAATCTGGAAGGTGAATCCAAGATGGCGTCGTATTGTTTTCAATGGCCTGTGCCACTCTTTTCTCTTCCGCATTACTTCCTCAATACGGGCGAGCTCCTCCCACCCGTGTGACGCTTGGACCAATCAGAGCGAGAGCTGCTCGAGCGCGGGCTCAGAGCGGGGCGAAGCTCAGTCTGACAAAGATCACTTTTAGGCGTTTTGAGGATTTAAACATTTTTAAAAAGTTTATGTTGTGAAAATAGAAAAGAATCTCTACAAAATCCGACCTCTGTGAAACCTTTGTGTCGATGCTCTCAGCCAAACACGGGCAGTTTGAATTCCCAAAATGCATTGCGCTCTATGGGAGAATTCTTTCTAGGCCCAAGCTCCCGGTAGCTGCAGTACCTGGAGCGGCCACTAGTTGGGACAGAGGAGAAATGCCTAATCCAGTTTTATTATAGATCCATGCACTTCACCCCCAGTGTCTGTGTTCCCTGGTGTAATGTGTGTGTGAGTGTGAGTATGTGAGCAGTTCTTTGATGTAGAGGTCTTAAAGGTGGAAAAGCATGGTAAAAAATAATTTTTCAAACAATTTAAATTTGCCTGTAGAGAAAGTATAGACTTACTTAGTAGTGAGACTTTTGTTTTCAAAGGTTTTTTTGTTTTGTAGATTAGAACAGTGGTTTTGGTCCTGGTTTTGTAAGTTCATTCATTGCATTTTCAACATTTTTGTAAATGAATAGAGCAATAACTGAAATCATAATTATAATTTGATTAACTGCACAGCCATAGTCCTGGTTAATGTCTGGTCCGCGTTTAGTCCCACAGTCGAATCTTTTGTTTCATTTTATGTTCTCTTTTCAAAAAACAAATACAAAATGTCTTTCAATATTAATATAAACAATACTATGGAGACTCCCAAAAGTTTGACCTCTACCCTGTAACAAAAACAAAAAATTCAATTAATATCCACAGCCTACTTTAGACTAGATTAGACAAACTGTACGTATGTTATATGGATAGGCTTCAGAAACTGAAGAGGAGGATTCAGAAGAAGAAGGCAAGGAGTCCAAAACAACACAAGCTCTTACTCCTACAATTTCATCGAGTAAAGATGAGATAGAGGGCCCAGTTATTTCCAGACCTGAAGACATCCAGTGGATAAGACAGGCACTGTACGGTTTCAAAGAGATGTCTTCAGTGAGTTCTTCTACAACTATAGTTAATGCAAGATCTGAAAGTGCAGATGAGGAGTTGGCTATCTGTCCTTCTGTAAGAAACAGTTCAGAAAAACTAACGGAAACTGAAGAGGAGAGTATGTTTACACTTCCTTCAAACACATCCACGCCACTAGCATCAAATATGCACGACATAAACATGGACCAAAGAAACTGGGCAAAGCGTGGCTGTGAAAAAGCTGAAAATGACCGAAAACATAGATTGCGTGATAAACAGAGAACTCTCACTGCTCAAAGCGATCAGCAGCCTGGACCCGGAGAAATGTAACATCATCCGGTTTAACAAGTATTTTAAATCATCTGCAGGAGACCACTACATGGAGTTTGAGATGCTGGACCAGAGTGTGTGGAATCTGATGAAGAAGCGGAAAAAAAGGCCGTTTTCTTTAAGTGAAATTCGTACGATGGCCAAACAGCTCCTTGTAGCTTTGCGTAGCGTTGGGGTGATGCACACAGACATCAAACCGGATAATATAATGCTTGTGGACCACCAAAAGAAGCCATTTAAGCTCAAACTGATAGACTTCGGAGTGGCTGTCCTCAAAAAGACAGTAAGAATAGGGTGGTACATGCAGCCCCTACTGTACAGAGCTCCAGAGGTCACTTTGGGCTTGTCCCTGACTGAAGCAGTGGACATGTGGAGCCTTGGCTGCTGTCTCCTCGACTGGTATCTGTGGGTCGACCCTTTTAATGTGTATTCTCCATATGATCACATGAGGCAGATCACACATCTCCTGGGGGGTTCCTGATGCAAAGCTGATTAAAAAAATAAAAAAAAAGGCTGTGTGGGGGGACAGATTTCTTTGTCCAAGAGAAATTTGGAGAGTGAAAACTCTACAAGAATATATGGAGACGAAAGATGAGATTCCTGAAATGGGAAAGTGCCTTCTACAAGCTTGAGCCACTGGATGGAACCTTAGCAGGGAACATAAGGTTCTTTTGAGAAGGTTCATTCAGGGTAATTACAAGGAAGAAAACTCACTTTGCTCTACATTAGACTGTTCTCTGATACAGCCAGTTTACAAGTTTATTATTCTCTTTCCTTTTGATTATTTGGGGTTTTGGATCCAAGGAAAGGCATTATAATGGTGTGTAATGTCCTAAAATTTAACTACTGACTGACACTTTAACCACTGGATCGAGTCTTAGCAGAATAATATAAGATTATTTTGAGAAGGCTTACATCAGAGCAATGAAAAATAAACATTATAAATTGCATTCAGTGTTTCTCTTTTTGTTTTTCAAATATTTGATTTGGTCTGTACTCTTGGGGAACACATTTTCACATTTACAGATATAGAAATCATCTCTGAATTTCTCTTGCATGGCTCTCAACGTTTTCCTGAATATATAAAAGAAAAAACAAAAATCACAATATTATTATATAAAATTTAAATTACATACATCAGTTCATTTTCTGTGTACTCGGGAATTAGTAGATTCTTTGTAGATACATAAATATTAAGTTGCTTTGCTGCTTAGGGCATGGCTGGTTGCAAGTAAACATTTTGCTAACTACCAGTGTTGGGCACGCTATGTTAAAAAGTAATTAGCTATAGTTACTAGTTATTTGACCCAAAACTGAGTTACTCCACTATAAAAGTAACTAGTTACCAGGAAAGTTACTATTGCGTTATTTATTTTATTTTTTTAATGGCACACTACTTCAGTCTCTGTCACAGTCCTTACTGAAGGTCAGCACAGATTCGCCGTATGTTTTAGAGCAGAGTTTATTCACTGTTTTCCTCGTATGAGTGACATTAGCGCTCCTGACAGGGCTTGTATAGTGAAGTCGTCCTGCGCGTACATGAGTAACCGTGCTGTGCTTTGGCCCACCTCCTCCAACCGGGCCAAAGTCCCAACTATGCCGTGCCTGGGCACAGTTCGATCACGCTCACACTGGACAAACGTACCGCGCTTTAGGGGCTATCCATGCATGGGCACAGTTCTAAAGTCCTAGTGTGAGTGCACCCTAAGTTTAAAAATGTCAACATAAAATTCTGTCTGTGTCACAAGTTTTTCTGGAGCTGGAGCCAAAAAATCCAGCTTTTGCTGCTGGGACGGCGTGGCTCCATGAACAGCGCCTGGCCTGCTATCATCATTACCGGTGTCAGTGGTGTTTTTGGCCACTAGTTTAGTAGAAGTGTGTGCGGTCAAGAGGTGCTTCATTAAACTGGAGTTGCTTACACCAAACGTGGACAAACTCTTTGCTCTGGGGCATAATGTACATTTTAACCTTTTACCTCAATGAGCTTAAAGTAGTGCCTGTATTTCCACCTCGAAAACGCCGTCTTTCCCTGTGACTCCGGACTCGCCATCTCTGATCGTTTGTGTGTGTGTGCTGCTATGTGCTGGGTTTTGATGTCTCTGATTGGCTTACCATGAAATCTTACTCTAACTTAACCAGTCATCATTACTTTGGCGGTTATCTCGCCCCCCTTCCTCACCAAAGGAAAAAAACACAGCATTTATTTTAACGCCATTATTCCCATCACTGCATACTACATAACTACAGAAACTTGGTACATTTGAGAGCAGGTACTGTATCTGTAAGAAACTTGGTAGAATTGATCCCTATGGTTTTGTATTACATTAAATACTGTAAAACCTTTGCATGTAGTTTATGTAGTGTGTGTGGTAGTTTTGACTTTATGGACATTTTCTGGACTTGTGGAGGCCATTGTGACACATTCCCGTCTTTACTTTCCCCTTGAGTTGAACACTATCTTTCTTAGTGTGTTGGTACTGAATGTATTGTATTTTTGTGGTGAGATTAGTAAAATTTTTGACCTTCATGACTCTCCACCTGCGCACGCTGATAATTTAAAAACAGTTTTGGCCCAGTGTCCTTCGTCACTACATGCGTCAACTGATGTGTTTGCAGTGGTGGAAGGTAATTAAGTACAAAAGTAAAAGTACAAATGTTAGGTATCTGTACTTTACTTAAGTACATTTTACAGTGGATACTTTTTGCTTTTACTTCACTACATTTGAGAGCAGGTATCTGTACTTTCTACTCCACTACATTTTAGATCTGGACTGAAAAGTAAAAAGTACTTTTCTTTGTGGTTTGAGACCTGCTGAAATGGAGATTTTATTTTTTTTAGACCTGTTTTAGACCTAGTTTAGTACTGGTTGTGTCCTGGTTTAGACCTGGTTTAGTACTGGTTGTCCTGGTTTAGATCTGGTTTAGTACTGGTTGTGTCCTGGTTTAGATCTGGTTGTGTTCTGGTTTAGATCAGTTTTAGCTCTGGTTTAGACTTGGTTTAGACCTGGATTTCAACCTGATTTAGTCCTGGTTTAGACTTGGACTAGACCTAGTTTAGATCTGGTTTAGTCCTGGTTTACTTTAGTCCTGGTTTAGATCTGGTTTAGCCCTGGTTTAGACTTGGTTTGGTCCTGGTTTAACCCTGGTTTAGACTTGGTTTAGACCTGATTTAGACCTGATTTAGTCCTGGTTTAGACTTGGATTAAATCTGGTTTAGATCTGGTTTAGTCCTGGTTTACTTTAGTCCTGGTTTAGACCTGGTTTAGTCCTGGTTTAGTCCTGGTTTAGTCCTGGTTTAGCCCTGGTTTAGACTTGGTTTAGACCTGATTTAGTCCTGGTTTAGATCTGGTTTAGTCCTGGTTTACTTTAGTCCTGGTTTAGTCCTGGTTTACTTTAGTCCTGGTTTAGACTTGGTTTAGACCTGCTTTAGTCCTGGTTTAGTCCTGGTTTAGTCCTGTGTTGGACCTGGTTTAGTCTTAGATTAGACCTGGTTTTGACATATACACTGAGGTGGCACTAGCCTGTATGAAGAGTCTGTGATTCAGTCTTATTAAGTCTAATCCTCCCAGACTCAATGGCCCAGAAGAGAGCGCTGTGCCTTGACCCAAGCTGTACGGACTCGGGGAAAGAGATCTAATTTAAGGTGATTTTCTCATTTTTCTGATTGCGTTTTTTTGGGATCACAGAGGGCGGACTCAGCAGGATCCCTGACATCTGTGGAGTGATCATCAAAACCTGAAGTGAAGGACTACGCTGACCCCAATTTGCTGCAACCAGGCTGAAAATATCAACAAAAATGGCCGCTACATGTTCAATATTGTTCAAATGAAAAATGGTGTAGTGACTTTTATGGTTTTGAAAAGGGTACTGTAGTAGAATCACAACTGAACCTAGTTTTCTTTCTCATTTTCAGTATATGGACATCTATCAACGCAAAATGAAAGACTCATGGGCCACGGCTCATTTCTCTTTCCTCGCTTCCTTCTCCTTGATCCTTCTTACCACCACCAAGTTTGTAGTGAATAAATGATGTATGAAATTTTGAGCATTTGGAAAAGCGATATATGAGACTAATTCATTATTATTTTAGCACTCAGACGTGCGCTAAAACGTGCCGGTAAATGTGTAGGTTTAGATTCAAAACGTACAAATATATATGTAAGAAATATGACTATACCATTCCACAATATTCAAACTGATAATATCGCCAAAACGGCAATTGCATTATACTGTATACTATGTTTAAATCCAGTCCTGGTTTAGACCTGGTTTAGTCCTGGTTTGGTCCTGGTTTAGACCTGGTTTAGACCTAGTTCAGACCTGGTTTAGACTTGGTTTGGACTTGGTTTAGACCTCGTTTAGAACTGATGTAGTACTAGTTTTGACCTGGATTAGACCTGGTTTAGTCCTGGTTTAGCCCTGGTTTAGACTTGGTTTAGACCTGATTTAAACCTGATTTAGACCTAGTTTAGACTTGGTTTAGACCTGGTTTAGATCTTCTTAAGTCCTGGTTTAGATCTGGATTAGACCTGATTTAGACCTAGTTTAGACTTGGTTTAGACCTGGTTTAGATCTTCTTAAGTCCTGGTTTAGACCTGGATTAGACCTGATTTAGCCCTGGTTTAGACTTGGTTTAGACCTGGTTTAGATCTTATTTAGTCCTGGTTTAGACCTGGTTTAGTCCTGGTTTAGCCCTGGTTTAGACTTGGTTTAGACCTGATTTAGTCCTGGTTTAGATCTGGTTTAGTCCTGGTTTACTTTAGTCCTGGTTTAGTCCTGGTTTACTTTAGTCCTGGTTTAGACTTGGTTTAGACCTGCTTTAGTCCTGGTTTAGTCCTGGTTTAGTCCTGTGTTGGACCTGGTTTAGTCCTAGATTAGACCTGGTTTTGACATATACACTGAGGTGGCACTAGCCTGTATGAAGAGTCTGTGATTCAGTCTTATTAAGTCTAATCCTCCCAGACTCAATGGCACAGAAGAGAGCACTGTGCCTTGACCCAAGCTGTACGGACTCGGGGAAAGAGATCTAATTTAAGGTGATTTTCTCATTTTTCTGATTGCGCTTTTTTTGGGATCACAGAGGGCGGACTCAGCAGGATCCCCGACATCTGTGGAGTGATCATCAAAACCTGAAGTGAAGGACTACGCTGACCCCAATTTGCTGCAACCAGGCTGAAAATATCAACACAAATGGCCGCTACATGTTCAATATTGTTCAAATAAAAAATGGTGTAGTGACTTTTATGGTTTTGAAAAGGGTACTGTAGTAGAATCACAACTGAACCTAGTTTTCTTTCTCATTTTCAGTATATGGACAGCATAGTGCAACAGCAGAGAGTTTTTCTAGGTTTAAAACAACTGGATTTCAGCATTGAATCTATCAACGCAAAATGAAAGACTCATGGGCCACGACTCATTTCTCTTTCCTCGCTTCCTTCTCCTTGATCCTTCTTACCACCACCAAGTTTGTAGTGAATAAATGATGTATGAAATTTTGAGCATTTGGAAAAGCGATATATGAGACTAATTCATTATTATTTTAGCACTCAGACGTGCGCTAAAACGTGCCTGTAAATGTGTAGGTTTAGATTCAAAACGTACAAATATATATGTAAGAAATATGACTATACCATTCCACAATATTCAAACTGATAATATCGCCAAAACGGCAATCGCATTATACTGTATACTATGTTTAAATCCAGTCCTGGTTTAGACCTGGTTTAGTCCTGGTTTGGTCCTGGTTTAGACCTGGTTTAGACCTAGTTCAGACCTGGTTTAGACTTGGTTTGGACTTGGTTTAGACCTCGTTTAGAACTGATGTAGTACTAGTTTTGACCTGGATTAGACCTGGTTTAGTCCTGGTTTAGCCCTGGTTTAGACTTGGTTTAGACCTGATTTAAACCTGATTTAGACCTAGTTTAGACTTGGTTTAGACCTGGTTTAGATCTTCTTAAGTCCTGGTTTAGATCTGGATTAGACCTGATTTAGACCTAGTTTAGACTTGGTTTAGACCTGGTTTAGATCTTCTTAAGTCCTGGTTTAGACCTGGATTAGACCTGATTTAGCCCTGGTTTAGACTTGGTTTAGACCTGGTTTAGATCTTATTTAGTCCTGGTTTAGACCTGGTTTAGTCCTGGTTTAGACCTGTTGTGACTTGATGTGCTAAAACGTATCTAGTAAATGTGCGGGTTTAGATTCAAATAACGTACACATAAATCACTTTGAATTACTTTGTGTACGAATTATCCTATACCCATAAACTTGCCCTGCCTAGTTTTATAATATTGTTTGAAATATGTCTCTACTGTGAACACAACATGTCCTCAAAGTTGGCAGTTATCGTAAGTAAATATAGCAGGATTAGCAGACCTCGACTGGACTTCCCTAATACACTTGCACGTCAGCGGCCCATATCTGCGCTGCTCAGTCATAACATCACGTCAGTATCGTGAGCTCATACACAGGGGCATGGGCGGTGACGAAGCCGCTGTGCGCACACACCCCGACCCTGAGGAGCGCCGCACACTTTGTCCCTTTTCTGGTCCTCCAAGGCCAGAGTAGTGCCATAAACCCGTTGCATTTTTCAAGATTACGACTAAAAAATAAGTTAAACGTGCACTGTGTAACGTTTTGGTTGGGGGTCCGTCCCTATGTGTTTCTATGTATATGTCATGTTTTATTGCTTTGTCTGGAAAGTTCCACAGTATGACATTAAGCAGCTCTACCTTACATTTATTCAATTACAGGGGGTTTTATTGCTCATAAAGACTTAGAAAAACAGGCATTCTAACTCTCGCCTCTCCATAGACCTAACCTATAATTTGGTTTGATTTGGTCTCCACGAAGATAGAAAGGTGAAACATTCCAGACAAAGCAATAACACCTCCATGAAGAAAAGCATCTGACAGAGTCTCCACCAGAAAAGTTACACAATGCACCTTTAAAGAGAGAAATTACACTTCTATGGGGTAATAATTGGTAACACATTGCATATTTAAATCACTATGTTATCTTTTATCATGAAAATGCTATATTTGTTGAAAATAATGTATTAACATGTAAAATGCGTTTCGTTTTTGACACTTTTAGTCACCCCTCCTTCCTGGGCCTGGGAGAGATTGCTAGATTACTCAAACATGCATGGATGAATTCTAAAATCTCTTCAGACATGTTTGCGGTAAGGGAACACAAGGGGAATGACATAACATGGTAGAAAGCTCCAAAAAGTTGATTTTGCACAATACCTCCTCTTTAAATAATGTTGTGGTCACTTGTTATCATGTTAGCTGTAAAATGGTACAGATCATGTGACATTCGAGGACATTTAAGCATTTTGAGAAGCCATTTATTTTCACCTTTGATCCATATTATCCAGAGAAAGTGTGTAGAAATATTCTTTTTAAACTCTTCTGGAGGGAGTGCAAATTCTGGCAGGGAGGAACTTAGAAGGGGAAGGGGATTAGATGCGTTTTTTTATCTGTTTTCCATCTCTTCATTAACAGATGACAAATTGGGATACTGAAGTCTACACTGGAGCCACACCTTGTAGTTTAAAGCTGCATTGTGTACCTTTTCTGGTGGAGGGTCTTTATCTGGAATGTTTCGCAGTATGATATTAAAGCTTTCTATCTTCATGGAGACCAACCCAGACCAAGTTAAAGGTCAGATCTGTGGAGAGGCGACCCCGCTCACAGTCAGAATCCCTGTTTTTCTAGGTATTTTTGACCTGTAAAACCACCTGCGAATTAATAAATATAAGGTAGAGTTGTTTAATGTCATACTGTGGAACATACCAGGCAGAGCATATCCATATGCATATGGACATATGCATAGAAACAAGCAGGTGACAGACCCTCCTCCAGGAAAGTTACACAATGCACCTTTAAAGCCTCTACTGATTGTGCATACTGGAGGAAATAACTAGAGACAGGGCTTGGCTGCAGTAGATGGGTATGTTTCGCCATCTGCAGGTGAGCTAAATATTGATGGGGACTGTCTTGTGTCATAACAACGAGTCCTACCAAAAGTTAAACCTACGAGACACCACAAAACCACAACATAATAAAAACATTTTGTCACATTTTAGGTTTTAAAGAACACGTTCCAGGCAAAAATGGCATTTATGAGCTTTTAACCATAAATTACATTATTTCCTCATTCAAAACATACCATGTACCAAGATGTATTTTTTTCTGAATCCTGTTTAGTAAGTCGACTCCCTCTGAACACAAAAAAAGCATGCAATTTAGAATTTTCCAGGATTGTTACGTCACAAGTAAAACCCCTATGGTCTCCTGAGCTGTTTAAGCCCATAAATCAAAATCTGAGCAATCTGTTGGAAAAAGGTTGCAAACCCTATTGTTACAGTTGTTATGTGAGTTTAAGTACAAATTCCCTGTGGTGCTAGTAGAAGGTAACCAACCCCACAGGATAGGGAGTGCACTTTCAAACAAGGTGTTTATTTTAATAAGCTAGCCATTGTTTTAAGTTCTAAAGAATGAACCGGCAATGCAATGGTACTCAAGAAAATAAAGAGAGTTTGCTTAGAATGGAAAATAAACACACAAAAAAACAGAAAGCTCTCAGACGGGTTAAAAAGGGTTTATTTAAAAGTGCACTGCGTAACATTTCTAGTGGAGGATCCGCCACCTGATGTCTCCATGGAAATGTTATTGCTTTGTCTAGAATGTTCCACAGTACAGATTAAACCTGTCTATCACGAGGTCGACATTTCAATTCAGATCTGTGGAGTCGGCCCTATTCACAGAAGGAATTATTGTATTTTTGAGTAATAGAAACACCCGTAATTAATAAATACTTGATGGATATTTTTAATGTCATACCATGGAATATTCCAGGGAAAGCAATAATAGCTCCATGGAGACAAATAGGTAGCAAACCCTCCACCAAAAAAGTTGAGCAGTGCACCATTAAACAAATCTGCCAAGCAACAAACAGGCCATAATATGTGTCCTTGAAAGAATTTTGGAATGAAAATAAACAGTTACCATATACTGTAGCTGGTTGGCTTCCAGTGTGCCATTATTTTATGTTTTTGAAAGCTCTATGGGAAAAAAAATAGGAAATTTACTTAAGCTCCTAAGTTGCCACATATTTGCAAACGAGTGCCCTTTGAACCAGAAAGTGATAGAGGTGGAACAACAACAGCAGCAGCAGTTCACCAGAAATGAAACTTATAACAGAGAGAAGACAGAGCTCCGTGGAGTGTTTTGCTGAAATAGGAATAAAACCATCAACATTTTGACGTCCATAAACTCAAACACAAGATTCTGGCGAGTATGTATAATGCAAGTTAGAAAGTAAATGAGTATGTTGTTTGGATAAGGTTCAAATGATGTGTTCGACGTTAACTCTGCATGTGGTTTGAGCAGCTAATGGTAATAGTATCTGAGTAGTATTTAGGGTATATGAATATTATCAAATTGCTTACATGGACAAATTAGCCATTAAAGTCAGTAACTGCTTCAGTGCACTGTGCAATTATAGGAACAGCCTAGGTGTGTCATAGGTAATCAGTGCCATTTTCTAAGAAGGTTATTCATTTGTATACAAACAAGAGACTGTTGCATGCAAAAGTAAGTAGAGAGAAAGCATCTGAAATAACATGTGAAATAACTTGAGCAAACAAAAAACTCAGATTGAACTTCTGAGGCTCTGTTACTGTTAATGTCACGGTCATATTTAAGATCAACCAAATGTTCTCTCTCTCCTGTTGTAGTGATGGCCGCTGTGAGCTGTACTCTCTCTGAGGAGCAGTTCCTGTGCTCCATCTGTCTGGAGGTCTTCACTGATCCAGTCACTACACCGTGTGGACACAGCTTCTGCAGAGTCTGCATCAACAAACACTGGGACAGCAGCCACCAATACAACTGTCCAGTCTGTAAACAGGACTTCAGCTCAAGACCTCAGATGAAAGTCAATACCTTTATGGCAGAGATGGTCTCTCAGTTCAGAAATAAGCCTGAAGAAACAGTGAGCTCCAAACCCCAGTCTTCTGATACAGGAGAGGTGTGCTGTGAGGTGGAGGCTGCTCCAGGAGAGGTGTGCTGTGACCTGTGCCCAGAGCCCAGGCTCAGAGCCCTGAAGTCCTGCCTGGTGTGTCTGGCCTCGTACTGTCAGAGCCACCTGCAGCCCCACCTCACAAACCCCCGTCTGAAGAGGCACCAGCTGATCCAACCTCTGCCCAACCTGGAGGAGCGCATCTGCCCTGAGCACGACCGACTTCTGGAGCTCTTCTGTAGGGACCACTCACACTTCATGTGCATGCAGTGTAAGGCTGAAGACCACAAAGACCATCAGACAGTCCTCCTGAAGGAGGAGGGTGAGGAACACCAGAAGAATCAGATGAAAGAAAGACGTCTGAAAATCGAGGAGATCCGGCGCTCAGTGGAACTCAGACAGAGAAATGCAGACACAGAAATACAAGAAGGCCTCAGAGTCTACAACGCTTTGATGGAGTGTGTTCAACAAAGTCTAGACGAGTTCAAACAGGGCATTGTAGAGAAGCACAAGAAGAGCGAGGAGGAGGCAGCTCAGCTGATAGAGCAGATCCAGACAGAGATCTCTGCGCTGGAGCAGAGAGGAGCTGAGATGGAGCAGCTCTGGAGCTCTGGAGACCACCTGCACTTTGTACAAACCTTCACTTCAGTCAAACCTGCTCCACAGCTCAATGACTGGACCGAGGAGACTGTCAGAATAGTGCTATTACAGCTCTGACAGTAGTACAGGACACATCTGAATGTCATCCACCCCATCCCTCCCGCCCCTCCCCCACCCACTGGCCAAACATCTTAATAAAATAAATAAATACATAAATAAAAATAATAATAATAATAATAATGATAATAATAGTTTAAAATAGACTAAAATACATAAATCAAAATTAAAAAAAAGAAAAAAAAATACATACACACATATACAGATAGATATACACATATACACATACACATACACACATTAAAAAGTAATTAATAAAAAAAAAAAGGAAAGTAGGGATGTAAAAGAAGGAAAGGAGCCCATAAAGACGAAAGATTACATAAGATAAGAAGGTAAGAGAAAGAAAAGAGGGGAAGAGAAGAGGTTATTGCCTATATTTTAGTCGTCCTCCAGATCTTGAGGAAGGGTTATAGAGTCAATGTGACGTAAAAAGGGGTCCCAGGTAGCATGAAATTGTTTAACAGAGCCTCTAAGTGAGAACCTCAGTTTTTCAAGCTTAAGATTGTAAAGCACTTCACGAATCCAACGGACATGCGAAGGCGGATGTGGGAGTTTCCAATTAAGTAATATCAGCCTTCGGGCCAGTAAGGTGGTAAATGCTATGGCCCGTTTCAGTGCATTAGGCACATCTGAAACGGGGGGGCACCAAAAATTGCAGAGATAGGGTTTGGCGCAATGGAATAACCATATGCCCCAGCTAATATGCTAAAAATATATGCCCACAGTGGACCTAGTTTGGGACATGCCCAAAACATGTGTGAATGATTGGCAGGGGAGAACTGGCATCTGCCACAGGCGTCGTTTACAGAGGGATAAATCTTAGCCAGTCTCGCATTTGTATAGTGGACCCTGTAAACAATTTTACATTGAATTAGTCTGTGACGGGCACAGATAGAAGATATACCAGATAAACCAGGGATACAGTACAACCACTGCAGCTCTAAAACTAGTCAACGACATAGTCTCAACATTAGACAATAAAAAACACTGTGCAGCCCTTTTTATTGATCTTACAAAAGCTTTTGATGCCGTTGATCATTTTATTTTGGAACAAAGACTCACAGAGTGCGGATTATCTAATAATACAGTAAATTGGTTCAGAAACTATCTCTCTGGACGGTCACAAATTGTACAAGTAGATCAAACATCATCAAACAAGCTCAATACACACAGGGTGTGCCACAAGGATCTGTCTTGGGTCCGCTACTCTTCATTCTATATATTAACAACATAAGTCAGAATACTAGAAACGTAAATTTTCATTTCTATGCAGACGACACAGTAATGTACAGCACATCATCCACTCCACTACAAGCTCTTTGTAACGCGGGTGACAAAACCGTATTACTCTCTCGCCTCATTACTGCTCTTTGTATTTTACGTTCCTTGCGTGCGGTCACGTGATCGCAGTCCGCCAATTAGCGCGCTATATTACCGCGAACCCCGGAAGCGCGGTAGACGCGAGAGACGGACAAACAAATTGTTGCTGCAGGTATGTTTGTAACTTCGCCTCTGCTTTATTTCGCTATGACAAGTTGCCAAACTTATTGTGCTAAATGTTAACCCATAGGAGCCGACTACCACACCGCCCAAGCGCTTCAAGCGAGCTGTGTATTAGATGAAATATCCGGAATTGGTAAGCTCACGCTCTCACATTAGCCTTCCGTATTTGTTTGTATATGTTAGCCCGCTCCCACTGCTTTCTATGGGTCCGGTTAGCACTACTTTTTATGCCAACTTTCTGAATGTTACTCTGTGATGGTTTTTAGCCTAAACATTGTGGCACTGAGCACTTTAAAGGCTGACTATTATATTGAATGTATGTAGCCTCCATGCACTTTACTTCAATGGAAGATATTTAACTATTTATGGTTATTTGATTAACTAGTGAATGTTTTTGAGTATATTGTACAATATGATAATATATGAAGAAGTATTTATATATTTAACTTGATAATTACCTTGAAATGATACACTAGTGTTTTAATTATATTTAGATTATGAATTCTTGTGCACATTGATTGTTACATTGCATGGTCCTGTTCTCCGCACAGGCCAGGTCTTGATGGCGAGCTAAGACAAGGCTTCTAGCCCACTGAACCCCACGAACCTCAACCTTGTGAAACTCAACTCTGTGGAGATTCCTGTCAGGAACCCTGACACCCTACTCCCCTTGTCTGGGCTGGTAGGAGGCTCTTGCAGCCAACATTTAAACTCTCGCACCTTCACGCACTCATTCCTCCGTGACCCGCTGCTCAACCGCTTACTCCCACTCCTCACGGACACTTATCCCCCGCCTGGACTCAGTCACTCTCAGGTCGCAGGAATTGTCATTCTCGTGCGTCAAACTGTGCTTTACCATTGATCTGTGCGCTCCAGATCAATCCTCTCGTGGACTATAACAAACTGAACTTACATTGTAAATATTTTTGGGTTTGGACAATGAACTTTCACTGCAGTGCATTGTAAATTTTGTATTACTACCTCTCTGAATGGCCATTCACTCACTCACTCTCTCTGTTGTTGTTTGTCTATTGTTTATTTCTAATTTATGTTTAATACACGGTACCATCTATAGCAGTTTCAGTCTCTGCCTCCTCTCTCCCTGAGCCGTACTTAGTCTTCTGGTTTTCTAGCCCATAGTTCATAATAATAATTCATATTTGTCATTACCCTGCATTACTACTTTATTACCATTCCACGCAGCGTATTTGCTACATAATTCGTGGCGAGCTAGCCAGGAGCGAGGTTGGCAGAGTTGTACCCCTGTATTTACTTGTGTGAATTTACTTTAAGACAGACAATCATGGAGGTTTGTGAGAAACTTGGCATAAAGATCCCTAATGCAGTAGTCATTGAAGGTGCTTCCGGTACAGATGATGAAGTGATTGGTTTTCTGAGCACTTATGGCTCAATCAGAAAGTCTGAATTTATTGACCAAACAGGGTCCGTCTTAGATCGTACTATGGTCGTTGAATTTGAGTCTGGTACATCCATTGTTGCACTGCATAATATGTTACCTTACACTTACGTTAGCCCTGATAAAACTGTTAGTTACAAAATTTCTGCACTTTCAAATGTTTGTGCTTCTCAAGTTGAAAAGGTCAAAACTCATAGTTACTTGTCTGAGTTACAAAATCTGGCTAAATGTACTGGTAAAGACTACGCGGAAGTCTTAAAGGATGTCATGTCTCTACTTGGCCACTCCATTTCAAAACTTGGGCCTGATTCAGCACCAGTCAAGGAGCAACCTGAAGCAAACCTAAATATGTTTTCCATGCCTGCTGTATCAGGTGGTGTGTCCCCTGTCCTGCTGCCGCCTGGTCCTGACCCACATGAAGCCTTTCCGCATGTTCACTCTCAACCCGGTGCCCAGTCAAGAGCTTCTATTCCACCCTTGCCTGACTTCAATCCGCCGGAAGTGCAACGCTATGTGGTAGAACACATCGTTAAAAATGAAGATAGTGCTATGTTCCACCTGTCCACACAGCGACTCCGAGTGTTCTCTGGCCGGTTGCCAAGACCACCAAATGAAACTGACTATGAAACCTGGCGTTCAACAGTTGACTTAATGTTAAAAGATCCATCAATCTCTGATCTACATCGGTCCAGACGAATCTTCGAGAGTCTTTTGCCCCCAGCTGCGGATGTGGTGAAGCATCTCAAACCCGAAACACCTCCAACAGTTTATATCCAAATCCTTGATTCGGCATATGGCACAGTTCAGGACGGAGAAGAGCTCTATGCGAAGTTCATGGATACGTTCCAGGATGCTGGAGAGAAACCGTCAACATACCTTCAGCGGCTACAAGTTGCACTGAGCATGGCAGTGAAGAGAGGGGGAGTTCCACTCAGCGACGTTGACCGACATCTTCTCAACCAATTTTGTAGAGGCTGTAGGGACAATACCGTTATCTCTGAATTACAACTTAAACAACGGAAGTCAAATCCACCGTCTTTCGCCGAACTGCTACTGCTACTCCGCACAGAAGAGGACCGTGAAGCTGCTAAGACTCAGAGAATGAAACAACATCTTGGTCCCTCAAAAGCCAAAGTAATGACTCACGCCCATTATGCCAGTGCCAGCACGAAAGAAAAAACAGAACTCACCACCCTGGAACAACTCACAAAGCAGTTAGCTGATATTCAACGACAGCTCACAGCCCTGACAGCCGCCCAGACCAGTTCAAAGCTACTCCATGCAGCCAAGTCCACACCAAGCCGTAGCTCTGGTGAGGGTCAGAGGGTGGGCAAGCCACAAAGAAACCCACCTTCTGCACCCAAGCCCGGTTATTGTTTTAGGTGTGGTGAAGATGGGCACATTCGCACTCACTGTGTAAATCCACCAAATTCTGCCCTTGTAGCTGCCAAGAAGAAACAGTTTACTGAAAAACAAGGCAGGTGGAAAAGTTCAAACTCATCAGTAAGACCGGATTTAAACTAAGTAAAGTTCCTGTTACGGGGCGAACTGGAACTTCTTCGAACCTACAATGTCCCAAGATTCAGACCCATGCCACTTGCAAAGACCATACATTTTCCACTCCAACCACCAGACTACCTAAAGGCCTTATTGGGTCAAAATGCACCAGTGACATTATCATCTCCAGCCAAGTGTGTTCTTGTCTGCTCGATACTGGATCACAAGTCACCACAGTGCCAGTCTCATTTTACAACAAACACCTATCACGTCAGCCACTCAAGCCACTCTGTGACCTCCTTAAAGTTGAAGGTGCCGCCGGACAAGCTGTTCCCTACCTGGGCTACACTGAACTAACTGTTACATTTCCCGAAGATTTCATTGGTGTTGACACAGAGATATCCACCATTGCATTAGTTGTTCCAGATTCCACCTCCGAACTCCAGTCCCACATTCTAATCGGCATGAATACACTGGAGCTTCTCTACAACCAGTATAGAGAGGGAGAGCATTCTAACTTCCAACCTGCAGCCCATGGCTATAGAGCTGTCCTCAAACTATTACAGTTGCGTCACCAGCAAGTGCAGTCTGGGAATGATGGGACAGTGAGACTCTCCAGCAAAAAGCCTGTCGTCATCTCTGCTGGCCACACTGTCGTGGTGGAGGGCTCTGTCCATGGAATCACCTCCTCAGGCTGCAGTGCATTTATCGAACATCCCACATCCCCACTTGCCGGGGGATTGTGTGTCACCAATTGCCTAATCACCCTCTCAGGACAGTCACCTCACAAAGTACCTGTAATTCTCAAGAATGAGTCAGAACGAGATGTGTCTATCCCACCTCTCAGTATCATCGCTGAACTCGTAATATCTCCTCAGATTCTCTCTCATGCTGCTTCTATCTCATCCATTCCTCACGATCTGCAACCCGATTTTGGTGATTCGCCCATATCGGAAGAATGGAAACAACGAATCACAAGCAAATTGAACGAAATCCCTGAAGTCTTCTCTCATCATGACCTTGACTTCGGAAGAACAGACAAAGTAAAACACAGTATCAAACTACATGACCCAACTCCATTCAAACATCGTCCACGGCCTATACATCCCAATGACATCGAGGCAGTGCGCAAACACCTGCAGGATCTCCTCCAATCCGGAGTTATCAGGGAGTCTGAGTCTCCATTCTCCTCTCCAATAGTGGTTGTGCGCAAAAAGAATGGTGATGTCCGGTTATGCATTGACTATCGGAAGCTGAACCTGCAGACCATCAAGGACGCTTATGCACTCCCCAACCTAGAAGAGTCCTTCTCTGCGCTCACTGGGTCCAAATGGTTCAGTGTTCTGGATCTCAAATCTGGCTACTACCAAATCGAGATGACCGAGGAAGACAAACCAAAGACGGCGTTTGTAACCCCTTTGGGTTTTTGGGAATTTAATCGTATGCCACAAGGTGTTACCAATGCTCCCTCCACTTTCCAACGACTCATGGAAAGATGTATGGCCGACCTCAATTTAAAACAAGTCCTTGTGTTCCTCGACGATATTATTGTGTTTTCCCGTACCTTGGAAGAGCATGAAGAGCGACTTATGCGTGTTCTTCATAGGCTCAAGGAATATGGTCTCAAACTGTCACCAGAAAAATGCAAATTCTTCCAGACTTCCGTCCGTTATCTTGGGCATGTTGTCTCCGAGGCTGGTGTGGAGACAGATCCTGATAAGCTGGTTGCCCTAAAATCCTGGCCAATTCCAAAGACCCTGAAAGAGCTGAAATCCTTCCTCGACTTTGCAGGATACTACAGACGCTTCATTCGTGGCTATGCCGCAATCACCAAGCCACTAAACAATCTGACGAGGGGCTAGGTTCCAACCCGGAAATCCAATCAGAAATCCACTCAGAACAGCAAGGCCCTTGACTGCAAACAGCCATTTGGGGAGCGATGGACATCTGATTGTCAGCGTGCATTTGAGACATTGATTGAGAGATTAACATCTGCGCCGGTTCTTGGTTTTGCTGATCCAAAGAGGTCATATATTCTGCACACCGATGCCAGTACCACCGGCCTCGGGGCTGCCCTCTACCAGGAGCAAGAAGGTCATCTGCGGGTCATTGCATATGCCAGCCGGGGCCTCTCATCAAGCGAATCACGATATCCCGCACACAAATTGGAGTTTCTGGCATTGAAGTGGTCGATAACTGAGAAGTTTCATGACTATCTCTATGGAGCTAACTTTGTCGTCGTCACTGACAACAACCCACTCACATACGTTCTGACATCCGCCAAATTGGACGCTGCGAGTCATTGCTGGCTTGCTGCTCTGTCCACTTATACCTTTACACTCCAATACCGTGCTGGTAAGCAGAACCAGGATGCTGATGCACTGTCTCGGCGCCCACATGATGCCCCATCTGCTTCCACTGACACCAACCTCATCCGCCAGTTCACCCAAGAGCATTGCAGTGAGTCTGGATGTGAGATTGCGCCCGAGATAGTTGCTGCCATCTGTGATAGCTGTCTTGCCAGAGCCCATTCATCTGATTCACACTCCATTACACTTGTTGAGTCCCTGAGTATGTCTGTCAATGTCCTACCTAACAGCTACGTCGACGAGAGTCAACATGGTCTTCCAGTTATTCCATCTCTGGCTCTTCAAGAGCTTAGAGACAAACAAAGAGTGGACTCCGCCATCAGGGAAGTCATACATCAGCTGGAGACCGGAGAACGAGTCCCTCCCACGGCAAAACAAGCGCTCCCTGAACTCGCTCTGTTGCTGCGGGAGTTGAACCGTCTTGAATTAATTGACGGTATCTTGTATCGGAAGAGACAAGAGGATGAAGACGTGGTGTTCCAGCTGGTCCTGCCTGAGGGGCTACGGTCCATCGTGCTAACCAGTCTTCATAGCGACATGGGGCACTTGGGCATTGAACGTACACTGGATCTCGTCCGATCCAGATTTTTCTGGCCACGTATGTCCGTTGACGTCGAGACCAAGATTCGAACCTGTGATCGTTGTGTAAGGAGAAAAACTCAACCGGAGAGAGCTGCACCCTTAATCAACATTACCACCACTCGCCCATTAGAGTTGGTCTGTATGGATTTTCTGTCACTTGAACCAGACCAGAGCAATACTAAAGATATCCTCGTCCTTACAGATCACTTCACAAAGATTGCTGTGGCTTTACCAACGCCAAACCAGAAAGCTCGTACCGTTGCTCGTTGTCTCTGGGAAAATTTCATTGTGTGTTACGGCATTCCCGAGCGCCTTCATACAGATCAAGGTCCAGACTTCGAGTCAAAACTTATCAAGGAGCTCTGTGAAGTGTCTGGCATCAAGAAAACGAGAACCACACCCTATCATCCAAGGGGAAATCCCACTGAACGCTTCAATAGAACACTTCTAAGCATGCTCGGTACCCTTGAGCCCAGTCAAAAGAAAAGATGGAAGGAGTTTGTTAAGCCTCTTGTACATGCATACAATTGCACGAAAAATGAAGTCACTGGTTTCACGCCCTATGAATTAATGTTTGGTCGTTCACCCCGTCTACCTGTAGACCTTGCTTTTGGTTTACCAGTCCACAAACATCAGACAAAATCACACTCGCAGTATGTGGAGAATCTGCGCTCCAGACTTGAGCAAAGCTATCGACTTGCTTCTAAGAATGCTGGAAGATCCGCAGCTAGAAACAAATCTCGCTTTGACCAGCGTGTTACCCCTTCGAGCTTGGAAGCTGGTGATAGAGTTCTCGTTCGTAATGTGAGACTCCGAGGGAAACACAAGCTAGAAGACAAGTGGGAGAAAGAAGTGTACATCGTTCTCAGTCGTGCTGGCGACCTACCAGTCTACAAAGTGAGACCTGAGAAAGATTGTCATGCTCCAATTCGTACACTCCACCGTGATCTCTTGCTGCCATGTGGTTTCCTTCCTGTTGATGCTTCTAATGACACTCCTGTGCAATCGCCAATTCGCAAACCAGTGACACGCAGTCAAAGACAACCTGCTCCATCTGATCTGTTGGAAGAAGATGAAGTTGAAGGTGATTTGCCTTACCTTACAACCCAGTCACCTGAGTATTTCCGCTCCGAGTATGTTATTCCTGCTGTTACTCCAGCCAGTGCAAGTCCTGTACCTATACTTACCAATCCAGTCGATCCTGAAGTACCTCCACAACATCACTTACCTGATCAGGATTCTGACGAGTTGTTCTCTACCGCCGCCGCAATGTTGCCTCCAACTGTGGAAGATATCCCAGAGCCCTTACCTATATCCAACAACACTCCCTGTGGACCCCTACCACCTACAATAGAAGAAAGGGTCCCTCCTGAGAAGGATGTCCCCGATGAGGAAAATGTGGAGCCCTGTGGCCAAGTAGAGACAGACCCAAAATTGACCGGCTCAGCCCATGACTATGTGAATACTGACTCCGACGTAGCCGGAGCGGAACCTGATCTATCTGTACGTCGTTCGTCTCGACAGCGACAGCCGCCTAACCGTCTTGGTTATTCCGCGTTAGGCAATCCCCTGATATCGGTCGTACAGACGCTTTTTCACAGTCTGGCAGATGCTTATGGCGAAGCATTTAGTACCGTCACTGCAGCAAATTTTATTGAATCTCCCGTACATGTCGTCTAATATGCACGCGGAGGTGCATGGTCTTAAGGGGGGAGGGTGTAACGCGGGTGACAAAACCGTATTACTCTCTCGCCTCATTACTGCTCTTTGTATTTTACGTTCCTTGCGTGCGGTCACGTGATCGCAGTCCGCCAATTAGCGCGCTATATTACCGCGAACCCCGGAAGCGCGGTAGACGCGAGAGACGGACAAACAAATTGTTGCTGCAGGTATGTTTGTAACTTCGCCTCTGCTTTATTTCGCTATGACAAGTTGCCAAACTTATTGTGCTAAATGTTAACCCATAGGAGCCGACTACCACACCGCCCAAGCGCTTCAAGCGAGCTGTGTATTAGATGAAATATCCGGAATTGGTAAGCTCACGCTCTCACATTAGCCTTCCGTATTTGTTTGTATATGTTAGCCCGCTCCCACTGCTTTCTATGGGTCCGGTTAGCACTACTTTTTATGCCAACTTTCTGAATGTTACTCTGTGATGGTTTTTAGCCTAAACATTGTGGCACTGAGCACTTTAAAGGCTGACTATTATATTGAATGTATGTAGCCTCCATGCACTTTACTTCAATGGAAGATATTTAACTATTTATGGTTATTTGATTAACTAGTGAATGTTTTTGAGTATATTGTACAATATGATAATATATGAAGAAGTATTTATATATTTAACTTGATAATTACCTTGAAATGATACACTAGTGTTTTAATTATATTTAGATTATGAATTCTTGTGCACATTGATTGTTACATTGCATGGTCCTGTTCTCCGCACAGGCCAGGTCTTGATGGCGAGCTAAGACAAGGCTTCTAGCCCACTGAACCCCACGAACCTCAACCTTGTGAAACTCAACTCTGTGGAGATTCCTGTCAGGAACCCTGACACCCTACTCCCCTTGTCTGGGCTGGTAGGAGGCTCTTGCAGCCAACATTTAAACTCTCGCACCTTCACGCACTCATTCCTCCGTGACCCGCTGCTCAACCGCTTACTCCCACTCCTCACGGACACTTATCCCCCGCCTGGACTCAGTCACTCTCAGGTCGCAGGAATTGTCATTCTCGTGCGTCAAACTGTGCTTTACCATTGATCTGTGCGCTCCAGATCAATCCTCTCGTGGACTATAACAAACTGAACTTACATTGTAAATATTTTTGGGTTTGGACAATGAACTTTCACTGCAGTGCATTGTAAATTTTGTATTACTACCTCTCTGAATGGCCATTCACTCACTCACTCTCTCTGTTGTTGTTTGTCTATTGTTTATTTCTAATTTATGTTTAATACACGGTACCATCTATAGCAGTTTCAGTCTCTGCCTCCTCTCTCCCTGAGCCGTACTTAGTCTTCTGGTTTTCTAGCCCATAGTTCATAATAATAATTCATATTTGTCATTACCCTGCATTACTACTTTATTACCATTCCACGCAGCGTATTTGCTACATCTTCAACAACTTCAGATCGCTTTTAACACTGTTCAAAACACTCTCCTAAGTCTAAAACTCACCCTAAATTCAGACAAAACTAAGTTTATGTTTTTCACAACCTCTAAAACACTCACTCCAAATCTCCCTCAAATTTGCACTTCTGAAAATACTCCAATTGAGTTGGTAGACAGATATAAGTATTTAGGTATTTGGATCGACAGTTCACTCTCATTCTCGTTTCACATATAACAAATAACAAAGAAACTGAGACTGAAATTAGGATTTTTCTTTTGAATTCGGGCTTGTCTTTCTTTTGAGGCCAGAAAAAGGCTTGTGGCTGCCACTTTCATGTCAGTGTTGGACTATGGTGATGTGGTCTACATGAATGCTTCAGCTCAGAGCCTGCGAGCTCTGGACACAGCTTATCACGGAGCTCTGAGGTTCATCACTGGCCTCAAAGCGCTCACGCACCATTGTGTGCTGTATACTCGTGTGGGCTGGACGTCTCTGGCCACTCGGAGACTCAAACACTTGTACATACTTATATATAAATGTATTCGTGGTCAGCTTCCTTCATACTTGCAAAGGCACATAGTTCAGAGAGATGCTGGTGCCTACAGCCTTTGCTCACAGGATTTGTTTTTATTGTCTGTTCCCAGGGTTAGGTCTGAGTTTGGGAAAAAGGCTTTTCAGTTTTCTGCTCCTTGGGCCTGGAACCTGTTACAAAATGACCTGAAATTAAAGGAGCTGGTCTCCTTAGACTCTTTTAAACATATCTTAAATAACAGGGATGTAGAATCATTAGTGTGTAACTGTTTTAATTGAACCTGTTGAAGCTTTTTGACTGATCTGTGTTTTTTAAATTGTGTGTATATGTTGATGTTTTTTGTACCTATAACTGTGGCCTCTTGGCCAGGACGCTCTTGGAAAAGAGATTTTTAATCTCAATGAGTCTTTTCCTGGTTAAATAAAGGTTAAATAAAAATAAATAAATAAATAATGCCAAGTTCCATTGTTGTTCAGTAATCACAATATTAAGACTTTCCTCCCACGCATTTTTAACTGCGTTAGGATATGTTACAGTCAAACGTCACATGTCTGAACGACTACAGACCTGTGGCACTCACTCCCATCCCCGCTAAATGCCTGGAGAGATTGGTCATAGAACACATCAAAGCCGCTTTGCCACCATCCCTGGATCCATACCAGTTTGCATATAGAGAGAACCGGTCAACCGAGGACGCCATAGCCACGGTGCTGCACACACTACTGGAGCACCTGGAGCACAAGAACACCTATGCTCGGCTCCTCTTTGTGGACTACAGTTCGGCTTTTAACACCATCCGGCCATACAAACTGCGGTCCAAACTCCACCAACTGGGACTCAACTCCTGTCTGTGCAACTGGACTGTGGACTTTCTCACTAACCGCACGCAGAGTGTCAGAGTGGGCAAGAACAACTCCCCCACCCTTGTTGTCAACACCGGGGCCCCTCAAGGGTGTGTTCTGAGCCCTCTGCTATACACTCTCTTCGCCCATGACTGTCTTTCCTCCTCCGCGTCCAACCTCATCGTTAAGTTCGCCGATGACACCACAGTGCTCGGCCTCATATCCAACAACGATGAGGTTAACTACAGGAGGGAGGTGCAACACCTAGAGTCATGGTGCCACCACAATAACTTGGTTTTAAACACTAAAAAGACCAAGGAGATTGTTGTGGCTTTCCGCAGAAAAGGTCACAACAACCATCTACCTCTCCTCATTGGCACCGAGGCGGTGGAGAGGGTGAGCAGTTTCAAATTCCTGGGGGTAACCGTGACTGCGGACCTGTCCTGGGGCAATCACATCACCTCAGCCGTACGGAAGGCCCAACAGCGCCTTTACTTCCTGAGGAAATTGAGGAGTGCCCACATTCCCAGACCTCTGATGTTGAACTTTTACAACTGTGCCATCAGTAGCGTTCTGACGTACGGATTTTTGGTGTGGTTCTCCAGCTGCACTGGGGCTGACCAGCAGGCACTCCAGCAGGTGGTGAAAGCAGCCGGTAGAATCATTGGAACGACTCTGCCAGAAATCAGCACCATCTACTCCGCTCGCTGTCTGGGAAGAGTGCACGGCATCCTGCGGGACCGACATCACCCTGCGCACCACCTTTTTCACCTGCTGCCCTCGGGGAGAAGGTACAGGTCCATACGGGCCAGAACAGCCAGACTGGCCAACAGTCTGTATCCACAGGCTGTGAGGCTCCTGAACTCTGTCCCTCTCCCCCCTCGGCCCCTCTCTGCCCCCCTCTCATGGACAAAAACCACATCCAACTCTTAATAACACTGAACTGGTTGCATTGTTGCATTTTTTTTCCATGATTCTCAGGTCTCTGTCTGAATGTCCCTGTCTGTGCACGTTACTTGACATGCCCTCATCATGCTGCTATAAGAACCGTTTACATGTTGTACTGAGGCCACACTGGGTCAATGTTTACACTTGGGTTTAAGGGGTATTTATTTATTATTTATGGGTTTGCACTTTATGGGATGCTCCAAACGCAATTTCGTTGTTTCTGACAATGACAATAAATACTTGAATCTTGAATCTTGAATCTAATGTTTCTGACTGGATTAACCTGTATAAGATTGAAATGCATCCTCTGGTAGTAGGGTCCACAGAGAGAAGAGAGTCTAATAAGGTTTCTGGAGGGTGATTCGGAAAATGAGGAAATAATTTTTTTTTACATAATCCCGGACCTGAAAAAAACGAAAAAGATGATGCTTTGGGAGGTGATATTTGACAGACAGGTGTTCAAAAGATGAAAATATGCCATCTGTATACAAATCACTAATTGACCTAATCCCATTATCATGCCAGACTTTAAATGCTAAATCTCCATTAGACGGTTCAAAAGTAGAATTTCTAAACACTGATGTCAAGGCAGTAGGGCTCAAGAGGCCAAAATGCCTCCTAAACTGATTCCAAATCTTCATTGAGATAGAGACCACTGGCCTGTCAGTTGAATGTGGAAGAGGAAGTTGGAAGCACAAAATAGAATGCAGAGAGAACTGTGAAGATTTTTTCTCCAAGTGTACCCAGCTTGGTACGAAATATTCTTTATCGCTCATCCAAAATAAAAGTTTCTGCACATTCGCCGCCCAGTAATAATGTCTAAAAACTGGGAGGGCAAACCCCCCTCTGTTCTTAGGGGACTGTAAAACCGACTTGCGAATTCGTGCTGGTTTACCAGCCCAAAGAAATGCTGAAATAATCTTATCTAGCTTAACAAAAAAGGATTTGCCAAGAAAGACAGGGAGGTGTTGAAACATGTAGAGAAACCTGGGAAGAACCACCATCTTGACCAAGCTTATTCGACCTGTGAGTGAAAGAGGCAAGGCCGATCAGCGCACAAAGTCCCTCTCAGTCTTGTCAATCAAAGGGGTGAGGTTCTCACGATACAAGTCTCCGAGAGATAAGGTAACTTGAATACCTAAATACCGAAAACCACTACTCGACCACCGAAATGGTACTATAGAAGGAGAGAGTGCTCTGGCAAGATCATTAATAGGCAGGAGCTTGCTTTTTTGGTAGTTAAGTTTATACCCAGATATGCTACCATACTCATGAAAGATGTTTAGAATAGCAGGAAAAGAAGTGACAGGGTCAGAAACATAGAGCAAAAGGTCATCCGCATAGAGTGAAACCTTATGGACAGTATCCAATTGCGTAATGCCTTTGAAAGTGGCTTCCGAACGCAACCACAGGGCCAAGGGCTCAATAACCAGAATAAACAGCAAGGGGGAAAGAGGGCAGCCCTGTCTGGTGCCGCGACCTAAAGAGAAGGAGGGGGAGAGAATATCATTTGTCCGAACTGAAGCTCTAGGCGAAGAGTAGAGGAGCCTTACCCAATCTGTGAAGCCCTTGCCCAGTCCAAATCTAGCCAACACATCATACAAGAAGTTCCATTCAACCCTGTCAAAGGCCTTTTCAGCGTCTAGAGACACAACAACCTCGGGGATCAAAGAGCTGGGGGAAGTAATAATGTTAAAAAGACGTCTAGTATTACAGGAAGACTGCCTACCTGGCATGAAGCCGGACTGATCCAGGTCTATAATTGGTGACAAGACACGCTGCAAACGTGAAGCAAGAACCTTTGACAGAATTTTAAAATCAACGTTCAAAAGTGAAATCGGTCTGTAGCTGCTACAGAGGAGAGGATCTTTGTCCTTTTTGAGCAGCAGAGAGATTGTGGCCTCCGACAGGGTATTGGGAAGGCGACCAAGAGCAAAGGCCTCATTATACATGTCTTTGAGAAAAGGGCTTAGCAGAGCAGAAAAGTTCTTGTAATATTCGGTAGCAAAGCCATCTGGTCCAGGCGACTTGCCACTCTGGAGTGAACCAATAGCTTCCTGAACTTCAGCAGTGGTGATGGGAGCGCCTAGCATTTCTGCTGATTCATCTGTAACAAGAGGAAAACTGATCCTATCTAACACAGCATCAGGGGAAGGTGAATGTATGTCGGATGTATAAAGAGCAGTATAAAATTCTGCAAAGGCATTATTTATATCATTAGGGTCGGTAAGGGTTACGCCCAGGGCTGATCTTATTGCTGGTATAAGTCTGGAAGATGCCTCTGCCTGAGCCTGATGTGAAAGAAGCCTGCCAGCCTTATCACCTGATTCATAGAAGCGTTGCCTGGATTTAAGTAAAGCAGTTCTGACAGCAGTGGTGGAGATTAGATCAAGTTCTGTCTGTAATGCAAGGCGCTCCCTATAAAGATTAGGGTCAGGGTTGGTGGCATACCGTTGGTCAACATCCTTAATTTCAATCAGAAGCTGATTAGTACGAGCGGTCTCAGCCTTCTTCTTACTAGAAATAAAAGAGGTAAGTTGGCCTCTGATGTAAGCTTTAGAAGCCTCCCTGAGATTACCTCGACTTGTATCCTGTAGGTCATTCAGTTCGAAAAATAGAGCAATCTGGGAATGCAAAAACTCTTTATAGGTTTCCTCTGCCAGAAGAACAGAGTTAAACCTCCACTGTTTAAGCATACGTGGTCGAGAAAGCAGAGCTAAGTCAAGAGAGACTGGTGCATGATCTGATATTGCAATGGTATGATAGACGGTGGCAACCAATTTTGATAAAAGTCTGACATCCAGAAGAAAAAAGTCTACGCGAGAATAAGAGCGATGGACATGAGAGAAAAACGAGAAAGCTTTGGCCCCTGGAAATGTATGTCTCCAGGGATCCGTAAGACCAAGCTGTTCAGAGAAAGTGAGCAGGGTTTTTGCAGCCTTGGTAAGAGGCAAAGATTTGCTGGAAGACCGATCCAGCAGCGGGTTCTGTACAAGATTAAAATCACCTCCCACAATTATATAGTGATTTTCAATGTCCGGAAATGATGAGAAAAGTTTAGTCACAAAAAGGCTATCATCCCAATTAGGGCCGTAGACACAAACAAATAGGAATGGCATCTCCCAAAGCCTCCCAGAAACCATTGCATATCTGCCATTTGGATCTAGGACTGATTTCTCTGACATTCAATTCAATTCAATTCAATTTATTTTTGTATAGCCCAAAATCACAACAAGAGTTATCTCGGCGGACTTCACAAAATTGTTGATTAATAAAGCAGAAGAAACATTCATAAAACACAAATACAGAATGTTCAACAACAAGCAGGCAAATGGATGATTGTCCCAGCATCTCCTGTCCTTAGACCCTCCTTCTCGGCAAGGAAAAACTCCAAAAAACCCAATGGGAAAACGGAGAAACCTCGAGGAGAACCACAGTGAAGGAGAGATCCACTCCTAAGGACGGACAGGCAGATGAAACTACTAATCTAGCAGGACGAGGACAGTTAATCCAGGATAGGGAAGGAGAGGAGGGGTCTAGGTCCCCGACACTAGGGGGCAGCAGCGGTCCAAACTGTAACAGCAGCATCTGAAACAGTTACACTCCCCAAAAGGGGAGTGGGACAGGGACAACATGTGAATAGCAAAGAACAGACTATGAATGAACTAGTAATTGAATATTCTTAACAGTAGGAGGAGAAAAAGTAGGAGAAACCAGAGGACAGTGCTCAAGTTGCCATACTTTCCCCAGTAATATATCTCCTAGAGCAGCTTAACTAGGCCTATGGGTTTAATTTCTGTTCCTAACTGACCTGACCATAAGCTGATTCAAAGAGGAACGTTTTGAGCCTAATCTTAAATGTAGAGACTGTGTCAGCTTCTTTGACATGAGCAGGGAGCTGATTCCACAACAAGGGTGCTTGGTACCTAAAAGCTCTACCTCCTAAAGTACTTTTAGCAACTCTAGGAACCACCAATAGTGCAGCATTTTGAGAGCGGAGTGAACGGTTAGGATGATAAGGTACAATTTCATCTTTAATGTAGGAAGGGGCCATGTCATTTACAGCTTTATAGGTTAGAAGAAGAATTTTAAATTTTACTCTAAACTCAACCGGAAGCCAATGAAGATTTTTTAATACTGGAGTAATGTGCTCTCGTTTTTTAGTACCTGTTAGTACTCTTGCTGCTGCGGCTTTTTATAGAGCTTTTAGGGCAAGCTGCAAGCAGGGAGTTACAGTAGTCTAACCTCGAAGTGACAAAAGCATGGACAAGTTTTTCAGCATCATTTTTTGGCAGTACATTTCTAATTTTGGCTATATTGCGTAAATGAAAATAAGCCGTTTTACAGACATGGCTTATGTGTGCTTTAAATGAGAGCTCTTGATCAAATAGGACTCCAAGGTTTCTTACAGTGGAGCTGGAGGCTACACTGACATTGTCCAATGTGATTATCTGCTCAGTTAGAGAGTCAAACTTTACATCGAGCCCGGCTGCAGGCCGGGACAAAACCACAATAGAGTCTCGTAAGTGTTTAGGGCCTAATAGAATGACTTCAGTTTTTTCAGGGTTAAGAAGTAAATAATTAAAGGTCATCCATGTTTTTATGTCCCTCACACAGTCGCTAAGCCTTTCAATTTGATTAGTCTGATCAGGTTTCATTGATAGGTACAGCTGGGTGTCATCTGCATAACAATGGAAATCGATACCATGCTTTCGGATGATATTACCTAACGGTAGCATATAAAGGGTAAACAGAACTGGACCCAGAACTGAACCCTGTGGCACACCGTAGGCTACTTTAGAGCACTGTGAGGAGCTCTGGTTAACATTTACAAACTGGTACCTATCAGATAAATAGGATTTAAACCAGCTGAGGGCAGTTCCTCTGATGCCCACATCACATTCCAACCTCTGCAGTAGAATGTTATGGTCGATTGTGTCAAAAGCTGCGCTGAGGTCCAACAGAACCAGTATTGAGACCTGACCATTGTCAGCAGCCAATAATAAATCATTTGTTACTTTAACCAGGGCTGTCTCAGTGCTATGATGAGTTCTGAATCCAGATTGAAATTTTTCAAATAAATTATTTTCCTGCAGATGACGACAAAGCTGTTTAATTACAATTCTCTCCAGAATTTTAGAAATAAACGGAAGATTTGAAATAGGTCTGTAATTGGCTAAGAGGTCAGGATCAAGATTAGGCTTTTTTAGGAGCGGCTTAATTACTGCATATTTAAAAGACTGAGGCACGTAACCACTTTCCAGTGAAGTATTTATTATATTAAGAATAGGATCAATAATTAGAGGGAGAATTTCTTTGAAAAGTCTACTTGGGATTGGGTCCAACATACAAGTTGAGGATTTAGAGGACATAAAGGCAGAAGTTAATTCTGCATGATTTAGAATGGCAAATTTCTCAAAAACTGGACCAAGTGAGGGTAATTCAGATCCCACCAAAACTGAACATGAGTTTAATTGAGACCCTACTCTTACAGCTTGAACTTGCTCAGAATTAAAAGTAGGGGCAATTTCATTTATTTTATCTCTTATAGTAATGATCTTATTATTAAAAAATGTCAGGAAATCCTCAGAACTGAGGGTAATTGGGATTGAAGGTTCTACTGCGCTGTGGCAGTTAGTCAGCCTGGCTACAGTGCTGAATAAGAACCTAGGATTATTTTTGTTTACTTCAATTAGATTGGAATAGTAACTGGTTTGGGCCGCACGCAACGCCTGCTTATAGGACAAAAGGCAGGTTTTCCATGCTTTTAAAGACTGCACTGAGTGTGCTTTACGGTAACTTTTCTCAATTCTCCTAACCTTTTGTTTGTGTGCACGCAATTTTTCATTATACCATGGAGCAGATCGCCTTGGCCTGACAACTTTCTGTTTTAGTGGAGCAACTGCATCAAGGGCAGTTTTCAAGGAGTCCATGGTCTTATCAAGAAATTGGTCACTTTTGATGGGATCTAAACCATCCCCAGCTGGGTCACATGACAAATCATTAAATATTGGCCCAATTATTTCTATGAAATTAGTAACAGCTTTTTCAGAAATTGTTCTTTTAGTTATTATTTTATTGTGGTGAACAGAGAAATCTTTAAGAATAAACTGAAAGGTAATCAAAAAATGATCTGATAATATAGGATTTTGTGGGAGGACTTTTAGATCACTGATCTCTATGCCATATGTTAAAACAAGATCCAATGTGTGCTTATGACTGTGTGTGGGCTGATTTACACTTTGAGTAAAACCAATGTCATTCAAAAGAGCGCCAAAGGCTTTGTTTAGACAATCATCTTTCAGATCGGTTTTTATATTAAAATCTCCAAGTATTATAATTTTGTCCCAGTCTACAACCAAACCCGACACAAAATCCGAGAACTCTGTTAAAAACTCTGAATAAGGACCAGGAGGTCGGTAAATTATTATAAATAAAACACCTTTTTGGTTTTTCCAATTATGGCAGGTTATTGATAGACAGAGGCTTTCAAACGAGCCAAACGCTTTATTCGTTTTAGGACAAAGCAACAAGCCAGAATGAGAAATGGCTGCAACACCACCACCTCGACCAGTGCTCCTGGCACTCAGAAAGTTGACATGACTTGGAGGTGTGGACTCATTTAATCTCACAAAATCACCAGGTTGAAGCCAAATTTCAGTCAGGGCCAAAATATCAATGTTATGGTCCTGAATTAATTCATTGACTAAAAAGGATTTAGAAGAAATCGACCTTATGTTTAGCAGTCCACACTTTACACACTTATTTAGAGGTTGACTAGTATCACGAATTGGTATTTGTATTAAGTTTTTTGGTCTTTTAATTTTAATTTTATTTTTATTATTTTTATTTTTTCGGGGGACAGACACAGTCTCTATCTGACTAGGTTCTGAATACTTGATTTGTGACAGAGCGGGAGAGAGCCTAGCGTCAGTAACAGAGGAGCAGGATTTTCCACTAACTCTCCTCTGCGCCCGGGACTCACTTTTTCCCTGTCACTTTAGGCGACTAAGACTATCGGTCAAATTTCTGACTAAAAGAGATGTGCCCGCCGAAGTCGGATGGACACCATCCCTCCGTATGAGCCCGGGCTTCCCCTCGAACGCACTCCAATTGTCGACAAAAACTACATTGTTTTGGGGGCACCAACTAGAAAGCCAGCAGTTAAATGCTGACTGTCGGCTGTACAGTTCAGCATTGACACGACAGGGTAGAGGGCCAGAAAATATTACAGTCTCCGACATCGACTTTGCCAATTCACACACAGCCTGCACCTGCAATTTGAGAACTTCTGATTGTCTCCGCCGGGCGTCATTACCGCCTGCGTGAATCACGACTCGACGGTACCTCTGCCTACTCTTTCTAAGAAGCCTAAGGTTTCCATCGATGTCACCCATTCTGGCCCCCGGATAACACCTAACTGATGCCGCTGGCAGCTCCACGTCTCTAACTATAGAGCTTCCAATCACTAGAGTCTCACGAGTCCAAGTAGCGGGTGTGTCGCCGCTGAGAGGGGCAAACCTATTTGTGACGGGGAGCTCCTGGTGCACTACCGGGTGGCGTGTAGCGCTATGCTTCTTCCGAACTGTCACAAATCGATCCTGGTCTTCTCCCGGCTGCGGGGAGGTCACTGGGGAGCTAGGCTGGCTAACGCTAGCAGCCCTAGCTCTGACGCGGTCCGCGCTCCCTGCCGTTACAATCTGACTATAGCTGGGTCTAAAGGCCTCCAATGAGCGGATCCGCGTTTCTAACTCAGTAACCCTTGCCTCCAAAGCTACCACTACACTACACTTCACGCAACTAAGCCTATCGTCAGTGAAAGAGCAAGGGTTCTCACTCCACATATGACAGCTTGAGCAGGACAGCGCAGTAGCGGTGCTAGAAGGCCCAGCCATGATGCTAACAAGTTAGGCTAACAAGCTAGGCTAACTCAGGCTGGAACGAGAGTATAGGTGCTTTGAATCCACAAACTATTGAGACTAGTTGTACTACGAATGGATTAAAGACCAATCGACTAGAGCTGGTATGGTGAAGAGCAAATTAATTTGGGATAAGTTCGTGGATTGAGACAAAAAGTAGAGACAAAAGGTAGAGAGAGTCTAACACACAGCACGTAACACAGCACGTAAGCCGAAAACAACTCACCGGATGTGACGTCCCAATATCACATAAAGGGAAGGCCTCTGCGAATAAGTATGGCCGCTCCCCTGGCTTTACCATTAAATGTGGAATGAAAGACTTCCCCAACCCAATGCTTTTTAAGCCATACAACCTGCTTGTTTAGCATATGAGTTTCCTGAATGAAATAGATATCACCCTTAAGCCGGTTTAGATGGGACATTACACGTCCTAATTTTGTAGCATTCCCCATCCCCTTCACATTCCAAGAAACAAATCTAAGTGGGTTATTTGTGGTTGCCATACCTTATAATGACTTACAGAAATGAAGTGTTGGGCACTGCTAGGGACCTGAAGAAGCATGATGAACATAGTAGATTCCTGTGAAGGAAAAGAGCGAAGGACAAAGAAAGAAGAAAAAAAAAAAAAAAAAAGGAAAAACACAGCCCCAGTGGCCAAATCCCTCCCGTACATATGTAAGACTCAAGTGTCCATTGCACAAAGGTGTCTCAAACACCTTTAAGGCTTCCAACTTGGATCCAAAAGTCCCAAACGTCCCAACCCCCCAGTATTAAGGCACTGACAATAATGGTCAGGTAGAATTAAACAATTCACACAGGTACCAACATTGCGCATACACGGCTGTTTATTGCCGGAAGCCTGTAACAAAAATATATGCAAGTCATAAAGGAGAAAAAAAACCCAAAAAAAACTATAATAAAAAATGAAATAATAATAATACTTTAATTAACAATCTTGCTTTCCTTTTTCTTTTCCCCTTTTCTCTTTCTTTCTTCCCCCCCTTCCCTCTCCCCTTCAAAATATATAGTGATATAAAGATAATTATAGCCTAAAACTCAAAAATAGAAAATTCTTCCCTGAATTTAGAGGTCAATATAAGAACAATAAAATCATCCTGGTGGCAATGACGAGATGCGAAGTCCGCAGCTTCCCTCACGGATGGGAGAAGTTTCCTCGTGCCGTCTTCAAGTACAACGAATAGCTTAGCCGGGTAGCTCAGTGTGGGCTTATAGCCCAACTCGTAGAGCCTCTTCATGACATCTCGGTACTGGTTACGTTGCTCCATAACTTCTGGGGTGTAGTCCTCGAAGATGTGGACGGGAGAGTCCTTGTATTTCAGTTTACCTCGCAGTTGTCGCGCCGCCCGCACCACCAGCTCCCGGGTTTGAAAGCAGTGAAAACATATCACAACTTGCCGTGACTTACCCGAGAGCTTCAGCTTAGCGGGCTGCACACGGTGAGCCCTGTTCAACTCCGGGGGTGACGGTAAAATGTCAGCACCAAGCACCTCAGAAAGCAGCTGTGAGAAGAAAACTGTTGGTCTAGGGCCTTCAATGTTTTCTGGTAACCCAACAATATGGATGTTGTTGCGCCGGCTTCTGCCTTCGAGATCCAGTAACTTAGCCTTCAATTTCGTGTTCTCCTCGGCTATCGCTTTTAGCTCGGCCAATGTATCAGTCACCTGGTCGCTGGTAGCGTTTGCAGACTGCTCCAAACTGGCAATACGCTCGGCATGGTCTGCGACGGTGGCCTGAACAGCGGTCAGCTTTGCCTCGTATTTCGTGTAGGTGTCCCTAATCTCGGTCAACAGTTCAGATTTAGTTTCCGCTAGCTTAGCAGTAAGCACAGCTGTAAACGCGCTAACGCTAGCCACATCTTCCCGTTCTTGCTCGTCCTCTTTCCTTTCGGGGGCATGGTTTCATACAGAATACGCACTACACACTTTAAAACCTTTGTGTGACAAAGCAAAAGTGGCTTTAGCGGGTAGATGACCAAGTAGAAGTGATAAAGTTCGGGGGACGCAGACACAGGTGTCTACTCCATTAAACCACCCAACCGGAAGTCATCCAATAATCTGCTTCAAAGTCTTGTACAGTGACATGAACAGTCTCGGTGTGTCATAGGTAATCTGTGCCATTATCTGACTGTCATTTCCAAGGACGAGGTTCATTTACAAACACAAACAACAGACTGTTTTACATGAGAGCAGGCAGGAAGAGAAACATGTAAATAAACATATAAAACTCACACTTGGACTTTTCTGTGTCATCAGTGCATTTTGTGGCTCTGTTACTGTGAACGTGCCTATGACAGGTTGAACTACTCATTTCACAAAACTCAGTTAAGATTTAATATTTTACTAAAAAAAATTTTAAAAAAGCCCAATTTGGCAGCTTTTTAGGTTCAGAGTTGTACTTACTGGTTGGAAATCATGACGTCACGTTAATGAATTCCATAACTAGTAAACATATAGTACCCTGGGTACTATATGTTTACTCCTCTAATGGACACGGAAATTAATTTTTGAACAAAATAAATTAGTTTTCTTATATTTTTATCTTGTTTAAATAATAATTGTTTAAATAATCACTTAAAAATATCAGAAAAAATGTGTTTCATGTGTGAAAATTGTGCGTAACTTTTGGACAAAATTCTCCCCAGCCTGATGTCATTAGTATGAAACTGTCTAAAAAAGAACTCTCTACTTCCTGTAATTTTCAACATATTTTTCAACTTTTCTTCATAAATTGCTTCTTGGTTATTTTAAAACTGTAATTTATATTTACATTAAGTATTCTCCCACTAAATGGAGTCAAAATGAGAAAATCATAAAAACCTGTCATATGCACTTGTCAAATATGTCATGGTCATATTTAAGATCAACACTAAACCAAATGTTCTCTCTCTCCTGTTGTAGTGATGGCCGCTGTGAGCTGTACTCTCTCTGAGGAGCAGTTCCTGTGCTCCATCTGTCTGGAGGTCTTCACTGATCCAGTCACTACACCGTGTGGACACAGCTTCTGCAGAGTCTGCATCAACAAACACTGGGACAGCAGCTGCCAATACAACTGTCCAGTCTGTAAACAGGACTTCAGCTCAAGACCTCAGATGAAAGTCAATACCTTTATGGCAGAGATGGTCTCTCAGTTCAGAAATAAGCCTGAAGATGAAGAAACTGTGAGCTCCAAACCCCAGTCCTCTGATACAGGAGAGGTGTGCTGTGACGTGTGCCCAGAGCCCAGGCTCAGAGCCCTGAAGTCCTGCCTGGTGTGTCTGTTCTCGTACTGTCAGAGCCACCTGCAGCCCCACCTCACAATCCCCCGTCTGAAGAGGCACCAGCTGATCCAACCTCTGCCCAACCTGGAGGAGCGCATCTGCCCTGAGCACGACCGACCTCTGGAGCTCTTCTGTAGGGACCACTCACACTTCATATGTCTGCACTGCATGGCTGAAGACCACAAAGACCATCAGACAGTCCCCCTGAAGGAGGAGGGTGAGGAGCACCAGGCCACGCTGAAGAATCAGATTAAAGAAAGACGTCTGAAAATCGAGGAGATCCAGCGCTCAGTGGAGCTCAGTCAGAGAAAGGCAGACACAGAAATACAAGAAGGCCTCAGAGTCTACAACGCTTTGATGGAGTGTGTTCAACAAAGTCTAGACGAGTTCAAACAGGGCATTGTAGAGAAGCACAAGAAGAACAAGGAGGAGGCAGCTCAGCTGATAGAGCAGATCCAGACAGAGATCTCTGCGCTGGAGCAGAGAGGAGCTGAGATGGAGCAGCTCTGGAGCTCTGGAGACCACCTGCACTTTGTACAAACCTTCACTTCAGTCAAACCTGCTCCACAGCTCAATGACTGGACCGAGGAGACTGTCAGGGCCCCATCGTACAAGGGGAGAGCGGGCAAGGCTGTGTCTGATCTGAAGAAGACACTTAATACAGAGATAGAAAAGTTTTTTAAAGATGAATTAGAAAAAGTACAAGAGTTTGCAGTGGAGGTGTCTCTAGACCCAGACACAGCACATCCAGACTTAGTTCTGTCTAAAGATCTTAGACAGGTTAATGACAGTGACCAAACACAGACTCGTCCAGATAATCCTGAGAGATTTTCTTTTTGGCCTTGTGTTTTAGGAAAACAAAAGTTTTCATCAGGAAAGTTTTATTTTGAGGTCCAGGTCAAAGGAAAGACTAAATGGGAATTAGGAGTGGCAAAAGAGTCAGTGGACAGAAAAGATGAAGACATTCAAACTGTACAGAAAGGATACTGGCTACTCTCTATGGTCAGTGATGAGTATGAAACATCAGACGACCCAGCTGTATATTTCCCTGTGACGTCCTCTCCAGAGAAGGTGGGAGTGTTTGTGGATTATGATGAAGGTCTGGTCTCCTTCTATGACGTGGATGAAGAATCTCTTATTTACTCTTTCACTGACTGTGGGTTCACTGAGAACATTCTGCCACTGTTAAATCCATATGACAATGATGATGGTAAAAACTCTGCTCCTCTGGTACTTTCCCCCATTATCAGTTCTGCAGAGTAAAGATCATCTCATAGAAGAGAAATATCCATGAATCACGCTCCTGATGGGAACAAAACAATTAGAACATTTTATCAGGTAGTTGGATTTTTGTCATTTATTTTTGATCAAGAAAGTTTAATTTATATTTAGTATGGTTGACGTCTCTGCACCAACTGGATTATGTCCCCAAAGACAGAGGTCAGCTGACTCCCTGAATATATTAAAGGACCAGGTTACTCCATCATTTCTTCACTGGTTCTGGAATAACTTTCTGATTCTATGTTTCTATGTTTTCTTCTTGCTTGCTTACATTGTTTATTAAAGAGGCTTCACGTAAATCAAGATGATGAGGATTGTTAAATAAACTCAGTATAAACTTTCTATTTAGACATCTGTAGTGAATCTGCAGGTACATTAAAGGGCCCATATTACGCTATTACGTGGAGCAGAGCATTTTGAGCTTTGGAGATGTAGACAAACTAATAATAAAGGATTATTCAAATACATGTGAATGAAACAAAACACAAGTTATGTTTTTGAGGAGGTAACAACATTATAACATGGCTTAAAGCTCACAAGAGTCAGTTCTGTGTTTTATAAGACCTTTAATTACTTTATTTTAATTAAATGGTTTTGAAAATACTTTTGGATACCTTAGTAATAGTAGGTTTTCATAACTTTTAAAATGGCGATATTCAGAAAACAAAAAAGTGACTCTGCCTTGACTTCAGATGGGTAGAAAATGCCTGTGTTAGTTCCTGGTGTGAAGCAGTTTAAATGAGGCTAAAACAGCAGCTGCTAGAATTCAAGTTGTTTAGCAGCAAGTAATGAATCCAGTGAAGGTGTTTGGACTACAGAAATGCACAGGAGAGAGTCTGAAAAATAATGGAGGAGATGGTTCAGACGTATTTATAAGAGGAACGACTCATTTTCAGCTCTTAAGAAAGACATGAGCACAGTATGCAGGATAACTCAGTACAGTGAATGAACCAAAACACAACTACAGGTTTATGTTTGATGGAACAACATTAGAACAGGTCAGAAGCTCAGAGTGAGTTTAACATAATGGGACCTTTAACAGTGTTTAAGAGTGAGCCATGAACAGAACTGACTGGTGTTGGATCGTAGTCACATGTTTGAAAAGGGCTGTCCTCACATGAACCAGGAAGTGATTTAGAGGAGCAACAGCAGCAGCAGCAGTTCACAAGAAATGAAACTTAAACCAGAGAGAAGCCAGAGCTGTGTGGAGTGTTTTGCACAAAGAGGAATCAAACCATCAACGTTTCTGTATATATCAACCTGAACTAAAGCTTCTGGTGAGTAAAATGATACATAATAGGCCATAAGAAAGTCAAGGATGAGTATGTTGTTTGATTAAAGCTACAGTGATGATGTCGTGTACTAACTCTGCATGCAGTATATGAGCAACTAATGGTGATAGTATTTGAGTAGTATTTTGGATATTTTGAATACATCAATACTATCAAAACTTGTGTAAAAGTATCCATGAAAGCCAATAATCTGCTTCAAAGTCTTGTACAGTGACATGAACAGTCTCGGTGTGTCATAGGTAATCTGTGCCATTATCTGACTGTCATTTCCAAGGACGAGGTTCATTTACAAACACAAACAACAGACTGTTTTACATGAGAGCAGGCAGGAAGAGAAACATGTAAATAAACATATAAAACTCACACTTGGACTTTTCTGTGTCATCAGTGCATTTTGTGGCTCTGTTACTGTGAACGTGCCTATGACAGGTTGAACTACTCATTTCACGAAAACACAGTTAAGATTTAATATTTTACTAAAAAAACGTTTTAAAAAAAGCCCAATTTGGCAGCTTTTTAGGTTCAGAATTGTACTTACTGGTTGGAAATAATGACATCACGTTAATGAATTCCAAAACTAGTAACCATATAGTACCCTGGGTACTATATGTTTACTCCTCTAGTTTAAATAATAATTGTTTAAATAATCACTTAAAAATATCAGAAAAAATGTGTTTCATGTGTGAAAATTGTGCATAACCTTTGGACAGAATTCTCCCCAGCCTGATGTCATTAGTATGAAACTGTCTAAAAAAGAACTCTCTACTTCCTGTAATTTTCAACATATTTTTCAACTTTTCTTCATAAATTGCTTCTTGGTTGTTTTAAAACTATAATTTATATTTACATTAAGTATTCTCCCACTAAATGGAGTCAAAATGAGAAAATCATAAAAACCTGTCATATGCACTTGTCAAATATGTCATGGTCATATTTAAGATCAACACTAAACCAAATGTTCTCTCTCTCCTGTTGTAGTGATGGCCGCTGTGAGCTGTACTCTCTCTGAGGAGCAGTTCCTGTGCTCCATCTGTCTGGAGGTCTTCACTGATCCAGTCACTACACCGTGTGGACACAGCTTCTGCAGAGTCTGCATCAACAAACACTGGGACAGCAGCCACCAATACAACTGTCCAGTCTGTAAACATGACCTGAGCTCAAGACCTCAGATGAAAGTCAATACTATTCTGGCAGAGATGGTCTCTCAGTTCAGTAATAAGCCTGAAGATGAAGAAACTGTGAGCTCCAAACCCCAGTCCTCTGATACAGGAGAGGTGTGCTGTGAGATGGTGGCTGCTCCAGGAGAGGTGTGCTGTGACGTGTGCTCAGAGCCCAGGCTCAGAGCCCTGAAGTCCTGCCTGGTGTGTCTGGCCTCGTACTGTCAGAGCCACCTGCAGCCCCACCTCACAAACCCCCGTCTGAAGAGGCACCAGCTGATCCAACCTCTGCCCAACCTGGAGGAGCGCATCTGCCCTGAGCACGACCGACCTCTGGAGCTCTTCTGTAGGGACCACTCACACTTCATATGTCTGCACTGCATGTCTGAAGACCACAAAGACCATCAGACAGTCCTCCTGAAAGAGGAGGGTGAGGAGCACCAGGCCACGCTGAAGAATCAGATTAAAGAAAGACGTCTGAAAATCGAGGAGATCCGGCGCTCAGTGGAGCTCAGTCAGAGAAACGCAGACACAGAAATACAAGAAGGCCTCAGAGTCTACAACGCTTTGATGGAGTGTGTTCAACAAAGTCTAGACGAGTTCAAACAGGGCATTGTAGAGAAGCACAAGAAGAACAAGGAGGAGGCAGCTCAGCTGATAGAGCAGATCCAGACAGAGATCTCTGCGCTGGAGCAGAGAGGAGCTGAGATGGAGCAGCTCTGGAGCTCTGGAGACCACCTGCACTTTGTACAAACCTTCACTTCAGTCAAACCTGCTCCACAGCTCAATGACTGGACCAAGAAGACTGTCAGGGCCCCATCGTACAAGGGGAGAGCGGGCAAGGCTGTGTCTGATCTGAAGACGACACTTAATACAGAGATAGAAAAGTTTTTTAAAGCTGAATTAGAAAAAGTACAAGAGTTTGCAGTGGAGGTGTCTCTAGACCCAGACACAGCACATCCAAACTTAGTTTTGTCTAAAGATCTCAGACAAGTTCATTACACTGAACAAACACAGACTCTTCCAGATAATCCTGAGAGATTTTCAAGGTTTTTTTGTATTTTAGGAAAACAAAAGTTTTCATCAGGAAAGTTTTATTTTGAGGTCCAGGTCAAAGGAAAGACTGCCTGGGAATTAGGAGTGGCCAAAGAGTCAGTGGACAGAAAAGACAAAGACACTCAAACTGTACAGAAAGGATACTGGCTACTTTATATGGGCATTGATCAGTATGAAACATCAGACGACCCACCTGTACATTTCCCTGTGACGTCCTCTCCAGAGAAGGTGGGAGTGTTTGTGGATTATGATGAAGGTCTGGTCTCCTTCTATGACGTGGATGAAGAATCTCTTATTTACTCTTTCACTGACTGTGGTTTCACTGAGAACATTCTGCCACTGTTAAATCCATGTCACAATGATGTCGGTACAAACTCTGCTCCTCTGGTACTTTCCCCCATTATCAGTTCTGCAGAGTAAAGATCATCTCATAGAAGAGAAATATCCATGAATCACGCTCCTGATGGGAACAAAACAATTAGAACATTTTATCAGGTAGTTGGATTTTTGTCATTTATTTTTGATCAAGAAAGTTTAATTTATATTTAGTATGGTTGACGTCTCTGCACCAACTGGATTATGTCCCCAAAGACAGAGGTCAGCTGACTCCCTGAATATATTAAAGGACCAGGTTACTCCATCATTTCTTCACTGGTTCTGGAATAACTTTCTGATTTTATGTTTCTATGTTTTCTTCTTGCTTGCTTACATTGTTTATAAAAAGAGGCTTCACGTAAATCAAGATGATGAGGATTGTTAAATGAACTCAGTATAAACTTTCTATTTAAACATCTGTAGTGAATCTGCAGGTACATTAAAGGGCCCATATTACGCTATTACGTGGAGCAGAGCATTTTGAGCTTTGGAGATGTAGACAAACTAATAATAAAGGATTACTCAAATACATGTGAATGAAACAAAACAACTACAGGTTTATGTTTGATGGAACAACATTAGAACAGGTCAGAAGCTCAGAGTGAGTTTAACATAATGGGACCTTTAACAGTGTTTAAGAGTGAGCCATGAACAGAACTGACTGGTGTTGGATCGTAGTCACATGTTTGAAAAGGGCTGTCCTCACATGAACCAGGAAGTGATTTAGAGGAGCAACAGCAGCAGCAGCAGTTCACAAGAAATGAAACTTAAACCAGAGAGAAGCCAGAGCTGTGTGGAGTGTTTTGCACAAAGAGGAATCAAACCATCAACGTTTCTGTATATATCAACCTGAACTAAAGCTTCTGGTGAGTAAAATGATACATAATAGGCCATAAGAAAGTCAAGGATGAGTATGTTGTTTGATTAAAGCTACAGTGATGATGTCGTGTACTAACTCTGCATGCAGTATATGAGCAACTAATGGAGATAGTATTTGAGTAGTATTTTGGATATTTTGGATACATCAATATTATCAAAACTTGTGTAAAATTATCCATGAAAGCCAATAATCTGCTTCAAAGTCTTGTACAGTGACATGAACAGTCTCGGTGTGTCATAGGTAATCTGTGCCATTATCTGACTGTCATTTCCAAGGACGAGGTTCATTTACAAACACAAACAACAGACTGTTTTACATGAGAGCAGGCAGGAAGAGAAACATGGAAATAAACATATAAAACTCACACTTGGACTTTTCTGTGTCATCAGTGCATTTTGTGGCTCTGTTACTGTGAACGTGCCTATGACAGGTTGAACTACTCATTTCACGAAAACACAGTTAACATTTAATATTTTACTAAAAACCGTTTAAAAAAGCCCAATTTGGCAGCTTTTTAGGTTCAGAATTGTACTTACTGGTTGGAAATCATGACATCACGTTAGTGAATTCCATAACTAGTAAACATATAGTACCCTGGGTACTATATGTTTACTCCTCTAATGGACACGGAAATTAATTTTTGAACAAAATAAATTAGTTTCCTTATATTTTTTTATCTTGTTTAAATAATAATTGTTTAAATAATCACTGAAAAATATCAGAAAAAATGTGTTTCATGTGTGAAAATTGTGCGTAACTTTTGGACAAAATTCTCCCCAGCCTGATGTCATTAGTATGAAACTGTCTAAAAAAGAACTCTCTACTTCCTGTAATTTTCAACATATTTTTCAACTTTTCTTCATAAATTCCTACTTGGTTGTTTTAAAACTATAATTTATATTTACATTAAGTATTCTCCCACTAAATGGAGTCAAAATGAGAAAATCATAAAAACCTGTCATATGCACTTGTCAAATATGTCATGGTCATATTTAAGATCAACACTAAACCAAATGTTCTCTCTCTCCTGCTGTAGTGATGGCCGCTGTGAGCTGTACTCTCTCTGAGGAGCAGTTCCTGTGCTCCATCTGTCTGGAGGTCTTCACTGATCCAGTCACTACACCGTGTGGACACAGCTTCTGCAGAGTCTGCATCAACAAACACTGGGACAGCAGCCACCAATACAACTGTCCAGTCTGTAAACAGGACCTGAGCTTGAGACCTCAGATGAAAATCAATACTATTCTGGCAGAGATGGTCTCTCAGTTCAGTAATAAGCCTGAAGATGAAGAAACTGTGAGCTCCAAACCCCAGTCCACTGCTCCAGGAGAGGTGTGCTGTGACCTGTGCCCAGACCCCAGGCTCAGAGCCCTGAAGTCCTGCCTGGTGTGTCTGGTCTCGTACTGTCAGAGCCACCTGCAGCCCCACCTCACAAACCCCCGTCTGAAGAGGCACCAGCTGATCCAACCTCTGCCCAACCTGGAGGAGCGCATCTGCTCTGAGCATGACCGACCTCTGGAGCTCTTCTGTAGGGACCACTCACACTTCATGTGCATGCAGTGTAAGGCTGAAGACCACAAAGACCATCAGACAGTCCCCCTGAAGGAGGAAGGTGAGGAGCACCAGGCCACGCTGAAGAATCAGATAAAAGAAAGACGTCTGAAAATCGAGGAGATCCGGCGCTCAGTGGAGCTCAGTCAGAGAAACGCAGACACAGAAATACAAGAAGGCCTCAGAGTCTACAACGCTTTGATGGAGTGTGTTCAACAAAGTCTAGACGAGTTCAAACAGGGCATTGTAGAGAAGCACAAGAAGAGCGAGGAGGAGGCAGCTCAGCTGATAGAGCAGATCCAGACAGAGATCTCTGCGCTGGAGCAGAGAGGAGCTGAGATGGAGCAGCTCTGGAGCTCTGGAGACCACCTGCACTTTGTACAAACCTTCACTTCAGTCAAACCTGCTCCACAGCTCAATGACTGGACCGAGGAGACTGTCAGGGCCCCATCGTACAAGGGGAGAGCGGGCAAGGCTGTGTCTGATCTGAAGAAGACACTTAATACAGAGCTAGAAAAGTTTCTTGAAGCTGAATTAGAAAAAGTACAAGAGTTTGCAGTGGAGGTGTCTCTAGACCCAGACACAGCACATCCAAACTTAGTTTTGTCTGAGCAGTTATTTGAGGACGAATTAGAAATAGTTTTGGATGATTATGATGATTACTTAGTTGAAGAACCTCTTATTGACTCTTACAGTGACTGACAACATTCTGCCACTGTTAAATCCATGTCGCAATAAAAGTGGCAAAAACTCTGCTCCTCTGGTACTTTCCCCCATTATCAGTTCTGCAGAGTAAAGATCATCTCATAGAAGAGAAATATCCATGAATCACGCTCCTGGTGGGAACAAAACAATTAGAACATTTTATCAGGTAGTTGGATATTTGTCATTTATTTTTGATCAAGAAAGTTTAATTGATATTTAGTATGGTTGACGTCTCTGCACCAACTGGATTATGTACCCAAAGACAGAGGTCAGCTGACTCCCTGAATATATTAAAGGACCAGGTTACTCCATCATTTCTTCACTGGTTCTGGAATAACTTTCTGATTTTATGTTTCTATGTTTTCTTCTTGTTGCTTACATTGTTTATTAAAGAGGCTTCACTTAAATCAAGATGATGAGGATTGTTAAATGAACTCAGTATAAACTTTCTATTTAGACATCTGTAGTGAATCTGCAGGTACATTAAAGGGCCCATATTACGCTATTTTCTGATCTGTTATAATGTCGTTACCTCTTCAAAAATCTTCCCAGAGTTTTGTTTTGTTTCATTCACACATATTTAACACACAAACCCTGCATATTTAGGTGAAGTTCTTCTCTCCAACAGAAAAGGGTTACTCAGACGTGTGGATGAAACAAAACACAACTCCAGGTACATTTTTTCGGAGGCTGTTCATTACCTTAACTCCCAAATCTACTGATAGAAAAACCTTATCCTGTAGTATGTTCAGGCAGTCAGTTTACTTCATTCTCTGGGCACGTAACATTACTGAACATGCTGTAATAGGCTCTGTGCACAATCGCGCCCAGCACCCACACTGTTAGCGTCACTACTTCCTGTCCAATTGTACATCTATGGGTTAAAAAGTACACAAATATATTTAATTTACTTCTGCTTTTAAAAAGGTAGAGATTTGTGTCTCAATGCTAACACTAATGCTCATTTTGATGCATAATAAATATATAAACAAACTTACGTAATCTACATTTCAGAATAATTGGGTTGTCTTTACTTTAATTCATTTGAATTTGAAAAGATTGTTTATTTTACATGTTACAAATGTAATAAAAGTGGCTGTTATCTTTGAGACACAGTGAGCTTGCTAGTGTGCTGCTGGTGACAGAGTCTATAAAGCTCCTGCAGTTGTCGTCACACAGTCCCAGGATGCACCTCCAAATCCAACACTGGCAGTGGCCGCGCCTGAGAACTCCCATAGAAACTAATGGTGCGGGCCATGCATGAGCCACAATGAACAAACTTTATAGGAGTTTCAGTGTTTGCGGATTATTGTTGCACACTGAGATGAAAACATTAGCAAATATAGAAGAAAACCTGAGCCTTTTACAGGATTTACAAATCTCCAGATTGACGGTAGAAGTGGATTTCTGCAGATAAATGGGCTAGCAGCTAAACGCAGCTAACATTAACCAAACTGGACATTAATTAAGCTATGAATGTATTTTTACATGAATATTTTTTTCTTTATTTGGTTTAATTTGAATGATCAAACCATAGTCTCATAACAATTCAAAAACTAAGTTTGTGTATTTTCAATTAGAATTAAATAGTGTATTAATGAGGCAGAGAGAGAGTAGATTGAAGACAAACGATCCAAAATGCTTTTTGCTTAACACTGTTAATATGTTTAACGTGAACTGACCACTTAGAAATGTGGATTGTAGAAAATAAAATCACAAACTAAAGTTAAATCAATGATTTTTGTGTGTTTATTACATTTACATGAGTGATTTAGTGTGCTGTGTAGCTACAACATCTGCACATTAGTCAGAGCACATAGTATTTTTGCTAATTTATTAATTTCACATCATTTAAATAATAATAATAATAATAATAATAATGCATGAGTTTTATACAGCGCTTTTCTGGACACTCAAAGACGCTTTACAGATCATTCTTCATTCACTCAACACTCGGTCGTGAGCTACTATTGTAGCCACAGCTGCCCTGGGGCAGACTGACTGAAGCGATTTTGCCGATCTGCACCATCAGCCCCTCCGACCACCCCCCTCATGCACACACCACTTTCATACTAGGCAATGTGGGTGAAGTGTCTTGCCTAATGACACAACAGTTTTTTTGTGCCTGGCGCCCCCCTGTGGCACCTGATTTTCCCAGTGTCTCTCATCCAAATACTAACCAGGCCCGGCCCTGCTGAGCTTCAGATCTGACGGGATCAGGCTTTGACAAGTCGGTATGGCCACAAATAAAATCATTTACACAATTTAAACTGTTAGTATCAGTAAACGTTATATGTACAGGGCTTTAAAATGAAGTCTATGTTTCACAAACATCTCTAAGGGCCTTTTTTGATGATATAAGAAGGTGAAAAGTAAACCAGATGTCCAGATATTGCAGAATTAAGATGAAATCTACACAATCTATTCTCTTTAAAATCACACCCGTGCCAGGTAAGGGTCACTCATGTTTAATCTGATTAGTTTTGAGATAAATCATTGTTTACGATTTCCTTTAATGACAATTAAACTCCAAAAATGACTCGTGCCATTCATTACCGCTAACCCACCACTGCCAACGTGGCGTCCCTGTCAGATTTAGTCACGTGGCTGCAGGAGCTCTAAAGGACCTTTAATAGTGTTTAAAAGTGAACCATGAACAGAACTGACTAGTGTAGCCACATTTTTGAAAAGGGCTGTCCTCACATAAACCACAGACGTAGAGCAACAGCAGCAGTTCACAAGAAATTAAACTTTTAACAGAGAGAAGCCAGAGCTGTGTGGAGTGTTTTGCACAAAGAGGAATCAAACCATCAACGTTTCTGTATATATCAACCTGAACTAAAGCTTCTGGTGAGTAAAATGATACATAATAGGCCATAAGAAAGTCAAGGATGAGTATGTTGTTTGATTAAAGCTACAGTGATGATGTCGTGTACTAACTCTGCATGCAGTATATGAGCAACTAATGGTGATAGTATTTGAGTAGTATTTTGGATATTTTGAATACATCAATATTATCAAAACTTGTGTAAAAGTATCCATGAAAGCCAATAATCTGCTTCAAAGTCTTGTACAGTGACATGAACAGTCTCGGTGTGTCATAGGTAATCTGTGCCATTATCTGACTGTCATTTCCAAGGACGAGGTTCATTTACAAACACAAACAACAGACTGTTTTACATGAGAGCAGGCAGGAAGAGAAACATGTAAATAAACATAAAACTCACACTTGGACTTTTCTGTGTCATCAGTGCATTTTGTGGCTCTGTTACTGTGAACGTGCCTATGACAGGTTGAACTACTCATTTCACGAAAACACAGTTAACATTTAATATTTTACTAAAAAAACGTTTAAAAAAGCCCAATTTGGCAGCTTTTTAGGTTCAGAATTGTACTTACTGGTTGGAAATCATGACGTCACGTTAATGAATTCCATAACTAGTAAACATATAGTACCCTGGGTACTGTATGTTTACTCCTCTAATGGACACGGAAATTAATTTTTTGAACAAAATAATTTAGTTTTCTTATATTTTTATCTTGTTTAAATAATTGTTTAAATAATCACTTAAAAATATCAGAAAAAATTAGTTTCATGTGTGAAAATTGTGCATAACTTTTGGACAAAATTCTCCCCAGCCTGATGTCATTAGTATGAAACTGTCTAAAAAAGAACTCTCTACTTCCTATAATTTTCAACATATTTTTCAACTTTTCTTCATAAATTGCTTCTTGGTTGTTTTAAACTATAATTTATATTTACATTAAGTATTCTCCCACTAAATGGAGTCAAAATGAGAAAATCATAAAAACCTGTCATATGCACTTGTCAAATATGTCAGGGTCATATTTAAGATCAACACTAAACCAAATGTTCTCTCTCTCCTGTTGTAGTGATGGCCGCTGTGAGCTGTACTCTCTCTGAGGAGCAGTTCCTGTGCTCCATCTGTCTGGAGGTCTTCACTGATCCAGTCACTACACCGTGTGGACACAGCTTCTGCAGAGTCTGCATCAACAAACACTGGGACAGCAGCCACCAATACAACTGTCCAGTCTGTAAACATGACCTGAGCTCAAGACCTCAGATGAAAGTCAATACTATTCTGGCAGAGATGGTCTCTCAGTTCAGTAATAAGCCTGAAGATGAAGAAACTGTGAGCTCCAAACCCCAGTCCACTGATACAGGAGAGGTGTGCTGTGAGGTGGAGGCTGCTCCAGGAGAGGTGTGCTGTGACCTGTGCCCAGAGCCCAGGCTCAGAGCCCTGAAGTCCTGCCTGGTGTGTCTGGCCTCGTACTGTCAGAGCCACCTGCAGCCCCACCTCACAAACCCCCGTCTGAAGAGGCACCAGCTGATACAACCTCTGCCCAACCTGGAGGAGCGCATCTGCCCTGAGCACGACCGACCTCTGGAGCTCTTCTGTAGGGACCACTCACACTTCATGTGCATGCAGTGTAAGGCTGAAGACCACAAAGACCATCAGACAGTCCTCCTGAAGGAGGAGGGTGAGGAGCACCAGGCCACGCTGAAGAATCAGATTAAAGAAAGACGTCTGAAAATCAAGGAGATCCGGCGCTCAGTGGAGCTCAGTCAGAGAAACGCAGACACAGAAATACAAGAAGGCCTCAGAGTCTACAACGCTTTGATGGAGTGTGTTCAACAAAGTCTAGACGAGTTCAAACAGGGCATTGTAGAGAAGCACAAGAAGAACAAGGAGGAGGCAGCTCAGCTGATAGAGCAGATCCAGACAGAGATCTCTGCGCTGGAGCAGAGAGGAGCTGAGATGGAGCAGCTCTGGAGCTCTGGAGACCACCTGCACTTTGTACAAACCTTCACTTCAGTCAAACCTGCTCCACAGCTCAATGACTGGACCAAGAAGACTGTCAGGGCCCCATCGTACAAGGGGAGAGCGGGCAAGGCTGTGTCTGATCTGAAGAAGACACTTAATACAGAGATAGAAAAGTTTTTTAAATCTGAATTAGAAAAAGTACAAGAGTTTGCAGTGGAGGTGTCTCTAGACCCAGACACAGCACATCCAGACTTAGTTCTGTCTAAAGATCTCAGACAGGTTCATTACAGTGACCAAACACAGACTCTTCCAGATAATCCTGAGAGATTTTCAAGTTTTTTTTATATTTTAGGAAAACAAAAGTTTTCATCAGGAAAGTTTTATTTTGAGGTCCAGGTCAAAGAAAAGACTGGCTGGGTATTAGGAGTGGCCAAAGAGTCAGTGAACAGAAAAGACAAAGACACTCAAACTGTACAGAAAGGATACTGGTCAGTCGGGATGGGCAGTGATGAGTATGAAACATCAGACGACCCACCTGTAAATTTCCCTGTGAGGTCCTCTCCAGAGAAGGTGGGAGTGTTTGTGGATTATGATGAAGGTCTGGTCTCCTTCTATGACGTGGATGAAGAATCTCTTATTTACTCTTTCACATACTGTGGTTTCACTGAGAACATTCTGCCACTGTTAAATCCATGTCGCAATAATGATGGTACAGACTCTGCTCCTCTGGTACTTTCCCCCATTATCAGTTCTGCAGAGTAAAGATCATCTCATAGAAGAGAAATATCCATGAATCACGCTCCTGGTGGGAACAAAACAATTAGAACATTTTATCAGGTAGTTGGATTTTTGTCATTTATTTTTGATCAAGAAAGTTTAATTTATATTTAGTATGGTTGACGTCTCTGCACCAACTGGATTATGTCCCCAAAGACAGAGGTCAGCTGACTCCCTGAATATATTAAAGGACCAGGTTACTCCATCATTTCTTCACTGGTTCTGGAATAACTTTCTGATTTTATGTTTCTATGTTTTCTTCTTGCTTGCTTACATTGTTTATTAAAGAGGCTTCACGTAAATCAAGATGATGAGGATTGTTAAATGAACTCAGTATAAACTTTCTATTTAGACATCTGTAGTGAATCTGCAGGTACATTAAAGGGCCCATATTACGCTATTTTCTGATCTGTTATAATGTCGTTACCTCTTCAAAAATCTTCCCAGAGTTTTGTTGTGTTTCATTCACACATATTTAACACACAAACCCTGCATATTTAGGTGGAGTTCTTCTCTCCAACAGAAAAGGGTTACTCAGACATGTGTGGATGAAACAAAACACAACTCCAGGTACATTTTTTCGGAGGCTGTTCATTACCTTAACTCCCAAATCTACTGATAGAAAAACCTTATCCTGTAGTATGTTCAGGCAGTCAGTTTACTTCATTCTCTGGGCACGTAACATTACTGAACATGCTGTAATAGGCTCTGTGCACAATCGCGCCCAGCACCCACACTGTTAGCGTCACTACTTCCTGTCCAATTGTACATCTATGGGTTAAAAAGTACACAAATATATTTAATTTACTTCTGCTTTTAAAAAGGTAGAGATTTGTGTCTCAATGCTAACACTAATGCTCATTTTGATGCATAATAAATATATAAACAAACTGAAGTAATCTACATTTCAGAATAATTGGGTTGTCTTTACTTTAATTCATTTGAATTTGAAAAGATTGTTTATTTTACATGTTACAAATGTAATAAAAGTGACTGTTATCTTTGAGACACAGTGAGCTTGCTAGTGTGCTGCTGGTGACAGAGTCTGTAAAGCTCCTGCAGTTGTCGTCACACAGTCCCAGGATGCACCTCCAAATCCAACACTGGCAGTGGCCGCGCCTGAGAACTCCCATAGAAACTAATGGTGCGGGCCATGCATGAGCCACAATGAACAAACTTTATAGGAGTTTCAGTGTTTGCGGATTATTGTTGCACACTGAGATGAAAACATTAGCAAATATAGAAGAAAGTCTGAGCCTTTTACGGGATTTACAAAGCTCCAGATTGACGGTAGAAGTGGATTTCTGCAGATAAATGGGCTAGCAGCTAAACGCAGCTAACATTAACCAAACTGGACATTAATTAAGCTATGAATGCATTTTTACATGAATATTTTTTTCTTTATTTGGTTTAATTTGAATGATCAAACCATAGTCTCATAACAATTCAAAAACTAAATTTGTGTATTTTCAATTAGCATTAAATAGTGTATTTGAAAGCATGCATTTTGTTCCTAGGCAAGGTTAACCTTCACCTGTTCTCACATATGCTAATTTTAACAGTTGTGGAAACACTTGGTTGCAACCAATACTTCTCAAATTCAGACCTTGTCAACTGTCTGGTATTTTTGGCTCACAAGGAAGTCCAACAACACTCCATATATGTAACACACTCTGGTTGTTTATTTTTCTTCAGCATATATAAAGACTGAACTGTGACCTCTTAGAGGCTTGCTTTCTATCCTCGCATGTCTTCCGTGTATCTCCTGCTTGTAACTCCCTTAAATCTGATCAGATAAAGAACTTCTTTTACGACTCTACCTGGTCTATTGTCTCTTACTGATTTCCAACCCGACTTCAGTATTAATGAGGCAGAGAGAGAGTAGATTGAAGACAAACGATCCAAAATGCTTTTTGCTTAACACTGTTAATATGTTTAACGTGAACTGACCACTTAGAAATGTGGATTGTAGAAAATAAAATCACAAACTAAAGTTAAATCAATGATTTTTGTGTGTTTATTACATTTACATGAGTGATTTAGTGTGCTGTGTAGCTACAACATCTGCACATTAGTCAGAGCACATAGTATTTTTGCTAATTTATTCATTTCACATCATTTAAATAATAATAATAAAAATAATAATGCATGAGTTTTATACAGCGCTTTTCTGGACACTCAAAGACGCTTTACAGATCATTCTTCATTCACTCAACACTCGGTCGTGAGCTACTATTGTAGCCACAGCTGCCCTGGGGGAGACTGACTGAAGCGATGTTGCCGATCTGCACCATCGGCCCCTCCAACCACCCCCCTCATGCACACACCACTTTCATACTAGGCAATGTGGGTGAAGTGTCTTGCCTAATGACACAACAGTTTTTTTGTGACTGGCGCCCCCCTGTGGCACCTGATTTTCCCAGTGTCTCTCATCCAAATACTAACCAGGCCCGGCCCTGCTGAGCTTCAGATCTGACGGGATCAGGCTTTGACAAGTCGGTATGGCCACAAATAAAATCATTTACACAATTTAAACTGTTAGTATCAGTAAACGTTATATGTACAGGGCTTTAAAATGAAGTCTGTGTTTCACAAACATCTCTAAGGGCCTTTTTTGATGATATAAGAAGGTGAAAAGTAAACCAGATGTCCAGATATTGCAGAATTAAGATGAAATCTACACAATCTATTCTCTTTAAAATCACACCCGTGCCAGGTAAGGGTCACTCATGTTTAATCTGATTAGTTTTGAGATAAATCATTGTTTACGATTTCCTTTAATGACAATTAAACTCCAAAAATGACTCGTGCCATTCATTACCGCTAACCCACCACTGCCAACGTGGCGTCCCTGTCAGATTTAGTCACGTGGCTGCAGGAGCTCTAAAGGACCTTTAATAGTGTTTAAAAGTGAACCATGAACAGAACTGACTAGTGTAGCCACATTTTTGAAAAGGGCTGTCCTCACATAAACCACAGACGTAGAGCAACAGCAGCAGTTCACAAGAAATTAAACTTTTAACAGAGAGAAGCCAGAGCTGTGTGGAGTGTTTTGCACAAAGAGGAATCAAACCATCAACGTTTCTGTATATATCAACCTGAACTAAAGCTTCTGGTGAGTAAAATGATACATAATAGGCCATAAGAAAGTCAAGGATGAGTATGTTGTTTGATTAAAGCTACAGTGATGATGTCGTGTACTAACTCTGCATGCAGTATATGAGCAACTAATGGTGATAGTATTTGAGTAGTATTTTGGATATTTTGAATACATCAGTACTATCAAAACTTGTGTAAAAGTATCCATTAAAGCCAATAATCTGCTTCAAAGTCTTGTACAGTGACATGAACAGTCTGGGTGTGTCATAGGTAATCTGTGCCATTATCTGACTGTCATTTCCAAGGACGAGGTTCATTTACAAACACAAACAACAGACTGTTTTACATGAGAGCAGGCAGGAAGAGAAACATGTAAATAAACATATAAAACTCACACTTGGACTTTTCTGTGTCATCAGTGCATTTTGTGGCTCTATTACTGTGAACGTGCCTATGACAGGTTGAACTACTCATTTCACGAAAACACAGTTAACATTTAATATTTTACTAAAAAAACGTTTAAAAAAGCCCAATTTGGCAGCTTTTTAGGTTCAGAATTGTACTTACTGGTTGGAAATCATGACGTCACGTTAATGAATTCCATAACTAGTAAACATATAGTACCCTGGGTACTATATGTTTACTCCTCTAATGGACACGGAAATTAATTTTTTTCATAATGAATACATTTCTTATATTTTTTATCTTGTTTAAATAATAATTGTTTAAATAATCACTTAAAAATATCAGAAAAAATGTTTTTCATCTGTGAAAATTGTGCGTAAGTTTTGGACAAAATTCTCCCCAGCCTGATGTCATTAGTATGAAACTGTCTAAAGAAGAACTCTCTACTTCCTGTAATTTTCAACATATTTTTCAACTTTTCTTCATAAATTGCTTCTTGGTTGTTTTAAAACTATAATTTATATTTACATTAAGTATTCTCCCACTAAATGGAGTCAAAATGAGAAAATCATAAAAACCTGTCATATGCACTTGTCAAATATGTCATGGTCATATTTAAGATCAACACTAAACCAAATGTTCTCTCTCTCCTGTTGTAGTGATGGCCGCTGTGAGCTGTACTCTCTCTGAGGAGCAGTTCCTGTGCTCCATCTGTCTGGAGGTCTTCACTGATCCAGTCACTACACCGTGTGGACACAGCTTCTGCAGAGTCTGCATCAACAAACACTGGGACAGCAGCCACCAATACAACTGTCCAGTCTGTAATCATGACCTGAGCTCAAGACCTCAGATGAAAGTCAATACCTTTATGGCAGAGATGGTCTCTCAGTTCAGTAATAAGCCTGAAGATGAAGAAACTGTGAGCTCCAAACCCCAGTCCACTGATACAGGAGAGGTGTGCTGTGACCTGTGCCCAGACCCCAGGCTCAGAGCCCTGAAGTCCTGCCTGGTGTGTCTGGCCTCGTACTGTCAGAGTCACCTGCAGCCCCACCTCACAAACCCCCGTCTGAAGAGGCACCAGCTGATCCAACCTCTGCCCAACCTGGAGGAGCGCATCTGCCCTGAGCACGACCGACCTCTGGAGCTCTTCTGTAGGGACCACTCACACTTCATGTGCATGCAGTGTAAGGCTGAAGACCACAAAGACCATCAGACAGTCCCCCTGAAGGAGGAGGGCGAGGAGCACCAGGCCACGCTGAAGAATCAGATTAAAGAAAGACGTCTGAAAATCGAGGAGATCCGGCGCTCAGTGGAGCTCAGTCAGAGAAACGCAGACACAGAAATACAAGAAGGCCTCAGAGTCTACAACGCTTTGATGGAGTGTGTTCAACAAAGTCTAGACGAGTTCAAACAGGGCATTGTAGAGAAGCACAAGAAGCGCGAGGAGGAGGCAGCTCAGCTGATAGAGCAGATCCAGACAGAGATCTCTGCGCTGGAGCAGAGAGGAGCTGAGATGGAGCAGCTCTGGAGCTCTGGAGACCACCTGCACTTTGTACAAACCTTCACTTCAGTCAAACCTGCTCCACAGCTCAATGACTGGACCGAGGAGACTGTCAGGGCCCCATCGTACAAGGGGAGAGCGGGCAAGGCTGTGTCTGATCTGAAGGAGACACTTAATACAGAGATAGAAAAGTTTTTTAAAGCTGAATTAGAAAAAGTACAAGAGTTTGCTGTGGAGGTGTCTCTAGACCCAGACACAGCACATCCAAACTTAGTTCTGTCTAAAGATCTCAGACAGGTTCATTACAGTGACCAAACACAGACTCTTCCAGATAATCCTGAGAGATTTTCAAGTTTTTTTTATATTTTAGGAAAACAAAAGTTTTCATCAGGAAAGTTTTATTTTGAGGTCCAGGTCAAAGAAAAGACTGGCTGGGTATTAGGAGTGGCCAAAGAGTCAGTGAACAGAAAAGACAAAGACACTCAAACTGTACAGAAAGGATACTGGTCAGTCTGGATGTACAATGATCAGTATGAAACATCAGATGACTCACCTGTACATTTCCCTGTGACGTCCTCTCCAGAGAAGGTGGGAGTGTTTGTGGATTATGATGAAGGTCTGGTCTCCTTCTATGACGTGGATGAAGAATCTCTTATTTACTCTTTCACTGACTGTGGTTTCACTGAGAACATTCTGCCACTGTTAAATCCATGTCGCAATGATGTCGGTATAAACTCTGCTCCTCTGGTACTTTCCCCCATTATCAGTTCTGCAGAGTAAAGATCATCTCATAGAAGAGAAATATCCATGAATCACGCTCCTGATGGGAACAAAACAATTAGAACATTTTATCAGGTAGTTGGATATTTGTCATTTATTTTTGATCAAGAAAGTTTAATTGATATTTAGTATGGTTGACGTCTCTGCACCAACTGGATTATGTCCCCAAAGACAGAGGTCAGCTGACTCCCTGAATATATTAAAGGACCAGGTTACTCCATCATTTCTTCACTGGTTCTGGAATAACTTTCTGATTCTATGTTTCTATGTTTTCTTCTTGCTTGCTTACATTGTTTATTAAAGAGGCTTCACTTAAATCAAGATGATGAGGATTGTTAAATGAACTCAGTATAAACTTTCTATTTAGACATCTGTAGTGAATCTGCAGGTACATTAAAGGGCCCATATTACGCTATTATGTGGAGCAGAGCATTTTGAGCTTTGGAGATGTAGACAAACTAATAATAAAGGATTATTCAAATACATGTGAATGAAACAAAACACAACTACAGGTTTATGTTTGATGGAACAACATTAGAACAGGTCAGAAGCTCAAAGTGAGTTTAACATAATGGGACCTTTAACAGTGTTTAAGAGTGAGCCATGAACAGAACTGACTGGTGTTGGATCGTAGTCACATGTTTGAAAAGGGCTGTCCTCACATGAACCAGGAAGTGATTTAGAGGAGCAACAGCAGCAGCAGCAGTTCACAAGAAATGAAACTTAAACCAGAGAGAAGCCAGAGCTGTGTGGAGTGTTTTGCACAAAGAGGAATCAAACCATCAACGTTTCTGTATATATCAACCTGAACTAAAGCTTCTGGTGAGTAAAATGATACATAATAGGCCATAAGAAAGTCAAGGATGAGTATGTTGTTTGATTAAAGCTACAGTGATGATGTCGTGTACTAACTCTGCATGCAGTATATGAGCAACTAATGGAGATAGTATTTGAGTAGTATTTTGGATATTTTGGATACATCAGTACTATAAAAACTTGTGTAAAAGTATCCATGAAAGCCAATAATCTGCTTCAAAGTCTTGTACAGTGACATGAACAGTCTGGGTGTGTCATAGGTAATCTGTGCCATTATCTGACTGTCATTTCCAAGGACGAGGTTCATTTACAAACACAAACAACAGACTGTTTTACATGAGAGCAGGCAGGAAGAGAAACATGTAAATAAACATATAAAACTCACACTTGGACTTTTCTGTGTCATCAGTGCATTTTGTGGCTCTGTTACTGTGAACGTGCCTATGACAGGTTGAACTACTCATTTCACGAAAACACAGTTAACATTTAATATTTTACTAAAAAATTTTTTTAAAAAGCCCAATTATAGTACCCTGGGTACTATATGTTTACTCCTCTAATGGACACAGAAATTAATTTTTTGAACAAAATAAATTCATTTTCTTATATTTTTATCTTGTTTAAATAATAATTGTTTAAATAATCACTTAAAAATATCAGAAAAAATGTGTTTCATGTGTGAAAATTGTGCATAACTTTTGGACAAAATTCTCCCCAGCCTGATGTCATTAGTATGAAACTGTCTAAAAAAGAACTCTCTACTTCCTGTAATTTTCAACATATTTTTCAACTTTTCTTCATAAATTGCTTCTTGGTTGTTTTAAAACTATAATTTATATTTACATTAAGTATTATCCCACTAAATGGAGTCAAAATGAGAAAATGATAAAACCCTGTCATATGCACTTGTCAAATATGTCAGGGTCATATTTAAGATCAACACTAAACCAAATGTTCTCTCTCTCCTGCTGTAGTGATGGCCGCTGTGAGCTGTACTCTCTCTGAGGAGCAGTTCCTGTGCTCCATCTGTCTGGAGGTCTTCACTGATCCAGTCACTACACCGTGTGGACACAGCTTCTGCAGAGTCTGCATCAACAAACACTGGGACAGCAGCCACCAATACAACTGTCCAGTCTGTAAACAGGACCTGAGCTCAAGACCTCAGATGAAAGTCAATACTATTCTGGCAGAGATGGTCTCTCAGTTCAGTAATAAGCCTGAAGATGAAGAAACTGTGAGCTCCAAACCCCAGTCCTCTGATACAGGAGAGGTGTGCTGTGAGGTGGAGGCTGCTCCAGGAGAGGTGTGCTGTGACCTGTGCCCAGAGCCCAGGCTCAGAGCCCTGAAGTCCTGCCTGGTGTGTCTGGCCTCGTACTGTCAGAGCCACCTGCAGCCCCACCTCACAAACCCCCGTCTGAAGAGGCACCAGCTGATCCAACCTCTGCCCAACCTGGAGGAGCGCATCTGCCCTGAGCACGACCGACCTCTGGAGCTCTTCTGTAGGGACCACTCACACTTCATATGTCTGCACTGCATGTCTGAAGACCACAAAGACCATCAGACAGTCCTCCTGAAAGAGGAGGGTGAGGAGCACCAGGCCACGCTGAAGAATCAGATCAAAGAAAGACGTCTGAAAATCGAGGAGATCCGGCGCTCAGTGGAGCTCAGTCAGAGAAACGCAGACACAGAAATACAAGAAGGCCTCAGAGTCTACAACGCTCTGATGGAGTGTGTTCAACAAAGTCTAGACGAGTTCAAACAGGGCATTGTAGAGAAGCACAAGAAGAGCGAGGAGGAGGCAGCTCAGCTGATAGAGCAGATCCAGACAGAGATCTCTGCGCTGGAGCAGAGAGGAGCTGAGATGGAGCAGCTCTGGAGCTCTGGAGACCACCTGCACTTTGTACAAACCTTCACTTCAGTCAAACCTGCTCCACAGCTCAATGACTGGACCGAGGAGACTGTCAGGGCCCCATCGTACAAGGGGAGAGCGGGCAAGGCTGTGTCTGATCTGAAGGAGACACTTAATACAGAGATAGAAAAGTTTTTTAAAGCTGAATTAGAAAAAGTACAAGAGTTTGCAGTGGAGGTGTCTCTAGACCCAGACACAGCACATCCAAACTTAGTTCTGTCTAAAGATCTCAGACAGGTTCATAGAGGTCAAAAACAGACTCTTCCAGATAATCCTGAGAGATTTTCAAGTTTTTTGTGTGTTTTTGGAAAACAAAAGTTTTCATCAGGAAAGTTTTATTTTGAGGTCCAGGTCAAAGGAAAGACTGCCTGGGAATTAGGAGTGGCCAAAGAGTCAGTGGACAGAAAAGACAAAGACACTCAAACTGTACAGAAAGGATACTGGCTACTTTATATGGGCATTGATCAGTATGAAACATCAGATGACCCACCTGTACATTTCCCTGTGACGTCCTCTCCAGAGAAGGTGGGAGTGTTTGTGGATTATGATGAAGGTCTGGTCTCCTTCTATGACGTGGATGAAGAATCTCTTATTTACTCTTTCACTGACTGTGGTTTCACTGAGAACATTCTGCCACTGTTAAATCCATGTCGCAATGATGATGGTAAAAACTCTGCTCCTCTGGTACTTTCCCCCATTATCAGTTCTGCAGAGTAAAGATCATCTCATAGAAGAGAAATATCCATGAATCACGCTCCTGGTGGGAACAAAACAATTACAACATTTTATCAGGTAGTTGGATTTTTGTCATTTATTTTTGATCAAGAAAGTTTAATTTATATTTAGTATGGTTGACGTCTCTGCACCAACTGGATTATGTCCCCAAAGACAGAGGTCAGCTGACTCCCTGAATATATTAAAGGACCAGGTTACTCCATCATTTCTTCACTGGTTCTGGAATAACTTTCTAATTCTATGTTTCTATGTTTTCTTCTTGCTTGCTTACAATGTTTATTAAAGAGGCTTCACTTAAATCAAGATGATGAGGATTGTTAAATGAACTCAGTATAAACTTTCTATTTAGACATCTGTAGTGAATCTGCAGGTACATTAAAGGGCCCATATTACGCTATTACGTGGAGCAGAGCATTTTGAGCTTTGGAGATGTAGACAAACTAATAATAAAGGATTACTCAAATACATGTGAATGAAACAAAACACAACTACAGGTTTATGTTTGATGGAACAACATTAGAACAGGTCAGAAGCTCAAAGTGAGTTTAACATAATGGGACCTTTAACAGTGTTTAAGAGTGAGCCATGAACAGAACTGACTGGTGTTGGATCGTAGTCACATGTTTGAAAAGGGCTGTCCTCACATGAACCAGGAAGTGATTTAGAGGAGCAACAGCAGCAGCAGCAGTTCACAAGAAATGAAACTTAAACCAGAGAGAAGCCAGAGCTGTGTGGAGTGTTTTGCACAAAGAGGAATCAAACCATCAACGTTTCTGTATATATCAACCTGAACTAAAGCTTCTGGTGAGTAAAATGATACATAATAGGCCATAAGAAAGTCAAGGATGAGTATGTTGTTTGATTAAAGCTACAGTGATGATGTCGTGTACTAACTCTGCATGCAGTATATGAGCAACTAATGGAGATAGTATTTGAGTAGTATTTTGGATATTTTGGATACATCAGTACTATCAAAACTTGTGTAAAATTATCCATGAAAGCCAATAATCTGCTTCAAAGTCTTGTACAGTGACATGAACAGTCTCGGTGTGTCATAGGTAATCTGTGCCATTATCTGACTGTCATTTCCAAGGACGAGGTTCATTTACAAACACAAACAACAGACTGTTTTACATGAGAGCAGGCAGGAAGAGAAACATGTAAATAAACATATAAAACTCACACTTGGACTTTTCTGTGTCATCAGTGCATTTTGTGGCTCTGTTACTGTGAACGTGCCTATGACAGGTTGAACTACTCATTTCACGAAAACACAGTTAAGATTTAATATTTTACTGAAGAAAAACGTTTAAAAAAGCCCAATTTGGCAGCTTTTTAGGTTCAGAATTGTACTTACTGGTTGGAAATCATGACGTCACGTTATTGAATTCCATAACTAGTAAACACATAGTACCCTGGGTACTATATGTTTACTCCTCTAATGGACACGGAAATTAATTTTTTTCATAATGAATACATATCTTATATTTTTATCTTGTTTAAATAATAATTGTTTAAATAATCACTTAAAAATATCAGAAAAAATGTGTTTCATGTGTGAAAATTGTGCGTAACTTTTGGACAAAATTCTCCCCAGCCTGATGTCATTAGTATGAAACTGTCTAAAAAAGAACTCTCTACTTCCTGTAATTTTCAACATATTTTTCAACTTTTCTTCATAAATTGCTTCTTGGTTGTTTTAAAACTATAATTTATATTTACATTAAGTATTCTCCCACTAAATGGAGTCAAAATGAGAAAATCATAAAAACCTGTCATATGCACTTGTCAAATATGTCATGGTCATATTTAAGATCAACACTAAACCAAATGTTCTCTCTCTCCTGCTGTAGTGATGGCCGCTGTGAGCTGTACTCTCTCTGAGGAGCAGTTCCTGTGCTCCATCTGTCTGGAGGTCTTCACTGATCCAGTCACTACACCGTGTGGACACAGCTTCTGCAGAGTCTGCATCAACAAACACTGGGACAGCAGCCACCAATACAACTGCCCAGTCTGTAAACAGGACTTCAGCTCAAGACCTCAGATGAAAGTCAATACCTTTATGGCAGAGATGGTCTCTCAGTTCAGTAATAAGCCTGAAGATGAAGAAACTGTGAGCTCCAAACCCCAGTCATCTGATCCAGGAGAGGTGTGCTGTGACCTGTGCCCAGAGCCCAGGCTCAGAGCCCTGAAGTCCTGCCTGGTGTGTCTGTTCTCGTACTGTCAGAGTCACCTGCAGCCCCACCTCACAAACCCCCGTCTGAAGAGGCACCAGCTGATCCAACCTCTGCCTAACCTGGAGGAGCGCATCTGCCCTGAGCACGACCGACCTCTGGAGCTCTTCTGTAGGGACCACTCACACTTCATGTGCATGCAGTGTAAGGCTGAAGACCACAAAGACCATCAGACAGTCCCCCTGAAGGAGGAGGGTGAGGAGCACCAGGCCACGCTGAAGAATCAGATCAAAGAAAGACGTCTGAAAATCGAGGAGATCCGGCGCTCAGTGGAGCTCAGTCAGAGAAACGCAGACACAGAAATACAAGAAGGCCTCAGAGTCTACAACGCTTTGATGGAGTGTGTTCAACAAAGTCTAGACGAGTTCAAACAGGGCATTGTAGAGAAGCACAAGAAGAGCGAGGAGGAGGCAGCTCAGCTGATAGAGCAGATCCAGACAGAGATCTCTGCGCTGGAGCAGAGAGGAGCTGAGATGGAGCAGCTCTGGAGCTCTGGAGACCACCTGCACTTTGTACAAACCTTCACTTCAGTCAAACCTGCTCCACAGCTCAATGACTGGACCGAGGAGACTGTCAGGGCCCCATCGTACAAGGGGAGAGCGGGCAAGGCTGTGTCTGATCTGAAGAAGACACTTAATACAGAGATAGAAAAGTTTTTTAAAGATGAATTAGAAAAAGTACAAGAGTTTGCAGTGGAGGTGTCTCTAGACCCAGACACAGCACATCCAAACTTAGTTCTGTCTAAAGATCTCAGACAGGTTCATTACAGTGAACAAACACAGACTCTTCCAGATAATCCTGAGAGATTTTCAAGTTTTTTGTGTGTTTTAGGAAAACAAAAGTTTTCATCAGGAAAGTTTTATTTTGAGGTCCAGGTCAAAGGAAAGACTGAACGGGAATTAGGAGTGGCCAAAGAGTCAGTGGACAGAAAAGACGAAGACACTCAAACTGTACAGAAAGGATACTGGAAACTCTATATGGGCAATGATGGGTATGAAACATCAGACGACCCACCTGTACATTTCCCTGTGAGGTCCTCTCCAGAGAAGGTGGGAGTGTTTGTGGATTATGATGAAGGTCTGGTCTCCTTCTATGACGTGGATGAAGAATCTCTTATTTACTCTTTCACTGACTGTGGTTTCACTGAGAACATTCTGCCACTGTTAAATCCATGTTACGGTGATGTCGGTAAAAACTCTGCTCCTCTGGTACTTTCCCCCATTATCAGTTCTGCAGAGTAAAGATCATCTCATAGAAGAGAAATATCCATGAATCACGCTCCTGGTGGGAACAAAACAATTAGAACATTTTATCAGGTAGTTGGATTTTTGTCATTTATTTTTGATCAAGAAAGTTTAATTTATATTTAGTATGGTTGACGTCTCTGCACCAACTGGATTATGTCCCCAAAGACAGAGGTCAGCTGACTCCCTGAATATATTAAAGGACCAGGTTACTCCATCATTTCTTCACGGGTTCTGGAATAACTTTCTGATTTTATGTTTCTATGTTTTCTTCTTGCTTGCTTACATTGTTTATTAAAGAGGCTTCACGTAAATCAAGATGATGAGGATTGTTAAATGAACTCAGTATAAACTTTCTATTTAGACATCTGTAGTGAATCTGCAGGTACATTAAAGGGCCCATATTACGCTATTACGTGGAGCAGAGCATTTTGAGCTTTGGAGATGTAGACAAACTAATAATAAAGGATTACTCAAATACATGTGAATGAAACAAAACACAAGTTATGTTTTTGAGGAGGTAACAACATTATAACAGGCTTAAAGCTCACAAGAGTCAGTTCTGTGTTTTATAAGACCTTTAATTACTTTATTTGAATTAAATGGTTTTGAAAATACTTTTGGATACCTTAGTAATAGTAGGTTTTCATAACTTTTAAAATGGCGATATTCAGAAAACAAAAAAGTGACTCTGCCTTGACTTCAGATGGGTAGAAAATGCCTGTGTTAGTTCCTGGTGTGAAGCAGTTTAAATGAGGCTAAAACAGCAGCTGCTAGAATCCAAGTTGTTTAGCAGCAGGTAATGAATCCAGTGAAGGTGTTTGGACTACAGAAATGCACAGGAGAGAGTCTGAAAAATAATTGAGGAGATGGTTCAGACGTATTTATAAGAGGAACGACTCATTTTCAGCTCTTAAGAAAGACATGAGCACAGTATGCAGGATAACTCAGTACAGTGAATGAACCAAAACAACTACAGGTTTATGTTTGATGGAACAACATTAGAACAGGTCAGAAGCTCAGAGTGAGTTTAACATAATGGGACCTTTAACAGTGTTTAAGAGTGAGCCATGAACAGAACTGACTGGTGTTGGATCGTAGTCACATGTTTGAAAAGGGCTGTCCTCACATGAACCAGGAAGTGATTTAGAGGAGCAACAGCAGCAGCAGCAGTTCACAAGAAATGAAACTTAAACCAGAGAGAAGCCAGAGCTGTGTGGAGTGTTTTGCACAAAGAGGAATCAAACCATCAACGTTTCTGTATATATCAACCTGAACTAAAGCTTCTGGTGAGTAAAATGATACATAATAGGCCATAAGAAAGTCAAGGATGAGTATGTTGTTTGATTAAAGCTACAGTGATGATGTCGTGTACTAACTCTGCATGCAGTATATGAGCAACTAATGGTGATAGTATTTGAGTAGTATTTTGGATATTTTGAATACATCAGTACTATCAAAACTTGTGTAAAAGTATCCATGAAAGCCAATAATCTGCTTCAAAGTCTTGTACAGTGACATGAACAGTCTCGGTGTGTCATAGGTAATCTGTGCCATTATCTGACTGTCATTTCCAAGGACGAGGTTCATTTACAAACACAAACAACAGACTGTTTTACATGAGAGCAGGCAGGAAGAGAAACATGGAAATAAACATATAAAACTCACACTTGGACTTTTCTGTGTCATCAGTGCATTTTGTGGCTCTGTTACTGTGAACGTGCCTATGACAGGTTGAACTACTCATTTCACGAAAACACAGTTAACATTTAATATTTTACTAAAAAAATGTTTTAAAAAGCCCAATTTGGCAGCTTTTTAGGTTCAGAATTGTACTTACTGGTTGGAAATCATGACGTCACGTTAATGAATTCCTTAACCAGTAAACATATAGTACCCTGGGTACTATATGTTTACTCCTCTAATGGACACGGAAATTAATTTTTGAACAAAATAAATTAGTTTCCTTATTTTTTTTTATCTTGTTTAAATAATAATTGTTTAAATAATCACTTAAAAATAGTTTCATAAGTTTCATGTGTGAAAATTGTGCGTAACTTTTGGACAAAATTCTCCCCAGCCTGATGTCATTAGTATGAAACTGTCTAAAAAAGAACTCTCTACTTCCTGTAATTTTCAACATATTTTTCAACTTTTCTTCATAAATTGCTTCTTGGTTGTTTTAAAACTATAATTTATATTTACATTAAGTATTCTCCCACTAAATGGAGTCAAAATGAGAAAATCATAAAAACCTGTCATATGCACTTGTCAAATATGTCATGGTCATATTTAAGATCAACACTAACCCAAATGTTCTCTCTCTCCTGTTGTAGTGATGGCCGCTGTGAGCTGTACTCTCTCTGAGGAGCAGTTCCTGTGCTCCATCTGTCTGGAGGTCTTCACTGATCCAGTCACTACACCGTGTGGACACAGCTTCTGCAGAGTCTGCATCAACAAACACTGGGACAGCAGCCACCAATACAACTGCCCAGTCTGTAAACAGGACTTCAGCTCAAGACCTCAGATGAAAGTCAATACCTTTATGGCAGAGATGGTCTCTCAGTTCAGAAATAAGCCTGAAGAAACTGTGAGCTCCAAACCCCAGTCCTCTGATACAGGAGAGGTGGGCTGTGACGTGTGCCCAGAGCCCAGGCTCAGAGCCCTGAAGTCCTGCCTGGTGTGTCTGGTCTCGTACTGTCAGAGCCACCTGCAGCCCCACCTCACAAACCCCCGTCTGAAGAGGCACCAGCTGATACAACCTCTGCCCAACCTGGAGGAGCGCATCTGTCCTGAGCACGACCGACCTCTGGAGCTCTTCTGTAGGGACCACTCACACTTCATATGTCTGCACTGCATGTCTGAAGACCACAAAGACCATCAGACAGTCCCCCTGAAGGAGGAGGGTGAGGAGCACCAGGCCACGCTGAAGAATCAGATTAAAGAAAGACGTCTGAAAATCGAGGAGATCCGGCGCTCAGTGGAGCTCAGTCATAGAAACGCAGACACAGAAATACAAGAAGGCCTCAGAGTCTACAACGCTTTGATGGAGTGTGTTCAACAAAGTCTAGACGAGTTCAAACAGGGCATTGTAGAGAAGCACAAGAAGAGCGAGGAGGAGGCAGCTCGGCTGATAGAGCAGATCCAGACAGAGATCTCTGCGCTGGAGCAGAGAGGAGCTGAGATGGAGCAGCTCTGGAGCTCTGGAGACCACCTGCACTTTGTACAAACCTTCACTTCAGTCAAACCTGCTCCACAGCTCAATGACTGGACCGAGGAGACTGTCAGGGCCCCATCGTACAAGGGGAGAGCGGGCAAGGCTGTGTCTGATCTGAAGACGACACTTAATACAGAGATAGAAAAGTTTTTTAAAGCTGAATTAGAAAAAGTACAAGAGTTTGCAGTGGAGGTGTCTCTAGACCCAGACACAGCACATCCAAACTTAGTTCTGTCTAAAGATCTCAGACAGGTTCATTACAGTGAACAAACACAGACTCTTCCAGATAATCCTGAGAGATTTTCTTGTTGGTTTTGTGTTTTAGGAAAACAAAAGTTTTCATCAGGAAAGTTTTTTTTTGAGGTCCAGGTCAAAGGAAAGACTAAATGGGAATTAGGAGTGGCAAAAGAGTCAGTGAACAGAAAAGACAAAGACATTCAAACTGTACAGAAAGGATACTGGCTACTTTATATGGAGAGTGATGAGTATGAAACATCAGACGACCCCCGTGTACATTTCCCTGTGACGTCCTCTCCAGAGAAGGTGGGAGTGTTTGTGGATTATGATGAAGGTCTGGTCTCCTTCTATGACGTGGATGAAGAATCTCTTATTTACTCTTTCACTGACTGTGGTTTCACTGAGAACATTCTGCCACTGTTAAATCCATGTCGCAATGATGATGGTACAAACTCTGCTCCTCTGGTACTTTCCCCCATTATCAGTTCTGCAGAGTAAAGATCATCTCATAGAAGAGAAATATCCATGAATCACGCTCCTGGTGGGAACAAAACAATTAGAACATTTTATCAGGTAGTTGGATTTTTGTCATTTATTTTTGATCAAGAAAGTTTAATTGATATTTAGTATGGTTGACGGTCTCTGCACCAACTGGATTATGTCCCCAAAGACAGAGGTCAGCTGACTCCCTGAATATATTAAAGGACCAGGTTACTCCATCATTTCTTCACGGGTTCTGGAATAACTTTCTGATTCTATGTTTCTATGTTTTCTTCTTGCTTGCTTACATTGTTTATTAAAGAGGCTTCACGTAAATCAAGATGATGAGGATTGTTAAATGAACTCAGTATAAACTTTCTATTTAAACATCTGTAGTGAATCTGCAGGTACATTAAAGGGCCCATATTACGCTATTACGTGGAGCAGAGCATTTTGAGCTTTGGAGATGTAGACAAACTAATAATAAAGGATTACTCAAATACATGTGAATGAACCAAAACAACTACAGGTTTATGTTTGATGGAACAACATTAGAACAGGTCAGAAGCTCAGAGTGAGTTTAACATAATGGGACCTTTAACAGTGTTTAAGAGTGAGCCATGAACAGAACTGACTGGTGTTGGATCGTAGTCACATGTTTGAAAAGGGCTGTCCTCACATGAACCAGGAAGTGATTTAGAGGAGCAACAGCAGCAGCAGCAGTTCACAAGAAATGAAACTTAAACCAGAGAGAAGCCAGAGCTGTGTGGAGTGTTTTGCACAAAGAGGAATCAAACCATCAACGTTTCTGTATATATCAACCTGAACTAAAGCTTCTGGTGAGTAAAATGATACATAATAGGCCATAAGAAAGTCAAGGATGAGTATGTTGTTTGATTAAAGCTACAGTGATGATGTCGTGTACTAACTCTGCATGCAGTATATGAGCAACTAATGGTGATAGTATTTGAGTAGTATTTTGGATATTTTGAATACATCAATACTATCAAAATGTTTCCCATGTGTATAAGTATCCATTAAAGCCAGTACACTGCTTCACATTACTGTATGTAGCCTAAGTTTGTCAGGTCTCTGTGTTATTATATAAATATGTTTTGTGGTGCTGTTACTATTAATATCAGTGCCAGTTTAACCCGTCAGCTGGGTCCTTTTGAGCATCAATACATCAGTATTTCTGGCTGTGTTGGGGTCATTCATGTAAAATTTCCCAGAATATCCTGGATGATTTTTTATCTCACATGTTCAGTTCAAATTCTAGAACAAAAGAGTAAGTCTGTCACCTTTGGGATCCTTGAGTGTCCCCATTTTCCAATGAATTATGTCATAAAATCCACATAGATTCATATTTTTTCTGTTTTCAAAACCCATATCTCTCCATCTACCTCTATTTTACTCATACATAGATAGTTAGATACGTGTACATGTGCAAACTTTATATATGCATTTTGTATTTTTTATTATTACCTTAAAAGTACACCCAGAGTAAACAATAAAATGTAGAAAAATTACATATTTTCAAAATTAAGAGTGAAGTGGAAAGCTTGAGCTAAATTTATAAGAGCCTTATATATGTCAATAATTCATGACAGAAAAACAGTGGTGCATTGTTGTGTTTTGAATGGGAGCGGTTTATGCATGAAAAGCTGCTCAGGTCACTTTCGGCCAAAAATTACAAGAGGACGGACAGACAGACGTCATCAGGGCATGAAACTGACCCATGAGTTTGTCCTCCGTCTCTTCACTGCTTTCCTCTTCTCTCTACTACAATAATAATGATGCATTTTTCTTATATAACACTTTTCAAGATGTTCAAAGTCGCTTTACAATTTGGTGCATTATTCATTCCATACCCAGAGGTGGTAAGCTACTATTGTAGCCACATCTGCCCACCCTTGGCCCCTCCGACCACCACCAACAGTCACGCACACACCACACTCATACTAGGCAATGTAGATGAAGTGTCTTGCCTTAGGACACAATGACAGTTTTTACCAGTGGCACCCCACTGTGGCACCTGGTATTCCCAACAGTCTCCCATCCAAGTCCTAACCAGGCCCAGCCCTGCTGAGCGTCTGAGCCCTGACGAGATCAGGATCTGACAAGGAGGTCTGGCCTGTTCACCGATGAGAAACTCTTCTTCAATCAGCTTTACAAAGCCTCAATTTACATTTTGACACATCAAAAAATATGTAGTATTTCATTTATATAATAACACGGGGGTGGTCACAGGGTCACAGTGTCTATGCTGGACTCACAGCCAATCTTTACCTTCAGACTAAAACAATCAGACCAGTTTTGTCCTGGTTTCTATTAGAATCCATTTTATTATGTTTTAGTCATGACATGTGTTTATAATGGCAGTCAGTGGGATTATGTAGTTTTTTCATGTATAAACCTCTCCCATTCAAAACACAAAATGCACCAAATACTGACAAATGCTAGGCTCTAATAAATGTTGCTCAAGTTTCCCACATCACTCTTTTAATTTTGAAGATATGTCATTTTAATTACTTGTTATTGTTTACTCAGGGTGTTCTTAAGGTAATATGGGCTTCATAATGTGAACTATACGTTGCACATGTATGATTAGAGTTAAAGTAAATAAAGGGTTTTGAATGTAGAAAAAAAATGAACCTATACGGTTCATTATAGCCATTCAAAAATGGGGACTCTCGAGGGTCCCTAAGGTGACAAAGGTGACTTTTTTACATGATCCTCTGCCATTCAAAACACCCATTCAATCCCATTCTTTACTGTTTATTGTGGGTGTACTTTTATTGCAAAATTGCCTTATAAAATACAGTATATATACAATTTGGACATGTATGAGTAGATTAGAGGTAGATGAAGAGATTTGATCTTTGAAAGTGGAAAAAAAAAATCTTTATTCATATGAACACTTAAAAAAGGGGTCCCTAAAGTTGTCACCTTAGGATGACATGAGTTTTTTACATAAACCTCTCCCATTCAAAACACAATAATAAATACATTTATAACAGTAACTTCACTCTCAATTTTGAAAATATCAGATGTATTACGTGACCTAATTTTGAAGGTGACCAAAGCATTAAAGACCACACTAAACCAAATGTTCTCTCTCTCCTGTTGTAGTGATGGCCGCTGTGAGCTGTACTCTCTCTGAGGAGCAGTTCCTGTGCTCCATCTGTCTGGAGGTCTTCACTGATCCAGTCACTACACCGTGTGGACACAGCTTCTGCAGAGTCTGCATCAACAAACACTGGGACAGCAGCCACCAATACAACTGTCCAGTCTGTAAACAGGACTTTCTGGCTGATATGGTCACCCAGCTCAGACTTAAGCCTCAAGATGAAGAAACGGTGATCTGTGAGTTCCAGTCCACTGCTCCAGGAGAGGTGTGCTGTGACGTGTGCCCAGAGCCCAGGCTCAGAGCCCTGAAGTCCTGCCTGGTGTGTCTGGCCTCGTACTGTCAGAGCCACCTGCAGCCCCACCTCACAAACCCCCGTCTGAAGAGGCACCAGCTGATCCAACCTCTGCCCAACCTGGAGGAGCGCATCTGCTCTGAGCACGACCGACCTCTGGAGCTCTTCTGTAGGGACCACTCACACTTCATATGTCTGCACTGCATGTCTGAAGACCACAAAGACCATCAGACAGTCCCCCTGAAGGAGGAGGGTGAGGAGCACCAGGCCACGCTGAAGGATCAGATTAAAGAAAGACGTCTGAAAATCAAGGAGATCCGGCGCTCAGTGGAGCTCAGTCAGAGAAATGCAGACACAGAAATACAAGAAGGCCTCAGAGTCTACAACGCTCTGATGGAGTGTGTTCAACAAAGTCTAGACGAGTTCAAACAGGGCATTGTAGAGAAGCACAAGAAGAGCGAGGAGGAGGCAGCTCAGCTGATAGAGCAGATCCAGACAGAGATCTCTGCGCTGGAGCAGAGAGGAGCTGAGATGGAGCAGCTCTGGAGCTCTGGAGACCACCTGCACTTTGTACAAACCTTCACTTCAGTCAAACCTGCTCCACAGCTTAATGACAGGACCAAGAAGACTGTCAGGGCCCCATCGTACAAGGGGAGACTGGCCATAGCTATGTCTGATTTGAAGAAGACACTTAATACAGAGATAGGGAAGTTTTTTGAGGACGAATTAGAAAAAGTACAAGAGTTTGCAGTAAAAGTGTCTCTAGACCCAGACACAGCACATCCAAACTTAGTTCTGTCTAAAGATCTCAGACAGGTTCATTTCAGTGAACAAACACAGACTCTTCCAGATAATCCTGAGAGATTTTCAAGTTTTTTGTGTGTTTTAGGAAAACAAAAGTTTTCATCAGGAAAGTTTTATTTTGAGGTTCAGGTCAAAGGAAAGACTGCCTGGGAATTAGGAGTGGCCAAAGAATCAGTGGACAGAAAAGACAAAGACATTCAAACTGTACAGAAAGGATACTGGCTACTTTATATGGAGAGTGATGAGTATGAAACATCAGACGACCCCCGTGTACATTTCCCTGTGACGTCCTCTCCAGAGAAGGTGGGAGTGTTTGTGGATTATGATGAAGGTCTGGTCTCCTTCTATGACGTGGATGAAGAATCTCTTATTTACTCTTTCACTGACTGTGGTTTCACTGAGAACATTCTGCCACTGTTAAATCCATGTCGCAATGATGATGGTACAAACTCTGCTCCTCTGGTACTTTCCCCCATTATCAGTTCTGCAGAGTAAAGATCATCTCATAGAAGAGAAATATCCATGAATCACGCTCCTGGTGGGAACAAAACAATTAGAACATTTTATCAGGTAGTTGGATTTTTGTCATTTATTTTTGATCAAGAAAGTTTAATTGATATTTAGTATGGTTGACGTCTCTGCACCAACTGGATTATGTCCCCAAAGACAGAGGTCAGCTGACTCCCTGAATATATTAAAGGACCAGGTTACTCCATCATTTCTTCACGGGTTCTGGAATAACTTTCTGATTCTATGTTTCTATGTTTTCTTCTTGCTTGCTTACATTGTTTATTAAAGAGGCTTCACGTAAATCAAGATGATGAGGATTGTTAAATGAACTCAGTATAAACTTTCTATTTAAACATCTGTAGTGAATCTGCAGGTACATTAAAGGGCCCATATTACGCTATTACGTGGAGCAGAGCATTTTGAGCTTTGGAGATGTAGACAAACTAATAATAAAGGATTACTCAAATACATGTGAATGAACCAAAACAACTACAGGTTTATGTTTGATGGAACAACATTAGAACAGGTCAGAAGCTCAGAGTGAGTTTAACATAATGGGACCTTTAACAGTGTTTAAGAGTGAGCCATGAACAGAACTGACTGGTGTTGGATCGTAGTCACATGTTTGAAAAGGGCTGTCCTCACATGAACCAGGAAGTGATTTAGAGGAGCAACAGCAGCAGCAGCAGTTCACAAGAAATGAAACTTAAACCAGAGAGAAGCCAGAGCTGTGTGGAGTGTTTTGCACAAAGAGGAATCAAACCATCAACGTTTCTGTATATATCAACCTGAACTAAAGCTTCTGGTGAGTAAAATGATACATAATAGGCCATAAGAAAGTCAAGGATGAGTATGTTGTTTGATTAAAGCTACAGTGATGATGTCGTGTACTAACTCTGCATGCAGTATATGAGCAACTAATGGTGATAGTATTTGAGTAGTATTTTGGATATTTTGGATACATCAGTACTATCAAAACTTGTGTAAAAGTATCCATGAAAGCCAATAATCTGCTTCAAAGTCTTGTACAGTGACATGAACAGTCTCGGTGTGTCATAGGTAATCTGTGCCATTATCTGACTGTCATTTCCAAGGACGAGGTTCATTTACAAACACAAACAACAGACTGTTTTACATGAGAGCAGGCAGGAAGAGAAACATGTAAATAAACATATAAAACTCACACTTGGACTTTTCTGTGTCATCAGTGCATTTTGTGGCTCTGTTACTGTGAACGTGCCTATGACAGGTTGAACTGCTCATTTCACGAAAACAGTTAACATTTAATATTTTACTGAAGAAAAACATTTTAAAAAGCCCAATTTGGCAGCTTTTTAGGTTCAGAATTGTACTTACTGGTTGGAAATCATGACGTCACGTTACTGAATTCCATAACTAGTAAAATTGGACAAAATTCTCCCCAGCCTGATGTCATTAGTATGAAACTCTGTAAAAAAGAACTCTCTACTTCCTGTAATTTGCAACATATTTTTAAACTTTTCTTCATAAATTGCTTCTTGGTTGTTTTAAAACTATAATTTATATTTACATTAAGTATTCTCCCACTAAATGGAGTCAAAATGAGAAAATCATAAAAACCTGTCATATGCACTTGTCAAATATGTCATGGTCATATTTAAGATCAACACTAAACCAAATGTTCTCTCTCTCCTGCTGTAGTGATGGCCGCTGTGAGCTGTACTCTCTCTGAGGAGCAGTTCCTGTGCTCCATCTGTCTGGAGGTCTTCACTGATCCAGTCACTACACCGTGTGGACACAGCTTCTGCAGAGTCTGCATCAACAAACACTGGGACAGCAGCCACCAATACAACTGTCCAGTCTGTAAACAGGACTTCAGCTCAAGACCTCAGATGAAAGTCAATACCTTTATGGCAGAGATGGTCTCTCAGTTCAGAAATAAGCCTGAAGATGAAGAAACTGTGAGCTCCAAACCCCAGTCCTCTGCTCCAGGAGAGGTGTGCTGTGAGGTGGAGGCTGCTCCAGGAGAGGTGTGCTGTGACCTGTGCCCAGACCCCAGGCTCAGAGCCCTGAAGTCCTGCCTGGTGTGTCTGGCCTCGTACTGTCAGAGCCACCTGCAGCCCCACCTCACAAACCCCCGTCTGAAGAGGCACCAGCTGATCCAACCTCTGCCCAACCTGGAGGAGCGCATCTGCCCTGAGCACGACCGACCTCTGGAGCTCTTCTGTAGGGACCACTCACACTTCATGTGCATGCAGTGTAAGGCTGAAGACCACAAAGACCATCAGACAGTCCCCCTGAAGGAGGAGGGTGAGGAGCACCAGGCCACGCTGAAGAATCAGATTAAAGAAAGACGTCTGAAAATCGAGGAGATCCGGCGCTCAGTGGAACTCAGTCAGAGAAATGCAGACACAGAAATACAAGAAGGCCTCAGAGTCTACAACGCTTTGATGGAGTGTGTTCAACAAAGTCTAGACGAGTTCAAACAGGGCATTGTAGAGAAGCACAAGAAGAGCGAGGAGGAGGCAGCTCAGCTGATAGAGCAGATCCAGACAGAGATCTCTGCGCTGGAGCAGAGAGGAGCTGAGATGGAGCAGCTCTGGAGCTCTGGAGACCACCTGCACTTTGTACAAACCTTCACTTCAGTCAAACCTGCTCCACAGCTCAATGACTGGACCGAGGAGACTGTCAGGGCCCCATCGTACAAGGGGAGAGCGGGCAAGGCTGTGTCTGATCTGAAGACGACACTTAATACAGAGATAGAAAAGTTTTTTAAAGCTGAATTAGAAAAAGTACAAGAGTTTGCAGTGGAGGTGTCTCTAGACCCAGACACAGCACATCCAAACTTAGTTCTGTCTAAAGATCTCAGACAGGTTCATAACAGTGAACAAACACAGACTCTTCCAGATAATCCTGAGAGATTTTCAAGTTTTTTGTGTGTTTTTGGAAAACAAAAGTTTTCATCAGGAAAGTTTTATTTTGAGGTCCAGGTCAAAGGAAAGACTGCCTGGGTATTAGGAGTGGCCAAAGAGTCAGTGAACAGAAAAGACAAAGACACTCAAACTGTACAGAAAGGATACTGGCTACTTTATATGGGCATTGATCAGTATGAAACATCAGATGACCCACCTGTACATTTCCCTGTGACGTCCTCTCCAGAGAAGGTGGGAGTGTTTGTGGATTATGATGAAGGTCTGGTCTCCTTCTATGACGTGGATGAAGAATCTCTTATTTACTCTTTCACTGACTGTGGTTTCACTGAGAACATTCTGCCACTGTTCAATCCATGTCGCAATAATGATGGTACAAACTCTGCTCCTCTGGTACTTTCCTCCATTATCAGTTCTGCAGAGTAAAGATCATCTCATAGAAGAGAAATATCCATGAATCACGCTCTTGGTGGGAACAAAACAATTAGAACATTTTATCAGGTAGTTGGATTTTTGTCATTTATTTTTATCAAGAAAGTTTAATTTATATTTAGTATGGTTGACGTCTCTGCACCAACTGGATTATGTCCCCAAAGACAGAGGTCAGCTGACTCCCTGAATATATTAAAGGACCAGGTTACTCCATTGGGACAAGTGGCGTGTTGTGTGTCTGGCTGCGCTTTCCGTTGAGGATATAGAAGATTTATACTTATTCGGAACCATGATTACAGGACTTTTGCTGATTGGATTAGGCGTGGCCCTGTCTTTCAAGAAAAATCAGAGCACCGAGGCAGCTGTTCAAAGCCCCACTTGGCTGCCCGGATTGATCGGAACGATGGGCAAAGCTGCCGATACTCAGACTGTGACTTTGAGCCGTATCTTGGAAAGTTTGGTGGTCTCGCACCGCACTTTGGAAAAGACTTTGGAAAACATCTCGGAGAGGTTAGCGACTATGGATCGCAGACTGGATGGAACTTTGGCTCTAATTCGCAACAGGGATACATCTAGGAGAATTTTGGCTGCTCTGCATAGAGAGATGACCTTGAGACCAATTGGACAAACAAGAGCAGTGTTTAAAGAATTGGCGCAGCTGCTCGCTCTAAAACTATAACAACGCAATCTTATCTTTTGGCCTCCCCAAGCCAGTACTGGTCACGACCAAGGCCGGGCTGGTGTCAAATCGCCCTGAGATTACAGCGGAGGGAGCCTGGCCCCTCCCTAACCCCCTCGCAGCTTTGTACCCCCGACCGGGTGGGCGGGTCCGTTGTATAAGCGCCGTCAGTGGCTGCAGGATCCGGATGCTGTCTTGCCTGAGTTGGACTTTCTTACTCCTCTCCCCTCCCCTGTTGCTTGTCCTGTGTAATGTTTGTACTGTGTTTTGACTATGTTGCTGATGCTCGGAGGTGTTTTTATTTTGTGCACTCATTCCATATGATGCCCCTGTCAGGAGCATGGTCTGGGGTTGATTCACTTTTGTTTTTTCTCCTCCCCCCCCTGTCCTCATGTGATGCTGTATTTCATTTCTACTGGAATTTCCCCACTGTGGGACTAATAAAGGTAAAGGCATCATTTCTTCACTGGTTCTGGAATAACTGTCTGATTTTTCTTTCTTTTTCTTTCTATGTTTTCTTCTTGCTTGCTTACATTGTTTATTAAAGAGGCTTCACTTAAATCAAGATGATGAGGATTGTTAAATGAACTCAGTATAAACTTTCTATTTAGACATCTGTAGTGAATCTGCAGGTACATTAAAGGGCCCATATTACGCTATTTTCTGATCTGTTATAATGTCGTTACCTCTTCAAAAATCTTCCCAGAGTTTTGTTTTGTTTCATTCACACATATTTAACACACAAACCCTGCATATTTAGGTGGAGTTCTTCTCTCCAACAGAAAAGGGTTACTCAGACATGTGTGGATGAAACAAAACACAACTCCAGGTACATTTTTTCGGAGGCTGTTCATTACCTTAACTCCCAAATCTACTGATAGAAAAACCTTATCCTGTAGTATGTTCAGGCAGTCAGTTTACTTCATTCTCTGGGCACGTAACATTACTGAACATGCTGTAATAGGCTCTGTGCACAATCGCGCCCAGCACCCACACTGTTAGCGTCACTACTTCCTGTCCAATTGTACATCTATGGGTTAAAAAGTACACAAATATATTTAATTTACTTCTGCTTTTAAAAAGGTAGAGATTTGTGTCTCAATGCTAACACTAATGCTCATTTTGATGCATAATAAATATATAAACAAACTGAAGTAATCTACATTTCAGAATAATTGGGTTGTCTTTACTTTAATTCATTTAAATTTGAAAAGATTGTTTATTTTACATCTTACAAATGTAATAAAAGTGACTGTTATCTTTGAGACACAGTGAGCTTGCTAGTGTGCTGCTGGTGACAGAGTCTATAAAGCTCCTGCAGTTGTCGTCACACAGTCCCAGGATGCACCTCCAAATCCAACACTGGCAGTGGCCGCGCCTGAGAACTCCCATAGAAACTAATGGTGCGGGCCATGCATGAGCCACAATGAACAAACTTTATAGGAGTTTCAGTGTTTGCAGATTATTGTTGCACACTGAGATGAAAACATTAGCAAATATAGAAGAAAACCTGAGCCTTTTACGGGATTTACAAATCTCCAGATTGACGGTAGAAGTGGATTTCTGCAGATAAATGGGCTAGCAGCTAAACGCAGCTAACATTAACCAAACTGGACATTAATTAAGCTATGAATGTATTTTTACATGAATATTTTTTTCTTTATTTGGTTTAATTTGAATGATCAAACCATAGTCTCATAACAATTCAAAAACTAAGTTTGTGTATTTTCAATTAGCATTAAATAGTGTATTAATGAGGCAGAGAGAGAGTAGATTGAAGACAAACGATCCAAAATGCTTTTTGCTTAACACTGTTAATATGTTTAACGTGAACTGACCACTTAGAAATGTGGATTGTAGAAAATAAAATCACAAACTAAAGTTAAATCAATGATTTTTGTGTGTTTATTACATTTACATGAGTGATTTAGTGTGCTGTGTAGCTACAACATCTGCACATTAGTCAGAGCACATAGTATTTTTGCTAATTTATTAATTTCACATCATTTAAATAATAATAATAATAATAATAATAATAATAATAATAAAAACTAGAAAAGCACTCAGAGAGCGCAGACCTCCGCCAAGCCGCTCAGTTTTCAAAGTGATCCAGAATCCAGGATTTCTTCTGGATCATCACCAAAATTTAATCATCTGTTGGATTTACCATTAGGAACATTTCCTGAAAATTTCATCAAGATCCGTCTATAACTTTTTGAGTTATCTTGCTAACTAACAAACAAACAAACTAACAAACAAACAAACAAATAGACGCAGGCGAAAACATAACCTCCTTGGCGGAGGTAATAATAATAATAATAATAATAATAATAATAATAATAATAATAATAATAATAATGCATGAGTTTTATATAGTGCTTTTCTGGACACTCAAAGATGCTTTACAGGGTCTTCCGGTGGCACGGACAAGTAGATGGTCGCATAAAACGTAGCTCTGATTACAGTCTTTTGATATCCCCAAAACTCGAGGACCTTTTCACAATCTGAACAGAAAATACTTGTAAGATGAGTGGGGATAGACAACTAAGGTCCGGGACAAAGGAGAAGAAAACGGATTCGAGTACTCCTGGCCTAGTTTTCAGCGACGCTAGCCCAGCTAGCTCGGATGTTAGCAACGGCGCAGAAGGAGCTAACCTTCTGGATCCTGACCCAGTGACTACAAGTAGCACCATCCGCTCTGTTGTCAGCGAAGTTATGGCTAAGGGATTGGACGAACTAAAATCACAAATGAAGAAAGATCTTTCTGACTTTCGGGAAATAATCAAAGATGACATGAAGGCTTAACTGGATGAGCTAAGCACTAGCATCAACCAGAGAATCCAAGCTGCCACTGGACAGATTGAGGAGACGACACAGCGCCTGGAAGAGGTTGAGAAAAACATGGTCGGGTCAGAGAAGTGGGACTTGGCCGTGAAGGACACGCTGCTTGATCTCCTCAACAACCAGCGGGTTCTACAAAACAAGCTATCGGATTTGGAAAGCTGCTCCCGTCGTAACAATGTCCGTATTTACGGAGAGTGCTACTCCAGACGGCACCTCAGTGGCACTGTTTGTGGAGAACCTAATAATGACGGAGCTCGGTGATAGCCTGAACGTTCAACGGGGTGTAGACCTGGGGATTGAGCGGGCTCACCGAGCCTTGGGCCCCCGGCCACCAGCTGGAGCATCGCCCCGGTCCATCGTAATACGCTTCCTGAGCTTTACTACAAAGGAAAAAGTTCTACAAGCAGCTTGGAAGAAACCATTGCATGTTCAAGATAAGCGTGCCTATTTTGATCATGATTATGCAGCAGATGTACAGCTGAAAAGAAAGGAATATATCCTGATTAAAAAAGTCCTGAAAGAAAATCAAATCCGCTTCCAAACGCCCCTGACGAAGATGCGAATACATTTCCAAACTGGGTCTGTCACCTGCAACGATGCCCGTGAAGCAGCTGAGGAGATGGAGAAACGAGGCATCCAGGTTGGACCAGTGCGTGTGAAGAAACCTAGTAACCACAACGCGGAGACTTTATCCAAGCTTCTGCCCTGGCGCGTTGTCGGGAGGACGCGCCACACCAACGACGAATATCAGGAGAGCATCCGAGAGCGACTGCGGGTGTTTGAAAGAACCGATCGGGAGGATACTGAACACGAGGACTGATCCGGCTCTTAAAGGTGATGGACTTGGTTTAGCATGCAGTTTTGATATCTTTATAGATGTATGAAAGACTGGGCATTTAGTTAAAACTACGATGTAACCCAAATAAGGTTAAATACACGATAGATAACAAGGTATAAAGTATTAATAGACGTCCCGTAACGTTAAGGTTTGTTTAACAGGCTGTTTTCGAGGTATAAACCATCAGTCACCAACTGGCTAGGCAATATACCTACTCTCTGTACTTACAGAGTAAGTTGATGAGGGGCCCCACCTTGTGGCCGCACCCCCTCACTGTTAGAGGAGTTAGTTTTTCCTCTCAGGTGGAAGACGTGTTCAGTTTTAAGTTAATTGTTGACAGTTCTATTTGTTCAAAACAGCTTCTTTTAGCGTTTATTTATTTTTTATTTTTTTCTTTTCTTAAAGGGCACAGGATTACACATAAAAGGTACAGAAAACATAAGTTTTTGTCGTTAAACGTTAATGGTTTAAACAGTCCCATAAAAAGAAGTAAAATGATAGCAAAATTGAAAAAAGAAAAGATAAAAATTGCGTTTTGGCAGGAAACACATTTGTCCCAGAGTGAGCACTTAAAGCTTAAAAAGTTTGGTTTTTCAAATACCTTTTTTTCTACTCATAAATCAGGAAACAAAAGGGGAGTGGCAATTTTAATTTCCAATAATTTAAACTTTGAACTAACTTCTGAAATCCAAGATAAAGAAGGGAGATTTGTACTTGTCAAAGGGAAAATAGAGGGGAAACTGTTATAGAATTGGAACAATATGTTATCAAAGTGTACTGAGCTACTGAGTTATATGTGCTTATGTGTGCAAAAGAAGTGCCTATGCGACTGAGAATTCAACAACTGTGTAAACAGAAAGTGAGACCCAAGATTAGCCTATGTACAGGGAGTCTAAAGGTCGCAGCTTCCTGGTCACGTGTTATTGTCTGAAACTGAATAAAAGGTGGAGCAAGTGGATGTCCTTTGTGACTCTGGAGACAAGAACAGCGGCTGTTGCTTGTCTCGGGGCTCCCTTGCAGTAGCAAGTAAAACTTAACACATGTCTGATTTCTGTGTTGCCATTACGTCACTGTAAATCTGCGGCAGTATGTGATGATTTCCTTAGGAGCGCGGCGCTCCACTTTGACATTTATAATTGGTCCTTCGAGCCGGATTCCAATGCTGTGTCGAGAGGGTGACTGACGGGAAGCTGAAATCTGTGCACAGTCTGGAGGAAGAACGTCTCCAGGGATAAAGACCACTTTTCCACGTGGCCAGCGGACCTTCAGCCATCCTTTCTTCACATCAGACGGAATCTGAGTGAATCACATTTGGGGAAATCGGATGACAACTGAAACAGGTCAGACAGACGGGGAAGTGGCTTCCCAAGATTGCTAGCACGTGTGAATGTTTGTATGATTGGAGGGAGACCTCTGAATCTAAAATTCTCTGAATCTCTGGGATTAAACCCCAAGACCAATACCGCAGGCAAACTAGGTTTCCTGTAGAAGCTTGTATTGGTGGAGATGTATTGAAGCCCGGAGGAGGCATTTTCATGTTGGTCTACCTCATAACCTCATAGTAGTAAAATGGGAATTTGTTGTACTAAAAGTCAGGAAGTGGAATTAGAAGGGGACGCTAAATTTATGAATAATGTGTGTCCAGAGTTAGCATGGTATTTGACAAAATGGAAAAAGAGATATGGGTTCAAAGGTCAATTGAATGTGAAAGACTGTAGTCTCTTAACTCAAAGAATTGCAGCCAAAGACAAACGGCTGAAAAAGAAGAGACCAAGTGCAGAATATCTTCTTGCAAAAAATGGTTAGAACAGGTAGTGAAAAGACAAGGAAGTAGAGAAAAAAGGAAACAGTATGTATAGTAACATTAAAGGAGGTAGGTTAGAAGTAATTTTTAAAGAAAATAGTGGACTGTGCGATGATGGTGATACAGACAACAACAATTGAAAGATGCTATTCTTAATAACTGTTGTCCAGAAATTAGGGGGCATCTCCAAAAGTACTTAGTCAAGTTGTCTATGTCCACTCTTACTCAATTTATGACACATGCTAGGCATAACTACTCTGGATGTAAATCAAGAGTATAAACAAAAATACTTCTACCAGCACCATGAACCATACGACCCTAACTCAGACAGTGAACCAATAACTGATTTATTTTTGACATTAGAAGATGTTGACCCGAGTAAAAGACCTGAAGTTATTTTGCTCGTAAATGGCCAACCAATGGTGTTTTTGTGTGACTCTGGTGCTGAGCGAACAGTAATCAAGGGTGTAGGCAGCCCCATGTATCATTAACAACATTTAAACAACAACTATAGTGACACATGGTCTTTGTCATGTGTCAACAGGAGGGATTGTAGGAAGGGTACAACAGGAATTCAGTGGAATTGGATTTAATGCTTATTTAAATTTTTTGTCTCCCATCTGTGTGGCTGAGTCCGGCGACATCTACAACGCTGGTACAACCTGTGTGACCTCTGAGTGAGGCCTGACCTGCTACAATGCTCCCAGCACCCCCAACAAGCTGCAGCAGGCTCTTCTGTCTAACGATCAGTACAAGAGACACTGGGACAGCCAATGCAGTGATGTGATGATCTGTGCTGGAGCAGCTGGAGCTACGTCCTGCATGGGTGACTCTGGTAGTCCTCTGGTCTGTGAGAAGGACGACGCCTAGACCTTGGTGGGTATCGTGTCCTGGGGCAGCTGCAGATGCTCCATCTCCACCCCCGCTGTCTACGTCTGCGTCACCAAGCTCAACTAAACCTGGACCAGACCTGGAGCAGCAATGTTTTTGTACAGACACTCCAGTTTTGCTTATGTTTAATAAAAGAACCATGCTAGCTCGACATAACTGAACTGTAATCCATGATAAGGTTCTCGTACTCCAGGACCACATCCAAAGCATGAAGACCCCTAGTGGAATGCATTTTGATGTAATGTCATGGTTTACCTCTGGTTCTTGATAGCAAATACTCCTGAAAATTCTAACACCTGTATTTGTTATTCTTCTATTGTTCTGTATTTTTACTTCTTGTATTTTGCCATGTCTCTGATCTATGATGACGAAAATGGTTACTGGATCTGTACATGTTATGATGCAGGAAGAATATACTATGCTACTTGCAGCTGCTGATGAGTGTCTCACTCCAGAAAACACCTCATTATTATCTGATGATGTTGTGTAACAACCTCTGAGTGTAAGATGTCACCTAACTGTTTGATGTCTCTTTTGCTAACCTCACCAAGGTGTGAAAGAAGACTGATATTTTGTTTTCTTGTGTGACTTTGATAAACAGGAGGGAATTGTTATAGAATTGGAACAATATGTTATCAAAGTGTACTGAGCTACTGAGTTATATGTGCTTATGTGTGCAAAAGAAGTGCCTATGCGACTGAGAATTCAACAACTGTGTAAACAGAAAGTGAGACCCAAGATTAGCCTATGTACAGGGAGTCTAAAGGTCGCAGCTTCCTGGTCACGTGTTATTGTCTGAAACTGAATAAAAGGTGGAGCAAGTGGATGTCCTTTGTGACTCTGGAGACAAGAACAGCGGCTGTTGCTTGTCTCGGGGCTCCCTTGCAGTAGCAAGTAAAACTTAACACATGTCTGATTTCTGTGTTGCCATTTACGTCACCGTAAATCTGCGGCAGTAGGTGATGATTTCCTCAGGAGCGCGGCGCTCCACTTTGACAGAAACGAATAACTTTACTTAATATATATGCTCCTCCGGGTAGCCCATTGTCCTTCTTTAAAAAAGTTTTTGATTTATTAGCTTCGGAAAAATATGGCACTGTGGTGTGTGCAGGGGACTTAAATTTACTATTCAATTCAATTCAATTTATTTTTGTATAGCCCAAAATCACAACAACAGTTATCTCGGCGGACCTCACAAAATTGTTGATTTAGCAGACAGAGATGTCAGAGAATGAAGCAGAATAAGAAACAGTCATAAATCAAAAATACAGAATGTCCAACAACAAGCAGGCAAATGGATAATTGTCCCAGCATCTCCTGTCCTTAGACCCTCCTTCTCGGCAAGGAAAAACTCCGAAAAAACCCAGTGGGAAAAACGGAGAAACCTCGAGGAGAACCATAGTGAAGGAGAGATCCACTCCTATGGACGGACAGGCAGATGAGGCCAGGACGTATCCATTGCAAGTAAAGTTGTAAGTCTGTAGGCCAAAGCTATTGGCAGAAGGAAACTACTAATCTAGCAGGACGAGGACAGTTAATCCAGGACAGGGAAGGAGAGGAGGGGTCCAGGTCCTCGACACTAGGGGGCAGCAGCGGTCCAAACTGGAACAGCAGCATCTGAAACAGTTACACTCCCCAAAAGGGGAGTGGGACAGGGACAACATGTGAATAGCAAAGAACAGACTACGAATGAACTAGTAATTGAATATTCTTAACAGTAGGAGGAGAAAAAGTAGGAGAAACCAGAGGACAGTGCTCAAGTTGCCATACTTTCCCCAGTAATATATCTCCTAGAGCAGCTTAACTAGGCCTGTGGGTTTAGTTTCTGTTCCTAGCTAACCTGACCATAAGCTGATTCAAAGAGGAACGTTTTGAGCCTAATCTTAAATGTAGAGACTGTGTCAGCTTCTTTGACATGAGCAGGGAGCTGATTCCACAACAAGGGTTGTGGAATTGTGGAATTTCAAAGAATCCATGGTCTTATCAACAAATTGGTCACTTTTGATGGGATTTAAATTATCCTCAGTTGGGTCACATGACATATCACTAAATATTGGCCCAATTTTTTCAAATTAGTATGAAATTAGTAACAGCTTTTTCAGATATTGTTCTTTTAGTTATTATTTTATTCTGGTGAACAGAGAAATCTTTAAGAATAAACTGAAAGGTAATTAAAAAATGATCTGATAGTATAGGATTTTGTGGGAGGACTTTTAGATCACTGATCTCTATACCATATGTTAAAACAAGGTCTAATGTGTGCTTATGACTGTGTGTGGGCTGATTTACACTCTGAGTAAAACTGATGTCGTTCAAAAGAGCGCTAAAGGCTTTGTTTAGACAATCATCTGTCAGGTCGGTTTTTATGTTAAAATCTCCAAGTATTATAATTTTGTCCCAGTCTACAACCAAGCCCGACACAAAATCCAAAAACTCTGTTAAAAACTCTGAATAAGGACCAGGAGGTCGGTAAATTATTATAAATAAAACACCTTTTTGGTTTTTCCATTTATGGCAGGTTATTGATAGACTGAGGCTTTCAAACGAGCTGAACGCTTTATTAGTTTTAGGACAAAGCAATAAACTAGAATGAGAAATGGCTGCAACACCACCACCTCGACCTGTACTCCTGGCATTCAGAAAGTTGACATGACTTGGAGGTGTGGACTCATTTAAGCACACATAATCATCAGGTTGAAGCAAAATTTCGGTCAGAGCCAAAATATCAATGTTATGGTCCTGAATTAATTCATTGACTAAAAAGGATTTAGAAGAAATTGACCTAATGTTTAGCAGTCCACATTTTACACACTTATTTAGAGGTTGACTAGTATCACGAATTGGTATTTGTATTAAGTTTTTTGGTTTAACGCCTGAGTATACTTTATTGGAGATTATTCTTTTAAATGTATTTTTATTTTTACGAGGGACGCACACAGTCTCTATCTGACTAGGTTCTGAATACTTGATTTTTGAATACTTGATTTTTGACAGAGCGGGCGAGAGCTTAGCGTCAGTAACAGAGGAGCAGGATTTTCCACTAACTCTCCTCTGCGCCCGGGACTCACTTTTTCCCTGTCACTTTAGGCGACTAAGACTATCGGTCAAATTTCTAATTAAAAGAGATGTGCCCGCCGAAGTCGGATGGACACCATCCCTGCGTATGAGCCCGGGCTTCCCCTCGAACGCACTCCAATTGTCGACAAAAACTACATTGTTTTGGGGGCACCAACTAGAAAGCCAGCAGTTAAATGCTGACTGTCGGCTGTACAGTTCAGCATTGACACGACAGGGTAGAGGGCCAGAAAATATTACAGTCTCCGACATCGACTTTGCCAATTCACACACAGCCTGAACCTGCAATTTGAGAACTTCTGATTGTCTCCGCCGGGCGTCATTACCGCCTGCGTGAATCACGACTCGGCGGTACCTCTGCCTACTCTTTCTAAGAAGCCTAAGGTTTCCATCGATGTCACCCATTCTGGCCCCCGGATAACACCTAACTGATGCCGTTGGCAGCTCCACGTCTCTAACTATAGAGCTTCCAATCACTAGAGTCTCACGAGTCCAAGTAGCGGGTGTGTCGCCGCTGAGAGGGGCAAACCTATTTGTGACGGGGAGCTCCTGGTGCACTACCGGGTGGCGTGTAGCGCTATGCTTCTTCCGAACTGTCACAAATCGATCCTGGTCTTCTCCCAGCTGTGGGGAGGTCACTGGGGAGCTATGCTGGCTAACGCTAGCAGCCCTAGCTCTGACGCGGTCCGCGCTCCCTGACGTTACAATCTGACTATAGCTGGGTCTAAAGGCCTCCAATGAGCGGATCCGCGTTTCTAACTCAGTAACCTTTGCCTCCAAAGCTACCACTACACTACACTTCACGCAACTAAGCCTATCGTCAGTGAAAGAGCAAGGGTTCTCACTCCACATATGACAGCTTGAGCAGGACAGCGCAGTAGCGGTGCTAGAAGGCCCAGCCATGATGCTAACAAGTTAGGCTAACAAGCTAGGCTAACTCAGGCTGGAGCGAGAGAATAGGTGCTTTGAATCCATAAACTATTGAGACTAGATGTACTACGAATGGATTGAAGACCAATCGACTAGAGCTGGTATGGTGGAGAGCAAATTAATTTGGGATAAGTTCGTAGATTGAGACAAAAAGTAGAGAGAGTCTAACACACAGCACGTAAGCCGAAAACAACTCACCGGATGTGACGTCTCTCACCGGATGTCCCACTTTGCACTCGACCTCAATGAATCCCGAATTAGATACAGCTAATAGAAAGAGGGGGAGAAATCCTATTGAAATTTGGTTAAATAAGACATCCAGACTTTTAACAGATGTGTGGCGTGCCTTACATGGACGAGAAAAAGATTTCACATTCTACTCAGCTCGTCATAATATGTACTCGAGAATTGACTACTTCTTAATGTTCAACGAGGAGCTGCATAGAGTGAAATACTGTAAAATAGGACCGAGTATCCTAATTTAAATTTACATTTGAATGAAAGTGAAAAGAAAACAAACTGGAGACTGAATATTGGCATGTTAAATAATGAAGCATATAAAAAATAAATAGTAAATGATTATAAACAATTTTTATCCATAAATGACAACGGTGAAGTTAGTGCAACCATTCTCTGGGACACAGCTAAGGCATACCTTCGGGGTTAGCTTATAGCAAAAGCAGCATTTCAGAAAAAACAAAAACTTGAACAACTAAATGATCTGGAAAAAAGACTGAGAGCACTGGAAAAATTACATAGTCAAAGTAAGGTTTCCTCACTACTAACTCTAATGCGACCTATTAAACAGGAGATAGACAAAATATACAGTGAGAATATAGAAAGAAATATAAGGTACATGAAGCAGAGATATTATGAGGCCGGGCCAAAGGCTGCAAAAACATTGGCATGGAAACTACGTAAACAACAAGAAGAGAGGGCAATTCATAAAATTAGAGATCCAAATACAAATGAACTAAAAACAAAATTAAATAAAATTCATAGATCTTTTGAAAAATACTATGCATCACTGTACACTCATAAAGGGGAAACCAACAGTGACAAAACTGATGCTTTTTTGAACTCATTAGACCTCCCTTCGTTGGGTAAGAAACACAATGATACCCTCACAGCTGCAGTAGCTCCACTAAAACAGAAAGTTGTCAGGCCAAGGCGATCTGCTCCATGGTATAATGAAGAACTGCGTGCACACAAACAAAAGGTTAGGAGAATTGAGAAAAGTTAGCAGGCTTTGTGTACGGCCCAAACCAGTTACTATTCTAATCTAATAGAAGTAAACAAAAATAATCCTAGGTTCTTATTCAGCACTGTAGCCAGGCTGACTAACTGCCACAGCGCAGTAGAACCTTCAATCCCAATTACTCTCAGTTCTGAGGATTTCCTGACATTTTTTTAATAATAAGATCACTACTATAAGAGATCAAATAAATGAAATTGCCCCTACTTTTAACTCTGAGCAAGTTCAAGCTGTTAAAATAGGGTCTCAATTAAACTCTTGTCCAGTTTTAGAGAAGTTTGCTACTCTAAATCATGCAGAATTAACTTCAGCCTTTATGTCCTCTAAACCCTCAACCTGTATCTTAGACCCAATCCCAAGTAGACTTTTTAAAGAAATTCTCCCTCTAATTATAGATCCTATTCTTAATATAATAAATACTTCACTGGAAAGTGGTTATGTTCCTCAGTCCTTTAAATATGCAGTAATTAAGCCGCTCCTAAAAAAGCCTAATCTTGATCCTGACCTCTTAGCCAATTACAGACCTATTTCAAATCTTCCGTTTATTTCTAAAATTCTGGAGAGAATTGTAGTTAAACAGCTTTGTCGCCATCTACAGGAGAATAATTTATTTGAAATTTTTCAATCTGGATTCAGAGCTCATCATAGCACCGAAACAGCCCTGGTTAAAGTAACAAATGATTTGTTATTAGCTGCTGACAATGGTCAGGTCTCAATACTGGTTCTGTTGGACCTCAGCGCAGCTTTTGACACAATCGACCACATTTTACTGCAGAGGTTAAAATGTGATGTGGGCATCAGAGGAACTGCCCTCAGCTGGTTTAAATCCTATCTATCCGATAGGTACCAGTTTGTAAATGTAAACCAGAGCTCCTCACAGTGTTCTAAAGTAGCCTACGGTGTGCCACAGGGTTCAGTTCTGGGTCCAATTCTGTTTACCCTTTATATGCTACCGTTAGGTAATATCATCCGAAAGCACGGTATCGATTTCCACTGTTATGCAGATGACACACAGCTGTACCTATCAATGAAACCTGATCAGACTAATCAAATTGAAAGGCTTAGTGCCTGTGTGAGGGACATAAAAACATGGATGACCTTTAATTATTTACTTCTTAACCCTGAAAAAACTGAAGTCATTCTATTAGGCCCTAAACACCTACGAGACTCTATTGTGGTTTTGTCCCGGCCTGCAGCTGGGCTCGATGTAAAGTTTGACTCTCTAACTGAGCAGATAATCACATTGGACAATGTCAGTGTAGCCTCCAGCTCCACTGTAAGAAACCTTGGAGTCCTATTTGATCAAGAGCTCTCATTTAAAGCACACATAAGCCATGCCTGTAAAACAGCTTATTTTCATTTACGCAATATAGCCAAAATTAGAAATGTACTGCCAAAAAATGATGCTGAAAAACTTGTCCATGCTTTTGTCACTTCGAGGTTAGACTACTGTAACTCCCTGCTTGCAGCTTGCCCTAAAAGCTCTATAAAAAGCCTTCAATTGGTTCAAAATGCAGCAGCAAGAGTACTAACAGGTACTCAAAAACGAGAGCACATTACTCCAGTACTAAAAAATCTTCATTGGCTTCCGGTTGAGTTTAGAGTAAAATATAAAATTCTTCTTCTAACCTATAAAGCTGTAAATGACATGGCCCCTTCCTACATTAAAGATGAAATTGTACCTTATCATCCTAACCGTTCACTCCGCTCTCAAAATGCTGCACTATTGGTGGTTCCTAGAGTCGCTAAAAGTACTTTAGGAGGTAGAGCTTTTAGGTACCAAGCACCCTTGTTATGGAATCAGCTCCCTGCTCATGTCAAAGAAGCTGACACAGTCTCTACATTTAAGATTAGGCTCAAAACGTTCCTCTTTGAATTAGCTTATGGTCAGGTTAGCTAGGAACAGAAACTAAACCCATAGGCCTAGTTAAGCTGCTCTAGGAGATATATTACTGGGGAAACTATGGCAACTTGAGCACTGTCCTCTGGTTTCTCCTACTTTTTCTCCTCCTACTGTTAAGAATATTCAATTACTAGTTCATTCGTAGTCTGTTCTTTGCTATTCACATGTTGTCCCTTGTCCCACTCCCCTTTTGGGGAGTGTAACTGTTTCAGATGCTGCTGTTCCTGTTTGGACCGCTGCTGCCCCCTAGTGTCGAGGACCTGGACCCCTCCTCTCCTTCCCTGTCCTGGATTAACTGTCCTCGTCCTGCTAGATTAGTAGTTTCCTTCTGCCAATAGCTTTGGCCTACAGACTTACAACTTTACTTGCAATGGATACGTCCTGGCCTCATCTGCCTGTCCGTCCATAGGAGTGGATCTCTCCTTCACTATGGTTCTCCTCGAGGTTTCTCCGTTTTTCCCACTGGGTTTTTCCGGAGTTTTTCCTTGCCGAGAAGGAGGGTCTAAGGACAGGAGATGCTGGGACAATTAGCCATTTGCCTGCTTGTTGTTGGACATTCTGTAATTTTGATTTATGACTGTTTCTTATTCTGCTTCATTCTCTGACATCTCTGTCTGCTAAATCAACAATTTTGTGAAGTCCGCCGAGATAACTGTTGTTGTGATTTTGGGCTATACAGAAATAAATTGAATTGAATTGAAATTTCAGATTCGGAAATCACTAAAGCCATTTCAACCTTAAAGACCAGTAAATCTCCAGGTATGGATGGATACCCAGCAGAGTGGTATAAGTTGATGAAAGAATCACTCCTGCCTTTGCTTAAAGAATGCTTTAATAATATTATGAAGGGTGGAACCCCCCCTCCCTCATGGAAGCAGGCCTTTATTTCTGTAATTTATAAAGAAGGTAAGAACAAGTTAGAATGTAAATCCTATAGACCAATCAGTGTTCTCAATGTCGATTATAAGCTCTTTGCATCAATTTTGTCCAGGAGAATGGAAGAAACCATGACATTTCTTATAGATGAAGACCAAACCGGTTTCATTAAAGATCGTCAAACACATGATAATATACGTCGAACCATCCATATTGTTGATTATATTACCAAGGTGAATTCTAATGCTGTCCTTCTCAGCCTGGATGCTGAGAAGGCTTTTGATTCTGTTAGCTGGCAGTTCCTTTACCAAACAATGGGTCGTTTCGGCTTTTCAAAACAGTTTATACAGTGCATCAAATCACTGTATAAATCTCCAACTGCAGTGATTAAAATAAATGGTGGATTGTCTAGCCCAATATCACTCCAAAGAGGTTGCCGCCAGGGATGTCCCCTCAGCCCTTTCTTATTCAATTTATTTATTGAGCCCTTAGCTCAATTGATTAGACAGGATAGAGAGCTGAAAGGTATAACTATAAATGGCATAGAGTACAAAATTGGCTTATACGCTGATGATGTATTGGTAACACTTCTGAATCCAGGCGTTAGTGTGCCTTTGCTAATGAATGCCCTCAAAAAATTTGGGTCCCTCTCTGGATATTCCTTAAATGTTAATAAAACTCAAGCCCTTTTATTCAATTTTATCCCTACTCCAGAATTAGTTAAAGAGTATGATTTTAATTGGAACATGTCATATATCCACTATTTGGGGGTATTTATACCAAAGGATCTTTCCTCTCTCTTTAAAATTAACTATGAAAATATTACAAAGAAAATCAACAAAGATATGGACAGATGGGCTAGAATTAGGTCACATTGGTGATAGAATTAGGTCTGTTAAAATGGTTATTTTACCTCAGCTACTTTACTTATTCACCGCACTACCTGTGGAAATTCCTGTTAAACAATTCCGAGATTGGGATAAATGTATATCTAGGTTTGTGTGGAATTCAAAGAAACCCCGAACAAAATATTCCATTCTTCTGTTACCGAGAGACAGGGGAGGCCTAGCCTTGCCTTGTTTAAGATATTATTACTTTGCAGCACAGTTAAGACCACTTATTCTTTGGTGTGATGAGTCATATGAAGCAAAATGGAAGGGGTTAGAACTCGCTCAGTCTGAATTACCACTACAATCAGTACTTGGATGTGTGGAATGTGCAAAATCGATTATACAACTTGGGAACTTCTGTTTGGATGCATCCATTAGAGTATGGCTACAAGTTGTAAAGCTGTTACACTTAGAAAAAAGATAAGAATTCTAGGCTGGCTTGTCTGCGATCCACATTTTCAACCAGCAGCACATGACTCTAGATTGGGTATAACAGTACTAAGCAACATTGTGTCTAAAATGCAACTGTACAGCTTTCAAAATCTCTCTACCAAATTTGGACTCAGTAAACACGATTTTTTCAGGTATCTCCAATTACGTCATTATTTTGAAAAAGAGATAAAGATTGTTTTGAATGAAAATCCCTCTGACCTTGTACAGATCTTTATAAACGTTTACAAAGGGTCTAATAATAAAAATATTATAGGAAAAATATATAAATCTTTAAGCTCAACAGACACAGAAATTTATCTCCATGTGAAAAAACAATGGGATAAAGATTTGAAAGTTGAAATACCAGAAGAACTCTGGGTGGAGGGATGGAAGCCTCAAAGTTGTACAACCAACTCTCTTAATTGGAGAGATTTCTGTTGGAAAAGCTTGGTTCGTTTTTTTATCACACCTGCAAGAAAATCAAAATTTCAGATCACCCAGTTCCCCTGCTGGAGGGAGTGTGGATCTTATCATGCAGATCAGGCTCATATATTTTGGTTATGTCCAGGGGTTGTAGAATTTTGGAAGAAGGTGGTCAATTTATTGAATCTAGTTCTGGGTATCCAATCAGAGTTGTCCTTCACTACATTGTTCCTGAGTATACCTCCGGAAGGAACAAATCAGAGTGATTCATATTTATTTAGGATCATTCTTGTTGCTGCAAAAAAAGCCATTACTAAATGTTGGCTCAAGAGAGACACTCCCCCAATAGCACTTGTGACTAGTATTGTAACACAAATAAGAACAATGGAACTTATGACCTTCAACCTCCGCCTACAACGACACAAAGGAGAAAAGTACTGGAAAAGATGGGACTGTTATGTACAATCCTTGGACAATGATGATGCTTACAAGATGTGAAGTGTACCTGTGACTCTTATGTTGCTGTTCTTCTTGTCTGCCCTCAAATCTTTTACAAAAATAAAGTTACAAAAAAAAAGATGCTTTACAGATCATTATTCATTCACTCAACAGTCGGTGGTGAGCTACTATTGTAGCCACAGCTGCCCTGGGGCAGACTGACTGAAGCGATGTTGCCGATCTGCACCATCAGCCCCTCCGACCACCCCCCTCATGCACACACCACTTTCATACTAGGCAATGTGGGTGAAGTGTCTTGCCTAATGACACAACGACATGCCCGGCCCTGCTGAGCTTCAGATCTGACGGGATCAGGCTATGACAAGCCGGTATGGCCACAAATAAAATCATTTAAACAATTTAAACTGTTAGTATCAGTAAACGTTATATGTACAGGGCTTGAAATTAAAGTCTATGTTTCACAAACATCTCTAAGGGCCTTTTTTGATGATATAAGAAGGTGAAAAGTAAACCAGATGTCCAGATATTGCAGAATTAAGATGAAATCTACACAGTCTATTCTCTTTAAAATCACACCCGTGCCAGGTAAGGGTCACTCATGTTTAATCTGATTAGTTTTGAGATAAATCATTGTTTACGATTTCCTTTAATGACAATTAAACTCCAAAAATGACTCGTGCCATTCATTACCGCTAACCCACCACTGCCAACAGGGCGTCCCTGTCAGATTTAGTCACGTGGCTGCAGGAGCTCTAAAGGACCTTTAATAGTGTTTAAAAGGGAACCATGAACAGAACTGACTGGTGCAGCCACATTTTTGAAAAGGGCTGTCCTCACATAAACCACAGACGTAGAGCAACAGCAGCAGTTCACAAGAAATGAAACTTTTAACAGAGAGAAGCCAGAGCTGTGTGGAGTGTTTTGCACAAAGAGGAATCAAACCATCAACGTTTCTGTATATATCAACCTGAACTAAAGCTTCTGGTGAGTAAAATGATACATAATAGGCCATAAGAAAGTCAAGGATGAGTATGTTGTTTGATTAAAGCTACAGTGATGATGTCGTGTACCAACTCTGCATGCAGTATATAAGCAACTAATGGTGATAGTATTTGAGTAGTATTTTGGATATTTTGAATACATCAGTACTATCAAAACTTGTGTAAAAGTATCCATGAAAGCCAATAATCTGCTTCAAAGTCTTGTACAGTGACATGAACAGTCTCGGTGTGTCATAGGTAATCTGTGCCATTATCTGACTGTCATTTCCAAGGACGAGGTTCATTTACAAACACAAACAACAGACTGTTTTACATGAGAGCAGGCAGGAAGAGAAACATGTAAATAAACATATAAAACTCACACTTGGACTTTTCTGTGTCATCAGTGCATTTTGTGGCTCTGTTACTGTGAACGTGCCTATGACAGGTTGAACTACTCATTTCACGAAAACACAGTTAACATTTAATATTTTACTAAAAAAACATTTAAAAAAGCCCAATTTGGCAGCTTTTTAGGTTCAGAGTTGTACTTACTGGTTGGAAATCATGATGTCACGTTACTGAATTCCATAACTAGTAACCATATAGTACCCTGGGTACTATATGTTTACTCCTCTAATGGACACGGAAATTAATTTTTTGAACAAAATAAATTCATTTTCTTATATTTTTATCTTGTTTAAATAATAATTGTTTAAATAATCACTGAAAAATATCAGAAAAAATGTGTTTCATGTGTGAAAATTGTGCGTAACTTTTGGACAAAATTCTCCCCAGCCTGATGTCATTAGTATGAAACTGTCTAAAAAAGAACTCTCTACTTCCTGTAATTTTCAACATATTTTTCAACTTTTCTTCATAAATTGCTTCTCGGTTGTTTTAAAACTATAATTTATATTTACATTAAGTATTCTCTCACTAAATGGAGTCAAAATGAGAAAATCATAAAAACCTGTCATATGCACTTGTCAAATATGTCATGGTCATATTTAAGATCAACACTAAACCAAATGTTCTCTCTCTCCTGTTGTAGTGATGGCCGCTGTGAGCTGTACTCTCTCTGAGGAGCAGTTCCTGTGCTCCATCTGTCTGGAGGTCTTCACTGATCCAGTCACTACACCGTGTGGACACAGCTTCTGCAGAGTCTGCATCAACAAACACTGGGACAGCAGCTGCCAATACAACTGTCCAGTCTGTAAACAGGACCTGAGCTCAAGACCTCAGATGAAAGTCAATACTATTCTGGCAGAGATGGTCTCTCAGTTCAGTAATAAGCCTGAAGATGAAGAAACTGTGAGCTCCAAACCCCAGTCCTCTGCTCCAGGAGAGGTGTGCTGTGAGGTGGAGGCTGCTCCAGGAGAGGTGTGCTGTGACGTGTGCTCAGAGCCCAGGCTCAGAGCCCTGAAGTCCTGCCTGGTGTGTCTGGTCTCGTACTGTCAGAGCCACCTGCAGCCCCACCTCACAAACCCCCGTCTGAAGAGGCACCAGCTGATCCAACCTCTGCCCAACCTGGAGGAGCGCATCTGCCCTGAGCACGACCGACCTCTAGAGCTCTTCTGTAGGGACCACTCACACTTCATGTGCATGCAGTGTAAGGCTGAAGACCACAAAGACCATCAGACAGTCCCCCTGAAGGAGGAGGGTGAGGAGCACCAGGCCACGCTGAAGAATCAGATTAAAGAAAGACGTCTGAAAATCGAGGAGATCCGGCGCTCAGTGGAGCTCAGTCAGAGAAACGCAGACACAGAAATACAAGAAGGCCTCAGAGTCTACAACGCTTTGATGGAGTGTGTTCAACAAAGTCTAGACGAGTTCAAACAGGGCATTGTAGAGAAGCACAAGAAGAGCGAGGAGGAGGCAGCTCAGCTGATAGAGCAGATCCAGACAGAGATCTCTGCGCTGGAGCAGAGAGGAGCTGAGATGGAGCAGCTCTGGAGCTCTGGAGACCACCTGCACTTTGTACAAACCTTCACTTCAGTCAAACCTGCTCCACAGCTCAATGACTGGACCGAGGAGACTGTCAGGGCCCCATCGTACAAGGGGAGAGCGGGCAAGGCTGTGTCTGATCTGAAGGAGACACTTAATACAGAGATAGAAACGTTTTTTAAAGCTGAATTAGAAAAAGTACAAGAGTTTGCAGTGGAGGTGTCTCTAGACCCAGACACAGCACATCCAAACTTAGTTCTGTCTAAAGATCTCAGACAGGTTCATTACAGTGAACAAACACAGACTCTTCCAGATAATCCTGAGAGATTTTCAAGTTTTTTTTATATTTTAGGAAAACAAAAGTTTTCATCAGGAAAGTTTTATTTTGAGGTCCAGGTCAAAGCAAAGACTGGCTGGGTATTAGGAGTGGCCAAAGAGTCAGTGGACAGAAAAGACGAAGACACTCAAACTGTACAGAAAGGATACTGGAAACTCTATATGGGCAGTGATGGATATGAAACATCAGACGACCCACCTGTACATTTCCCTGTGACGTCCTCTCCAGAGAAGGTGGGAGTGTTTGTGGATTATGATGAAGGTCTGGTCTCCTTCTATGACGTGGATGAAGAATCTCTTATTTACTCTTTCACTGACTGTGGTTTCACTGAGAACATTCTGCCACTGTTAAATCCATGTCGCAATAATGATGGTACAGACTCTGCTCCTCTGGTACTTTCCCCCATTATCAGTTCTGCAGAGTAAAGATCATCTCATAGAAGAGAAATATCCATGAATCACGCTCTTGGTGGGAACAAAACAATTAGAACATTTTATCAGGTAGTTGGATTTTTGTCATTTATTTTTATCAAGAAAGTTTAATTTATATTTAGTATGGTTGACGTCTCTGCACCAACTGGATTATGTCCCCAAAGACAGAGGTCAGCTGACTCCCTGAATATATTAAAGGACCAGGTTACTCCATCATTTCTTCACTGGTTCTGGAATAACTGTCTGATTCTATGTTTCTATGTTTTCTTCTTGCTTGCTTACATTGTTTATAAAAAGAGGCTTCACTTAAATCAAGATGATGAGGATTGTTAAATGAACTGAGTATAAACTTTCTATTTAAACATCTGTAGTGAATCTGCAGGTACATTAAAGGGCCCATATTACGCTATTACGTGGAGCAGAGCATTTTGAGCTTTGGAGATGTAGACAAACTAATAATAAAGGATTACTCAAATACATGTGAATGAAACAAAACACAACTACAGGTTTATGTTTGATGGAACAACATTAGAACAGGTCAGAAGCTCAGAGTGAGTTTAACATAATGGGACCTTTAACAGTGTTTAAGAGTGAGCCATGAACAGAACTGACTGGTGTTGGATCGTAGTCACATGTTTGAAAAGGGCTGTCCTCACATGAACCAGGAAGTGATTTAGAGGAGCAACAGCAGCAGCAGCAGTTCACAAGAAATGAAACTTAAACCAGAGAGAAGCCAGAGCTGTGTGGAGTGTTTTGCACAAAGAGGAATCAAACCATCAACGTTTCTGTATATATCAACCTGAACTAAAGCTTCTGGTGAGTAAAATGATACATAATAGGCCATAAGAAAGTCAAGGATGAGTATGTTGTTTGATTAAAGCTACAGTGATGATGTCGTGTACTAACTCTGCATGCAGTATATGAGCAACTAATGGAGATAGTATTTGAGTAGTATTTTGGATATTTTGAATACATCAATACTATCAAAATGTTTCCCATGTGTATAAGTATCCATTAAAGCCAGTACACTGCTTCACATTACTGTATGTAGCCTAAGTTTGGCAGGTCTCTGTGTTATTATATAAATATGTTTTGTGGTGCTGTTACTATTAATATCAGTGCCAGTTTAACCCGTCAGCTGGGTCCTTTTGAGCATCAATACATCAGTATTTCTGGCTGTGTTGGGGTCATTCATGTAAAATTTCCCAGAATATCCTGGATGATTTTTTATCTCACATGTTCAGTTCAAATTCTAGAACAAAAGAGTAAGTCTGTCACCTTTGGGATCCTTGAGTGTCCCCATTTTCCAATGAATTATGTCATAAAATCTACATAGATTCATATTTTTTCTGTTTTCAAAACCCATATCTCTCCATCTACCTCTATTTTACTCATACATAGATAGTTAGATACGTGTACATGTGCAAACTTTATATATGCATTTTGTATTTTTTATTATTACCTTAAAAGTACACCCAGAGTAAACAATAAAATGTAGAAAAATTACATATTTTCAAAATTAAGAGTGAAGTGGAAAGCTTGAGCTAAATTTATAAGAGCCTTATATATGTCAATAATTCATGACAGAAAAACAGTGGTGCATTGTTGTGTTTTGAATGGGAGCGGTTTATGCATGAAAAGCTGCTCAGGTCACTTTCGGCCAAAAATTACAAGAGGACGGACAGACAGACGTCATCAGGGCATGAAACTGACCCATGAGTTTGTCCTCCGTCTCTTCACTGCTTTCCTCTTCTCTCTACTACAATAATAATGATGCATTTTTCTTATATAACACTTTCCAAGATGTTCAAAGTCGCTTTACAATTTGGTGCATTATTCATTCATTCCATACCCAGAGGTGGTAAGCTACTATTGTAGCCACATCTGCCCACCCTTGGCCCCTCCGACCACCACCAACAGTCACGCACACACCACACTCATACTAGGCAATGTAGATGAAGTGTCTTGCCTTAGGACACAACGACAGTTTTTACCAGTGGCACCCCACTGTGGCACCTGGTATTCCCAACAGTCTCCCATCCAAGTCCTAACCAGGCCCAGCCCTGCTGAGCGTCTGAGACCTGACGAGATCAGGATCTGACAAGGAGGTCTGGCCTGTTCACCGATGAGAAACTCTTCTTCAATCAGCTTTACAAAGCATTTTTACATTTTTTTTACATTTTGACACATCAAAAAATATGTAGTATTTCATTTATATAATAACACGGGGGTGGTCACAGGGTCACAGTGTCTATGCTGGACTCACAGCCAATCTTTACCTTCAGATTAAAACAATCAGACCAGTTTTGTCCTGGTTTCTATTAGAATCCATTTTATTATGTTTTAGTCATGACATGTGTTTATAATGGCAGTCAGTGGGATTATGTCGTTTTTTCATGTATAAACCTCTCCCATTCAAAACACAAAATGCACCAATTTTTTACTGACAAATACTAGGCTCTAATAAATGTTGCTCAAGTTTCCCACATCACTCTTTTAATTTTGAAGATATGTCATTTTAATTACTTGTTATTGTTTACTCAGGGTGTTCTTAAGGTAATATGGGCTTCATAATGTGAACTATACGTTGCACATGTATGATTAGAGTTAAAGTAAATAAAGGGTTTTGAATGTAGAAAAAAAATTAACCTATGCGGTTCATTATAGCCATTCAAAAATGGGGACTCTCGAGGGTCCCTAAGGTGACAAAGGTGACTTTTTTACATGATCCTCTGCCATTCGAAACACCCATTCAATCCCATTCTTTACTGTTTATTGTGGGTGTACTTTTATTGCAAAATTGCCTTATAAAATACAGTATATATACAATTTGGACATGTATGAGTAGATTAGAGGTAGATGAAGAGATTTGATCTTTGAAAGTGGAAAAAAAAAATCTTTATTCATATGAACACTTAAAAAAGGGGTCCCTAAAGTTGTCACCTTAGGATGACATGAGTTTTTTACATAAACCTCTCCCATTCAAAACACAGTAATGCACCAAAATGTCACCATAAATGATTGATTATTGATATAGTAGACTTTAATAAATTTATAACAGTAACTTCACTCTCAATTTTGAAAATATCAGCTGTATTACGTGACCTAATTTTGAAGGTGACCAAAGCATTTAAGATCAACACTAAACCAAATGTTCTCTCTCTCCTGTTGTAGTGATGGCCGCTGTGAGCTGTACTCTCTCTGAGGAGCAGTTCCTGTGCTCCATCTGTCTGGAGGTCTTCACTGATCCAGTCACTACACAGTGTGGACACAGCTTCTGCAGAGTCTGCATCAACAAACACTGGGACAGCAGCCGCCAATACAACTGTCCAGTCTGTAAACAGGACTTTCTGGCTGATATGGTCACCCAGCTCAGACTTAAGCCTCAAGATGAAGAAACGGTGATCTGCGAGTTCCAGTCCACTGCTCCAGGAGAGGTGTGCTGTGAGGTGGAGGCTGCTCCAGGAGAGGTGTGCTGTGACGTGTGCCCAGAGCCCAGGCTCAGAGCCCTGAAGTCCTGCCTGGTGTGTCTGGCCTCGTACTGTCAGAGCCACCTGCAGCCCCACCTCACAAACCCCCGTCTGAAGAGGCACCAGCTGATCCAACCTCTGCCCAACCTGGAGGAGCGCATCTGCCCTGAGCACGACCGACCTCTGGAGCTCTTCTGTAGGGACCACTCACACTTCATATGTCTGCACTGCATGTCTGAAGACCACAAAGACCATCAGACAGTCCCCCTGAAGGAAGAGGGTGAGGAACACCAGGCCATGCTGAAGAATCAGATTAAAGAAAGACGTCTGAAAATCAAGGAGATCCGGCGCTCAGTGGAACTCAGTCAGAGAAACGCAGACACAGAAATACAAGAAGGCCTCAGAGTCTACAACGCTTTGATGGAGTGTGTTCAACAAAGTCTAGACGAGTTCAAACAGGGCATTGTAGAGAAGCACAAGAAGAGCGAGGAGGAGGCAGCTCGGCTGATAGAGCAGATCCAGACAGAGATCTCTGCGCTGGAGCAGAGAGGAGCCGAGATGGAGCAGCTCTGGAGCTCTGGAGACCACCTGCACTTTGTACAAACCTTCACTTCAGTCAAACCTGCTCCACAGCTCAATGACAGGACCAAGAAGACTGTCAGAGCCCCATCGTACAAGGGGAGACTGGCCATAGCTATGTCTGATTTGAAGAAGACACTTAATACAGAGATAGAAAAGTTTTTTGAGGACGAATTAGAAAAAGTACAAGAGTTTGCAGTAAAAGTGTCTCTAGACCCAGACACAGCACATCCAAACTTAGTTCTGTCTAAAGATCTCAGACAGGTTCATTTCAGTGAACAAACACAGACTCTTCCAGATAATCCTGAGAGATTTTCAAGTTTTTTGTGTGTTTTAGGAAAACAAAAGTTTTCATCAGGAAAGTTTTATTTTGAGGTTCAGGTCAAAGGAAAGACTGCCTGGGAATTAGGAGTGGCAAAAGAGTCAGTGGACAGAAAAGAAGATGATGATCAAACTGTACAGAAAGGATACTGGCTACTCTCTATGGACAGTGTATACAGCACGTCCGACGGCCCCTCCACAGTTTTTTGTGTGAGGTTTTGTCCAGAGCAGGTGGGAGTGTTTGTGGATTATGATGAAGGTCTGGTCTCCTTCTATGACGTGGATGAACAATCTCTTATTTACTCTTTCACTGACTGTGTTTTCACTGAGAACATTCTGCCACTGTTCAATCCATGTGGCAATGATGATGGAAACTTCGCTCCTTTTGTCTTAACACCGATTGGCATATAGTTCTGCAGAATCCAACAAAAATTTTAACTTCTCCCCTTCATCTCTTCTTCCTCCCCAGTTCTCCTATTTCCACATCCTTACCATCTCCTCTGGCCCTTCAGGAGTTTATATTCTGATATCAGTGATTTGACATATTTTACTTTGAATTTGACCCTTTGAAGCGCTAGTGTCATTGGGCTCTCGCAGCCTCATACTATTATAGACAACTGACTATTAAAGTATATTACATGCAGCTTAAACAGCGTCTTTGCTTCATCTATTAGCTGCAGAAGTACCATAGCTATCTAACATAGCATTATTTAGAATATTTAAAGTTTTTTTTACTACAATCTAATGCTATGTTATTCAAATACATGTGAATGAAACAAATTAAATAAACCGTTTTAAATATTTTTTGAGGAGATGAACTGGTGGAGGACGCAAAAAAATTACATTAATAAAAAAAAGAAGTGCATTTTATGTCGAGTCATTATTAAGATGCTAAATATTTATCACTGTCATGTGTTTAAGGCACTTTAAGATCCAAACTTAGTTTGAACTGATCCTGTGTGGGTTTTTGATTGACATTTTTATGCCCATTTCTGAACTTACTGAACTTGCTGAATTTATAACAGTGAATTGATTTGTGGATATGTTATGGCCATTCATTGTCTGTGTTAACTGTTTGTCTTTTATTTATGGTTCCATTAAATCTTAACTCCCGTCTCAGTCTCTTTCCTCCAGTCCTAGAGTTGAACTCAGACCTTCTGACCTACTGTGTGGTTACCACTTACAGTACCAGCCTTGTACTTTACTGAGACACACATGCTACACTTGGACTGCCTGGTGTATTGGTAGAGTGCCTGCCCAAGGATCAGAAGATCACAGGTTCTAACCCCAGAGGAGATGCTTGGTACACTGGGTACAGTCACTGTCATGGTTTGGAAAGTGAATGAATACTTTGATTATTGTACCACATCAGTGTGTATGGCACAGTCCAGTCACTGTTTATATTGATGACTGTATTTTAAAGCATTACTGCCTCATTACTGCCTGAAGTGGCTTCTCACCCGAGTGGAGCAGTGTGGAACATTTGTTTCATTTTCCTAATGTATTTATTTAAAGGGACAGCTCATATGAATGAACATACAATGTAAATATGAATTCACTAACAAACAGTAAACACAGTAAATTAGAGTGACCAATTTGTAATGCAATATTCAATGTGTGACAAAATCAGAGAGTCTGGTCAGATTTTGAATTTTAAATGACAATGAATTTCATTCTGAAAAAATTGCTGAATATTTAAGAACAGGTGTGAAGCTCTCAAAACTATTACACATCTGTATGTACCTGACCCAAACTTACAAGACTCACCTGCACGGGAGTTCAAGGACTCACTAACTCAGGGGCCTCCAACCTTTCCTCTGATGGGCTGCGTTTATAAAACAGAAATTCCAGAGAGCTACATCATGTCATATATTTGATGTCTTCTGTATGGATTTAAAATGTAGTGGTAAACTTAAGGAAATACACATTGGAAAAAGAAAGTGTGTTTATGCACAAAAAGTTCATTCAATTCCCCCAAATACATGTATGTACAGTACACATCTCAGACTTTCCTCAACATTACATAGTGACCTTTTAATGAACATGAAATGAACTCATAGATAGAAATATGTGATTTGATTCATCCAGCCCACTGAACAGACGAGTGACACAGTTTTTGGCCACTGAGAGTCCACAGTTTGTCAAGGGGTTTCCAACATGTGTGTCTCTGATTCACTCCCTCCTCTAAAATCTCCCACACAGTCAAAGAGAGGGGACTCACTCCTCCTCTGCTTCAGAAACTGACAATAAATCTGTTTTTTATTGGATTGAAATGAATAATTGACAAACAGTTTATCTATAGACAGCACTAGAGACCTAATCTTGAATTAAAACTGGGACTTAAGCAGGTCTACACGAGAAATAATACAGAACCAAACCAGGATCAAACCTTTGTCTGAACACATTTGATCAAGTCTTAAACCAGGACTAGACAAGGTGATTAAACCAGAGCTTAACATGTCCAAACCAAAGATAAGTAGTTTGTGGGAGAAGTCAAAGATTCAACGGACAGAGAAGACTGTACCCCAACCCTACAGTGTCTTGCCGTAGGACACAACACAAATCAATTGCCAAACCAATTATAAGACTAAAACTAAATTAAGACTAGACGAGGCCGCAAGTAATGATTCAGGACTAAACCACGGCTGTGTTGGAGGAGTTTTATTGCAGTGTGGCACTCGTGAAGAGCAGAGCTTTGGTGCTGTGCTGTTCCAATGACTATGACCCAGAAAACACTTCAGCCGCAGCATCTGAATGAATCTGAAGCACCACTGCACCTCCACCTGATCCAGGGGTAACATCAGGCTAAAGATGGATTCAGTCTGGATTAAACCAACATTAAACCGGGCGTAAACAAATGAACCAGAGGTCAACTGAGTCCAAACAAAGACTAAACCTTTGGCCTCACAGCCAGAAGGTTGTGGGTTTGACTCCAGGGCTGCATGGCCGTCCTGTGTAGAGTTTGCATGATTCCTTCAGGCATTGTGGTTTCCTTTATCAAAACAAAACATGCACAATAAATAGCAAGTCAAATAGCAAAAGTAGCCTTGACCTTGGAGATCTGTCTTCAGCTCCTGACAGGCTGCCCAGGTGACACTGAAGGACGGGTCAAATGCAGAGGATACATTTCCCTGTGGGACTAGCACAGAGTATTTAATCTTAACCTTGTTGTGCATGATGCAGGTTGAGACGGGCAAACTATTGTTTCTTTTCATCTGAAAGCCTCTAAACCCAGGCTGCCTCCACGTCCCCGGCATGTGCTCCATCAGGAGTCTTCACATGGAGGGCCATGTGCAGCACCTAGCGCACGAGGACGCCATGTGTGCCCGCTGCTCTGACTGCGTCTACAGGCCTGCTGGTGCAACGCTGGAGATGGAGGAGGAGAGGGTGGAGCGCGGGGAGGATCTGGCAAGTCCACAGAGCACACTCCACACCTCGTTCTCACACCAAACAGGCTTTCTCATCCCTGCTCCATCTGTCAGCGCCGCCACTATGTTCACCTCCAAAGGCCTGTCGCTGTGGCTGAAATCTGCACAGCTCTATGCTCATATGTTTAAGAACGCCAGAGGTATGTGCAATACTGACGACTGATAAGACTTCAGTGCACATGACGTTTTAATGTTTTTCTAATTATGACTTGGTTTGGGGTTAGTGGCAGTTTGTGGAAAGAAAGTTGAGAAGAAAAGTTGAAAACTTCAGGAAGTAGCAGTGACTTCTAAAACAGAATCCCTCTACCTATGTCCCTATGTCATCAACATCGAACAGTACAAATGCTCTCTGGTCGTCTTCTGCCAAAGCTGGCGCACTATCAGACTGCAGTAACGTAGATTACATCTAGTGGTGATATGTGAGAATACAACAGGGCCGGGTCGGCCAATCTAATTACACATGGAAGCAGAATTACTTTGAAGAAAAGCAATAATATGTCCAGAGAACTGAATTCAGTAGTTCAAATGTGTTTACATTTTTAACCTTTATTTAACCAAGAAAAAATGTCACTGAGATTAAAAACCTCTTTTTCAAGTCCAGGACAAGAGGCAGCAGAGACTTATACAGAGACATATTTGAGTGAACATTGATATCAAATATAACACAACAGCGGACAAGGTACAAGTCTAAATTACTACTATTACTACTACTGACTAAGTACTATTACTAATATTATACTACTAGTATTCTTCCCACCTGGTACCAACAAACATTAAACTTTCACTGCATCCAACTATTATAATCGTGTTTCCACTGTTACTTTATAGAAGCGCGTTCATATCTGTTCATAATGGTGGACAGTGCCCTCTGCTGGACATGAGAGTTACATACAGGTTTATACAGAGGAACGATTCGTAATACATGCCTACTACTACTACTACTACTACTACTACTACTACCACCAATATCCTCTACTACTACAACTACAATACTACAACTATTATTATTATTATTATAACTACTACCACCACTACTACTACAGTTACTACTACTGTACACAGAAAGTATACAGTATATACAGAAAAGAGGTACAGTTCTTAATTCATACTTATTTAGTTACTTCTACTTCTACTACTGCAATTCCTACTACTATACAGTTAATGTACAGTATATACAGAAAAAAAGAACAATTCTTAGCATACTTCTTTAGTTACTACTACTACTATTACTACTAATACTAATACTAATACTAATACTAATAGTACTACTTCATCAGCAGCAGTGGGCTCTGGTGAGGTTTGGTTGTGGGTTGGTGAAGTCTTCAGGAGGAGACAGGCCTGGATCTAAACTGGACTGAACTGACAGGATCTCCTGCACCAGCCTCCTGTAAACACACACACAGACACGCACATACATATACATACACACACATACACACACACACACACACACACACACACACAAAGGATTACAGGACCTAGCTACTGCGACTACTATAAGTACTACTAAATCAGGGGTGGGCAATTATTTTTCCCCAGGGGCCAAATGAGAAGCAAAAAATATTGTGGAGGGACGGGCCAAAAGTTTGAAGTTTAATGTGGTTATTCATTTTATTTTTGCGTTGAAATGTCATTGTTTACAGAAGCTGGTGAGAGTCTGTGTTATTATTATCAGGTAATGAGAGAGTGAGGTTGTTACAAAAATTGAATTTATTCAGTGAAATTATTCAAAACAATGGTAAACGTGAAACATTTGTAAGTCTTTTTCAGTCACATTAACCCCACAATGTTTTCTGAGTTTAACTTTCTTAACTTTCTATTAAGACACCACAATGTCTTTGTGTGCCAAATAATATAATACAAGATATGTATCACACAATTTTTTTTTCCAACTGCCAAACTGCAGAAAAAAAGACAAAGTTAACATGTTTTAGTGTTTTTTTCTTGTTCAGTGAGAGAAATCGAGCCTCTGTTGAGCTTTAACAGAGGCTCTAAAGCCAAAGCACTGCGGTTTTAGTCCACGTATTATGTAAAATTTTGAAAGTAGGTTTTATTTTCTTAATTCCAAGCAAACTTTCGCGGGCCGGTCAGAGACGGGCCTTAAAATGCCCGGGTCTGTACTAAATGGTACAACTACTTAATTAGGCCTGAGCAGCAGAAGCTGGAGAAAACGAACAGTTTATTAAATAGAATCTTTAACTTTTAACTATTTCCAGTTTCCAAAAATAAATAAAATGGTGCGTTAGCGCCCTGAGAAAAAGCTGCATCAGGATATAGGAACGATGCCCAAATTGCCTGTAGAGTTATGAAATCTGACACAGAAGTAGATCATGACAAGAGGAATAAAAAATATTATTACGCCAAAGCCGTCGGCTCAACCAGGGCTCAGCCACACAAGCTGCTCCATCAGGACGTTTGCACACGGCACAGACTCTGTATTTGTCAAAGGGAAAGCCGATCAAACTTGACTGGGCAGCTGCACAGTCAAACTAACCTTTATTTACCATGGGTCCAAACCGTCCACAGCAAACGGGGATTTCAAACGAACATTTCACACCACATTTATATTGACTTTCTGAATCTGGGCTCCTTTAAAATGAAATCTACTGCCACAGGCACACGTGGTGCTGATGGACATATGCACCTTACACTAACCCTAACCCTACAATAGGTTGGATTCTATTTTCTGAAATCTACTCGTACAGGATGAGCTGCTCCACACACGTGTCCTGCAGGGACAGTGTGGCCGTCCCTGTCCGAAACGTTCCCTGGTCTTGGGGTCTCTTTCTGAAATGTTGGATTTTTACAAATTGTTCCCATTGAAAAGTGAAATTTGAAACAAGTCACTCCATATTTGACAGAAGCTCTCTATGTTGTTTTGACTACTACAACTACTACAACTACTTCAAATACTACTACTACTTCCCTGCGTATTATGTACCTCACGGCCTCTTCGACGTTCCTGTTCTTTTTCACAGACGTCTCCAGCCACGTGACAAAACCATTGGATCTGCTGAACCTGTCGATGGTTTCGGCAGACACGGCTCGCTTCCCCAGGTCACACTACACAAAACAAATACACAAAAATACAAACTTACCCTGGTCACACTACGCAAAACAAATACACAAAAATACAAACTTACCCAGGTCACACTACGCAAAACAAATACACAAAAATACAAACTTACCCAGGTCACACTACACAAAACAAATACACAAAAATACAAACTTACCCAGGTCACACTACACAAAACAAATACACAAAAATACAAACTTACCCAGGTCACACTACACAAAAACAAATACACAAAAATACAAACTTACCCAGGTCACACTACACAAAACAAATACACAAAAATACAAACTTACCCAGGTCACACTACACAAAACAAATACACAAAAATACAAACTTACCCTGGTTACACTACACAAAACAAATACACAAAAATACAAACTTACCCAGGTCACACTACACAAAACAAATACACAAAAATACAAACTTACCCAGGTCACACTACGCAAAACAAATACACAAAAATACAAACTTACCCTGGTTACACTACACAAAACAAATACACAAAAATACAAACTTACCCTGGTTACACTACACAAAACAAATACACAAAAATACAAACTTACCCAGGTCACACTACACAAAACAAATACACAAAAATACAAACTTACCCAGGTCACACTACACAAAACAAATACACAAAAATACAAACTTACCCTGGTTACACTACACAAAACAAATACACAAAAATACAAACTTACCCAGGTCACACTACACAAAACAAATACACAAAAATACAAACTTACCCAGGTCACACTACACAAAACAAATACACAAAAATACAAACTTACCCAGGT